>JAILYB010000012.1:4800000-6219166 GCA_021437785.1 Rhodomyrtus psidioides
TAGGTTTATACCCAATGCTGGATTCGCCGTAGGAATAACACTAACGATCGGTTGGTGCTCAAATTGGGGAGTCCATACCTGCTGAAATTGTTGTACATACTCTTGAGGAGTACCAGGGTAACTCAGGGGGGAATTCAGCCGATCGAACCAAGAATAGATGTTTTCAAGGAGATCGTCTGAACCATCGAGCGACTGACACTCAGGTTGAGTATTGTCGACTACTGGAGAAGGAATCTTTTCTCCATTTTCGTCATGGACCACTTGATTCTTCGAGCCGGAATCTCCGTAATCGTCTCGCAAGATTGTATGTGCATCTCCTGCCAATGTTAGATCCGCTGTAGGACTAGCATTAACGGCCAATCGGTGCTCAGACTGGGGAGTCCCGATTTGCTGAAATTGCGGTACATACTCCTGAGGAGTACTAGGATAACCCAGGGGAGTACTCTGATTGATGCCTGAACAATCGACCGTGTAATTGCCAGTCCCATCGGTGTTAAGAGGTGATTGGATGCTTCCTGCTTCATGAGGATTGCGATCACAGCCATGCTCATCGTTTAAACTTGAACCGCCTCTATCTTGGTCTAGCGCCACTTGTCCATCTCTCAGTAGTCTTTTGTAGCACCAAAGGTGGTTCCTGACTTTATTTCTATCCAGTTCCGACATGTTCATGATCTTGAGTATGCGCGATGGGCGAGCCAAACTGATCCCTAACTGTTGAACTGCATCAACAAATTTGCTATGAAGCTCCGAGGTCCAATAAAACCTTGTTTTCTTGCTAGCCGAAGTAGTGTTGGCAACTCGGCGGCTACTCTTCGCAGAATCTGGTCGTGTTGAACCGCCTCTATCTTGGTCTAGCGACGCTCGTCCATCTCTCAGTAGTTTCTTGTAGCGCCAAAGGTGATTCTTGACCATATTTTTAGCCAGTCCCGGCACGTTCATGATTTCGAGTATGCGCGATGGGCGAGCAAAACTGATCCCTAACTGTTGAACTGCATCAACAAATTTGCTATGAAACTCCGGGGTCCAACGAAATCTTATTTTCTTGCTAGCCGAAGTAGTGTCAGCAACTTGACGGTTACTCTTCTCGGAATCTGGTCGTGTTGGAGGTTGCTCTGGAGGGGATTTAGTGGTCTCAGATCGGCTGGTCATGATGGTGAGTTCATCATTGAGCGGACCCGACTTGTCATGACGCATGTTCCCTTCCACAATGGGCGTCGACTTTGACCTTATAGCACTAGTTTCCTCTTGTAGATCCTCGGCGGTACCCGCCTGTTCCGAAAGATGTTGCGAAGGGCATTGCAACAAATGAGCATTATAAACCCCCAGATCTGGCTCTTCAGTGAATACTCCGTCCGTGGGAACAGGGTTACCGCACTCAAGGCAAACAGCGATGCTTAGAGCTTTCTTGTACTGAATGTTTTTTATTCGAAGCTTTTCATTTTCCTCCCTCACAATCGCTAACTCGTGCCGATCGTGTTGCTGCTTCAGCCGGGTTCGTTTGTTTTCAAACCAACACTTGACCTTCCGAGGCTCCCACCCTATCTCCTGGCCCATTTTGATTCTCTGTTCCATGTCCGGATAGGGGTATTCCCTGAAAAACAATTCGAGTTTATGGACTTGACCTGAAGTGTTGCGTTGGAGACATTCCCCTTTCTGGCGCTGATCACCGTTGCGGGTACTGTTCTCGTTAACCAAGCCGCGGGTTTCATCATTAGAAGGATCGGTCTCCATGGCCCTCGTGTCAGGTTCGGTCCTGAGATCTTCAAATTCTTCCAGCAGCTCAAGCTCGGAGACCTCCAAGTCTGGCGCTTCCAGTAAATGACAGAACCCCTTGAACATTTTGATCGGAATATCACTGCTTGATTTTCCGTTAACTCAGCTTTCCTTGTTCCTCCTTGGATCCTCACTTTCTCTGCAAATTCTGAAAGGTTAAAGGAGTCGGATCACCGTTCTTTGATCAAAGGTGATGGCTACCCGACGAGCGCTCTTCTCAATGTTTCGAGATTCCCACTTCGTCCTTTTGTGATGTCTACCTGACGAGCGCTCTTCTCAAGGCTTCGTAATTCCCACTTCGTCTTTTGTGATGGCTACCTGACGAGCGTTCTTCTCAAGGCTTCGTAATTCCCACTTTGTCCTTTTTTGCTCTTTTCTACGTGAACGGAGCCTGAAGATCTCTTGCGTTGATTTCGTTTTGTCGAGCACTACGCTTGTCCGCCTGGCCCAGTCTCTAGAGTAACAAGCCTGCCCACCTTTCGGCGCCATTATGTTTCGTAAAACCCGAGATCACAGGACGGTGGTGGATTCGTGACTCATCGGGGATGCATTAACGAAACCCGCTTGGCTCTACTGCACATAAAATATTATTACCACTTCTCCCTGCTTACTCGAGCATTTATAAGGTGATAGATTGACGTCAAGAAGATTAACACTTTAGCCTTATCAGACTCAGCCTCTCAAACACTCTTCACATTCCCACTCTCCTCTCCGTCATTCCATCGCATATGGATTCCTCCTCTGTGCCTGCTGCCTTAGCTGAAGCTTCGACCCAATGGGAGAGATTTTACCACCTCTTGGGTAGAGGTTATGGCTACATAAATAATCATCCTGAAGCTGCGGTTGAAGTTCGTACTCTGATTCTGGCCCTGGATACTGTGTGTATTGAAGGTACGAAACTGCAAAGGGAGTTTGTGATCTTCCCAACTCTCTTCAACAATTTCCTGCAGGCTTACGAAGTTGCTAGCCGGGAGGTCACTTTGGCTGGTATCGTGCGAGCCCGCTATCAGGACCGAACTGAGTCCCTGATGTTGGCCATGCTGACGGCCGATAACCATAAAAGGGCTGTTGAGTACGCCCACGCCCAGGTTTCCATGCTGGTCCGTAAGAGGGACAACTTGGTGGAGCGTCTGGCTCTTTTTGACACCGCCTTTGAGCAAGACCAGCACAACTTCGTGTTGAGGTTCCAGTGTGCCTGGTTGGAGGAAAGGCTTGAAGACCTGAGCATGGATATAGCTCGCGGGAGGGTGCTGGCTCAGGACTTAGAGTCTGAGTTCGAGTACTATGACACCAAGGTGAACGAACTTAAGGAGAAATGTCATCTCCTTTTCTTCAAGCTTGTAGACCTCGATTCCCAGAGTGTGGGTTGTAAGCAAAGCATGGATAGCATGGAGAGTTAGTTAAGCTTTTTTGTGATGCTTGTCAGAACTCATTTTGGGTTTACTGCTCCCCCTCAGTGATCCACTTGTAAACTTTCTTGCTGAATGAAATAAATGCGAGTTTGTTTATATATGCTCTTTCATTCTGCATTGTTGACTAGCCAAGAAAGGTTTTTGCTTTCGGATCTACGCGACTACTTTTCCGCCTGTGTCAACAGCTTGACTACGCATCATTCTCACAGCCCGACGCTTTATATTTGATTGACTTGAATGCCTCGTGAGAAATAGATTTGTAGTTGCTCGAAACTTAAAGATTGCCCCTGATTTTGTGGTCATGGCGTTTGGGGCCGCTAGTAATCTTTCGCTTTCGAGCTCGATCGCATTCTGCTAGTAACTCATGCTATCAATTCTGCCTTTACGCGTCGGGGCTGATTTTACCTTGAACTTAATAACAAGGAATTACCGTATACACACGAGATGACGTTCGCGAAAAACATTATGCAAAATCAACTCTAGCTATTGAAGAAACAAACGCATGCACCGATGAGAACTTTACAATAGGAGATACATCCTTCTCGCGTACATCCCCTTCTTTCTTTGGGCATGTCCAATGACCAACCAATCTGGCCTCGGCTTAGGTGTGCCATTACCGACTGCAGATCATGGTTGCCGACCTTTAATAGCTTCCAACTGATCGAACCAGGTATCAAGTCCTTCATCGAAGAAATCATCTGACCCCTCGAACGATTGATGTGTAGGTTGAGCTGCATCGCCCGACGGGTTCTTCGAACTAGAACCTACATCCTTGTTTGGGATTATAAGAGGATATTTGATCGATTGACTACCACAAGCATCTCCCACTTGGGAATTAGGGAAATAAAAATGCTCCAAGCATTCTCCCATTGGATCATCTGAAGCCACATGCTCCGATTGGGCAAACCCTCGAGCACTGGGCGTGATGGGCTGATCCGCAACAGGAAGAACGCTGGCTAGCTGCTGCTCGGACGGAGGAGTGCTTACTCGTTGCACTTGTGATGCGTGTTCTTGAGGAATATTGAAATGACTCGCGAGGATATCCTGATCAAATCCCCAATAGTCGTCCAGATTCGACCGGGCCTCCTTTGTCATAAGGGTGCTGGGTTCGCAGCCGAGTCTATTGCTCGGATTCAGTTCTGCATAACGCTGTCCTAACGCCCTTCTGTAGCAACCAAGGTGATTCGCGACTAATTGCTTGGTAAGTCCCGGTACGTTCATGACCCTAAGTATGCTTGTCGGACCTATGAAGTCGAGTCCTATCTGTCGAACTGCGTCTAAGAACTTGAGATGAAGCTCCGGGGGCCAAATGAATTTCTTCTTCTCGTCGTCCAGAGTGGCGTTGATAGCCTGCCGACTAATCTCTAACTCCTCTTGAACCGTATCTGATCTTACCGGAAGCTGTTGTGGAGGAGATTCATGGGCTTCGATGAGGTGACTCTGATCATAACGACACGTATCTTCTTCCTCCGAAGACACTGGTATAATTTCTGTAGGATCGATCTGCTCATGCGCGCCATTAGCAGGATCTGATTGTACCGGAGATGGCTCAAGGGAGCAGGGGGATAAATGAGCACCTTCCATCCTCGTAGAAGGCTTACCGGGGAACAATTTACTCAGGGTGGTAGGGCCACCGCAGTCAGGGCAGGTAATAGTACTGAGGATTTTCTCATACTACATGTTTTCCATTTGAAGGTTTTGGTTCTGCTCTTTTAGGGCCGTGATCTCCTTACGCCTGTGTTGGACACCTAGTCTGAAACGTTTATTCTGAAACCAAAAATGAATTCTCATAGGATTCATTCCCAGCTTCCGGCCCAATTCAATCTTTTGTTCCTCGCTTGGGCAAGGGCATTCATCGAAGAAATCTTCAAGCTCCTGGATTTCTTTTCGAGCGTAGCGTTGGCGACTTTTTCTTTTCCGGGGTTGAGCGTCGTGGCCACTGCCGTCGTCACCACTGCGATCTTGATGTTCGTCACCGGCAATATTGAGTTCCATGGCCTCGATATCGAATTTGATTCTAGAGGATTTGAGGTCTTCCACGAACTCGTCACTCGGGGTTCTCTGTTCTCTTTTGTATACTCGCTCTTTCGATTTGTTGCCTCCTTTTCCTCGAAAGCTAGGTCTGTTCAGCGTTCCGTTTTTGAAACGACGGAACTGTTTACCTCCTGCTCAGCTTTCCGACACGAAGGGGTAACCAAATCCTTCCGCGGCTTCTTCGATAGTAGCGCTCGCCTTTCACTTTTCCTCAATAGTCATGCATGTTCAGCACTGTCTTCCCTTTTTTAAGTGGCAGAGCCGTTCACTCGCCGCCCAGCTTTATGCGTGATGGAACAACCCAATCCTTTCGCGGCTTCTTCGATAGTTGCACTCGCCTCTTACCTAAAATCAATAATGGTGAGACCAAAGGATCTTTTGCAGCTTTCATTTGGCTAGCCTGAAATCACGGACCAGGACATGTCTGATGATTCACGGGAGGAGCAGCCCCCGCTTTACATTAATTAACCCGGCTCCACAAGCATTATTGCTGCAACTTTTCTCCACTCTCGAGACGCTATAAAATGCGGAGTTGGTGTTTGGGAGATTAACGCTCTCATATAATTTGCTTCCATCTTCTAATCGCTCCATTACACACCTCCCCGTTGAAAATGGCCTCTTCCCATGTTCACACTTTCTCAGCAGAAGCTTTGGCTCGATGGGAAGAGTTCTATAACCTCTTGGGTCGAGGCTATGCTCACATAGCTGATCATCCTGAAACCGAGGATGAAATCCGAGTCATGTTCGGGGACCTGGACATCACCTCCCTCGAGGGTACTGCGCTGGGGAGGGAATACATAATTTTTCCAACGCTCTTTACAAACTCTTTGGAGGTCTACCGCGCTGCTCACCGGGGACTTACCGTGGCTCGTGTCCTGCGAGCCCGTTATGAGGATCAGTCCGACCGCCTAGCGCTGGCTGACTACCTGGCCGACAGTCACAAAAAGGCTGTTGAGTTCGCCAAAGAGCGGGTTTCGACATTGCTTCGCGAGAGGAGGAATCTGGTGGAGGACTTAGCTCTATCCCTGGCTACCTATGAGCGCGATCGTCGTAATGCCTTGCTAAGGAATCGAAGCGAGTGGCTGGAAGAAAGGCTCAACGCCATAAATGAGGATATAATTCGTGAGAATGGACTTGTTCGGGACTTGGAAGTAGTCGCCGAAGATCACGAGACTCAGGTTGTTGCAGTCAATGATGAACGCAAACGCCTTCACCTCAAGCTTGCGGACCATGATACGCGGAGTGGTGCGTATAAACAAAGCATCCATAACCTAGAGGGTCAGCTGGGCTCCTTTGTGTCGTTGATTAGGGCTCACTTCTGCTTTACTTTTCCACCCCAAGGAATTAGATGATCTGGTTTTGGAATTCTTCAATTTGGGCAAGAATGAATGAAAGCTCCCGTGTGTTTGTTTTAGCTTTTATAAGATCCATTTCTTCGAGCATCCGAACATCTCAGACTTGGATGAGCCGATCCATAATAAATCGAGCAGATGTGTTCTGATTTTCTAACTCGCTCCCGATCAGAAGAAAGAATAGCTCCAGGCTTATCCAAGAAAAGATTTCTCCCCATCTTCTATATTTTACCTGCAAATAAAAAGACAGAATCAGAATGAATAATTTGAAAAAGAAAGCAAAAACCCCTTTCAATCCTATGCTTGCCCATGATTAATAAGGAATTTTTTTTTTACAAGGGTTTTAATCTTGTGCCAAAAGTTCTTTATGAGTATTCCTCGAAGGAAAGCATACTATTGAAAGGAATGTAATTCACGATAATCGCTTTTGACCAATTTTGAGAAGAGCGAATTAGTCAAAAGTGCAAGACATAACGACGCGTTTTAAATTTAACTGAAGATACGGCATCCAAATCAAAGCCGTTTTGTTAAGAACGAGGGCAATTTGGACATCTATCTCGTCATTAAATTCGAAACAATGCCGATACTCTTGATCAATTATCGTGGATTACCAATGACGTACGCTATGCATGAATCAATTCAAGTGTATAATTCCTTCTAGAGAAATTAGGGTTGGACTACCCTATACGACCAAAAGGTCGTGTAAGACTTCCAATCTTAATTTCCTCTAAATGAATTATAAACTTGATTCGGGAGTATTCGGATGATTAGAGAAAATGCCATTATCACATTCCGATGACCCATCAAAAGAAATACAACAAAGTTCCCATCTGGATGTATACACCAATAGATCCCTAATACAATCACTCTAAGAGGTCAGATAGAGAAAGACCTCAGTAAAAATAAACTTTATACAAGAGGATTAGTAATGGAAAATAAAACAAAGGAATGTGATCCTAACGTTCAAGGATGCCCCAAGTTCGATCTGTACCTTTCGGATCACTTGCCCCAACTTGTCATCTTCATTGGACGATGCCACAGCAGGCTCCTTTGTCGCGCACTCGATGTTCGCCATGGGATATCATCCTCCTCGTCTTCTATCAAGGACGTTTGGGAAAAACACACGCATCTATCCTCGAAATGGCATTTAATCTAATCACCAGAATGCAATGAATGAAATGCCCATATTTATATGGATTGTAATAGGTTTGAGGGATAGAGAGTCTTACCAACCAAACTCGTCAACTTATGTGCGGTTTTAGGTGTACCAACCGCCCAAAGACATGCGCATGAGACAAGTGATGGTAAACTTCTAAAAATCAGAGGGTTTGGCACCTAAGGTTAAGGTTCCCACCTCGAGTTCTAGAAAGAGCCGATTCCATTGCACAGCTATCGTTGCATTGGGACTCGATCCATAGTTCAAAATGAGTGGAATTGAAAAGTGGATTACCCCGTGTTTTTCCTCACTGAGGTTCCATTTTCAATCCCTTCTATTATTTTCTATAGGCGGCGCCCGGGGTTTTAGGCGCGTTTGTGGGTGCCCATGTGTCGTGGTCATCACAATGTAAATCATGCACAACAGTTTATCAATCAGCGCTTCAAATCATCCACATAGCATACATTCCTACGCCAACCTGCATAAGACAATGTTAATCACATACTACCCCCCTTATCACTCCAATCTGTAAAAACATATAACACCTATCATGAGCGGACTTACCTCACCTTTAAGAGCGCCTGCAATGTTAGAAAAATCACTCAGCGTTTTAATTACGGCCTAAGTCCACTTGAGGTCTAGAACCATAGGTTCTAGAACAAAGTCCCCAGCGGAGTCGCCAGCTGTCGCGACCCGTCCGGAAGCGGACGCGGCTAATGGATTACCGATTGCGGGTCTTGGATCGGCGCGGGCCCTCCCAGGCCCATACCAAATCGCGGCGGGAGTATTCTTCGACGATAAGAGTCTATCGCTTTCGACCTTCAGTGTGGTCGTGGTGGCATGTGCAAATTGTGCATGCATTTGGAGTCGCCACCGGTCTTTCTTGGAGGGTAGACCGGAAAACTTACTGACCGATTGGGAGAGATCGATCAGTTCTGCGGAACTAGAGATTTTGGGTTCGGGGACTTGGTTACGCTGGTGTCATTACCAACGCCCTTTCGGTACCTAACGCGAGTGATTTTCCTGACTAAGAGTTCATGCAGGTGCAAGTTTGGGTGGGGTAGGTTTGATTCAGGGTTTCATGCAGATTGGACGACTATTCCTATCAATCACAATCAATTATTGGAAGACGATTCGCCCAAAGGGCGAAATTGTCATTTTAAGAAGAGTCGAGGTTCAAAACACCCGGAATGAGTCTTGGCCAGTTGTCTGTGGCCATTTCCTATTTTTTGGGATTTTCCTGGATTTTTTAGAATTTTTTTGGAAGACGGTTTGCCGGAAGGGCAAAACCGTCATTTTTGAAAAGACCGAGGGCCGAAAGACCCGAAACAGGTTGTGGCCAGTTGAATATAGCCATTTCCTATTTTCTAAAATGTTTTTAGAATTTTTCTGAATTTTCCGAGTTTTTTTGAATTTTTTATGATTTTCTATTTTTTTATTGATTTTTTGAATTTTTTATTATTTTTTATTATTTTCTGAATTTTTAATATTTAAAAATATTATCCGGGCCGGGTTGGACCCGGCCCACGACCCGGACCCGCGACCCAGGCCCGGCCCGCCCCCTCCACGACCAAAACGGCGCCGTTTCGTGAATAGGGAACGAACGTTCCAGATCGAGCCACGTGGCGTATCCGGGACCGTCAGATTATTTTTTATTTATTATTCGAAAATCTTTTTATTAATTTGAAAATCATTTTTTTATTTTCCAAAAATCACATATCGCGACACGTGGCGACGCCACGACCGTCCGATCTGGGTTTTATTTTTAATGACGCGGCCCCCACATGCTGACGTGGCTGCTGACGTGGCATGCCACGTCAGCCGTTGACCGGTTGACCGGACCAGGTCTGTCGGAGAAGACGACCGGCGACTCGCCGGAACAGTGATTGTTCCGGCGAAGTCGCCGGAATTTTCGCCGGAATGACGCGAACCGAACCAAAACTTGGTATTTTTTTACCATTTTAACACCATTCGACTCCTTAGGACCTCAGCATGAATATGAGACACAAAAATGGGAGGTTTGACGTCGGAAAGACGGCGAACAGGACAACCACGGCCCCGGTTCCGGCGAGCGACTACCAGGAACTTTTTCTCGTCTAAGCTTGGTTTCATTCATTCGAACAACATCCAGTGAAGGTCTAGAGGCTTACCTGAGGTCCACGAGCTTCAGTGGTTAGCAGCCGGCGGTTCCCAACTCCGAGCTCCGGCGAGGTCACCGAATGGATTTGGTCCGGCCATTTTGACCGATTCCATGCGAGAAAAAGGGAAAGCCAGGCTTAGGGATGATTCTAAATGCGATTTTGAGCATGAAAATACGAAGTATGGCAGATCACAGCTCGCTGATCGGATCGACCAACTCGGCTCATTTTAGGACATTCATCGAACATGTGACGTGCACCCTCGGAAAGTTGTTGAAACGATTTCGTCGAAGCTCCAAGAGGGATACCAAGTTAAAATGACTATTTATTATTTCTATATGCATCATCAGGGGGTTCGGGAACTACCGGTTCTGGTCCGACTCGATTGAAATCGAGACGGACCGAGGACAAAACAGGGGGGGGGGGGGGGGGGACACTGACCTGGTGATTCGGCCGCGGCGGTGGCGCGCGACGACGGCGACGGTGACCAGCTTGTCCTTGTCACCCTCTTCCTCCTCCCCGAACCTCTCTCTCTCTCTGATTTTTTTCTTGGTCTCCTCTGCACACCTTCGGCCAAAACTCTCTCTTTTGTTCTTTTGTTTTTTTTTTTATTTTTGGCCGACCGGCCTCTCGTGGCCGACCGGCCTTTTGGCGTCCACTCGCCTCAAAAACCACGAGGCGTGGCCCTGCTGTCCCTTTTTTATTTTAAACAGCCGCGCCTCGCTACCCCTCCATCCTCTCTGTCCTCCTTCCCTTTGTCGGACGGTGGGTCTGCAACTAAGTTGCAGACCCGGTCGGACCGGGTCGGGTCGGGTCTGACCCGATCGGCCCTGTTCGACCAATTTTGCCCAATTAGGTCCCAAATAGACCCTTTTTCATGAAATTGATGGCAAAATCGGACTCCTTGACATGTTTTCTATCAAATATGGGTATTTTCATGAATCAATTGATTGAAATTTAGTGAAAACCCCAAATTGTCCCTAGGATCCGAAAATGATTTTCGCCAAAATGAGGACCCAAACGATCGAATTAGTCCAAATTAAGGCTACCAGTGGATTCAGCATGATGAAAACTATAGGGTAGGGATGTTTAATTTGAATGGGTATGCCCACATGAAATTTAATTTCAAAAATTGAGAAACCGGGGACTAAATTGAAAGAAAATTGTGCAATTAAGCCCATTTGGTTAAAATTGATCAAATTGGAGGGCAAATTGACCCAATTGCACTTTGAGACTTTAGAATCCAATGTCATAGCTTATAAAAAGTGGAAATTAAAAATTAAAAGACTAGAAAAGGGGTTTTTGGGCTCGGTTCGGGTTTATGTTTGTTAAGGAACATAATGACCCGAGCCAAATTTTTGAGATTTAAAGTGACACACCTGAAGAGGAAATTAAAACAAAATTATTGAATATTTTTGTGTATTTTTCTGACCACAAATGGTATTTTTCTAATTTTTTGGGTATTTTTATAATTAAATAAATTCAAAAAATATTATAAAATACCAAAAAATATTTTTTGTTCAAAATTAGTTCCCGAGGCTAGGCCAAGGCTTCCAAAGTTGATTTTTTGATTTTATGACCTTTTTTGATATTTTTAATTAATTTTAAAGAATAAAAATCACAATAATAGATGGTCAAAAATTAGGTGTCAACAGTAACGTTGGGAGAGGCCGCTCGTACGGACGAAACGGGAGGGCAGAAACCTGACTTTTCTGGCAGTTTTCTATTGAGAACAAAATGAAGGGGAAATGAGGTGAACGTGTGGAGGAGGCTTGCACTGCAGATGGAGTCTTCAATAACATTGTCTCACACATATAATTGAGCTCCAAATTGATAAGATGGGATTAGATGGGTAATAAATGCTTAAGGCCTCCAATGGGTGACAAGTGTCATGGGTCCAATAATGCAAGATTAGCTTTGACTCCAACTTTGACCCCTCAATTAATTTTCGGCAGCCATAGGTGGGGAGAGGAAATGTCCATTTTGTCCTTCTTGAGTTCTTAAGGCATTGGCAAATGGTCTAGGGGCAAAACGGTCTTTTCGCACTTTCAGTCCAAACTTCACTTTTCCAATTCGAAATTACCGATTGGGAGAGACATTGACAAATTCCTACTCAGAATTGGAATTCTCTATTTTCAATTGCCAATTTTGAGCTTCCATTTCATGATCATTCGTCCGCCGATCGAAATTCCAGTTTGTCTCGAACTAATGGGCGGCTTTTGCAAACACTACGCGTATCGACTCTGTGATTCTCATCACACTGAGGATAACTCAAGTTATGACAGCTTTGGTTGTCATGTAATTGCGAGGGTTCATCGCTAGTTCCGACGGCTTCGATCGTCAAAGTTCGATTTAGGAAAATTTGCAAATTATACATTGGTTAAGCGGCTTCACCCGCGATCCAATCGTATAACGCTAGCATTGTATTCCTTAATCATTATCTGATCGGCCTCATTGGCTCTAAATATTCCCTCGACAATCCTTATGGTCAAAGCGTCACTTCCTTTTTCGAGTTTCCCAGGTCCACGTACCTTGTTATGCGTTAGCCTTTCCCTTTTGGTCAGTTTACTCAAGATTGATCAGATCTGAGCGAGACAAAACTGAAATACATCGTAAGGTACATTCACATTCAATAGCCTCAAGATGCCAGGAAATTCAGAATGTCACAATTCTTCCCCCTTACAAAAATTTCGTCCTCGAAATTTGAAATAACCCAGATCTATTCAAATAAATGGGGGTACTGGCTCCTCATCGCTTCTTCGCTTTCCCAGGTAGCGCCTTTCGTTCCATGGTGTTCCCAGATCACCTTGACGAGTGGAATCGTCTTGTTCCGCAAGACTTGTTCCTTTCGATCTTCAACTCGTATTGGCCTTTCCACATACGATATCTTCTCGTCCACATCGATGACTTCATGATCCAGTACATGAGTCGGGTCCGGTTCATATTTCCTCAGCATCGACACATGAAACACATTATGAACTTGCGATAAGCTTGGCGGCATGGCAAGACGATAAGCTAAAGTCCCAATCTTTTCTAATATCTCAAATGGACTTACGTACCTTGGACTCAACTTTCCCTTCTTTCCAAATCGATATAATCCTCGCATAGGTGACACTTTGAGAAAGACATGGTCACCCACTTGAAATTCCAAAGGCCTTCGTCGCTTATCTGCATAGCTTTTCTGGCGACTCTGGGCCGTCTTAAGCCTTTCTCGAATGATCTTAACAGCCTCAACTGATTGCTCCACCAATTCTGGGCATGTCATACTCCTCTCACCAACTTCATCCCAGCATATCGGAGTCCTACCCGCTCTACCATATAGCGCTTCGAACGGTGCCATTTCGATACTCTGCTGATAGCTATTATTATATGCAAATTCCACCAAGTGCAGTTTCTTCTCCCATTCACCTTTAAAATCAATAACACATGCTCGCAGCATATCCTCTAACGTCTGAATCGTTCTCTCAGATTGTCCATCGGTCTGTGGATGATACGCCGTACTAAACTGCAATTTCGTTCCCATGGCATCCTGTAGACTCTTCCAGAAATTCGCAGTAAACTTAGGATCTCTATCTGACGTTATTGTCACAAGCCCTCCATGAAGTCGCACTACGTGTCGCATATACAAATCAGCATATCTCTCCATCGCGAAATCCTTTCGCACAGGCAGGAAATGAGCGAACTTGGTCAATCTGTCCATTATCACCCAAATTGAATCGTGACCTCTTTGACTCCTTGGTAAGTCCATGATAAAATCCATGGTGATATGCTCCCACTTCCATTCGGGAATTTCCAAAGGTTGAAGCATACCACCAGGTTTACAATGATGCGCCTTCACTTGCTGACACGTCAGACACTTAGCTACGTGCTTAGCCACGTCCACTTTCATCCCATTCCACCAATAATGTTGACGTAAGTTTTGGTACATCTTTGTGCTACCCGGATGAATACTATAATTACTCCTGTGAGCTTCAGACAAAATCTTTTCCTTAAGTTCCTCGTCATTGGGTACACATAGTCGTCCTCGGAACTTCAATGTTTCATCTTCAGATACTTGCAAGTCAGACTTCCTCTTGTCCGCATCCATTTCCAGGATCTTCTGTATATCAGGGTCCGTGGATTGCAATGCCTTAATCCTCTCTTGTATTTCCGGTTCGACTCTTAAAGTTGCCATCAAACTTGACAATAGGCAAACTTCCAACTTAAACTCTGAATCTCTCAGTTTTTCCAGTACAGACCATCCCTTGACCAACAGATGCGCAATGCTCGACTTTCGACTAAGGGCATCTCCTACCCTATTAGCCTTTCCAGGGTGATATAGAATATCACAGTCATAATCTTTAAGCAATTCCATCCACCTACGTTGCCTCATATTTAATTCATTCTGAGAAAACAAATACTTTAGGCTCTGGTGATCCGTATAGATCTGGAACTTCTCACCACACAAATAATGTCTCCAAATCTTTAACGCAAAAACAATTGCGGCCAGTTCCAAATCGTGCGTCGGGTAGTTCATCTCATGAGGTCTTAACTGACGCGACGCATATGCCACTACTTTCCCATGTTGCATTAGGACGCATCCTAGTCCTTTCAACGACGCATCACTATAAATCTCATATCCTCCAGGACCAGACAGAATTGTCAGTATCGGTGCAGTCGTCAACCTTCGCTTAAGTTCCTGAAAACTCCTTTCGCATTTATCTGTCCATTCAAACCGTGTATCTTTCTTAGTCAACCTTGTTAACGGAGTAGCTATAGATGAGAACTTCTCTACAAAGCGTCTATAGTAACCTGCTAATCCCAGAAAACTTCGGACTTCCGTTACTGTTGTAGGTCTAGGCCAATTCATAACTATCTCGATCTTTGAAGGATCCACAGAGATTCCTTCTTCAGATACTATATGACCAAGAAATGCAACCTTATTCAACCAGAACTCGCACTTACTAAATTTAGCATAGAGTGAGTGTTCCCTTAAGGTCTGGAAGACAATCCGCAAATGTCGTTCATGATCCTCATTGCACCTTGAGTAAATCAAAATATCATCAATGAAGACGATAACAAATTGATCTAGATACTCCTTGAATACTCGATGCATCAAATCCATAAATGCAGGTGGGGCGTTAGTCAACCCAAACGGCATGATAGTAAACTCGTAATGTCCATACCTCGTCCTAAAAACCGTTTTCGGTATATCCTCCTTTTTGATCCTCAATTGATGATAACCGGTCCTTAAGTCAATCTTAGAGAACACGGACGCTCCTTGCAACTGATCAAACAAGTCATCTATCCTTGGTAATGGATACTTGTTCTTAATAGTAACTTGATTCAGTTGCCTATAGTCAATGCACAGACGTAATGACCCATCCTTTTTCTTCACAAACAACACAGGTGCACCCCACGGCGATGCACTTGGACGAATAAATCCCTTGTCCAGTAATTCCTGCATCTGTACCTTTAGTTCCTTTAATTCCGACAAAGACATCCTATATGGTGCTTTCGAAATTGGTTCCGTCCATGGGGCTAATTCATTCGAGAACTCCACTTCTCTTTCAGGTGGTAAACTAGGCAACTCTTGCAGAAACACATCAGAGAATTCACATACTACGGCTATTTCCTCCAACTTAGGCTCTTCAATCGTCGTATCCACCACAATGGCTAAGTAAGCCTCACACCCTTCATTCATTAACTTAGTCACCTCTAGTGACGAAACCAAAGGAATCGCGATTCCTCCTCGGCTCCCCACTGTCGCGACCCTCTCGAGGTTCGCCGTGGGCTCTCGAGGGCTAATGGGCCGTCCAGTCTGGTCGGACGCAGGCCTCTCCCAAGGCCCGTTACCCAAATCGCAACGGAGGTATGCGTAGTCGACCTTCAGTGTGGTCTAGTGACATGTGCTAAGTGTGCATGCCATGGAGTCGCCACCAATCATTTTTTTGGAGGGTATGATTGGACCACCCTATTGAATAGTCGGGAGTTTCTATTCAATTCTACGATAACCAGAGAAATGGGTTCGGGGACTTAGTTACGTCAACTGTTAGAGTTGACGCCCTTTCGGTACCTAAGTTGATTGAATTTTCTGCAATTTTTCTCAAATTTTTTTTGAAATTTTCCTTAGTATTCACTTTTTTTGAATTTTTGTTATTTGATTTTTTTATTATAAATTTCCTGAAAATAAGTCCCAACTGAACGGTCCCTAACTCGCCACGTGGCGTCTCGGTGACAATCGAATCATTTTAATTGTTGTAAAATTCGAAATTTATTTCTTTTAATGTTAAAAATATTTTTTTTTATTCTGAAAATCATCGGATCACGACACGTGGCTCATCTGCAACCATCCAATCTAGCATTTTTTTGTTTTTATAGGACGCAACACAATGCAAAAAAAAAATAATAATAAAGAAGATATTAAGTCATTATACAACATAAACATAAGCAAAGGAGATGGGATCCGGTGAATTTTACGACGTCGGAGTCCGTCGGTGCTCGTGCAACAATGTGTGGGGGGTATAAACCACCAGCAGGAGGCTCGGCCTTCCGATTCTGGGGTAGCACAATATAATTTACAGAAAATAAATAAATAAAACACCTTGGACACCAATAGGAGGCTTAGCCTTCCGATTCTGGGTCTTTATTCGAAATATAGAAATGTTATGACATAAAGTAAATACACAGCAAATATTTAGACACCAACAGGAGGCTCGGCCTTCCGATTCTGGGTCTTTTATGCGAAATATAGAAATGTTATGACATAAAGTAAATACACAGCAAATATTTAGACACCAACAGGAGGCTCGGCCTTCCGATTCTGGGTCTTTTATGCGAAATATAGAAATGCTATGACATAAAGTAAATACGCAGCAAATATTTAGACACCAACAGGAGGCTCGGCCTTCCGATTCTGGGTCTTTTATGCGAAATATAGAAATGCTATGACATAAAGTAAATACACAGCAAATATTCAGCAACCTTAAAATTCCAGAACATAGCCTATCATCTTAGGAAGCCATCACCGAAAATGTCACCTTAAAAGGAGTCCAAATGAGTGAGATATGACCACAATACCTCAATTCGCTCGATTTTCGTCGACTGTTTTTCAAAAAATCACCATAATTTAACCAGACCTCGAAAATTCACGAAACCAACGGGAAATTGTTAAGGACATCTTAACTTAACCTGTGATGGTCAGAGGGAGGCGCAAAGGTCGCCGGAAGGGCTGATCGTGGAGGACGACGGCGGCGGCAGAAACTGGTCGTTACAGGGTCAGCAGCGACCTTTGCTCATTCAAACGGCTCCATCGGACGAATGGCTGGGCCAAATGAGCCTTATAATATATCCCTGGAAAGATAAGACGATAAGCTTTCTATTGGAGGTGGTTTTGCCTCGATCTGATATTGGACGACGGAGTTATGACCGGAACAGTGAGATGGTTCGGGAAAGGGAGATGAGAGAGGAAGAAGAAGAAGAAGAAGAAGAAGAAGAAGAAGAAGGAGGAGGAGGAGAAGAGGAAGAAGAGGAAGAAGAGAGAGCCACGGATGATGGGGGGGAGGTGCCTTAAATACTAAAAATAAAATAATAAAATAATAAAAATAATAAAATAATAATAAAATAAAATACTAAAAAGTAAAAATAATTATAAAATAATCAAAAGCGAAGACAAAATGATTAGTCCCCTTTTCTTTTGAATGATGATGTTTTCACTCCTTTTCCTTTTAATCATTACTAATATTTTTGCCAAATTCAATTTTATGATGATCAAAGAACACCTAAAATCAAACCTGAATTTTACTATTTATGAGGTCGGAAAATGGATAAAATAAAAATACCGAATATTTTTATATATTTTTGTGACCTCAAATATTATTTTTCTTGATTTTCTTGATTTTCTTTTTCTTTTTTTCTTTTTTTTGTATTTTTCGAAAATATATTAAAAAAATGAAAATTATGAAAATTATTTTTTTGGTCAAAATGGTTCATTTAGCTTGGCTAAGGTCACCAAAATTGATTTTTCAATTTTTCAACTTTTTATGGATTTTCTATGAATTTTCAAAAATAAAAATAAAAATAAAAATAAAAATAAAAATAAAAATGTTGATCAAAATTTAGGTGTCAACAGCTGCCCCTCTTTGAGAGGAATCTCGTTAGAGGTTTCTCTCAAAGATAAGGTGACACCTGAGTCCTGATCGACTCGACTCGGGAAACTAAAGGAAAAGGAGTCATGACATCCAATCTTCATGCTTGTCCATGTATGCTCTTTCTTGAAGGGGGAAACATTCATTTGACATGAGAGTGAGATAATAGAGAGACATACCTGCCACTTACCTGTTCGATGTTTGTGCGATTTTCGCGGTGTTTGATGGATTCAAGAGAATTTCTAGAAACTCGTTACTAGAGTATCCTAGAGAGGTTAAGCTCTGACCCGTATGGTAGGTCAAACCATAATGGGATTCCTAACTGATAGGAATCTAAGGAAGACGCGTCCCATTTGGGATTTGCCAAGGATTTTGATCCGTATGGTGGATCGGACCATTGAGTTGGCCATTTAAGTGATTTTTACTATTGGGTTGACCCTTCAGACGGTTTCTACCGTTGTGTTGACCCTTCAGGCGGTTTCTACCATGAGTTTGACCCTTCAGGCGGTTTCTACCGGAAGATGACCCTTCAGGCGGTATCTACCTTTGTTTGCTTTGAAAAGGGGTCTCATGACGAGGGTTCTCCACGTCCGATGAGACTGCCTAAATTTTGAAAAGGGGTCCAGAGACGAGGGTTCTCCACGTCATGCTAGGACTGTTTGATATTTTTGAGAAGGGATCCTAGGACGAGGGTTCTCCACGTCATGCTAGGACTGCTTGATTTTTGAAAATGGGGTCTAACCTCACCCCTTCTTTTGAAAGATCCCGAAATTTGCCGGGAATTCAGTTTTGAAGCAGTGAAAAATTTTATTTTGACAAAGCTTCACTTGAGTTTGTTGAGGCGACATTCTGGGAGCTGGGTTCTCCAGGTATCCTGCAGAAGTTTGAGCCTGAAAGATTTTTCTTCACCAAGAAAACATTAGTAATCTTTGGGAAGACCACGGCTGTCCATTTGACAAAAACCGTATGACTTAAGTTTTAATCGTGAAATGTGCATTTTGATGCTAGAGGTTATCCAAAGCATTCTTGCAACATGCAAATGTGATCACAAATCTCTTGCACGGAAAATCTGGACCAACAGTTTGAAAATTCCAAAAAGAGTTTGTTCAAAACACCAATTGGAATATTTCTCGACAAGGAGGTCTTCTCACCTGTTTTGCGATAGTGGTTTTTTTATAGGGAACGCATTCAATTCCCTACTAACCTGTGCCTTGGTTTTAGGCTCATTCGCAGCGCATACATTTTGATCGGTCGGGAGGTCTTCCACGGGACCGTAATGTTGGGCTTGGATATTGGTTTTCAAGGGGGGGACTCACTTTTGAGTCTGGGCCATTGAATGAAAGTCTTCACCATCTGCTCCGGGTTTACAAGTCAAGAACCCTGCAAAATGAGAAAGAAATAGTCTTGCTCGTACTTCTTCGAGTTAAGCAATATGTTAACCCAAGTGTCTTAGTCAGAGAAGACTGTTTCAAGGTTGTAATATTGGTAGGATTGGGGATCGAAAAAGGCTTGTTTTTGGCCCAGAATTCGTGACGGGTTTGACATTGGTGATCATTGCTGATTTGTCTCATGTCATTTCCTTTTTGCATCTTTAGTCTTTGAGGTGCACAACCGATTTTGAGGTGTGCACCAGCTCTTTAGAGAGCGTCTCTTGTTGCATTCAGAGACCGACTCTCTCTATGTCTTTGTTCTGTGTTTGGCAGCATTTGGGGAGCAGCCCTTTTGGGTTTGGCTCATTAAAGGATTTCCTCTTTTCCCATCCGGCTTCATTGGGGATCAATCAAACAACTTGCACGAGCATCGGCCTTGCTTTTACCAGGCACTTTGCTTTTTCTTAATGCCGTGGATTTTTCTCATTCATTTTTGAAATCCCATTTTTTTTTCTCCTCTTCATGGGATCGTGTTAAACCTATGATCAAAGGTCTAACAAGGTTAAGCATTAACTTAGGAATTTTTTGCAAACCCTAAGTCTTGAACTCCTTCGTTTCTGAAGTGATGCTGCATCCGTCTTGGAATGTGCAATGATCACCAACAGGTTTATGAAATGATTTTGCAGGCTCAACTTGGCTATGCAAAGGATTCGGTGTGTGGGATAGAGAAATGAATGCTTCTCATCATCCTATGGCACTTGGATTACCATAACACACAAAGATTAATGTTAGTCCGAGCAAGAAAATTTCTAACCATTTTCTCCTGATGCTGCTGGACTCACCTCCATTTTGCCCCGATGTGGGGTGGTTCTTGACAGGGTTAAGAATGAAAAACGCCGTTCAAAGGGGTTTATCAACGGCCACCTGTAGTGTTTGGGGATATGAAACGAATGCCTCTGTCGTCCCAACCCATGTAATCGCTGCAAATGGTCCCTACCATCGTAGACCCAGATTTTGTTATCTGTCCACTCCACTCATCTCTCAAGTGTGTGTTGGACATGTTTGGATTAGACTCGCCTCTCTTTTGAGTAAACTTCCTTTTGAATGATTTGACAAATAATGATATTTGGAAAAATTCACTCCCTTCTTTCCCAAAATTTATCCATTGAGGGGATTTTGTGATGTATCGTGCATGTTTTATTCATGCTTTGGGCAACCTCCCGATTTAAATCATGAACATCGATGCATTGGATAATTTTCATGACGACTGAAAGGATTTTAACATTCTTTATCTCCAGCTAACTGGGAAAGGGATACTTACCTACCTGTTGCGGCTGCAGACCCCCTAACAAGTAGTACGTGGGATGTAAAAACTTGTTCGTCTCCAAGGCGACTCCCTTGTCAAAAACAAACAATAAGTGTCAGTTTGCGTTCCAAAATTAAAGACAAATTGGAACGATACCGCCTTGTTCTTGCTTGGTGTTTTCATTTGAACATAAACGCGCGGCTTGCAGAAATTGGCCTTCTATATTGTGGCCACGATTCCTCCGTTTGGTTGGCGATGAATCATTCTCGAGGATTTGCCCCAGAGGAAATCCATTTGTGTTTTTGGGCGCATTTCAGCGTCACTCTTCATAGTTCCTCCACTTGATCAAAGACCCTTCCTTGGAGTGCTGACTCCCAAGGTTAATAATTTTATTCGCCTCCTCATTGGCGAGTTCTTTTCTTTTGTGGCTTTTGGCGCCAACGACTTCCTGTTAAATGAGGAAAACTCATGTTAAGCATGGGATTTATGGAGATCAAATTGAAACGATACAAAGTTACCGCCTCTAGGTTTGTATCCTGGGGTTTATTTCTGATGCAGATAACTCTGTCATTGCGTCTACGGATTTTGCCAGAGAAGAAATGTCTTTCTTTGCCCAGGGCAAAATTGATTCGCATGCCCCAGTCATGTCTTAACGCTTTCCGCTTTTGTTGGAGATTTCTAATCCCATCTGAAGGAGTCCACGCACCTGCGTGTGAAGAAATAGACGTGGGTTTTTATCTGACTTCATTTGGAATTTCTGAAAAGAGGTACTCCCTCCGAAGTTTCGTCTTTTCGTGCTTTTCGAGCAATTTGCCCCGGTGAGGCCGGTTTCGCTGTTTGTCCTCTCTGGATTTGATGACCCTGGTCTGTTGCACTTTTAGGGGGGATCATGAGAGTTTGCCCCTGGCTGGGCTTCTCGGAGAAAAGGGAGAGACTTGCTCCCACGAGTTTTGCCAATCCTGGTCATCTATGAATTCGTGCTTTTCATTCTATTCAAAGAAGGTATTGATAAAACTTAAGATTTTCTTTTCAAGCATTCTTTTCACAGAGATTTTCAGGTGATGAGAAACTTTTTCAGGTTTTCTCAAAGATTTTGTTCACAAATTGAGCCATTAGAATGCTCTTGAAAACATTGAGTCAGACTCATGTTATGAAAAGGGGTACTCCTTGTTTCGTCATTTGGAAGCACTGCCATCTGATTCCCCTGCTTTTGATCGTTGCTGGAATGGATGGCTCCGCATCGTTTTATTCCCCATTTAGGAGGGAAGCTCCACCTCGGGAACCTGAGTTATTTAACAACTGCTATGTATGCTTGGAATGGCATGCTTGAAGTGTCACAAAGACGGTTATAAAATAGAGAAAGTTCATGTAATGATAAACTTCTTTGGGAGACGTCTTAAGAAAAATTGAAAGGGTAGGATGGGAGCTAGCCCTCATATCATTGGGCATCCTCGCATCCCAAAACTTTGCAAACCAGGAGACATGTGGGAAATCAGGTCTCAGTTTTTTTTTTTTTTTTTTTTTTTTTTTTTTTTCGTCATTGACCGATTTGTGGCTCCCACACGTCCCCTTTTTTTGATTTTTGATTTTTGATGATTTTTTTGGTTTTTTTTTTTTGGTTTTTTTTTTTTAGTATACTTATATTACAATACAACACGTAAGAAAAAGCCCGAGGCACCTAATGTGGATTTAGATGCGTCGAAGAGAGACATATATCTCTTTACTCCATGGTAGGAGCGTCGCCGTCGAGTGATTTGACAAAATCTCCCAAAGACAAGCTGGTCAAATCAAGTTCCTCCGATGTCGTTTCTATCCCCTCGTCCTTCGACCATTTGGAATCCTCAGAGAAGAACCGGTCGAACTTGTTGTCGAAGATCACCCCCACGGTTTGGTGATCAGGAAGTGGATTATTTTGCACGTTCGGCTCTGTTTTGTCGAATTCAAGGATGCAATTATCGATAAGGGCTTGTACCTTGTGCTTCAAAACAATGCAATTATCTACGTTATGGCCCTTCTCTCCCATGTGATAGACACATGACTGGCTTTCATCGTACCCGTTAAATTTCACCGGATTCGGCCTTGGAGGCTCCTTAGCCACTAAGTGCTCCTCTAGTAACATAGGAAGTAATTTCGATAACGGCCTTGGCAGGGGGGTGAACTGCTTGGGAGGCAACTTCCTCCTTAGTTCATATGGTTTCTGTACCGACATCGACGAGTTTCCTTGCACCGTACTTGAATTGGAGAACTGCTTAGGGTTGGGTGAGTTTGGTACGAAGGCCACATCAACTTCAGCCTCCTTCTCCCTTCGGGCCGGATATTGGCGTCTTGTTGCGATTTCTGGTGCTTTCCTTTCCCTCATCGCCCATTCCAGCCTTTCTGCGATTTTTATGAGGTGTACAAATGTTTGACAACCAGATGTGTTCAGCCTATCGAAATATTCGTAAGGCAACGCTCTTAAGAAAAGGTCGACCAGCTCGTCCTCTGGAATGGACGGTTTGACTTGTGTTGCTAAGGCCCGCCATCTTTGAGCGTAAGCGTGGATTGCCTCATTCTTCCCTTTTGTGGTCCTCAGCAAATCCTCTCTGGAAGGGGCTGTAGCAGTATTGAACTTATATTGATGTAAAAAGTCCTCCGCCAGGTCTTCCCATCCATCATAGTCCTCCAAATCTAATTCGATGAACCAAGCCAGAGCAGCACCCGCCAGACTCTCTTGAAATGTGTTCATCAGCAAGGGAACGTAGTCAGAAAAAAGTGCCATTTTGCGTAGGTAATATTTTAAGTGGGCTCGGGGGCAGCTCGTCCCGTTGTATTTTCTGACGAAATCGGGTTCTTTATAGTCTGATGGCGCTTCAATTTTTGCAAATGGTGATATCTTGTCAAATCGAGCCAACTCATACCCTTGGCTGCTTAGGCATTCCTCTATCTTCGCTAGCCTCTTTGCGCCTTCTTCGATTTTGCCCGGGGGTTTCTCCTTTTTGTCTTTTTCTAGGTCGATGACTACAGACGCGGCCTTCGGTAGTGCATCAGCTGCTAACACGCGATTAACATTCTCGGCCACATTCTCTTCCTGAGTTCGCGCCACATTCGAAGCATTGGGGGGTGCGGGCGGAGCATCCTGGCTGAGGTCATGATTTCTTTCTTGTGCAGCCACCATCATGGCTTTCATTTCTGCTAGCATGGTGGCCATTGACGCCATCTGACCTTCCAAACTATTCACTCGAGATCCCAACTCCTCTTGCTCCATTCTGGCTCGGAGACGAGTTATAATACGAGTTACTCTTGGTTCCGTGATTAAAGCTACCTGCCCCTGTGATGGGTAGAAAGACGTGTTAGCATATGGAAAAAAGTTATACTGAGTTCAAAGGGTGAAAGGAATGATACTTACAGACTTTTTGAATGGGGTAAGACATGTCAAACACATCAATCATGCGTATGTAAACTTGTGAAGTTTTGACACCTAAATGGTGGGGTTCCTGAGGCTTAAAGGCTCCCACCTCGAGTTCTAGAAAGGGTAGGTTCCATTGCACAACTATCGTTGCATTGGGACCCAATCCATAGTTCGAAGTGAGCGAAATTAAAAATGGATTACCCCGTGTTTTTCCTCACGGAGGTTCCATTTTCAATTCCTTCTATTGTTTGCTTATAGGGGCGCCCGGGGTTTTAGGCGCGGTTGTGTGTGTTCAGGTGTCGTGATCATCACAATGCAAGTCATGCATAACAGTTTATCAATCAGCGCTTCAAATCACCCACACAACATACATTCCTACGCCAACCTGCATAAAACAATGTTAATCACGGACTACACCCCTTATTTCTCCAATCTGCAAAAACGTTTAACACCTCAAGGGTTAAAGTACATACTTCAATTTGAAGAGCGTCTACATAAAACATGTCAGAAAAACCAATCAACTTTTTAATCGGCTCAAGTCCACTAAATGGTTAAGAACCAGTCCCCAGTGGAGTCGCCAGTCTGTCGCGACCCTCTCGAGGTTCGCCGTGGGCTCTCGAGGGCTAATGGGCCGTCCAGTCTGGTCGGACGCAGGCCTCTCCCAAGGCCCGTTACCCAAATCGCAACGGAGGTATGCGTAGTCGACCTTCAGTGTGGTCTAGTGACATGTGCTAAGTGTGCATGCCATGGAGTCGCCACCAATCATTTTTTTGGAGGGTATGATTGGACCACCCTATTGAATAGTCGGGAGTTTCTATTCAATTCTACGATAACCAGAGAAATGGGTTCGGGGACTTAGTTACGTCAACTGTTAGAGTTGACGCCCTTTCGGTACCTAAGTTGATTGAATTTTCTGCAATTTTTCTCAAATTTTTTTTGAAATTTTCCTTAGTATTCACTTTTTTTGAATTTTTTTTATTTGATTTTTTTTATTATAAATTTCCTGAAAATAAGTCCCAACTGAACGGTCCCTAACTCGCCACGTGGCGTCTCGGTGACAATCGAATCATTTTAATTGTTGTAAAATTCGAAATTTATTTCTTTTAATGTTAAAAATATTTTTTTTATTCTGAAAATCATCGGATCACGACACGTGGCTCATCTGCAACCATCCAATCTAGCATTTTTTTGTTTTTATAGGACGCAACACAATGCAAAAAAAAAATAATAATAAAGAAGATATTAAGTCATTATACAACATAAACATAAGCAAAGGAGATGGGATCCGGTGAATTTTACGACGTCGGAGTCCGTCGGTGCTCGTGCAACAATGTGTGGGGGGTATAAACCACCAGCAGGAGGCTCGGCCTTCCGATTCTGGGGTAGCACAATATAATTTACAGAAAATAAATAAATAAAACACCTTGGACACCAATAGGAGGCTTAGCCTTCCGATTCTGGGTCTTTATTCGAAATATAGAAATGTTATGACATAAAGTAAATACACAGCAAATATTTAGACACCAACAGGAGGCTCGGCCTTCCGATTCTGGGTCTTTTATGCGAAATATAGAAATGTTATGACATAAAGTAAATACACAGCAAATATTTAGACACCAACAGGAGGCTCGGCCTTCCGATTCTGGGTCTTTTATGCGAAATATAGAAATGCTATGACATAAAGTAAATACGCAGCAAATATTTAGACACCAACAGGAGGCTCGGCCTTCCGATTCTGGGTCTTTTATGCGAAATATAGAAATGCTATGACATAAAGTAAATACACAGCAAATATTCAGCAACCTTAAAATTCCAGAACATAGCCTATCATCTTAGGAAGCCATCACCGAAAATGTCACCTTAAAAGGAGTCCAAATGAGTGAGATATGACCACAATACCTCAATTCGCTCGATTTTCGTCGACTGTTTTTCAAAAAATCACCATAATTTAACCAGACCTCGAAAATTCACGAAACCAACGGGAAATTGTTAAGGACATCTTAACTTAACCTGTGATGGTCAGAGGGAGGCGCAAAGGTCGCCGGAAGGGCTGATCGTGGAGGACGACGGCGGCGGCAGAAACTGGTCGTTACAGGGTCAGCAGCGACCTTTGCTCATTCAAACGGCTCCATCGGACGAATGGCTGGGCCAAATGAGCCTTATAATATATCCCTGGAAAGATAAGACGATAAGCTTTCTATTGGAGGTGGTTTTGCCTCGATCTGATATTGGACGACGGAGTTATGACCGGAACAGTGAGATGGTTCGGGAAAGGGAGATGAGAGAGGAAGAAGAAGAAGAAGAAGAAGAAGAAGAAGAAGGAGGAGGAGGAGGAGAAGAGGAAGAAGAGAGAGCCACGGATGATGGGGGGGAGGTGCCTTAAATACTAAAAATAAAATAATAAAATAATAAAAATAATAAAATAATAATAAAATAAAATACTAAAAAGTAAAAATAATTATAAAATAATCAAAAGCGAAGACAAAATGATTAGTCCCCTTTTCTTTTGAATGATGATGTTTTCACTCCTTTTCCTTTTAATCATTACTAATATTTTTGCCAAATTCAATTTTATGATGATCAAAGAACACCTAAAATCAAACCTGAATTTTACTATTTATGAGGTCGGAAAATGGATAAAATAAAAATACCGAATATTTTTATATATTTTTGTGACCTCAAATATTATTTTTCTTGATTTTCTTGATTTTCTTTTTCTTTTTTTCTTTTTTTTGTATTTTTCGAAAATATATTAAAAAAATGAAAATTATGAAAATTATTTTTTTGGTCAAAATGGTTCATTTAGCTTGGCTAAGGTCACCAAAATTGATTTTTCAATTTTTCAACTTTTTATGGATTTTCTATGAATTTTCAAAAATAAAAATAAAAATAAAAATAAAAATAAAAATAAAAATGTTGATCAAAATTTAGGTGTCAACACCCACAAACTGGAAACTAGGGCGATTGACAGGATGAAATCGAATTACCCTACTACCACAATCCATTACAGCCCCTTGTTTACTCAGCGAGTCCATTCCAATAATGACATAAAAATCAAACATGGGCAACACAGCCAAATCTATTTGTCTTTCATTACCTCTGATAACTATCTTACAATTCTGGCATCCTAGTGAAACAAGCACTCTATCCATTAAGGGTGTTGTCACATGCAAGATAACATCCAGCGGTTCCAATTTCATTTAAATCAAATCAGCAAACTGGGCAGACAGAAAAGAATGCGACGCTCCAGGGTCAAACAAGGCATAAGCAGCATGATCACAGAGAGAGATCTTAACCGTGACCACGCCAGGCGTCTCCTCCGCCTCCCTACGAGCTATGGCATACACCCTTCCTTGAGCCGGCGGCCTATTTTGATTGCCCTATGGCCCATCTTGCCACATTTGAAACATCCTCCCATTTGCCTTGGACATGGTCCACTTCCATGCCTTCGCCCACAGAGGCGACAACTCCAGTTGTTCTGGTGAGCAGGTTTCACGATATTCCTCTTAATTGGGGGAACAAACCTCCTATTGTTCACCATAGGACCTTTGCCCAAATTTCGATTGTCTCGGACTGGATTAAACCGCGGTCCTGAGGAAATTCATCTATTCCTCATATCTCTTTCAATCATCTGGCTCCTGGTATAGTTCTCATTATAATCCCTCAAGTTCATTGAGATCATCTGGCTGCGAATATCGGGCCTCAATCCATCTCGGAACCTTCTCGCCCGATCCCACGGATTCTCCACCATCCTTGGTGCATACTTCGACAACCTTGCAAATTCCGCCTCATATTGATCAACGGTCATTTGATTCTGGCGAAGATTCTGAAACTCAGCCAACTTCTGTTCTTGGGCAGCTTCAGAGAAATATTTCACATTAAAAGTCTCAGCAAAAGGTGCCCACGTCGGTTCAGTCCCTTCAGGAAAAACCATTCCCATGGTGGCCTTCCACCATTCATTCGCAGTTCCTTTGAGCTGGTAAGCCGTTAGGGTCACCTTCTCAGCTTCAGTGCACCCTAAAACTGTAAATTCTTTCTCCAGCTCTTCAATCCATCTAGGAGCTAACTCAGGGTCTCCTCTGCCATCAAACCTCGATGGTTTTAGCTTCAGAAATTACTCCATCAACTGTCCCATAGCGCGATTCTCAGGGCCTTGCACATTACCACCTCCAATTCCTTGGCCATTATTTTCATCCGATAGGTTCACAGCTGCCACTGCAGCTTCAGCAGCTTGAGCTATTATCTCTGCTCTATCTTCGGCCTGTCGAAGGGCCGTTGCAGTTCGATCTTGAGCTTCCTTTCCCATTAACTCTCCAATTTGCTCTAGCGCCCTCAAGACTCCATCAACTCTTGGATACTCGGCCACTGGTGCTCTCGAGCTAGACGCTCCTCTAGTGTTTCTACCTCGGTAGCTCATCTCGCTAGTTTTCACAACACCTGGACCACTACAATTCCACTCAGGAATTAGAGACCTAAGTCACTCACTTAAGTCTAACAACTCCAGGCTACTCATCACCCCAATAATCATAGCTAGCCATTCATCACAACTCAAACAATCAGAGGCATCACAATAGGGAGATTTCACTCATACCTCAGGTCCAGACGCATCTGCGTATTAGCAAAATCGCAACCAGCTTTCAAGCATATCAACATATCACAACCAGTCATGCCTGAACACAATGCCAATCACAAGTGCCAATTCATATGTCATGCATTTCGTGCCTAACTCTAGTGAATCCCCCTAGAGTCTCACTACCTAACCTTCCTATAGTCACCACTTCTTATCACTCCAGACATCGAAAAGATTAGATCGAGCTAACCTCGCTCCGATACCACTTAAATATGGATGTCACGCCCCGACCCCGGCGGGCACGCCAACATCCCACACAGCCGTCAATCTAAATAAGACAACCCAGGATCCAACGGCTTAACTCGTGGAGCGCGATATGAAAAACGCATGTGGGAGCGAAACAAAACCCAAGACATAAAACAAAAGACATAAGGCGACATAGGATTTAAAAACAACACACAGCGTCTCGCAGTTAAAAGATCTAGTACATCAAAAGACAGAAGGGTTAAGAGGAAGGCACTATGGGACCACAAAAGAAGAACTTCAAAAAGAAATCTACAAACTAGACAGATACGTCTTCATCTTCTCCTTTCCCTTCTTCATCACCTCCGAGGCTTCCTTCAAGGCTTTAGATCTGAAATGTTGGTCCTACGACGGGGTGAGATAATAATCTCAGTAAGTAAACCCTAACCCTAAGCTAGACTATTGGTACCGCCAGGCACGTCTGAAAATATGCAAGTTTTGGGCAAAATGATTTTCACACATGACACTCAAGCAATTGGCATAATAAAGCAACTCATGCATATCAGGCACCAAGTTCATTTCTTCCATACTTTCATTTTCCAATCTGAGTTTCTCAAGCCATACATGCATATTAAACATTCCATGCACTCTAGGCATCCCAGGCATTCCACCAATTCAAGCATACAGACTCGAAAACATATCAAGAATCATGTTTCAGTCTTTTATCTTCTTTACGCCCATCAAGGGCCGCCCCACTTGGGCCGCGAGATGATTCGGTCAATCATATGACTCTCGATGTCTTATCGAGATGATTCGGTCGACTATAGGACTCTCGCGTCCGGACCTAGAGATGATTCGGTCACTACCTGACTCTCGATTCTTACAGCCTTCGAGATGATTCGGTCAAGGTAGGACTCTCTAGCCGCACGACCTCGTCAGGTCAATGGGAGTAACTCCCTCCCCGGCTCAATGCATTGGCCATAAAACATCATTGCGAATCTTTTCATTAATCTCAATTTCACAATCACAAGCAAAATCATGCCATCGCCACTCAAGGCACGCATTTAAGCACATCAGGTTCACCATTTAAAACAAGCCATTCGGCCATCATACACATGCATATCGTTACACCATGCATCATCCGACACCAATTGCGACGCCGAGCATTAAAGCCCTCGATTGAATCCCAATTAATCATCACATGCCCATTTTCTCACATAGAATTTCATCATCAAACAATCACAGCATCAACTAGACACTCCCTAGGCATGTTTAAGGAACATTCAATCAAGAAAAGTCATCAATGACCCCAATCCACATGACTACCCACCATGACCAGGTTCATTCTCATGAAAACTGAAATATTTCTGCTGACTTTTTGGGAAAAATAATTTCATGGTACTAAACTTCAATATCTTGTGGTCGTGTGGACGAAAACGGTGCTCAATTTGGACATCGGATGAATTAGAACGGGCCGTTTTAAAATCGGTGTGCGCAGAAAACGGGATTTGGACACCTCTCGGGTCTCTCACGTTTTTCTCACCAAAACAACCTTTAAAATCCTTTCAATTTCACCAAAGATCCACCCTTTAGTAACCCAACATCCTAACAAAGGCTTAGAATCAACTTACCAAGCTAAATAAGCCAATAAACTCCTCCAAGAACCGCAACAAACTTCGAATCCTACTCTGTTCAGTGCCGGGCAGATTCTGTTCCAACAAGTTTCCATATAAACCGACCATCAAAAATCCAATATAACTCATCTATCTTTCGCTAACATGTAATATCATGTCTTAGGGTGTCTTACCAACAAGTTTCGGGGCAAGGTGACACCTCGGCGGACCTCAAAAGCTCACGGATCCTCTACCGGTCGGAGGAGGCAGAATCTGTTCGGTAAAGACCACCTCAAATCAGCAATGAAATCTCATTCTAAAACCATCTATTTGTAGCCATAAACCATCTGAATATAGTACTAGATGTTATGAAGCTCTCCTAAAAGATTTGAGGTCATTTGGAATTTCTAAGAGCTAGAACCAACACTTCTCCTCAGCTAGCTCAGAATCCGTCCGCCTTTTTTCCAAAAATCACCATAAATCAACCAGACCTCCAAAAATCATGAAACCAACGGAAAAATGTCAAGGACATCCTGATATAACCTGTGGTAATCGGCGGCAGCGATGGAACGTCGGGAGAGGCCGCTCGTTCGGACCGAACGGGAGGGCAGAAACCTGACTTTTCTGGCAGTTTTCTGTTGAGAACAAAATGAAGGGGAAATGAGGTGAACGTGTGGAGGAGGCTTGCACAGCAGATGGAGTCTTCAATAACATTGTCTCACACATATAATTGAGCTCCAAATTGATAAGATGGGATTAGATGGGTAATAAATTCTTAAGGCCTCCAATGGGTGACAAGTGTCATGGGTCCAATAATGCAAGATTAGCTTTGACTCCAACTTTGACCCCTCAATGAATTTTCGGCAGCCATAGGTGGGGAGAGGAAATGTCCATTTTGTCCTTCTTGAGTTCTTAAGGCCTGGGCAAATGGTCTAGGGGCAAAACGGTCTTTTCGCACTTTCAGTCCAAACTTCACTTTTTCAATTCGAAATTACCAATTGGGCGAGACATTGTCAAATTCCTACTCATAATTGGAATTCTCTATTTCCAATTGCCAATTTTGAGCTTCCATTTCATGATCATTCATCCGCCGATCGAAATTCCAGTTTGTCTCGAACTAACGGGCGGCTTTTGCAAACACTACGTGTATCGACTCTGTGATTCTCATCACACTGAGGATAACTCAAGTTATGATAGCTTTGGTTGTCATGTAATTGCGAGGGTTCATCGCTAGTTCCGACGGCTTCGATCGTCAAAGTTCGATTTAGGAAAATTTGCAAATTATACATTGGTTAAGCGGCTTCACCCGCGATCCAATCGTATAACGCTAGCATTGTATTCCTTAATCATTATCTGATCGGCCTCATTGGCTCTAAATGTTCCCTCGACAATCCTTATGGTCAAAGCGTCACTTCCTTTTTCGAGTTTCCTAGGTCCACGTACCTTGTTATGCGTTAACCTTTCCCTTTTGGTCAGTTTACTCAAGATTGATCAGATCTGAGCGAGACAAAACTGAAATACATCGTAAGGTACATTCACATTCAAGAGCCTCAAAATGGCAGGAAATTCAGAATGTCACAATAAGACTAGCCAAAGAAGGCTTGTTGGGCAAAATTGAGATAGTTGAATTGCCCACTTGTGAGCATTGCCTATTGGGGAAATCAACTCCAAAGCCATTTGAAAAATGAACAAGAGCTTAATTTTCATTGCAATTAATTCATAATGACGTCTGTGGCCCAATGAATGTAAGGGCGAGGCACGGGGCTGTATACTTCATCACATTCATAGATGATTTCACTCGATTCGGATATGTCTACTTGATTTCTCATAAATCTGAAGCATTGAGTTGCTTTAGAAAATAACCTTAATGGAAAATCAATTAGATAAGAAAATAAAAACATTAAGATCCGATTGAGGTCGAGAATATTTATCTGATGAGTTCAGGAATTTATGTGATGAAAAGGGAATAGAAAGGCAATTGTCTATCCCATATATTCCGCAGAAAAATGGTGTTGTAAAGAGAAGAAACAGAACCCTAATGGAAATGGTTAGGTCTATGATTGCACAGGCTAATTTTCCTATCACCTTTTGGGGTGATGCTTTGTTAACTGCCGTCTATATACTTAATCGTGTGCCTACAAAATCAGTCTCTTCCACTCCATATGAGTTGTGGACAGGTCGAAAACCTGAATTGAGCTTTTTTAAGCCTTGGGATTGTGCTGCCTATACTCATGAGTCCACTCATAAATATGGAAAATTGAGACCAAGAGGTAAAAACAGTATCTTCATAGGATACTCAGAACACTCAAAAGGGTATGTGTTCATAGGTGAGCAAGAAAGCGGAAGTGTGACTGAATTTGAATCCGAGACGTCACATTCTTAGAGAATGAGTTTCCAAAAAAGGGCGAAATATGTGATAATTATTCCCTATTTGAAACCTTGGATGAAGATAATGAGGCGATTGGATATAATGATCCAAGTGGGAGCAATGTGAGAAGTGGAGAATTGAGTACAGACCTATCTCAATTGCCACCACTTGATGAAGAAGTACCATTATCTGGTCCGAGTGGGAGCGTAATGGAGGAAGATGTATCCCTGGTACCCATGACACAATCTCATCCACGGCGAACAAGTGGCAAAAGCATTCCCCATCGACGTTTTGAAATTGAATGGGAGGCTTTCATGATCGATCCACTAGAAGAGGATGAGCCAATGAATGTAAATGGGGCTCTATCATGCCCTGATAAGGAAAAATGGATGAACGCAATGGAAGAAGAAATGGAGTCAATGAAATCAAACCGTGTTTAGGAACTGGTTGACCTTCCAAAAGGGTGCAGAGCCATTGGGAACAAATGGGTTCTCAAAATAAAGCGTAAGGCTGATAGCTCCATTGAGAGATATAAGGCTCGACTTGTGGAGAAAGGGTATAACCAACAGGAAGGAGTTGACTATGAAGAGACTTTTTCTCATGTGCTAAGATTTACCTCAATTCGCCTTATTTTGGCAATAGTGGCAAGTCTGAATCTTGAATTGCATCAGATGGATGTAAAGACTGCTTTTTTCAATGGAGTATTAGAAGAAGAGATCTATATAGACCAACTTATTGGGTTTGTCAATGAAGGCCAAGAACAAAAGGTTTGTCGACCTCTGAGATCGATATATGGCCTTAAGCAATCTTCAAGACAATGGTATATATGTATAGTGGCATATGATTTTGAAATGATTAATGAAGATAATTACGTATATATCAAGAGATCCAAAGGTCATTTTGTAATTATATCATTATATGTTGATGATATATTAATTGCCGAAAGCAATATGAAGTTTGTCCAGACAGTCAAAAGATGGCTATCTTCTAATTTTGAAATGAAAGATATGGGTGAGACTTCATATATTCTCGGAGTTAAGATTTCGAGAGATCGTTCGAAAAGATTATCATCTCTTTCGTAAGAGACTTACATTAAAAGGGTCATTGAACGATTTGGTATGCGAATTGTAAACCCATTGATACTCATATTACAAAAGGTGAAAGTTTGAGCCGTAGAATGTGTCCTAAGACTCCGCAAGAGCAAGAACGTATGAAGAACGTTCCTTATGCAAGTTCCATTAGAAGCTTAATGTACGCTATGATGTGTACAAGATCTAATATTTGTTATGCGGTTGGAATGGTAAGTAGATACCAATCCAATCCCGGTCAAGCACATTGGACTGTCAAGAGAATTATGAGATATCTGAAAGGTACTGCTGACTATACGCTGAGTTATCAAGAAACTGATCTGCACCTTAAAGGCTATACAGATGCTGATTGGGAAGGAGATTTAGATGAGAGAAAATCTACCTCTGGAAATATATTCTTACTAAACAATGGCGCCATATCGTGGAGCAGTAAGAAGTAGAATTGTATAGCGCTATCTACCATGGAAGCCGAATTCGTGGCTTTGTCGATAACAACACAAGAAAGTGTCTGGCTTAGGAGATTTTTGGATCATTTAGGTATTTCTGATGATGCTATAAATCCAGTTTTGGTATACTGTGATAGCCAAGTAGCAATTACCTACACCAAAGATCTCAAGTTTCATTGTAAGACCGAACACATAGACATTAAGGATAACTATGTTAAAGACATAGTTGCACGAAAGGTTGTGAACATACAGTATATTTCTACGCATAGAATGTTAGCAGATCCGATGATGAAGCCAATTCCTAGAGATGTTTTTCATACTCATAGTGAAGTTTCTAGGATTGCGTAGAATGTAATACACTCAGTATTGTATTTCCCTGAAGGTTCACAGTCAATAAAAATTGAAATTATCGTTTATGAATTACTTATGACATTTATGGATAATAAAGCTTGGTGCTTTATGTTTGAAAACGTATGTCGGACAGGCAAGAGATTAGCTCACTCACACGGGTAATCGCCTCTATTTACTGCGTGATGAATAGAGATGAGATAAAATTTTGATGGATCTAGCAATACCTCCTAGATGGGGGTGAATAGGTGATTCTAAATAAAATTGAAATTTATTGTGGAATAAATAAAATTCAATGTACGATTTGGAACATGAGCAGTATAACAGTGTACAGAAAATCTAAACGCAAAGGTAAGAGAGAGTAGAGAATATTGCACACGACGTTTATAGTGGTTCGGCTTAGATCAAGCCTACGTCCACTCTCCCACGATGACAGCCGATCGGCTGGATTTCACTATGAAGAATCAAGAGAATTACAACCACTCAAGCACTTGGTTTTTCTCTCGCACAGATTTTCACAATGAAGGATTTTGAGTACACAGAATATTTTCGGATAGAACTCAGATTGTGCTTGCACTTTGGATTGTTGTTCGCCCTCTCTCCCTTTAGTCCATCATGATCCTTCTTTTATACTCCCCTGCCTCCAAACTAGCCGTTGGATTCCAGCCAAGGGATCGCTCTTCAATCCTTGATTGGACGTCATCAATCGTGATTGAACGAGACTGTATCTTCAGAAGATATGTAGACCGTTGGGTAAGACGTTGAACCCTTCTGATTCAGTCGCCCATACAACTGAATCTCCAGCTTCCATAAGTGTGATAAGTTTGAGTTGGTTCCCAAAGAAATATTCCTTAGAAGATGATATCCCATTGTAGAGAGTTCCTTAATTGATTGGAAGGGATATCAGGGCAATCGAATATCACTTGCCTTGATCGGAAACCTGCCATACGTGGGTCTTCGTGTTTTGCAAATGAAGAGACTGATCTTTCTTCAAATTCGTCTATAGGAAGATTTGTTTCTTACTAGATCAGTTGACACGAAATGGCAATACGGAGATTTGATGTGATCCATCCGTCACTGTTTCGATCGTCAGAAGCACTTCCATCTAACCCTCAGTCAGAAGCATTCCATCTGGCCCTTCGTCAGAAGTACTTCCATCTGACCCTTCGTCAGGAGTACTTCCATCTTACCCTTCGTCAGTGCGACAGGATTGGAATCATTCAACCTGCTGCTTACACATTCTTCATGCATCACATATCATTAAACAATTTCTTTTGAAAGTTTGTCAGAATCAAAATACAGGAGAATTTCCACAACAATCTCCCCCTTTTTGATGGTGACAAAACTCCTCTTGTTGCAAATACAAATAAGTAAATAAAAAATTTTAACCAGTGATAAAATGATAAAAGCGAGTAATCATCACATTTGCTCCTGCAGGTAATCATAATTAGAGATCATGTAATGAAAGTGTTCTCATAGGAGAACATGATCAAAGTAAGATTATCCTACAATGATCCTGCACAAAACTAAACTTCACGATGATAGTATACTGAGTGTACTATCAGAATATGGTTATCTTGCACACAAAATAGATTTTCCTGCACAAAAGTAAAATCTTCTCCCCCTTTCTAAATTGGAGTATAATCAGAGGTAATCTAATGATTCTCATAGGAGAACATGATCAGAGTATACATCATGCACAAAAATCTCCTGCACAAAGCACAAAAATCAGTTCTTCTCTCCCTTTTTGTCAACATCAGAAAGAGTCTATATAAAATTTAACATAATCAATGTTAAATGAATGACGTAAGAATTGTTGCATAACAAAGAACAACGTTTGCCAAGAAAAATAGAAAATGAAATTAGGAAGATGTGGGTGGAGGCATTTTTGAAGAAGAGGGATGATCTTCTGGCTCATTATCAGCCTCCACTCGGGAAGGTCCGTCATAGCTACTTCCCATCCTCTGAGCATGGCCTCTTACAGCTTGAGATGTGGGCAGGTTTGAAGCTATTCTGTCCATTTTGACCAGTGTGTAGGTAGGCATGTTGGCGACCTCAGCACAAAACATTCTCCCATAGAAATCAATGGACTTTTCCAGCTTAGTCACCTGACTAGTCATACCCTGAAGTTTCATATCTATCTTCTGTTCAGAGGTCTGTATTTTCTGATCAAACCTTGTTTCCATTGCAGCCAGAGTCTGAAGAAGAATATTTTGAAAATTTTCAAAATGTGCTTGAAGTTCCATTTGTGGTTCTGAAGGTGCAGGTTCTTGAGAAGAGGTGTCAATCCCTTTTGTACTTATATTCTCTCCCTCAGTTCGTGCCTTGGGAAAAGCTTGAGAGGCAAGTACTTCAGTGAGAAAGACATCCGATGTAGCAGGCAAAGGCTCTCCCTCCCCTTGAGTTATAGCCCTTTTCCCTTTTGCTTTTGAGCTTGGCACAGAAACTATTTCCTCATCAATGTCCATTGGTATGGACTGTGCACTCGACAGTTGATCTTTTCGCGCAATTGCTGAAGCCAGACTTGTAGCATCTTTGTGAATAGTTCATCTGGTGGAGGATACAGAATAAGCTTCAATGTCATCTTGTTCTTCCTCCTGGTCTTTTGAAGCCAACTTTGCTAGAACTTGTGCTAGCAACTGCTCATGATCACATTTTACAAGTATGTTGCCATACTCTATGTCATCTTCAATTCTGGCAGCTTGCTCTTCATTCCACATTGTGAGGAATTCTTCCTCAGGCAGATCACAAGGAAACACAACTTTTTCTTGTGGTTGTGTTCCTGCTTCATGTCTTTCTTCCTCATTTCTTTCAACACTATGATTTCCATTCTTACCTTCTTCATCTGATCCACCTTGAGATTGTGTAGGTTCAGAATCATATTCCCATGTTCCTTCTTCACTTGTTTCTAAGTCCTTATCAGTAGGACTGTCTTTCTGTTGCTCCTTATCAATAGGACTGTCTTTTTTTTGCCCCTTGACAGCCATAACTTTTCTCTTCTTTGGAGATTTCTGCTTGGACTCATCCTCGAAGTCCACAATGATTGGTTCATTGTTCTTTGTTCTCCATCCAACAGGAGTTATCTTGTATCACATCTTTGTTACCATAGTTTCTCCAATAGTCATCAGAGGAATTTCTTGATTGATAAAGGCACTCAGGCCACCAATCTTGAAATGATCTATTATTCTGTAGATCAAGGCTGCATAAGGAAGTTGTCCCTTTGGCTTGAGAGCTAATCTGTACATGTATAATAGGACTGTGTGAGCAAAAGAAATCCTCTTTCCTGTCAATATGCCCCATAACAGCTTTGCCTCATATTTCGATATATCTGTCTTTGATGCTGCCTTGGGTCTAAGACATTCAATGATCACTTTGTGCATCATGATGTGTTTTAAGGGAAAATCACTGTAGGCAATATGTGACTTTGATTCCCTTGAGAAGCTCGATTTGCTAGTTAGGAAGCAAAAAGCTTCTCCTGCAGTGACATCTAGGAGTTTGAAATCTCCCTTTCTGGTTCCCATGATAGAAGCCAATTCATCAACAGTCAGAATATACTGCTTTCTTTTCATCGTGAAAGCCAGAGAGTTGAAGTTGACAAACTGAAGATTTGAGTAGAAGTAGGCCACCAGGTCAGGAAAAGTGTAGCCTCTCTTCGTTATGAAATGATCTATCTTCACCTTTTGTAGATGCTTCCTCAGATAGATACCATTACTATCAAAGTACTTTAACTCAAATACTCTGTGAGGTATAACACCTCTCTGTTTCATGACTTCAAACCTTTCTTTGTGAGCCTGATTCTAGAACAAAGGATCAGGAAAGCTTTTATCCAAAATAAACCCAATATTTTTCACAAAGTCATTGAACAGAATGTCATCATCATCTTCGACATTTGCCTTAGTGCCGCCAGGTCTAATTGGAGAGGATTTTCGTTTCGAGCTTGTCTCTGCCACTTTCTCCTTTTCTTTTCTAGAGGCAGATTCAGGTTTTTCTATAGCAATTGGTTCAACGATTTTTCCAGGCAAGCTAAGAAACTCCAATAGTTCGCCTTCACTATCGAAATAATGAGTGCTCAGTAGTTTTCTAAGTTCATTACCAAAATCACATGCTGCCTTAATCCTATCATACATTGGCTTAATAGAATGTGACATAGCTTCTTTTCCTTCAAAGGCGGACAGAGACAGACCTTTTGCCAAGCGAAGTGCTTCTCGCTGTTCATTGATTTGGGTTTCTGTAGTTTCAGCGCCGCTTGCTATTGAGGCGGATAACTTTCTCTTCAACTAAGACGTCTTCTTCGAGTCAGAGACTGATTTTGGAGCCATTGATGCGTAGAAAGTTTAAAACTTTGAGTGAAAGAGCGTTGTTTTGAGGAGGAAATTGAGAACGAGAGATCTTGGATACGGTTTTAGGGTTTTGATTTGAGAAAAATTTGAAAGAGAGAGAATAGAGGTGACGGATCGGTGTTTTATAAAAGAGGCAGTTATTTTTGGAAACAAACGATAGAATTTTGATTAAAGAAAAAAAAGTTTCTTTAGTAAATCAATTAATCACCGTCAATCAGATATTCGGAGATATCTATTCATATGAGGAACTTACCTAAAAGATAGTTTTTAGAGATAACTGACCTCGATTTATGACCTTTTTTAAAAGAAAGTGTGAATTTCTTCTTACGCTCCTTTCTGACGTTCCTTCTGATGCTCCTTCTTATGCTTCTTCTGACGCTCCTTGTGACTCTCCTTCTGTCGTTCCTTCTGACTCTCCTTCTATCGTTCCTTCTGACTCTCCTTCTGACGCTCCTTCTAACTCTCCTTCTGACGTTCCTTCTGACTCTCCTTCTGTCGTTCCTTTTGACTCTCCTTCTGACTCTCCTTCTGAAGTTCCTTCTGAATTTCCCTGTTCTAAGGTATACTTAAGAAGGAAGGTTAATGATGGATAATTCATTTCTAATAAAATTAAAAGTTTGTTTATCCAATGGTTTAGTAAAAATGTCTGTAAGTTGATTTTTCGTATCAATGTATCGAATGTTAACATCACCGTTCTGAACATGATCACGTATGAAGTGATGCTTGATCTCAATATGCTTTGTTCTTGAGTGAAGTATGGGATTCTTTGTAAGATTTATGGCACTCGTGTTGTCACATAGGATTTCCACAGTTGATTCTTCAACACCATAGTCTTTGAGCTGCTGTTTTAGCCAAAGTATTTGAGTACAGCAACTTCCAAGAGATACGTATTCTGCTTCAGCTGTACTGAGTGCCACTGTATTTTTCTTCTTTGAATACCATGAGACAAGCATGTTTCCCATGAGCTGACAAGTTCCAGATGTACTCTTTCTATCAATTTTGCAACCTGCAAGATCTGCATCTGAATATCCCTTTAGTATAAAATCAGAAGATTTAGAGTACCACAAACCATAGTTGGGATAAGTCCCTGTGTATTTGATTATTCTTTTGACGGCTGATAGGTGTGATTCTCTTGGGCTTGATTGAAATCTTGCACATAAGCAGACACTATATAGGATGTCTGGTCTTGAAGCTGTGAGATAGAGTAATGATCCAATCATGCTACGATATAGTTTGGGATCAACTTCCTTTCCATCTTCATCTTTATCTAATTTGGAGGAGTGAGACATAGGAGTTTATGTCTTCTGCCATTCTCCAGACCAAATTTCTTCACTATTTCCAATGCATACTTTTCTTGAAATATGAAAGTTCTTTTCTGAGATTGATGAATTTGAAGACCAAGAAAGAACCGTAATTCTCCCATCATACTCATCTCAAATTCATCCTGCATTACTTTAGAAAATTTCTTGCATAGAAGCTCATTAGAGGAGCCAAATAAAATATCATCAACATAGATTTGAACTAAAATGATATCTTTACCTTTTCTTTAAATAAAAAGAGTGGTGTCTACATTACCTTTGGTGAAGTTGTGTTGAGATAGAAAGTTACTCAACCTTTCATACCAAGCACGAGGTGTTTGTTTCAGTCCGTAGAGTGCCTTTTTCAAGACATATACCAAATCCTTTTCTCTAGGTTCTTCGAAGCCAGGGGGTTGTTCAACATATACCTCTTCTTTGATGTAGCCATTTAGGAATGCACTTTTCACGTTCATCTGAAAAAGTTTGAAATCATTGTAACAAGCATAAGCAAGAAGTAACCTAATGGCTTCTAACCTGGCAACCGGTGTGTAGGTCTCATCGTAGTCTATTCCTTCTTCTTGAGAGTAGCCTTTTGCTACAAGTCTTGCTTTGTTTCTTACAACTTTTTCTTTGTCATCAAGTTTGTTTCTGAATACCCATTTTGTTCCAATTACTGGATAATTTTTGGGTCGATTGACCAATTCCCAAACATTGTTGACCTTGAACTGATGTAGCTCTTCTTGCATTGCATTTATCCAGTTCTCATCTGCTAATGCATCTTCAATTCTTTTTTACTCCAATTCAGATACCAAAGCGATGTTGCTCATTGCTTGCTTGAGCTTAGATCTTGTCTTTATGCCATCACTTATGCTTCCTATGATAAGTTCCTTTGGATGACTTAACTTATGCTTCCAGTTTTTGTCAAGGCTATCATTTGAGGATGTTGTGGATTCATTCTGTTCATCTTCTGGTCTTTCTTCAATTGAGGAAGTTTCCTTCTGAACATTCTCCGAACCAATATTCACATCTGAGTCTTGCTTCGCATCTGAATCTACCCGTGAGTCTGTGACTTGATGAAGTGTATTCATTTGAATGGATTCAGGTTCATCATTCTGGTGGCTTTCATCGAACTTGATGTTCACTGATTCTTCAACAACACGAGTGTTCTTGTTGTATACTCTGTAGGTTTTGCTTGTTGTTGAATATCCCAAGAAAATTCCTTCATCTGATCTCTCATCAAACTTTCCAATTCGATCATTAGCATTCTTTAGAATAAAGCATTTGCAACCGAATACATGAAAGTATGCAACATTAGGCTTTCTTTCTTTGAAAATTTCATAGGGGGTTTTCTCATAAAAAGGTCTGAGAGAAATTCGATTTAAAATATAACAAGCTGTTGAAACGGCCTCAGCCCAAAAATTAGAGGCAATTCTACTTTCAATAAGAAGAGTTCTGGCCATTTCTTGCAAGGATCTGTTTTTTCTTTCTACTACCACATTTTGTTGAGGAGCATAAGGTGCAGAGAAGTTATGGTGAATTCCGAAATCAGTGCAAAAATCTGAGAAATTTTGATTTTCAAACTCTCCCCCATGATCCGTTCTCAAACTGGAAATAGTATAACCCTTTTCATTTTGAATTCTTTTAGCAAGCTTTGAGAAGGACATAAAAGCTTCATTTTTGTGAGCTAGAAATAAAACCCATGTAAATCTAGAGAAGTCATCAACTATGACAAGACAATATTTCTTACCTCCAAAGCTTAGGGTTCTATTTGGTCCAAAGATATCCATATGAAGTAGCTGCAGACAATGCTTAGTGGAAACTTGATTTAAGGACTTAAAAGAACTTCTTACCTGCTTACCCAGTGTGCATGCATGACATAGTCCACTTTTCTCAAATTTCGTTTGAGGTAACCCTCGAACAAGTCCCTTCTTGGAAAGCTTTGAGATATGTTTTACACTAATATGACCTAACTTTCTGTGCCAAAGATCAGATTCATCCTTAACAGAAATAAGACATTTTGCACTTTCACAGTCAGCATCAATATCTAAAAGATAAATGTTCACATGCCTTCGTCCCATGAAGGATTGCTTCTTGTCTTTGCTCATACCTGTGCATTTTAGATCTTGGAACCAAATATCATATCCAGAGTCACAGAGTTGACTTACAGAAATTAAGTTGTAGTTCAATCCTCTGGCTAGAGATACATCTTTAACAGTCAGATTTCCAATCTTTACATTTCCTTTCCCAATGACCTTTCCCTTGTTCTTTCCTCCAAAAGACACGCTTCTTCCATCACAATCTGATAAGGATATAAATATATCTGGATTTCCAGTCATGTGACTTGAACAACCACTATCCAGAAACCACTTATTCTTCCTTTTCTTTGGTACCTGCAATAAATAAACAACTTACTATTTATTTGGTACCCATACTTTCTTGGGTCCTTCTGTGTTAGTAGGTTTTGACCTTTTAATAGGTCTCCAAATTTTCTTGCAGTAATCCTTACTATGGCTAGGATCACCACAGTTCACACAGGATTGTCAAATTTAGGATCTAGTAAAATGCTTATGAAAATGATGCCTGTAATCGGAAAATGTTGGTTTTCGAAATTCAATTTTAAAGGAATTTTTTTGACTACTTTCCTTTTTAAAACCTAACCCAGATCGGTCATTGAATGGTATTTAATTTGAAATAATGCTATTCAGAGTTTCTGAGATTTGTGAAAACATTTTTGATATATCGGAAACCTTTTCTTTCAAGGAAGCATTTTCTTTTGAAATCAAATCATGATTTTCTTTCATCTGGTGAAGCTCTTGTTGTAGAAAATCAATTTTTTCTTTTTGGCACAGATTCTGTTGTTTTAAGGAAGCATTTTCCTTTTTCAAATCAGAAACCTTTTTAAGAGCTTCTTTGTAATTTCTACACAATTCATCAATATATTCAATAACTTCATCAGGGAGTTTAGATGAACATACCTCAGTTTCTGAATCTGAACTTGAATCTGATTCGGCCATGAGACAGATGTTTGCATAATCATTTTCACTTTCATCAGAATCACTTGAAGTTTCTGCCTTTAGAGCCTTCTTGTACTTCTCATACTTGAGTTTGTCCTTCTTCAAATTTGGACAGTTCGGTTTGATATGTCCTACCTTCTTATAGTGAAAGCAGATCACGTCTTTGCTGTCTTGTGAGTCGTTGCTTGATATTTTCACATCATTCTTCTTCCAAGGTTTCTTCCCTTTGATGTTTCTGCCTTTCCGAGCCATCTTCCTAAATTTCTTGACCATGAGGGCTAATTCTTCATCATCCTCATCTTCATCATCTGTATCAGAAAAACATTGATTAATTTCAATTTTTAAGGCAATAGATTGTTTTCCTTTTTGTTCTCCCTTCTTGTTTGCTCGTTCTGTTTCATAAGATTGTAAAGTCCCGACTAACTCATCCACCGAGAGTGATCTGATTGTTTGGCATTCTTGAATTGATGGTTTGATGTAATTCCAATCATCTGTGAGTCCACGCAGTATCTTCTTGACTTGAATTGGTTCAGCAATAGGTGCACCTTGTCTTGCAAGTCCACTTGCCAAAGTCTGAAACTTGTCTATCATATCTGTAATAGATTCATCAGGTTTCATTTCAAATGCTTCATAGTCACTCAGTAAAATGCTGAGCTTTGTTTCTTTTACATGATTTGTTCCTTGAAAGGTAATATGAAGTCTATCCCATATTGTCTTAGATGATTCCTCCTCTGAGACACGATTATAGAGAGGGGTAGATAAGGCACAAAAGAGAGCATTGACAGCTTTCGAATCAAGGCCTCTTCTTTTATCCTTTTCAGCATCGGTCATTGTTGTGATAGGATTTACTCCGTCAGTAGTGGCTGGATTTGTAGCAGTTGCAGGAACTACTCCATTTGTAACGACATCCCACATTAGATCATCATAGGCTTTGAAGAACCACTTCATCTTGTTGCTCCACATATTGTAGTCCTTTCCATCAAAGTATGGTGGTTTGTTGGCAAAGTGCGAATCGCTTGTTCTTGAAGAGTGATTGCTAGACATAGTAGATCGTTAACTCTGAAGTCAATAAACACTTCGTAAAAATGAGCAACCTGCTCTGATACCAATTGATGGATCTAGAAATATCTCCTAGAGGGGGGGTGAATAGGTGATTCTGAATAAAATTGAAATTTCTTACAGAATAAATAAAATTCAGTGTACGATTAGGAACAGGAGCAGTATAACAGTGTGCAGAAAATCTAAACGCAAAGGTAAGAATTTAGAGTAGAGAATATTGCACACGACATTTATAGTGGTTCGGCTTAGATCAAGCCTACGTCCACTCTCCCACAATGACAGCCGATCGGCTGGATTTCACTATGAAGAATCAAGAGAATTACAACCACTCAAGCACTTGGTTTTTCTCTCGCACAGATTTTCACAATGAAGGATTTTGAGTACACAGAATATTTTCGGATAGAACTCAGATTGTGCTTGCACTTTGGATTGTTGTTCGCCCTCTCTCCCTTTAGTCCATCATGATCCTTTTTTTATACTCCCCTGCCTCCAAACTAGCCGTTGGATTCCAGCCAAGGGATCGCTCTTCAATCCTTGATTGGACGTCATCAATCGTGATTGAACGAGACTGTATCTTCAGAAGATATGTAGACCGTTGGGTAAGACGTTGAACCTTTCTGATTCAGTCGCCCATACAACTGAATCTCCAGCTTCCATAAGTGTGATAAGTTTGAGTTGGTTCCCAAAGAAATATTCCTTAGAAGATGATATCCCATTGTAGAAAGTCCCTTAATTGATTGGAAGGGATATCAGGGCAATCGAATATCACTTGCCATGATCGGAAACCTGCCATACGTGGGTCTTCGTGTTTTGCAAATGCAGAGACTGATCTTTCTTCAGATTCGTCTATAGGAAGATTTGTTTCTTACTAGATCAGTTGACACGGAATGGTAATACGGAGATTTGATGTGATCCATCCGTCACTGTTTTGATCGTCAAAAGCACTTCCATCTGACTCTCAGTCAGAAGCATTCCATCTGACCCTTCGTCAGGAGTACTTCCATCTGACCCTTCGTTAGGAGTACTTCCATCTGACCCTTCGTCAGTGCGACATGATTGGAATCATTCAACCTGCTGCTTACACATTCTTCCTGCATCACATATCATTAAACAATTTCTTTTGAAAGTTTTGTCAGAATCAAAATACATGAGAATTTCCACAACAAATTTAAGCTCTTTATCTAGGTGATAATTGAGAGCTCGAGCTTAAATATTGATGTCGCCTTGACAGAATGTTAAGATGAGGACTTATTACTAACAATGCCCGAAACTGAAATAACCCACAAATTTCACTTTATCTATCTTTATTGCCATATGAGAGTTCTGATGGATACTCTTGCCTGGAGTAGTTATGTGAATTCAAGTAAGACATTGAGTGTGTCTAAATTATCATTTGTATGGTATTTAAATGGAAAGACATACGCTCCGTGGGGGAGGAGAAAATACTGTAATACGTATTTCATATTACGTATGCATAAGTCGACCAATGAGAGAGGCAAAAGTGTAGATCTCAACTTTTTTAGCCGTGTGAGACTCTCGAGGATAAGAATTCCTCATACTAAGTGCCCTCATGACTTCTCATTATTCTCATGATTTCCATTTAGTGTTTGCTATCTTAGGGTATTGCCTATGGTCATGGACTTGATTCGATCTAAAGGGACATTCCTAGAAAAGCGAGCTAGACTGAAATGGAGAGGTCTAATGGAGAAGGAAGATCGATTTAGATTTTGAAGTCACATTATGGATTATATTCACAGACCGGTCAGTTATGATTATTCAGTGTGATCATAACTGTGAATATATTATATCACATTTTAAATGAGATCGAGAAAAAGAGATATATATGTGATTACTCGATCTAGGGTACTGCATACTATAATCCATTTGGGATTATGTTCAATTTTAAGAGCTGTCATATACTCCCAACGGATATATGACAACGGCTCTCAGAATATGCTGGTCACACGGATTATTAGCCCATATGAACATTGTAGTGAAAAAGAGAAACACAAAGAGATTTAGCCCTTCATGGGCGAGTGGGAGATATTGGATAATTACGCCATTTAGGGGCAGTAATTATGGCAATATGGATTATTGTCTACATTCCAATATTTGTGCAGATATCAAAGGATATAATGAAATTTCCTAATTGGTTCTATGAGGATGTTTATGGTATGTCATATATACATCCTTCAGAACGTACGTCGTTCTATTGGTTGGAAGATCATTCAGAAAAACACTCCATATTTCTCTCTCTATCGTTCGAGGTTTTGTGTGTGAATCAAGGACGAACTATCGGAGGATTGTGGTTCCTTCATCACTACATTCGGGGCTTCTAATCTGTGGCTATCAAGGTAAGTACGATTCACGTGATTTGCCTTCACGATCAGTAATTCAAGCAGATCTGTGGCTTGTATTGTGTTGAATTCCGCTGCATATTTGTATGTGTAGAATCGGGATCCGTTTCCGACAGTTGTGAACGAGGGTGAATATGTTGTTGATATGTTTTGGTTTGAAATGTCTTGCAAGGATATACCAAGGCGAGGTTAACAAGAGCTTTGCCAGTAGTGGGGAATCAAAAGTAGAGGCAATTGATGATTCTCATGTTCTCTCCCAAATGATGCTTGATTAGCTTTTTCGAATCCTTCTTACATATGAGATAAAAAGTGGAGGCAAAGAGGAAGAACATCATAACAAGATGACAAAATCTACTGCTTGAAAAAGGTGATTGATGCTTTGACAAATGAAAGCAAGGATTTGAAAATTGAAAATGAGTTCTCGAAAGAAAAGGATGTTGATTTGGAGAAAAACATGAGTTTTTTTTTAAAAAAAAAATGGACTTGAAAATTTCAAAAATGAATTTGTGATTTTGAAGAAGAATGAAGATCATTCCTTTTAAAAACTTAAAGGATGTAAGGGGAAAAATGTCATGTCTGGTAGACAGGATTTTAGTCATAGAAATTATTGTGGTCATAGACATTTCCAATCTAGGAGATTGCATCAGACGTATGCTAAAGTTGTGGTAAATTTGAAGGCCTAATATCCAAAAAAATCCACAGTATTAGGATATGTCACAATCATATCCAAAACTTTGTATGTTTTCTAAAAAAAAATTAATTTTTACTTTTATCTTAATTCTACCGATCTAATACCCAAAAAACACCCAACTTTAGCATTTTTCCCTATTATATCCAAAAAAAATGATTTCATAAAAAATCATCAACTTTTACTTTTGTCTCAATTCTTCCACCGCCAGCCTTCCGTCCATAATCACTATTAATTAATCCCAGATAACTCGAATTTTCTCGCCAAACTTACTAATGAATATTCAAAATTTGGAAACAACAGGTTTCAAGGACGACAAGATTTGATATTATTCATCCAAATAATCATATCCCCATGTCTAGCTATTTTTTGGTTGTTGAGTGACGGGAAGAATGTGAAACACGGTGTATTGAAGGGCTCTGTATCTCCCAGCAATGAGTAAAAAAAGTAGACAATAGAAGAGAAGTTTGTGGAATTTTTCATATCAGTTTTGCTGAGGTGTAATTCATTAACAACGTGAAAATGCCACGTAGGATTAACGTAAGGCAAACGGTGATAGAATTAGGACAAAAATAAAATCTGAGGATTTTTCTGAGATAAAAAAAAATTTGGATGCGAATCTCAGCCTCTCAATTTTCAGCATGCGGATCGTGGGAGTCAATTTGAGTGCCGGTAGATAAATATCGCTATCTAGAATTGCAGCTTTGCCTTCCAATAGGGGGATTCATGAATTGAGATTCTAGGCAAAAAAGGGGATTTGCACAGAATTGGAGGTGGAGACCGAGTCTTCGTCTCTCCCGACCATGGACAATGACTGAGTGCCTTGCTCGGTCCCTGTCGGTATCCTTCTTCTCCGGCTGGAATTCGGACCAGAAGCTCGCACCCCTCCCTTCTCTCAACCCTCCAACGAATTTCCTTGGATTTCCATTGTTGACGTTTAAATCTCGCTTCTGTAACTTCGTGGGTTGCTCTGGTTCTCAAGGTGCTGCGGCGGTTTTCGGCCGTATTAGCTGGCGCCGGTGGCTCGTTCTTCTTCATTTAAGGTCGCCTGGTCTTCCTCTACCTTTCCCCCACAACAATTGCAACTTTCGTTTGGCCTGGGAAGGTGGGTGAATTCTGCGACACCCCTAGGACTTCCATTCTTCGACACTGGGAGTTTCTCTCCTTTTAACGTTGCCTCCTCAATGGTTTCTGGATCTGGTAACTAGCACCGACGACCTTCCTCTTGCTTTATTTGTTTCTGGTGGTGCTGCTGTGACGTAGTGGTTTTCTGTCTGGTGGTTCTTTGCTGGTTGACTGACTGTTCCATTGGCTGGCTGGTGGTTTTCATGTTGGGAAACTGGGTTGTAATCCATGAGTGCGGAGCCGGGTCTTTCTGCTGGGTTGGGCTTGGCTGAACCAAGTCTACAACCCCCAATTTGTATGGTTTCTTTGGACGAGAGTCTCCATTCCTCAATTCTGGAGATTAATTCATCATCTCTAAATCCTGAGGTAGTTCCCTCCACCTACCCTGCTGAATGTGATGCTAATGTAGCTTTGACTAGCCGACTGGTTGATGCTGTTGAGACACTCATTGCTCCTGGTGGTAGTTTAGTTGCAGATCGTACCAATGGAGTTGAGGTGGATAGTTTTCACAATCCATAAGGGGTTATTGTTAGCTCGACACTCCTAGCGAAGGCTAATTTTAAGGCAGCTGTTGAAGAGATTGCTTCTGAGGGAGTATCTCATGTGATTCATCCCACGGCTGGAATGGTTGGTCGAGTGAAAGAATGCTCTGTCATTTGTGGACAGGAGGTCGTGCACCATGCAATGGCTACTGGAGGTTTGGATAGTGACAGCCTTGGTGATGGGACTAATTGTGTCCCTCATCCTGGTGGTGTTTTGGTTGGTGATGTCCAGCGTCCTAGGCACCTGAACAAAGGAAAAGCTGCATGCACTACTCGAGGGGATTCTGATGTTGATGGTAATGATGTTGGGAGACCGGCTGTGGCTGGCGCTGCTGGGCCATCAATGCTAAGAGGTAGGAACCTCAGAAGGAGATCTAAGTCGGGTGGGAGAGGGTCCAGACATCGAAGTGTTCACTTCAGCCCGCAGGCAGAACACTTGACAGGGGCGCAGGGCAATGAATCTGCTGCCACCGAGTCACTTCTTCAGGCTTCCTCTGTCGTGATTGGGGGGACAACTACAAGGGATGCTACTTCTAAACATCGCATCCAGAGCAGGGGAAGCTAAGGGAGCAGACACAGTAGGGGAAGGTCAAGGGGAAGGGGACCAAGGCCTGCCTTTATCCAAAATACTGCTCATAAAGGGCCAATGCAGCATGGCTTTCCTCGGCCTTTGGAAGCAGAGGTTGGTGTACACGGTAGCAGTGCACAGCCGCCTCAGTTTACGAACGCAAACACACCTCAAACTTGGGCAAATGTCACCAAGGTTTTGTCCAAAGGTTTCAATCTTTCCTTTCTTGCCCCGGTTATTGAAAATGGAAAGACACGGGTGTTCATCTCTCCGGAGGATGTTGCAAAGGAAAACCCCCCTCTTACGGGAATGTGTGGTAGGACAATTTCTGGGTAAAAAGATCTACTTCACGGGGACGGCACAGGCCATAAAGAATTCTTGGGGTAATGAAGTGGTGGATATTCGTTTGCATGGAAATGGCTTCTATTTTATCCACATTCCAAATGAGATTTTTAGGAAAAAAGTTCTGGATATGGGGCTGATTTCTATTCTTAATATCACCATGATACTCCGAGCTTGGCATCCGAAGATGAAGCAGAGAAAAGACATGCACGAATCGTTGCCAGTTTGGGTAAAGCTTAGAGATGTTCCACTCTCTCTTTGGAACCCTAGTGGGTTAAGTCGCATTGCTAGCGCGATTGGAAACCCCTTGTATGTGGATGCTTCGACGGAACAAATGACAAGGTTAGCATTCGCGAGAGTTTTTATTGAAATTAGGGCTGCTGAGCCACGGCCTAAGGAGGTGGAGATTGTATGGGATGAGGAGCCCTTGGTGGTTGGGGTTGAATATGAACGGAACCCCTTGGCGTGTGAGTCTTGTCGAGTCTATGGCCACAAAAGATGGGCACAGGAGTTCCCTTGTGCCCAGCTAGCCCCTGCCTCTTTACCTAAGGCACCAACTTTAGCTCCACAGCAAGATCAGCAAGGGGGATGGCAGCAAGTGAAAGGTAGAAGATGGAGAGCTACTAACAAGGTCCCTAACCGAGATGTTACAACACCTATGGCTCAGTCTTCCTAAGTCCCTTAAGCCACTTCTACATCTTGTGTTGCTGCTATTGGGGAGATGAACTTATACCTGCAAGGTCCTTTTGAGGGTCAGCATCATTTTGTGGAGTTTGGAGCAAGCTTCCGACAATATGTTGTTCAAGAACTGGTTGCTAATCAACCCTCCTCTACTTGAGAGCCTAACCTACTTCTTCTTGACCCTATCCTGGACTCTCAATTGTCAGCCAGCCCAGGGGTGCCCTCAGCCCAGGATGGAGCAAGGAATTCTGCACTTGGGATTTCTAGCCAGGAAGCCAGCCAAACTCTGGAAGTTTTTCTCAAGCCTGCTGACATTCCACTGGCTTGTGCTGTAGTGGGTGGAGAATCTTTGGATCCTGCTGCTCGTCCTCCTAACCCCTCTTCACCAGCTAATGCAGGTCTTTTGGAACTACCAGCGCACAGTTTTAGTCCTGCTGCAGTGGTCCCTCAGAATCCACAGCCTGTGCTTGCCAAAATTCCTCTCCAGGCTATTACTAGATCCAAAGCTGGATCTTCTAAGGCGTCTAAACCTACTTCTAATCCCCTGGGCACCGACAGACTCCCTAGTGCAGGGAAGCAACTGGGCCATTTGCAGCTGGCTACCTCAGTTGCCGAGAGCCTCTTAACAGGTAATAAGCAGAAAATGGGCAACCGTGCTGCCTTTAAGGTTGGTCCATCTACTTCTTTTGGCAAGGCAAGATCTCATTCAGTTCCCCCTGCTGGTAGAATACATGACCATGCAGGTTCTCAACTATTACCTGTGTCAACATCTCGGCTTGCTCATTCTGAGTACTCCTCTAACTCTGATAACCGGGAGCAGGTTCGCGGCACTGTTGTTAGTGATTTTGAGGAGGTTTCCTCTCATTCCCCACCTCAGATCAGAACCCGCTCAACCGTTTGTGATGTTAATAAAATTTCGAGCCCGTCTCCGACCGAAGAGGACCCCATTGAAGGGGTTGACAGCTCTTTTACTTCTCAGACTTGCACCTAGAAGTCTAAGAAGAAGAAGAGTAGGAGGTAACTGTCGCTGATTTTCCCATCACCTGTAAATATGTTTTTTGGTGTTTGGAATATTAGGGGGTTGTCTACCCCTCCTTAAACAAGCTGAGGTGCGGAATCTTATTAGGAATAACTGGCTATCTTGTGTTGGAATTCTGGAGACGAAGGTTAAAGAGCCTTCTTTTGTTAATATATCCAACAACTTACTTCCAGGTTGGAGGTGGCTTGGAAACTATTAATATTCACCTAGGGGTCGAATATGGGTTGGATGGGATCCCCATGAGGTGGAAATTTCGGTTAGGTCATGCTCGGCTCAGATTATCCATGTTAGGCTACGAATGGTGACAATGGATAAACACTCCCTCCTTTCTTTTGTTTATGGAGAGCATTCACCTATTTCTAGAAGACCTCTGTGGAATGAGCTTATTAACTTCAGTGACATTGTCGAGCCATGGGTAGTGGCTGGTGACTTTAACGCTATCAGGGACCGTTCGGACAGGATGGGTAGCACCACTCTATGGATCCCTTCTTTTGATGAGTTTGGAGACTGTTTGGCTCATGCGGGCCTAGATGACCTTCGATATATGGGCCACAGGTTCACTTGGTTTACTTCTGCTGGAGAAACAAGAAAACAGCGCAAGATTGATCGTGTTTTAGTTAACGGTCACTGGTGCCACCAATTCTCCTATTCGGAAGCTTCCTTCTTGGCCCCCGGGATATCTGATCACACTCCCATGGTGGTCAAGATCTTGTCTCCCCCGGCTTCAAAGAAGCCTTTCAAATTCTTCAAGTACTGGATCTCTCATCCTTCGTATAAGGATATTGTTTCTCAGGTTTGGGCCACTCCAGTTGGTGGGCACCCGATGTTTGTCGTATGCATGAGGCTTAAACTCCTTAAAGGACGTCTTAAACTCCTTAATAGGAACTCCTTCTCAGATATCTCGAGTCGCACGGAGAAGGCAAGGGTAGAGCTCTTTGATATCCAAGGAGCTTTAGAACGTGATCCCACGAACCACCTTCTTGTGGACCAGGAGGCGGAGCTGTTGCGGGTATTCTCAGATCTAAGGCTCCAAGAGGAGTCTTTCTATATACATAAGTCAAGAATCAAGTGGTTGAAAGAAGGGGATTTGAACACCAGCTTTTTCCATCACTTTGTAAACAAAAGAAGAGCCCAGATCACATTCTTTCCTTATTGGATTCGGCTGGGAGGGTACTGACCGAACCAAATCAGGTTCGGTCACACATAGTGGACCAATTCTCGGCTCTTTTAAATGGCCACTCCTCGGCCATTGTTTCAGAGGTTTCTCAGATTCGGGAGTTCATTGCTAAACCGCTGGATGATGAGCAACTCCTTTTCCTTTCCCAACCAGTCACGGATGAAGAAATATGTACCACACGAGCCTTATCTCCCAAAGTGTGCTATTAAAGTGGATTTCCAAAAGGCTTATGACACGGTTGACTGGGGTTTCTTGGAAGCTGTGTTACTTGCATTTCGATTTCCAGCCCTTATGATAAAGTTAATTATGGAATGTGTGTCAACACCTAGGTTCTCTATTGCCGTCAATGGGGAACTTCATGGATTCTTTTCGAGCAAAAGGGGAATTAAACAGGGTGACCCCATCTCTCCATACCTATTTACTCTAGTTATGGAGATTCTTTCTAGCATACTAAATGCCAAGGCTTGCAAATCGAGGTTCAAGTTTTTCTGGCGGTGTAAGAGAACACATCTCTCTCACCTATTTTTTGCAGATGATGTGCTTCTTTTTGCAGAAGGGAACATGCTCAATGCACAGTCACTCAAGGAAGGACTCGATCTATTCTCCAGCTGGTCAGGGTTGCAGCCGAACCAAACCAAGAGTGAGGTCTTCATGTCAGGAGGTTCGGCCACTTTGAAGAGGGACATTCGGCAACTCCTTGGATTCCAGGAGGGCTCTCTCCCCTTCCGCTACTTAGGGGTACCCGTTATAGTCTCGCGGTTGAGGAAGTCTGACTGTCACGCTCTAGTTAATGCCATCACTTCCAGGGCACGTTCATGGTCCCAAAGATTCCTATCCTATGCCGGTCGGCTACAACTCGTGAAATCTGTTTTGTATTCTATATAGGTGTTTTGGGCTACTGTTTTCACACTCCCAAAATCTATCCTGAACCAAATTGAGCGTATTCTCAGGCAATTTCTTTGGAAGGGCCCGGATTTGGGTGTTGGGGGTGCAAAAGTTTCATGGGTGGATATTTGTCTCCCTAGGATTGAGGGAGGTTTGGGGATTCGTCGCCTTGACGACTCTAACAAGGCGATGACACTGAAGCACATTTGGCTACTTGTCGCGACCCGTCCGAAAGCGGACGCGGCTAATGGATTACCGATCGCGGGCCTTAGATCGCACAAGGGTGCGGATCGCGGGCTTTGGATCGGCGCGGGCCCTCCCAGGCCCATACCAAATCGCGGCGGGAGTATTTTTCAAAGGATTCGACGATAAGAGTCGATCGCTTTCGACCTTCAGTGTGGTCATGGTGGCATGTGCAACTTGTGCATGCATTTGGAGTCGCCACCGGTCTTTCTTGGATGGTAGACCGGAAACCTTACTGACCGATTGGGAGAGGTCGATCAGTTCTGCGGAACCAGAGATTTTGGGTTCGGGGACTTGGTTACGCCGGTGTCATTACCAACGCCCTTTCGGTACCTAACGCGAGTGATTTTCCTAACTAGGATTTCATGCAGGCGCAATTTTGGGTGAGGTAAGTCTGACTTTGCACATTAACCAGTTTAACATGCTCACGTAATCATAATAAATAAATAGATGTCAATCACATAAACATCTATCCTACGTGGTGATCATGGAATTATGATTTAATGGGTCTCGAGCCAATGAGACCACATTTAATCATTTTAATATTTTAATAACGGAGAGCCGCTCTTCGCTTCTTCTTGATTTCTTGAACTCTTCAAGAATTGGGCCCCAAAGAGCTCGCCGACTTAAAAGGCTCCCCCACGTAATCCTCGTAGCATTTACATCAACAATTGACTATGCTAAAAAATAAAGATTACATGAAAAATAAAAGGAGTACGTAGCCTCCATTTAATAATTACGACCCCAAATATATAAATAATCATCATACATTCATATATACATCAATCACATCGATTAGGGATTTTTCCATGATCACCACCCTTCTTCGTAAGTAATAAATTCACAATTTAAAACTTAGGAAGGCACAATAAAAATTCTACGTTGAATCATATTCAGAATTTTTACGTAAAATAAGATAGCCATAAATTTTCGATTCAAAATTGATTTAGTCTCAATTTTTGCTACGTTGATTAATTTATCATATAAAACAATCAACCTCCATTAGCCATGTAAGACGAACAATTCGTTAATACATATTGGCCATAGTATTGCAAAAATCAATTAAATGCACGAAAACACCTAAGGATTGGCTCTGATACCACTGTTGGGATCCACGTAACACGTAGCGGAAATAACTAGCAACCCATACATGTATCTCCAAAGGCGTACTTCGTGCATTTTAATCGAAAAAAATTACAAAGCCTCAAAGGGAGTAAATAGATTACCTCTCGTAGCGTGCTTGAACGGAGGTGTCGGTTCGATGTTCTTCGATCTCAGCCTCCACAAGTGTTAGGCATCTAGTTCAAATGCACCACCAATTGACGAACGGGGAGACGACTAATAACTCCACAACAATTGTGCTAGCAATATGCGGAATCAATATTCCGAACTTAGTATATTTTGCTCACTCAAGATTATGAGAATATAGAGAGTGTTTGTGTTCTTCTCTCTAAGCTTTCAAAAATTTGCACACTCTACAAAATGTCTCCCCCTCAACCTCAAAACTCTTGCCATCCTTTTATAGCCAAAAATACCTTCCAATAAATTGTATTTAAAAATAGCACTAACAATTATAAATTCTATCTAAAAATAGCACTCACAAATAAATGACATTTAAAAATAGCACTAACAATAGCACTCACAATTTATAATACAAAAATGCTATTTAAAAATAGCACTAACAATAGCACTCACAATTTATAATACAAAAATGCTATTTAAAAATAGCACTAACAATTATAAATTCTATCTAATAATAGCACTCACAATTTATGATAAATAAATGCCATTTAAAAATAGTACTAACAATAGCACTCACAATTTATGATAAATAAATGTCATTTAAAAATAGCACTAACAATAGCACTCACAATTTATAATACAAAAATGCTATCTAAAAATAGCACTAGCAATAGCACTCACAATACAAAAATGCTAAAAAAAAAGGCACTAACAAAGGTGTTAAAAATAATAACCATTATTATTATTACAAGAGTTAAAGAGGTTACCAAACAGTACAAATACGCATAATGTATAAATACGTATGACGTATAAATACGTATGACGTATAAATACGTAGAGCATACGTATACATCCGTGAAACCGGAGACTAATTGAAAGAAAAAATGTGCAATTAAGCCCTTTTGGTAAAAATTGATTAAATTGGAGGACAAATTGACCTAATTGCACTTTAAGACTTTAGAATCCAATGTCATAGCTTATAAAAAGTGAGAATTGAAAACTAAAAGACTCGAAAAGGATTTTTTTTTTTTTAGGCTCAGTTCGGGTTTATGTTTGTGAAGGAACATAGTGACCCGAGCCGAATTTTTGAGATTTAAAGTGACACACTTGAAGAGGAAATTAAAACAAAATTATCGAATATTTTTGGGTATTTTTCTGACCACGAATGGTATTTTTCTGATTTTTTGGGTATTTTTATAATTAAATAAACTCGAAAAATATTAAAAATACCGAAAAATATTTTTTGTTCAAAATTGGTTCCTAAGGCTAAACCAAGGCTTCCAAAGTTGATTTTGTGATTTTATGACCTTTTTTGATATTTTTAATTAATTTTAAAGAATAAAAATCACAATAATAAATGGTAAAAAATCAGGCGTCAACAGCTGCCCCTCTTTGAGAGGAATCTCGTTAGAGGTTTCTCTCAAAGACAAGGTGGCACCTGAATCTTAACCGACTCGACTGGGGAAAAGAAATGCTATGACATCGGACCCTTAAGTCTTTTGATGAATGCTCAAATTAATCACCGGTTTATTCTAACAATTTGAACATGGGCCGGAGTGAGAGAGGCTTACCTGAAGCTCACATGTTGGATGCTGCCGGTTGCGACAACTTTCAAGAAGATGCCTAGGACTTGTCACAGAAAATCCTAGGGAGATTAAGCTCTGACCTGTATGGTAGGTCATACCATTATGGGATTCCTAATTGGTAGGAACCTAAGGAAGGCGCATCCCCACGCTTTGGGATTTGCTAGAGATTTTAATCCGTATGGTGGATCGGACCTTTGTGTTGATCCTTAAGGCGGTATCTACCTCGTGTTGACCCTTATTGCGGTTTCTACCATTGGTTGACCCTTCAGGCGGTTTCTACCTTGAGTTAACCCTTCAGGCGGTTTCTACCTTGATTTGACCCTTCAGGCAGTTTCTACCATTGGTTGACCCTTCAGGTGGTTTCTACCTTTGAGTTGACCCTTCAGGCGGTTTCTACCTTGATTTGACCCTTCAGGCGGTTTCTACCATTGGTTGACCCTTTAGGCGGTTTCTACCTTTGGTTTGATCCTTTAGGCGGTTTCTACCCTAGTTTGACCCTTCGGGCGGTATCTACCTTGGTTTGACCCTTCGGGCGGTATCTACCATTGATTTGACCCTTCAGGCGGTTTCTACCTTTGGTTGACCCTTCGGGCGGTATCTACCATTGATTTGACCCTTCAGGCGGTTTCTACCTTTGGTTGACCCTTCAGGCGGTTTCTACCTTGAGTTGACCCTTCAGGCGGTTTCTACCTTGATTTGACCCTTCAGGCGGTATCTACCTTGAGTTGACCCTTCAGGCGGTTTCTACCTTGATTTTTCTTTGAAAAGGGGTCTCATGACGAGGGTTCTCCACGTCCGATGAGACTGCCTAAATTTTGAAAAGAGGTCTCATGACGAGGGTTCTCTACGTCCGATGAGACTGTCTGGCTTTTGAAAAGGGGTCTCATGACGAGGGTTCTCCACGTCCGATGAGACTGTCTGGCTTTTGAAAAGGGGTCTCATGACGAGGGTTCTCCACGTCCGATGAGACTGTCTGACTTTTGAAAAGGGGTCTCATGACGAGGGTTCTCCACGTCCGATGAGACTGCTTGATTTTTGAAAAAGGGGTCTCATGACGAGGGTTCTCCACGTCCGATGAGACTGCTTGATTTTTGAAAAAGGGGTCCCGGGACGAGGGTTCTCCACGTCTGCTGGGACTTTTTTCTTTTAAAAGGGTTTTTCTTCCCCTCTTTTTTAGAGATCCCGAAGTTTGTCGGGAATTCAGTTTTTGAAGCTGTGACAGATTTCATTTTGACAAAGCTTCACTTGAGTCTGTTGAGGCGACATTCTGGGAGCTGGGTTCTCTAGGTATCCTGCAGAAGTTTGAGCTTGAATGATTTTTCTTCACCAAGAAAACGTTAGTAATCTTTGGGAAGACCACGGCTGTCCATTTTGACAAAACCGTATGATTTAAGTTTTAATCATGAAATGTGCATTTTGATGCTGGAGGTTATCCAAAGCATTCTTGCAACATGCAAATGTGATCACAAATCCCTTGCACGGAAAATCTGGATCAACAGTTTGAAAATTCCAAAAAGAGTTTGTTCAAAACATCAATTGGAATATTTCTCGACAAGGAGGTCTTCTCACCTGTTTTGCGATAGTGGTTTTATAGGGGATGCACTCAATTCCCTATAACCTGTGCCTAGGTTTTAGGCTCATTCGCAGCGCATACATTTTGATCGGTCGGGAGGTCTTCCACGGGACCGTAATGTTGGGCTTGGATATTGGTTTTCAAGGGGGACCCGCTTTGGAGTCGAGGCCATTGAGCGAAAGTTTTCACCATCTGCTCCGGGTTTACAAGTCAAGAACCCTGCAAAATGAGAAAGAAATAGTCTTGCTCGTACTTCTTCGAGCTAAGCTATATGTTAACCCAAGTGTCTTAGTCAGAGAAGACTGTTTCAGGGTCTTAACATCGGTAGGATTGGGGACCGAAAAAGGCTCGTTTTTGGCCCAGAATTCGTGACGGGTTTGACATTGGTGATCATTGCTGATTTGCCACATGTCCTTTCTTTTCGGCATCTTTAGCCTTTGAGGCGCGCAACCTATCTTGCGATGTGCACCAGCTCTTTAAAGAGCGTCTCTTGTTGCATTCAGAGACTGACTCTTTCTATGTCTTTGTTCTGCGCTTGATAGCATTTGGGGAGCAATCTTTTTGATCTGACTCCATTAGGGATTTCCTCTTTTCCCATCCGGCTTCATTGCGGATCAATCAAACAATTTACACGAGCATCAGCCTTGCTTTTACCAGGCACTTTGCTTTTTCTCGATGCCGTGGATTTTTCTCATTTATTTTTGAAATCCCACTTTTCTCATCTTCATGGGATCGTGTTAGACATATGTCTGAAAGTCTAAACATCTTTAAATATCAGCCCGGGAATCTTCTTCGTAATCCCTGAGTCTTGAACTCTTCCATTTTTGGAGTGGTGCTGCATCCGTCTTGGAATGATCACCAATGGGTTCATGAAATGAATTTGCAGGCTCAAGTTGGCTGTGCAAAGGATTCAGTGTGTGGGATAGAGAAATGAATGCTTCTCGTCATCCTATGGCACTTGGATTACCATATAAACAACACAGAAAGATTAATGTTAGTCTGAGCAAGAAAATTTCTAACCATTTTCTCCTGATGCTGCTGGACTCACCTCCATTTTGCCCCGATGTGGGGTGGTTCTTGACAGGGTTAAGAATGAAAACCGCCGTTCAAAGGGGTTATCGACGGTCACCTGTAGTGTTTGGGGGATATGAAACGGATGCCTCCGTCATCCCAACCCATGTAATCGCTGCGAATGGTCCCTACTTCCGTAGGTCCAGGTTTTGTTATCTGCTCACTCCACTCATCTCTCAAGTGTGTGTTGGACATGTTTGGATTAGGATTCGCCTCTCGTCTAAGAAAACACCATTTTAAACGGTTTGAACAACTTTTATTGGAAAAATTCTTTTTGTTTTCTCCGAAAAATTTCCTCCCAATGGGGCTTTATGATGCACATGCATGTTTCATTCATGTTCAGACAACCTCCCAACTTCAACTGTGGATGTCTATGGGTTTAAAAATTCGATGCCTCTTTTCAGACATAATGATTGAAAGAGTCCTAACACTTTTTTTATCTTCAACGACTTGGGGAAAAGGGATACTTACCTACCCGCCGCGGCTGAAGATCCCTGAAAATGCGGAAGAAACATGTTATTGTACGTTCATGAATTTTTCAAAAAATTAGAACGATACATCTTACCCTTGGTCATGTGTTCCAATGGGTAATGCATGGGATGTGAAAACTTGTTTCGCCTTGATGGCGAGCCCCTGTCAAAGATGGGAATTAGGTGTCAGTTTGCATTCCAAAATTCAAGACAAATTGGAACGATACCGCCTTGTTCTTGTTTTGTGATTCCATTTGAACACAAACGCGCGGCTTGCAGAAATTGGCCATCTATATTGTGGCCATGATTCCTCCGTTTGGTTGGCGATAAATCCTTCTCAAGGATTTGCCATAGAGGAGACCCATTTGTGATTTTGGACGCATTCCAGCGCCACTCTTCATAGTTCCTTTTATTCAAGAAAAATGAAATTTTTATCAGAATGCATGTCAAAGCATGAGGTGTGGAAGCGATACCTTTTACCATCCACTAGGTCTTATGATCAAAGATCATCTCCTGGAATCCTGACTTCTAAGGCCACTGATTCAATTCGCCTCCCTGTTAGCGTGCTCTTTTCATTTGGGGCTTTCAGCGCCAACGACTTCCTGCAAAATGAGTAAAAACTCATGTTAGGCATGTGGTCTTCGAAGACCAAATTGGAACGATACGAGGTTACTGTTCACCCAAATTCGTATCTTGGGGTTTGATTCTGATGCGGACGACTCTGTTATTGCGTCCATTGACTTTGCCAGAGAAGAAACGTCCGGCGTACAAATGATTCACTCGCCCCAGTTAGGCATGGTTTTGCTGTTTGTCATCTCTGGATTCGATGACTTTGGTTTGATGCGCTTTCATTGGGGATCATGAGAGTTTGCCCCCGGTTTTGGCTCCTCAAAGTAAATGGGGGGGGGACCTGCTCCCATTGATTTTTGCAGATTCTGATCATCCGTCTCGATTGTCAGAGTCCTTGATCAATTTTATCTGTCTCAAGACAGCTTGATATTCTTGGGATTCGTCATGTGGCGGTTTGGTGATTCTCTCGATCACAGTCGCCATTTGAGGTATTTGATGTTCCCTGTTTGTTATTTGAAAGCATTACATCCTGCGTCCTCTGCTCTTGATCATCATCTGAGAGGAAAAAGAAAGGAAGCATTATTCCCATATCAAGAAAATAATCATTTTGGAACGATACGTCCTTTTACACTTGATTTGCATTCCGTTTTGATGTTGCATATTTATATGCACAACATCTATCAAATTCCTCCATCTGTGCTTGAAGGTATTTGCAACGCCTACGGTTCATTTGCCCCAGCTGGGCGACGTCTGTTTTGTCATTTGGATGCATGAGCTTTTGGGTGCATTGTTTCTTTTATCACCTGAGATAAAAAAAAATGGAGAAAAACTTATCCCCAGATTTGATTAAAAATCAATTAGGAACGATACGTCTTTTCACCAAACGAGTGGCTCTGCGGCCAAATGTATTTTGCACTGTAGGGACGAATTCCATTATGCTCCACGGGTTTGGGGAATTTGCTCCCATTTTCGATAGAAATGAGTCTTATCAAGATGTATACAATACAAATAGATCCCTAATACAATCAATCTAGGGACGAGATAGAGAGGATCTCAGCAAAATTAATCTTATACAAGAGAACTAAGAATGTCAAATCAATCAAAGGAATGTGGTCCGAACACTTAGAGATGCCCCAGTTCCAGTCTTCGAGATGTGACTCCAGGATCACCGATTTTTTTTTTTTTTTTAGGTATACCAACCATCTAAAGACATGCACATGAGACAAGTGAGGATAAAACTTCTAAAAATCAAAGGATTTGGCACCTAAGGTCAAGGTTCCCACCTCGAGTTCTAGAAAGAGCCGATTCCATTGCACAGCTATCGTTGCATTGGGACTCGATCCATAGTTCGAAATGAGCGGAATTAAAAAGTGGATTACCCCGTGTTTTTCCTCACGGAGATTCCATTTTCAATCCCTTCTATTGTTTTCCTATAGGCGGCGCCCGGGGTTTTAGGCGCGGTTGTGTGTATTTTTGGTGTCGTGCTAAAGCGATAAACATGCATCTTATTTAACAATCACCGCTTCAATATAAAACATACACACAATCATTCATTCCTACACCAACCTGCATAAGACAATGTTAATCACAGACTACCCCCCCTTATCACTCCAATCTGCAAAAACATATAACACCTACCATGAGCGGACTTACCTCACCTTCACGAGCGCCTGCATGGTTAGAAAAATCACTCAGCGTTTTAATTACGGCCTAAGTCCACTTGAGGTCTAGAATAATATATTCTAGAGCAAGGTCCCCAGCGGAGTCGCCAGCTGTCGCGACCCGTCCGAAAGCGGACGCGGCTAATGGATTACCGATCGCGGGCCTTAGATCGCACAAGGGTGCGGATCGCGGGCTTTGGATCGGCGCGGGCCCTCCCAGGCCCATACCAAATCGCGGCGGGAGTATTTTTCAAAGGATTCGACGATAAGAGTCGATCGCTTTCGACCTTCAGTGTGGTCGTGGTGGCATGTGCAACTTGTGCATGCATTTGGAGTCGCCACCGGTCTTTCTTGGATGGTAGACCGGAAACCTTACTAACCGATTGGGAGAGGTCGATCAGTTCTGCGGAACCAGAGATTTTGGGTTCGGGGACTTGGTTACGCCGGTGTCATTACCAACGCCCTTTCGGTACCTAACGCGAGTGATTTTTTTAACTAGGATTTCATGCAGGCGCAATTTTGGGTGAGGTAAGTCTGACTTTGCACATTAACCAGTTTAACATGCTCACGTAATCATAATAAATAAATAGATGTCAATCACATAAACATCTATCCTACGTGGTGATCATGGAATTATGATTTAATGGGTCTCGAGCCAATGAGACCACATTTAATCATTTTAATATTTTAATAACGGAGAGCCGCTCTTCGCTTCTTCTTGATTTCTTGAACTCTTCAAGAATTGGGCCCCAAAGAGCTCGCCGACTTAAAAGGCTCCCCCACGTAATCCTCGTAGCATTTACATCAACAATTGACTATGCTAAAAAATAAAGATTACATGAAAAATAAAAGGAGTACGTAGCCTCCATTTAATAATTACGACCCCAAATATATAAATAATCATCATACATTCATATATACATCAATCACATCGATTAGGGATTTTTCCATGATCACCACCCTTCTTCGTAAGTAATAAATTCACAATTTAAAACTTAGGAAGGCACAATAAAAATTCTACGTTGAATCATATTCAGAATTTTTACGTAAAATAAGATAGCCATAAATTTTCGATTCAAAATTGATTTAGTCTCAATTTTTGCTACGTTGATTAATTTATCATATAAAACAATCAACCTCCATTAGCCATGTAAGACGAACAATTCGTTAATACATATTGGCCATAGTATTGCAAAAATTGCAAAAATCAATTAAATGCACGAAAACACCTAAGGATTGGCTCTGATACCACTGTTGGGATCCACGTAACACGTAGCGGAAATAAATAACAACCCATACATGTATCTCCAAAGGCGTACTTCGTGCATTTTAATCAAAAAAAATCACAAAGCCTCAAAGGGAGTAAATAGATTACCTCTCGTAGCGTGCTTGAACGGAGGTGTCGGTTCGATGTTCTTCGATCTCAGCCTCCACAAGTGTTAGGCATCTAGTTCAAATGCACCACCAATTGACGAACGGGGAGACGACTAATAACTCCACAACAATTGTGCTAGCAATATGCGGAATCAATATTCCGAACTTAGTATATTTTGCTCACTCAAGATTATGAGAATATAGAGAGTGTTTGTGTTCTTCTCTCTAAGCTTTCAAAAATTTGCACACTCTACAAAATGTCTCCCCCTCAACCTCAAAACTCTTGCCATCCTTTTATAGCCAAAAATACCTTCCAATAAATTGTATTTAAAAATAGCACTAACAATTATAAATTCTATCTAAAAATAGCACTCACAAATAAATGACATTTAAAAATAGCACTAACAATAGCACTCACAATTTATAATACAAAAATGCTATTTAAAAATAGCACTAACAATAGCACTCACAATTTATAATACAAAAATGCTATTTAAAAATAGCACTAACAATTATAAATTCTATCTAATAATAGCACTCACAATTTATGATAAATAAATGCCATTTAAAAATAGCACTAACAATAGCACTCACAATTTATGATAAATAAATGTCATTTAAAAATAGCACTAACAATAGCACTCACAATTTATAATACAAAAATGCTATCTAAAAATAGCACTAGCAATAGCACTCACAATACAAAAATGCTAAAAAAAAAAAAAAGGCACTAACAAAGGTGTTAAAAATAATAACCATTATTATTATTACAAGAGTTAAAGAGGTTACCAAACAGTACAAATACGCATAACGTATAAATACGTATGACGTATAAATACGTAGAGCATACGTATACATCCGTGAAACCGGAGACTAATTGAAAGAAAAAATGTGCAATTAAGCCCTTTTGGTAAAAATTGATTAAATTGGAGGGCAAATTGACCTAATTGCACTTTAAGACTTTAGAATCCAATGTCATAGCTTATAAAAAGTGAGAATTGAAAACTAAAAGACTCGAAAAGGATTTTTTTTTTTTTAGGCTCAGTTCGGGTTTATGTTTGTGAAGGAACATAGTGACCCGAGCCGAATTTTTGAGATTTAAAGTGACACATTTGAAGAGGAAATTAAAACAAAATTATCGAATATTTTTGGGTATTTTTCTGACCACGAATGGTATTTTTCTGATTTTTTGGGTATTTTTATAATTAAATAAACTCGAAAATATTAAAAATACCAAAAAATATTTTTTGTTCAAAATTGGTTCCTAAGGCTAAACCAAGGCTTCCAAAGTTGATTTTGTGATTTTATGACCTTTTTTGATATTTTTAATTAATTTTAAAGAATAAAAATCACAATAATAAATGGTAAAAAATCAGGTGTCAACACTACGATTCACAGACAGAGAATCTTTATGGTGCAAATGGATCCATGCCATCTACTTGAAGAACATTAACTTTTGGGTTGCCAAACGTCCCACGATCTGCTCCTGGGCTTGGAAGAAAATACTTGATCTTAGACAAGAATTTCGGATACAGTTCACGTGGGAGATACGGAATGGTTGCTCCACCTCTTTCTGGTTCGACCATTGGCATAACGGGGGGCCACTTCACTTACGGGTTGAGGCGAGAGATATATACCGATCCAGAATCCCGCGTCACATTTCGGTACGTGACTTTTTCCATTCTATTTGGGACCCCTCGCCTACCTTGGAAGCTCACGGGCTCTCATAGGCATGGAACCTCCCCTCCTGGATACTAGGGAAGACAAATACCTATGGTTTGGCCATAATTCTGGGGAGTTTTCTATATCTTCAGCCTGGGAACTCATTAGACCAAAAGGTCAAAAGGTTACTTGGCATTCCTTCATTTGGGACAACACTATTGCTCCCCGATACTTCGTCATCATGTGGTTGGCCACACTCAATCGGCTACCCACCCAGGATAGACTACAACACCACCAAAGGATTGATGATGTGACTTACGGCTTTTGTCATATTACTCCGGACTCAGTTGATCATCTCTTTTTCGGTTGCTCTATTACCGGCAGCCTTGCTTCACTATGGGCTGCAAAGTGCAATTTGAGTTGGCGGAATCGGTCGTGGCTTGATCTCATTAGATGGGCCAAACAGAATATTAGTGGCCAGTCCTTTTGCCACTGCATTGCTAGATTCTCTCTAGGTGCGCTATGCCATATCTTATGGACGGAGAGGAATCACATTCTATTCCGTGGTAAGAAGCTAGTCATCCCGGCCATCATGTTACACCTTACCAAGTTGGTTAAGGATAAAGCTATTGCGTTTGGTGGTGTTCGTGATCATCCCCGCAATAGGAGAATCCAGAGTAATTGGGGCCTATCCTCTACCATTTTTGAAGATGGTTGTCAGAACACTTAACCCTGACCTTTATGGAGTCAACTTCTTTAATATTGGTTCTACAGTTCTTTGAGTACGGAGTGGGTTACATGCTAGTGTGGTGGAGTGGATTGTGGATGTGGTACATTTGTGGCTCCCTGTCTTCTCGGCTGGCAAGGTTTTATACAACATGTGCTGGCTACGACACTGCTTGGAGGCTACCTCCATTCATTCTCGGTCTGCTCACTGTGTCCATTGTTGCTGCTCTGGTGGTGTTCTCACGACTGTGGAGGAAAGGGACCTTGTGGTGCAGCTGCTCTCAGTCTTTGGCGCCCCATGGAGCTGAATCTCTTACATACCCCCACCTCTGGAGCCCTTCGATGCTGCTAGAACTGGTGATTCAGCGCAGGAACTCTCCATGGGTTGCTGCTGGTTCTTGTTTCTACTTCTTTCCTTCCCCTTTACTGTTCTGCTGTTTGTTTCTTATTTTATCTCTCTATTTGGGGTACTGTTTTACCCTCTTTTCGCTGGTTTCCAAATTGGCTTCTTGCCCTCTTCTCTTTTATTTTGGTTTTGTGTATTCTTTGTTCCCTCCTGTTGGCGATAATGGTATGTGGCCGCTGCTGTCCTGCCTGCTTAAGGGACGTGTCACTTTGACCTTGTTCTCGCTGGGTGGATTGTTGTGCGTCACTTTGATGTTCAAGACTCCATCTCAGTTTCCTGGGGTGGAGATTCCCTGTTGCTGCACTCCCTGGAGCCTCCAATGCAGCCGTTCCTGTTGCAAATGTTTCTCGCCGATGAAGCCTGTGGTGTTTTTGGCTAGTCATTTGGCTGCTTCTTATTCCTGCTATCAGGTTTTGTGGCTTATGTCTGCTACCACCTGCTGCTTTTTTGGCCTCCTATGGATTGGATGCTGGTGTCTTTTTGGTTACATTTATCCCCTGTTATGTTGGTACCTCCTGTGTTGATGCGGCTCCTCCTTTGGGTCTGCTGTTGGTACCCTTTCGATCACTGCTCAGCGTGCTCCTACTTGTCTTTGTTCTTGGCAGTGGCTTTTTTGAGATGTTGTTTCTTTGTTGCTCTGATCCGAACATTTAAGCCACTGTTTGGCTGGCCTTTTTTATTTTCTCCCATTCTTTCCCCCTTCTTTACGGATGCCATTCCCTAGCATTTTGGTTGTCATGCTTGTTGTGGCAATTGTTTTGCAACCGGTCACCATTGAACCCATATTGGCACCAAATGCCAATGTTGGTTCATGGTTTTTGTGTCCGGTTTTCCCTTGTTACTAGTGATTTGAAAAGTCCATATAACATTACCTTACCAAAAAAAAAAAAATTGATGCAGTTAGGACAGATGCTAAAGTTGAGTTTTTTGGGTATTAAGCTAGTAGAATTGAGACAAAAGTAAAAGCTGAAAATTTTTTATGAGATAAAAAAAGTTTTTGATATGATTGTACATATGCTAAAGTTTGGGATTTTTTTTTTTTTTTTGGTATTGGGCCTATTTAGGGTAACAAATTATTATTCTAGAAGAAATGTTTTTGTGAAGGTTCATAATATTTGAATTCTTAAAGAAATTTTGTGTGGATCCAGATTAGTTTGGACACAAAGTAGCATATATTTGTTCATTTGAGCGAGTGTCCCATTATGTGATTAGTTTTCATAGGGTGAAACTTTCTGAAATAATTTTCCAAACTTTGTTTTAATGATTTTTTTGTAATGACAATAGGAAGGAGAATTTTGGATATGTTATATGCTAGAATATCACTAAGAAAGGAGTGAATAAATGAGTTTAACAAAACTTAAATTTTTTGGGGAAATAAAACAATCAAGTTTTCTTTTTGTGAAAAAACAATCAAGTTGAGTATTATCAAAATTTAGTGTAAACAAAGTCTAAATATTATCAGTGGTGTGATGATATTCACCAGTATGCAAGATTCTATTAAAAATGGTAAGAAGAGTTGACAGATAGAGAAATTTGCACACAGAATTTATAGTATTTTGGTTTATTTCACGCATACATTCACTCTCACATGCTAACAACTTATTGGATGGATTCCACTAATCACCCAATAAGATATTACACAATAGAGTGATGATACTCAAGTTTGATAGGTCTTGCTATCTCACATACAATCACTCTTTCAATGGCTCTCAAGAATTACAATTTTGTAACTCGCAGAAGGTAAGCATGAAGCTTTCCTAAACTTTGAAATTTATGATTCTGATCTCTCTTCTTCTCTTTAGCACCATGGTGGAATGTCGGACTCGTGTGTCGTTGGCGTGTCCGGAACGTTGACTACATATTGAATGTTGGACCTTTGTTGACCGCGTCAGTCGCATGTTTGGAAGTGTCGGACATTGGTGTCCAACAACGTGTCTCCGACAAGACACGGAAGCTCCCACATGGTGTGTCTTGTGTCAGTGCATCCTAGATTGTAAATCACAAGTGAAGTGAGAGATACAAGTGGACTCGAGGAAACTCCTAAGCGATTTCAGGGAGTACAGCAAGCGGGGGCCTAAGCATTATAAATCACTCCAACAAGTTCTCTCTATCCATGCCCTTTTATATTTGTTCCTAGTAAATATTTGCACGCTTGATTTATTTGGCCATATTTATTGGTAGTTTGAGTTATGATTTGGAATAGTTGCCATCATATTTTTGGGCAAACAAACCAAATTGCCGTCTTGTTACAATAGTTCTTGATACTGAATGGACATGAAGGGTTGGAAATTATGGGTGATTGGCTTCAGAGTGGGTCGATTTTCACCTTGGAACCCGGTAACCGCCCATGAAAAGAGGTTCCACAATCTAGGGATCGAAAACGGCCCACTGGCTCCTGGACCACCGATCCAATTTCTCTAGTGGATCCGTGGAACTTGCCATTGCACAGCCTCTACTAAGTTTCACCATGTGCGCATTATGCCCCCACGTCGACTTCCTCCTCCTCTTGTGCTCCGCTGCCGTCTTTGCCTACAACATCACAAGATCTTTGATGGCTTATTCTGTTAGAATGTTTTTTAAATATTCAATTGTGAGCTTTATTAATTGTTATTGTAAATATTATTTGGTCTAATAAAGAGAGATATATACAGTTTCCTAATTTTAGTCGAATATGGGGCTGGATAGTATGGGCCGAGATAAACCTAATCTATGATGATGGGATATGTTTTGTAAAGCCTCGCGTCCTTTGGAGCCTATTACATCCGCCTCAGGCCAATAATTACCCAGGAGCCTCACACAGCCTAGTATGATATGAAATGCACACACGGAAGACAAGATACATCGCCGTACAACAAAGATAAAAAGAAAAGAGGAGTTTTGGACGAATTCAAAAGTACACCCATTTATACATTTTATAAACATCCAGTACACATAGTGGAGGGGAAAAGACAAAACATAAAGCCGCACACCTGGGTAGGAAAAGAAACTAAGGTTCAAAGGTTACTACAACACCTTTCCTAGAGCCTCACACCAAAATTGTTCCTTAGTCACCTAATCCCTTTCATACAGACTTCTCATCAGAACAGCTTGAATCATCTTTTCCATCGCCCCCCTCAGCATCTGGGTTACAATCCGAAAAAGTCTCAGATGGAACGTCTTCTGAAGGCTCTTCCATGTCTCCATCGGTTTCCTCTTCTCCTTCAGCTGCCGCTTCGTCTTCTTCGTCAGCGACCTCGATCGCTTCAGCAGATATCTCTATACAATTCATGTACTCCGTAGAAGACAGTGGAGATTTTGGCACTTCATGTATGTTTCTTGAACTTTCCATGGATACTGGGTTAACCACCTCAATACCCAGTCGGGACGGATGACAACAGGTTGGAATCACTTCCCACGGAACATCCTCCGTCAGTAAGGGTTCCATCAAGCTGCTGTCTCCTACTTGACGAAACCAGGCTTCAAAACGGTGGGGTTGTAGTTCCAGCTTTCCTTCATCTACCCAGACAGTTGTGCGCTTCCTGACATACATAACACCCTTCCGATATGGGAACTCATCAAAAAGGGAGGTCATCTTCTTTGGATCGCCCAGGCGGATCGGCAACATGGTTTAAGGTTTGGGGTCTGAAAAGTTTGTCCCATTAAGGGTGAGATCGACATCTCAGAAAGTGAAACCTAGCCCTACACCTCAATACCAGTCCTACCAGATCACACACAAATTCCACTCAAAATGCAAGGTAACAAGCAATGCAATGGCAAAAAAGCGTCAAACGAAAGCAACATCCATAACCAGACATGGACAATCAATACATTAATAATACTCAATTCTGGATTCTCAATATACACACACATGCACCACATCAACCCCATCCACCACTTTCTCATCCACCCATATATTCCACTGGCACTCCTGCCACCTGACATCACCGGGGTCATCAGACCAATCGTACTCTCCAGGCTTACAGCCACTCCATGCCGCTAGGGTCATTAGACCAAATGGTATTCACATTTTCATTCAATTTTACCACCCTCAGATACCGCCGGGGTCATCAGACCAAATGGTATCCTCAACACCTTTCTCATTAATACCACAATGCCGTCAAGAAACACATGCGATTCAATTCATATAAATCGCCAGTCTACCATTTCATTCAATCATTCATCTAACAGTGTCCTGGCATTCAGAAAAAAGATTAGGAAATACTTACCTGATTAAATATCACAACGTCACACAAAACAACTCTTCTCAAAGCCACAAGTTTAGAATCCCCACGAATGCGTCGTCAACCTAAAAAGAATTGTCAAACATGAGTCACGAACCATGGAACGCTTACTTCCATTAACTCAATCTTTCTCTAGCCATGCCATTGGCACTTCGAGACATCTTTTCTAACAATCAAATACATGCCAATGCTCACTTCGAGCCCTTAATGTACTCGATTTACTCAGCCATACATATGACAATACACAAGTTAGAGTTTTGTGCACCAAACTTGCCATAATCACCTTTAAACCTCAATCCACTTCTCACACTTCCCATTGACACCTCACATCATATTATACAAGGTATTATAGGTCAATTGATGTCCAAATATTCCTTATTTAGGCCCTAAACAGAACCGGCCAGCATGTAAACTCCCTCAAAACAGAACCGATTTTGGGGTCTAACTGCTCCATCGAGGCATACTTCAATCTCAAGTCTAACTCTTTACACAAATAACATACCAAGACCTTCATTTACAAGTTTAGAAGGCTCATCGTGAAATTTGAAGTGGATTGACACCCCAAAGACTTCGGAACATCCCGGTCTCCACAAGGTCAGAATCTGTTCAGTTTTGTACCACCCATAATCAGCCATAAAAACTCATTTTAAAACCATCTACTTGCAACCATAACTCATCTTAATATAGTACTAGAAGTTATGAAGCTCTCCTAAAATATTTGAGGTCATTTGGAATTTCTAAGAGGTAGAACCAACACTTCTCCTCAACTAGCTCAGAATCTGTCCGCTTTGCTTCCAAAAATTTTCATAAATTAACCAGACCTCCAAATGTCACGAAACCAATTGAAAATTGTCAAGGACATCTTGAACTAACCTGTGGTAATCGGCGGCGGCGAGACGACGACGGGAGGGGCCGGTCGTATGGACCGAACTAAGAGGGTAGAAACTGTCTTTCTGGGGCAATTTCGATTGAAGCCAAAATGGAGAGGAAATGTAATGAACGTGAGGGAGATGGTATACACAGATGAAGAGGCTTTAAGTAAGGTTGTCTCACACATATTATTGGCCTAAAATTGATTAGACTTGGTTAGGTGGGGGCAATTAATGCCAAACACCTTCAATGAGTGACACATGGCATTAGTCCAATAATGCAACCAAGGCTTTGACTTATCCTTTGACCCTTACAAGTGAATTTTCGGCAGCCAATAATGGAGAGGGGAAATGTCCATTTTGTCCTTCTTGCATTCTCAAGGCAAAGACAAATGGGCGAGGGGTAAAACGATCATTTGACATTTTTCGTTCGAAAATTCTCTTTTCTCATTTTGAATGGCCATTGGCGAAACGACGTCAAATCCTTTTCCAATTTTGAAATTCTTCATTTCCAATTGCCAATTTTTAGCTTCCATTTCATGATCACTTGTTTGTCGATCGTAATTCCAGTTTGTTTCGAACTAACGGGCGGCTTTTGCAAACATTACGCATATCGACTCTGTGATTCTCATCACACTGAGGATAACTCAAGTTATGGCAGCTTTGGTTGTCATGTAATTACGAGGGTTCATCGCTAGTTCCGATGGCTTCAATCATCATAGTTCGATTTAGGAAAATTTGCAAATTATACATTGGTTAAGCGGCTTCACCCGCGATTTAATCGTATAACTCTAGCATTGTATTCCTTAATCGTTATCTGATCGGCCTCATTGGCTCTAAATGTTCCCTCGACAATCCTTTTGGTCAAAGCGTCATTTCCTTTTTCGAGTTTCATAGGTTCACGTACCTTGTCATGCATTAGCCTTTCCCTTTTGGTCAGTTTACTCAAGATTGATCAGATCTGAGCGAGACAAGACTGAAATACATCGTAAGGTACTTTCACATTCAACAACCTCAAAATGGCAGGAAATTCAGAATGTCACAATTCTTCCCCCTTATAGAAATTTCGTTCTCGAAATTTACAACAAACCAATTAACCAAACAAATGGGGGTATTGACGTCTCATAGCTTCCTCACTTTCCCACGTGGCACCTTCTGTTCCGTGATGCTCCCAGATCACTTTAACAAGCGGGATCGTCTTATTCCTTAAGACTTGCTCTTTTCGATCTGCAATTCTAACAGGCTTTTCCATATATGACACCTTGTCATCAACCTCGATGGTTTCAAAATCCAAAACATGAGTCGGATCTGGCTCGTATTTCCTCAGCATTGACACATGAAATACATTGTGTACTTGTGATAAGTTTGGCGGCAACGCGAGTCTGTAAGCCAAAGTTCCAATTCGCTCCAGAATTTCAAAAGGACCTACATATCTCGGACTCAGTTTTCCCTTTTTCCCAAATCGAGACAATCCCCGCATTGGTGATACCTTCAAGAAAACGTGGTCACCAACTTGAAATTCCAATGGTTTGCATCTTTTATCAGCATAGCTCTTCTGTCGACTTTGTGCCGTTCTCAGCCTTTCTCTAACGACTTTAATCGCCTCAACAGACTGTTCCACTAATTCTGGGCATGTTATACTTATTTCTCCAACTTCATCCCAGCACACAGGCGTTATGCAAGCTAGACCATAAAGTGTTTCGAACGGAGTCATACCAATGCTTTGCTGGTAACTGTTATTATACGCAAACTCCACCAAATACAGTTGGTCTTCCCAACCACCTTTAAAATCTATGACACAGGCTCGCAACATATCGTCGAGTGTTTGGATTGTCCTCTCTGACTGTCCATCAGTCTGTGGATGATATGCGTACTGAGTTGTAATCTAGTTCCTAAAGCCTCCTGTAGACTCTTCCAAAAGTTTGCTGTAAACTTAGGATCCCGATCCGACGTGATCGTAACTGGAACTCCATGCGAGTCACAATCTGACGCATATATAATTATGCGTACCTTTCCATTGCAAAATCCTTTCTCACAGGCATGAAGTGTGCCGACTTGGTTAGTCTATCCATAATTACCCAAATTGAGTCATGACCTTTCTGACTCCTCGGTAAACCCATCACAAAATCCATTGTCACATGTTCCCATTTCCATTCAGGAATTTCTAGAGGTTGTAGCAATCCTCCTGGTTTGCAATGTTGAGCTTTCACCTGCTGACAGGTTAAACACTTCGCTACATTCTTAGCTACATCCACCTTCATTCCGTTCCACTAGTAGTGTTGACGCAGATTCTGATACATCTTAGTGCTACCTGGATGAATACTGTAATTGCTCCTGTAAGCTTCCGACAAATCATTTCCTTAAGTTCCTCATCACTAGGTACACATAAACGTCCTCGAAACTTCAGAATTCTGTCTTCTGACACTTGGAACTCAGCTTTTTTTTTGTCGCATCCATTCCAAGAATCTTCTGAATCTCTGGATCTGTGGACTGGAAGGCCTTTACTTTCTCTTGAATGTCAGGTTCAACTCTTAGAGTTGCCATTAAACTTGATAGTTGACAAACTTCCAGTTTAAATCTAGAATCCCTCAACTCTTCTAACAAAGACCATCCTTTAACCAATAAGAGGGCAATACTTGATTTTCGACTAAGTGCATCTACGACTTTATTCGCCTTCCAGGATGATATAAAATCTCGCAATCATAGTCTTTAAGTAATTCCATCCATCGACGATGTCTCATACTCAGTTCTTTCTGCAAAAACAGATACTTCAAGCTTTGATGATCTGTAAAAATCTGAAATCTTTCACCACACAAGTAGTGCCTCTAGATCTTTAGAGCGATGATGATGGCAGCTAACTCCAAATCATGCGTCGGATAATTCATCATGTGGTCTCAATTGTCGTGAGGCATAAGCAACCACTTTTCCATGTTGCATCAACACGCACCCTAATCCTTTTAGCGAAGCATCACTATACATCTCATAACCTCCAGGTCCAGAAGGAATTGTTAGTACTGGTGCAGTCGTCAGTCGGTGCTTAAGTTCCTGGAAACTGCTTTCACACTTATCAGTCCATTCGAACTTCACATCCTTCTTCGTTAGTCTCGTCAACGGAGTAGCTATAGACGAAAACTTCTCCACTAATCGCCTATAATAACCTACTAATCCCAAAAAACTTCTAATCTCGGTAACCGTCGTAGGTCTAGGCCATTTCATCACTGCTTCAATCATTGAAGGATCTACTGAAATTCCTTCTCCAGAAATCACATGACCAAGGAAAGCCACTTTACTCAACCAAATTCGCATTTACTAAACTTGGCGTAAAGCGAATGCTCCCTCAGGGTTTGCAGAACTACCCTCAAGTGTTCCTCATTACTCTTCGAATAAATCAAGATTTCGTCTATAAAAACAATGACGAATCGATCCAAGTACTCCTTAAACACTTGATGCATCAAATCCATGAATGCAGCAGGGGCATTAGTCAAACTCATAATGCCTGTATCTCGTTCTGAAAGCAGTCTTTGGTATATCCTCCTTCTTAATCCTCAGCTGGTGATAACCAGTCCTCAAGTCTATTTTAGAAAATACCGACACTCCCTGTAGTTGATCAAACAAATCATCTATCCTTGGCAACGGATACTTGTTCTTGATGGTTACTTGATTCAACTGCCTATAATCTATACACAAACGCAAGGATCCGTCCTTCTTTCTTACAAACAGCACTGGCGCTCCCCAAGGCGACGCGCTCGGTCTAATGAATCCCTTATCCAAAAGTTCCTGCATCTGCACCTTTAATTCCTTCAGCTCAGACATGGACATCCTATACGGTGCCTTTGAGATTGGCTCCGTTCCAGGTGCCAACTCAATCATAAACTCAATTTCTCTCTCAGGTGGTAATCCTGGCAATTCCTTAGGAAAGACATCAGGAAACTCCCGTACCACCGCTATACTATCTAGCTTCGGTTCCTCCACTGTTGTGTCTACAGCAACAGCCAAATAAGCTTGACACCATTCATTTATTAACTTAGTCGCCTCAAGTGACGAAACTAAAGGAATCGAGGTTCCTCCCCGACTTCCTGCAAATTCAAAACTAGGGCGACTTTCCGGGTAAAACCGAATTACCCTATTCCCACAATCCACTACAGCCCTTTGTTTTATCAACCAATCCATGCCGATAATCACATCAAAATCATACATAGGCAACACAGCCAAATCTATCCTTTCTTCGCTACCACCAATCACTATTTTACAATCCGCACAACCAAGCAAGACTAACACATTATCCTTTAATGGTGTAGCAACATGCAGTAGCACATTCAATGGTTTCAACTCTATTCCCACTAGATCAGCAAACTGAGCAGATATAAAGGAATGCGAAGCGCCAGGATCAAACAAAGCATAGGCAACTTGGTCACACAAATAAATCGTACCTGTGACCACGCCAAGCGCTCCCTCCGCCTCTCTACGTGCCACAGCATACACTCTCCCTTGAGCTAGTGGTCGATTCTGCTCATTTTGTGGAATCATAGCTGGTGGTCCCACCTATGGTCGCTGTCCTTGTGCTCTAGGTCCCGGGGCTTGATTAGGATAGTTCTTCATCTGGTGACCCGTTTGACCACACTTAAAACATGCCCCCCCGGTCCTAGTAGGGCAAGGACCACTTCCATGTCTCCTCCCGCAAATACGACAATACCAGTTGAACTGGTTCTGGGCTTTCCGATATTTCTGCTAATCGGAGGTACCAATCGTCTGTTGTTCACCAGCGGCCTCTTTCCCAACTGCCGATTATCTCTCAAAGGAGTAAACCGCGATCCAGAAGCAGCGGTTCCTTCTTTTATGTCCCTCTCAATCTTCTGACTCCTTTCATAAATCTCTTTATACGTTTTCAGATCCACAGTTACTATACGGCTCCTAATCTCTGGTCTCAAATCATCTCGAAACCTCTATGCCTTTTCAAACGGATCCTCTATTGATCTTGGCGCATACTTTGACAACCTCGCAAACTCAGCCTCATACTGATCTACAGTCAGTCGGTTCTGTCGTAACTGCTGAAATTCCAATCGTTTCCTTTCACGTGCTGTCTCCGAAAAGTACTTATCATTAAACGCAGCAGTGAAGGCAGCCCAAGTCAAGGTAGTACCTTCAGGAAACACTCCATCTTTAGTGGCACTCCACCAGTCATTCGCTATTCCTTCCAGTTGGTACACAGCTAGCAATACTTTCTCTTCATCGGTGCACTTCAACACCCCAAAAGCTTTTTCAAGCTTCTCAATCCACCTTGGCGCTAGCACAGGGTCTCCAGTCCCATTAAATTGGGTCGGCTTCAACTTTATAAACTACTCTACTAACTGGCCCATCTGCCTGTTAGCATTGGGATCACCCGGTGCATTACCAGCCTCCGTACCTTAGACATTATTTTCATACGCCATATTCATATATGTCACTGCAGCTTCAGCAGTTTGAGCTATTATCTCAGCTATATCTTCAGCTTGACGAAGAGCAGCAGCCGCTTTATCCTGGGCTTCCTTCCCCAATTATCTCTCCAATCTGAGCCAAAGCCCTCAGAACTCCCTCCATAGTAAGACCCACAGTCGCGGGTGCTTCAAAGCTAGAGGCTCCTCCTCTCGATCTTCCAGATCTATTACTCATATTGCTCAAACTTAACTCACCCGAGTCACTATAATTCCACCACAGAATTAGAGATCTATTTCACTTATTCATATCTCAATATTTCTATGTTACTCAACAAAGCAGCAATCATATAACAACAGTCAATCACTCGGGCATTCTCATGAGCACATCAACCAGGGATACAAATCCATACCTTAAGTCCAGACTCATCTACAACTTAGCAAAATCGGAGGTATAACTCACTCATTCAATCCACATCCACAACAACAAGCTAAGTGCAGAGCTCGACCCCTCATAAGTGCATCACAACCATGCCATGTCAAGATGCCAACCACATGCGCCATTCATATGTCATGCATTCATGCTTGACTCTAACGACTCCCCCTAGGATCTCACTACCCCAACTCATCCAAATTCCTTTACTCCTTATTACTCCAATCATCCATCAACTGTACTCTTGGTAGCCTGCTCTTATACCACTCAAACGGTGATGTAACGCCCCGCATCCTTTGGAGCTCATTACATCTGCCTCAGGCCAATAATTACCCAGGAACCTCACACGGCCTAGTATGATATGAAACGCACACACGGAAGACGAGATACATCGCCGTACAATAAAGATAAAAAGAAAATGGGAGTTTTGGACGAATTCAAAAGTACACTCATTTATACATTTTATAAACATCCAGTACACACAGTGGAAGGGAAAAGACAAAACATAAAGCCGCACACCTGGGTAGGAAAAGAAACTAAGGCCTAGGGTTCAAAGGTTACTACTACACCCTTCCTAGAGCCTCACACCAAAATTGTTCCTTAGTCACCCAACCCCTTTCATACAGACTTCTCATCAGAACAGCTTGAATCATCTCTTCCATCGTCCCTCTCAGCATCTGGGTTATAAGCCGAAAAAATCTTAGATGGAACGTCTTCTGAAGTCTCTTCCATGTCTTCATCGGTTTCCTCTTCTTCTTCAGCTTCCGCTTCGTCTTCTTCGTCAATGGCCTCGATCGCTTCAGCAGATATCTCTATACAATTCATGTACTCCGTAGAAGACAGTGGAGATTTTGGCACTTCATGTATGTTTCTTGAACTTTCCACGGATACTGGGTTAACCACCTCAATACCCGGTTGGGACGGATGACACCAGGTTGGAATCACTTTCCACGGAACATCCTCCGTCAGCAAGGGTCCCATCAAGCTGTTGTCCCTACTTGACGAAACCAGGCTTCAAAACGGTGGGGTTATAGTTCCAGCTTTACTTCATCTACCCAGACAGTTGTGCGCTTCCTGACATACATAACACCCTTCCGATACGGGAACTTATCAAAAAGGGCGGTCATCTTCTTTGGATCGCACAGGCGGATCGGCAACATGGTTTAAGGTTTGGGGTCTGAAAAGTTTATCCCACTAAGAGGTGAGATCGACATCTCAAAAAGTGAAACGTAGCCCTACACCTCAATACCAGTCCTACTAGATCACACACAAATGCCACTCAAAATGCAAGGTAACGAGCAATGCATTGGCAAAAAGGCGTCAAACGACAGCAGCATCCATAACCGGACATGGACAATCAATACATCAATAATACTCAATTTCGGATTCTCAATATACACACACATGCACCACATACACCCCATCCACCACTTTCTCATCCACCCATATATTCCACTGGCACTCCTGCCACCTGACATCACTGGGGTCATCAGACCAATCGTACTCTCCAGGCTTACAGCCACTCCATGCCGCCGGGGTCATCAGACCAAATGGCATTCACATTTTCATTCAATTTTACCATCCTCCGATACCGCCGGGGTCATCAGACCAAATGGTACCCTCAACACCTTTCTCATTAATACCACAATGCCGTCAAGACACACATGTGATTCAATTCATAAAAATCGCCGGTCAACCATTTCATTCAATCATTCATCTAGCAGTGTCCAGGCATTCAGAGAAAGGATTAGGAAACACTTACCTGATTAAATATCACAACGTCACACCAAACAACTCTTCTCAAAGCCACAAGTTTAGAATCCCCACGAATGCGTCGTCAACCTAAAAAGAATTGTCAAACTTAAGTCATGAACCATGGAACGCTTACTTCCATCAACTCAATCTTTCTCTAGCCATGCCATTGGCAATTCGAGACATCATTTCTAACAATCAAATACATGCCAATGCTCACTTCGAGCCCGTAATATACTCGGTTTACTCAGCCATACACATGGCAATACACAAGTTAGAGTTTCGTGTGCCAAACTTGCCATAAATCACCTTTAAACCTCAATCAACTTCTCACACTTCCCATTGATACCTCACATGATATCATACAAGGCATTATAGATCAATTGATGTCCAAATATTCCTTATTTAGTTCCTAAACAGAACCGGCCAACATGTAAACTCCCTCAAAACAGAACCGATTTTGGGGTCTAACCGCTCCATCGAGGCATACTTCAATCTCAAGTCTAACTCTTTACACAAATAACATACCAAGACCTTCATTTACAAGTTTAGAAGGCTCACCGTGAAATTTGAAGTGGATTGACACCCCCAAAGACTTCGGAACAGCCCGGTCTCCACAAGGTCAGAATCTATCCAGTTTTGTACCACCCATAATCAGCCATAAAAACTCATTTTAAAACCATCTACTTGCAGCCATAGACCATCTGAACATAGTACTAGATGTTATGAAGCTCTCCTAAAACATTTGAGTTCATTTGGAATTTCTAAGAGGTACAACCAATACTTCTCCTCAGCTAGCTCAGAATCTGTCCGCTTTGCTTCCAAAAATTTTCATAAATTAACTAGACCTCCAAATGTCACAAAACCAATTGAAAATTATCAAGGACATCTTGAAATAACTTGTGGTAATCGGCAGCGGCGAGGCGACGACGGGAGTGGCCGATCGTACGGACCGAACAGAGAGGGCAGAAACTTTATTTCTAGGGCAGTTTCGGTTGAAGCCAAAATGGAGAGGAAATGCAATGAATGTGAGGGAGATGGTATACATAGATGAAGAGGCTTTAAGTAAGGTTGTCTCACACATATTATTGGCCTAAAATTGATTAGACTTGGTTAGGTGAGGGCAATTAATGCCAAACACCTTCAATGAGTGACATGTGACATTAGTCCAATAATGCAACCAAGGCTGTGACTTATCCTTTGACCCTTACAAGTGAATTTTCGGCAGCCAATAATGGAGAGGGGAAATGTCCATTTTGTCCTTCTTGCATTCTCAAGGCAAAGACAAATGGGCGAGGGGTAAAACGATCATTTGACATTTTTTGTCCGAAAATTCGCTTTTCTCATTTTGAATGGCCATTGGCGAAACAAAGTCAAATCCTTTTCCAATTTTAAAATTCTTCCTTTTCAATTGCCAATTTTGAGCTTCCATTTCATGATCATTTGTTTGTCGATCGTACAGTTTATTTCGAACTAACGGGCGACTTTTGCAAAAATTACGCGTATCGACTCTGCGATTCTCATCACACTGAGGATAACTCAAGTTATGACAGCTTTGGTTGTCATGTAATTGCGAGGGTTCATTGCTAGTTCCGATGGCTTCAATCGTCATAGTTCGATTTAGGAAAATTTGCAAATTATACATTGGTTAAGCGGCTTCACCCGTGATCCAATCGTATAACGCTAGCATTGTATTCCTTAATCGTTATCTGATCGGCCTCATTGGCTCTAAATGTTCCCTCGACAATCCTTATGGTCAAAGTGTCATTTCCTTTTTCGAGTTTCCTAGGTCCACGTACCTTGTCATGCGTTAGCCTTTCCCTTTTGGTCAGTTTACTCAAGATTGATCAGATCTGAGCAAGACAAGACTGAAATACATCATAAGGTACATTCACATTCAACAGCCTCAAAACGGCAGGAAATTCATAATGTCACATGTTTCATTCTCTATAAATAGAGCTCAAGTCCCTCCTCTAAACCCTGATGTCCACATAACCTCACATCTAGAATCGTTTGAAGCGATACGTGAGGGGCCGTCTCATTGAAGCCAGTGATAAAAGGGGTTCATAGAGGAGAAACTCTTGAGCACAAGATCATCGCAAGTTTCACATCAAGATCAATGGATCCAAAACAAGTGCGTCAATTCTTCTAATATATGAATGTGTGATTCGTGTTTCTATTCATGAGATCTTGGGTCGCTACATATGGATTATAGTCGCAGCTTACATGTGGTATCAGAGCCTGCGCATATTAGATCTCGAATTACGTTTTTGATCATTTTTGAAATTTTATTTTCCAAAAAAATTTAAAGAAAATTATGTATTTGACTTGCATTCGTTGGGATGAGATTACGATACAAGGGTTTGCGAACCAAGATTTCTCCGTACGCGGTCCTCGGCTCTCGTTCACTCTAAGTTTGCGCTCTCCCTCTCTCTTCGAAACAAGGGAAGAATGCCCCAAAATTAGCTGATGAAATCTGCATTGGAGAAAGCCACCTTTATTACTTTTGTGTGGATGGGTGGTTTTTGGTCCGATATGGTGTACATAACCAGATAATGAGACTTTCCAGAAATAATAAAAAAAATAAAAAAGTTCAAAGAAAGCTTTTTCCCCTCCTTTCATCCTTTGTATGTGCGAAACAAGCATGTACGGCTTGATTCTGGGCAAGGGTTAGATATGGACGGCAGGTTTCGGAGAATTGGACAGTGTGGCCATGATGAAGTTCACGTGGAGGCCACACGCCAGTTATCCCCACGCATGCTAGACATGGGCATGCACGTGCTTGACATGTGACATTCCGAATTCCGACCCTCTCGAGGCTATTGAATGAAGGATATCGATCGGTGTAATTCAGTTGTAACTCGCTCGGAGTTGGCCACTCCCGGGTTAGCTGACCAAAAAGGGAAAGACTGACGCAGAGTCGGATACGTGGACCTAGGGAATTTGAATGAGAAATGGCACTTTGACCATAAGGATTGTCGAGAGAATATCTTGGGCCGCTAGAGATCGATCTAAGGACGATCATGGAATGTCTTGCTAGCGTTATACGTTGAGACGCGGGTGATTCCGCCTAACCAATGTGTAATTTGCGAGAATTTCCTAAATCGGATTCCGATGATCAGGATCGAAGGAACGAACGATAAACCCTCGCAATTACATGACAATCAAAGTCGCCACGGCTTAAAAGAAATCCCAAGGTCGATATGCGCCTGCAAGAGTCGCCCGTCAGTTTGAGATAAACTGGAATTACAGTCGACGAGAGTTCGACATGAAATCGGACCTCGAGATTGGGTATTGGACATTGAGAAATTCCAATTTATGAATTGAAATGGACGTCGCCTCATCGAGGGTGGTTTATACTGGCAAAATGAAATTTCGGACGAAAAGTGCCAAATGACCATTTTGCCCCTCGACCTTTGGCCTTGCCTTAAGAAATCAAGAAGGTCAAAATGGTCATTACCTCTACCCTTTATGGCTGCCGAAAATTCACTTATGTGTGGTCAAAGATGAGTCAAAGTTAATCTTGCATTATTGGAGGAGTACCACATGTCAAGCAATGGATGCCCCAAGCATTTATTACCCTCACCTAATCCTATCTTATCAAGTTAACTCAAATTATTTGTGTGAGACAACCTTTGGAAGCCTCTTCATCCGTGACCTCATCCCCCCAGCTTTTCCTTCTTCTTCTTCTTCAATTTTGCTCTCGGCCGAGAAGGACTTCTCGCGGACAGGGAAAAATGTCTTCACTGTTTTGGTCATAACTTTCTTTTCCGATGTTGTATTGAGGTCAAACCACCGGAATATGAAAGCTTATCGTCTTGCCGTTCTAGGAAGGTATTATAAGCTCAATTTGGTTAAGTATTTCTTTCCGTAGGTTCGTTTGAGTGGACAAAGGTCATAATCTGACCCTGTTTTGGGGAGGCTGCGTTTTTGGGGGCTTCCGGACCTCAAATGACTTCAAATTTTCGGTGAACTCTTCTAACTCATAGTATAAGAGTTTAGCAAGTTGAAATTAAGGTTTTATGTGATTATTGATGGGTGTACATGGCTGGTTTGTGGAGGTTTTTACCGAGCAAATTCTACCCGTTTGAGGATTGTGAAGTAACCGGGCTGTTCCGAAGTCTTTAGGGTGTCAATCCACTTCAAACCTCTTGGTGAGCCTTCTAATCATGTAAATGAAGGTCTTGGTATGTTATTTGTGCAAAGAGTTAGGCTTGGAATTGAAGTATGGCTTGATTGAATGGTTAGAACCCAAAACCGGTTCTGTTATGAGGGTGTAAACATGCTGGCCGGTTCTGTTTTGGGGCTGAATGAGGAATATTTGGACACCAATTGACCTATAGTGTCTTGTATGATATCATGTGTGATGTCAATGGGAAGTGTGAGAAATGAATTGAGGTTTAAAGGTGACTTATGACAAGTTTGATGCACGAAATTCTAAGTTGTGTCTTGCTATGTGTATGGCGGAGTAAAACGAACACATTAAGGGCTCGAAGTGAGCATTGGCATGTATATGATTGTTAAAAAAGATGTCTCGAATTGCCAATGGCATGGCTAGAGAAAGATTGAGTTAATAGAAGTAAGCGTTCCATGGTTCGTGACTCAAGTTTGAGAATTCTTTTTAGGTTGATGACGCATTTGTGGGAATTCTAAACTTGTGAATTTGAGGAGAGTCGTTTGGTGTGAGATTCAGCTAATTGCTCCAGGTAAGTGTTTCCTAATCCTTTCTCTGAATGCCTGGACACACTGGATGATTGAATGACAAATTTTTATTAAATGAATTGCATGTGTGTCTGGATGGCATTGTGATGATGAGAAAGGCGTGAGGATACCATTTGGTCTAGTGAGACCCCGGCGGTATCGGAGAATGAATGACCATGGCTTGGTGCCCCTTTTGCATCGTAATTGGCTTGGTGCCCTGATGCAAATGTATGGTCAGAGTACTTTGTGAAATTGAGATTGAAAATGTGAATGCCATTTGGTCTAGTGAGACCCCGGCGGCATGGAGTGGCTGTAAGCCTGGAGTGACACCATTTGGTCTAGTGAGACCCCGGCGGTGTCAGGTAGCAAGAGTTGCCAGTGGAGTATGTGGATGGTTGAGAAAGAGGTGGTTGTGGTGTACTTGAATATATGTGCTTGGGTATGAGACCCTGTGATTGAGCATGATTGTTTATATTGAATGCCATGTCTATAATTGATGTTGTCTTGTGAGATGCCTGGTGCCATTGCATTGCTTGTTACTCTGCATTTTGAAGGACATTTGTGTGTGGTCTGGTAGGACTGGTATTGAGGTATAGGGCTAGGTTTCACTTACTGAGATATATATATATATATATCTCACCCCAATGGGGGATTAACTTTTTCAGGTCTTTGAAGACAGAAGTACAGGCGAGATGAGGATGAGCTCTCGATGAAGTAATGGAATGAATGGTTTTATGTCTTTAGTGGCCTTAGGGATCGTATCTGAATTTTGAGGATTAGGAATTGAATTTTGGGTACTTAACTGTGATAACTTCTAAGGAGAATTTTATTTATAAGAGGTGTATACCCTTTGTCCTGAGTCATCTCAATTAGGTAATTTGTATGGAGAAATTTTTATGGCCGCTGCGACATCGTTTCTTTGTGAAGTTGTCTATATGATAGGTCGATGGATCCTGGGAGATAACTGAAGATCAACGACGTGGTGGGATGTACGTGAGCTCGATGGGTTCGAGGCGTGACATTCCCCGTGACACGTGCGGGCTGACGTTACTTGGGGTCACTCAAGCCCGGGTAACTCGATCTGACTCGGTGACCCAATTCGATTTGTGAATCCGATCTAACCCAACCAATTGACTATTGACTCGGGCCATCCGGTCAAAATGGTCGTTGACCGTTTTGGCCGGATCGCATAATCTAGTTCGCTGGTCAACTAAAGGGGTAGTGGTTGAATCGGATAAACCAGTCCGATCGATTTTCAGTACCAGTTGAGACCGAACACATGCGATGCATGTGTCAGCGCATAGGGACTGCACGCAAAAAAAAAAAAAAAGAAGGTGCACGTGAGATATTTCAAGTATTGGCGTGCTGCTTATACTCTACCAGGTATTTCTAAATGGTTTCTTGAAAGACAAGTACAAGCTTACATATAAGTACCACATACAGATATGTGGAACATGATTTATCAATTACATGTTTATGGTTTGATATGTATTATTGACTATATCGATGAAAATTAGTAGCGTGTAATTTTGTGGAAGATTGCCCCTAATTTTAAAAATTACATGCATACGGTAAATGTGAAATATAAAGTTTATATCCCAAATTCAGGTAAATTCAATTGGGTTGTGACCGTCAAAGTGACACGATTGATTGAGTTTAATAAAGAACATTTTACAAAGTATTGGGATGTCTCCTGTTTTAATGCGTAGTTATACTCCCAAAGGAGGTAATTGCGTATTTTTGCATGGAGGGTTACATGTACATCATATGGCTAAGGATTGATTAGTCTAAGTGCTGTCATGCATCCAAAGGTTGTGATTAACGAAGATTGAAAAAAAATCTCATGGCCGCTATAATATAGAGAGTATACAACTGCATGTCATGTTTTCTGCTCAAATGTGATTATATGATGATGTATGTATATCTCAAGGTGAAAAATTCAAATTATGTTAATTGAAAATATTTATTAAAAATATTTATTGTTTTATGGTCACCATTTTGTGAATGGAGACTCTATTAAAACTGAAAAATTGAGATTTATCTGGGTTCGAACTCAATGAGGATTTTCTGTTTACACATGACTGTCAAATATTTGTATGCTCTTGTCAAGAAGACCTCGTAGTTCTCACTTTCATTACTGAGAACTTTCAAAAATATTATGTGTTTATTGGGTAAAGAGCGATCGGATTCGCTTATTTGATATAAAACGATCCATTAAAGAACACTTGAAAAGTGTTCTATGCTAGTTAACTGCTCTGTTAAATAAATGAATGAAGCCTTGGAGTCTTGAAATTAAATCTCGTCTATTACTAAGAGTGATATATGTCTGCAATGACTCCTCAGCATCAGGTGTGATGGTTCTATTAAGATTAAAGATTGCGTCTAAAAGTTGGTAGAATTGCATATTAAGCAGTTCTGAAATCATACTCATAAAGCATTATTGAAAATCACCGGTTATTCTGACGATTTGGATCCATAAAAAGCATCCTTTGAAAAGGATGGTGATTGCTACTTCTTTTATAAGAAGAACGATCACATAAAGAAATACTGCAATTAATACAAAAACTTGGTTATCTAAATATGAGCATAAAGTAATGATTCTTTGGTGTTGGTTTGTGAATTTATTCTATCTAAAGCCTCATCTGGTTTGTGATGGCTAGATAGCAGTGCAACACATTATGTTGCGTTTGCCATATAGGAATTCATAAACTGAAAGATACCAAATCAAGATGAATCAAGCTCACTATATAAACAACTATAAAGCTGACGTTGAATTGATGGGAATGTCATTCCGAATTCTGGTTTTAATGTGACATTAAAAAAAATATTTTATGTACTCTCCTTAAAGACAGAATTTATTTTCTGTATCACGTTTGGACATGTGTAGTTACTCTTTTGAGATTTCAAATAAAATAATTACTATTTCTTTTAATTAAAATAAAGCTGTGTACTACACTATGTCCAATGGATTGTACAGATTATGTTTATCTCCCACTGAATTGTACGTCACTTATACAGCTGAAAAGGTTGCTTCAAAAGGACCTCTGCCTAAGGTACAGTCATACGCATTGCGGAATAAGCTTCTTGATCACATCTCTAAAGAAATAGTGGAAAGGCTGATAAAGTCAAACATTTTGCTCACTCACAAAAGTGACCTAGACACATGCGTAGATTGCTGTAAAGGTTAGATGACTAAGATAAAGAATGAAACTGTAGTCGATAATTATGACCTATTGAAGATCATTCATACTGGTATTAGTGGATCCTATATGGCAATATTGTGGAGAGTTTTTATTTCATCACATTTAAATGATGATTTTTCTCTATATATTTTTGTACTTGATCAAAGAAAAGTTTAATTTTCGTGACAAGTTCAACATATTTATAACTATACTCGATAAACTTTTAAAATAAAAATCATAAAGATTATCATTTTTTACCAAGGTGGTGAGTATCGTGATTGACATGGCAATACTGGATAGCTTAAAAGGAGCCATTTACCAAATACATAAAGGATTCTGGGATAGTAACTTAGTTTACTATTCTTGAACAGAAAAGTGTGGCTGAATGGCGCAATCACACAATATGGATATGAAGAAGAGTATGATTTATAAAACTCACTTTTATGGTTTTCTGTGGGGTGAAACTTTCAAAGTGGCCTTTTACATTGTGAATTATGTTTCTACTAAAATTGGTCCATTGACTTCTTTTGAGTCATGGGCTGGACGTTAATCTAGTTTGAACCATATTAAGTTTTGAGGTGTTCATGCAGATATAAAGTCACAGAATCCAATATTAGACAAGTTAGACTCCAGAACCACTCGGTTTTATTTTGTAACGTACCCAGATCATCTAAAGGGGTATTGATTTATCATCCCAAATGAGGAACAAGAATTGTGGAATTACAGATAGCTAAATTACCGGAACTTGATATAGCCGAATAAAGATAGTAGCTCACAGACTATTACAGATAACGGTATGATAGGGACTATTGCATCGTTTTTCTCTGTCTATACAGATGATCATAAAGCATTCTAAGTTACGGTTTGATTCTTTGGGGTTTAGGCTCTTGTTGTTAAGACGATTCTTGATGAAGTTTATCAGACCCCACAAGCGTAAAATAAAGGTTAAAGTAGCTCTTCTTAAAGATCTATCAGACAGAGACGATCAGTTGTACCAAGTCATACTTATAGTCTATCCAGAAGAGCATGACTACAAAATCGATTATGTAATTGATCTAGTAATTTAGACAGTTGTTATTTCTTGTTCTTAATTATAATTGTGATTGGGTGCATAGTGGATGAGATACAGACTATGAAACATACGGTGTTTGAAAGCTTATTAGCATTCCTCAAGATCACAAGTCCATCTGCTGCAATTGGGTGTGTAAACTTAAAGGGACTCCATATGAAAGTTTTTGCTTACTATATCCAATTATATTTTGATCAGTGTTTTATTTGAGAAGTTTAAAGACAGATTGGTAGCCAAATTTTTTCACTGGTAAAGAATGAATAGACTAAAAATAATTTTTATTCAGTCTCTCGTAAAGAGTTTTTCAGAGTGATTAAGGTATTAATAGCTCATTATTATAAGGAGCTTTATCATGCAGATATTAAAACTTCTTTTTAATTGGATACTTCAAGGAAGTTTATATTATGTAACCCAAAGGTTTTGCAGCAGATGATTCAGATAAACTTGTGCGTAAAGAAAGATGAATCCCATATAATGCTATGGAATAAAGTTTGATCATGTTCATGGGTATTATAGACTGAAAGGTCTGTTTATGGGTTTAAGTAAGTTTTTAGACAATTGTTGTTTGAAGTTTCATAATATTATTGTTATATTCTATTCTATCAAGAACGAAGTAAATTAGTATATATACTACAAGATCAGTGTGAGGAATTTATTTTTCATGTGTTCTATGCAGACGATATCTTGCTTGAAAGTGATTTTCTTGAATTGCTGCATAAGGTGAAACATATATTGTCAAAGCATTTAGACATGATTGATCTTAATAAGTAATATTTTTTCATAGGCATTGAGATCCATATGGATCGCTCTCGCCACATGTTGGGTTATTTCTAGAGGACACACATTGATTGTGTTAGGTATAAAGTGTTGCAAGTCAAGAGTTGCTCCTGTCATTAAGGGCAATAGACTGAATCTGTCATAATGTCCTCATACAGTTATTAAGAAAACCCAAATAAAGAATGTACTATATCAAAGTGTACTTAAAGTATCATGTATGCTTAAGCTTGCACTCAATTAGATGTTGCTTTTGCAACGAGACTTCTAAGCAGATATCAATTAAATCCAGGATATGTTCGCTGGGTTACTGCTAAGGAAGTTTTGAGGTACTTAAAGAGGACAAAACAATGTCTACTAATTTACAGACATATTCAGGACCTGCAGCTAGTAAGGCATTCGGATTCAGGCTTTGTTAGCTGTCAGGATGATGTGAAGTTGACAACTATAGACATTTATATGTCTAACGAAAAGTGCAGTATTACATAAAAGCGTAAACAGAAATCTGTGTAATCCTCGATCAAGAAAGCGGAGTTTGTAGTATGCTTTTCAACTACTATTCAGGTTATTTGGCTCCGGAATCTCATTAAAAGTTGGCCTATTTAAGTTTGTGAATAGATCCATACAGTTGTATTGTGACTATAACTCTGCAGTATTGTTCATTAACAACAGCAGAGGTCTCAAGAGGTCTAAACATCTTGCAGTCAAGTTTTTGACCATAAAGGTAACATATGAATAAGGTGACACTACGGTAGAGATTATTACACAGATAATAAGGTTGCAGATTCACTAACTTAAGGTCTTTGCCCATACACATTTAGATGACATGTCGCAAATATAAAAGCATCGTGAGATGCTGGTATGACATGCTGATTGATGGGCTGAGTAAGCATCATGAGATGCTGTTGTTCAGTGGGAGCTGCATTAGATATTTGCTCTAATAAAGTTTACGTCTGTGTTTGTTACATTTGGTAACATCTAGATATGTATCAACTCCATTGCATGCAATAAAGCTATAATGATTAAAGGGAGTTGAATACATATATCAGTTAAAAATCTCAAGGCATCGTATAAACCTTGAGCGATGGCTGTAGCATTTATTTTAGCCAAAAGCATATGTCTTGTTACACATAAAGTATAGTTAACTATAAAGGTAAAACATATGTTGGTTCGTTGGAACCGTAAAGATGTTCTCTCGTGATATATCTGGTTTCGTGACACATAAAGTGAGAGAATGGTGACTGACAAGGAGGATAACATATAAGGTGTCTCTGTTATTTGAGATGTTATTCGTTTGCCATACTACCATATCAAATCCATATCAGTAAAGTTAAAAGTATTCGTGATCATGGATGGCTTTGTGTCTTCTGATCCAATTGCTGACATGGTTCGGTGCATAAGACTTTATGGGATCGGATTAACTATTGAGAAATATCTCTAGACCAATATAAAGATGCACATATAAAGTACAATTTCAATTAATTTAGCCCAAGTGGGAGAATGTTAGAATATTTTTTTTAATATTCAATTGTGGGCTTTATTAATTGTTATTGTAAATATTATTTGGTCTAATAAAGAGAGATATATACAGTTTCTTAATTCTAGTCGGATATGTTGCTGGATAGTATGGACCGAGATAAACCTAATCTTTGATGAGAGAATATGTTTCATTCTCTATAAATAGAGCTCAAGTCCCTCATCTAAACCCTGATGTCCACATAACCTCACATCTAGAGTCGTCTGAAGCGATACGTGAGGGGCCGTCTCATTGAAGCCAGTGATAAAGGGGATTCATAGAGGAGAAGCTCTTGAGCACAAGATCATCGCAAGTTTCACAACAAGATCGATGGATCCAAAACAGGTGCGTTAATTCTTTTAATCTATGAATGTGTGATTCGTGTTTCTATACGTAAGATCTTGGGTCGCTGCATATGGATTATAGTCGCAGCTTACATATTCGAGTACTCGTTCTTTCAACTCTTACTTCAGCCGGACCAAGCTGGCCAATGAGATTAACAGCCACCTGACCATGGCGCCACATCCTCCCTTGTCAACAAGAAGCCCCTCTCCGTCATCAAGAATGAGCTCGCCATCCACATCGTCCTCTACTACTTCGACCCTTAGGAGCTCCACTAGATCTCTAAGGGCTCTACCCTCTACACCACTTTGTACTAGACCACCAAGAATTCACCCTCTCCTGAGCAAACGAGCGAGGCTGTGACTTGTGAGTGCTGAGAGCGAGCTACGATAGATAGTAGGAGAGCGAGACTGTGAGAGAGAATGAGAGAACGAGTTGCAAGAGAATCCCAGGAATGGGGTTTTTTTTTTCTGAGAGAGAGAGAGAGAGAGAGAGAGAGAGAGAGAGAGAGAGAGAGAGAGAGTGTGTGTGTGTGTGTGTGTGTGTGTGTGTGTGTGTGTGTGTGTGTGTGTGTGAGACGATTGAGGAGCATGAGAACTGGAATTAGAGTTTTGAAAACATGTACATTAATAATATGTATACAGGTGTGGTACGGTGAATGGTTCCACACCTGGAATCGAACCTATACTCATCAATTTCAATTCATTGAAATTGAAATCGACCCAGAATCGACCAATTCACTTCGGTTCAGATAGATCCATGTCAGATCCGATTCTTTTACACACTCCTATTGAAACAAGTGGGGTTAAACAACCCCTAAAGCAGTAAAAATCTCCTCTCTGAATTTGTATAAGAGTTTCGAGTCACGTAGGATTAACTAACGGTGATTATGAACAAAAGGTTAGCGATGATAGAATTGAGATAAAAGTAAAAGTTGGTGATTTTTTAGGAGATAATTTTTTTTTTTGGATATAATTGAGACAGATGCTAAAGTTGGGGGTTTTTTTTGGATATTAGACCTATAGAATTGGGATAAAAGTAAAAAATGTGGGTTTTTTATGAGACATATTTTTTTGGATATAATTAACATAAATGCTAAAATTAGAGGGGTTTTTTTTTTTGGTATTAGGCCCATTTTTTATGCTTTTGAAGTCCTTATCAATATTGGAATTTATTTTGTTCTGTAATTATTTAGGATTTACTAAGCTTTTCTCAAGTATTATTATTAAAAAATAAAATCTTTTTTTGACAAAAAAAAAAGTTGGTACCAATTTTCATAAAGAAATTTTTTTTTAAGAAGAAATGCAAAATTCTGCCGCAATGAGATGTTCGGAACAGCGCAAGCATCAAAGAAGCGCAAGCTTTTTAGATAAACCTCATAAAAGAAATAGAAGGAGAGTTGGATTTGGTTCCGTCGGGACCGATCGACTCAAACATGCCTCCGGCGACGGGTTGTTATGGTTATGGGGGCGGTGGTCCCGCTTTTGTATGGCTCCGGCCAACGTTGGATTCGCTCGTCTCACGGCGGCGCCGGCGGATCCGTCGAAGAAAGGAGAGCTAAAAAAAAAGCCAAGGGCTTTGACCGTATCGCATGAACCGCGTGGGACTAAGAGTCAACGTAGAAAAATCTTCGACTCTCGAGTCTCGAGTCGACTTCAAACGAACCGAACCGCCAAATTAGATCGTTCGCCTCTCTCCTCCCCCATCTTCTTCTTCTGCTTCTTCTTCTCCTCTCCTCCTTCTTCTCCATTTGGTCATCGCTCAGCGATCTCTCTCTCTCTCTCTCCTCCCTCCCTCCCTCCCCGCTTCGTCTCTGTAACAGCTCGCGTGGGTTCATCGCTGAACAGATCTCCGAGGACCCGGCTGAGGAATGGCTGCGAACGATCCCAAGCAGGGCGGCGGCTTCTTGGCTTCCATAGCTTCGAGTTTCTCCAACTTCAGCAGCGCCATGACCAAATCGGTTAACGGGTGACTACCCACTTCCCTGCTTGATTTGGTCCTTTCCTCGTCCATCTTCCCGAAAATAATTTCTGGGGATTTTGGAGACAATCTAAGCTCGAAATTCACGTTCGCGACCCTTTTGATCAGAGGATGCGTTTTGTCTTTGGGATGTGTTGCACTTGTGTATGCGTCCTTTGCTTGTCTAAGATGCTTTAGAAAGCTTGATTGAGATGTACAGCCCTATCTGGCGAACCTAATTTTTCTCGCTTTTATCTGTCCGATCTTCTTCCGTGCTAGATTGCTACTTGAAGTAGATATCTGTTGCTCTGTGGTGTTGAATAACATTCCCATCTCGTTAGAATTCGACATGTCTTTCTTTCTCAAATTGAGCGTCCCTGTTTGTTAAAAGAAAGTTTAAGCTGTTAGAGAGCATTGTAGTAACACAAGTGGTGATTTTACTCGTTTTAGGTGATGGTATTTGGTTTTCTCGTGATGGATTGTTGAACTGAAGTTGGCTCCTTTGTCTTGTTTGAAACCATAATAGCATGACCATAACACAAGAAGAGGAAAGTTAATCAAAACATGAAATCTGAACTGTACGTTTTCCCCTTTTCAAGGATGGGCTAATAATGCTTAATAATGCCAGAACAATCTGTGGGGTACATATTGGGCTTGCAACTTAATTGGTGTTCCTATTCTAGGCTTCTGGGTTATGAGGGACTGCAGGTCATTAATCCAGAAGGAGGCACACAAGATGCGGAAGAGGAAGCAATGAAAGGGAGGTGGAAACAGGAAGTACGCTTTTTAGTCGTCCATGAATTTTGACTGTGTACTTTTTAAGGTGCAATCATATATTGAATTAATCAGATGTCATTATTAATGAGGAATAGAACATACTATTTACATCTGCGGTTGGCAGCAAATTTCTTATCAGCATATCACCAGGCTCCTTGTTCTGCGTACAATATCTATGATACCATCTAAAAGGGATCATTGGCATTGGGTAGTTGGAATCAGAGACATTTTAGCGCTGCCTCATCTACGTTTGGCCATTTTTCTTTTCTGTCATAGCCAATATTATAATCTTCACAGTTGGGTACTTGGTTTTCTCACTAGCCTATTGTAGTCACTACTCTTATCTTTGAAAATCACCCTTTGTAAGCTGTATTGTCCATATAAAGTTTTCAAGTGATAATGCATAAGTAGATATTAGCTACCTATTATTTTGCGACCTACTGTTTGCATGTTTCATCTGCATGTGTCATCGTCCAACACCAAAAACCATGTTGTCCTTGTTTATTTTACTACGTGAAGCATCCGCCCATGATGAATGTGAGACTTGATTTTTCATAAAAACATTCCCATGATCATTGGAAAAGGAAATGCGCAGTCGCACAAGCAACATGAGATTCCAAAGTTTATGAGTACTGACAAATTGAATTAAGACCACAAACTCCAACCTGAGTTGTCAACAGGGGTCCTGCTTATTTGTCACTTCATAAGTTTACTCACTGTGAGATGGTATTGGGGTTCTCATATTGTCACTTCATTGGGAACTTTAGAAAATTATTGTTTTAATTGAATGGATTAAGAGGCCCAATATGAGCACGTTTATCGGTATTTTGATGCCTGTGTGTTGAACCTTGCTCTTTAAGAAGGAAGAGAACATTTCACAACTGCATAATGGTCATCCCTGTTCTTTTAAGATGATAATTGGTCTTATGACCAATAAGAACATGATAGATGCCCTCTCATTTCCTGCATCTTTCCTGTCATTCTAGGATCGGGATAGTTATTGGAAGATGATGCAGAAGTATATTGGTTCAGATGTCACATCGATGGTGACACTTCCTGTTCTCATATTTGAGCCCATGACCATGTTGCAGAGAATGGCTGAGGTTTGTCTTCACCAATATCTTCATTGAGTCGATGAACCGATTAGTCTGGATGTTGTTATGCTAGTGGAACACCTTACGGTATCGTAAAACATCGGTTGCAGGTCATGGAGTACTGTCACCTTTTAGATCGGGCTGATGAATGCGAGGATCCCTACATGCGATTGGTCTATGTGGGTAAGAATCTCTTGTTTTGTATTCACGGGGCGCATGTGGGCATCTGTTCGTGTATGTGCCCATAGATGCATAGATACATGCACATATGAATGTTCATATATACATAAACCTTTGGATGTTCGGGTATATGGCATTGGACTCATAATATTTATGACTGCAGTGTCATGGTTCATATCCATCTATTATCCATTTCAAAGGCCCTGGAAACCATTTAATCCGATTCTTGGTGAGACTTATGAAATGACAAATCATAATGGCATCACTTTTTTAGCAGAGCAGGTGAGTTGTTGAAAGCTCGATTTTATTTCCTATTCTTTTTGGCTGATATTTTTAGCAGGGAAATAATGAAACCTTTCTGCCTCTTCTTCAAATTTCTACTTATCAGGTCAGTCATCACCCTCCAATGAGTGCTGCACATGCTGAAAATGAACATTTTATATATGACGTAACCTCAAAAGTTAAAACCAAGTTTTTGGGGAACTCGCTCGACATTTATCCTCTTGGAAGGTGAATATATGTCGGTTTGATCAGTCTCTATCTGGTCCTTGATGCTTCTCTATCGCTTTGTGCTACTGCATATATATGAACTTCCTGAGGATCTGTGCTCGATGCTCATTGTCTACGCAATACGCAGGTCTCGTGTGACCCTCAAGAGAGATGGAGTTGTTTTTGAATTGGTCCCTCCACCCACAAAAGTCAACAATCTAATCTTTGGACGTACTTGGATCGATAATCCGGGGGAAATGGTCTTGACAAACTTGACAACTGGGGAAAAGGTTGTGCTATATTTTCAACCATGCGGCTGGTTTGGGTAATGTTATCTTCTTTTTAGAGTCTTTCCCTTGCATCTGCTTTAGATGGATGTATACTTTGATCGCTTGCATTACATACTTTCTTATAGCGAACATTTCTGGTGGTGAAATCTTAGGGCCTTGCTAGATTGATTATGAACTTCTAACTCCGGGTGCCATTATTTACTCTCACGTTGTCGAGAAATTTGTTTCAGTCAGTTCTTCTATGTTGAATATTGTGATAAATCACCTGTATTCGGTCTTAACTTATGCAGTTCAATATCTTCTTGTTGCAGGGCTGGTCGCTATGAAGTTGATGGCTATGTGTATGATGCTGCTGAGGAACCCAAGATATTGATGACAGGGAAGTGGAATGAGTATATGAGCTACCAACCCTGTGACAAAGAAGGGGAACCACTGCCAGGCACTGAACTAAAGGAGGTCAGTTCTTTCTTATCCATGTTCAATTTTTCTTGGTAAAGATGGCCTTTATGTCTCTCATTTTTAGCATTACTTGTCTTCTCTACACTCTCCACACAAACGCACATAGAGTACTTGTTTGATCGACATAAATGTTTAGTCGTGTATGCTTTCATGGTAATTTTGCATGTGTTGTTTTATGTGCTTGTTGATGTTGTGGGTAGACCTTTGATCATGTTTGGACATTCATATCCTCTCTTAGTATATTAAATGCCGGTTGATTTTGGATATTCACAGGAGTAAAAGGAAACAAAACTACTACCTTTTGGAGCATATGTGATTCTTAGTCATCCATGTAGTTTGACTTTTGTAACCCTTCTTTTTGGGTTCAGCAGTATTTTAATTGTATAATGGACATTGGAACACCTAATCATACTGCATCTATCATTAAATCTTGGCTTTCACGAATCAACAGATACACGCGCATATTGCTACAAGTACGATTTCTTCTCCTTGATAGTATATGCTACCGGCATTTGCGTGGTCCTTTTTTTATTTAATTTTTTTTTGCTTTATTGTAATGTATTTTCGAGGATCGTGTTGTGTTCTACTTTAATATTTTTCTCCTGGCATGGAAGAAGTAAACTTCCCGGTATCAAACCTCGGCTTTTTGTTTTGGTAGATAACTTTTTACGTGAATGATCTGTGTTTATCTGAATGAAGAGGGTAGTTCCAGTTAATGAGAAGCTTGCAATCCCACATAGATATGACCTCTTGGTTTGTTCTTTATTCGTAAGGTATTATAAGAGTTAGTGGTGCAATATGCTTTTTGGCAAGAGAGGGAGGGAGTGAGAGAGTCTAGTACTGCAGTAGGAACTACTATCAAATGCTGTTAAGCATTAATCATATGTTGATATGAATAACCACTGGCATATTTCCATAAGGAACAAAATCAGATCATCCTTGTATTTGGAGTCATTGTCAACTACCATATTTACTTCCTAGTCTACCAGGCTTAGGGAGGGTGGGACAGAGAGACAGAATCTAGAATTTGCAGTAGGAATTACTATCAAATGCTGTTAAGCATTCATCATATCTTGATATGAGTAACCATTGGTGTATTTGCATAAGGAACAGAATCAGATGACCCTTGTATTTGGAGTCATTGTCAACTACCATACTTGCTTCCTAGTCCACCAGGCTTAAATCTCACCCATGCACAATGGGAACCTGTCCCGATGTTCCATGCACCTAAACGACACCCTGCTAAGGCAAATTACAAAGTTTTGAAAGGTTAAAGGGATAAACCTAGTCTCCTCGATCAGATTCATGATGCATTGTAACTTGCATGTAGAATCTTGCAGTTTCTCAGCGATTACTGTCATGCTTTTTGTCTAACCCATGCCGAGTTCTTCACGTTAATCTTGATATTTTCGCTCCTGTAGGCTTGGAGAGTTGCTGAGGCTCCGAAAAATGATAAGTTTCAGTACACATACTTCGGACACAAGATAAACAGTTTCAATACTGCTCCCAAAAAAGTTCTGGCATCTGACTCTCGTTTACGTTCCGATAGATACGCACTTGAGCAGGGTGACCTCCCTAAAGCTGGTGCTGAAAAGAGCAGGTTCTTCTTCTTCTTCTTCTTTGGCATTAGTTAGCACATGCGAAAAAAAAATGAAGACTAATTTGCTTTGAAAATATGATTTAAGCTGCATTGTTGGAATGGATAGTTTTCCTTTTCCTTTTTCGTTTGGTTGCGACGTTCTGGAAAAAGGCAAAAACAGAGAAGGGTTTTATATATAGTCAATTTTTGCAGAGAAGGGTTTTATATATAGTCAATTTTTGTTTTTAATAACAGATTGGAAGAAAAGCAAAGAGAAGAGAAGAAGAACCGAGAAATGAAAGGCCATAAATTCACTCCAAGGTGGTTCGATCTGACTAACGAAATTAGTCCCACACCTTGGGGCGATTTGGAAGTGTACCACTACAATGGAAAGTATACCGAACATCGGGCTGTTGTAGATAGTCTACACACCATTGAAGAGCCTGACATTGGATCAACCGAGTTCAATCCCTGGCAGTTCTAGGCTACTTTTTGCTGAAGTTATCTTGCGCAAATTCTACTTCCTGAATATTATTTTTGCACTCCTTTCTCTTACATAGTGGCCTATGTATGTCGTAGTTGATCGTCTTGAATGCGATTAGCATGTTATTAGCCACTTCTTTCTTCTACTCGGCATTCTTTTATTCATAGGAGATTGTATTGTATAACTTACCCCTGGCTTCACATTGTGTTAAAATAGTCATTTGAGACCATCCTACATAGCCCGATCACGTATAATTCTCATGTATTCTCTCTTGTATTGATGTCTCTGAATTGTGCTATGTGTTTTCGTTTCTTTTTTCCTTTTTTGTTGTCAGTATGAACTGTGGGTCTGCTTGATAGTGTGCAGTCTCTGCATTCTGCACTCCGGATGTGAAGTTGCTTCCTTATTCTGAGTGCGATTTTGCTGCTTATTATCCCCTGTGCTAATATCTCATGAGCATGGGATGCCGATGGGGACACAGAGATTAGAACCGCAGACATTCTCATTATGCCATGTCCAAGATATGTATGATCATCCTAAAGCATGGTAGGATAGCCATATTTAGCAAAGGTATCTATGCCCCACAGTACAATTTGTCCATGAATACTGTACTTAAAACTCATTTGAGAAACTGGGTCGTATATGATTTATAGGAGCTCCATAGATAGATGTGGGTCTTCTCTTCTTATGTTTGGGGGTTTATCGTCATTCTGGGTTTCTAAAGGTTCGTGCAGGCTGCAGAATTGTGGGTGGATCAGACGATAAAAACGCATTTTGTCATGGCCAGATCGATCGAATGAGAGGCGGTAAGCTTGTTGATCTTTCTCATTCGGAGTCTCAACTTGCGCATTCTTAAAGGACCACGCCTTGAGCAGAATCTCTTTTATTCCCCCTTTTGAGGTGCTCCACATTAGATGAATAGCTTTGGTTTTTCTGTTGTTTTGTGACTGAAAGTTCATGCGGGAAATAGCTTTTCTTATGGTTTGAGAATTCTTATGCTTTGCCTACAGAAAAACACTAGCAAAAAGTTACGCAAGTTTGCATGTACGCGACAAATTGGCACTTAAAAACATTTTGCAAAGTTGTCTTATTAACAAAATATCTGAATTATGAATTGATAAAAAGAAATTGCTTACACAATATGAGAAAAATTAGGTACATAGATATAGAACGAGAATTCAACCCAAAAAAAAAAAAAAGAGGGATATAGAACGGCAAACATTTTAAGATAGGATTCTTTTTTTTTTTTTTCAAAGTTGTTTATAAGATGAGAGAAATTAAAATTTTAAAATTGAGAAAAATGAGAAATAAAAATAAATTCCTAAATATTTGCATTAGTCCATCGATGAAATGTTTATATTTGGAAAAGAAAGAAAATGATGGCAGTCCCTTGAAAGTAGAAGATTCTTTTCGTATTATATGATATTGTAGAAACTACTATATACACCAAAACTTACTCACCAAATTTATTTATTGAACTCCGCATGTCGAGGAAAATGGACTATTTGAAATATGATTTTTTTTTTTGTAAAATGATCGCACGTATCGCTTGAAATAGTTAGTCAACGGAAAATATATTCATCATTGATGATGTATGTTTAAATATTTCTTGGATGACGAAAATATTCTCGTTCATCTAATTTCACGTGCGATGCGAGCGAATAAGAAAATGTATATTGTTTGGTTTTATTATAAAATCTCATATGATATTAGAGCATGAGATCCCGAATAGCATGAGGGGAATGATACTGCAATTAAACATAAAATCAACCCTTCATATACTAGCTCAAATTTTTGGAATTGTTAGCAGTAATCCCACCAAAATGTCACAAATACTAGCCTCTGTTAAAACGCATACGTGTAAACACACATGAATTTTTCGAATTGATTTGTCATTTGGCATGTCAGATCTGTTTTATTGAAAAAGTGCATTTCCAACTTTTGAAAACTTCTTGATAAAGAAATACATTTTTCATATAAATCATTCTTAAGGAAAAAGAATAGCTTTCACATGTTTGGTAATTTAGACATAGTAATTTTCTTCTTATCAAATGCAGAAGTCATTTTCTCCAATCTAAGCTTCTTATTTTTAGTTGACGAAATTTCTTTTCCATACATAGAATTAGACTATTTTCTCATCTTCCAAATACTGAAAAGCCGGAAAGCAAATCCCTTGGAAACAATTCTCCCTCAAACGAATGGGCTGGCTGGTACATACTTTGCACTCGTGGATATAATGCTTGTTAAATTACCCTCAATTCGGTATGATTGACACTAGTGGATGATAAATTGACAAATACAATCTTTGGGGCAATTGATCTTTGCGTGCAGTTGCTACTCGAAAGTCAACTTATCTATTGTATTCCACGAGACGAATGATATTAATGGAGTTATTATCACTTGAAGCAATTAATCGATGAAAAGTGTTGTTATTATCCACAATGATCTATATTTAAACATCGATCAAAATATTTCTTGTTCATTCATTTTCCTATGCGAAATAAACGAAGCCTTAATAATGCATGAAAATGATATCTCACATTGGACAGCCATGACATGTGGGAAGAACTCGTTGACCACTACCACTCAAAAAATAAGGAGTCTGATAATTGAATCAGTGAAAGATAGAAAAGTGAACTCTGCGTCTCTGTGTCATAACAAGCCAATGCGTCTCACTAGTTGGCCAAACTTATGTCAGGAATCCTACTCAACACATTTACGTACTCCAAAATTAGGGTGTGCGCCGGGTCCAGTTCAATACTAAAACCAGACCGAACCGGCTTTAGACCGATCGGTGCAAGGCTAGTTCTAGAGAGAACCGGTTCAATTTCTAATGGTGAAAAGTTAAAACCTACAGCTTGCTTCTTGATCGGTTCTTTTCCCGATTCCAAAGCGGAAACGGCCGGTTCCCGTGTTTAACTGGTTCTAATCCAGTTTTGTAGTCTCTTTCTACAAAACAAAATAACTCCCCAATTCTCGGACTGAGAACGATATAATCTTTTATCAAGTGAATCAACAATCTATGGATATGTTAGTTCTGCTATTTTATGGTCATTTCACTGACGATCGAATATTTTATTGTTATTATTTATTTATTTTAATAATTTTTTAATAATTTTTTATGTTTTTTTTTCCTTTTTTTTCCCTCCCTCCCTCCCCCTCCCCCTCCCCTCACCAGAACCACCTTTGGCTGGTCGTCACAGTCTAGCGACCGGCCAGAGGCACGACCGAAGAGGCCTCGCCCGGCCATGGGGGCTGACCTCGCCGTTGTTGGGCAAGGTCGAGCCCCGCCATGGCCATGGAGGGTCGACCTCGCCGTCGCTACCTCGCCCGACGATGGCAAGTTCGACCCTCGCCATGGCCGGGCAAGGTCAAGCCCCGCCATGGCCAGGCGAGGCTTGACCTCGCCGGCCCAAATCTGGGTTGGCGAGGTCAAGCCTCGCCCAGCCATGGTGGGGCTCGACCCCGCCGTCGCTGCCTCGCCGACGACGGCGAGGTCGGCCCTCCCCGTAGCCAGGCAAGGCCTCTCCGGCAGCTCCTCTGGCCGGTCGCCGAGCTGTGGCAACCGGCCAAAGGTGGTTCTGGTGAGGGGAGGGGGAGTTGTAGAAAAAAAAAGGAAAAAAACATTAAAAAAATATTATTAAAAAATTCAAAAAAATTCAAAAAGTAATAAAATATTCTATGGCCAACTGGCCGGCATCCACGTCAGCGCCGACCGGCCAAAATTCGCCGGATGGACTAAAATGGTACAATTGTAAAAAGTTTAATACTGAATCAGCATAATTACAATAAATTTAGGACTTTTTTGATAATTTTCCCGTCAAAATGAGCCGGATGGACTGAATTGATACAAATGCAAAATATTTATGACTAAATTGCCAAAAAGGGATTTTAGAATCGAATTGACATAATTACAATGAATTTAGGACAGTTTTAGAAATTTCCCCCCCGAGACACTGATCTTCTCATGCGACATGTAATTAATCATTTTGGAAACGAAATTATTTCGAATTAAGCTCACTTAATAAGCGTTTTGGAAATATTTATTACATTTATGGTTACCGTACTAGAAATTATGCAAAAGCACGTGATTCGACGTTGAGGCTATAATGCTGTTGGCTTGGCTGTCCTGTCGGCTGTCGCCTCACAGTTAGGCCAATTTATACTGAAATCAAGCAAATCCACGAGTCCGGCTCAGTCCGACTTAATTTTTTTTTTTATATATATATAAAATAAATTTTAATTTTTAATTTCCCAAATTTGCAAATCCAATTTAACCATTCCCCATTTTAAGCCTTGAGAAAAAAATATAAATAAATTTTGGTTTATGGCTGAAAGCCTAAAGCATGAGAATCGGGTTGGGAAATTATAAATTAAATTTAGTTTCTTATATATATAAAAAAAAAATTCAGAACGGACTGGGCCGGGTCGTTGGAATAAAAGACGAGCGTTTAAAGTAACATTGGCAGGTTACCGTCAACGGATGGGCGCCATATGACGACGGATTCCGTTGACGGTCCAGTTTAAACGGCCCCTCCTCCGCTTGCGGAGGACGACAGCCTCCAACCTGCCACCTCCATCGCCATCTTCCGAAGCGACTCCCGGCCATCCGTTCTCCTCGTGAGCTAGGTAAGCCGAATCCCCTCCTCTGTTTTGGCCATGTTCTCTCAGAATGCCCTGATAATACTTCCTTTAAGTGCTAATATAGTTTTGATCGACTAAACTATATTGGCAATATAAACCAGAAGAAAGCGCTATGGGACGAAGATGATTTACCCTTCTTGCCACAGTTGAAACACTTCACTTTTGAAATGTCATTCTTGTAGCGGTTCCCTTGGTTCACAGCTAAACTGATAGCGCATTCTTCTAGTTATAGTGCCCTAATCCCTGGCCGTAAAACCCGTGTATTTTCCATTTGAGAAAAATATTCTGAGCTGTCGTTCAAAGATGGACTTTTGTATGGTTGTACCTTGTTTACAAGGGCTTTGATTGGCAATATAAGTCGCAATCTACCGCTCCACACTTGAAGGTTTATTGCCGATCAACTGTTATCTTCGCACCTGTGTGAAGCGGACTGGCATCACTTTAGATAGAAGCAGAATGGATGACTTACAGGTGAATTGTGTTTAAATGCTGAATTGACTCTGCTTACATTAGTCTTGAAGACTCCATCAATAATAGCTCATTACTAACTCTACTTGTAGTGTCAAATGTCAATTGGGTTTAAATGCTGAATTGCTCGAGAAAAAATCTACTTTAAGCATTATGAGTGTGTTGACGGGCAATATGTGTAATTAGGGTGGGAGTTTCAGCACTGTCCTGATCGCTAGAGAGGAGAAAACATTCAACATGCTTGAGAAGGAATCTGTGGAAAATAAGTTACGTGATATAAAATTTGCCTAGTCACTTCACTGTTTTTTTTTTTTTTTCATCAGATGATAGAGGCCGATCCCCTTGGATGTGGTTCAATTCGCAATCAACCCATGTTCTTGAACCCTAGCTACGGCAGTATGGTCATACGTCTTCTGTAATGTACTAATGGGGTTCCTTTGAAGATTGGAAATCTCCTGGCTTCCCACACCACCCGTCGTGTGATTCAACCACTTTTTGGCGAGATCGATTCCTTCTTTCTGCAAATCCGTTATATTGTGGAGTGACAAGTCCGCGGCTGGATAGTGACTGTAAGCATCGACCACTATATGAAAATATTGTATTGAACAGAGTTCGCTATTATTGAGCTAATCCTTAATTCACAGCCCTACAGCTTTGGCCCATTTAGGCAAGTCTACTAGATCCCAAACACCATTAGTTTTCATTGAGTTCAATTCATCTCCGTTCTTCTTCAGGCGCCTAATAAACTGGTCGGCACAGCCGCGGACGTGGTCGTAACGCCACATGATAGTGTTTGCTAACCCTTCATCTGTGTTAAAGGATACTTACGAATGATTGGTGACGTGATGCTCGACCGGGTGCCTAGCCGGCTCTTGAAGTTTATGATTGTTGCCTCGATTCAATCTATTCCCATTTCTTTACGACGTTGGATCGCTCTCCAAACTTGTCCTATCGGCTTCTAGAACAGATGTCTCTGGCTATGAGGCCAAAATCATTTGGGAGTAGAGCGAGATAATGATGATGATGATGAAAATAATTAGAAGAAAGTAGGGTTAAAGAAATTGAGATTTGTCGACACCCTCGTCGACTGGAAAGCAAGTTTTCCCAAACCGAGGAGGAGATCGGCTCGACCATGGCTTCGAACGGTCATTTTGTGTGCTGGTATCATAAGTTTTAATTTGTTAAAATCAGAACTTGCTGCTTCATTGAGTCAAAATAGACTCCGCCAAATGCCATGCCATTTGTTTTAGAGGCAAGGGATTTCAGAAAATTCCAAATAAGGGATCAGTTAAACACGATGAAGATCAGCCCCATCATGCTTGGCATTCTTTCATGGAAGTAGATTAAACGACTAGCCCAAGATTCTTTGGACCACTCATCCAATTATGAAAATATCAGGGGGGGGCGGCATTCTCATAATTTGTGTGATCACGTGACGAAGGACCTGAGTGAATCTTCCGCCTCTACTTCCGATTTCTTTCTGGGGCCATCATCCCTTTATGATTGGTGACCATCGAGCGACCAAATAAGCTGTCGGACTGTCGAGGGTCATGCTTTTAAGTAAACCAACGTTGAACGAATTCTGAATAGCCCATATTTTGACCTCGAACAAATCGTGAAGTCTTTTCGCTCGAACATGTATGAGCAATTTGTGTAAATTTTGGGACGAAAAGGCTTCACCGGTGCGGTCGAATCCTCAAATATGTTCCCCCCATATTGCTTTTACTAGGCTTCACCGGTGCGATCAAATACTCAATCGTCCACCCGAATTCTAACAGTTTGATAGTTTTGACGGCCCTCAAACTATCTGACTGGATCTGTGGTTTCGCAGCACGCAAATGGATTTAGGTCACTTTTGAACGCCTAATGTCTGAAAGACTTTAATTCCACTTAAGTGAGTTTCTAAAACTATGAGGAAGCCTTCTCATGTAATTCCAGCCGTTTGCAGGTAGAAGTAAATCTACGAGCAAAAAAAGGAGATAACTTTACGCTTCGATGATGATAATGAAGGCATCTCTGGGCGAGGGCGCAAGATCTGTCCCGATGCACCGCCGGAAAGTGACATGGATAAATGCACTTCGAATGGGGTTACAATTTCTGAATCGGGATGTGGCGGCTGGCAGCGACGTTAGGGAGTTCAGAAATTGTAATAGGACTCAGACAAATCAGTAACATTAACCCATGAAGATAAGTAATAGGACTCCGAACGACAAAGAAAACCTAGGCGGCAGTGCCGGTCAACCTAAGATGGACAGGCAATACCCGGGGAGGCCCACGGGATAGTGAGATATTTTGTTGGTAGGTTATGCGGTCTAAGGAAAAATAAATACAGAGAGAGTTTGTGACGCTGGAGTTTGGATTTTAATGTAGCCATTCTAGTGATCGTTTCTGAAAAATTAATTTATTATTGTACGAATTCAAATTTATTATTTTTTTAATTTTTTTAGTTCAATTTCAGATCGTTACACAAAAGACTGACAATTGTTCTAAAAGCTTAAGGTGTTAGATAGGGCCTGGAAAGATTTGAACTCAGGGCCTTCAGCTTTGATGCTATGAAAGAATTTGTGGAACTACTTCCCACTATTATTCTAAAAGTTTAAGCTGTTAGATGAATGCGTTATTTAATATTAAATTATTCTAATGGTTTCAGAAAGGGGTGGTTCTTGAAGCGGGAACATGATGGGAATCGAAAACCGCCCACTAATTTCATGGACCTACCGAGGAGCCGGATCACCCTTTTGGTCCGGTTCCCAGATGGAAAGATGGCACCGATCCCACCGAGCAAGGAAAGTAAAACCCATTGAAATTAGACTAAATCAAGTCAACCAGAGTAGGTTAATCGGGCCCACTAACACGAATTGCAACCATAAAATATGAACACTGAACAGTAGCCACTGAATTAGTATATATACTCAAGGATAACATGAGGTCCAATTTCAATTAGACTTAAAAAGGTTGAAAATTCCATACTGACAACACAGATTCCTGCGAAAACAAGAAAGAAAATAGCCAGCTTACGCAATCATCATACACAAATTATGATCACGGATGTAGCTTCCAGAATGTTCCACCAAAGAGCAAAGCTCAAACGCTTTTTGAAAAAAATACACACATATGTAAGGAGACTGGTTCAGTCCGGATCATCCGGTTGGACAGTTCCACTTTAGAATTGAGATCTGAATCGATACTCGTTGGTTTCCAATTATTGGAACGGTGAATTGCCCAAAACCTTCCGATTCGATCTGGGTGGTTCCTTATTCTTTGCACACCCCCAATTTCGATCAATTTCCATAAAAAATCGCTGACGTGGCGGTTCAGTCATGGCCGGCCGTCCTTCACGAGACACAACCACGTCAGCGATGTTCGAGGAAGATTGGTCAGATGAACTATATTGCAATTGTTAGGATTATCACAACGAAGTAAATCATAAAACATCAAAAAGGAATCGATCTTTCATTACATCACTCAATTACAAGTCAAAAAGAGTATATTTAATGGTAACTATTGAATCCAAGCCCAAATTATTAATGAAAAAATACGGGTTAAAACTATAAAAGCTATTTCGTGTCCAGAGGGTGCTACCTCCTTAAGACCCACGCCAATTCGACTCTTCCGGACCCCGCCCATTCAGTGTGGAGCATGATCCACGTGCCTTCCTATTGATGGGGAGTATAAATCACACCTCAACAGTAATTTCATGTAAAAGTTTAAAACTAAATTAATAAAATTTAAAAATTTATAACTAAACTTGCATACGTACGGTGGGTTAACAATTGATCAGTCAATTTCCATTCCGAAAGGGCGAATATATCCGCAAAAAGATTTCATTGAAGAGTGCGTTTTTGTCTTTACTTTATATTCACCAATGGTGTTATCTAAAGAGTTCTACGAGGCATTGCGTAATTTTCAGTCCAAGCGGCAGATTCATTAGTTGGACTTGACCCCGTCTCTTATGATCAGCTTATTGGAACACATTGACTTGACTGGTTTTCCCACCTCCCTTATTTTTTATCGGACGAAGTTACGTTTACTTAGAATTGCAAATAAATGACAATTCACATAGGACGGCCATAACATTGTTTACACACACAAATAACCAACTTGTGGCGGTCGTAGTTTGATCGATCAGGTGGGATTGGTTGAGGAAAGTAATCCTAGCCAATGAACAATCGAGAAATATTTCGCATGGATATCGACATCTACAAAGTCAAGAGATGTTCAGCGAAGCTTATTGATGGAGCAAACAATGGGTTAACCATCTTAAGATATGGCTGTGTTTTAGAGACAAAAAGAGGACAGATGGATCAGAATGTCGAATGAAGGCACATACACCGAATGACGGTTGAACATCCTAGTGACTTTGAACATTGAAACCGCTTGTGAATAAGGTCGGCGTGCGAACAGGAGCATGGAATCAAAGAAGTGCAGTTATAACTGCACTTACACTAATAACTGCGGGTGAGCGACTGCAATTAGTGGGCTACATAAGCTGCTTCAACAAGCTCTTTCTTTGAGAAGAAAAGATGTTTCCGTGGATCGGGTTTTCATTTCAGAAGCTGCTGGAATGCATGTTAAGTCAGCCAAAAGGGGTCTTAGATCATGACGATTCTTAGGAAAAAAAGATGGTTTTTTTCAGGGTATATCTTAAAGTCCTAAAGGATTGAAAAGAAGAGGGAGCGACGAGTGATTTAATCCGGAATGAGAATGAGAGACCCCTACATGTAATCATAGATGAGAGATCATGAACACATATTCCAAATGTACTTATTTCGGTTTATTAAAGTTATGTTCTTGTCATTTTCTACAGTGGTTAATCATTTTCAAAATTTCTTGTAAATTTACTGTTCATCTTCCCTATAAAACGAAGTATATTCATGTCCAGAATCATCATAGAATTAATCTCCATAATAATTAAAAAAAATCCACTTTTGGTGAAAGATTCTTCACTACCCGGATGAACTTTCATTTTCGGGGAAACAAGTATGGGGGAATAACTCTTTGACCTCTACCAATCAAAATAAGAAGCTTGATAATCCAACAAGCGATGAACCGAAAATTCAACTCTCTTAATTCGCTTCTTTGGATGATAACAAGTGAATGTGCTCATTAATTGACCAATCTTATGTTAGGAATCAACTTAACTCGCTCTTCCCAGGAGACACCGTGAAAGAGATCTTGAATACCCCAATAAACCCAGGCATATCAGGGGATCATCAAGTGTGGACGGGAAATGCTAAAGGAATCTACACAGTGAAAGCAGGCTACCACAAATTCAGATCCTCAAACCAGCAACCTAGGCCTGATTCAGCCACCACCTCTTACCAACCCCATCCCCGCCTGTGGAAATCCATCTGGAGCACCCCCACCCCTCCAAAGATCAAATTCTTCATGTGGAGAATCTGCCAGAATGCGTTGCCTTCAAAGGCCAATCTATTCAAACGAAAGATCCTCCCTGATTCGCTCTGTCCCGTGTGCCATCGAGCTCCTGAAACCCTGGAACACCTCTTCCTCCTCTGCGACTGGGTGAAGATAATCTGGGAAGATCCAAGAACCATGTTAGACACATCTCCCCTCTCTGTCAGAAGAATGGATATGTGGGTGGAGGAGAACCTTACCCCAAAAAAGAGCAACCCATCTCTGGATCTCATCGGGAATGTCCTCTGGCTCCTCTGGAAAGAACGCAACAAGCTCGTCTTCCGCGGTCAACCCCCCAACCCAGAGTCCATAGTGGACATAGCTGAAATTGAAGTCACAAATTACAAGCGATTATCGCCGGAGAAGCAGCTTCAGAGAGGAGATGCAGAGACTTTATCTACAGGCTGGTTCCCCCCGAAACAGGGTCAATGGAGCTTCAACGTGGATGGGTCCTGGATCGACAAAGAGCAAGTAGGATCCGTTGCTGGTATTTGCAGAGACGCACAAGGAAGCATCATAACCGGCTTCGCAAGAGAGGAGAAGGTTGGATCTGTACTGGAGGTGGAAACCCTAGCTGTACTTCATGCGCTGCGTAGTTTGAAAAATGAGATGGAGAAGCTTCGGGCCACCAGCTTTGAAAAAGGGGATCGTGACCTTTTCGTACCACGTGTGTTGGAAGTCAAGATTTTTACTGACAGTGCATCTATCTCGTCCTTTCTAGCCAACCCTGAGGATGGCCCTTGGGCCTTCAGGTCTTTGTTCCATGAATGCAATGCTCTTATGGCCCAGCTCAAGGTGGTGTCCGTGGCCCATATCCCTCGCGAAGCCAATGGAGCAGCGGACTGGTTAGCCAAAGCTCATAGGAGAAAGACACTTTCTTCCAACTGGATTGCATTTCCTCCCCAACCCCTTTGGGATTTGTTATGTTTGGACTATGCTAAATCTAGCTTCTGTAAGCCCGTTATTTTAGATTGAATGAATTCTGCCTTACTTCGAACAAAAAAAAAAAAACTCAAAAATGGGACCGGTTTAGCCTGAATGATCTATTCAGAGCCAGTTTTAGAGAGAACTTGTTAGATTCCTAGTTCAACAAACCTAGAATCAACCAATGACCATTCGGTCCCCGGTTCCAAGGGGACAGATCATGTCAATGATACATCTAATCAGACTAAATATAATTTGAAAAAGCCGAAACCGCCGGTTTTAAAACAATTTTAAAGTTTCTTTAATGAGAAAAATAATTTGCACCCATAAAAAATCAAAACCATGGTTTTCAACATGAACAAATAAAAAACATAATCACTTAACAAAAAATATGTTTTCGTTTCGTAGTGAAAAGGGAACAACTTTTTTATAACTTAATATAATAATTCGATTCTTCTTTTCAAAACAAAAAACAAAAAAAAAAAATGGTCTACTGGGAACTGACCGAAACCAGCTGTCTTGGTTCCCTATTCCAAATATAGGGTCGAATTCCGCTCTAAGCCGAAAATTGACTCATCTCGAAACTGATCACCCCATCTTTTAAGGACAACATAATTTCAATCAAATCCATGTACATGCACAAGTGTACTTTCTATTATTATACATGTTAAAATATGTCTTGAGTTTTGAGCCGGAAGCGAAAATTTGAATATTTCGAATTGAATATTTTACGGATATCCGAAATCGAGCAAAATATAATATCTTGCGAATATCCTTCGGCAAGATTGGATAAAGTTTGAAATCTACGAAACTTGGTGCACATTGAATCCACGGTTTTGATCGTGAAAAAGGAAAGAAGAATATGTGCTATTGATTTGCTTTCCTAATTGCAAGTTGGAGTCTTGGTCAAGAAAAGGGGAGTTCACGTGCAAATCTGCCAAGGGAAGGAAAGATGAAGTAACACAAAGGACAAAAAGGAAAGTCCAAGATTGACCAAATCTCCTTGGACTTTGTTTCCTTCTCCGTTATTATGGATATCTTCACGTAGGTTTTGTACCATGGTGATATATATTATATTATCTTTTGGGTCAAAGATGGTGTGGTTGCAGAGTTTTGGAATTGCACGGTCATCTTGCATATAGATGCAATTGACGACGTGAAGAAAAGAGGATGACGAAGATTGTGATCCTTGAAGCGCCGCATATGTGAGTGCTTGAACGTGTCTTGAAGCGCCGACTTGCGAGTGCTTGAGAGGGCGTATATCCCCTGGTGTTGTTCGCGGAATTACATCAAAAATTCAAGTGTTGAAGCCGATTAAATTTTGAGGTTAGATTTGTGTTTTAATTCCTTTGCGAGATTGAGAGATTATTTCGTTAGGAATTGGGGGGCTAAACACTGTATGCGTTCTTGGATGTAATTGGGGCTGGAAAACACCAAGGGTGTGTTTGTGTAACTCGAGTGTGATCTGTAATCTCCGTGTATCGCTCGTTCTATAGTGGAATTCCCGTGGACGTAGGTCTTTACGACCGAACCACGTATATCTGGTGTTCGATTTACTTTGCTCGTTCTGCCTATTTATCGATCGATCGCTTGTTCCGTGCAACAATACAGTCATTGGATAATGGATCGCTCCTCCATTCATGGACCACCTAGATACCACATGGTCCCCGATCTTCGCTGGAAATTCATCTTATATGGTAGGATACCTACATCTTTTTCTTTCTTCTGGAAAAGACCAATTACATTACTTCTTTCATTTCTCCAGTTTCATTTTTCTTAGTTCCTACTAGTTGACCCAACAATTGCAACATTATCCAATTGATGTGGCCCAAATTCTCTCCCTCCTCTTTCCCCTTCCAAGCACACATAAAAGGACATTACCGTCGCACTCATGATATTTGCCCAGCGTCAGAAAAATCTAGGGCTAGGCATCCAAATATCTTTAGTTGAAGTTCGTTTTTTTTTTTAATATTAAGAGGAGAAGGGTTTTGTGGCAATTAGGACATGAGTTAGATAAGTGGAACACAAGGACCAAATATGATTTACTGAAATTTATTCAACGATGAAGTCCAATGACATAAAAATTTACGCTGGAATTTATTTGACAACAAAGTGCAATGACAAAGATACAACGACAAAGATACAACGTCAAAATTCAATCGACGACAAACATCTGAAAACTATAACTAAAGTTCAAGAAGTGAAAGATATTTAATTTGCGGAAAAAATAAATTGCGAAAAAGTTGAGATAACATAAATTTGCGAGAACGATAAGTTCTTTGATTAATTGATCGGGCTTACAAAGAGTACGATGTGACTATTTATAGCCTACAGCCGATGGTTACATATGGTTATAATTTTGGAATTCAAATAACAAATAAACTCGCATGTTTGCATGTACACGATAAATTGACACTTAAGGTACATTTGTTTCACATAAAACTCAAGATTTGAAAAATATTTTCCAAAAAATAATTGGGCGTGTCGCTTAAAAAAATTAGTCAACAGAAAATATTTTCATTATTGACAACAATTTATGACTAACAAGTATCATGGGTGACAAAAAAAAATCATTCATTCATTTCTGTAAGTGACACAAACATGAATATTTTCCAAATCTTGAGCTTTTTATGACGCAAATGCACTCTTAAAATATTATTAGAATGCATGTATGAGTTGTGTTAGAGAAGTCCCACATTGGAGAATTATGCGGTGTGGAGCAGTTAATATATCCAAGTTAGCCCATAACTCATTGGCTTAAATTTTGAGTGAATGTGAGTCCAACTAGATATGTTGACGGACTCTGTTAAAATTGTGTCTCGAGTTTTAGCCCGTAAATGAAACTTGACGTGAGATAATGTCTAATGAACCCAGTTAATTAAGGAACATTCCAAAAGTTGAAGATTCTGGATGTTCGATATCGAGCAAAGCAAAGCACATAGAATTCTTTTTTTTTTATACAATTTGGAGTCGGTTTCTTTTCCTTTCCCACTTTGGAGTGTAATCTGATGGTGCAGTTTGACCATGAATATGAGACTTCATAAAAGGACAAAAAAGGAAGGGATAAAGAAGGAAACGAAATAATTGTTGCTCTCTTCAAGTCCAAGTTTCGTGCAGGGAAGGAAGTTGGACTTTTGGGTTGGACGTGCATATCAAGAAAAAGGAAATCTACATCTTTTCTCTGGCAGATGTGCAACGTGCTCTTCAAGTAAGACGAAAGAGGAGATTATCAAACGTTGACGGTCAACATGGTTTGAGATATATAACTTCGGCATGAGAATTGAAAAAGAGACGCCGCAGTTGGCGCAGTAGGTCTTCGCACGTGAAGAACGATTATTGAAGCAGCGAGGTTTTCGGACAACACGAAGATCAGGATTGAAGCGCCGTTCGTCGAGTGCTTGGCAAGAGTTTATCGTCGTTGATTTTGTTCGTGGAATTACATCAAGAGTTCAAGTATCGAAGCTAATTAAATCTTGAGGTTAGATTTGTGTTTTAATTCTTATGTGAGATTGAGAGATTATTTCGCTAGGAATTAGGGGCTAAACACTGTATGCGTTCTTGAATGTAATTGGGGCTGGGAAACACCAAGAGTGTGTTTGTGTAACTCGAGTGGATTGTAATCTCCGTGTATCGCTCGTTCTATAGTGGAATTCATTGCTGCTCTCCCCGTGGACGTAGGTCTTTACGACCAAACCACGTACATCTGGTGTCCGTTTTACTTTGCTCGTTCTGTCTATTTTACTTGATCGATCGCTTGTTCCGCGCAACAATTGGTATCAGAGCTAGGTTTGCTTGAGTTGAAGCGAATCGATGGCGACAGAAGAAGCTAAAGGGAAATAGACAAATTTGAGGGGAAGGATTTTGGTTTCTAGAAGATGCAGATAGAAGACTATTTATATCAGATGAAACTGCATGAGCCCCTGTCTGGGCAAAAACCAGAAACGATGAAGCAACCCGATTGGGAATTGCTGGATAGACAAGCGATGGGTGTTATTCGGCTGACGTTGGCTCGTAACGTCGCATTTAATATTGTCAAGGAGAAGACCACTGCGGGTTTGATGAAAGCCTTGTCGGACATGTACGAGAAGCCCTCTGCGGTCAACAAGGTCTATTTGATGCGACGTCTGTTTAACTTGAAGATGAGCAAAGGTACATCTGTTGCTAATCATATCAATGAATTCAATGTGATAATTAGTCAATTGAGTTCCGTTGAGATTGACTTTGAAGATGAGGTACGTGCTTTGATTCTATTATCCTCATTGCCTGATAGTTGGAATACTATTGTTACTGCTGTTAATAATTCTTCTGGGTCAACTAGTTTGACGTTTGATGGGATTCGTGATTTAATTCTGAGTGAGGATATTCGTAGAAGAGAATCTGGCGAATCTGTATCTACTGCTTTAATAGGTGAAAGAGGAAGAGCTAGTACACGTGTTAGCCGAAGTAGTATGAACATGAATAGACGCAGTCAGTCTAGGACTGGCGGTGATGTCTGTTGGAACTGTGTCAAGAGGGGGCATCTTAGAAGAAATTGTTCTAAGCTGAAAAACGAAAAGGCTAAGGGAATTGGAGTTGAATCTGCGGATGATGTTGCAGCTGTAGCTGAAAATTCTGATGGTGTCGATTCAACAAGGTCTATTTGATGCGACGTCTGTTTAACTTGAAGATGAGCAAAGGTACATCTGTTGCTAATCATATCAATGAATTCAATGTGATAGTTAGTCAATTGAGTTCCGTTGAGATTGACTTTGAAGATGAGGTACGTGCTTTGATTCTATTATCCTCATTGCCTGATAGTTGGAATACTATTGTTACTGCTGTTAGTAATTCTTCTGGGTCAACTAGTTTGACGTTTGATGGGATTCGTGATTTAATTCTGAGTGAGGATATTCGTAGAAGAGAATCTGGCGAATCTGTATCTACTGCTTTAGTAGGTGAAAGAGGAAGAGCTAGTACACGTGTTAGCAGAAGTAGTATGAACATGAATAGACGCAGTCAGTCTAGGATTGGCGGTGATGTCTGTTGGAACTGTGTCAAGAGGGGGCATCTTAGAAGAAATTATTTTAAGCTGAAAAACGAAAGGGCTAAGGGAATTGGAGTTGAATCTGCGGATGATGTTGCAGCTGTAGCTGAAAATTCTGATGGTGTCGATTGTGTCTTGTCTGTCACTGAGAATTCGTCGTTTGGCGGATGGATTATGGATTCTGGTTGTTCTTTTCATGCTGCACCAAACAGGAACTGGTTTACTTCTTATCAATGCATGGATAGTAGTAAATTGCAGTTGGGAAACAACGCTGAATACGATGTTATAGGTATTGGTGATGTTAAAATCAGAATGCATGATGGTATTGTGAGGACATTGACTGGGGTAAGACATGTTCCAGAATTGAAAAGGAACTTAATTTCCTTGGGTGCTCTAGATTTAGCTGGATGCAGGTATTCTTCACGAAGTGGAGTCCTGAAAATTGTTCGAGGTGCTCTGGTGATAATGAAGGGAATCAAGCATGGCGGCCTGTATAAACTTCAAGGTGAGACATTGATAAATTTCGCTCCTGAGACGTCGACATCTGTTCGAGAGTCTAATGGCTACTCGAGGAAGGCCTGGGTGTTTGTGCGGAAGCACAAGTTTGATGCTATTGTCAGGAATACGCAGTTGAGAGTTTTGATCGGAACGGAGACTGGTAAGTTGATCAAGCATGTGCGAACTGACAGTAGCATGGAGTCCTGCTCGAAGCTGGTAAATAAATTCTGCATGAAAAAGGGCGTAGTGAAACATCGCACTAGTGCCAGTAAATCACAACAATGTGCAGAATTGATGAGCAGAGAGTTACTAGAGACGGCCCGTGAGAAGATCTCTAGTGCTGGTATGGCTGGGAGAATTCCAGCGGATGCGCTTAGTGTGGCGAGCTACTTGGTAAATAGATCCCCATCGACTGCGATTGGATATCGGACTCCCGAAGAAGTGTGGTCAGGTAATGTTGCTGATGATTCTATTTTTAGAATGTTAAATTGCCCGTGTTATTATCGAGTTAGTGATGGTAAGCTCGATGTGAGGGCAAGGTGCATATTCCATGGCTATGCACAAGGTGAGTGTGGCTATCAATTGTGGTGCTCGAGTATAAATTCACCTGTCTGCAGCAGAGAAGTTACTTTTGACGAGTCTCTAGTACTTCTGGCTAGGAGTGATTATAGCAGTGTTAATATGGATCTGGACGGTGTTCAGCTTGAGGTGGAGTTGCAACCAGAAACTCCTGAGGTAGCAGGTACTAGCGTAGTAATCGACACAGATGGTGCTTGTAGCGAGGTGGAGCCCATAAAGCCAACGGTTACTGTAACTGCTGATATTGACAAGGTACGTGTTCAATCTCCTGACAGATATGGATGCAACAAAGGTTTTGTTTTATCTGTGATTGAGGAGCTTGTGTCAGATAGTCCTTGTGGAGTAGTTAAAAGTGCATGTGGAGTTGGTGTTCTGATGAGATCCTCAGTTATGGCGAAGTTCAAGCGCGGCTTGGACTTAGATGATATCTGTGGCGGTTGAGCCCAACGGGGCTGTTGAAAGAGTAGCAGATGATGTTCGGATTATCAACGAAGCGATTGCGACATGGCTCAAACGTCGAGCCAAGGTGGAGATTGTTAAAATTGTGTCTCGAGTTTTAGCCCATAAATGAAACTTGACGTGAGATAATGTCTAATGAACCCAGTTAATTAAGGAACATTCCAAAAGTTGAAGATTCTGAATGTTCGATATCGAGCAAAGCAAAGCACATAGAATTCTTTTTTTTTATACAATTTGGAGTCGGTTTCTTTTCCTTTCCCACTTTGGAGTGTAATCTGATGGTGCAGTTTGACCATGAATATGAGACTTCATAAAAGGACAAAAAAGGAAGGGATAAAGAAGGAAACGAAATAATTGTTGCTCTCTTCAAGTCCAAGTTTCGTGCAGGGAAGGAAGTTGGACTTTTGGGTTGGACGTGCATATCAAGAAAAAGGAAATCTACATCTTTTCTCTGGCAGATGTGCAACGTGCTCTTCAAGTAGACGAAAGAGGAGATTATCAAACGTTGACGGTCAACATGGTTTGAGATATATAACTTCGGCATGAAAATTGAAAAGAGACGCCGCAGTTGACGCAGTAGGTCTTCGCACGTGAAGAACGATTATTGAAGCAGCGAGGTTTTCGGACAACACGAAGATCAGGATTGAAGCGCCGTTCGTCGAGTGCTTGGCAAGAGTTTATCGTCGTTGATTTTGTTCATGGAATTACATCAAGAGTTCAAGTATCGAAGCTAATTAAATCTTGAGGTTAGATTTGTGTTTTAATTCTTATGTGAGATTGAGAGATTATTTCGCTAGGAATTAGGGACTAAACACTGTGTGCGTTCTTGAATGTAATTGGGGCTGGGAAACACCAAGAGTATGTTTGTGTAACTCGAGTGGATTGTAATCTCAGTGTATCGCTCGTTCTACAGTGGAATTCGTTGCTGCTCTCCCCGTGGACGTAGGTCTTTACGACCGAACCATGGGTGACAACAAGTATCATGGGTGACAAAAAAAAATTAGTCAACAGAAAATATTTTCATTATTGACAACAATTTATGACTAACAAGTATCATGGGTGACAAAAAAAAATCATTCATTCATTTCTGTAAGTGACACAAACATGAATATTTTCCAAATCTTGAGCTTTTTATGACGCAAACGCACTCTTAAAATATTATTAGAATACACGTATGAGTTGTGTTAGAGAAGTCCCACATTGGATAATTATGCGGTGTGGAGCAGTTAATATATCTAAGTTAGCCCATAACTCATTGGCTTAAATTTTGAGTGAAGGTGGGTCCAACTAGATATGTTGACGGACTCGAACTTGAGCTATCTCCCTCTCAACGATCTTCTCGGGTGAAGTTATTGGGCTTTCGCTAAGCGCTCTCAACAAACATTTTGCAAAGTTGGCTTGTTAACAAATTATTCGAATTATCAATTGATAAAAAAAATGCTTACACAATATGAGAAAAAATTGTATACACAGATATAGGACGAGAAACATTTTAAGATAGGACTCTTGTTTTAAGGTTGTTTAGAAGATGAAAGAAAGTCAAAATTCAAAATTGAGAAAAATGAGAAATAAGAATATAATAATTTAATTTTTACACTAGTCACCTGATAAAATATTTATATTTGGAAAAGAAAGAAAATGATTGCGGTCCCTTGAAAGTAGAAGATTCTTTTTGCATTATATGATAATATACTAATACTATATACAACAAAAATTAGTCACCAAATTTATTGATTAAACTCCGCATGTTTCGCGGAAAATGAGCAATTTGAAAAATAATTTTTCTCAAAAAATGATCGCTTATATCATTTGAAATAATTAATCAATGAAAAATTTATTCGTCATGAAAATGATGTACGTTTAAATATTTTCTTGGAGGACGAAAATAATTTTCGCTCATCTAATTTCTCGTGCAGTACAAGTGAATAACAAAGTGTATAGATTTTGGTCCTACTATAAAAATTGTCATTCCTGTTAGCTCGAGGTCGCGCACCGGCATGGTGTGCGCTTTCGGCCGCGGACCCATGACCAGATTCATTGCATCATCTTTCGAGCGTCCATTATAACCTAGATGCCATTCCCTATTTCATATAATTTCCCTTTTTGATTCCCCCCATTAAAAAAAAAAGAAAAAAAAAAGAACGTCGGTTCCGATTGAAATATTATATACGGATCACATAAGATTCTAGTTTTCAATGTGTCCACTATAGTTAATGGTGGTGCGCACATTGGCTAAAATTCATTTATACGTCCATGATGTAATGGACGGTTTCATTCATACCATTAAAAACCTCTCCGTGATAAAATTACCTCGAAGGACTTTTCCTCCCACAACTCCGGGATGCATTTACTTCAAATCGATTTTGGTCTCATTGAAAAATCCCAATTTGGTGTCTTGTGACCCGTTTACCATTAACTAATTCTCTTCTCACAAGAAATTCTTAATCCCGACCCAAAATGGTAATAAAATTTATTAAATATTAAATCGCAACTTCATCTAATAGCTTAAGTTTTTGGAACAGTAGGCAATAAATCTTTTTTAAAGGCACTATTGCCTTCAAATTACATTTTTCCACACTTAGTACTAAGTAAAAAGACCAGATTAAGCAGGAAGGGAGTGATACTACAATTAAATATTAAATCGTGATTTTATATAATAGCTTAAGTTTTTAGAACAGTTGGTAGTAGTTTCATCAAAATCTCACAAATACTACACTCTTGTTAAAATGCATACGTGTAAACACACATGAATTTTTCACATTGATTTGTCATTTTGCACATTGGTGCACCACCCATATACATTTTGAAGGGATATTGGACGGAGTGCTGATGGGGTAGATTTAGATCGGGGGTTCCGGCTTCGATTTGTTTTCAAGACGAAAATTAAATTGGGCTAAATGTCTCAGAGAATATCAATTTGGAATTTTTAGTGGTGCTGGTTGAAAAGCAAAGAAAATCATTGAAGAACACACGAATTTACAAGATTCAGCAATGTGCCTACGTCTTCAGTCAAACACTTGCCCTCTCTCTTTTTTCTTTTCTTTTTTCTTCTTCGTTATTTCATCAAGTATGTATAGACTCATAAATATACAATCAGACGGACTTGATCTGTAAGTCAAGGGTGCGTATGGTAACGTTTCTGTTCTTGGAACAACTTTTGGAACAGAAACACTTTTTTGTGTTTCTGTTCTCGGCTACGATTTTTGGGAACAGAAACGCGTTTGGTAACTGCAAAAAAATTCTGTTCTCGGAACAAAAAAAGAACAGAAAGGCGTATGGTAACCGCAAAAAAAAATATGTTCCAATTTTTTTATTTAATTAAGGCGACTATATATATATATTAAAATTAAATTAAATCTCATTCAATTTAGTAAATCAAATTTTATGCACGGTTTATAATTACAATATGGATAAAATCAGCTATAAAAAAATTAATCACGTATAATGAAAGTGCAATCAAGTGCATAAATGAATCATGTCAACGCACATCAATTCACAATAAGGGTATCCTAACATAACCCTAGGGGTTTAGAGAACCCGTGATTAAAGTCTAGGGGTAAAATGAGAAGATTTGGGGACGATTTGCCCAAAGGTCGAAATCGTCATTTTTTGGAAGGTTTGGATATCAAATTACCCAAAATATTCTATGGCCAGCTGATTGTGATCATTTCCCATTTTTGAGAATTTTTTCGGAATTTCTTGATTTTCTTCAACTTTTGGGAGATAATTTGTCGAAAGGACGAAATCGTCATTTTTAAGAAAGATCGGGGATCAAAATATCGGAATAGGTCTTGGCCAGTTGATCGTAGCCATTTCCTATTTTTGGGATTTTTATTTTATTTTTTATGAATTTTTTGGGGGACGGTTTGCCGGAGGGGCAAAACTGTCATTTCTGGAAAGATCGGGGGTCGAAAGACCCGAAACAGGTCATGACCAGTTGATTGTGGTCATTTCCTATTTTTTGAAAAATTTTAGAATTTTTTAGAATTTCCATTTTTTTGACAAAAGTATTTCAAAACCTTTTCTAAAAAGTGTTTCGGGAACACAGAAATAAGTATTTGTTGTTCCTCAATTATGCTTCAAAAGTGTTCTTTTTTCTGAAAAGTGTTTCCAAAACATTTTGAGAATATTTTTTTACCGTACGCGTTTCTGTTCCCAAAGTGTTCCGAAAACACTTTGGGAACAGAAACATTTTTTCTAGAGCGTTACCATACGCATCCCAAATCTCTACAAAATAGGAAAAAAAATCCTCTACAAATGTGGAGGAAAAGTCAAATCTCTTACAAAAAATAAAATTACAGCTCATGCCAACACTATCTCTTAAGTTGGCATGTATATATCTTGCATGCCCAACTTGTCTAGTGAGCTATAGAACGCCCCGCTTGAACTAACCTTTGTCAAGATATCTGCTAGTTGGTCTTCGGATTTCACGAATGGAAACTGAATCACCTTGGACTCCAAGTTCTGTTTAATGAAGTGACGATCCACCTCAATATGTTTGGTGCGATCGTGTTGGGCAGGATTGTGAGATATATCAATAGTTGCTTTATTATCACAAAATTACTTCATTTCAGAAATATGAGCAAAACCGAGTTCTATCATAAGTTTTCGAAACCATAGGAATTCACACAATCCCTTAGTCATTCCTCTAAACTCTGCTTCTGCACTTGAGAGAGCTACTATTTTTTTTCTTTTTGCTCCTCCAAGTAACCAAACTCCCTCCCACAAAGGTAAAGTACCATGATGTTGATCTTATGTCTGATACACTTCTAACCCAGTCTGCGTCAGTAAAACCTTCAATATTAAGATGTCCACTATTCTGAAACCGAAGCCCTCTCCCTCGAGCTCCCTTTAAATATTGGATAATGCGCATTACATTATTCATATAATCTTCACTAAGGGCATGCTTAAATTGACTTAAACACTTATTGCATAGGTAATATCATGACGTGTATGTGACAAATAAATCAGTTTTCCAACTAACCGTGGATATATTTCTTTATTTGTAGGCACCTGATCAGAATACTCTCCAAGTCTATGACTCTGAACAATAGGTGTATCTGCAGGTTTGCAAGCTAGCATTCCAACTTCATCCAACAAATTCAAAATATACTTTTTTTGAGATAGAAAAATACATCAGTTTGATGTTGCTACTTCTATCCCCAAGAAGTACTTGAGTCCTCCAAGATTTTTCATCTCAAACTCCGTTGAAAGCTTCAGTTGTAATTTCACGATTTCCTCTTGATCATCTCCTGTGATAATTATATCATTTACATAAATAATCAGCACGATTATCTTACCTTGACTTCGCCTCAAGAACATGGTGTGATCAGAGTCGCTTTGAACGTATCCATATCTTTTTCATAGCCACACTAAGCCGTCGAAATCAAGCTCGGGGAGACTGTTTCAATCTGTAGAGTGATCGCTCCAACTTACAAATAAGTCCTGGTTGTGATGAAGAACTATAACCTGGCGGAATGTCCATATAGATATCCTCTTGAAGGTCTCCATGGAGAGATGCATTCTTGACATCAAGTTGGTGTAATGACCAATCTAAATTATAAAGGAAGCGGAGACAAGCCTGAGCGAGATGAGTAGGTATGATATTCCCACAAACACGGCGCTCATGGCCTCAAAATGAAACTGTCTTTTTGCTCATTCAAGCTCATTCTTGAAGCTCAACCCTTAAGGAGGTTCCAGGTGTTTCTGATTCACAAGTTTTATATTGTGGCAAGTGAAGAGCATACTAGACCAAACCAATCGTACTACTAATCAACAAAAGGATTCTAACATCCAAAGAACCATGCTTTAAAGAAAGAAGAAGAAGAGGAACTTAGAAACTCATGATTTTTTAGGAACACACTGATATTTCACATCAGGCAAGTTCTGCTGATTACAACTCATTCGAGGGCCTTTTATAGGTATACAAACTTCTCAAGACAAACAGACGTCGGATACGCAGATCCACGGAGAAAACAGAAAAAAGTCTTCAGATGAACAATACTGCTACAGTGTCACTGCTACAGTACTTGCTATAGTACTTTTTCGAAAAGTCTTCTGAAAGCCTGTAGAAAACTTAGTCTTACACACACATTAACTACTAAGACTTTTAACAACAACCTTTAGGACTTTTAACACACACGAAGAGACTTGGATGGTTTTGACGATTTAGAGCCGACGACGGTCTGGGTCTGGATGATAATTGACATCTTCAGAGTCAGAGCTATTTGGGACGTCTTTCTCTTTCTTGTATTTATTCCAATACCATTATTTTTCGAGCTGGGACAGTTTGATATCTGGGTCTTTAGATAGTGGGGGACTATCTTCTTATTCTGCCGCATGCCTTTCTCCTAATAGGATATCTTCCATAGTGACTGGGTCCTGCGGATCTTGTCGAGGGTCTTAATTAGAGCTAGATGGCATCTGAGGCTGGGGCCATAGTTAGAGCTGAGGCCACGTGTAGCTGGAGGATGGCTCATCCTGGGTATTGGATGTAATATCCTGTGTAGGATAAGGATTCTGCGAAAATGGTCCTCCCCAAGGGTCTTGAGTATCAGTGTCCATAAAAGAATCTGGCTGGCTTCTTCTATATTCTTCTAAAGCTTGAATGGTCTGAGGATGCATTTTTGGCCTATCCCACGAGAGATTCATCATGTGGTGGTATGGCCAAATCCCAGGGGGAACTTGATTATTTTCTTCACATAAAATCCTCTGGAGTTCTTTATACTCGTGTTGCATCAGTGTGATGGATATGAGAGTTGTAGTGTGGATTCTAAAGATTTGTAGGTGAAGATTGGGCTTGAAAGTAGTAGTGTCATAGTGCAATGCCTGATCTCGCACATCTCTTGTTGGGCTAAATAAAACCCAAGGCCTGTGAAAAATGACTGTGGTGTGCCTTTCTGGTTCATCTCTTCCAAAATTTCTTTGGGAAATGAAGTTATTCTTCCATGCTGCCAAAGGTTGGAACCAAGTGAGCATTTCTGTCAAAACTTTCTGGTTTGAGAAATCTCCCATGAGTGCTCTAGACAGAACTCGAACAATCTTGTTTGTGGAAAATTCAATGGCAACAGCATATACATTGAGAAGATACCAAAAGAACCATTTGAGATCTTCAGGGAAATCATGATCATGAGACCATCGCAAAACATGGATGAATGGATAATCAGGATTAAGACCGTGTAGTCCTAACATTAATCCACCATAAGTACTGAATATGCGTTAGTGGTACATGTGCATATGATACTTCACATTCTCAGTGAAATTATTTTCTGCAACTTCTCCTAGAACTTTGGAGGGTAACTGTAATAATTCCACAGTGTATCTCGCATTGGTGTAGTGCGAAATGTTCCTGCGTTCAATGGATTTATACACACATACATGTTTATGGATTTAACCGGCTTCTTTGGTGTGGACAAGAAATCTGCAAGGACATTCTTTTTGGCTGCTATATGTTTAGCATCAAAAAAATATTTTGAGAACCATTCAGCCCACCTTAATAGCTGAGGGTGGGGAATATGTTTCTGCTTGAATTTGAGCATTTGGGGAAATGAAGACATATCCATTTCTACCAAAAAGTGATGGCCAATAAGGTGGTATTCAAACTTCTTGATGTCATATTTGACTGCGAGAATCTCCTTAAAAGTGGAGTTGTAATGCATCTTTGCAAGGGTGAATCTTTCACTTTTGTAAGCACAGATGAAGCGCTTACCTTTTATTTCTTCAAGGAGAATTGCTGCCCAATATTTATCACTAGCATCTATTTGCAAATTCTCTGGCCAGTGGAAGGAATTTGCAAAGGAGGGAGATGCTGCAAAACTTCTTTGAGATAGGTTACAACTTGTGTCTGCTTTGGTCCCCATGGAAAGGCATCTTTCTTCAACATCCTTCGAAGAGGATAAAGTGCTTTAGAGATTTTTGGCATAAAATCTCAGAGATAATTGACAATCCCAAGGAAAGCCTGGACTTGGCTAGCTGTCAAATTCTCAAAGGAAAATTTTTGAAGTTGTTATGCAAGGAGAGAACCTGGACAATAGGTGCCTTCTTTCAAATGCATGCCTAAGAACTCAATTTCTTTTTGAGCAAGAATCATCTTCTTTTGAGAAAGCATGATTCCATGTTTCTAGACAATATAAACAAACTGGGAAAGTAATTTGCAGTGGGATTCTTCATCGGGACTGTGGAGAAGAATGTTATCAATGTAAATCTAGGCATGTGGGAGAATGAACTGAAAAATTCTACACATGGCTTTCTGAAAAATTGATGGGGCTGTTTTAAGACCAAAAGGGACAACGGTCCATTGAAAATGCTGGTTTGGAATGCAAAAATCACTTTTAGGACGGTCATCAGGATGAATGCCAATTTGTCAATAGCCTGCTTTCAAGTCGAACTTTGAACAGATCTTAACCTAAGCTAGGCTACCAAACAAAGAGTTTTTGTGAGGCAAAGGGAATTTGTCATCTTGAAGGAATTTATTCAAGGGTTGGTAATTGATCACCAATCTAAGCTTACCACGATTCTGTTCGGCTCGCTTGTTCACATAAAAGGCTCCACAAGCCCATTGTGAATCAGAAGGTTCAATCAAACCTTGTAAGAGTAGCTCAACGCATTCCTTCTAGGCCAAAGCAAGATGTTTAGGGTTCATACCAGAATGACTGGCTTTTGTTGGATTAACATCTTTGTTTTTCTTGAATGAAAGTTTGACAAAGAAGTTAGGATTTTTTCAAAGAGGGTTTGAACAAGTTTGGAGAAATTGGGAATGAGATTCAGAACAGCATGATAAGAGACTTTGAGTGATTGGATCAAGGATTTTTGGTTGGATAATGAAAAGTCTCTGAATATCCACTTATTCACAGAACTGGTCACCAAACTGTAAACCAATGGGTTTGATTCTTAGCTGGGAAAGCTGGGCAAGAACATCACAACCAATGATAAGGTCTTTATTTGGGGAATTGCAACCAAGGATTTTTGTGGATATGGAACAACCTGAGAAGATTTGGAGTGTGATAGTTTTGCTGCGGAATTTTATGATAAAAGTATCACCGGAAGCAGAATAAAAATACTTTGTATAAGGCATCCAGAATGTGACATTCCGAATTTCGACCCCTCTCGAGGCGATGGAATGGAAAGATATCGATCGGTGTATTCAATAGTATCTCGCTCGGAGCAGGCCACTCTCGAGTTAACTGACCGAAAAAGAAAGACTAACGCAAGCACGGGTACGTAGACGTGGGAAATTCGAATAAGAAATAACGTTTTGACCATAAGAATTGTCGAGAGGGATATTTTGGGCTAGCAGAGATGGATTTAGGAACAATCATGGAATGCCTTGCTAGCGTTATATGTTGGGACGCAGGTAATTTCACTTAACCAATGTGTAATTTGCAAGAATTTCCTAAATCGGATTCCGATGATCATGACCGTAGGAACTAGCGATAAACTCTTGCAATCACATGACAACCAAAGTTGCCACGACTTGAGAAATCCTAAGGTCGATACGCGTAGAGCCTGTAAGAGTCGCCCGTCAGTTTGAGATAAATGGGAATTACAAACGATGAGAACTCGACATGGACTTGGCCTTAGAATTGGGTATCGGACATTAAGGAATTCCAACATTTGGAAAAGAATTGAACGTCGCCTCGTCGAGTAATTAAGATTGAGAAAGTGAGATTTGGACTAGAGGTAAAAAATTACCATTTTACCCCTCGAAGGATAATCTTTCCTTTAAGACACGCCAAGGGCAATTTAGTCATTTGTCTCTCTCTTATAGTGGCCAAAAAGTGAGGGCACAATGGTCAATTTGGCTCCAAGATTTTTTATGAAGAAGGGACAAGTGGCTTAACTAAGGGTTAGGCTCTTACTTAGGCATTTGTTGACACCTGATTTTTTTTACCATTTATTATTGTGATTTTTATTCTTTAAAATTAATTAAAAATATCAAAAAAGGTCATAAAATCACAAAATCAACTTTGGAAGCCTTGGTTTAACCTTAGGAACCAATTTTGAACAAAAAATAGTTTTCGGTATTTTTAATATTTTTCGAGTTTATTTAATTATAAAAATACCCAAAAAATCAGAAAAATACCATTTGTGGTCAGAAAAATACCCAAAAATATTCGATAATTTTGTTTTAATTTCCTCTTCAAGTGTGTCACTTTAAATCTCAAAAATTCGGCTCAGGTCAATATGTTCATTCACAAACATAAACCCGAACCGAGCCTAAAAAAAATCATTTTCGAGTCTTTTAGTTTTCAATTCTCACTTTTTATAAGCTATGACATTGGATTCTAAAGTCTTAAAGTGCAATTAGGTCAATTTGCCCTCCAATTTAATCAATTTTTACCAAAAGGGCTTAATTGCACATTTTTCTTTCAATTAGTCCCCGGTTTCACTGATGTATACGTATGCTCTACATATTTATACGTCATACGTATTTATACGTTATGCATATTTGTACTGTTTGGTAACCTCTTTAACTCTTGTAATAATAATAATGGTTATTATTTTTAACACCTTTGTTAGTGCCTTTTTTTTAGCATTTTTGTATTGTGAGTGCTATTGCTAGTGCTATTTTTAAATAGCATTTTTTGTATTATAAATTGTGAGTGCTATTGTTAGTGCTATTTTTAAATGACATTTATTTATCATAAATTGTGAGTGCTATTGTTAGTGCTATTTTTAAATGGCATTTATTTATCATAAATTGTGAGTGCTATTATTAGATAGAATTTATAATTGTTAGTGCTATTTTTAAATAGCATTTTTGTATTATAAATTGTGAGTGCTATTGTTAGTGCTATTTTTAAATAGCATTTTTGTATTATAAATTGTGAGTGCTATTGTTAGTGCTATTTTTAAATGTCATTTATTTGTGAGTGCTATTTTTAGATAGAATTTATAATTGTTAGTGCTATTTTTAAATACAATTTATTGGAAGGTATTTTTGGCTATAAAAGGATGGCAAGAGTTTTGAGGTTGAAGGGGGAGACATTTTGTAGAGTGTGCAAATTTTTGAGAGCTTAGAGAGAAGAACACAAACACTCTCTATATTCTCATCATCTTGAGTGAGCAAAATATACTAAGTTCGGAATATTGATTCCGCATATTGCTAGCACAATTGTTGTGGAGTTATTAGTCGTCTCCCCGTTCGTCAATTGGTGGTGCGTCCGAACTAGATGCCTAACACTTGTGGAGGCTGAGATCGAAGAACATCGAACCGACACCTCCGTTCAAGCACGCTACGAGAGGTAATCTATTTACTCCCTTTGAGGCTTTGTGATTTTTTTTCGATTGAAATGCACGAAGTACGCCTCTGGAGATACATGTATGGGTTGTTATTTATTTCCGCTACGTGTTACGTGGATCCCAACAGTGGTATCAGAGCCAATCCTTAGGCGTTTTCGTGCATTTAATTGATTTTTGCAATTTTTGCAATACTATGGCCAATATGTATTAACGAATTGTTCGTCTTACATGGCTAATGGAGGTTGATTGTTTTTATATGATAAATTAATCAACGTAGCAAAAATTGAGACTAAATCAATTTTGAATCGAAAATTTATGGCTATCTTATTTTACGTAAAAATTCTGAATATGATTCAACGTAGAATTTTTATTGTGTCTTCCTAAGTTTTAAATTGTGAATTTATTACTTACGTGGAAGGGTGGTGATCATGGAAAAATCCCTAATCAATGTGATTGATGTATATATGAATGTATGATGATTATTTATATATTTGGGGTTGTAATTATTAAATGGAGGCTGCGTACTCCTTTTATTTTTCATGTAATCTTTATTTTTAGCATAGTCAATTGTTGATGTAAATGCTACGAGGATTACGTGGGGGAGCCTTTTAAGTCGACGAGCTCTTTGGGGCCCAATTCTTGAAAAGTTCAAGAAACCAAGAAAAAGCGAAGAGCGGCTCTCCGTTATTAAAATATTAAAATGATTAAATGTGGTCTCATTGGCTCGAGACCCATTAAATCATAATTCCATGATCACCACGTAGGATAGATGTTTATGTGATTGACATCTATTTATTTATTATGATTACGTGAGCATGTTAAACTGGTTAATGTGCAAAGTCAGACTTACCTCACCCAAAATTGCGCCTGCATGAAATCCTAGTTAGGAAAATCACTCGCGTTAGGTACCGAAAGGGCGTTGGTAACGACACCAGCGTAACCAAGTCCCCGAACCCAAAAACTCTGGTTCCGTAGAACTGATCGATCTCTCCCAATCGATCAGTAAGGTTTCCGGTCTACCCTCCAAGAAAGACCGGTGGCGACTCCAAATGCATGCACAAGTTGCACATGCCACCACGACCACACTAAGGTCGAAAGCGATCGACTCTTATCGTCGAATCCTTCTGAAAAATACTCCCGCCGCGATTTGGTATGGGCCTGGGAGGGCCCGCGCCGATCCAAGACCCGCGATCGGTAATCCATTAGCCGCGTCCGCTTTCGGACGGGTCGCGACAGCTGGCGACTCCGCTGGGGACACTGTGTTCTAGAACCTATGGTTCTAGACCCCAAGTGAACTTAGGCCGTAATTAAAACGCTGAATGATTTTTCTAACCATGCAGGCGCTCGTGAAGGTGAGGTAAGTCCGCTTACGATAGGTGTTATATGTTTTTGCAAATTGGAGAAATAAGGGGTGTAGTCCGTGATTAACATTGTCTTATGCAGGTTGGGCGTAGGAATGTATGTTGTGTGGATGATTTGAAGTGCTGATTGATAAACTGCTATGCATGAATTGCATTGTGATGATCACAACACGTGGACACACACAACCGCGCCTAAAACCCCGGGCGTCGCCTATAGGAACACAATAGAAGGAATTGAAAATGGAATCTCCGTGAGGAAAAACGCGGGGTAATCCACTTTTCAATTCCGCTCGCTTCGAACTATGGATCGAGTCCCAATGCAACGATAGTTGTGCAATGGAATCGGCTCTTTCTAGAACTCGAAGTGGGAACCTTAACCTTAGGTGCCAAACCCTCTGATTTTTAGAAGTTCACCATAACTTGTCTCATGCGCATGTCTTTGGGCGGTTGGTACACCTAAAACCGCACATAAGTCGACGAGTTTGGTTGGTAAGACTCTCTATACCTCGAATCTATTACAGTTCATATAAATATAGGCATTTCATTCATTGCATTCTGGTGATTAGATTAAATGCCATTTCAAGGATAGATGTGTGTGTTTTTCCCAAACGTCCTTGATAGAAGACGAAGAGGATGATATCCCATGACAAGCACCGAGTGAGCAACAAAGGAGCCTACTATGGACATTATTGAGATATCGTCCAATGAAGATGACGAGTTGGGGCAAGTGATCCGGAAGTCACAGATCGAACTTGGGGCATCCTTAAACGTTAGGATCACATTCCTTTGTTTCATTTTCCATTGCTAGTCCTCTTGTATAGGGTTTACTTTTATCGAGGCTTTTTCTATCTCACCCCTTAGAGTGATTGTATTAGGGATCTATTGGTGTATACATTTAGATGGAACTTGGTTGTATTTCTTTTGACAGGTCATGGGAATGTGATAGTGGCATTTTCTCTAATCATCCGAATACTCCCAAGTCAAGTTTATAATTCCTTTAGAGAAAATTAAAATTGGAAATCTTGCACGACCTTTTTGGTCATATAGGGTAATCCAACCCCAATTTCGCTAGAAGGAATTATACACTTGAATTGGTCCATGCATGTTTTACGTCGCTGGTAATCCACGATAATTGATCGAGAATATCGGCGTTGTTTTGAATTTAATGACGAGATAGATGTCCAAATTACTCTCGTTCTTAACAAAACGGCCTTGATTTGGATGCCGTATCTTCAATTAAATTTAAAACACGTTATTATGCCTCGCACTTTTGAGTAATTCGTTCTTCTCGAAATTGATCAAAAGCGATTATTGTGAATTACATTCCTTTCAATAGTATGCTTTCTTTCGAGGAATATTGATAAAAACTTTTCGCGCAAGATTAAAACCCTTGTAAAAGTTCTTGTCCTTATTAATCATGGGCAAGCATAGGATTGAAAGGGGTTTTTGATTTCTTTTTCAAATTATTCCTTCTGATTCTGTCTTTTTATTTGCAGGTAAAAAAAATAGGTAATAGAGAGAAATCTTTTCCTGGACAAGTCTAAGGCTATTATCTCATCTGATCATGAGCGAGTTATAAAATCAGGACATATTTGCTCGGCTTACTGATATTATGGTTCGGCTCACCCAAGTTGAAGATGTTCGGATGCTCGAAGAAATGAACCATACAGAAGTTAAAACACACACACAAGAGTTCTCATTTATTTTGCTCAGTGGAGGGTTTTCAAAAGCAGGTCATACAATTCGGGGTAGAAAAGTAAAGTCGAAGTGAGCCCTAATTAACGACACGAAGGAGCCCAACTGACCCTCCATGTTATTAATGCTCTGCTCATACTCCCAACTCCGCATGTCATGGTCGGCAAGCCTGAGGAGAAGACTTTTGCATTCTCCCTTAACTTCGGCGACCTTGGCCTCATGTTCTTCGGCGATTATTTCCAGGTCTCGAACCAGTCCATTCCCGCGAGCTATGTCCGCGGTTATTTTGTCGAGCCGTTCTTCCTGCCAGTCGCTCTGAAGCCTCAACAGGACATTGCGGCGGTCATGCTCGCCGGTGGTCAGGGATAGGGCCAATTGCTCCACCAGATTTCTCCTCTCGCGAAGCAACGTCGCGACCCGCTCATTAGCAAACTCGACGGCCTTTTTGTAACTATCGGCCAGATAGTTGGTCAGCACCAAATGATCAGATCGATCCTCATAACGAGCTCGCAAGACGCGAGCCACGAGAACCTCCCGATTAGCAGCACGGTAGGCCTCTAAGGAGTGTGCAAAGAGAGTCGGGAAAATTCTATATTCCCTCCCCAGTGTAGGACCTTCGAGAGAAGTGGTATCAAGGTCCTCGAGCAGGACACAGATTTCATCCTCGGTCGCAGAATGATCGGTTATGTGTGCGTAACCGCGACCCAGTAGGTTATAAAGCTTTTCCCACTGGACCAAGACATCAGTTGAAAAAGTGCGTACGGGAGAGGAGGCCATTTGCGTTGGGTTGGCTTGAGAATAAGACGAGTTTGACAGAGAGATTAGAAGGAAGAAGCTGATTATGCGAGAACGTTAACCTTCCATACATTAATTCCTCATTTTATAGCAACTCGGGGATGATGAAGGGTCTCAGTAATAATGCCGGTGGAGCCCAGTTAGGGGGTAAAGCAGGAGGTCCCCTCACGAGAACCATTGGATTCGTTTCGGTCCGCGATTTCCGGCTCATCAATTAAAAGATGTAAAAGATTTGTCGGGATCACCATTATTAGAGTTAGGTGGGAGGTAAGCGCAACTATCGAAGAGAGCCCTAACAGGATTTGGCAGTCCCATCACGATTGAAAAGCTAAGCGAGAAATTCAAAGTCTTGAGGGGGAACGTTTGCCTAATGATGCTTGAAGAGCGTCTCCTGAACATACGAAGTCACTCGAAGAAAACTTTATAGGGAGTGAGCATACATGAGAGAGTGGAGAACTCTGAGTGGGCAAGAACCAATCAAACATTTCTCAATCCAACATATTTAAGAGGTTATTGTCAGCTGCTAGAGGCGACTGACTCAAAAATCTCAGAAATTGAACTACAGAGGGATCTCGAAGATTCCAAGATCAAGTCTAACGCCAAAACCATGGAGCCCAACACTTCTGGCAACGGAAATCAAGATCACGGCGACGACGACAACGACATCCACGATGTTCAACTCGGGAAAAGAAGACGTCCTCACCAATACTCTCAGGAGGAAACCCAAATGCTGGAAACCCTTTTCAGTAAAAGCCATTACATGAAAAAGAAGTGGAGAATTGAATTGAGCCGGGAGTTGGGGATTAATCAGTCGAGGATCCAGTTTTGGTTTCAAAATAGGAGATCCAAATCGAAGGCTCAACGCAAACGTCAGGTGGTCGAGATTTTAAAGGAAGAAAACCAAAAGCTGCGAACAGAAAACATGAGGTATGAAAAAGCTCTCAATATTACCGTTTGCCCTCATTGCGATAACCTCGTCGCCCTCGGTAAGATATTCCCCGATAAGCCTCACGCGATGATTGAAGACGTTCATTTACCACCCTACTCCCTCGGGGCATCTCCTGCTCAACCAGATTTTGCCGGAGTCACGCATGAGCAGGATGATCCTACGAAGATGATACAAATGCCTCCTGGGGGATGGGATTTGCATCGCTTTGATTGGAGTTACAGTTTCAAGGAGCTGGATGTTACCGCCGACCAGCTCAAAGCATATCAGCCTCATGCACAACAATTTTCGATAGGATCGGGTCCTGCTGGAGATGAGTTAATCAGTCGTCAAGCCATCGATGCAATTTTGGGCCACGATAAGAGGAGGTTCGCTTGGCCCCCTGAATTGCATTCCAGATTCCTAGATGTGGTTCACCAAATGGGGATCGACTCAGCAACTCCGACGCGCATATTTAAGGCCATGAATGTACCGGGGCTTAGTAAGGAGCTGGTCAGGAATCACCTTGCTGCCTACAGAAAGCTATTAAAACAACGTCGAGCGGAGCTAAACCGGGAGGAATCTGTCTCGAGCTCAAAAGCTAGGGGCGACCGCCATTGTAATGCTCAGGCATCAAGAGATACCCGGCCAAATCTAAGCATCAATCAAGCTAGCAACCCGACCACCGGCAAACTGAAAGCTGATCAGAATGTCCTCCCGGGCCATTTCAACATTTCTCAAGAGCGCGTGTCACAAGTACAGCGAGTGCGAACTCCTCCATTCGAGCAGCAGTCGGCTGGTGCTCTGCCTGCCGCTGGTCAACCCACGACAGACGATTTCTTCGATGAGGGGTTCGATGCCTTGTTCAATCAGTGGGAAGCTGGCATGCTTGGACAGCCATGATCTAGCACCTGACTCGGGGCACGATGGGTCGGTCACTACGAACACCCATAGAAAGAAGAACATGTTCACGAGTAGATCACTCATTTTATCGTTGTAAAGTTCCTACGGGAACATTTTTCTTTAATGACTATAGTTAAACCAACGCTATCGACGAACATCGTCATGCTCAGTTGTGATGATCCCTTGTTAGATTAAGTCTGAAACCAGAGACGGTCTTTAAAATTTTGAGTGGCCACGAACTCATTCCTCACCAAGCGCCCGGGATGCTGAAATGAAGAGTAACAGCATGCACAGGGAAAATGCCACTTTCGTTTGAACGATGAAAAGGGGTTGAGAGAAGATCATAGCGTTAATTCCCATGGAGCTAAATGAATTAAACGGAGTCATTAATTGCGGGTCCACCGCTGCTCCCCACGTTCTCGGGCCTAGCAAATCATAAAAGGCGCCGAAAGATTGTAGACCCACCACTTTGAAGACTGAACTAGGGGACGAGCGCAATACTCGATGAAACCGAATCAATGCAAGAGAGTTTGTGATCCTATCACGAGGAAAAAGAAAGGGGAATACAGACGATGAGTAATTGCAGGATCTCGGGAGGAGCGCTTGCTTGCTGGTCTTCATATGCAGCCTGAAGGATGGTTCCAGGACACGCACAATCACTTGAGAAAATTTCTAGAGTGAGCAAACACGTAAGAGCGAATTGAGAAAGCTGAGTGAACTAGATCAGCCCGAGATACCCCGATCCATCATGTTTAAAAGTTATTCCCATCTGCTAGAAACGCCCGACCTGGACATTTCTGAGCACGAACTGCTGGGAGACTTTGAAGATCCTGGAGCTGAATCCTGCCCGAAGGCCATAGAGACTGACTCCTCCAGCGATGAAATTCTAGGTTTCAGCTACGAAGAAGGAGTATACAATGATGACCGGAGTCGGAAAAGGAAGCAACTACAACGCCACACTCCAGGCCAAATCCGAGAGCTCGAAGCTTTCTTCAATGAATGCCCCACTCCAAGCAGACAACAGAAAATGGAGTTGAGCCGAAAAATAGGATTGGAGCTTTCGAAGGTCAAGTTTTGGTTCGCCAACAAACGAACCCGGGTGAAACAGCAATACGCAGACCATGAGTTACTGGTCCTGAAGGAGGAGAATGAGAAGCTTCAAGCTGAAAGCGCGAGATATAAGGAAGCTCTGACCAAGGCCACCTGCCTTAATTGTGGTAATCCTGTTGTCCTCGGTGAGGTGTTCCTCGATGAACCGTCCCTGTTGACGAATAACGCTCAGTTGTTACCGTATTCTCCACAGCATTTTCCGACACAACCAGATATCGCCGGAGATCTGCATGAGCAAGTCAACACCATAGGATCAACACCAACATCCTCTGAGAAATGGGATATGAATCATCACAGGGGGAGTTCTCTCAATGACGAACTCGCTGTCACAGCCAGCCAATCCAAAGTCGGTGAGTCCCTCCCTGGACAACTTTTGAAACGACTAGATCCCGTAGAGAATAGCTACCGAAGTATTGACGATATTTTGGGTGATAAGAGAACAAGGTTTTACTGGACCTATGAACTTCACACCAAATTTGTTGATGCAATTCGAGAGCTGGGAGTTGATTCGGCTAGCCCACTACGCATACTCGAGATTATGAATGTGCCGGGGCTCTCTAGAATTAACGTCGAATCTCACCTCAAGTACTATAGGAGATTGCTAAGGGATGGAAGGATAGCGTTAAACCATCATAAAGCCAGTTGGAGCTCAAGTGCCGGGCAGAGTTACAACCACGATGATTGGAGAGCCGAGAGCACCCAACCGTGTTTCAGCAATGACGGGACCAGCAGTCGTGTCAGCGACTCCTCTAACCCAAATCAGAATGCTCCGCCGAGCTATCTCAATACTCCTCAAGAGTATATACCGCAGTTCCAGCACATAGGGATTCCTCAGTTTGAGCGCGATTCGATCATTAATGCTGTCCCTGAAGCGGATCTGGCATTGGTAGAGAGTGCACATATAAACCTGCCGGTCATTGGAGGAAGTTCCAATTCGAGGGGTCAAGTTGCTCACGGCGAGAGCAAAGAGAGGAATCCCTCGCCTGCAGTCGACGACAGCCAATCTGGGCACCAAAGGCTAGAAAGAACAGGCGATTTCCTTGAGGAGGAGCTGGACACTTGGATCAATACTCTTCAGGAATGTATGTCTCGACCCCAACAGGGCAATGATGAAGGTTCCAGCTCAAAGACTCCAGTTCCTCACAATGAAGGCGATAAAGGAAATCTGCCCCCAACAATTGTTGATACCCAACTTGAACATCAATGGCTCGAAGACCCGAGCAATTTCCTTGGCGATGAGTTCAATCTTTGGCTCGATCAATTTGGAGCCGGAGGGCCATCGCAGTGGTGACGCAAGGCAGGTGACCAAACGTCTGATGCAAGGCATGGTTACTCGATGAAAAATGCTTAGACGAAAGGGGTGGAACACTCCTATTGAATATGTTGTTGATCGCACTGTAAGGTTCCCACGGGAACATCTTTCATTAATGTCTAGAACTAATTGCGCGTGAGTGTCAACATCACCCTTTGAGCATCTTCAAGCCGAGGGCCGTGGATTAATCGCTTAATTCGTGGAGCAAGTTCCCCGAACAATGACTATCACCCGCGGAGTATAATGGGATCTACCCCTTCAATACGAAATACGTTTGGCCGCGAAGCCACCTATTTGGTAAAACGATGTATCGTTCCTAAACGATCTTCAATCGAATACCGAAGTAATGTCTCATTTCTTTCCCTTCTCAGGTGATAAACGTGGATAAATCACTCAAGGAGCCATTTGTTCGAATAACAGAACAGACGTTGCCTAACTGGGGGCAGATGAACCATTGATGTTGCAAACACTCCAAGAATGGATAGGCGGATTTGATAGATGTTGTTCATATCAATACGCAATATCAGAACGGGATGAGAACCAAGAGTAAAGTTGTATCGTTCCAATTTGTCTTGAATTTGAGAATATGAATTGATACTCGTTATTTATCCTTGACAGGGGAATCGCCTTACAGACGAACAGGTTTTCACATCCCATGTATTACCCGTTAGAATACATGACCAAGGGTAAATTGTATCGTTCTAATTTTTTGAAAAATTCGTGAACGTACAATAACATGTTTCTTCCGCATTTTCAGGATCTCCAGCCGCGGGGGACAGGTAAGTATCCCTTTCCCCAATCCATTGAAGATGTTAAATAAAAAACAGAGAGAAAAAGAAAAGCTTTCAGAATCTAATGTCTAGAAAAGACATAGAATTCAAACTTCATTGGCATTCATGTCTTAAAACAGGAGGTTATCTGAACATGAATAAGAACATGCATGGTGCATCATAAAATCCCCTTGACGGGTAAAATTTTTGGAGAAAATGAAAGAGATTTTTTCCAATCAAAAGTTCAAAACTTTTAAAAGGACGTTTTCTCAAAAGAAAAGAGGCAAAGCCTAGTCCAAACACGACACACTGGAGAGAAGTGGAGCGGATCAGATAGCAAAATCTGGACCTACGGAAGTAGGGATTATTCGCAACGATTACATGGGTTGGGATGACGGAGGCATTCGTTTCATATCCCTCAAACACTACAGGTGACCGTTGATAAACCCTTTGAACGACGGTTTTCATTCTTAACCCTGTCAAGAACCACCCCACATCGGGGCAAAATGGAGGTGAGTCCAGCGGTATCAGGAGAAAATGGTTAGAAATTTTCTTGCTCGGACTAACATCAATCTTTGTGTGTTGTTTATATGGTAATCCAAGTGCCATAGGATGACGAGAAGCATTCATTTCTCTATCCCACACACCATATCCTTTGCACAGCCAAGTTGAGCCTGCAAATTCATTTCATAAACCCCTGTTGGTGATCATGGGATGTTTCAAGATGGAAACTGCATCACTCCAAGAACGGAAGAAATCAAGAGATGGGATTTATAGAAAAATCTCATATCGGCGTTTAAATGTGCTATGATTCAAGTTGTATATCTAGCACAATTTTCTGAACATCGTAGTTCCAAAGGAAAAGAAAAGGCGTGATTTCAACAAAGAAAAAAATCCCCAGCATCAAGAAAAAGCAAAGTGCCTGGTAAAAGCAAGGCCGATGCTCGTGAAAACTGTTTGATTGATCCCCAATAAAGCCTAGTTGGGAAGAGAGAAAAACCCATAAAGGAGTCAGATCAAGAAGACTGCTCCCCAAATGATGTCAGCCGTGGTGCAAAAACACGGACATAATTGTCAATCTCTTAATACCACAAGAGACGTTCTCTAAAGGACTTGTGCACACCTCAAAAGCGGTTGCACACCTCAAAAATGGAAGATGCAGAATGGAAAAGACATGTGACAAATTGGCAATGATCACCAATGTCAAATCCTTCGTGATTTCTGGGCCAAAAACAAGCCTTTTTCGGTCCCCAATCCTACCAATGTTACAACCCTGAAACAGTCTTCTCTGACTAAGACACTTGGGTTAACATATAGCTTAGCTCGAAGAAGTACAAGCAAGACTCTTTCTTTCTCATTTTGCAGGGTTCTTGACTTGTAAACCCGGAGCAGATGGTGAAGATTTTCATTCGATGGCCTCGACTCCAAAGCGGGTCCCCCTTGAAAACCAATATCCAAGCCCAACATTACGGTCCCGTGGAAGACCTCCCGACCGATCAAAATGTATGCGCTGCGAATGAGCCTAAAACCTAGGCACAGGTCAGTAGGGAATTGAGTGCATCTCCTAAAAATCATCACCTCAAAACAGGTGAAATGGCCTCCTTGTCGAGAAATATTCCAATTGATGTTTTGAGCAAACTCTTTTTGGAAATTTTCAAACTGTTGATCCAGATTTTCCATACAAGGGATTTGTGATCACATTTGCATGTTGCAAGAATGTTTTGGATAACCTCCAGCATCAAAATGCACATCTCATGACTAAAGCTTAAGTCATAAAATTTTGTCAATTGGACAATTGCTGTCTTCTCAAAGATTACCAATATTTTCTTGGGGAAGAGAAACCCTTAAAAAAAAATCCTTTTCAAAATCAGACAGTCTCATTGGACGTGGAGAACCCTCGTCATGAGATCCCTTTTCAAAATTTAGGTAGTCTCATCGGACGTGGAGAACCCTCGTCATGAGACCCCTTTTCAAAAATCAAGCAGTCTCATCGGACGTGGAGAACCCTCGTCATGAGACCCCTTTTCAAAATTTAGGTAGTCTCATCGGACGTGGAGAACCCTCGTCATGAGACCCCTTTTCAAAAATCAAGCAGTCTCATCGGACGTGGAGAACCCTCGTCATGAGACCCCTTTTCAAAATTCAGATAGTCTCATCGGACGTGGAGAACCCTCGTCATGAGACCCCTTTTCAAATATCAAACAGTCTCATTGGACGTGGAGAACCCTCGTCATGAGACCCCTTTTCAAAAATCAAGCAGTCTCATCGGACGTGGAGAACCCTCGTCATGAGACCCATTTTCAAAATTCAGGTAGTCTCATCGGACGTGGAGAACCCTCGTCATGAGACCCCCTTTTCAAAATTCAGGAAATCTCATCGGACGTGGAGAACCCTCGTCATGAGACCCCTTTTCATTTAGGCAGTCTCATCGGACGTGGAGAACCCTCGTCATGAGACCCCTTTTCAAAGTCAAAAACTGATGGTAGACACCGCCTGAAGGGTCAAACAAAGGTAGATACCGCCTGAAGGGTCAAATGAAGGTAGATACCGCCTGAAGGGTCAAATCAAGGTAGATACCGCTTGAAGGGTCAAAATAAGGTAGATACCGCCTGAAGGGTCAAATCAAGGTAGAAACCGCCTGAAGGGTCAAATCAAGGTAGATACCGCCTGAAGGGTCAACTCAAGGTAGAAACCGCCTGAAGGGTCAAACCAAGGTAGAAACCGCCTGAGGGATCACATTAATGGTAGAAACCGCCTGAAGGGTCACATATGGTAGAAACCGCCATAAGGGTCAATTCATTGGTAGAAACCGCCATAAGGGTCAACTCATTGATAAATATCGCAGTAAGGATCAACACAAAGGTCTGATCCACCATACGGATCAAAATCCTTGGCAAATCCCAAAGCGTGGGATGCGCCTTCCTTAGGTTCCTACAAGTTAGGAATCTTATCATGGTATGACCTACCATACAGGTCAGAGCTTAATCTCCCTAGGATATTCTGAATGACGAGTCCTAGGCATCTTCTTGAAAGTCGTTGCAACCGGCAGCATCCGACAGGTGAGCTTCAGGTAAGCCTCTCTCACTCCGGCCCATGTTCAAATTGTTAGAGCAAACCGGGGATTGATTTGAGCTTTTATCAATAGGCTTAAGGATCCGATGTCATAACATTTCTTCTCTTATTTTCCCAGTTGAGTCGGTTAGGAATCAGGTGCCACCTTATCTTTGAGAGAAACCTCTAACGAGATTCCTCTCAAAGAGGGGCAGCTGTTGACACCTGATTTTTTTTACCATTTATTATTGTGATTTTTATTCTTTAAAATTAATTAAAAATATCAAAAAAGGTCATAAAATCACAAAAACTCTGGTTCCGTAGAACTGATCGATCTCTCCCAATCGATCAGTAAGGTTTCCGGTCTACCCTCCAAGAAAGACCGGTGGCGACTCCAAATGCATGCACAAGTTGCACATGCCACCACGACCACACTAAGGTCGAAAGAGATCGACTCTTATCGTCGAATCCTTCTGAAAAATACTCCCGCCGTGATTTGGTATGGGCCTGGGAGGGCCCGCGCCGATCCAAGACCCGCGATCGGTAATCCATTAGCCGCGTCCGCTTTCGGACGGGTCGCGACAGCATTAAATGCATGTCTTATCCCCACCTACCAATCTTGTCAAGCTTTGATCTTGGAGATTAAGCAAACTCTCTCTCTCTCTCTCTCTCTCTCTCTCTCTCTCTCTCTCTCTCTCTCTCTCTCTCTCTCTTCAAGCCTTGGCTGAAAATCACATCCCTCTATCTCTCATTTTCACTTTTCCCTCAAACTCTCTCTTTTTCTCTCACCGGCCAGTCTTGTATTCCTTCACTGTGCCGGCCATTACTTCTTCATCCGGAGTTGGATTGAGGTGATTCCATCGCCATTAGAAAGATATTTCTCTTGCCATTCCAACAAGGTATTATGACCCAAAATCTACCCAGCCGTTTGTCCCGTAGAGCCATTTGAAGGAACAAAGGTCATGCTGGTCGAAATTTGACTCAGTTTGAGAAAGAGTCTTCGTTCGTCCACTTCGAGGGCTCGATTGCTTCCAAAATTTCGGTGAGATCCTCCTGACATCGTTTGTACACTTCAAGCTGATTTGGGAATTAGATGGAGTTAGGATAGATTTTGAAGTTGGTTTTGTGTGTTAATCCAAGGACAGATTCTGCCCCCTATGCACCGGCTGTAAAACCGAGCCATTTGAGAAACTTTGGATCATCACCGTGCCTTGAAACTTTCAGTAAGACCTCTATTGATGTTGTATGATGTGTTGGTAAGGAGATCTTGTAAAGAATTGGAGTTTAGAAGTATTTGAAGGGCTGATTTGAGGTGAAAATTGAAAATCGTGTAGATCTGCTCCCATCGCACACTAATTTTAAAATGGCTCGTTCTAGGTCGTCCGGTATCCAAATTGAGCTCCGTTTTCGTTCACACGTCCATAAGACCTTGAAGGATAAGTTTCTGAAGGTAGATTTTCAAAAATTCAGTAGATCAATACCAATTTTTTCGGGACTGAATCTAGTTGTGGAAGGCCAAAATGGACAGCTTGGTGCCGCGATGTTTCGTTGATCGTTTTATGGAATTGCTTGGCCTAAGCTCGAGGTAAGTTATGTCTAAACCTTTATTAGGATATTAGGTTACTAAAGGATGAGGTTTTTGAGTTGGAATGAAAGGTTTTATGGACTGATTTTGTGAAAGGCACGAGGAAACCCAATTCTGCCCTATTTTGATGAATTGAACTTGAGCGATTTCATGGCACGACACTTGTGAAACCAAGGTTGAATTGAGGAGTCTTAATCTGGTTGTGGCGTGTGGTTGGGCCATTTGACGTGTTTTATGGAAATTCTCATTTATTTGAGTGCATTAAGCTGATTGGTTTACCAATCGAGTCTTGAGATGACTTGTGAATGACCAAATTTGAGATTTGCTTGAGTTGAGCCGAGTGTTGCTCGTGTTTTACTTAACATGTTCGAACTTGAAATGTGTTTTGTCTAGTGACGGATGTTTGAAAAGAATGCCTTGAATAGGCGATAAATGCTTGAGTTTGCTGAGTGTGTTTCTGATTGAAAATTGAGACTATTTATACAATTAGTTTTTATAAATAAATGACGTGTGGGATCGCCGAAAAAAATTATAGATGCACTGGTATGTGGGATCACCGAGAATTTATAATTTGGCCAACGTATTGGGAGGGAGTTACTCCCATTTGACCTGACGAGGTCGTGCGGCTAGAAAGTTCCATACTGACACGATTCATCTTGATTGAAAATAGGCGTCGAGAGTCGTATGGTGACTGAATCATCTCTAGGTTCGGACGCGAGAGTCTCATATGGACCGACGGGTTATATGGAGACTAAATCATCTCGCGGCCCAAAGTGGGCGGCCCAAGATGTGCGGATATGGAAAAAACTATTTTCTGAAATATCAAAGAACGAGTTTTTGAGAAATCGAAATGCCTCTTGAATCGATATTTGCCTCGAGTTTCAAATTTTCCTCATGAGTTGAAAATGGCCCAGGAAGGGCGTGAAAGAAAAATGTATGTTTTCTGAAAGTTTCGATAATGGTATTTTGATGAAATTGAGAGTTGCCTCATGTTTTTAAGATGGCGTCGAGTGCTTGCTTTTGATTGAAAACTCTGCCACTGTACGAAGCTCAGATTTTTGCCATGATTTGTGACTGAGTCAAATATGCAAGATTTGGAAATACTGAAAAGCCATGATTTTGATGGAATCATGTTTTTGCCTTGCCAAAGTTTTTATTTCCAAAATACTCACGTTTTTCAAAAGTGTCTGGACGTACTGGCGGCCTAATTTAGGATTAGGTTTAACTTACTGAGATTTTATATCTCACCCCGTCGTGGGATAATATTTTCAGGTCTCAAACGATGAAAATCCAAATTTGCCATAGATTGGCATTTGAAGAAGTCATTGGAGGAAATGAAGATTAACCTGATTGAGACATTAGGGATTATATATTGTTTGGAGTTAGAATTATACCTGACTTTGACATTAATGAGAAGTGTATCCCTTTCTTTTATCATGAGTCATGTTGTTTATTTTGTATGGAGTTTGTATTTTCTCGCTTCCGCATGCATGTATCATTTGGAAGTTCTGAAGTCGTTGGCCGATGGATCCTGGGTAATAACAACAAGAAAAACGGCATGGTGGGATGTTCGCGTGTCCGCCGGGTTCGGGGTGTGCTCCGGGAGTACTTTTATATCCATGAGGGATGCTGTCGCACCAGTATCAATGAGAGAGATGACTTGGATGGGTTTATCATCTTCTGAAGTGTGGATTTGGATGGAGATATATGGAGAGTGGAAAACAGGTTGGACATGGAAGGATTCAGAGATAGTATCAAAGAAGAATGCAAAGATATTACAAGGGGATTTATCAGAGTCTGAGGAATATGTTTGAAAAGCAAAAAGTGTGTCGGGTGAAGGTTCATCTTCAACAGAGAATACAGACTCAATATCTTCGTCATCCAATGGGATACCTGTGGTAGAGGGAATTTTTTGGATCATGTAGCTTCCTTGACCCTTTGCTTGGGGATAGTTTTTTGCAAAGTGCCATTTTTTGCTACAGATGTAGCATCTGTCAGATTAGGTTAGTGGAAATTAAATGATCATCACCCAAGTAATGACACTTGTCCTTGTATTAATAATATCAAAGCTCCAATGTCTCCTTTGCCCCTCAGATTTTTCGACAGCCTTGGGGAGGAAGTAAAATTGCCAAATGACTAAAATGCCCTTCTCAAATCAATTAGGCAAGGTTAACCCTCCAAGGGCAAAATGGTCTTTTCATACCTTTCGTCCGAAATGCCAGTTTTCTGATATAAATCACCATTGATGAGGCAACGTCCATTTCAATTCAAATGTTTGAATTCCTCGATGTCCAATACCCAAATCTCGAGGTCCAATTTTATGTCGAACTCTTGTCGACTGTAATTCCAGTTTATCTCAAACTGACGGGCGACTCTTGCAGGCGATACACGTATCGACCTTGGGATTTTCCCAAGCCGTGGCGACTTTGATTGTCATGTAATTGCGAGGGTTTATCGTTCATTCCTTTGATTCTGATCATCGAAATCCGATTTAGGAAATTCTCGCAAATTACACATTGGTTAAGCGGAATCACCCGCGTCTCAACGTGTAACGCTAGCAAGACCTTCCATGATCGTCCTTAGATCGATCTCTACCGGCCCAAGATATTCCCTCAACAATCCTTATGGTTAAAGTGTCATTTCTCATTCAAATTCTCCAGGTCCACGTATCCGACTCCGCGTCAGTCTTTCCCCTTTGGTTAGTTAACTCGAGAGTGGCCAACTCCGAGCGAGTTACTACTGAAACACATCGATCGATATCCTTCCATTCAATAGCCTCGAGAGGGTTGGAATTCGGAATGTCACAATACCTTCGGAAGGTTAGTTCTTGGACTTGACCTTCAAGCTTGCAAGATACTTCGTACAGTTCCTCCTCCAATGCCCCATGACACCACAGTAATGACATTTCCCTTTTTCAATCTTGTGCTTTGGTTGCACAGCAGCTTTCACAGGCTTCTTCCATTTCTTTTTCTTCAAAACAGTCTTACTTTTTTAAAAAAGAAGTCTTAGCTATAGCCACTACATTGGGCCTTATGTTGTGCATTTCATTCTCATAAACTACCAGCATACTATGTAACTCAGATAGAGTTTTGTCCATCTTATGCATGTGGAAGTTTTGGACAAAACTAGAGAAGGAATCAGGTAAAGATTTGAGAATCAAATCCAAAGCTAAGTCATTGTCCATGACAAGATTCAGCCTAGCCAATTCTTCTATGTGCCAGATCATTTTCAGGACATTATCATTAATTGATGATCCCTCAGCCATCCTCATACGGTACAATGCCTTAGATATCTCATATCTAGAGGTTCGATCATTCTCATCAAAAAATTCCTTTAGGTGCAATATGATCGACCTAGCATCTTCCATCGCTTCATACTTCTTCTGAAATTCATTATTCATTGAAACAAGCATATAAGACCTAACTTTTAAGTCATCATCATGTCATTTATCATAAGTGATGCGTTCCTCTTGGGTCTCACCCTCAGGAAAGGAGGTTGGCATATTTTCATCAAGCGCATACCCGAGTTTTCTGAATTGAGAACAATTCTCAAATTCCTCTCCCAGTCGGTGAAATTGGGCCTGGTCAAACAATTCTTGTCAAGTATCGAAGCGAGCGGGTTTGTGTTCACTATTTTTCAGAGTAATAAATATCTGTACAGAAAAAAAAAATTGTTAGCCGTTGTCTTTCAAAATAACTATTTCATTTTGGCCTTTAAATGAAATAGATCCTCCAACTAAATTTATATTCGGATGGATCCCATACTCCTTAAAATGGAAAACGGCAACTTTATCGGGTAAAGATTACTAGTGGGGATTGGAGTCCCATCAGCTCATAGTCCACCTCACATAACAGTTATTGGTGTTCTATAAGCTTAGTGAGTGCATCAACTTATTCAACGCATCATATACGAGTCCCAATCATAACTTCGGCTTCTAGACCATGAAACTCTCACCTAACAGTTATTGAGTTCATGATCATAGTTAAGTCTAACCCATCGTCTCATGCAAGTATTGAAAACGCAAACGATCCCCTCACCTAACAGTTATTGGAAATCGTTCGGCTTCAACCCTACAACATCATATGTTTAATGGATTGATCCATTATTATGAATGACAGTTGACCCCTATGTATCCATAGCTAGTCAATCAATCACTATAATAAAAGATCAAAGCACGACGATGGAAGGCCACGAGTCCAAAACCCGTTACAACTTAATATTATTTTAATGAGATTTTGAGTCATTATTAAATGTCTCACTTTGCACATTAATCGGTTTAACATGCTCATAACGAAAAAATAAATAAATAGATGTCAATCGCATAAACATCTATCCTACGTGGTGATCATGGAATTATGGTTTAATGGGTCTCGAGTCAATGAGACCACATTTAACCATTTTAATATTTTAATATTGGAGATCCGCTCTTCGCTTTTTTTTTGTTCTTCGGACTCTTCGAAAATCGGGCCCAAAGAGCTCTCCGGCTTTATGGCTCCTCCACATAGTCCTCGTAGCATTTACATTAATAAATGACTATCCTAAACTATGCTAAAAAATAAAAATTACATGAAAAATAAAAGAAGGACGCAACCTCCATTATAATAATTACAACCCCAAAAAATACCAATAAACACCATACATTCATACATTCATCAATCACACTACTTAGGGGTTTTTCCAGTATCACCACCCTTCCATGTGAGAAATAAATTCATAATTTAAAGTTTCGGAAGGCCCAAATAAATAAATAAATAAATAAATAAATAAATATGCATTTAATCATATTCAAGGTCAAGCAATGCAAGCCACGTGAAGAAATTAACGCCGACGGAACAAATTTCACGTGCGTAATTCCAAACGGTATTAGCATTCTCGCCCCTCTATTCATAGCCACGAATCATTTTGCAGAATTCATACGTAATATAAAACTCACTACAGATTTCGATTCAAAATTGATTTAGTCTCAATTTTTGCTATGTTAATTAATTTTTATCATATACAAATAATCAACTTCTATCGGCCATGTAAAAAGGACAATTCTTTAAAATAAATTGGCCATAGCATCGCCAAAATCAATACGCACTAAAAAATAATTAAACGCACGAAAACGCCTAAGGGTTGGCTCCGATACCACTATTGGGATTCACGTAACACATACGGGCAAAAATAAAATAAATAAACTCAGCGAAAATAATAAATTGCCCATACATGTATCTCTAGAGGCGTAGTTCGTGCGTTTCAATCGAAAAACATATTAAACAAATAGAGTTAACGAATTACCTCTCGTAGTGTGCTTGAATAATGAAAAACGGTTCAAATGTTCTTCGGTCCAAAGCCCACAAGTGTCGATCTTCTAGTTCAGACACACCACCAATCACAACGACGAACGGAAGAACGAACTCGCGGGAATCACCACTCGATTGTGCTAGCAATTCGTAATGATATTTTTTTCTCATTCTTGAATTTTTGGTCACCATGGGAGAAAGCAAAAAAAAATGAGAGAGAGAGAGAGAGAGAGAGAGAGAGAGAGAGAGAGAGAGAGAGAGAGAGAGATAGATAGATATGAATTTTCTGCTCACAAAATTCACACCCTTAATCAAATGATTAGATCCTTAGATTATGCATTACACATACATATACACGCATAATTCTAGGATCCGATCCGAGAATTATTCTACTATACAATCATCAATTTAGCCCACCAATCAATTATCGTAATTATGACAATTAATCAATTTGGCTCTTGATGGGCGTAAATTTCCAACATAAACAACCTCCAATTTCGCATAAAAATGTCAAAAATGATGGGTCAACAAATCAAATCCAATAGTCGCATGCTAATTCACAACACAAAACCAAGATCATCAGTCAAAGAGCTTTCACCTCACGCTCGAACAATGCAGCGAACAGAAAGAAGAGCAACAGATCTGAATAAGAGAATGTATACATATCCATTCCCAAATAGCCACTAGATCCGACTCAACATGCCAAGTAAAATACTTTGCTATAGGGAGTAATAATAAAACGTCCTCAAGTTCACCAGATATATTCTCCACTGTATTGTGTACAGCCGAGCGGACCCACAACACCACAATTGAGCGGCAATAACGAACGAGATCGAGCGGCGGGAGTGAGAGAGCTTGAAGGAGGTGAGCCAAGGAGATGAGGCGAGGGGGCGAGATGAGGTGGCAAGACGAGACAACGCCGGCGGCCACGAGGCAAAGACCAACGTCAAGGGAAGGCGCGGCGACAAAGCGAGAGCAGTGAGAGACAGACGCGAGACAGAGAGGACTCATAGTCAAAGGAGACGCGTGACATCAAAAGCAAACTCAGCAAAGACAGATTGGGGAGGTCGAAAATTAGGTCACATTTTGGACTTTCTGAATTTGACCCTTTTTCGGTGAGTTTGACCTTGTGTGATGCTCGAACACGCGCGTGTTCAACGCGTGTTTGAGCATGTTCGACGTGTGTTGGACACCGACACGTGTCGAAAAAAAAAATCCCCTGAAGAGCGAGTTCGTGCTACATAGTTGAAAAATGTTTTCCAACTTTTCAAAAACTTCCTTCTAAATAAAAACATTTTTCACATAAATCATTTTAAGGAAAAAGAATAGCTTTCACTCGTTTGATGATTTAGATAAAGTAAATTTCCTTCTTGTCAAAGAGAAAAGTCGTTTTTTTCCCGATCTAAGCTTCTTATTTTTAGTTCATGAAAAAAAAAATCCCGCAGATAGACTAGTTTTTGATCTTCCAAACACCGAAAAGCTGAAAAACAATTCTCCTTCAAACGAACGGTCCGGCTATTTTATACTTTGCACTTGTTGATATAATGTTTGTTAAATTACACTCAGTTGGGTATGATTGACAATAGTAGATGATAGATTGACAAGAACAGGCTTTGGACAATCGATCTGTACGTGCAGTTGCCATTCAAAAGTCGAAAGTCATCTCATCTATCGTATTCTGCAAATCGTATGATAGTTATTGTTTGAAGTAATTAGTCAATTAAAAATGTCGTTATTATCTACAATGATTTGTGTATAAACATATTCTTAGATAATTGATATACTTTTTTGTTCATTTTTTTTCTAAATGATAAGCGATTATTTTCTGAAAAATATTTTTTAAATCATTTATTATTCGCGAAAAAAACAAAGGCTTAATATTGCATGAAAATGATATCTCACATTGGACAACCATGACATGTGGAAAGAACTCGTTGACCACTATCATTCAAAATACTAAGTCTGATAATTGAATCAATGAAAGATAGAAAAGTGAACTCTCTTAATCGGCGTCTTTGTGTCATGACAAGCCAATGCGCTCATTAGTTGGCCAAACTTATGTCAGGAATCCGACTCAACACATTTACATACTCCAAATTAGGGTGTGCACACCGGGTCCAGTTCAATACTAAAACCAGACCGAACCGGCTTTAGACCGATCGGTGCAAAGCTAGTTCTAGAGAGAACCGGTTCAATTTCTAATGGTGAAAACCTACAGCCGGCTTCTTGATCGGTTCTTTTCCCGATTCCAAAGCGGAAACTGCCGGTTCCCATGTTTAAATGGTTCTAATCCAGTTTTGTTGTCTCTTTCTACAAAACAAAATAACTCTCCAATTCTCGGACTGAGAACGATATAATCTTTCATCAAGTGAATCTACAATCTATGGATATGTTAGTTCTGCTAATTTATGGTCATTCCACTAATGGCTTGCTGCAACAGTTATGGACCATCTAGATACTATGTTCTAAGCCTACTACCTTCTTTTTCTTTTTTCTTTTTTCTGTGGGGATCTAATGATATGGGATTGGGATTTCCTAACAAAGCAATGTTAGGGTAACATTGTCAAATCCGAGCCGTCCAAATCAAGATGGACGGCTCGGATTTGATATACAACACCCCATAAAAAAATTGAATTTTTCTACCTAAAACTTTCCCATTTTGATGAATGATGTATATCAAATCCAAACCGCCCATCTTGATTTGGACGGCTCGAATTTGATAATGGCACCCTGTCAGGAAATATAAATCCAATGATCTGACCCTACTTTTTTCTTCTTCTTTTTCCTTTCTTTTTTTCCACGGTCTAAGCCTACTTTGCCTCTTCTAGAATTGACGTTTTATCGACTAGAGAGACATATCCCCTGCTAAAGTGAGAAGGAACTTTAATAAAATATATACAATATTAAATCACGTCTTCATTAATCAAATTAAATTTGTATAATAATTGATAGCCATCTTACAAAATCTCACTAGCTAGTCTCCAATTTGTTCTAGAAATTTCAGTCCCAACAACATAATAAGCATCATTGTACTATGTATGGTGTGACATCCACATTATTTTCCTATAAAAAAAAAAGACTAATTCCTTTATGTTTTATCATTTTATTTTCCATTTTCATTATCTTAGTTTGTTTGATGATTCCTTCCTTTTTCTAAACCGATTGTCTAGATTCGACGTATATATTGGTTAAGTTGAGTTCTTCATGACTGCTATTTTGACTCGACGATTGCCACATTTTCCAATTGACTGGCCCAATTTTTCTTCCTCCTCTTTCCCTTTTCAAAGCACGCACAAGAAGAGAGTGCTGGTCAAAAAGCCGTCTATGTAGCAATTAATGTTCTTCCCTGAGTCTTACAAATTTAATCTCTCATATATGACTAGCAAGTAGGCGCACGTATTGCATGAACTTGAGCTCTTTTTCCTACCGTCCGCAAATGAAAGGAACGGTCGAAGTGGCTAACAAAATTTTAATATTATTAAAAATTTCACGTTACCATCGGCGGACTAAAATTGGTGGAATGGACTGAACTGACTAAAATATAAAAGATTTATGACTTGATTGACATAAAAAAAATTATGATTGAATGGGCACAATTACAATAAATTTATGATAATTTTGGTAATTTTCTCCATGAGACACTAGTCCTTCTCATGTGACCTGTAATTAATCATTTCGAAAACTAAATTACTTCGAATAAAGCTTACTTAATAAGCCTTTTGGATGTACTTATTAGTTGATACATTATAATTCTCAGAATGATAACAAAAATATATTTAGTGTACGCATGACAACAGTTCTATTTTCCTATTTGTCTATTTTTATGTTATGGGGAATAAATTTGGAACCGAAATTTATTTGGTAACACGATTTCATTTTTCAATTTTCAGGATAAATTTTTTTCCCATATAATTTTTTTTATTTCTAGAACAAAAACAGAAGTAAGAATTCTTCTCATTGCTTACTCTCTATTTCTCACGTCCTTGCCGCCAATCGCCGTCCGCTGACCACTGGTCACCAATCGCCCGCCCCCGACCTCCGGTCCCTCGATCGCCAGTCCCCGACTCCTAGTCGCCCTTCATCGTTCGCCATTCCTCGATCACCGGCCAAGACCCAGCGGCTGGCGACCATATAAATTTTATTTTGTTATCAAACGAATTTCTGTTTGGAAACAGAAATTTTTTGTCGTTATCAAACGCGTGTCTTTGATCAGAGATTCATCTAGAAAATAAAAATAAAAAATTATTTCTAACCAAAAATAGAGTTCGAAAAAAGAATCATCGTCATTCGCGTCATTTCGATGTAATCCACGTCGAAACTTTTGTTACACTAGAACGTGGGAAAATGAAAATAAAATAAATAAATAAACTAGCGAAGAAAAGTCCAAACAACAAAGAAGACGTAGGCAGTCGCACCGTCGCACTCACCACACGCGCGGCAGTGATAGTAGAGATAGTTTGTAACGCGGGAGTTAGGAATATTACTCCATCGATGCTTAATTTGTTGTACATATATGAATTCAATTTTAAATTTTTTAATATTTTCAATTTAATCTCAAAAATTTACGCGAGATTTCAATATAGTCATTCCGATCGATTTTTACCAAAATCTCTCACGTGGCGGTCTTCGACATTAGCAGACAAAAGAAAAAAAAAAGTAAACAAAAAAGTCTTTGCTTTATCTATATTCAAATGAAAAGTTGCTAGTCCAAAGAGGCACATAAATTCTTGCCTAATTTTCAGCCCAAACGGCAGATATATATATTTTTTTTTTGGACTTAACACTGTCTCTTATGATCAGCTTATCGGAACACATTGACTTGATGGTTTTTTCCCCATCCCTTTTAGGTAGTTACGTCTACTTAGAATTGCATAGAAATGACAATCCACAATTTCACATGGGACGACCATAACATTGTTTACTTAGGATTGCATAGAAATAACCAACTTGTCGGGGTCGAAGTACGACGGAGTTTGATCGATTGATGAAAGTATTCCTCGCCATCGAACAATCGAGAAGTATGTGGCATGGATATCAACATCAGCAAAGTAGAGTCATCGACAGCCGTGTAAAATCGACATTGATAAGTAGCGAAGAGATGTTCAACGAGGCCTATTTATGGAGCAAACAATGGGTTAACCATCTTAAAATTTGGATAAGTTTTGGACACAAGAAGAGGACAGATGGAATCAGAATGTCGAACGACGGTTGCAGATCCTAGTGACTTCGGAAGTTGTAAGGTCAGCATGCGAATAGGAGCCTGGAATCAAAGGAGTGCAGTTATAATTGTAAGAGTAATAACTGCGGGTGAGCTGATCGAATTGCCTTTTTGCCGAGTTAGCTGTGATGCTTTCCTGCTTTACTATCTCTATTGATTTTGATGTTTGGGAGAAGAGCACATTCCGCATCCGTATTATGTTTTTAGGTCGATAGTGAGCTTGGGACACTATCCTTCGTGACCTAGTGGCAATTTGGCAAAGGATATCGCGGGCTCGAGAGTCGGGGCGTGACATCCCCGCCTGTTAAAATTATATCTCGAATTTTAACCCGAAGCGAATATTTAGATATTAAGTTGGAAATCATATAGACCAATAGAATCCAAAATCATGGAAATTGCTTCTGTGTGGAAGTTGGCGTACAAGAAGGGATGTTATGGACATGAATCACAATTATTCAATCAAACTTGGAGATTTTTGTTGACCAAGTGGGATTGTGTTTTGTCTTTTCGTGCGGGAAAAGTGATATTGGACGTGAATTGCATCATCCAATAAAGGAAACGACTATTCTGTTCACGTTGACCAAGATTGAGGCGGTTCCGGTTATACATAAAATAAAGGGAAAGGTTTGTCTTTTAACTGGGAGGTCTCGTTCTTCATATAAAAAGGAGAAGTCCGCCGTTTTAAAAAGTCACAGAGAAGTCTTTTTTTTTTTTTTTGCGTTGTACATGTTCAGAGGAAGAAAACGAAGAGGAAGCGCCGGTTTAACGTCGAGTGCTTGGCGAGGTTTATCTTCGTTTTGTTCGCGGAATTACATCAAGAATTCAAGTGTCAAAGCCGATTAAATCTTGAGGTTAGATTTGTTGTTTTAATTTCTTTGCGAGATTGAAATATTATTTCGCTAGGAATTGGGGGGCTAAACACTGTGTGCGTTCTTGGATGTAATTGGGGCTGGGAAACACTAAGAGTGTTTGTGTAACTCGAGTATGATCTGTAATCTCCGTGTATCGCTTGTTCTATAGTGGAATTCGTTGCTGCTCTCCCCGTGGACGTAGGTTTTTACGACCGAACCACGTACATCTAGTGTCCGATTTACTTTACTCGTTCTGTCTATTTCTCGATCAATCGCTTGTTCCGCGCAACAATTGGTATCAGAGCTAGGCTTGCTTGCGTTGAAGCGATTCGATAACGACAGAAGAAGATAAAGGGAAAATCGACAGATTTGAGGGGAAGGACTTTGGTTTTTGGAAGATGCAGATAGAAGATTATTTATATTAGATGAAGTTGCACGAGCCTCTGTCTGGGAAAAAACCAGAAACGATGAAGCAACCCGATTGGGAATTGCTGGATAGACGAGCGATGGGTGTTATTCGGTTGACGTTGGCTCATAATGTCGCGTTTAATATCGTCAAGGAGAATACCACTGCGGGTTTGATGAAAGCCCTGTCGGACATGTACGAGAAGCCATCTGCGATCAACAAGGTCTATTTGATGCGACGTCTGTTTAACTTGAAGATGAGTGAAGGTACATCAGTTACTAATCATATCAATGAATTCAATGTGATAGTTAGTCAATTGAGTTCAGTTGAGATTGACTTTGAAGATGAGGTACGTGCTTTGATTCTATTATCCTCATTGCATGATAGTTGGAATACTATTGTTACTGCTGTTAGTAATTCTTCTGGGTCAACTAGTTTGACGTTTGATGGGATTCGAGATTTAATTCTGAGTGAGGATATCCGTAGAAGAGAATCTGGCGAATCTGTATCTATTGCTTTAGTAGGTGAAAGAGGAAGAGCTAGTACTCGTGTTAGCAGAAGTAGTATGAACATGAATAGATGCAGTCAGTCTAGGACTGGCGGTCATGTCTGTTGGAACTGTGGCAAGAGAGGGCATCTTAGAAGAAATTGTTTTAAGCTGAAAAACGAAAGGGCTAAGGGAATTGGAGTTGAATCTACGGATGATGTTGCAGCTGTAACTGAAAATTCTGATGGTATCGATAGTGTCTTGTTTGTCACTGAGAATTCGTCGTTTGACAGATGGATTATGGATTCTGGTTGTTCGTTTCATGCTACACCAAACAGGAACTGGTTTGCTACTTATCAGTTCACAGATAGTAGTAAAGTGCAGTTGGGAAACAACGCTGAATGTGATGTTATGGGTATTGGTGATGTTAAAATCAGAATGCATGATGGTATTGTGAGCACATTGACTGGAGTAAGACATATTCTAGAATTGAAAAAGAACTTAATTTCCTTGGATGCTCTAGATTCAGCTAGATATAGGTATTCTTCAAGAGGTGGAGTTCTAAAGATTGTTCGAGGTGCCCTGGTGCTAATGAAGAGAATCAAGCATGGCGGCCTGTATGAACTTCAAGGTGAGACATTGATAAGTTTTGCTCCTGAGACGTCAACATCTGTACGAGAGTCTAATGGCTACTCGAGGAAGGCCTGGGTGGTTGTGCCGATGCACAAGATTGATGCTGTTGTCAGGAATACGAGGTCGAGAGCTTTGATCGGAATGGAGACTGGTAAGTTGATCAAGTATGTGGGAACTGACAGTAGCATGAAGTCATGCTCGAAGCTGGAAAATAAATTCTGTAAGAAAAAGAGCATAATGAAACATCGCACTAGTGCTAGTAAACCACAACACTTTGCAGAATTGATGAGCAGCGCGTTACTAGAGACGGCCCGTAAAATATTATCTAGTACTGGTATGGCTGGAAGAATTTCAGCGGATGCGTTTAGTATGGCAAGCTACCTGGTGAATAGATCCTCATCGACTGCGATTGGATATCGGACTCCCGAAGAAGTGTGGTCAGGTAATGTTGCTGATGATTCTATTTTTAGAATGTTTAATTGCCCGTGTTATTATCAAGTTAGTGATGGTAAACTCGATGTGAGGGCAAGGTGCATATTCCATGGCTATGCACAAGGTGAGTGTGGCGATCAATTGTGGTGCCCGATCATAAATTCATCGGTTTGCAGCAGAGAAGTTACCTTTGACAAGTCTCCAGTACTTCTGGCTAGGAGTGATTATTGCAGTGTCCATACGGATCTGGACGGTGTTCAGCTTAAGGTAGAGTTGCGACCAGAAACTCCTGAGGCAGTATATACTAGCATGGTAATCGACACAGATGGTACTTGTAGCGAGGTGGAGCCTGTAGAGCCAACAGTAGCAGCTGCTGATATTTACAAGGTATGTATTCGATCTCCTGACAGATATGGATGCAATGATGGTTTTGCTTTATCTGTGGTTAAGGAGCTTTTGTCAGATAGTCCTTGTGGAGCAGTTAAAGGTGCATGTTCAGTTGGTATTCTGATGAGGTCATCAACTATGGCGGAGTTCAAGCGCGGCTTGAACTTGGATTATGTTTGTGGTGGTTGAGCCCATTAAGGGCTATTGGGAGAATAGCAGATGAAGTTCGGATTTTAGCGAAGCAATTGTGATTTGGCTCAAACGTCGAGCCAAGGTGGAGATTGTTAAAATTATGTCTCGAGTTTTAGCCTGAAGCGAATATTTGGATATTAAGTTGGAAATCATATAGACCAATAGAATCCAAAATCATGGAAATTGCTTCTGTGTGGAAGTTGGCGTACAAGAAGGGATGTTGATGGACATGAATCACAATTATTCAGTCAAACTTGGAGATTTTCGTTGACCAAGTGGGATTGTGTTTTGTCTTTTCGTGCAGGAAAAGTGATATTGGACGTGAATTGCATCATCCAATAAAGGAAACGACTATTCTGTTCACGTTGACCAAGATTGAGGCGGTTATACATAAAATAAAGGGAAAGGTTTGTCTTTTAATTGGGAGGTCTCGTTCTTCATATAAAAAGGAGAAGTCCGCCGTTTTAGAAAGTCATAGAGAAGGTTTTTTTTTTTTTTTTGCGTTGTACATGTTCAAAGGAAGAAAACGAAGAGGAAGCGCCGGTTTAACGTCGAGTGCTTGGCGAGGTTTATCTTCGTTTTGTTCGCGGAATTACATCAAGAATTCAAGTGTCAAAGTCGATTAAATCTTGAGGTTAGATTTGTTGTTTTAATTCCTTTGCGAGATTGAAAGATTATTTCGCTAGGAATTGGGGGGCTAAACACTGTGTGCGTTCTTGGATGTAATTGGGGTTGGGAAACACTAAGAGTATTTGTGTAACTCGAGTGTGATCTGTAATCTCCGTGTATCGCTTGTTCTATAGTGAAATTCGTTGCTGCTCTCCCTGTGGACGTAGGTCTTTACGATTGAATCACATACATCTGATGTCCGATTTACTTTACTCGTTCTGTCTATTTCTCGATTGATCGCTTGTTCCGCGCAACACCGCCCAAGGTGGTATCAAAGCAAGATCAGCCTGATCCGTCGGGTCATTGGCCCAGAGTAATAAGGAGTGTTGGGAAATGGAATAGTTAAAAGGTTTATGAGCTTTGTGGTTGTGATTACTATTTGTGCTTCAAGTTGTTGGGCTTCCTTCTGACCGTGTTTGCTTTGGGGTAAGCAGGACTCCATATTTTATCTTCTTAATGAGCAGACGCAGCAGGAGAGCACCTTGAGCGCCGCGAACGAGACATATCAGGCCGATCGACGAGATTGTGGACGATGGAAGAGCATACGCTGCTGCTGAACCTGCCAAGCAGCAGCCGACGATGGCCCAAGTTATGCAAGCACTTGGAGCCATTAGGGATCTCATGAGGCAGCAAGTTAGGGATCTGAACGCCGCTGCCATCGTTGATGCTGAAGCTCCACCTGTGATGTCACGCCCCAAGCCCGGCGGGCACGCGAGCATCCGACCTTCGTCGTTACCTTTGATGATCTCCTAGGGTCCAACGGCCAGTAACTTAAAACTTCTAAATGAGAAATGCATGCGGAAGCGAGAAAAACATCCCATACATAAAAATACAAGATGACCCGGGACAAAAAGGGTACTCTTCTTATAAACACAAATCCTAATTCATTGGCTACAATTCTAAATCCCCAAATTCAATAAGCAATCCCTAAGGTCACAAAAGGGTTAACATCCATTTCCTCTAGTGACTTCTTCGGATGCCAATCCATGGCAAACTTGGGTTTTCTTCATCTGGGACCTAAAAAATGTTATCACACGATGGGATGAGATATAAATCTCAGTAAACTAAACCTAACCCTAAACTAGGCTGCCAGTACCTCCAAACACTTTTGAAAAATAGGTATTTTGGGATAAAATCTTTGGCATGGCAAAAACAAGGTATCGTTTAAAACATGGCATGTCAATATTTCAAAAACGACTCATTTCCATTAGAAAAGTCCATGAGTAAAACTGAGCTTCGTACTATGGAAGGGTCTTTCAGTCACAAGCATACACTCAAGGCAAACTTTTCAATCCATGAGGCATTTTCAAACTCGTGAGGCAACTTTCATTCTTAAGGCAAATTCAGTTTCTCAAAAACCATTCTTTGATTTTTTCAAAAAACATATCTTTTCAATATCCACCTATCCTGAGCCGCCCACTTTGGGGCTGCGAGATGATTCGGTCTCCATATGACCCGTCGGTCCATATGAGACTCTCGCGTCCGGACCTAGAGATGATTCGGTCACCATACGACTCTTGACGCCCATTTTTAATCGAGATGAATCGTGTCAGTGTGGGACTCTCTAGCCGCACGACCTCGTCAGGTCAAATGGGAGTAACTCCCTACCAATGCATTGGCCAAATTATAATTCCTCAGCGATCCCACACGCCAATACACTTATAATTTTTTTTTCGGCGGTCCCACACGCCTGTGTACTTAAGATTTCCTTGGCGATCCCAGACGCCATTTACTCATAAAAATTCAATTATAAAAAGTCTCAGTTTTCATTCGAAAATAAATTCACGCCTTAATTTTCAATCAGAAGAAACTCATGAAATTCAAGCATTTTCATCGCCCATTCGAGGCATTCATTTCAAACGCCCGTCACTGGACAAAACACATTTCACATTATGAAATTCTCAATAAAACACAAGCATCATTCGGCCATTTTCACAAAACACAAGCTTGACATAAGTCACAGTTTCAAAATCTCAATTCGAAACTCGGTATCATCTATGCCCCTCAATGCACTCGACTCAAACGGGAATTTTCATAAAACATGCCAAAAAGCCCAACCACATGCCACAATCAGATTGAGACTCCTCAATTCAACCTCGATTTCATATTTTTCGTGCCATGAAACCACTCAAGCTCGATTCATCGAAATGGGGCAGATTTGGGTTTCCTCGCGCCTCTCACAAAATCAATTCATAAAACCATTCAATCCGACTCAAAACTCCGTCCTTAAGTAACCTAACATCCTAATAGAGTTTTAGGCATAACTTACCTCGAGCTTAGGCCAAGCAATTCCATAAAACGATCGACAAAACGTCGCGGCACCAAGCAATTCCTAACTGTTGTCAATCATGCCAGTCGCATGGGTCATAGATAATAAATGGACTTGTGTGGTGTCCTGTGCATACCTGAGTCTGTGGTGCCTTGATTGGATGGTTGTCTAATATGATTGTTGAGTCGAGTCAAATATTGCATTATGTATGGCTGGAGGCGGGTAAGTATGCATGTGGATGATTATTGTTTTGTGACCATACTTGGTTGATTTATATGAATATGAGGCTTGGTAGTTGTTGTGCTTAGAATGTTCTAGACGAATCAGTGTCCTAACAGAGCTTAGGCTTGATTCACTAAGATTTATTTCTCACCCCGTCGTGGGATAACATTTTCAGGTCACAAGTAAAGGAGCCTCGCAGATGCTAAGGTGTAACTGAGGAGTAGCCTTTTGAAGTAGATGTGAAATTAACCTAACCCCGACCCTTTGTCTCTTTTTGAGGTCTTAGAGAGCCGCTCCGAAGAATGAGGTTGTATGTTGTTAGCTCTATATGGTTAATTAACATGTACTTTTGGTTAATGTAATGAACTGCCTTTTTGCCGAGTTGGGTGTGATGCTTTCCTGCTTTACTATCCCTACTGATCTTGATATTTAGGAGAAGTTCACGTTCCGCATGCGTATTGTGTTTTTAGGTCGATAGTGAGCCCGAGACGCTATCCTTCGTGACCTAGTGGCGATTTGGTAAGGGATATCGCGGGCTCGAGAGTCGGGGCGTAACATCTCTGTGTTCGTCGAAGCCTGCAGATCAAGTTCTCCGACGGCTCAGTCGCACGCAGTGTGGGTGATTCGAAACGTTGCTTGCGTGGAGGACATAGAAGTGGCTTTGGCTGGAAGTTCCCTAGTGATGTATGGAAGCCATAATTGCTAAAAGCTCTTGAATTGGAGGAAGAGAGAGACGAGAGGGAACAATGTGGACTCGTGGCTCCAGGATTTGTTGTTGTTGAGCTTGCCTCTGTTCAAGCTCTTGATCTCCGCAATGAGAGAGGCCGATTTGAACTCTGAAATCGTCAAGACATGCTTGATGCACTACGCGAAGCAACACATCCCAGTCGTCTCGCGGTCCAGTAGGAAGCCACCATTGCTGTCGCGAGGTCCCTCGAGCCAGTGGCTGGCGGGGTCTCATATTTGGCGAGGGCTTTGCGCCCTCACCGGCTCAGGGCGAGCCGACCTTGGCCCTTGGGCCCACCGGTGGTGGCCGGCGTGGGTCGCCGGTGACCTCGCTAGCCAAGGGGGAAACCCAAGGGTTTCCTTTTTCTTTTCTTTTTTGAAATAGTAGATAATTAAATAAAAATAAAATAAAAAATAAAAAATTTCATAAAATATAAAAAAAAATGTAAAGAAAATTCACCTGACACTGAGAAATTAATAAAATAATAGTGAAAAAGCCCATGTCAGCTTTTTCGGCAAAAAGAGCTCTCATGTGAACGATTTTCGCTGGAATTGGCACTCACCTAAATGTTTTTGCTCCAATGTAGCACTCAAGTGAACGAAAAAAAAAAGTTATGGCACTCAAATGAACGCCATAAATAAGCACAGTGTACTTATCCCTGTAAATAAAATAAGTAAATATTCTTTTCGAAAATATTCTTGTTTCCAATGACGAATCCTTTTCAAAAATTATATTATTCTGAACTATATCTAAATAGGGTTAATACCGCAAAAAATCCCAAACTGATACATTTTTGACAAATTTACCCAAATTATTTTTTTAACCACAAAAAACATATAACTGTGACAAATTTAACCTCTGTTAATTTCCATTAAATTGATTTAATACTACATAAAGTTTCAAATTGATATACCTATAGCAAACATAGGGTAACGTGTCACACCCGGCAATTGTCATGTGTCATCAAACTCAGCAATTTAAAGGTAAAATTTAACGAAAATAAACGAAAGGTAAATTTGTCACAGCTGTACCAGTTTGAGGTAAATTTATCACAGATGTACCAGTTTGAGATTTTTTATAGTCAAAAAAATAATTTGGGACAAATGTTGACACCTGATTTTTGACCATCCGTTATTATAGTTTTTTTTATTTCTAAAATTAATTAAAAATAGCAAAAAAGGTCAAAAAATTGCAAAATCAACTTTGGGAGCCTTAGCCTAGCCTTAGGAACCAATTTTGAACAAAAAATATTTTTTTGAATTTTTTAATATTTTTGGAATTTATTTAATTATAAAAATACCCAAAAAATAGAAACAATATCATCCGTGGTCAGAAAATTACACAAAAATATTCAGAAATTTTATTTTAATTCTCTATTTAATATTTTCACTTTTTATTAGGGAAATTCGGCGTGGTTCATTGGGCTCCTTCACAAACCTAATCCCGAACCGGGCCTAAAAAATCCTTTTCGAGTCTTTTAATTTTCAATTCTCGGTTTTTATAAGCTATGACATTGGACTCCAAAGTATTGAAATGCAATTGGGTCAATTTGCCCTCCAATTTGATCAATTTTAACCAAAAGGGCTTAATTGCATAAAAATCTTTCAATTTAGTCCACGGTTTCACAATTTTTGAAATTAAATTTCACACGGGCACACCCATTAAAATTAAACACCTCTACCCAACATTTTTCATCATGCTGAATCCATTGGTGGGCTCAATTTTGGCTAATTCGATCATTTAAGCCTTCGATTTGGCGAAATTAAATTTCGGATCCTAGGGACAATTTGGGGTTTTCACAGAATTTCAATAAATTGATTCACGAAAATACCCATATTTGATGGAAAACATGTCAAGGAATCCGATTTTGCCATCAATTGCATGAAAAGAGGTCATTTGGGAGGTCAATTTGGCGATTTGGCCGAACCGGGTCGGTCGGGTCCGACCCGACCCGGCCCGACCCGGGTCTGCAACATTGTTGCAGACCCGTGCAGAACAGCAAGACATGGGAGAACAGGGGCGGCATGGGTGCGCGATTTTTGAAGAAAAAAAGGACAACGAACGTGGGGGACAATACCAGGGACCGATGCTTGTGTTTAACGGGGGCGTGGGCGCGAAAAGAGAGCCGGTCGGCCACGCAAAACCGAGAGATTCTCGGATAAAAACCGAGCTCGGCCATAGGAGAGAGAGAGAGTTTTGGGGGGATTTTTTGGCGAAGACCGGACTGAAGGAGCTTCCCCGGAGCTTCAGCGACCTTCACGGATCCTCAGGCAAGCATTCGTGGCCGTCGGCGAGCTCCAAATAGGTCGGTATTCTTTCCCGACCTCCATTTCTTGTGCGCACCCTATGTGTTCGACGAAATGCCCAAATGGGCTTTGAATTTTTGGCTCTCGGCCGAGCCATCCCGGAGCTCCATTTGCGCGTGTCTAGCCTCAAGCATGCATTATAACCGACTCTAAGCCTCGTTTCCCCTTTATTTTGCATCGAACGCCACCGAAAAACGAGGGCCGGAGGTCGCCGAGCCATACCCGGACCAAGAGCTCACGCCGGAGAAGCCGGAGGTCGCCGACCATCAAAGGACCATAGGTAAGCTTCTAAACCTTCCTTAGATGCCACGTGAATGCCCGGAACCGAGTTTAGACGAATAAAATTTTTTGCAAAATTCCTCGCCGGAGCCGGGTTCGAGGAGGTCCGGTTTGGCCATTTTTCGAGGTAAAATCTGTCATAATTTGCTTATATGTTGTTGCTGAAGTTGTGAGGAGTTGAATGCCGCAAGAACGGGCGAAAAATACCAAGTTTCGGGCCCGTTTCGCAATTTTCCGGCGACCTCGCCGGAATTTTTACTATTCCGGCGAGTGTCGCCGGAATTTTCACTGTTCATCGTCTTCTCCGGCGACCCTTCGGCCGGTCAACGGTCAACGGCCGACGTGGCGTGCCACGTAGGCAGCCACGTCAGCCGGGTGGGGTCCGGTCCGCTTATTTTTAAATAAAACAAATTAACGGCCACGATCGCGACACGTGTCGCGATCCTAGAATTTTGGAAAATAAATAAATTAAAATCAATCCGGCGGACGAGATTGTGCCAAGTGGCAAGCTGTGGAACGTCCGATCTAAGGTTAGATCGGACGCGCCGAAGGTGGCCACGTGGCACAACGTGGGGCGTTCGATCCGGTGGTTTTCTAAAAAAGGAAAATAAATTAATTTTTGATCCGACGGTCGTGATCGAGCCACGTGGCTCTCTGTGAGTCGCCCGATCTAGTGGAAGATCGGGCGCACGAGACGAAGCCACGTGGCACGACGTGGACCGTTCGATCCGGGAATTTTCGGATAATTAAATAAAATAGATAAAAAAATCAAAAAATTATTAAAAAATAGGAAAAATATTTAAAAATATAAAACGGTGTCGTTTTAGGCCGGTGTCGACCCCCTAGGGTCGGGCCGGGCGCCCGAGAGGCGCGGGCCGGGTTTGACCCGGCCCGGAAAATATTTTTAAATATTAAAAAATCCAAAAATAATAATAAAATAATCAAAAAATCAATAAAAAATAAAAAAATCACGAAAATATTCAAAAAATTCGAAAAATTCAGAAAAATTCTAAAAAATTCCAGAAAATAGGAAATGGCCACATTCAACTGGCCATGACCTGTTCTGGGTCATTTGACCCCCGATATTTCCAGAAATGACGGTTTTGCCCTTCCGGCAAACCATCTTCCAAAAAAATTCTAAAAAATCCAGGAAAATCCCAAAAAATAGGAAATTGCCACAAACAACTGGCCAAAGCTCATTTCGGGTGTTTTGAACCCCGACCCTTCTTAAAATGACGATTTCGCCCTTTGGGCGAATCGTCTTCCAAAAATTGAAAAAAAATCAAGAAATTCCAAAACATTCTCGAAAATGGGAAATGGCCACAATCAACTTGCCATGGAATATTTTGGGTAATTAGGTATCCAAACCTTCCAAAAATGACAATTTTGCCCTTCGGGCTAATTGTCCCCGAATCCTCCCATTTTATTCCCAGTCTTAAATCACACCTTCCCTAAGCCCTTATGGCTATACTAGGAGGCCATTTGATGTGAATTGATATGCATTGACATGATTTATTTATACAATTGACTGCGCTTTCGTTAAATTGATTGTGATTGATAGGACTAGTATTCCAATCTGCATGGAACCCGAACCATACCTATCTCACCCAAAATTGCGTCTACATGAACTCTTAGTCAGGAAAATCACTTGTGTTAGGTACCGAAAGGGCGTTGGTAATGACACCAGCGTGACCAAGTCCCCGAACCCAAAATCTCTGGTTCCGCAGAACTGATCGATCTCTCCCAATCGGTCAGTAAGGTTTCCGGTCTACCCTCCAAGAAAGACCGGTGGCGACTCCAAATGCATGCACAAGTTGCACATGCCACCACGACCACACTAAGGTCGAAAGCGATCGACTCTTATTGTCGAATCCCTCAAAAGACACTCCCGCCGCGATTTGGTATGGGCCTGGGAGGGCCCGCGCCGATCCAAGACCCCGCGATCGGTAATCCATTAGCCGCGTCCGTTGATTTCGGACGGGTCGCGACAACAAAATTATCACATGTATAATAATTTAGAATTTTTTGTGGTATTAACCCATTTAAATATTGCGCATACTGGCTCGCGATTTGATGAAATCCACGGTGAAATTTTTTTTTTGTCACCCTAGAACCTATGTAGCACCGACACTCCTCCTCGGTAAGAGTGTCGTGTCGGACACCGTGTCGGACACCGACACCCGTCCGACACCTCCCGACACCCGTGTCGGTCGCGTTGACCGCGTGTCGGCATTTCGACACTTGGTCAATGCGACCAACATCCGTGTCCGGCACGTGTGGTCAACGCGTGTCGATTTTCGACACCTGGTCAACACGTCAGACACTTGTGCGACACGCATGTCGAGCATTTTAAAAAGCTTTTTCACTAAAAAAATATATATATTCATTTCATCATTAGCCAAATAGACATTAGAAATAATTCTTCATATCTCATTCTTGACAATTTAAAGAGTCAATGTACTTGTTATTCTCACTAGACATCAAATGTGGGACTCTTTTCTTCACATTGTAAGCTTTTAGGTCTCATCATGGCTTTTTAAAGTGACTTCATATTTGTTCTCCCACTCACCACCAATGTGGGATTCTCGAATCTTCTCAAGTTATTTTGTTTTTGTCTCTCTTAATCATCACCGATGTGAGATCAATTCAAATGCTTTTTTTTAACTTTCTATTTATTTATGAATTTGAATCAAATTAATTTGATTGAAGTAATACTAAAAATAATAATTTATTATGTATATATATGATATTATATATTTAATATATAACGTGTCCCCGACGTGTCGAATTTTTTTATTTTTGAGAAATGGCGTGTCGGCGTATCGTGTCGTGTCTCCGAATCGGTGTCCGTATCCGTGTCCGTGCTACTTAGCCTCGAACGCGGGAAAAAAAGAAGAAAACTAGCGAAAAAAGTGCAAACTACCTAGAAAATCCTAGGCAGTGTGACACGTCAGGTTTCCACTCCCGCGCCCCTCGCACCAGCGCCGGTCAACCTAAGATGGACGGACAGGGACAGTCTCCGGTGGGGTCCGCAACGGTGGGTGGGGGGATCGGTGTTTCGTCGCCCCCCTCCCTGTCTCGACGCGGCGGTCCCGCATCTCCTCTACGAGGGCAAAAAGGGTAATTCACCCCCCCGCGGGCGACAAAAGCCCCCCGGCGGCCAAAGCGAAGTGAAAACGACAGTGCGTGCGAATCGGGCCTCCAATGCCCGGGAAATGCGCCGCGGGCCCCCACCGACGGGACAGGCCACGTGGAGAGCCGGGTCGCTGCTATCGCGTGCTGACGTGGCGATCGAGAGAAGAGTTGCCCACCCGCGTTTGATGTGGAGGGAGACAAAAGGCGGTGTGACAATTTCAAAGGGATAGAAACGGACGGTGGGGATCGGTCGCACTGCCTCATCTCGCTGAGGGACAAATTCACTTTATGTGACTTCCTGTTTGCCATCCAAACGAAGAAAAAAAAAAATTCCGTAAGGCAGATTTTTAAAAATAAACAACTTAAAAGATATTTCCTAAAATTAATCATTTGTATCACTTGAAAAATTGATTGACAAATAAGCTTTCATTATTGATAATAATTTCTATTTAATATATTTTGCCAACAACAAATATTTTTTCGTTCATTCATTTTTACAAACTATAGAAGCTTATCATTTTTTGAAAAATAAGTAAATTTTGATTTTTTTTTGTTTAATCGTACATATCGTTTCGACAAAAAAAAATCGTATACATCGTGATAAATTTGAGAAGATGAGAAAAGGAAACGATAAATGTAGAGAAAATATCCTTCATTTAGCTGAATGCACGTGAAGCGGTGCGTAAGATTTTTGAAAGGAATTATGGGTTACTTCCTTCGCATTTCAACGAGGAAATTTTGTCCTTTTCAAAGCACTACACGAGGCGTCGTCAACAAGTGCCACAAGATACATTTTAATGAATTTTTTTTTTTTAGTTAAGTACTTGGATGAGTGTGTGAAATAGTAAATGACTTGATAGAATACGATCACCACCTTGGCATATAAGATGCACCGTCATCCAAAGATAAATATAAGGATTCGGATCGAAGCTCACTACTAAGGTGTAAAGGATAAACTATCAATCGAGAATAAAGGGCTTTTGGCTAAAAATCTACTTTTCAAGGCTAAAGAAATCGAGATAGAGAATTCAACTCCTCGAGAGGAATTCTCATTCAATCAACAAGTCTCCTCACAATGAAGAACTCTTCTTCTATTTAGAGAGAGAGTCGACATAGGAAATATATAGACATTAAAGTCATGGAGGATAGAAAAACATTTAAGAATATAAGGACTCTCCAAATATTAAAGATATGGGAAAGCAATTACATCTTAGAAACTAGAAAAATGCATTAAAAGACCCAGGAACTAGAAAAGCATTAACTCTTCGGCCTTTTCGTTCATCTTCCAAAATTTGTCCACCAACCTACCAAATATCCTTGGATTGATGAAATCAAATCGGAACTTAAAGGATATACTGATGAGCCTGGATGCTCCCGCATCACAAATCACCCGTTCGGTTCCCTTTTTTTTTTTTTTTTCTCATCATTGGATTCCCTAATTTGTTCTTACTTTCTCATATCAACTTTATCTCATGTATAATCACATAATTTCTTTTGTGCGTAGCGCGTGTCTTAAACCTAGTATCACGTGAAGAAGCCCGAGATGCCACTTAAAAAAAAAATTGTTAAAATTAGGAGAAAGGGTTGATGCTAAAGAGAAACACCCACTAATCTTAATCAAAGCACAGGTGTTCATCAAAATTCCAACTTTCTTCTCGAAAGTGCTATTTAGAATAAGAATGTTAGCGCAACCGAGATCATCAAAATATTGGCTAGTCTCTCTCGCCAACCCACACATAAAATATTCTGGGACTCGCCATGACTCGGTCTCTTCTTAAGACGGAGCGTGACACCACCTCCAGCTTCTCCAGCCACTTGTGCTCTCTCTCTTTCTCTAAAACACACACACACACTCTCGCTCTCTCTCTCTCTCTCTCTCTCTCTCTCTCTCTCTCTGCGGAAGAGCTGGGTTTCGTCAAGGTACGCACTTTGTTCACTTGTTCTTCGTCTGGAGATTTGACATCGCCGGAGTCAAATGTTGTCGGGTTTTGTTTCTTGCCTGCTGAAGCCGCTTGCTCTCTCGTGAATCTGATGGTTGCTCGCTGCTTTTTGATGCTCGAACTTTGAGCGACCGAAAGCTTTACCTGGGTATTCCAGTTTGTTTATGCTTCGTCTGAGTACTGCGGTTTATCTGTCCTGTTGCCCTGTGATTTACTGGATATATGCATAGGGGCGTTGAGTATGTCAAAACCCTGAAACTCCGGTGGTCGGATCGGTTGACTTTTTGCACCTTCTTCTTTGTGCATTGGCACTGTGGGGTTGCAAGGATTTATTCGGGGAGGATTAGGAGGGGGTCAACAGTGGGACGTCTGTTGTTTCCGGAAAATCTGACCTGGTGGAGGCTTGGATTGGTCTTTCTGGTCCTAGCTCTGTTTGGTGAGATCTTGTGGAGTGGGTGAATATGGATCCTCACTTTAAGGGCTGTTCGGCTTCCGTAGCGGGGCTTTCATTGGATAATCAACCTTTGCCGTGGTTTGCAGATCCGAGTTTAGTTCCTGGACCCAGATTCGAGACCAATGGCTTCAGAGGAGGCATTCAATACGTTCCAACCCCCGTGGCGACACAGATTAGCGGAGCCCCAAGTGCCCCGAATTCATGCATGACCCAAGAGGAGGATTCGCCAGAAGATTGCGATTTCTCTGACACGGTTTTGAGCTACATAACTGAGATGCTTATGGAAGAAGATATGGAGGAGAAGAGTTGTATGCTTCAAGAGTCCATGGCCCTTCAAGCTGCTGAGAAATCTCTTTACGATGCTATTGGTAAGAAGTATCCCCCTTCGCCTGAACCAGTCCCAAATTATACCTGTCTAAGTGGTGAGGGTCCTGAGGATGACCTCTCTGTAAATAGCTACAGCTGTTTGATGAATAATCCGCCGGTATCATATTCTTGTGAGAAGACTTCCTTCCCTCAAGTGCAAAGTCTTTCATTTCATGGCATTTTTCAGTCATCTTACACCTCTTCTAATAGTGTCGTCAGTGGTATGGATGGATTTGTAGACTCCCCAGCTAGCGTTGCTCAGGTTCCTGATTTGGGTGTCGAGAGTCAATCAATTTGGCAGTTTAAGAAGGGAGTTGAAGAAGCTAGTAAGTTTCTTCCTGGTGGTAACAGGTTTTTCGACAATGTGGAGTCAAAAGGGTCCTTAACTGAGTCAAAGGTGAGATCTTGTGAGGTGGCAGTCAAGCTAGAGAGGAAGGATGATTACGAGTGTTCTCCTAATGGCTCACGGGGGAGGAAGAATCCTCACAGAGGGGATGCAGATTTTGAAGAAGAGAGGAGTAGCAAGCAAGCCGCTGTTTTCTCTGAATCACCTCTCCGATCAGTTATGTTTGATAATGTGTTGCTTTCTTCTGTAGTGGATCACATAACTGTACTACAAGAAACCTTGCAGGATGGGACTACTGCAACTATGTTGCGCAATGGGCAACCTAAGGGATTAAATGGTGGTAAAGGACGTGGGAGAAAACAAAATGGAAAGAAGGAAGTCGTGGATTTAAGAACTCTCTTGATTAATTGTGCACAAGCAGTTGCAGCTGATGACCGTTTAAGCACAAGTGAGTTTTTGAAGCAGATTAGGCAGCATTCTTCTCCTTTTGGGGATGGAAATCAGAGGTTGGCTCACTGCCTTGCAGATGGGCTTGAAGCTCGCCAGGCGGGCACGGGTAGCCAGATCTATAAAGGCCTCATCAGCAAGAGAACTTCTGCTGCTGATATTCTGAAAGCTTACCATCTTTTCCTAGCTGCTTGCCCATTTAGAAAGCTTTCTAACTTCACCGCGAACAGGACAATTATGAGTCTAGCATCAGATTCCATGAGGGTCCACATTATTGATTTCGGTATTCTTTATGGTTTCCAGTGGCCAACGCTTATTCAGCGGCTCTCAGCAAGACATGGTGGACCCCCAAAAATTCGGATTACTGGTATAGATTTCCCCCAACCTGGCTTTCGGCCAGCAGAGCGAGTTGAGGAAACAGGTCGCAGACTAGCTGCTTATGCGGAGCATTTCAAAGTCCCATTCGAGTATAATGCAATAGCAAAGAAATGGGAAAATATTCAGATTGACGAACTCAAGATTGACAAGGATGAGTTACTTGTTGTTAACTGTATATATCGCTCTAAAAACTTACCTGATGAATCTGTAGCAGCTGACAGCTCGAGAAATATGGTTATTGATTTGATAAGAAGGATCAATCCTGATATTTATATCCATGGGATTCTCAACGGGTCTTACAATGCACCCTTCTTTGTTACACGATTTCGGGAGGCATTGTTCCATTTCTCTGCACTTTTTGATATGCTAGAAACTCTAGTTCCCCGTGAAAATCGGGAGAGAATGCTGATCGAGAAAGAAATATTCGGAAGGGAGGCTTTAAATGTTATAGCTTGTGAGGGTTGGGAACGAGTTGAAAGGCCAGAGACATACAAGCAGTGGCAATTGCGTAACCTGAGAGCTGGGTTTGTGCAGCTTCCTTTTGATCGGGGCATCGTGAAGCGGGCAACAGAAAAAGTACGGTCAAGCTATCACAAAGATTTTATGATCGACGAAGATGGCCGGTGGCTATTGCACGGATGGAAGGGCCGAGTCATCTACGCCATCTCTGCTTGGAAACCTGTCTAGTGAATTTATGATCAAGGGTTTGACGATGGGGCTTGACAATGTTGGGCATACAACAGCAGATGGAATACTAAGGTGAGTTTTTGGTTCTCTATTTTTATCTCTCTCCTGGAACCTGTTTTTGTTTACCTGTCCCTCTACTGGCGCTTTTGTTTGATATATAACCTTGTTAATCTGGCAGGCATATGCTATTACGGTCTGGTGACTTTTTTCGGTTGCGTAACAGAAGGTGATGTAGATTTTAGAGGTCAAAGTCCTGTGGAAGAAGACAGGGCAAAACAGAATTTGTGCCATGTCTTCTTCCACAGAATGTCAAAGGACTCGAAACAGTTAGTCCAGTAACAAAGTGTAAAGGGGACAAGTGCACATAGTTCCCAAATTAAGAGCATCTTCCCTGAATGTGACATGCTCATTTGCAAGGAATTCGTAGGATCATAGTTGGCCTTTGGTGTCGTTGACTTCTTGGTTAATACATGGCCATCTTGTCCCCTTTCTTTCAGATGATTCAAATGGTGGTTTCTATGTTCGTTTCAAAGTACCAGGTGCCGACTTCTACTTGGGTCCCTAGGTTGAGGGCGGGAAGCTCGATGGAGACTCTGGAGGGGACTGTGATCTTTTCCACAGACGCCTCTGATTTGTGGTGTGAAGTTTGCAGATGATGAATGAGTAGGCTTGAAGTTTCCCCCTTATGTCCGGTCATCATGCAATATGTGTTCTTCATGTGGAGTCAAAGGATGTCACGTTAATTCCAAGGGGAAACACCTCTCTCTCTCTCTCTCTCTCTCTCTCTCTCTCTCTCTCTCTGCATTGGGGTGCTCTGGAAATTTTTTAAACTCTTCCAGTAGAAAGTGTGGAAATGAGTCTGGGAACAGAAAAAGTGATAGGGCCTGGAGTGTCCATGCCAGGCCGATCCCCTCTTCCCGGTGAGAATCTGGGGACGGGACAGAAATGGCGATCCTGCAATATTACCATACAATCAGGTGAAAATGGCACTAAATTCATGCCAACATTTTTCACAGCTTCCCTAAGACCTGCCTTTGTTTTATGATACCTCCTGAATTTGATCGGATCGAGTCAATAATCCCTCTCTAATTGGTGCCTGTTTCTCGAAGTTGTTCGCAGATTTGGCTCTGTTCCAAGATGATCTTGTGAACTTGATCGTTTTGACTCGATAACCTCGCTAAGCTCGCCCGCATTGAAAATAATGGTTGCAGCTGGTGAACGCCTACTTGTCACGTGCACGTTGGCGGCTTCCTCGAAAGCATCTTTAAACCACTGCAACTCCTAACCGTTAAATTGAATTGACCCATATTGTCTGTCTATATTACTTTCCAATTTTGCATCTCCCGTATAAAAAGAAAGGCTTGAAGAGGTTGGTTTAAGCCTTTCTCATATTTCATATCATATTTATCTTGAATGATTTGAAAGACATCTAAAAGTTATCGCCTCATGTCGCTTGAAACATCTAGTTGATGAAAAATATATTCGTTTACAAATACCTCATGGGCTCTCATTAACAAGACCCCCATTGCAAAAGACAAATCGTCATCGAGTCCTTTTTCGTTCCCCAGCGTCAAGAAGTTCCATTTGGATTGCTCTTTGACAATCTTGATCGTGCGAAATCCTTCAGGCTGGGGATGGCAGGAGGACTCTGGAGGACTTATGCCGTAGAGACCTGACATCCAGCAAGCAATGGTATAGGGATGGATCCATAAGACAGCAAATAATACACTCGGTCGAACGGTGATGGGCCATAAGCATTCAATATTAGCTGCAATTACGAAACGGGAGGGCCAAAAAATCATACGCATCCCTCTACTCGAATGCCTGCACAGGAAACACGAGAAACGTTCTCATCAGTTTCGTGTTTGTATGTCCAGCCAGCATAAGACATGACTTTCAGATTGAACGGCTCGGTTATCCTGTTTCACAAACCATAATAGGGTTTGGCAACATACTCCCTTGCTTCCCTCGACCCTAACACTCCTGGCTAAAGTTTACTTCCATATAACTTGCGCATTTTCAGTGCCATCTTAGGCAATACTATTTAATTTATCGGGTTTTCCTCTAGCAATGCATGAAAGGAAACAAAGGGGCCAGCCATTCTGTTGCGAAAATTTCAACCTCCTTGCAGCCAAAACCCTTCTCCGAGTCTTCTCGATTGGGACTCCAATGTGAGCAATTATTGCGAATTCGAAGCAATGTCAAGATTCGCCATGATTTAATGGAGATTAGGAATTCCAGGGAGATGCCACCATCTGCGGCCGACTCAAACATTCGACGAAGGTCGATAGACTCTCGTTGTTGCTGGTTGGCACTGTCTCATTGCCAGCCCCCACCTTCCATGTGTGTTCTCCTTCCGCCTTCCATCTCTATTATGCTTTTATTTGGCCTTTTTGTTTATTGCATTTTATCTATGCCACGTCAGCAATGAGTTGGAGAAGCATCCTCATATGGCGCTGATGTGATTTGCCACGTCAGCATCTCCGTCCATAAATTTGAACGAAGGACCAACACACACACACACACAAAGCTACAGTTTAAGGATCCAAATGGACAAAAAGAAAAGTTGAGGGACTCGGTTGAATATTTTACAAGAGTTTTTTTTTTTTTTTTTTTTGGTAAAGAATAGTTTACAATAGTTGAGGCGCCCCCGGTGCCTTTTATCTATAGTAGAAACAAGGATCAACTTAAAGTTGCCTTTAAAAAATAGTAAATCCGCAAAGATAGCTGTTAACACTCGTTCGTGTGTGTAAAAAGAGACTCCAACTCTCAGAATCAATCTGGGACACAAACTAAGCCATGTTATCTCAAAGATGACAGAAACTATAGGAGTCGGCTGACAAGTCAATATAACAAACTCTTATTCTTCTTCGCACAAAGATGACAGAAAAAATACCTGTTCGCTCTGAAGTCAATAGAACAAACTCTTATTCTTCTTCGGATGGACGATCTTCGCCAAACCAACGTGGGGGATCAAATCCAGATCCACCTGGCAAAATGAGGAATATTAAAACCTTTCCTACCTACATTATTGTGGAGAAAGCAGGAAATGGAGTGCGCCATAGTTTTCTCAATGAACAGAAAGGATTGCGGATTACTGATACAGTGTACAAAAATGAATCATGTCAATGACATTAAGGGCACTGGTCAAGCCCTGCTTTATTGCGAAGTTTATGCTTCCTGGATACGCAAATGAGTTAAAGTACAATGTAAACTAAACCCAAAAAAGAAAAGCATCTTATTTCATTTCCAAAACATACTAAAGCTTAAAAAGAGGCTTCAGGGCACTCATCAAGAACGTCCCTAGATACTTTATCAGATGATAAGGAGCTCAAAAGGGTATTACCAAGAGGATTGCAACGGCAAAGACGCCAAGCTGTCAGGACGGTGCCCTTAACAACCCCATACTTCTTGTAGGCTTCCATTGAGTACTCACTACACGTGGGCACGTATCGACAACTATTCGGCAGAATTGGCGATATTTCCCCTGACAGAAGTCAATCAAGCAAAAGAAAAAGGAAAAAATTTCAACAAAAGGAAAGGACAATCAAGAAAAAGGAGAAATTTTCAATCTTCATTCCACATCCAATTCAATGGAACCCTGCCTTTTTTCCGTTTCTAACGTCCTCCCTGCCAACAACAATATCAAGCAACTACAAAGAACATGCATCTGAAGCATCATACTCCATAACTAGAGCAGGGCAATCGATCAAACACCTGAGATGCAAGTGGAGAAACTCACTCTTGTAGAACCTGAGCATACTCAACGCAGCTTTAACTCCTAAACTACTCGCCTCGCCATCTGATTGGCGCAACGCAAAACACAAAACCGACGTGAGATTCACAGTAGCAGAGAAGTACACAAACCCGAGCGGGAAGAGAGAGAGAGAGAGAGAATACCGGGTGAAGTGCTCGAGTCGGGATTGCTCCTGAGCTCGCTAGCTATTGACCGGAACTTGAAGGAAGTTCGAAGCTTTGCACAAGGATTTGGACTGAAAGTGTGAATGATGGAATGGGAATTAGGAGAAAAGAAAGGAGGGAAGAGGTGCTGCGAGTTCAGGGAAGCGACGACCGCCATGCGAGACCACCTAAAGCTGTGCCGGAAATTGAATGAAGAGAGATGGTGCTTGTAAAATTACGAAAATGCGTGGAGATCTTTTGGCCGTAAATGCGACGAAAATGTATATCGTCGAACTGAATAAAATCCAAATATACTTCCATGTAATCGAGTTTTTTCATAACTGAACGAAAAAGATCGATTTTTCTCATTAAATTGACATTTGATTTTTTTAAAAAAAATTTCCTTTCTTATTTTATTTTTTATCTGTAACTGCATAGGCTCTACGCGATGGCGGAGGGCACAAAGATAGACATGACCAAAATGAACCGTGGGCTCGAAACAGGCTCGTTGACTGGGCCCACAGTTCCGAACTAAAACCGGCGTTGCCCCTAACGGGCCGGCTCCGGACCGCCATTATTTAAAAAAAAAAAGGGGGGGGGGGGGGGGGGGAAGAGAATTGCTCAAAGTGGGATTCAAACACACACCCTACTTGCTTGAATATACGCCCTATGCCACTCAACTATCTTCACTTTGACTGCCCATGTTGCTCAAACAAATTACAAGAAGAGGCACGTGGGGAGGGCCAAAAAAATAAAAAAATAAAAAGTTCCTTGAACCGGCCCAGAACCGCCGATTCCACCTTTTTCAAGGCCCAAAAACGACGGTTCCGAACCGGAACCGGAATCAGCCCGGCCCGTGGCCATGTCTACACAAAGGCCCTCACCAAGTTTGGGCGAGGATGGCCAGTTATGTTACACGGATACACGACACGACACGCCGACACATGAATTCTCAAAAATAGAGAATTTCGACACGCTAGGACACGTTGTATATTTTATGTATTTTTTTTATATATACATGATAAATTATTTTTTATGATTCTTATATGAAAATTTTATGTATATTATTATTTTTATGATTTAAATAACTCACTTCAGTACATCCAACACTATTTCAGAACCACAAAACTTTAATTATTACCAACATCACAATATCCAAAATAGACAGAGCAACAGAGAGTCAAACAATTCTCAAAATCTTTAATTTTTTTTTTTATTATTTTTACCTTTTGACAGGCTCGCCCCCCACCAAAAAAAAAATGGACACGCGAGTCGGACACGTGTTCGACATGCAAAAAATTGTGGGAAATGCGTGTACGTGTAACAGAGGTAAGGGTGATCGGTTTCCGGTCCAGTCCGATTCTCCTCAAGAATCGAGAATCGGATCGGTAGTCCCGATTCTTAATTTTTTGGAACCGGGAACCGGACCACCGGTCCGGTCCAGTTCCCGAGCGGTTCCATTGGACCGGACACATGAGAGAGAGAGAGAGAGAGAGAGGGGGGGGGGGGGGGGGAGGGTTTACAGGAACAGTAAGGTAAAAGAGAGCCAAACGAAATCACTTGTTATAATTATTTATATACATGAGCTGCCAAAGAGTTCAGGTCATCAACTGGAGATCATCTCAAAGTGCCTCTGCGGCAAAGTAGTGCACTTGAGTCAGTGAGTGCTTGAAGAAGCTGCTTCCACAGGAGGAGTCTGGAACAGGATTTCCAATATCAAATTGGCGCGCGTTATCTGGAATGCCAAGACGACAATCATTATCATCTGGCTTGTCATAACACCTATCGGAACTTCCAGACGGTTGGCGAGACTGCTTCTTTTTCTTGTCCCTCTTGGACGAGTCCTGGCCATAAGCTCCTCGTGAGAAGTCTATCCCTTTCTGGCCTCTCTTTCCATTTCTCTTATCTTCTTGGGACCTTTCTTTCCATTTCTCTCATCCTTCTTGGGACCTTCTGTTGTTTGGAATGGGAACCAATAAGGTAAAAGAGAGGTTCAAGGAGCAGCAAGAGCATACTTTTAACAAGTAAAGATGGGGTAACTTTTAAAAAATAAAAATAAACTAATCTCGATTGGTTTGGTCCGGGCGGTCTGGTCCTAGGATCCTAGAACCCGGAACTGGACCACTAGTCCCGGTCCGGTCCGGGCCACCCTTATCCAGGCGGTCCGATTTGCTCATCCCTAAACATAGGTGGCCTGTGACCCTCTTGACAGAGAAAAAGAAAAAGAAATGCAATGTAATATGAATAATAGAAAAACAATAAAATTTCAAAATATATATATATAATAAATTAAGATAGAAATTCTAAAAATATTAATGTATTATTAAAAACCGTCCACATCGTCGATGACCGTGCCACGTAAAATAATTGACGTTCACGTTAGCATTTTTCGGTCAAAATTAAATGTATGAACTCAATTGGTAAGTTGTGAAAAGATTTAATTTGGGACTAAATTGACAAAAATTACAATAAATTTAGAACATTTTGAAAAAAAATTTCCTATGCTCCTCGCAAAAGGTATGTCGCAACCACTCTCATCTTCCGCTCGTCGTCACCACTGTCGTGGCTTTGCGCTGCGACCACATAGAGTCTTCCGCCATTGGCATCCTCCTCTCGTCCATCACAAGAACTTAGTTCTCATCATCGCGACTATCTGCAACTTAAGTGCTGCATGACAACACTTCTCGTAGAGAAATCAACTTCTGACTAGAAGTTGATTTCTCTATTTCTCATCAAAAACATAAGTTGATTTTTTTTTTTTTTACTTCTGCTCTAGATTGACTTTTGATCAGAGAAATTCGTTTGGTAACTATTGAAAATTTCAATTTTTGAAACATTATTAACAAAATCTTTGGCGGGTAGCGGCAGCAACGATCGACGGCGACGATAATGGCGACCGGCGGCGGGGGGCGACGGGTGGCGACGATGGCCCATGTGGTCAAAGAAGTTATTTTGGAGCCGATTCTCAAAGTTGGCAAAAAATCCAACCAGAAGTAGAAAAATATTACCACAAGTCAAATTTTTTTAACCAAACGTCTTTTTACTTCAAAAGTGATTTTACCAAACGAATTTCTCTGCCAGATTGACTTTTGGTAGAGAAATTCAAAAATTGAAGTGTTGTCATGCAGCACCTTAGACTTTGACATGTCGACCAGCAAAGAAACTGCCACCAAGGCCACTCTCGTGTGGCCAAGGTTTCCTTGTATGCTGCAAACGCAAGTCATTCAGACGTGGCGTGATTGGATTTGGAATTAATATCGTGTTGATTTGGTCGTAGATCTTTCACTAGTCAATTTAGTTTTAAACTTTTTCACGATTTATCGATATTTTTTTTGTCAGAAAGATTTGATAATTTAGTCCTAAAACCTTTTGACAATTTCCCAATTTAATTTATCTGGCCAATTTTGATATAAAAAAAATCGCTAACATGATTGTCTAGTCAGAGTCGGCCATCCTATGCAGTATGTCCAATGTTGACGTAATTTTTTTTTTGTAATATCTAATTTTTAACTTTTAATTTTTTTTCTTTTTCCAACCCTGGGTCTGCGATCCTCGCCTGGTCTAGGAAATGGCCTACAACCTTACCTTTGGCTAACATGGAGGCGAAGGCACTTGCCTGTGGCTGACAAAAAAAAAAAGCAAAGAAAATAATAATAATAATAATAATAATAATTTCAGCACCAGTCATATCATGTAAGACGACAGACACCAACTAAATTGCCAAGTTAGTGATTTTTGGCCAATTTTGGTCGAAAAGACTAAATTAGCAAATCGCTAAAAGATTTAAAATTAAATTGACACAATTAAAAAGTTGAATATTAAATTAATAAATCGTCAAAAGATTTAAAACCCAATTGACCAAATTAAAAAGTTTATAACTGAATTCACACAATAAGACTTTTCTATTTTTGGAGAATTTCTCCCTTACATTTGTGACAAGGTATCTATAGGCATTTCAACGCTTGTTTCTTTCAGGCTCCGTTTGTTTCGCGAAAAACGAAATACATTCTTCCGCAAAAAAAAACGAATCAAGTTTTAACAAAAAAGGCGAACAAATGGATCCCCGTGTCTAGGCACCTACTTGTTCAGCCAACCCCAGTGTACACCTGGACCAGATTGTGAATTTCCCTTGCTCACGGCTTTCAGATTTCCAAACACGTAATCCATTTTCGTTACTTCGACAAAATCTGATGCTTCTTACTAACACTACGCCGTGCAAATTGAAATACAGTCATCTCATTCCAAACAGATCTGTCCGTCCTGCTCTACTGAATTGTTCTATCAGCACACAGGAAGTTATCGCATAGTTCATGGGACATAATGAGCTAATATCATCTGAACCTTTAATCATGTAGGCCTGACGGCAAGACCGATATAATCAACAATCCAGATGGGTTCGACATACACGATCTAGATACCATGCAATAGTTCTTCCATCGACACAGTTCCAGACAAAGGCTGGTCAGGCATACTAACAAGGAAGGGATGTAAGCATATCATGCCTTTTAATGGTGAGTATTTCCCGACCTAAATCAACCGCTAACGCTAGCATCAGCAACGGAAGGAGGAAAACCATTCCCGATGCACATTAGGGAAATAGACATGCAGTTTTTACAAGTAAATAATACCCAATTTTGTTGTTTGATCATATTCTTGGGCCACACATCCCATGCAGTTGACCACAGAATCGAGACTTGCACCAGTCTGTGGAGACATGAATTCTTGTGCACCCGGTTTTATTTGCCTTGTCTTAGCAAGAGCAACTAATTGAGAAACAATTAAGCTAAGAACCGATGGCCACTTGCAATGTTAAAATTTAGTGGTCACACCGGCAAATAGAGCCTTGAAATCTTTTGTGGGTGGACCAGCATCTTCAGGCTTCGAGGCCAGATCGAATGCCTTGTACTTGGACTCCTCGAAGAGCAGCGCCTATTTAAGAGGGAAAGATTGGATTGGAAATTTAACCTCGCAGGTTAAGCTAAGAGAACGAACTACATAACTGCATAAATAATCACCTGAATGCAAACTTCTGCAACGTCCTCTCTTGCGATGGTTTTTGTTGGTGTCTCAAGAATCTCATCATCCTTGCCCACAATTAATTCACGGATACCCCCTTCTTTGTCTTGCAAGCCTCCAGCCCTGAATCAGGTAGATACAAGAAGGCATTGTCTAGTTTAGTGAAAGTAACAACAAATGGTACTTTGTTCAGCCAATAAATAGTGCCATTTACTAAACCAATACTTTGATTGTCATTGGAAGCTGGGATGCTCATAACTAACCAATTGGTGATTAATCATCAGTTTACTGTGTTAATGAGTGATATTGTCGGGAAGAATGTTTAAATATCAGAAGTTTGAATCCACCTTATTATTGTGTATGGGATGCCAGAATCAGCCAGGTACTGCTCAGCCTTCCTCTTCCACACCTGTAAAATAGCAAAGCTAATAGTTTGCTGCAGTATACATTTCCTTACTCACATATTGATCAGTAAATGATATTGAACATGAGACAAACAACATGATTTAAACCAGGAAAGCTGATACTTAACACTGGTAGATACGGATATAAAGAGTAGTCTATGTATTTTAGCATTTAACTGTATGCACTTTTCCCTACCATAGGCTCATAGTTCCTTTCCCAATGGCATAAATAGGCATTAGACAATATCGATTTATCTTGAGCAAATTTCCCCAATCTGTCAGCCAACATCTACCATACTTGACTGAAACATTTCGTGCGATTTGCATTTTGCATACATCTCGATAGTGGAAGCCTCTTAACCTCCCATAGTCAACCAACCCTCCCCTCCCCCCCCTTTCTCCTTTTTCCCCTTCTCTTCTTCCCCAAACCAACCAACGAAATAAAAAAATAAAAAATAAAAAATAAATTATAAATTCCCTTCTCCTCTCTTCGTTCCACCCTTTATTTATCTTTCTCCCCCCTCCTCCCAGCAAAAGCAAACACCACAGGAAAATTACCGGCACTGATGGTCAATTAGATGGAAGCTCGATGACAAAGCATGCTCAAATAAAAAGAGATCAAAAAACCATTTTAAAAGATATTGTGGAGATTGATGATGTACAAACCAGAATATTTCCATTCCCCAAACTGTTCAAAGGGTGATTGGGATTTGTTCCACCCATTGAACCAACCAAAACTATTTGCTTTACTCCTGCAGCTTTAGCTGTAGAAAGAAATCGTATAAATCAGCAAAGGGCATGCCAAGGAAGTCAGAATCATAGAATCAATTCCAATGACAAAGAGATAGAGACCAGCATCAATTTGATTTTTCTGTCCATGCCAATCGACCTGAGATGCAAAATATTTTGTTAGAGCAGATAGAAAGGACAATCGATGTCCCTAGAAAGTGTAAACAGAGATGTAAAATGACCTGCTCAGGATAAGCTCCTTCTTCAAAATAAAACTCCGGCCTTCCACCCTTAGTGGGATCGAAACCCGGCTTCATCTTTGGAACAGCACTGGTGAGAATGATAAGAAAGTCAGTGCCTTGTATTGCAGGAACTATACTACTGGTATCCCTTATATCACCAACATAAACATCATCAGCTCCCCCAATTTTTCCCTTGCTCTCTTCTGTTCTCACGAGACCTCTTGCAACAAACTGATCTGGCCTCTCCTTCAATTTCTTGTAAACTATTTGACCTGGTAGACAAGATTATCTAAAAAATTAATAACAATGATAACCTTAAAAACCATAGGAAGAAAGGTGACTTTCTGAAAGTGAGGGAAATACAGCCGAGTCTGGACTCTGGAAAACTCAACATTGTCTCTTCTCAAAATGTTATGAAGACGCGCGAAATTTGAGAGCTAGAGATTGAAAATCAGCACCTCCCAGTGCGCCCGGGCGCTGTGTACATACTATTTTAGGAATTTACCCATTCAAGTACAAGAATCCCCATAGACCAGATCTTAAGCGGTGCATGGAGAAATAGCATATACCTCCTCCTTCAAACAATTCGTCTCCAACCAATAGACAAATACAAATGCATCAAGCGAACCGGCCATCGAGCATGACTGTGGCCAGCGAATGGGCCATCGAGCATGAATGAGCCGATCAATCAATGCGTGAGCCATCGCGAGGCCACTCGGCATGACTCACAAATATCGCACTTGGCCAAACAAGATGGTAGTGTATTGTTGCACATGTGAAAATGAAATATTTACAAATGAGATTAGCACTTCTAACGATATTTGAGAAGGCTAAGTGTATATTTGAGATTAGCACATCTCTTTAGCTGCCACTTTAGCTTTTTGACTTTTTAGAAGTGGTTTTTGGTATTTCGAAGATGACTTGCTTTCCAATATTGATTATGGCTCATTGCGATTATTCTTATGTTGAGAACCTCATCTACAGAACAATTAATATAGGCATCTCTAGCCATATAAATTTCTTATCATCTTTTAACAGTTGAAATAATCTTTTGAACCAAAAAGCCATAAACTACAAGCCAGAAATTAGGTAACACAACGTTGGGCTTCCAGCATTCAAGCTTGAAGCCATCAGTTGGCGAACAAATCTCTAGTAAAACTCACTCCAAAGCACTTTTACATCGCCTCTTAAATCCAAGGGATGCAACTTGAGTGCAGTAGACAGCACTCTGTGGTCTTATCAGATAGCAACTTGCAACTATTAACCCATAAAATGAACTCGCATAATCTTCCGCATTCCTCTCATCAGTTTGAACCAACCCGACTGCAGTTTGGATTGCTCTTTTGCTTCCTTCCCACAGATGATGGCTCGTCGCTTTGCATATCATTATACTACATGGACTTGTTAACCTCCTCAAGTAGCTACTCACTACTCAGTTTGCCATACACTGTTTCATGATTGTGCATCGACATAATCATCTATCATGGTGAATCCCCAGAGTAATGAAAGAGTTCCTTAACAAGACTAAACCGCATTCATCAGGGGTTCGTCTCCAAACTTTTCCTCACGCGCAATTTTCCCTTGGGAAGAACAGCAAAATGGCAATTGAAAAGCCTGCCACATTGATAAAGCGATACGAACTGCAATACAACTCGCCTAATTTTGCAAATTTTAGCATCGGGATTGGGGTGCTCTGCTTCTTCTTCCTACTTCTTGAGCTAGATCTGTTCTAACTTTCACACGAGCGCGCGCGCGCGCAAACACACTTAAAGCCCTTATCCATCATCTACCTCAGTAAAGAAAAACAGACAACAAATTTGAGACGATAAAAGTTATCGGATGACATCAATTCTGAAGAATCAAACGAGAAAGTACGAAAAAAAGCAACGAGTCCCACAGAGAAGCTCAAACAGAGGGAAGTAATCAGGCGTTCGCAACTCAAAAACCCAACAAGGAAAAGAAAAGAAAAAAGCAAGCTTTGTAAACGAAAGAGAAGAGCCTCACCAGTTCGACCACCAGCGCCGGTGACGAGCACGGTCGGCGGAGTGGCGTCGGCCATGGATGCAGAAAGAGTCAGGAACCGCCTCGTTGGCGAAGAAAAAGAAGAAGAAGGAGAAGAAGGAGACAGAGACGACGAAGGGGAAGCGAGACGAAGCGTGAGCGAAGAGGGAGAGACCCTAATTTGACTGGTGCTGCTGCTGCGGCGATGGCGTCGGGGATTAATGACGCGAGCTCTCACCCAACTAAATTTATGACATTGACCCACCGCTGCTGATGATGACGACGGTGACGGTGAAGCCATATGGAAGAACGAAGGGACACGTGTCGCCATTGCCATCGCTCCGAAATGCGCCTTAGTTGCGCCGGCTTCTATCCATCCAGCCGTCGCCTGAATCTCTCTATCTCTCCCTCGATAACGTCTCCCAGCGGAGCCCCAAGAGAGGATAAAGCTCAACTACTCTACGTCGCTACGATACCGCTCAGTTTCCACCCAGTCAGCCGGGAACCTATTTTTCCGCCAGAGTTCAAAGTAACTGGTTTTTTTTTTAATAAAGATAAGAAATGAATTTTATTTTAAATAATGAAACGAAGTGCTTTTTTTAATTTTTTTTTTTTTTTAAGAAAAGGTCTGGCCAAATATATTTTGGTTATTTTTTTTTATTTTATTTTTCCCTTTTTGCCCTTTCTTCTTGCCAATGGTTGGCCTCACGTGGGATAGGCAAGGGCTACCCAGTCGAGACCCCGACGAACTTGACTTAGCCATGTAAAATCAAAAGAAAAAGAAACACTGGACTTAGCTTTGATTAGAATCAAAGCAGATAATTTAAATTTAGGGTTAATATCGCGAAAAATCCTAAATTGATACATTTGTGATAAATTTATCCTAAATAATTTTTTTTTATCACCAAAAATCTCAAACTGGTACACTTCTGACAAATTTATCCCAAACTATTTTTTTAACCACAAAAAACCCTAAACTGGTATAACTGTGATATATTTACCCCAAACTACTTTTTTTTTATCATAAAAAGTCCCAAACTGGTATACATATGATAAATTTACATTTTGTTAATTTTCGTTAAATTGAGTTAACATCACGAAAAATTTCAAATTGACACACATATAACAAACATAAGGTAACGTGTACACCCGACAATAGCCATATGCCATCCAACTTTGTAATTTGACGGTAAGATTTAATGAAAATTATCGGATGATAAATTTATCATGGCTGTACCAATTTGGAATAAATTTGTCACAGATGTACCAGTTTGGGGTTTTTCATGGTAAAAAAAAATTTAGGGTAAAATTATCACATGTGTACTAATTTGAGATTTTTGGTGATATTAACTCATAAATTTTACAAGGGGAGTCATGTCATTATGAATAATTGCTCAATTTACCTTTCATTCACACAATTTACCCTCTCATCTCAATGGCTGATGTTGAAAAGGCATTCCGTTTTACATAATTTAATAAGGTCGATTTATATTTTTAAAGTTCACCGGACATCCATACACTCTTTAAAAGACTAAAATAGCCCCGTTCTAAATTTCCCAACGTGAGAAGAGTAAAGGGTATATTGGTGATGATCGCATCAACCGTGCGCTTTTATAGACGGCGCCTATCATTTGAAATTCCTCTTCCCTCCCCTCTTATTAAAGATCGTCAGCAATTTATCATCAATTTGAAAGTTCCGGTTCAGTTAATCTTGGCAGTTAATTCAGGTTTCGAGTTCCACGTTGAAAAAGCTTTCGGGATAACGAAGAATGGCGTCTTAACTAAATCCGTAGATATCTGCCAATTCTAAGATTAAGGAAATTTAGATACAAAATCTTTCGAACAAGAATTTATCTAGAAGTAGAGGAGTCCTTGTCGCTAACGAAACCGACCATCCGTACCATGAGCAGACATAACCCCTGAAAAATCGAAACCTCCTGCGAGTCGTGAAAGAGAGAAGCTTCAGCCACCAATGGAGATTCCGGCGAGAAGACAGAATTGCGGACGCGGGTGCGAGAAACCGACGCCTCACGACTTGTCCTTGAAGCAATACCCACCGGGAATGGGGTTTCTCCCCCACGACCACGAGCTCATCGACTACTTGCGCCGGAAGCTCTCCGGCGAGCCTCTCCGACAGCCTCATCCCATCATGGACCTCAATGTCTACAAGCACACCCCTCAGCAACTCTCCGGTCAGTGTCTTCATCAATTTTTTTTTTTTTTAGTCTGCCTCGTATATAATTTACAAGGTCAATTCGCTCCGACACCATGCTTTATAGTTGTTTCCGAAATACTACGTTTACGTTATAGTAATCTCATTCTTGGCAACACGCAGAACTGAATGGGTGGGGAGACAGAGAGGGAGTGTGGTATTTCTTCACGACCAGAGACCGGAAGCACAAGAACGGGACGCGGCCCAATAGGGAGGCCGCAGGCGGATTCTGGAAGGCCACCGGGTCCGCCGGGGAAATCGTTCATGACGGGCAAGTCATTGGCTGGAAGAGGTCGCTCGTCTACTACCTCGGCAAACCTCAGAGTGGCGTCAAGACCGGTTGGATCATGCACGAGTTCACAGCCAAGGACTCTGGTCACAATAACAACAACAATCGCAAGAGAACGATCGGCGAAAACGACATGCAGGTCCAGACCGTAGTTTTGACGTTCGAATGTGACTGATTTGCTTTGCATGGTGATGAAACCGTTTTGCTAATCAATTGATGCGTCTTTGTTCAGCTTGATGGCTATGTGCTATGTAAGATACACATGAACAGGAGGAAGTACGAATCGAAGGACCAGAGGAAGAGGAAGAGCGCGGCTTTAACCAAGGATGAATGCAAAGCTCCACACAAAGATTTGAGCCACCGCGACTTCCACGCTGAAAGTTTGTCTCCTGTTCCCGGACCGAATGGCGGTGCGCCACTTGAGCCCTGGGGCCAGGCTCATATTGCCGAGCTTCCGAGCCTGTGCGACGGCGTTCCCACGCCTGAACAGATGCAGCAACAGCTGCAGGGGACGGAGAAAGGCACAATTTATTTCCAACGCGCCGACACCCCCAATCACCCGGTAATTAGTGCCCAGCTGCCTCTGGATATGTTCGACCTGTGGGAGACTCAGGTGCAGCAGCAGACGGCCAACCATGGTGCAATCAACCAGAGTCATCCTAAGGTTCCCATCGATTCGGTAGCTGGGCCTCCGCACATGCCCTTTATTTCCATGAACCATGGACAACCAGAGACAGCGAATGATCGAGCTGCGGCAGTCAACCTCCATGCTACAAATAATGCTTCCTATGATTGGACAGGGCACGGGGCGAACGCCTCCAGAGATTTATCCTTGGCCCGCCAAGACAGTTCATCATTCCCGGCTGACTTTGATGATGATCTCGTGCACAGCAATGAGTCTTCCTTGTGGAGGTTTTTCGACTATAGTAAATTTTGTTTGAGGTTGCAGTAAGCATGAACTGTTTGGGAGATTGTATTAGCCCATGAGAGCTGTACTGGGTAGATAAACATTTCAGCACGTTTGGTTGTTCAGACATGAATTAATCGAAATAGCATAGAATAAGGCGGGCGTTGAAATTTCATGGATGGTGTAATTCTTTTGAAATTGCCAGATATGGCGAAGCTTTGTCGGCATAGCAGGCGAAAATCATGAGGACGAAGAAGCAGTAGATGATGCGGATGACGAGTAAGGCGCAGAGAATGTGGTAAAGCTCCTTCTGCCACTTCTGTGAAGAAACAGCAAGGCCTTGGAGAAGGCAGTGTGTTTTAGTAAATGCAATGGCCACGGCCATCTCTCTCTCTCTCTCTCTAACCCGAAATTGGGCGGGTTCCTGACCGATTGGGAAGCTCAAGTTGAGGAGCACCATCGGCTCGCCACGATCGTTCGTGGTCCGAGGCAAGACGACAATCAGCTGTCTTCGTGGTGGTTCTCGCCTTGGCCGGCGGTGCAATATCCGGGCATACGCCGACGGAAACTTATTTTATCCAGATGCATCCTGAGATTGCCCAAATACCGAATAGGATTTTGACATTCGGCATATTTCGAACAACCTTTGGTTCTTATTAGTTCATGTCTTGTATCGGTGAGCTAGTGTTGCATAATGTTATAGAAGGGACACTGCTCTTTGAGGATCCTACCACCAATTTTGCTTTGTTTTGCTGATGTGATCTATTAACGGATCCGAATCACCTGATATTGAGTTTTCCATGATATGCGTAACATTACTCAAATCAGGCCGTCCAAATAAAAATGGACGGTCAAGAATGGACCACGTCATTTGTTAAGAGGGAAGGAAAAAAGTTAGGTGATTTTTTTTTTTTTTTGGTTTGAAAATTTTTTGAATCCCAACCTCTCTCAAATCAGGCTGTCCATTTTCAATTGGACGGGTTGATTTGAGTAATGTTACGCATGTCACGAAAACCCCAATGTCGGGTGATCAAAATCCTCTATTAACGCCATGCTTGATGGGATAATGCATTATGCAACATTGTCGAGCTGACCTAACATTTTTATTATCAGTAATATAAGCAATACCAAACAAATTTGGAATAATTGAGAACTTGATTTATTAATTAATGTGTCGGACTGCAACTGGTCCCTTAAATAAGAGGATTATGTTCAATAGTCAATAACAACATGTTAAATGAAATCATACATATTTATTGTCCCGTCACTCCCGTGAGCAAATTTTATTGCAAAATTTGAACACCACTAGCGTAATAGAAAGTATACATAAAAAGGGATTTTTTCCATCCTTAATTTAAGGGTTTTTTTTAAGTATAAACATTCTCACTAATCATAAAATCAACGATTCGTAGTCGTGCATATGACGAACAGAGGTTGGGTGCTCGAAACCTTCGCATTTAGGGGTGTGCAACCGGACCGGGTTCACCCGGTACCCGGATCGGCCCACCCGAAAAATAGGGTCGGGAACCGGTTCCGGCTCAAACCGGTCCGGGTACCGGGTCTAAGTTTTGGGAACCGGTTGAAACCGGTCCGGGTTCCGGGTCTAGGTAAATACCCACCCGGACCGGTTTTTAGAACCGGTTTTTAGTTAATATTAAAAAAAAACGAAACCCTAGTGTACTACCTTTAGGAGCCTTCATCCTCGACGTGCACAGAGAATTCCTGCTCTCCTCTTTCGTCCTCGTGATCTTCCTCAGCAAGAGTGCACCCTGCTCTTGGTCGAAAAGCTCCGAGCTCTCCAGCTTTGCCAACAAGTTCTCCTCTTCCGGATCAGGAGCCAAGCCCAAGGTCTCGCTCTCCGCGATCTCGGACGAGCTCCACGGCGAGAAACAGGAAGGCCTCGTGGTCAGCGGCAATGGAATCTCTGGGCTCGCCGTGACCACCACGGATTCCTCCGACGAGCTCGAGTAGAAGTGGTTCACCCGGGGACCAACCGTGGTAGCCACGTGGGAGAATATCACCGACGGATTCTCCGCAACTCCCTTCAGCAGCTCCCTCTTCGAAGCCCTAATCTCGCCCCTCGGCTCCTCCTCCTCCTTCTCCTCCCCATCCTCGGCGGCGATCTTGGACCGCACGACCCTCTTGACGGAGCAATAATCCGGGGCCTGCGGGGCTGGGAGCCCGATTTGTCGCACCAATTAAGGATCGTCCTTTTGAGGGCGAGATTCGAGATGAGAGCGGCGAAATCAGGCCTGGAACCGTCGTCCAAAGTAGGCGAGAAGCCCAGGTCCTTGCACACTTGGGCGGAGACCCGCTCGAAGGTCTGGCCCGACGAAACGACGATGGGTGTTGACACCTGATTTTTCACCATCTTTTATTTTAGTTTTTATTTCTAAAATTAATTAAAAATAGCAAAAAAGGTCAAAAAATTGCAAAATCAACTTTGGAAGCCTTAGCCTAGCCTTAGGAACCAATTTTGAACAAAAAATATTTTTTGAATTTTTTAATATTTTTTGGAATTTATTTAATTATAAAAAAACCCAAAAAAATCAGAAAAATACCATCCTTGGTCAGAAAATTACAAACAAATATTCAGAAATTTTATTTTAATTCTCTATTTAATATTTTCACTTTTTATTAGGGAAATTCGGCTTGGTTCATTGGGTTCCTTCACAAACCTAATCCCGAACCGGGCCTAAAAAATCCTTTTCGAGTCTTTTAATTTTCAATTCTAGGTTTTTATAAGCTATGACATTGGACTCTAAAGTACTGAAATGCAATTGGGTCAATTTGCCCTCCAATTTGATCAATTTTAACCAAAAGGGCTTAATTGCATAAAAATCTTTCAATTTAGTCCCCGGTTTCACAATTTTTGAAATTAAATTTCACACGGGCACACCCATTAAAATTAAACACCTCTACCCAACAGTTTTCATCATGCTGAATCCATTAGTGGGCTCAATTTTGGCTAATTCGATCGTTTAGGCCTTCGATTTGGCGAAATTAAATTTCGGATCCTAGGGACAATTTGGGGTTTTCACAGAATTTCAATAAATTGATTCACGAAAATACCCATATTTGATGGAAAACATGTCAAGGAATCCGATTTTGCCATCAATTTCATGAAAAGAGGTCATTTGGGGGGTCAATTTGGCGATTTGGCCGAACCGGGCCGGTCGGGTCCGACCCGACCCGACCCGGTCCGACCCGGATCTGCAGACCATGCACAGAATGTGCAGAATCTGCAGAACGTGGACAGCAGAAGAGGGGCGGCATGGGCGTGCGCTTGGGGAAGAAAAAAAGGCGACATGCGTGGGGGGACATGGCAACATCGGGCAGAGGTGGCGGACGCGTCGAGGCGTGCCGGTCGGCCACGAAAACCGGCGAGGGAGCTCGGTTTTAAGCGAAGCTCGGCCATGGGAGAAGGGGACTTTTTTTGGGCAAACCCGAGGGAGAAGCGAGCACCGAGGACCTTCAGCAACCTGCACAGATCATCAAGGAAGCATTGGTGGCCGGTGGCGAGCTTCGAATAGGTCGGTATTCTCCTCCGATCACCGTTTCTCATACGCACGCCATGTGTTCGATAAAATGCCGACGGATGCCTCGACTCGGTTTTGTCCCGGCCGTGCCTTTCCCGACCCCCATTTGCGGGTATCAAGCTTTGAATATGTACTAGTATTGCTTCTACGCTTGTGTTGACCTTTGTTTTGCATTAAACCGCGGCGAAAACACGGCTCGGAGCTTCGCCGGCGACGGTTCGGACCGGGAGCTCAACGGGGAACTTCCGGCGGTCTTCAAGCTCGAAATGAGCTTAGGTAAGCCTCTAGACCCTCTTTGGGTGTTGTTTGATGGTTTAGAATCGAGTTTTGATAAGAAAAAAAATTCGGAAAATACCTCGCCGGAGCCGGGTTCGGGGAGGTCCGGTTTTGCCTATTTGGGACGCGTTCATGGCCTTCATTTCTGTGGTATGATGATGTTGAAATGTTAGGGAGTCTAATGGTGTAAAAATCTCCAAAAAATTCTGAGTTTTGGTCAATTTTGGACATTTTCCGGCGACCTCGCCGGAATTTTTACTATTCCCGCCGGATTTTTCACTGTTCATCGTCTTCTCCGGCAACTCTCCGGCCGGTCAACGGTCAACGGCCGACGTGGCGTGCCACGTAGGCAGCCACGTCAGCCGGGTGGGGTCCGGTCCGCTTATTTTCAAATAAAACAAACGGACGGCCACGATCGCGACACGTGTCGCGATCCTGGATTTTTGGAAAATTAAATAAATGATTTTCGAATAATCGATCCGGCGGACGAGAATGTGCCACGTGGCTCGCTGAGGGCCACCAGAGGAGGCCACGTGGCACGTTCCAGAGCGTTCGATCCGAAGGTTTTTCTAAAAAAAGGAAAATAATTGATTTTTGATCCGATGGCTACGATTTGGCCACGTGGCTCACTGAGGGACGTCCGATCTAGTGGAAGATCGGACGCACAGGATGAGGCCACGTGGCGCGATGAGAGCCGTCGGATCCGGGGAATTTTCGGATAATTAAATAAAATAGATAAAAAACCAAAAAAATTGTTAAAAAATAGGAAAAATATTTAAAAATATAAAACGGCGTCGTTTTTAGGCCGGTTTCGACCCCTAGGGTCGGGCCGGGCGCCCGAGAGGCGTGGGCCGGGTCTGACCCGGCCCGGAAAATATTTTTTAATATTAAAAAAATTCAGAAAATAATAAATAATAATAAAATAATCAAAAAATCAATAAAAATGAAAAATCATAAAAAAATTCAAAAAATTCGGAAAATTCAGAAAAATTCTAAAAAATTCCAGAAAATAGGAAATGGCCACATTCAACTGACCATGACCTGTCCCGGGTCTTTCGACCCCCGGTCTTTCCAAAAATGACGATTTTGCCCTTCCGGTAAACCGTCTTCCAAAAAAAATTCTAAAAAAATCCAGGAAAATCCCAAAAAAATAGGAAATGGCTACAATCAACTGGCCAAAACTCATTTCGGGTGTTTTAAACCCCGAACCTTCTTCAAAAATGACGATTTCGCCCTTTGGGCGAATCGTCTTCCAAAAATTGAAGAAAAATCAAGAAATTCCAAAAAAAATTCTCAAAAATGGGAAATGGCCACAAACAACTGGCCATGGAATATTTTGGGTAATTCGGTATCCAAACCTTCCAAAAAATGACAATTTTGCCCTTCGGGCTAATTGTCCCCGAATCTTCCCATTTTACCCCTAGCCCTAAATCACATCTTCCCTAAGCCCTTATGGCTATACTAGGAGGCCAATGATTGAAATTGATGTGCATTGACATGATTTATTTATGCACTTGACTTGCGCTTTCATTAAAATTGACTGTGATTGATAGGAATAGTCTTCCAATCTGCATGAAACCCTGACTCATACCTATCTCACCCAAAATTGCGCATGCATGAACTCTTAGCCAGGAAAATCTCTCGCGTTAGGTACCGAAAGGGCGTTGGTAATGACACCAGCGTAACCAAGTCCCCGAACCCAAAATCTCTGGTTCCGCAGAACTGATCGATCTCTCCCAATCGGTCAGTAAGGTTTCCGGTCTACCCTCCAAGAAAGACCGGTGGCGACTCCAAATGCATGCACAAGTTGCACATGCCACCACGACCACGCTAAGGTCGAAAGCGATCGACTCTTATTGTCGAATCCCTCAAAAGACATTCCCGCCGCGATTTGGTATGGGCCTGGGAGGGCCCGCGCCGATCCAAAGCCCGCGATCGGTAATCCATTAGCCGCGTCCGTTGATTTCGGACGGGTCGCGACAGCTGGCGACTCCGCTGGGGACATTGTTCTAGAACACTTGGTTCTGGACCTCAAGTGGACTTAGGCCGTAATTAAAACGTTGAGTGATTTTTCTAACCCTGCAGGCGCTCTTGAAGGTGAGGTAAGTCCGCTCACGATAGGTGTTATATGTTTTTGCAGATTGGAGTGATAAGGGGTGTAGTCTGTGATTAACATTGTCTTATGCAGGATGGGCGTAGGAATGTATGTTATATGGATGATTTGAAGTGCTGATTGATATATAAATTGTTGCGCATGATTCACTGCATATTTGAGGATCACAACACTTTGCACAAAGCGCCCAAACCCAGGCCGCGAAATCACCTTTTCAGGTAGCCATAGATTAGGGATCGATATGCAACGCTCTAGCGTGGATTGCGCTGGGGTCGACCATATTCGATCCCACTCACTATCCAAGTCGAGACTTTTATCCATTTGTTGTGGATTGCGCTCATGGACGAATTTATCGACTCGGATAGAGGGAAGCCTCTAGGTTCCTCACCTAAGCCATTCTTTTTTTTTCTAGAGTCAAGCCTCACTTGTCTCATGCGCATGTATATGGATGGTTGGTATACCTAAAACCAAAAAATCATTGGGTACCTCTCATGGTAAGGTCCTGCCGTTTCTATTTAAATTCACTTGCAGCCTTTCATTTTGCACAAACATGTTGCATTCATCAAGTCCGATGGTTGAGTCTAATTCCATTTTAAAGTATAGATAAAAGAGATGATCTCTTCAAGTCGGTCCCACATCCCGGACGTATTCAAGTATGAGCGACGTGTCACCCGCCATCGGACTGTCGGGACATTCAACGGAGTTCACCCTTTTCAAGTTGTCCAAGGGATGGTCCGGTAACCATACCGGAAGTTGAAGGACAGGTGATAACAGCAAATTCGAGACACCTACCGGACATTATCAGAAGGGCATCTGATGAAAATGAAAACCCGAAATAGCCGAACCGAAGACACCAAGTGCCGTCCTCGGAAGACCCAACTTGGGGCATCTCTTTAGGTTCATAAGGGCCACGTTCCAATCGTCCCTTTCCTTTTATCAAGATCATCGAGTCTGTAAGGAGAACCCGTCTGTGGGTCTCCCATCTATCTTTTACACCTCGATCCCTAAGTCTTGTCTAAGTGTCTTGACATTGGAATGCGGCACTGGAATTTCTCTCAACCATTCGAATTGTTCGGTTCAATTGCATGTCTTACCCAGATGAAATTTTCGTTAGAACTCACACTTGGCATGTCTAACCCAAGTACGAGAATCTAACATTCATTTCATGGTACGCCGGACATGGAATTGAATCGGTTTATAGCATGCATCATTGGTAATCCTTGGTAATTAACTAAAGTCGTTCATGTTTCCTGAATTCAAGAGGAGACCTGATATCCAAATTACCTTCGGGAAATCATCCCAATTTGGATGTCCTATCTCCCACCGAATTTAGGACACATTGGAATTGCATTTTTATCTTCTTGGACATTCCACAGATTTTCTGGGAATTCGCCAAAAGTAATGACCATGGATTACACTCCTTTTAGTTTTATGTTTTCTCTTGAAAAACATCGATAAGAATTTTTCACACGAGGCTAAGGCTTGTGTAAAAGTTTTTATCCTCGTTAATCACAAGAAAGCATAAAATTGAAAGGATTTATGCTTTACTCCCCTTTCTAACATAGTCCTGTCATTCGAAACAGGTTTTTTCCGGAATCAAAAGCCAAGAACTTGTGTGAAGCTTCAGTCACAGGTTAAAATGGATCAGATTGGCCTGGAGAAGCGCTTGGCCGCACTGGAGAGTCAGATGACTCAGATATTGGCAATGATGAAGACATTCCTCCTCACTACACAAGAGGCGTCCCCGACGACCTTCAATCCTGATCTGACCACCCGACCAGGTTCAACCGGCGTGCCAGATGTTGATCGAGCCCTGGAAGTAGAAGACTTCTCCGAAGGCACACCCATGATGAGTAACCTGGGAGAACAGCATAAAGAAAAGTATGGTGCTATGGAGGAAAATGAGATGACTGGAGAGGATCTGTTCGTCACACACCTGATTCGGGAGAAAAACTATAGTCACCAGCAGGATGTTGGAGGTCGTGCGAACCCGATCCCCGCTGAAACCCGTCCATACAATGTCTCTTCTACATGCCCCAAAGGGAAGACGCTTGAGATTCCCCAATGGCCGGGACTTGCCAGGAGATATGGTGGTATCGGTTGCCCAAGAACTCATATCCAATACTATTTGGAGGCGATGATCGATTTCGATCGTGACGATTTGCTTCTTGTCCAAAATTTTCGGCATAGCCTGGTCGGTCCCGCATTAGAATGGTTCACGAGGCTTGATGTCGAGGGCATCCGAGAATGGAGTGATTTGGCTAATCAGTTTCTCCAGCAATACGATTTCAACAGGAATGCCACCCCTACCAGAATGGATCTGATGCACATGAAGTAAAGGAGAAATGAAAGCTTTAGATCATTCACACAAAGGTGGAGAGTAAAAGCAGCCCAAGTCCAACCTCCGCTGGACGAAGATGAGTTAATAGAGCACTGTCTGAAAGCTCTTCCCTATGATTCCTTTAATCGATTGGGTACGGCTCATTACCAATCATTTTCACAACTTGTGCATGCCGGTGAAAGGATGGAATGGGCTAAGCGCGATAGCATGATCAGAAACAAAGAAAGCCGCGGAGAGCTTTCTCAAAGGAGTAAAGAACCGGTCAGGGAAACGACGACCGACTATCGAAGAATGACGTTCACGAGTCAAAATTCCGTACACGTGGCAAGACATCAGCCGCCTGATTTCATTCCTCACCAGAGACAACCAGCACCTAAGATAGAGAAATCTGGCCAGTCAAGCAAGAGAAGTCCCCCATTATTCACACCGCTCCCACTTCCTATGTCAGAACTGCTCCATCGGCTTTTGGAGGAAAGGTTGGTAGCCAAGAGGCCACCAAGGGTGAAACCGCCAAGATTCCAGGGGTTCGACCTGAATCAGACCTGTGCATACCATATGGGGGAGAAGGGACATAATGTCGACAATTGCCGAACTCTACAATATGATGTGCAGGCTCTCATCGACTGTGATATACTAGTGTTCGATAGGACAGGACTCAACGTCCGGCCTGACCTTTTGTCGGATCGCAAAATCAGTGACGTATCCGAGGTTGGACCGGAAAGCGATCTAAGGCTTATCACCAACGTACCCGAATCACGTGAGGTACCGACTACATCTTCTCAAAATCCGGAGAAGCATACCACCTCGATGGGGCGGAAAGAGCCATGCTTAACCGAGATGGGTAGTATGGGCATCATCGGTAGGGTTGAAGACCCCGCTTTTACAACTTCCTTCGCAAAGTTGAGCTTAACCTCTGAAGGATATGCGATAGAGGCTATGAGGGAAGAGTCATGGGAGAACATGCGGCAAAACCAACAAGCGGACAGGGTGTACGAAGACAACCCCATCAATGACCGCGCCGACCCGGCTGATCGGACAATTGATGATGGCAAACTACATGGATGAGGGAGTCACTTCCTCCTTTCCATCATCACTTTTTAGTCTATTTGCATTTTAGTCCATATATAGTCTCGAGTGCAGTCTCCCAAAAAAAAATCAAAAATCAAAAATCAAAAATCAAAAATCAAAAATCAAAAATCAAAAATCAAAAATCAAAAATCAAAAAATGGGGACATGGGGGAGCACCACAAATCGGTCAATGACGACAAAAAAAAACAAAAAACGACAAAAAAAAAAACGAAAAAAAAAACAACAAGAAAAACAACAAAAAAAGAGAAAAATTCCTGAGACCTGATTTCCCACATGTCTCCTGGTTTTCAAAACCTTTCGGGGTAGCGAAGATATCCGATGATAAGAGGATTAGCCCCCGTTCCCCACCTTCTAATCAAATCTTTCAAAATGTGTTTCTAAGAAAAATTCGTCATGTATGGACTCTCTTTTCCATATTTGGGCTAACTGCCTTCATGGCATCTTAGGTGTGCCGCCCAAAGCATAGAACGCCCAAGAGAAACAGAGTGGTGCTTTAGGAAGGTTGAAGCTGATCGATAACTCGAGCCACCGGGATGGACATTTGAAGGCAGACAAATGAGTCGACTTCTCACAAAAAGCATACCGGGGCAAAGGCCCATCGAGATGAAAAGGGGACGAGAAACTACAAATGGCATATATCCCCAAATTAAAAAAAGAACTGCAAAAATAATGAAGGGGGTCAAAGCAGTCAACTGGGGCAAACCCCACTTAGCCAGGGCAAACGCCACCTGACCGGAGCAATCGGATCAAGGATAAGGACGTGTCGTTCCTAATTGATTTTCAATCAGATACCGGCATAATATTTCCTATCTTCTCCTCTCAGGTGAAAAACAGGTAGAGAAGGAAAATCCATTTGTGGAAAGACACGAGGGACATGTTTTACATGGCATACATTTGTCGAAAATGTCCTCATCCGATCACATGCAAGATGATCATGGAACGATGGTAAAACTGTAATCGTTCCAATAAACCCTTCGAATGTTATACCTGACGAGGACCTTTATGTCTTTTGTCTACAGGATAAGATGGTCAAAGACAAACGAAGGAAAATTTGTCTTCCCCATAAGACTGAAAGAAATGTGCCTTCAGCAGATATCACCCATTGGGATTCCAATGACAAAATGAATCAAATTATGAAGAAGGAGCAACCTAATTAGGATTGGCTCTCCCTAAGTCGAAAAAGTTGTATCCGTTCCAAATCGGACTGACTGATTCACAAGCTGATATGGTTTCCCATTCTTGCAGATGATGACGAGGATGAACGGGCCCATTGAAAAATTTCCAGCATCTTGGATGCCAGAAGTGACCAGAGCGGGGATAGTAAATCCGTAGTCGTTTCAATTAAAGCTCCTTACGCAGCAATCAAGTCACTCATTCATTTCATCGTACAGGTGGAGTAAAAGATTGTTAAAGCGTAAGGTGAATGCGACAAGACACAATGAAGAAAATTGTTGCTTATGAAGTAACACTTCAGGATGTTGAAGTACTCAGCCACAAGTAAACTCGTGCTTGCTGATGTCAAATAACAAGATGCTCGAGGGACGTCATGAAATGATGACAAGGCAAAAGATGCATGAAGAAATTAAAATGTATCGATGAGATCAAGAAGTGCCAAAACGTTGCGGAACATCAAATGCTAAGATCTTCGGAAGATCGTACGATCATATCATCTGGTGTCACGAAAGAGAGTACAGAGTAGATACCAGACGTCAGAGAAATTTAAAAGCCAGCCCAGGCGAAGCACTTAGTGGCTGGGGGCAAATCACTCTCTACCTAGAAAGGGTACCGAATGTAGGATATGCCGAATTCACCATGGGGATACGTAGGGGAAGTCCCTGAAGCAGTTATCACCCATGAATCATGATGAAGTGGAATAATCAATCAAAGACAAAACACATCAAACCCTTCTAAATGAGAAGGAGAACAATACGGAGCCATCGATTCTGGTAAAAGGACGTATCGTTCCAAAATGATTATTTTCTTGATATGAGAATAATGTTTCATTTCTTTTTCCTTTCAGGTTGGGAACAGAAGCAGAGGGCCCAAGAAGCAATGCCTTCAAATGACAAACAGGGAGTACCCCTTTTCATGGCATCTCAAACATGCACTTTGGCTAAATATTTTTAAGAGCATTCTAATAGCTCAATTTGTGAACAAAACCTTTGAGAAAACTTGAAGAAGTTTATCATCATTTATAAATCTCTGTGAAAAGAGCGCTTGAAAAGAAAATTTCAAGTTTTCCAGATTGACATATCTGATAAAAATGCTTTCTCTGAATAGAGTGAAAAGCACGAACTCATGTTTCGTTGCTGGCACACCTAACATGCATCATGCATATCATGCACATATCCTGCATACAGAGAACCCAAAGGGAGAAATGCCGGTTCCCGCAAGATAAATTTCAAGGGTAAATTGTATCGACTCCAACAGTCAATTATACATGCCCTTTACTCATGAGATTTCTTCTTTTCAATAGGGGAACATCGAACATCTCAAATGGCGGCTGTGATCGAGAGAATCACCAAACCGCCACATGACAAATCCCCAGATTGTCAGGCTGTCTAGGGACAAAAAAAATAATAAAAATCGAAGAATCTGGCAATCGAGATAGATGACCAGAATCGACAAAAATTCACGAGAGCGGGCTCCCCCACCTGCTTCGAGGAGCCAAGCCGGGGGCAAATTCTCACGATCCCCCATGAAAGTGCATCGAACCAGGGTTATCAAACCCAGAGATGACGAACACCGAGACAAGCCTCACTGGGGCAAAATACTTGGAAAACACTACTCCTTCAAATGTTGGAAGGACGAAGTCTCGAAGGGAGTACCTCCTTCCTGAAATTTCAAATGAAGCCAGATAAATCCCCACACCTGTCTCTTCATATGCAGGTGCATGAATGTCTTCAAATCGGATTGAAAATCGTCTAGGAGCATGGGAATGCCAAGGCACGCTGCCAAGATGAACACCGCCCAACTGGGGCAAAGCAGTTGTCGACGTGATTGAGGATCGTCTCACGAACAACACCCACAAATACAGACGAGATGAAGCAGCATCCATCATCCACATCAAATGAGAAGCGTCAATAATCGACGAAGGAAATGAATACGTCAGTAAGGCGTCATCAGGAATCCCAAGAGGGAAGACATCCCCAAAGAGGATGGAGATTATAGCAAAACGCAGGAATGAATTTAGCTGGGGCAGGCATCACCTAGCCATGATGAACCACGTCTAACCGGGGCAAGTGAATCATTTGTGCGCCGGACAAAGGAAGGACATTTCTTCTCTGACAAAATCCATGGACGCAATGACAGAGTCGTCCTCATCGGAAGTAAACCCCAGGATACAAACCTGGGTGAACGGTAACTTTGTATCGTTCCAAATTGATCTCCCAAAGATCCCATGCTTAACATGAGTTTGTTCTCATTTAGCAGAAAATTGGTGGCACCAAAAAGCCACAAAAGAAAGGATCTCGTCCAACGTGGAAGCGAAAAGAAATATCCGTTGTAGGGGGCAAGCTACCAGGAAATGGAACCCCGCAAAATGGCGTTAGAATACGTCCAAAAGCACAAATTGATCTCATCCGGTTCAAATCCTATAGAAGGATTCGTTGCCAACCAGACGGGTAGATCATGGCCACGAGCTAGATGGCCGACTTCAACAAGCCTTACATTTGCGTTCAAATGGAGGCGCGAAGCGAGAGTAAAGCAGTATCGTTTCGATTTGTCTTGAATTTCGAAACACGAACTGACACTTGATGTTTATTGTTGACAGGGATTCGCCGTCAAGATGGACAGAAAATTGTTGGCGCCAAAAAGCCGCATAAGAAAGGAATTCGCCGACAAGGAGGCGAATAGAATTATCAACTTTGGAAGCCATGACTCCAAGAAGTGGTCTTTGATTGAACTTTGAAGATTGGCGTGGGAATGCATCCAAAAGCATGAATGAATCTCCTCTAGTGCAAATCCTAGAGAAGGATTCATTGCCAACCAGAGGGAGGGATCATGGCCACAAGATAGATGGCCAACTTCAACAAGCCTTACATTTGTGTTCAGATGGAAACACAAAGCAAGAACAAGGCTGTATCGTTCCAATTTGCCTTGAATTTTGGAACGCGAACTGACACCTAATTCCCGTCTTTGACAGGGGCTCGCCATCGAGGCGAAACAGGTTTTTACATCCCATGTATTACCCATTGGAATACATGACCAAAGGTAAGATGTATCGTTCTAATTTCTTGAAAAATTCACGAACGTACAATAACATGTTTCTTCCGCATTTTCAGGGATCTCCAGCCGCGGGGGACAGGTAAGTATCCCTCTCCCCAATCCATTGAAGATGTTGAATAAAAAATAGAGAAGAAAAGAAAAGCTTTCAGAATCTGATGTCTAGAAAAGACATAGAATTCAAACTTCGGTCGCATTCGTGTTTTAAAATAGGAGGTTGTCCGAACATGAATAAGAACATACATTGTGCATCATAAAATCTCCATGACGGGTAACATTTTTGGAGAAAATGAAAGAGATTTTTCCAATCAAAAGTTGTTCAAAACTTTCAAAAGGACGTTTTCCAAAAGACGAGAGGCAAAGCCTAATCCAAACACGTCCTATACACACTTGAGAGAGAAGTGGAGCGGATCAGATAGCAAAATCTGGACCTACGGAAGTAGGGATTATTCGCAGCAATTACATGGATTGGGATGACGGAGGCATTCGTTTCATATCCCCAAACACAACAGGTGACTATTGACAACCCCTTTGAACGGCGGTTTTCATTCTCAACCCTGTCAAGAACCACCCCACATCGGGGCAAAATGGAGGTCAGTCCAGCAGCATTAGGAGAAAATGGTTAGAAATTTTCTTGCTCAGACTAACATTAATCTTCGTGTGTTGTTTATATGGTAATCCAAGTGCCATAGGATGATGAGAAGCATTCATTTCTCTATCCCACACACCGAATCCTTTGCATAGCCAAGTTGAGCCTGCAAAATCATTTCATAAACCCGTTGGTGATCATTGCACATTCCAAGACGGATGCATCATCACTTCAGAAACGGAAGAGTTCAAACTTAGGGTTTGCGAAGAAATCCCTAAGTTAATGCTTAAAGTTGTTAGACCTTTGGGCACATGTCTAACACGATCTCCCGAAGATGAGAAAAAGCGGGATTTCAAAAAAAAAATGATGATGAGAAAAGCCCCCAGCATCAAGAAAAAGCAAAGTGCCTGGTAAAAGCAAAGCCGATGCTTGAATGAACAATCTGCATTGATCCCCAATGAAACATGACTGAAAATGGGAGGGAAAAATCCAAAAGGAGTCAGATTCAAAAGACTACTCCTCAAAAGGTGTCAAGCGCGGAGCAAAGACGCAGACAGAGTTGTCAATCCCTTAATGTAGCCAGAGATGCTATCTAAAGAATTCGTGCACACCTCAAAGGCGGTTGCACGCCTCAAGGACTGAGGATGCAGAAAGGAAAGGACAGGTGGCAAATTTGCAATGATCACCAATGTCAATCCCCTCATGAATTCTGGGCCAAAAACAAGCCTTTTTCGGTCCCCAATCCTACCAATATTACAACCCTGAAACAGTCTTCTCTGATTAAGACACTTGGGTTAACATATAGCTTAGCTCGAAGAGGTACGAGCAAGACTATTTCTTTCTCATTTTGCAGGGTTCTTGACTTGTAAATCCGGAGCAGATGATGAAAGCTTTCGTTCAATGGCCTTGACTCAAAAAAAGAGTCCCCCTTGCAGACCAATATCCAAGCCCAACATTACGGTCCCGTGGAAGACCTCCCGACCGATCAAAATGTATGCGCTGCGAATGAGCCTAAAACCTAGGCACAAGTTAGTAGGGAATTGAGTGCGTCCCCTATAAAAACCACTATCTCAAAACAGGTGAGAAGACCTCCTTGTCGAGAAATATTCCAATTGATGTTTTGAGCAAACTCTTTTTGGAATCTTCAAATTGTTGGATCCAGATTTTCCGTGCAAGGGATTTGTGATCACATTTGCATGTTGCAAGAATGCTTTGGAAGACCTCCAGCATCAAAATGCACATTTCATGATTAAACTAAAGTCATGCGGCTTCGGCAAGTGGCCAGCCATCGTCTTCCCAAAGATTACTAACATTTTCTTGGTGAAGAAAAATATTTCAGGCTCAAACTTCTGCAGGATACTTGGAGAACCCAGCTCCCAGAATGTCGCCTCAACCAACTCAAAGGTAGAAACCGCCTGAAGGGTCAACTCAATGGTAGATACCGCCTGAAGGGTCAAATTATGGTAGATACCGCATGAAGGGTCAAATTATGGTAGAAACCGCCTAAAGGGTCAAATGATGGTAGAAACCGCCTGAAGGGTCGAATCATGGTAGAAACCGCCTGAAGGGTCAACTCAAAGGTAGAAACCGCCTGAAGGGTCAACTCAAAGGTAGATACCGCCTGAAGGGTCAAATTATGGTAGAAACCGCCTGAAGGGTCAAATCATGGTAGAAACCAAGTAATCCCATCGGACGTGGAAAACCTCCGTTTTGTGAACCTTTTCAAAAATCAAACAGTCTTAGCATGACGTGGAGAACCCTCGTCCTAGGACCCCTTTTCAAAAATCAGGCAGTCTTAGCATGACGTGGAGAACCCTCGTCCTAGGACCCCCTTTTCAAAAATCAGGCAGTCTTAGCATGACGTGGAGAACCCTCGTCCTAGGACCCCATTTCAAAAATCAGGCAGTCTTAGCATGACGTGGGGAACCCTCGTCCTAGGACCCCTTTTCAAAAATCAAACAGTCTTAGCATGACGTGGAGAACCCTCGTCCTAGGACCCCTTTTCAAAAATCAGGCAGTCTTAGCATGACGTGGAGAACCCTCGTCCTAGGACCCCCTTTTCAAAAATCAGGCAGTCTTAGCATGACGTGGAGAACCCTTGTCCTAGGACCCCCTTTCAAAAATCAGGCAGTCTTAGCATGACGTGGAGAACCCTCGTCCTAGGACCCCTTTTCAAAAATCAGGCAGTCTTAGCATGACGTGGAGAACCCTCGTCCTAGGACCCCTTTTCAAAAATCAAACAGTCTTAGCATGACGTGGAGAACCCTCGTCCTAGGACCCCTTTTCAAAAATCAGGCAGTCTTAGCATGACGTGGAGAACCCTCGTCCTAGGACCCATTTTCAAAATTTAGGCAGTCTCATCGGACGTGGAGAAACCTCGTCATGAGACCCCTTTTCAAAATTCAGGTAATCTCACCAGGCGTGGAGAAACCTCGTCATGAGACCCCTTCCCAGAAAAACAGGCAATCTCATCAGGCGTGGAGAAACCTCGTCATGAGACCCCTTCCCAGAAAAACAGGTAATCCCATTGGACGTGGAAAACCTCCAATTCGGGAACCTATTTCAAAAATTAGGAAATCCCATCGGACGTAGAAAACCTCCGACTTGGGAACTTTTTGAAGAACCAGACATTCCCATCGGACGTAGAAAACCTCCGACTTGGGAACCTTTTGAAGAACCAGACAATCCCATCGGACGTAGAAAACCTCCGACTCGGGAACCTTTTGAAGAACCAAACATTCCCATCGGACGTAGAAAACCTCCGACTTGGGAACTTTTTGAAGAACCAAACATTCCCATCGGACGTAGAAAACCTCCGACTTGGGAACCTTTTCAAGGAAATCAAACAATCCCGTCGGACGTGGAAAACCTCCGCCTTGGGAATCTTTTTCCAGAATAGGCAATCCCATTGGACGTGGAAAACCTCCAATTCGGGAACCCATTTCAAAAACCGGGAAATCCCAGCGGACATGGAAAACCTCCGACTTGGGACCCCTTTTAATGAAAACCAAACCATCCCGTCGGACGTGGAAAACCTCCGTCTTGGGAATCTTTTTCAAAAAATAGGCAATCCCATTGGACGTGGAAAACCTCCAATTCGGGAACCCATTTCAAAAATCAGGAAATCCCACCGGACGTAGAAAACCTCCGACTTGGGAACCATTCGAAGAACCGAGCAATCCCATCGGACGTAGAAAACCTCCGTGTTGGGAACTCCTTTTGAAGAACCAAACATTCCCATCGGACGTAGAAAACCTCCGACTTGGGAACCTTTTAATGAAAACCAAACCATCCCGTCGGACGTGGAAAACCTCCGTCTTGGGAATCTTTTTCAAAAAATAGGCAATCCCATTGGACGTGGAAAACCTCCAATTCGGGAACCCATTTCAAAAATCAGGAAATCCCACCGGACGTAGAAAACCTCCGACTTGGGAACCATTCGAAGAACCGAGCAATCCCATCGGACGTAGAAAACCTCCGTGTTGGGAACTCCTTTTGAAGAACCAAACATTCCCATCGGACGTAGAAAACCTCCGACTTGGGAACCTTTTCAAGAAAATCAAACAATCCCGTCGGACGTGGAAAACCTCCGCCTTGGGAATCCTTTTCAAAAATAGGCAATCCCATTGGACGTGGAAAACCTCCAATTCGGGAACCCATTTCAAAAATCAGGAAATCCCACCGGACGTAGAAAACCTCCGACTTGGGAACCATTTGAAGAACCGAGCAATCCCATCGGACGTAGAAAACCTCCGTGTTGGGATCCCCTTTTGAGAAACAGACCATCCCAGCGGACGTGGAAAACCTCCGACTTGGGACCCCTTTTCAAAAACAAACAATCCAGTCGGACGTGGAAAACCTCCGTATTGGGAACCCTCTTCAAAACTTGAAAAATCCCCTCTGGCCCCGCTAGTCAGCGTCATGGGATCCTCTAAAGCAAATAGGTGCCTAGAAGTCGACCCAAGACTGGAGCTCAAAAGGCTCGCTTGCCGTTTCGAAAGCACGATGACCTAAATAAATCTCTCTGTAAGTGTTCACAGGTTGGTAGCCGCGGATCTGTCATCTTCCGGACCGGATCGCCAATTTTCAGCTACAGAAGATTTCTTCCACCCCAAAGTCCCACGACACAGGGATTCACGACAGAGGTGTCTCAAAGCACAGTTCAAGATCGGAGCCCATAACGCTCGCGACTTGCCGCCTAGAGATACGGTGACCGCCTTTTCCACGAAGCACGCGCCGGATAGCCACGCCTCGAAGCTCTCACCCTTCGGAATGGATTGCAGCCGGTAGCCGCGGGAGAGACATTTATTCTACCCAAAGTCCCACGACACAGGGATTCACGACAGAGGTGTCTCAAAGCACAGTTCAAGATCGGAGCCCATAACGCTCGCGACTTGCCGCCTAGAGATACGGTGACCGCCTTTTCCACGAAGCACGCGCCGGATAGCCACGCCTCGAAGCTCTCACCTTTCGGAATGGATTGCAACCGGTAGCCGTGGAAAAGAATTTCAAGACCCCAAAGTGGCAAATCAGGAGCCATGAAGGGGGTAATAAAAACCCAGCATGGCGAACTAGACGCCACGAAGGGTTAAAAAAAAAAAAAAAAAAAAAAAAAAAAAAAAAACCTCCTCAGACTCCGCGTGCGCAGCATTCAACAGGCAGGTAAACGTCAGGTAAGCCCCCCTCGCTCCGACCCGTGTTCTAATTGTCAGAGTAAATCGGTGATGAATTTGAGCATTCATCAAAGGACTTAAGGGTTCGATGTCATAGCCTTTCTTTTCCCCAGTCGAGTCGGTTAAGATTCAGGTGTCATTTTGTCTTTGAAAGCAACCTCTGACGAGCTCACTCTCAAAGAGGGGCAGCTGTTGACACCTGATTTTTGACCATCTTTTATTTTAGTTTTTATTTCTAAAATTAATTAAAAATAGCAAAAAAGGTCAAAAAATTGCAAAATCAACTTTGGAAGCCTTAGCCTAGCCTTAGGAACCAATTTTGAACAAAAAATATTTTTTAAATTTTTTAATATTTTTTGGAATTTATTTAATTATAAAAAAACCCAAAAAAATCAGAAAAATACCATCCTTGGTCAGAAAATTACAAACAAATATTCAGAAATTTTATTTTAATTCTCTCTTTAATATTTTCACTTTTTATTAGGGAAATTCGGCTTGGTTCATTGGGTTCCTTCACAAACCTAATCCCGAACCGGGCCTAAAAAATCCTTTTCGAGTCTTTTAATTTTCAATTCTAGGTTTTTATAAGCTATGACATTGGACTCTAAAGTACTGAAATGCAATTGGGTCAATTTGCTCTCCAATTTGATCAATTTTAACCAAAAGGGCTTAATTGCATAAAAATCTTTCAATTTAGTCCCCGGTTTCACAATTTTTGAAATTAAATTTCACACGGGCACACCCATTAAAATTAAACACCTCTACCCAACAGTTTTCATCATGCTGAATCCATTGGTGGGCTCAATTTTGGCTAATTCGATCGTTTAGGCCTTCGATTTGGCGAAATTAAATTTCGGATCCTAGGGACAATTTGGGGTTTTCACAGAATTTCAATAAATTGATTCACGAAAATACCCATATTTGATGGAAAACATGTCAAGGAATCCGATTTTGCCATCAATTTCATGAAAAGAGGTCATTTGGGGGGTCAATTTGGCGATTTGGCCGAACCGGGCCGGTCGGGTCAGACCCGACCCGACCCGGTCCGACCCGGATCTGCAGACCATGCACAGAATGTGCAGAATCTGCAGAACGTGGACAGCAGAAGAGGGGCGGCATGGGCGTGCGCTTGGGGAAGAAAAAAAGGCGACATGCGTGGGGGGACATGGCAACATCGGGCAGAGGTGGCGGACGCGTCGAGGCGTGCCGGTCGGCCACGAAAACCGGCGAGGGAGCTCGGTTTTAAGCGAAGCTCGGCCATGGGAGAAGGGGACTTTTTTTGGGCAAACCCGAGGGAGAAGCGAGCACCGAGGACCTTCAGCAACCTGCACAGATCATCAAGGAAGCATTGGTGGCCGGTGGCGAGCTTCGAATAGGTCGGTATTCTCCTCCGATCACCGTTTCTCATACGCACGCCATGTGTTCGATAAAATGCCGACGGATGCCTCGACTCGGTTTTGTCCCGGCCGTGCCTTTCCCGACCCCCATTTGCGGGTATCAAGCTTTGAATATGTACTAGTATTGCTTCTACGCTTGTGTTGACCTTTGTTTTGCATTAAACCGCGGCGAAAACACGGCTCGGAGCTTCGCCGGCGACGGTTCGGACCGGGAGCTCAACGGGGAACTTCCGGCGGTCTTCAAGCTCGAAATGAGCTTAGGTAAGCCTCTAGACCCTCTTTGGGTGTTGTTTGATGGTTTAGAATCGAGTTTTGATAAGAAAAAAAATTCGGAAAATACCTCGCCGGAGCCGGGTTCGGGGAGGTCCGGTTTTGCCTATTTGGGACGCGTTCATGGCCTTCATTTCTGTGGTATGATGATGTTGAAATGTTAGGGAGTCTAATGGTGTAAAAATCTCCAAAAAATTCTGAGTTTTGGTCAATTTTGGACATTTTCCGGCGACCTCGCCGGAATTTTTACTATTCCCGCCGGATTTTTCACTGTTCATCGTCTTCTCCGGCGACTCTCCGGCCGGTCAACGGTCAACGGCCGACGTGGCGTGCCACGTAGGCAGCCACGTCAGCCGGGTGGGGTCCGGTCCGCTTATTTTCAAATAAAACAAACGGACGGCCACGATCGCGACACGTGTCGCGATCCTGGATTTTTGGAAAATTAAATAAATGATTTTCGAATAATCGATCCGGCGGACGAGAATGTGCCACGTGGCTCGCTGAGGGACGTCCGATCTTGTACAAGATCGGACGCACCAGAGGAGGCCACGTGGCACGTTCCAGAGCGTTCGATCCGAAGGTTTTTCTAAAAAAAGGAAAATAATTGATTTTTGATCCGATGGCTACGATTTGGCCACGTGGCTCACTGAGGGACGTCCGATCTAGTGGAAGATCGGACGCACAGGATGAGGCCACGTGGCGCGATGAGAGCCGTCGGATCCGGGGAATTTTCGGATAATTAAATAAAATAGATAAAAAACCAAAAAAATTGTTAAAAAATAGGAAAAATATTTAAAAATATAAAACGGCGTCGTTTTTAGGCCGGTTTCGACCCCTAGGGTCGGGCCGGGCGCCCGAGAGGCGTGGGCCGGGTCTGACCCGGCCCGGAAAATATTTTTTAATATTAAAAAAATTCAGAAAATAATAAATAATAATAAAATAATCAAAAAATCAATAAAAAATGAAAAATCATAAAAAAATTCAAAAAATTCGGAAAATTCAGAAAAATTCTAAAAAATTCCAGAAAATAGGAAATGGCCACATTCAACTGACCATGACCTGTCCCGGGTCTTTCGACCCCCGGTCTTTCCAAAAATGACGATTTTGCCCTTCCGGTAAACCGTCTTCCAAAAAAAATTCTAAAAAAATCCAGGAAAATCCCAAAAAAATAGGAAATGGCTACAATCAACTGGCCAAAACTCATTTCGGGTGTTTTAAACCCCGAACCTTCTTCAAAAATGACGATTTCGCCCTTTGGGAGAATCGTCTTCCAAAAATTGAAGAAAAATCAAGAAATTCCAAAAAAAATTCTCAAAAATGGGAAATGGCCACAAACAACTGGCCATGGAATATTTTGGGTAATTCGGTATCCAAACCTTCCAAAAAATGACAATTTTGCCCTTCGGGCTAATTGTCCCCGAATCTTCCCATTTTACCCCTAGCCCTAAATCACATCTTCCCTAAGCCCTTATGGCTATACTAGGAGGCCAATGATTGAAATTGATGTGCATTGACATGATTTATTTATGCACTTGACTTGCGCTTTCATTAAAATTGACTGTGATTGATAGGAATAGTCTTCCAATCTGCATGAAACCCTGACTCATACCTATCTCACCCAAAATTGCGCCTGCATGAACTCTTAGCCAGGAAAATCTCTCGCGTTAGGTACCGAAAGGGCGTTGGTAATGACACCAGCGTAACCAAGTCCCCGAACCCAAAATCTCTGGTTCCGCAGAACTGATCGATCTCTCCCAATCGGTCAGTAAGGTTTCCGGTCTACCCTCCAAGAAAGACCGGTGGCGACTCCAAATGCATGCACAAGTTGCACATGCCACCACGACCACGCTAAGGTCGAAAGCGATCGACTCTTATTGTCGAATCCCTCAAAAGACATTCCCGCCGCGATTTGGTATGGGCCTGGGAGGGCCCGCGCCGATCCAAAGCCCGCGATCGGTAATCCATTAGCCGCGTCCGTTGATTTCGGACGGGTCGCGACAATGGGGTCTAAGACAAACAGGGTGAACCCGGTACCCGGACCGAAAAATAGGGCAGGTTCCACAACAGGGTCGGGTATCGGTTCCAAAAAGTGAGAACCGGTTATAACAGGGTCGGGTACAGGGTCTTGGCCTGGAACCGGCCCACCCGGCCCATGCTCACCCCTATTCACATTGTAGAGCCAAAAGATGAACATAATTGTAACATTGGACAACGCTAAATACACAAAATATTGTAATATTACATTTATCTTCCTAGTTACTTGGAAAGATCAAAATGTGATTCTAAACAAATCTAACATTACGTAAATCACAAGAAAAAGGTCCATGGAGACACATTTATTCATTAGAAATCCTAAAACTTATCACGAAAGTACAATCGAGTCCTAAAACTTGCAAAAAATGCAATTGAATCCTTCCGTTAATGACACGACACTTGAAAAAAAATTAGTTAAAAAAAATTGCGTTAGATTGTTGGGAAAATGACACAAATGGCCTCTGAATTTTTAATTGATCCAATGTGGTCCTTGAACTTTAGCACAATTGCGTAGCTTTGGCTTAATTGCGTGCTTTGGCTTAATTGCGTAGCTTTGAGTCATTATCCCTAAATTGTGTGCTTTGGCTTAATTGCGTAGCTGAACATATATATACATAGATAGTTCTATTTTGGGGGTTCATTTGAATTTATAAGTTGAGTTACAATGAATAATCGCTCAAGCTCGAACATAATAATTCCTTTCACACAATTTACCCTTTCATATCTCCATGACTCATGTTGAGGGCTTTCCGTTTCATCTAATCTCAATTAAAGTCTTTTTTTTTTCTTTTTGAAGTTGGTGTCCCACTCTTTACAAGGCTAAAATAAACTTATTCTCAATTTTAAACATGACAAGAGTAAAGGGTGCATTAGATATGGATCAACCAAGATTATATGCAGCGTGTACCCCTATTTTCGAAATTTCGTTATCCATCTCTCCTACTAGAATCCATCAACATCTATCATTAATTTGACCAGATATCTACCAAATCTAGGATTAAAGAAATCCTAAGTACATAATCTTTCGAACAAAAGATTCTCAAGAAGTAGAGGAGTTCTTATAGCCATACAATAATCCTAAACCAACTAGATTTAGGGACCACTAGTCCACGACCATCCGTACGTGAGCAGACAAACCCCCTGAAAAATCGAAACCTCCAAACAATTAAAGTCAAAGAAAGAGAGAAGCTTCAGCCATCAATGGAGACTCCGGCGAGAAGCGAGAGCTGCGGATACGGGTGTGGGTACAAGAGACCGGGTCCTCACGTCTCGTTCTTGAAGCGATGCCCATCGGGAATAAGATTTTACCCGGCCGACGATGAGCTCATCCACTATTTACGCCTGAAGCTCTCAGAGATTTGTCCTTGGCCCCAAGACAGCTCATCATTCACAGCTGACTTCATCGAGAAAGGAGGGTGGGGGAGGGTGGGGATCAAAGGTCCAACCTCACTTGTGGTCAGAGGATCCAGATTCGAGAAAGGATGCCATTGGAAAATCTAAGATGTTTTTACCATCAAATGTATCAAATGTTGAACATTTAACATGATTTTGCATTTGTGTTGTGTGATTAATGAGGTTAGCTAGGCTATTTAATAAAATCGTGATTGAAAATAACCCAATTTCAATACTGTCCACAAAAATAGTTCCTTGTCATTCAACATTTAAATAATCATATCTACCCAAATAAATAAAGAAGATCTGATTACCTCATTGTAATATTAGTGAGGAGATTTTTTTTTTTAAAAATAGTGGAAATTTGATTTTTTTTTCATTTTAAAGCTTTATCATAATGTGGATCACCTGATATGCTTATGAAAAAGTCACCGATTATTTAGCGCATTTCCATGCGGCGTGTCTTTTGTTTTTCTCTACCTTCGCTCCATCATCAATTGAATAGATTGGAACATTAAGATGCGGCTAATACTAGCTCGAGCTAGATTATATGAAACCGGATTGGAAGGTAGTGACAAGCGAAAGCACACAAGGCCGTGCTAGGTTTAGACAACCTTTTGCAAAGGAGCGAGAGTTGCGGATGTGGGACGCCTCACGTCTCGTTCTTGAAGCTCTCCGGCCACGAGCACGGCCATGAGCTCATCGACTACTTGCGCTGGAAGCTCTCCGGCCAGCCTATCCGACCGTCTCATCCCTTCATGGACCTCAATGTCTACAACCGCACCCCTCAACAGCTCTCCAGTCAGTGTCTTCATCCTTTTTTAAGTTTGATTTACAAACGATGATATGCTCACTCTCCCCTCTTGGCAACACGCAGGACCGAACGGGGCCGGTGGCGGATTCTGGAAGGCCACCAGGTCTGCGGAGAAAATAGTTCATCGAGGGCAAGTCATCGGCTGGAACATGTCGCTCATTTACTACCTCGGCAAGCCTAGAGAGACGTCAACACCGGTGGGATCATGCACGAGTTCACAGCCAATAACAATAATAAAAAAATCCCAAGAGGACGACCGGCAAGAACGACATGCAGATTGGGACCCTAGTATTCTGCAACTAAAATGTGTCATATAGGTGGGTCGGGTCAAATATGATCCGAATTGTATTGACTTATTTAACTCGTTTTGACTTATTTTTCATATGGTACAAATCTGACGACCAATACCCAACCTAACCCATATTATTTAAATACTTTCAAATTTAACTTAATCATGAAATATTTATTTCTTGTAATTTTTTTAAAAAATATTATTGCTAAAATACATTCATGCAAATGAAATTTTTTTAATTTTAAAAAACTAAAAAACACTATTTTTTATTTTCTAAAAATATTTTTTATTGTTAAAAAATTATTTTATTTTTAAAAAAATTACTTTTATTTTTATTTTCTATTTCCTCCGGTAGTGGATGGTGGAAGGCGGCAACATTCCAGAACATTTTTATTTTTATTTTTATTTTTGTTTCTTTATAAGAATTTAAAAATAAAGAATATAACCTAACATACCTGAGTTGAGTGCTTGGGAAGCTGCAGGTCACGGGCCGAAAATGGATCGAAATAGATTGGGTTAAAACCCATATTCGAATAAGTTTTATAAGCCTAAACCCATATTTGACCCATTTTTTTTAAATTGCAGAACTCATATATGATCTAAGTGAATAAAAATAGGTAAAAAAAATTGGGTCAAGACGCATATTGACATCTTTATCTGCAACTGATTAGTTCGAGAAATGTAGCATTGGAAACTTTTGAAATTCAAATATGACTTCCCTTTGAGTGGTGATAAAACTGTTTCCTTACGGATTAATGCCTCTTTGTCCAGCTTATGGCTATGTGATATGCAAGAAACACATGAAAAGGAGCAAGTCTGACCTGCGTCAGACTTGCTCCTTTATATAGATAGGACTACTAAAGGAAATAGAATTACGCAAGATAATACTAAAACGAATCAAATCTAAAAACAATCAAGTCAAATATTGCGCCTAAAGATAATTCTAAATTTCTTAAAAAAGAATAACTATCCGAAAAGACATCTAAACGACTCGATCATGTTTCTCCAAGCAACTACACACTAGTTGTCCTACATAATTTCTCTTCTTCTTCAAAAGAACTCATCCTCGAGTTCGTCGTGTCTGGATCTGCTTTCTCTTGTACTTCCAGTGCCTCTTCATCTTCCTTTCCCTCTTTTGACTTTTTTTTATGGAATCGGTGGGTATCGAAGGAAACTGCCCACATCTCGAAATCTTGTGCTTTCCATTCTCCCTTGATTTTAATTTTTGTCTCAGAGCGAGATAATAGTGACACTGAGTCATCAGAAAGCCCCACTACTATCGATGAGCTGAAGGATTTCAATCCAAGCATATGCACATATAAGAACTGATTTTTTCACCGGTGTCCTCTCTTAAGTGTCGCGACCCGTCCGAAAAAAACGGACGCGGCTAATGGATTACCGATCGCGGGCTTTGGATCGGCGCGGGCCCTCCCAGGCCCATACCAAATCGCGGCGGGAGTATCTTTCCAAGGATTCGACGATAAGAGTCGATCACTTTCGACCTTAGTGTGGTCGTGGTGGCATGTGCAATTTGTGCATGCATTTGGAGTCGCCACCGGTCTTTCTTGGAGGGTAGACCGGAAACCTTACTGACCGATTGGGAGAGATCGATCAGTCTTGCGGAACCAGAGATTTTTGGGTTCGGGGACTTGGTTACGTCGGTGTCATTACCAACGCCCTTTCGGTACCTAACGCGAGTGATTTTCCTAATTAAGATTTCATGCAGGCGCAATTTTGGGTGAGATAGGTATGAGTCAAGGTTTCATACAGATTGGAAGACTGGTCCTATCAAATTACAGTCAATATAATGAAAGCGCAAGTCAAGTGCATAAATAAATCATGTCAATGCACATCAATTTCAATCATTGGCCTCCTAGTATAGCTATAAGGGCTTAGAGAAGATGTGATTTAGGACTAGGGGTAAAATGGGAAGATTTGGGGACAATTATCCCGAAGGGCAAAATTGTCATTTTTGGAAGCTTTGGATACCGAATTACCCAAAATATTCCATGGTCAGTTGTTTGTGACCATTTCCCATTTTTGGGAATTTTTTTGGAATTTCTTGATTTTTTCTTCAATTTTTGGAAGACGATTCGCCCGAAGGGCGAGATCGTCATTTTAAGAAGGGTCGGGGGTTCAAAACACCCGAAATGAGTCTTGGCCGGTTGTTTGTGGCCATTTCCTATTTTTTGGGATTTTCCTGGATTTTTTAGAAATTTTTTTGGAAGACGGTTTGCCGGAGGGGCAAAACCGTCATTTTTTGGGAAGATCGGGGGTCAAATGACCCGGAACAGGTCATGGCCAGTTGAACGTGGCCATTTCCTATTTTCTGGAATTTTTTAGAATTTTTCTGAATTTTCCGAATTTTTTGAATTTTTTATGATTTTCTATTTTTTTTATTGATTTATTGATTATTTTATTATTTTCTGAATTTTTTATAATTTTTAAAAATATTTTCCGGGCCGGATCAAACCCGGCCCGCGCCTCTCGGGCGTCCGGCCCGACCCTAGGAGTCGGCACCGGTCTAAAACGACACCGTTTTATTTTTTAAATATTTTTTCTATTTTTTTAAACATTTTTTTTGATTTTTTATGTATTTTATTTAATTATCCGAAAATTCCCCGGATCGGGCGGCTCTCATTGCGCCACGTGGCCTGTTCTCGTGCGTCCGATCTCTCGCTCGATCGGAAGACCCACAGAGAGCCACGTGGCTCAATTATAGCCGTCAGATCAAAATCAATTTATTTTCGTTTTAAAAAAAATCCACTGAAACGGACGCTCCGGATCGTGCCACGTGGCGACTCTCGGTGCGTCCGATCTTGGAACAGATCAGACGTCCCCAGGAATGCCACTTGGCACAACATCGACCGTCGGATTGAATTTAATTAATATTCCGAAAATAAATTTATTAATTCCGAAAATCATTTTAATATTTTCCAAAAAAATAGGATCGCGACACGTGTCGCGATCCGGACCGTCCACCCTCATTAAACCCGGCTGTGGCCCCCGCCTGCTGACGTGGCCGCCTACGTGGCGCGCCACGTCAGCCTTTGACCGTTGACCCGCCGGCGAAGTCGCCGGAGAAGACGATGAATAGTACAAATTCCGGCGACTTCGCCGGAATCTCGCCGGAGAACCGCTAAACCGAGGCAAACCTCGGTGTTTTTTCACCCTTTTGACACCATTTGACTCTCTAGGACTTCAGCAACACGATTCAGCCAAAAACAAAGCCATGACGACGTGGAAAAGAAGCGAACCGAGCCTTCCCCGACCGGCGCCGGCGAAGATTTTTGTTCAAATTTTTTTGTAACTAAACCCGATTTTGATCGATCACACAGCATCCAAACGAAGTCTAGGGACTTACCTGAGGCCGCCTAAGGCTCGGCGGCCGCCGAAATCCCCTCGCCAAGCTCCCGGTTTGGACCGCGGCCGGCGAAGCTCGGACCGCCGCTCTCGGCGGTTTCCGATGCAAAACGAAGGTCACACAAGACTTAGGGATAGTTCTAGTGTAGTTTAAAGGTTAGAACTGCGCAAATAGAGCTCGGGTCGAGCACGACCGAGAGCTAAAACATTCGAGGCTCGTTCGGGCATTTCATCAAACACTTGGTGTGCGCAGAGAAAGATGGAGGTCGGAGGAGATACCGACCTGTTTCGGGCGTCGCCGGTGACTGCGGCTGCTCGGACGGTCTTGCTTCAAGTTCTCTCGAGCTCCCCCCAAGTCCTTCTCGCTCGAACTCGCTCTGCCCAAGTCCCCGCTTTCTCTCTCTTCGAACTCGGTATAAACCGAGATTCCCCGGCCTGTTTCGTGGCCGACCGGCGACCTCGACGCCCGCCCCCAGCCCAGAACGCGAGCATGGGTCTCCACTCATGTCCCCCACGCTCGTTCTGCTTTTGCTTCTCCCCAAAACGCACGCCTCCACATGCCCTGTCTTCCCCTGCCTCTCTGCCGCACGCGGGTCTGCAACTTAGTTGCAGACCCGGTCGGACCGGGTCGGGTCGGGTCTGACCCGACCGGCCCGGTTCGACCAAATCGCTCAAATTGAGCCCCGATTCGACCTATTTTCATGAAATTGATGGCATAATCGGATTCCTTGACATGTTTTCTATCAAATAAGGGTATTTTCGTGAACCAATTGATTGAAATTTTATGAAAACCCCAAATTGTCCCTAGGATCCGAAAGCGAATTTCGCCAAATTGAGGGGCCAAACGATCGAATTAATAAAAAATGAGACCACCAATGGATTCCTCATGATGAAAACTATAGGGTAGAGGTGTTTAATTTTAATGGGTGTGCCCGTGTGAAATTTAATTTCACAAATTGTAAAACCGGGGACTAAATTGAAAGATTTTTATGCAATTAAGCCATTTTGGCTAAAATTGATCAAATTGGAGGGCAAATTGACCCAATTGTATTTCAATACTTTAGAGTCCAATGTCATAGCTTATAGAAACCGAGAATTGAAAATTAAAAGACTCGAAAAGGATTTTTTAGGCCCGGTTCGGGATTAGGTTTGTGAAGGAACCCCATGAACCGAGCTAAATTTCCCTTAAATAGGAAATTAAAATAAAATTTCTGAATATTTTTCTGTAATTTTCTGACCACGGATGGTATTTTTTCTGATTTTTTGGGTATTTTAATAATTAAATAAATTCCAAAAAATATTAAAAAATACAAAAAATATTTTTTGTTCAAAATTGGTTCCTAAGGCTAGGCTAAGGCTTCCAAAGTTGATTTTGCAATTTGTTGATCTTTTTTGCTATTTTTAATTAATTTTAGAAATTAAAACTATAATAAAAGATAGTCAAAAATCAGGTGTCAACATTAAGACAAGACTTTTTTTCTTCCGATCAATCCAAAGAACTCTCCAAGCCATGAATTATAACCTTCTGAGTCAGCTTGTGCCAAAATGGGATGTCCTATGTTAGCTTCAACATGGCTCCATTTGACGTAAAAAATACCAGTGGATTCCAGACAGTGTAATAAATCAAGTTGGCCTGAACCAACATTGACTTTGAAGAGTACTATGCTGCCAGATCGAGAAGGATTATTGCCTTCTTGCAACATGTAAGTCGCACCATCAAAGTTGTTTGTGGCAGCTTTAATATGATTGTTGTGTTGATCGTGCGTCAATACCACCAATTGCTCCGGGTCGATGGTCTCATCAACCTCCTCCGCGCTTCCATCACCGCCGTTGTCGCCCACACCTTCTTCCCCTTCAGCTGTAAAATCGCCCATCACCGGGACGTCTGCATCGGGGACGAAAATCGACGCCTCGTCATCCAACGTGGTGAAATCCCAATCATCCATCTCACAAATCGGCATCCGCGCCGCCATCTGGGAAACGTCGCTAAGGGCAACCTTGTGCTCTTGACTTGATTCCTTCTGCTCGTTCCTTGCCTGCCCAATTGGAGCAAGCGGGCCATGTTCGTGGTCACCAACTTCAGCGTTACCGCCGTCTAACACATCCAGTTTTGCTTGAACCACTTCTCGGCCAACGTCTACATGGGCCCGCTCAACGAGACTAACTAGCTGGAGAGCTTCAGAGGTCTTGGAGGGAGAATAGGAGAAAGAAGGGCACAAAGAATCTATCAAGTGATTTGAATTTAACGTGTCTTGTTCATAGTAAGGTAGAAGGAACCGAACCTTTAACATTTGTTTCATCCGTCTCCACATTCGGGTGAGAGCTTTTCCTTGTTGGAGTCGGCATATTTGTGCTTGCTCCTTCTAGGCTAAAGCTTCGCGCCTCAACTTGTTCGCCACGAGTTTTACTTGGCGGTCCTCATCGATCTCCGTGGCTTCAAAGAACTCCTCAACCTCCCAAAGCCAATTCAGAAAGTCTTCGATATCCAAATGTCCAAAAGTTCTATCATGGTGAATCCCCATAGTAATGAAAGAGTTCCTTAACAAGACTAAACCGCATTCATCAGGGGTTCGTCCCCAAACTTTTCCTCACGCGCAATTTTCCCTTGGGAAGAACAGCAAAATGGCAATTGAAAAGTCTGCCACATTGATAAAGCGATACGAACTGCAATACAACTCGCCTAATTTTGCAAATTTTAGCATCGGGATTGGGGTGCTCTGCTTCTTCTTTCTAATTCTTGAGCTAGATCTGTTCTAACTTTCACACGAGCGCGCGCGCGCGCAAGTACACTTAAAGCCCTTATCCATCATCTACCTCAGTAAAGAAAAACAGACAACAAATTTGAGACGATAAAAGTTATCGGATGACATCAATTCTGAAGAATCAAACGAGAAAGTACGAAAAAAAGCAACGAGTCCCACAGAGAAGCTCAAACAGAGGGAAGTAATCAGGCGTTTGCAACTCAAAAACCCAACAAGGAAAGGGAAAAAAAAAAGCAAGCTTTGTAAAAGAAAGAGAAGAGCCTCACCAGTTCGACTACCAGCGCCGGTGACGAGCACGGCCGGCGGAGTGGCGTCGGCCATGGATGCAGAAACAGTCAGGAACCGCCTCGTTGGCGAAGAAGAAGAAGGAGGAGGAGGTGGAGGAGACGGAGACAACGAGGGGGAAGCGAGACGAAGCGAAAGCGAAGAGGGAGAGACCCTAATTTGAAATATATATATATATACACACACATACACCCTGTGGCCGCCGGCGACCTCGCTGACTCTATGCCCGTTTCCAACCTTACCTGTCCAAGAGAGCACATGATATAATTTGATTCCAGCAATAAAACACAGAGCCATGGAAAATCAAAAGAAAAAGAAACACTGGAGTTAGCTTTGATTAGAATCAAAGCAGATCATTTAAATTTAAGGTTAATACCGCGAAAAATCCCAAACTGATACATCTGTGACAAATTTATCCCAAATGTTATTTTTTACCACCAAAAATCCCAAACTGGTACACTTGTGACAAATTTATCCCAAACTATTTTTTTAATTACCAAAAATCCTAAACTGATATAACTGTGACATATTTACCCCAAACTACTTATTTTTATATATAATAAAAAATCCCAAACTGGTACACATGTGACAATTTACCTTTTGTAAATTTTCGTTAAATTGAGTTAACATAACGAAAAATTTCAAATTGACACACATATAGCAAACATGGGGTAACGTGTACACCCGACAATAGCTACATGCCATCCAACTTTGCAATTTGACAGTAAGATTTAACGAAAACTAACGGATGGTAAATTTATCATGGCTATACCAATTTGGGGTAAATTTGTCACATTTGTACCAGTTTGGGATTTTTCATGGTAAAATTTTTTTTTGGGTAAAATTATCACATGTGTACTAGCTTGGAATTTTTGGTGATATTAACCCTTAAATTTTACAAGGTGAGTCATGTCATTATGAATAATTGCTCAATTTACCTTTCATTCACTCAATTTACCCTCTCATCTCAATGGCTGATGTTGAAAAGGCATTCCGTTTTACATAATTTAACAAGGTCGATTTATATTTTTAAAGTTCACCGGACATCCGTACACTCTTTAAAAGACTAAAATAGCCCCGTTCTAAATTTCTCAACGTGAGAAGAGTAAAGGGTATATTGGTGATGATCGCATCAACCGCGCGCTTTTATAGCCGCCGCCTATCATTTGAAATTCCTCTTCCCTCCCCTCTTATTAAAGATCGTCAGCAATTTATCCTCAATTTGAAAGTTCCGGTTCTGTTAATCTTGGCAGTTAATTCAGGTTTCGAGTTCCACGTTCAAAAAGCTTTCGGGATAACGAAGAATGGCGTCTTAACTAAATCCGTAGATATCTGCCAATTCTAAGATTAAGGAAATTTAGATACAAAATCTTTCGAACAAGAATTTATCAAGAAGTAGAGGAGTCCTTGTCGCCAACGAAACCGACCATCCGTACCACGAGCAGACATAACCCCTGAAAAATCGAAACCTCCAGCGAGTCACGAAAGAGAGAAGCTTCAGCCACCGATGGAGATTCCGGCGAGAAGACAGAATTGCAGACGCGGGCGCGAGAAACCGACGCCTCACGACTCGTCCTTGAAGCAATACCCACCGGGAATGGGGTTTCTCCCCCACGACCACGAGCTCATCGGCTACTTGCGCCGGAAGCTCTCTGGCGAGCCTCTCCGACAGCCTCATCCCATCATGGACCTCAATGTCTACAAGCACACCCCTCAGCAACTCTCCGGTCAGTGTCTTCATCAATTTTTTTTTTTAGTCTGCCTCGTATATAATTTACAAGGTCAATTCGCTCCGACACCATGCTTTATAGTTGTTTCCGAAATACTACGTTTACGTTATAGTAATCTCGTTCTTGGCAACACGCAGAACTGAATGGGTGGGGAGACAGAGAGGGAGTGTGGTATTTCTTCACTACCAGAGACCGGAAGCACAAGAACGGGACGCGGCCCAATAGGGAGGCCGCAGGCGGATTCTGGAAGGCCACCGGGTCCGCCGGGGAAATTGTTCATGACGGGCAAGTCATTGGCTGGAAGAGATCGCTCGTCTACTACCTCGGCAAACCTCAGAGTGGCGTCAAGACCGGTTGGATCATGCATGAGTTCACAGCCAAGGACTCTGGTCACAATGACAACAACAATCGCAAGAGAACGACCGGCGAAAACGACATGCAGGTCCAGACCGTAGTTTTGACGTTCGAATGTGACTGATTTGCTTTGCATGGTGATGAAACCGTTTTGCTAATCAATTGATGCGTCTTTGTTCAGCTTGATGGCTATGTGCTATGTAGGATACACATGAACAGGAGGAAGTACGAATCGAAGGACCAGAGGAAGAGGAAGAGCGCGGCTTTAACCAAGGATGAATGCAAAGCTCCACACAAAGATATGAGCCACCGCGACTTCCACGCTGAAAGTTTGTCTCCTGTTCCCGGACCGAATGGCGGTGCGCCACTTGAGCCCTGGGGCCAGGCTCATATTGCCGAGCTTCCGAACCTGTGCGGCGGCGTTCCCACGCCTGATCAGATGCAGCAACAGCTGCGGGGGACGGAGAAAGGCACAATTTATTTCCAACTCGCCGACACCCCCAATCACCCGGTAATTAGTGCCCGGCTGCCTCTGGACATGTTCGACCTGTGGGAGACTCAGGTGCAGCAGCCGACGGCCAACCATGGTGCAATCAACCAGAGTCATCCTAAGGTTCCCATCGATTCGGTAGCTGGGCCTCCGCACATGCCCTTTATTTCCATGAACCATGGACAACCAGAGACAGCGAATGATCGAGCTGCGGCGGTCAACCTCCATGCTACAAATAATGCTTCCTATGATTGGATAGGGCACGGGGCGAACGCCTCCAGAGATTTATCCTTGGCCCGCCAAGACAGTTCATCATTCCCGGCTGACCTTGATGATGATCTCGTGCACAGCAATGAGTCTTCCTTGTGGAGGTTTTTCGACTATAGTAAATTTTGTTTGAGGTTGCAGTAAGCATGAACTGTTTGGGAGATTGTATTAGCCCATGAGAGCAGTACTGGGTAGATAAACATTTCAGCACGTTTGGTTGTTCAGACATGAATTAATCGAAATAGCATAGAATAAGGCGGGCGTCGAAATTTCATGGATGGTGTAATTCTTTTGAAATTGCCAGATATGGCGAAGCTTTGTCGGCATAGCAGGCGAAAATCATGAGGACGAAGAAGCAGTAGATAGATGATGCGGATGACGAGTAAGGCGCAGAGAATGTGGTAAAGCTCCTTCTGCCACTTCTGTGAAGAAACAGCAAGGCATTGGAGAAGGCAGTGTGTTTTAGTAAATGCAATGGCCACGGCCCTTCTCTCTCTCTCTCTAACCCGAAATTGGGCGGGTTCCTGACCGATCGGGAAGCTCAAGTTGAGGAGCACCATCCGCTCGCCGCCATCGTTCGTGGTCCGAGGCGAGACGATAATCAGCTGTCTTCGTGGTGGTTCTCACTTTGGCCGGCGGTGCAATGTCCGGACATACGCCGACGGAAAATTATTTTATCCAGATGCATCCTGAGATTGCCCAAATACTGGATAGGATCTTGACATTCGGCATATTTCGAACAGCCTTTGTGTTAATATGTCTTGAATAGTTAGAGGCTTAAGTTATGGGCCTTGGGCCAATATTAGGGTTTGAGAGGTAATACTATAAATATTACTCTTTGCTCATTCTGTTTGATAGAGAGAAGCTTACGTTGTCTCTTTTGTAATCCCTGATTCTCATAGTGGATTTTGGTTCTCCTCTCTCCCGTGGTTTTTTCCCGCAAGGGTTTCCATGTAAATCTTGGTGTTCCGTTCTTCGTCTCTGTCTCAATTTCGTTTTAGTTTCCGCATTGTCGTAATAAACTGGTATCAGAGTGCAAGGTTCATCCGTCGACGAAAGAGAGACAAGAGAGTTCGGGAATTTGGATTTTGGAGATTTGGATTTCGGGAATTTGGCGTGCTCGAGGCGGAATTAATCGGCGCCATCTTATCACGCCGTTGGAGCAAGATCGAATTGGAGTCAGATTAGGCCGTTGGAGCAAGAATCGATTACCCACAATTTTCTTTTCCTCTTGTGGCCGCCTCAGCAACGTGACCGACTTGAAGAAGAAAACAAAAGGGGTTTCTTCGATTCGTGCGGTCAGAAGGAGAAGGAGCTAATTGGAGCACTATTGATTAAATAAGGAGCACTTTGCAGCAACGAGTCAAAGAGGAAAAGAAGACCATCCCTGCAACTCAGTGATTCTTTGGTAGCCCCTGCAACTTCGATTTGTCAGTGGGTCAAAGAATCGGATTACTACGATTCGTGGGTCAAGTTGGTCCCACGTGCAAGAGTAAGTTGAAATCTCAGTGGGACTTGGCTTTGGGTTGTTGTTCAACGATCTCCAAAGCACACGAATTTGGAGCACGATCTTCAAGGAAAGCACATCGATCCCAAGTAACACAAAAGAACAAGGCGCAGGTTTGAGGCTTCTCACTTGTGGCGTCTTCTCAGTGGGCTCAATCTTGTCTTTGTCCTGGCCAGAAGACTTTTGCTGATTGGTTCAACTTTATTCGTGGAGCTTTGTTCGTGATTTTGTGAAGTCGCCTTCTTCGGTTTTGGACGAATCGTCCACTTCGATTTTGCTGGACAGCTTCGGTTTTGGACGATTCCACGTCCCTGGTCTTCTCACTTTTTTTTTTGGGAGTAGTGGATTCTACTCCGCTTCTTTGTTCGAGGAGTTCGTGCACGCTTCTTCGATTCGGAATAAGTTATGGCTTCGAGTTCAGCAACGAAATTCGATATCGAAAAGTTTGATGGAAGCGGCAGTTTCAACCTATGGAGGTTCGTAAGTTAGCCGTTCTTACACAACATGGTTTAAAGAAAACTTTGTTTACTAAAAGGAAAAAGCCAGAACCGTCAGATGAAGCATGGGAAGAATTGGATGAGAAAGCTTTGTCCACTATTCAGTTGTGCCTCACGAACGAAGTTTTGCAAGAGGTACTAGATCAAAAACAGCTGCAGGTTTATGGATGAAATTGAAGAGTATTTTTCTGACAAAGTCTCTCACAAATCGATTGAGACTCAAGCAACGACTCTTCACTTTTCGTATGGCTGAAGGTACTTCTCTCAAATCCCATATTTCTGAGTTCAATGCTCTTATCGCTGAATTAAGAAGCATTGATGTTAATATTGAAGATGAGGATCAAGCTCTTTTGTTGCTAGTTTCACTACCTCTCTCTTATAAGAATTTTAGAGAGACCATGATTATTAGTAGAGAAACTATTGATTTTGAAGATGTCAAGACTAGTCTGTTAAATAAGCAGAAACTCGATACATAATTGACTTCTGATGGTAGTAATAATCACGGGGCTGGTTTAGTCGCTCGAGAAAGATCCATTGAGAGAAGAAATAGTGGCAGGAGCAGGTCAAAGTCTAAGCATAGAGATATGATTTGCAACTATTGTAAGTCTCCAGGGCATATCGACATAAATTGCCTAAAACTGAAGGCAAAGGAGCAGAGAGAAAATAATTCAGAGAGAAAATAATTCGAATCAACAAAATCATGGGAATGTCAATCGTCATAACAATCGCAACTATCAGAATAGACAGAATAGGCGAAACGAAAATCCTGCTCAAGCTGATGTTGCTAAAGAAGAAAATGAAGATTGGTTATTGATTGCAGATAATAAAGATAAATTATGTGATAGTTGGATTCTTGATTTAGGCTGCTCATATCATATGTGTCATCATCGAGATTGGTTCTCTACGTATAAAGAATATGACGGTGGAGTAATTTTCATGGGCAATAATGCTAGATGCAAAGCTATTGAGATTGGCACTGTTAATGTTAAGATGCATGATGGCATGATCAGAACTTTAGATAATGTCAGACATGTGCCTGATTTGAGGAAAAATCTAATCTCTCTAGGTACACTTGACGCGAATGGTTGTAGATTTACTGCTGAGGGTGGAGTTCTGAAAATTATGAGAGGCTCACTTTTGTTGATGAAATGGCTTAAAATTGGTACTTTGTATTAGCTGCAAGCCTCTACTGTTACTGGTTCAGCTGCGGTCTCTTCTGATATGACAGATTCAGATAATACAAATTTATGGCATATGAGACTAGGCCATATGAGTATTAGAGGGATGGTGGAGCTAAGTAAAAGAGGTCTCTTGTGTGGTAAGAAAATTGGAAAACTGGATTTCTGTGAACATTGTGTTTTTGGGAAACAGAAAAGAGTCAGCTTCAAAACAGGAATTCACAGCACAAAGGGCACTCTAGATTACATTCATTCTGATCTCTGGGGGCCTGCAAGAGTTCCATCGAAAGGCCTTGGCTCCATGTATGCACTCACTTTTATTGATGATTTTTCAAGAAAAGTTTGGTTATTTTTTCTCAAGGCAAAAAGTGATGTTTTCGTTACTTTCAAGCAATGGAAAACATTAATTGAGAAGCAGACCGGTAAGAAAATCAAGCGGTTAAGAATAGACAATGAGTTAGAATTTTGTGGAGGCGAATTTAATGAGTTTTGCAGGAACGAAGGAATTGTGAGCCATCATACTACAGTGTATACACCGCAACAGAATGGTATTGCAGAACGTATGAACAGAATCATATTAGAAAGAACAAGGTGTATGTTGTCTAACGCTGGTTTGGGCAAAGAATTCTAGGCTGAAGTAGTCAATACTGCTTGTTGGTTAATAAATCGTTCTCCTTGCATACCTATTGAGAACAAGACACCTGAGGAGGTATGGTCAGGTAAACCTGTTGATTATTCTTCTCTTCGAATATTTGGATGTCCAGCATATGCACATGTTAGTAAAGGAAAACTAGAGCCTAGAGCGAAAAAATGCATTTTTCTTGGTTATGCTTCTAGTGTAAAAGGTTATAGATTTTGGTGTTCTGATTCATCTAAGATTATAATTAGCAGAGATGTTACTTTTGATGAGTCAGCTATGCTTCATCCTGTCAAGAAATCATCATATACTTGCCAGGAAAATCTACAAAGTGCACCAAAGAAGGTGGAGTTTGAAGTATCTTCTTTACAACCAGTTCAGTCAGTGACTAATAATATTGAGATTGAAGAATCTGAAGAAGAGAATTATTCCATAGCCAAAGATAGACCGAGAAGAACAGTGAAACCTCCACAGATTTATGGATACTCAGATTTTGTTACTTATGCTCTTTCTGCTGCAGAGTCGATTGAATATGCTGAGCCTAAAACGTACAAGGAAGCTATTTCCTTAAAAGATTCAGCAAAGTGGTTAGTTGCTATGAATGAAGAGATGGAATCTCTTGAAAAGAATCAAACTTGGGAGCTTCTCAAACCACCAAAAGGAAAGAAGATTGTAGGTTGCAAGTGGGTTTTCAAAAGAAATGAAGATATTCCTGGAGTTGAAGACATTAGATTTAAAAGCACATCTTGTCACTAAGAGCTATAGTCAAATTGAGGGAGTTGATTTTAATGATGTGCTTTCACCCGTCGTTAAACACAGCTCTATTCGGGTCTTTCTTACGTTAGTTGCTATGCATGATTTAGAGTTGGAACAACTCGATGTGAAAACAGCTTTCTTGCATGGTGAACTTGAAGAGAAAATCTATATGGGTCAACCTGAGGGTTTTCAGTTTGAAGGTAAGGAAGATCATGTATGTTTATTGAAAAGATCTATCTATGGCTTGAAGCAATCACCTAGACAGTTGTATAAAAGATTTGATTCTTTTATGGTGCAACTTGGCTATTGTAGAAGTAAATATGATAATTGTGTATATTTGTGCAAACTTCCAAATGGATCTTATATTTATCTGCTGTTATACGTTGATGACATGTTGATTGCAGCAAAAGATAAATTTTATATACATAATTTGAAGGCACAATTGAGCGCTGAATTTGATATGAAGGATTTAGGTTCTGCGAAGAAAATTCTTGACATGGAAATTCAGTGAGATCAGAAAAGAGAAAAATTGTATCTTTCCTAGAAAAGCTACATTGAGAAGGTGTTAGATCGTTTTGGATGAAAGATGCCAAACCAGTGAGTACTCCTCTTGCTGCTCATTTTCGATTATCAGCTGAATCATGTCCATATACAGATGATGAAATAAAATATATGTCACATATTTTATATTCTAGTGCAGTTGGTAGCATTATGTATGCTATGATTTGCACTCGACCTGGCATATCATATGCTATTAGTGTGGTAAGTAGATATTTATCATGCCCAGGTAAAATTCATTGGCAAGCAGTGAAGTGGATTTTGAGATATCTGAAGGGTACTTCAGATTATGGTTTAGAGTTTGGGAAAACTTGTGACACTCTTACTGGATATGTTGACTCTGATTATGCTGGTGACCTTGATAAAAGAAGGTCTTTGACATGGTACATCTTTACTGTTGGGGGTTGTGCAGTCAGTTGGAAAGCTTCTTTACAGCATACAATTGCTTTGTCTACTACAGAGGTAGAATATATGGCTATTACTGAGGCAATCAAAGAAGCTATATGGTTAAGAGGCTTATTTGGAGAGCTCAGTGTGGATGACGATGTGACTGTTGTGCATTGCGATAGTCAGAGTGCTATACATTTTACTAAAGATCAGATGTATCATGAGAGAACAAAACACATTGATGTGCGGTATCATTATATTCGAGACATTCTTGCTGATGGCTATATTAAGGTCTTGAAGATTGGTACAGAAAACAATTCAGCTAATATGTTGACAAAGTCATTACCCTTTACTAAATTCAAGCATTGCTTGGATTTGGTTAATGTTTGCGGCAGCTGGGTTTTGTGCTGGTGGGAGGAGAAGATTGTCTTAATATTTATGTCTACTTGGGAATTCAAGTCAAGGTCGAGATTTGTTAATATGCCTTGAATAGTTAGGGGCTTAAGTTAAGGGTCTTGGGCCAATATTAGGGTTTGAGGGGTAATACTATAAATATTGCTCTATACTCATTCTGTCTGATAGAGAGAAGCTTACGTTGCCTCTTTTGTAATCCTTGATTCTCATAGTGGATTTTGCTTCTCCTCTCTCCCGTGATTTTTTCCCGCAAGGGTTTCCACGTTAATCTTGGTGTTCCGTTCTTCATCTCAGCCTCAATTTCGTTTTAGTTTCCGCATTGTCGTAACACTTTGGTTCTTATTAATTCTTGTCTTGTATTGGTGAGCTAGTGTTGCATAATGTTATAGGAGGGACGCTCCTTTTTGAGGATCCTACCACCAATTTTGCTTTGTTTTGCTGATGTGATCTATTAATGGATCCGAATCACCTGACATTGAGTTTTTCATGATATGCGTAACATTACTTAAATCAGGCCGCCCAAATAAAAATGGACGGTCAAGAATGGACCACGTCATTTGTTAAGAAGGAGGGAAAAAAATTATGTGATTTTTTTTTTGGGTTTGAAATTTTTTTGAATCCCAACCTCTCTCAAATCAGGCTGTCCATTTTCATTTGGACGGGCTGATTTGAGTAATGTTACGCATGTCACGAAAACCCCAATGTCAGGTGATCAAAATCCTCTATTAACGCCATGCTTGATGGGATAATGCAACATTGTCGAACTGACCCAACATTTTTATTATCAGTAATATGAGCAATACCAAACACATTTGGAATAATTGAGAACTTGATTTATTAATTAATGTGTCGGACTGCAACTGGTCCCTTAAATAAGAGGATTATGTTCAACAGTCAATAACAGCATGTTAAATGAAGTCAGACATATTTATTGTCCCGTCATTCCCGTGAGTAAATTTTATTGGAAAATTTGAACACCACAAGTGTAATAGAAAGTATACATAAAAAGGGATTTTTTCCATCCTTAATTTAAGGGTTTTTTTAAGTATAAACATTCTCACTAATCATAAAATCAACGATTCGTAGTCGTGCATATGACGAAGAGAGGTTGGGTGCTCGAAACCTTCACATTGTAGAGCCAAAAGATGAACATAATTGTAACATTGGACAACGCTAAATACACAAAATATTGTAATATTACATTTATCTTCCTAGTTACTTGGAAAGATCAAAATGTGATTCTAAACTAATCTAACATTACGTAAATCACAAGAAAAAGGTCCATGGAGACACATTTATTCATTAGAAATCCTAAAACTTATCATGAAAGTACAATTGAGTCCTAAAACTTGCAAAAAATGCAATTGAATCCTTCCGTTAATGACACGACACTTGAAAAAAAATTAGTTAAAATGCAAATTGTGTTAGATTGTTGGGAAAATGACACAAATGGCCTCTGAATTTTTAATTGATCCAATGTGATCCTTGAACTTTAGCATAATGTGCAATGTGGTCCTTGAATTTTCAATATGTTCAATGCGATTCATGAACTTTTGAGAAATGTTCAATTTAATCCATGCACTATAAGAAATGTCCAATGTTGTAGCTGGACTTGAATTAATGAAAGTACCGCAACGAACGTTTGCCTAAAGATCGGGAATTACGTCGAATATGTTTCAAAAGTTCATTGACCATATTAAACAAACTGAAAGTTCAGGGACAATATTGAACATTGGGCTAAAATTCAACGACCACGTTAGATAAATTAAAAGTTGCGGGACCACGCTACACATTGGGCCAAAGTTCATAGACAAATTTGAGTCATTATCCCTAAATTGTGTGCTTTGGCTTAATTGCGTAGCTGAACATATATATACATAGATAGTTCTATTTTGGGGGTTCATTTGAATTTATAAGTTGAGTTACAATGAATAATCGCTCAAGCTCGAACATAATAATTCCTTTCACACAATTTACCCTTTCATATCTCCATGACTCATGTTGAGGGCTTTCCGTTTCATCTAATCTCAATTAAAGTCTTTTTTTTCCCTTTTTTTTTTTTGAAGTTGGTGTCCCACTCTTTACAAGGCTAAAATAACCTTATTCTCAATTTTAAACATGACAAGAGTAAAGGGTGCATTAGATATGGATCAACCAAGATTGTATGCAGCGTATACTCCTATTTTCGAAATTTCGTTATCCATCTCTCCTACTAGAATCCATCAACATCTATCATTAATTCGACCAGATATCTACCAAATCTTGGATTAAAGAAATCCTAAGTACATAATCTTTCGAACAAAAGATTCTCAAGAAGTAGAGGAGTTCGTATAGCCATACAATAATCCTAAACCAACTAGATTTAGGGACCACTAGTCCACGACCATCCGTACGTGAGCAGACAAACCCCCTGAAAAATCGAAACCTCCAAACAATTAAAGTCAAAGAAAGAGAGAAGCTTCAGCCATCAATGGAGACTCCGGCGAGAAGCGAGAGCTGCGGATACGGGTGTGGGTACAAGAGACCGGGTCCTCACGTCTCGTTCTTGAAGCGATGCCCATCGGGAATAAGATTTTACCCGGCCGACGATGAGCTCATCCACTATTTACGCCTGAAGCTCTCAGAGATTTGTCCTTGGCCCCAAGACAGCTCATCATTCACAGCTGACTTCATCGAGAAAGGAGGGTGGGGGAGGGTGGGGATCAAAGGTCCAACCTCACTTGTGGTCAGAGGATCCAGATTCGAGAAAGGATGCCATTGGAAAATCTAAGATGTTTTTACCATCAAATGTATCAAATGTTGAACATTTAACATGATTTTGCATTTGTGTTGTGTGATTAATGAGGTTAGCTAGGCTATTTAATAAAATCGTGATTGAAAATAACCCAATTTCAATACTGTCCACAAAAATAGTTCCTTGTCATTCAACATTTAAATAATCATATCTACCCAAATAAATAAAGAAGATGATTACCTCATTGTAATATTAGTGAGGAGATTTTTTTTTTTTAAAATAGTGGAAATTTGATTTTTTTTTTCATTTTAAAGCTTTATTATAATGTGGATCACCTGATATGCTTATGAAAAAGTCACCGATTATTTAGCGCATTTCCATGCGGCGTGTCTTTTGTTTTTCTCTACCTTCGCTCCATCATCAATTGAATAGATTGGAACATTAAGATGCGGCTAATACTAGCTCGAGCTAGATTATATGAAACCGGATTGGAAGGTAGTGACAAGCGAAAGCACACAAGGCCGTGCTAGGTTTAGACAACCTTTTGCAAAGGAGCGAGAGTTGCGGATGTGGGACGCCTCACGTCTCGTTCTTGAAGCTCTCCGGCCACGAGCACGGCCATGAGCTCATCGACTACTTGCGCTGGAAGCTCTCCGGCCAGCCTATCCGACCGTCTCATCCCTTCATGGACCTCAATGTCTACAACCGCACCCCTCAACAGCTCTCCAGTCAGTGTCTTCATCCTTTTTTAAGTTTGATTTACAAACGATGATATGCTCACTCTCCCCTCTTGGCAACACGCAGGACCGAACGGGGCCGGTGGTGGATTCTGGAAGGCCACTAGGTCTGCGGAGAAAATAGTTCATCGAGGGCAAGTCATCGGCTGGAACATGCCGCTCGTTTACTACCTCGGCAAGCCTAGAGAGACGTCAACACCGGTTGGATCATGCACCAGTTCACAGCCAAGGACGCTGAATTACAATAACAATAAAAAAAATCCCAAGAGGACGACCGGCAAGAACGACATGCAGATTGGGACCCTAGCTTTCTGCAACTAAAATGTGTCATATAGGTGGGTTGGGTCAAATATGATCCGAATTGTATTGACTTATTTAACTTATTTTGACTTATTTTTCATATGGTGCAAATCTGACGACCAATACCCAACCTAACCCATATTATTTAAATACTTTCAAATTTAACTTAATCATGAAATATTTATTTCTTGTAATTTTTTTAAAAAATATTATTGCTAAAATACATTCATGCAAATGAAATTTTTTTAATTTTAAAAAACTAAAAAAACACCATTTTTTATTTTCTAAAAATATTTTTTATTGTTAAAAAATTATTTTATTTTTATTTTCTATTTCCTCCGGTGGTGGATGGTGGAAGGCGGCAACATTCTAGAACATTTTTATTTTTATTTTTATTTTTGTTTCTTTATAAGAATTTAAAAATAAAGAATATAACCTAACATACCTGAGTTGAGTGCTTGGGAAGCTGCAGGTCACAGGCCGAAAATGGATCGAAATAGATTGGGTTGAAACCCATATTCGAATAAGTTTTATAAGCCTAAACCCATATTTGACCCATTTTTTTTTTAAATTGCAGAACTCATATATGATCTAAGTGAATAAAAATAGGTAAAAAAAATTGGGTCAAGACGCATATTGACATCTTTATCTGCAACTGATTAGTTCGAGAAATGTAGCATTGGAAACTTTTGAAATTCAAATATGACTTCCCTTTGAGTGGTGATAAAACTGTTTCCTTACGGATTAATGCCTCTTTGTCCAGCTTATGGCTATGTGATATGCAAGAAACACATGAAAAGGAGCAAGTCTGACCTGTGTCAGACTTGCTCCTTTATATAGATAGGACTACTAAAGGAAATAGAATTACGCAAGATAATACTAAAACGAATCAAATCTAAAAACAATCAAGTCAAATATTGCGCCTAAAGATAATTCTAAATTTCTTAAAAAAGAAAAACTATCCGAAAAGACATCTAAACGACTCGATCATGTTTCTCCAAGCAACTACACACTAGTTGTCCTACATAATTTCTCTTCTTCTTCAAAAGAACTCATCCTCGAGTTCATCGTGTCTGGATCTGCTTTCTCTTGTACTTCCAGTGCCTCTTCATCTTCCTTTTCCTCTTTTGACTTTTTTTTATGGAATCAGTGGGTATCGAAGGAAACTGCCCACATCTCGAAATCTTGTGCTTTCCATTCTCCCTTGATTTTAATTTTCGTCTCAGAGCGAGATAATAGTGACACTGAGTCATTAGAAAGCCCCACTACTATCGATGAGCTGAAGGATTTCAATCCAAGCATATGCACATATAAGAACTGATTTTTTCACTGGTGTCCTCTCTTAAGGCAAGACTTTTTTTCTTCCGATCAATCCAAAGAACTCTCCAAGCCATGAATTTTGACATAACCTTCTGAGTCAGCTTGTGCCAAAATGGGATGTCCTATGTTAGCTTCAACATGGCTCCATTTGATATCAAAAATACCAGTGGATTCCAGAAAGTAATAAATCAAGTTGGCCTGAACCAACATTGACTTTCAAGAGTACTATGCTGCCAGATCGAGAAGGATTATTGCCTTCTTGCAACATGTAAGTCGCACCATCAAAATTGTTTGTGGCAACTTTAATATGATTGTTGTGTTGATCGTGCGTCAATACCACCAATTGCTCCGGGTCGATGGTCTCATCAATCTCCTCCGCGCTTCCATCACCGCCGTTGTCGCCCACACCTTCTTCCCCTTCAGCTGTAAAATCGCCCATCACCGGGACGTTTGCATCGGGGACGAAAATCGATGCCTCGTCATCCAACGTGGTAAATCCCAATCATCCTTCTCACAAATCGGCATCCGCGCCGCCATCTCGGAAACGTCGCTAAGGGCAACCTCGTGCTCTTGACTTGATTCCTTCTGCTCGTTCCTTGCCTACCCAATTGGAGCAAGCGGGCCATGTTCGTGGTCACCAGCTTCAGCGTTACCGCCGTCTAACACATCCAGTTTTGCTTGAACCACTTCTCGGCCAACGTCTACATGGGCCCGCTCAACGAGACTAACTGGCTGGAGAGCTTCAGTGGTCTTGGCGGGAGAATAGGAGAAAGAAGGGCACAAAGAATCTAGCAAGTGATTTGAATTTAACGTGTCTTGTTCATAGTCAGGTAGAAGGAACCGAACCTTTAACATTTGTTTCACCCGTCTCCATATTCGGGTGAGAGCTTTTCCTTTTTGGATTCGGGATATTTGCGCTTGCTCCTACCAGGCTAAAGCGTCGCGCCTCAACTTGTTCGCCACGAGTTTTTCTTGGTGGTCCTCATCGATCTCCATGGCTTCAAAGAACTCCTCAACCTCCCAGAGCCAATCCAGAAAGTCTTCGATATCCAAATGTCCAAAAGTTCTATCATGGTGAATCCCCATAGTAATGAAAGAGTTCCTTAACAAGACAAAAACCGCATTCATCAGGGGTTCGTCCCCAAACTTTTCCTCACGCGCAATTTTCCCTTGGGAAGAACAGCAAAATGGCAATTGAAAAGCCTGCCACATTGATAAAGCGATACGAACTGCAATACAACTCGCCTAATTTTGCAAATTTTAGCATCGGGATTGGGGTGCTCTGCTTCTTCTTTCTTCTTCTTGAGCTAGATCTGTTCTTACTTTCACACGAGCGCACGCGCGCGCAAGTACATTTAAAGCCCTTATCCATCATCTACCTCAGTAAAGAAAAACAGACAACAAATTTGAGACGATAAGAGTTATCGGATGACATCAATTCTGAAGAATCAAACGAGAAAGTACGAAAAAAAGCAACAAGTCCCACAGAGAAGCTCAAACAGAGGGAAGTAATCAGGCATTCGCAACTCAAAAACCCAACAAGGAAAGGAAAAAAAAAAGCAAGCTTTGTAAAAGAAAGAGAAGAGCCTCACCTGTTCGACCACCAGCGCCGGTGACGAGCACGGTCGGCGGAGTGGCGTCGGCCATGGATGCAGAAATAGTCAGGAACCGCCTTGTTGGCAAAGATGAAGAAGGAGGAGGAGGAGGAGGAGGAGGAGGAGACAATGAGGGGGAAGCGAGACGAAGCGAAAGCGAAGAGGGAGAGACCCTAATTTGAAATATATATATATATACACACACACACACCCTGTGGCCGCCGGCGACCTCGCTGACCAGAGGCGAGGCTGGGCAGGCCCTCGCCAGAACCGGAAGAGGATCGGGGCCCAAGCTTCACAATCTCAGGAATAGTTCGACATTATCAAAGAACGCCATCAAGGATCTTGTAGGAGCTTGGACATGGGTTGAGAGACGGAGAGGCATGAGGACAACCCCCAAATTACTCTATATATGTCCTTGAAGAACATAAAGAAGACTCCACAAAGTCACAAATACAAGTTTATCATCCAAATGATATCGGAAATAAGCAATCGCTACACAAGTGCACATTAATCGACTCGACCCTTGGGCAACATGAATGTCCAAACAGATCACTTTGTTTGCAATCGATTCATTTTATTAGCACAACTCTACAATGTCCCGAGGATCAATGGACTTTAAGCTAACTCTATGCCCGTTTCCAACCTTACCTGTCCAAGAGAGCACATGATATAATTTGATTCCAGCAATAAAACACAGAGCCATGTAAAATCAAAAGAAAAAGAAACACTTGAGTTAGCATTGATTAGAATCAAAGCAGATCATTTAAATTTAAGGTTAATACCGCGAAAAATCCCAAACTGGTACATCTGTGACAAATTTATCTCAAATGTTATTTTTTACCACCAAAAATCCCAAACTGGTACACTTGTGACAAATTTATCCCAAACTATTTTTTTAATCACCAAAAATCCTAAACTGATATAACTGTGACATATTTACCCCAAAATACTTCTTTTTATATATAATATAAAATCCCAAACTGGCACACATATGACAATTTACCTTTTGTAAATTTTCGTTAAATTGAGTTAACATCACGAAAAATTTCAAATTGACACACATATAGCAAACATGGGGTAACGTGTACACCCGACAATAGCCACATGCCATCCAACTTTGCAATTTGACAGTAAGATTTAACGAAAACTAACGGATGGTAAATTTATCATGGCTATACCAATTTGGGGTAAATTTGTCACATTTGTACCAGTTTGACGTTTTTCATGGTAAAATTTTTTTTTGGGTAAAATTATCACATGTGTACTAGTTTGGAATTTTTGGTGATATTAACCCTTAAATTTTACAAGGTGAGTCATGTCATTATGAATAATTGCTCAATTTACCTTTCATTCACACAATTTACCCTCTCATCTCAATGGCTGATGTTTAAAATGCATTCTGTTTTACATAATTTAATAAGGTCGATTTATATTTTTAAAGTTCATCGGACATCCGTACACTCTTTAAAAGACTAAAATAGCCCCGTTCTAAATTTCCCAACGTGAGAAGAGTAAAGGGTATATTGGTGATAATCGCATCAACCGCGCGCTTTTATAGCCGGCGCCTATCATTTGAAATCCCTCTTCCCTCCCCTCTTATTAAAGATCGTCAGCAATTTATCCTCAATTTGAAAGTTCCGGTTCAGTTAATCTTGGCAGTTAATTCAGGTTTCGAGTTCCACGTTCAAAAAGCTTTCGGGATAACGAAGAATGGCGTCTTAACTAAATCCGTAGATATCTGCCAATTCTAAGATTAAGGAAATTTAGATACAAAATCTTTCGAACAAGAATTTATCAAGAAGTAGAGGAGTCCTTGTCGCCAACGAAACCGACCATCCGTACCATGAGCAGACATAACCCCTGAAAAATCGAAACCTCCAGCGAGTCGCGAAAGAGAGAAGCTTCAGCCACCAATGGAGATTCCGGCGAGAAGACAGAATTGCGGACGCGGGTGCGAGAAACCGACGCCTCACGACTCGTCCTTGAAGCAATACCCACCGGGAATGGGGTTTCTCCCCCACGACCACGAGCTCATCGACTACTTGCGCCGGAAGCTCTCCGGCGAGCCTCTCCGACAGCCTCATCCCATCATGGACCTCAATGTCTACAAGCACACCCCTCAGCAACTCTCCGGTCAGTGTCTTCATCAAATTTTTTTTAGTCTGCCTCGTATATAATTTACAAGGTCAATTCGCTCCGACACCATGCTTTATAGTTGTTTCCGAAATACTACGTTTACGTTATAGTAATCTCGTTCTTGGCAACACGCAGAACTGAATGGGTGGGGAGACAGAGAGGGAGTGTGGTATTTCTTCACTACCAGAGACCGGAAGCACAAGAACGGGACGCGGCCCAATAGGGAGGCCGCAGGCGGATTCTGGAAGGCCACCGGGTCCGCCGGGGAAATTGTTCATGACGGGCAAGTCATTGGCTGGAAGAGATCGCTCGTCTACTACCTCGGCAAACCTCAGAGTGGCGTCAAGACCGGTTGGATCATGCATGAGTTCACAGCCAAGGACTCTGGTCACAATGACAACAACAATCGCAAGAGAACGACCGGCGAAAACGACATGCAGGTCCAGACCGTAGTTTTGACGTTCGAATGTGACTGATTTGCTTTGCATGGTGATGAAACCGTTTTGCTAATCAATTGATGCGTCTTTGTTCAGCTTGATGGCTATGTGCTATGTAGGATACACATGAACAGGAGGAAGTACGAATCGAAGGACCAGAGGAAGAGGAAGAGCGCGGCTTTAACCAAGGATGAATGCAAAGCTCCACACAAAGATTTGAGCCACCGCGACTTCCACGCTGAAAGTTTGTCTCCTGTTCCCGGACTGAATGGCGGTGCGCCACTTGAGCCCTGGGGCCAGGCTCATGTTGCCGAGCTTCCGAGCCTGTGCGGCGGCGTTCCCACGCCTGATCAGATGCAGCAACAGCTGCAGGGGACGGAGAAAGGCACAATTTATTTCCAACTCGCCGACACCCCCAATCACCCGGTAATTAGTGCCCGGCTGCCTCTGGACATGTTCGACCTGTGGGAGACTCAGGTGCAGCAGCAGACGGCCAACCATGGTGCAATCAACCAGAGTCATCCTGAGGTTCCCATCGATTCGGTAGCTGGGCCTCCGCACATGCCCTTTATTTCCTTGAACCATGGACAACCAGAGACAGCGAATGATCGAGCTGCGGCGGTCAACCTCCATGCTACAAATAATGCTTCCTATGATTGGATAGGGTACGGGGCGAACGCCTCCAGAGATTTATCCTTGGCCCGCCAAGACAATTCATCATTCCCGGCTGACCTTGATGATGATCTCGTGCACAGCAATGAGTCTTCCTTGTGGAGGTTTTTCGACTATAGTAAATTTTGTTTGAGGTTGCAGTAAGCATGACCTGTTTGGGAGATTGTATTAGCCTATGAGAGCTGTACGGGGTAGATAAACATTTCGGGTTGTTCAGACATGAATTAATCGAAATAGCATAGAATAAGGCCGGCGTAGAAATTTCAGGGATGGTGTAATTCTTTTGAAATTTCCATATATGGCGAAGCTTTGTCGGCATAGCAGGCGAAAATCATGAGGACGAAGAAGCAGTAGATGATTCGGATGACGAGTAAGGAGCAGAGAATGTGGTAAAGCTCCTTCTGCCACTTCTGTGAAGAAACAGCAAGGCCTTGGAGAAGGCAGTGTGTTTTAGTAAATGAAATGGCCACGGCCATCTCTCTCTCTCTCTCTAACTCGAAATTGGGCGGGTTGCACTCCCTAATCACCATCGGCTCGCCACGATCGTTCGTGGTCCGAGGCGAGACGACAATCAGCTGTCTTCGTGGTGGTTCTCGCCTTGGCCGGCGGTGCAATGTCCGGACATACGCCGACGGAAAATTATTTTTATCCAGATGCATCCTGAGATTGCCCAAATACCGGATAGGATCTTGCCATTCGGCATATTTCGAACAACATGCCTTGAATATTTAGGGGCTTAAGTTATGGACCTTAGGCCAATATTAGAGTTTGAGGGGTAATACTATAAATAATACTCTTTGCTCATTCTGTCTGATAGAGAAAAGCTTACGTTGTCTCTTTTGTAATCCCTGATTCTCATAGTAGATTTTGCTTCTCCTCCCTCCTGTGGTTTTTTCCCGCAAGGGTTTCCACGTAAATCTTGGTGTTCCGTTCTTCGTCTCTGTCTCAATTTCGTTTTAGTTTCCGCATTGTCGTAACAAACTGGCATCGGAGCTCAAGGTTCATCCGTCGACGAAAGAGAGACATGAGAGTTCGGGAATTTGGATTTTATCTTCGTTGCAAGACGATTTGATTTCGGACAATTTGATTTCGGAATAAGTTATGGCTTCGAATAGACAGAATAGGCGAAACGAAAATCCTTCTTTGTGGCTCACAGCTAACTTCAGTCGCCTTCTTCGATTTTGGACGAATCGTCCACATCCACGTCCCTAGTAGTATTTACTATTTGCTGGACAGCTTCGGTTTTGGATGATTCCGCGTCCCTGGTCTTCTTAGTTTTTTTTTTTTGGAGTAGTGGATTCTACTCTGGTTCTTTGTCCGAGGAGTTCGTGCGCGCTTCTTCGATTCGGAATAAGTTATGGCTTCGAATTCAGCAACGAAATTCGATATCGAAAAGTTTGATGGGAGCGGCAGTTTCAACTTATGGCAGGTTCGTATGTTAGCCGTTCTTACACAACATGGTTCAAAGAAAACTTTGTTTACTAAAAGGAAAAAGCCGGAACCGTCAAATGAAGCACGGGAAGAATTGGATGAGAAAGCTTTGTCCACTATTCAGTTGTGCCTCACGAACGAAGTTTTGCAAGAGGTACTAGATCAAAAAATAGCTACAGGTTTATGGATGAAATTGGAGAGTATTTTTCTGACAAAGTCTCTCACAAATCGATTGAGACTCAAGCAATGACTCTTCACTTTTCGTATGGCTGAAGGTACTTCTCTCAAATCCCATATTTCTGAGTTCAATGCTCTTATCGCTGAATTAAGAAGCATTGATGTTAATATTGAAGATGAGGATCAAGCTCTTTTGTTGCTAGTTTCACTACCTCCCTCTTATAAGAATTTTAGAGAGACCATGATTGTTAGTAGAGAAACTATTGATTTTGAAGATGTCAAGACTAGTCTGTTAAATAAGCAGAAACTCGATACATAATTGACTTCTGATGGTAGTAATAATCATGGGGCTGATTTAGTCGCTCGAGGAAGATCCATTGAGAGAAGAAATAGTGACAGGAGCAGATCAAAGTCTAAGTATAGAGATATGATTTGCAACTATTGTAAGTCTCTAGGGCATATCAAGATAAATTGCCTAAAACTGAAGGCAAAGGAGCAGAGAGAAAATAATTCGAATCAACAAAATCATGGGAATGTCAATCGTCATAACAATCGCAACTATCAGAATAGACAGAATAGGCGAAACGAAAATCCTGCTCAAGCTGATGTTGCTAAAGAAGAAAATGAAGATTGGTTATTGATTGCAGATAATAAAGATAAATTATGTGATAGTTGGATTCTTGATTCAGGCTGCTCATATCATATGTGTCCTCATCGAGATTGGTTTTCTACGTATAAAGAATATGATGATGGAGTAATTCTCATGGGCAATAATGCTAGATGCAAAGCAATTGGGATTGGCACTGTTAATATTAAGATGCATAATGGCATGATCAGAACTTTAGATAATGTCAGACATGTGCCTGATTTGAGGAAAAATCTAATCTATATGGGTACACTTGACGCGAATGGTTGTAGATTTACTGCTGAGGGTGGAGTTCTGAAAATTATGAGAGGCTCACTTTTGTTGATGAAATGGCTTAAAATTGGTACTTTGTATTAGCTGCAAGCCTCTACTGTTACTGGTTCAGCTGCGGTCTCTTCTGATATGATAGATTCAGATAATACAAATTTATGGCATATGAGACTAGGCCATATGAGTATTAGAGGGATGGTGGAGCTAAGTAAAAGAGGTCTCTTGTGTGGTAAGAAAATTGGAAAACTGGATATCTATGAACATTGTGTTTTTGGGAAATAGAAAAGAGTCAGCTTCAAAACAGAAATTTACAGCACAAAGGGCACTCTAGATTACATTCATTCTGATCTCTGGGGGCCTGCTAGAGTTCCATCGAAAGGCCTTGGCTCCATGTATGCACTCACTTTTATTGATGATTTTTCAAGAAAAGTTTGGGTATTTTTTCTCAAGGCAAAAAGTGATGTTTTCGTTACTTTCAAGCAATGGATAACATTAATTGAGAAACAGACCGGTAAGAAAATCAAGCGGTTGAGAACAGATAATGGGCTAGAATTTTTTGGAGACGAATTTAATGAGTTTTGCAGGAACGAAGGATTTGTGAGGCATCATACTACAGTGTATACATCGCAGCAGAATGATATTGCAGAACGTATGAATAGAACCCTATTAAAAAGAATAAGGTGCATGTTGTCTAACGTTGGTTTGGGCATGGAATTCTGGGCTGAAGCAGTCAATACTGCTTGTTGGTTAATAAATCGTTCTCCTTGCATACCTATTGAGAACAAGACACCTGATGAGGTATGGTCAGGTAAACCTGTTGATTAGTCTTCTCTTCGAATATTTGGATGTCCAGCATATACACATGTTAGTGGAGGAAAACTAGAGCCTAAAGCGAAAAACTATATTTTCTTGGTTATGCTTCTGGTGTAAAAGGTTATAGGCTTTGGTGTTCTGATTCATCTAAGATTATAATTAGCAGAGATGTTGCTTTTGATGAGTCTGCTATGCTTCATCCTGTCAAGAAATCATCAGATACTTGCTAGGAAAATCTACAAAGTACACCAAAGAAGGTGGAGTTTTAAGTATCTTCTTCACAACCAGTTCAGTCAGTGACTGATAATATTGAGATTGAAGAATCTGAAGAAGAGAATTATTCCATAGCCAAAGATAGACCGAGAAGAACAGTGAAACCTCCACAGATTTATGGATACTCAGATTTTGTTGCTTATGCTCTTTCTGCTGCAGAGTCGATTGAATATGCTGAGCCTAAAACGTACAAGGAAGCTATTTCCTCAAAAGATTCAGCAAAGTGGTTAGTTGCTATGAATGAAGAGATGAAATTTCTTGAAAAGAATCAAACTTGGGAGCTTGTCAAACCACCAAAAGGAAAGAAGATTGTGGGTTGCAAGTGGGTTTTCAAAAGAAAGGAATGTATTCTTGGAGTTGAAGACATTAGATTTAAAGCACGTCTAGTCGCTAAGGGCTATAATCAGATTGAGGGAGTTGATTTTAATGATGTGTTTTCACCCGTCGTTAAACACAGCTCTATTCGGGTCTTTCTTACGTTAGTTGCTATGCATGATGTAGAGTTGGAACAACTTGATGTGAAAACAGCTTTCTTGCATGGTGAACTTGAAGAGAAAATCTATATGGGTCAACCTGAGAGTTTTCAGTTTGAAGGTAAGGAAGATCATGTATGTTTATTGAAAAGATCTATCTATGACTTGAAGCAATTGCCTAGACAGTGGTATAGAAGATTTGATTCTTTTATGGTGCAACTTGGCTATTGTAGAAGTAAATATGATAGTTGTGTATATTTGTGCAAACTTCCAAATGGATCTTATATTTATCTACTGTTATACGTTGATGACATGTTGATTGCAGCAAAAGATAAATTTGATATACAGAAATTGAAGGCACAGTTGAGCACTGAATTTGATATGAAGGATTTAGGTTCTGCGAAGAAAATTCTTGGCATGGAAATTCAGTGAGATCGGAAAAGAGGAAAATTGTATCTTTCCCAGAAAAGCTACATTGAGTAGGTGTTAGATTGTTTTGGCATGAAAGATGCCAAACCATTGAGTACTCCTCTTGCTGCTCATTTTTTATTATCAGCTGAATTATGTCCACATACAGGTGATGAAATAAAATATATGTCACATATTCCATATTCTAGTGCAGTTGGTAGCATTATGTATGCTATGGTTTGCACTTGACCTAACACATCACATGCTGTTAGCGTGGTAAGTAGATATTTATCATGCCCAGGTAAAATTCATTGGCAAGCAGTGAAGTGGATTTTGAGATATCTGAAGGGTACTTCAGATTATGGTTTAGAGTTTGGGAAAACTTGTGAAACTCTTACTGGATATGTTGACTCTGATTATTCTGGTGACCTTGATAAAAGAAGGTCTTTGACAGGGTACATCTTTACTGTTGGGGGTTGTGCAGTCAGTTGGAAAGCTTCTTTACAGCATACAATTGCTTTGTCTACTACAGAGTAGAATAATGGCTATTACTGAGGCAATCAAAGAAGCTATATCGTTAAGAGACTTATTTGGAGAGCTCAGTGTGGATGATAATGTGACTGTTGTACATTGCGATAGTCAGAGTGCTATACATCTTACTAAAGATCAGATGTATCATGAGAGAACAAAGCACATTGATGTGCGGTATCATTATATTCGAGACATTCTTGTTGATGGCTATATTAAGGTCTTGAAGATTGGTACAGAAAATAATCCAACTGATATGTTGACAAAGTCATTGCCCTTTACTAAATTCAAGCACTGCTTGGATTTGGTTAATGTTTGCAGCAGCTGAGTTTTATGCTGGTGGAAGGAGAAAATTGTCTTAATATTTATGTCTACTTGGGAATTCAAGTCAATGTGGAGATTTGGTAATATGCCTTGAATAGTTAGGGGCTTAAGTTAATGGCCTTGGGCCAATATTAAGGTTTGAGGGGTAATACTACAAATATTTCTCTTTGCTCATTCTGTCTGATAGAGAGAAGCTTGCGTTGCCTCTTTTGTAATCCCTGATTCTCATAGTGGATTTTGCTTCTCCTCTCTCCCGTGATTTTTTCCCGCAAGGGTTTCCACGTAAATCTTCGTGTTCCGTTCTTCGTCTCCGTCTCAATTTCGTTTTAGTTTCCGCATTGTCGTAACACTTTGGTTCTTATTAGTTCTTGTCATGTATCGGTGAGCTAGTGTTGCATAATGTTATAGGAGGGAAGCCCCTTTTTGAGGATCCTACCACCAATTTTGCTTTGTTTTGCTGATGTGATCTATTAACGGATCCGGATCACCTGACATTGAGTTTTTCATGATATGCGTAACATTACTTAAATCAGGCCGCCCAAATAAAAATGGACGGTCAAGAATGGACCACGTCATTTGTTAAGAAGGAGGGAAAAAAATTAGGTGATTTTTTTTTTTGGTTTGAAAATTTTTTGAATCCCAACCTCTCTCAAATCAGGCTATCCATTTTCATTTGGACGGGCTGATTTGAGTAATGTTACGTATGTCACGAAAACTCCAATATCAGGTGATCAAATTCCTCTATTAACGCCATGCTTGATGGGATAATGCAATATTGTCGAACTGACCTAACATTTTTATTATCAGTAATATGAGCAATACCAAACAAATTTGGAATAATTGAGAACTTGATTTATTAATTAATGTGTCGGACTGCAACTGATCCCTTAAATAAGAGGATTATGTTCAACAGTCAATAACATGTTAAATGAAATGAGACATATATATTGTCTCGTCACTCCCGTGAGTAAATTTTATTGGAAAATTTGAATACCACAATTGTAATAGAAAGTATACATAAAAAGGGATTTTTTCCATCCTTAATTTAAGGGTTTTTTAAGTATAAACATTCTCACTAATCATAAAATCAACGATTTGTAGTCGTGCGTATGACGAACAGTGGTTGGGTGCTCGAAACCTTCACATTGTAGAGCCAAAAGATGAACATAATTGTAACATTGGACAACGCTAAATACACAAAATATTGTAATATTACATTTATCTTCCTAGTTACTTGGAAAGATCAAAATGTGACTCTAAACTAATCTAACATTACGTAAGTCGCAAGAAAAAGGTCCGTGGAGACACATTTATTCATTAGAAATCCTAAAACTTGTCACGAAAGTACAATCGAGTCCTAAAACTTGCAAAAAGTGCAATTGAATCCTTCCGTTAATGACATGACACTTGAAAAAAAAAAATTAGTTAAAATGCAAATTGCGTTAGATTGTTGGGAAAATGACACAAATGGCCTCTGAATTTTTAATTGATCCAATGTGGTCCTTGAACTTTAGCACAATTGCGTAGCTTTGGCTTAATTGCGTGCTTTGGCTTAATTGCGTAGCTTTGAGTCATTATCCCTAAATTGTGTGCTTTGGCTTAATTGCGTAGCTGAACATATATATACATAGATAGTTCTATTTTGGGGGTTCATTTGAATTTATAAGTTGAGTTACAATGAATAATCGCTCAAGCTCGAACATAATAATTCCTTTCACACAATTTACCCTTTCATATCTCCATGACTCATGTTGAGGGCTTTCCGTTTCATCTAATCTCAATTAAAGTCTTTTTTTTCCCTTTTTTTTTTGAAGTTGGTGTCCCACTCTTTACAAGGCTAAAATAACCTTATTCTCAATTTTAAACATGACAAGAGTAAAGGGTGCATTAGATATGGATCAACCAAGATTATATGCAGCGTATACTCCTATTTTCGAAATTTCGTTATCCATCTCTCCTACTAGAATCCATCAACATCTATCATTAATTCGACCAGATATCTACCAAATCTTGGATTAAAGAAATCCTAAGTACATAATCTTTCGAACAAAAGATTCTCAAGAAGTAGAGGAGTTCGTATAGCCATACAATAATCCTAAACCAACTAGATTTAGGGACCACTAGTCCACGACCATCCGTACGTGAGCAGACAAACCCCCTGAAAAATCGAAACCTCCAAACAATTAAAGTCAAAGAAAGAGAGAAGCTTCAGCCATCAATGGAGACTCCGGCGAGAAGCGAGAGCTGCGGATACGGGTGTGGGTACAAGAGACCGGGTCCTCACGTCTCGTTCTTGAAGCGATGCCCATCGGGAATAAGATTTTACCCGGCCGACGATGAGCTCATCCACTATTTACGCCTGAAGCTCTCAGAGATTTGTCCTTGGCCCCAAGACAGCTCATCATTCACAGCTGACTTCATCGAGAAAGGAGGGTGGGGGAGGGTGGGGATCAAAGGTCCAACCTCACTTGTGGTCAGAGGATCCAGATTCGAGAAAGGATGCCATTGGAAAATCTAAGATGTTTTTACCATCAAATGTATCAAATGTTGGATCATTTAACATGATTTTGCATTTGTGTTGTGTGATTAATGAGGTTAGCTAGGCTATTTAATAAAATCGTGATTGAAAATAACCCAATTTCAATACTGCCCGTAAAAATAGTTCCTTGTCATTCAACATTTAAATAATAATATCTACCCAAATAAATAAAGAAAATCTGATTACCTCAATGTAATATTAGTGAGGAGATCATTTAAAAAAATTAGTGGAAATTTGATTTTTTTTCATTTTAAAGCTTTATTATTATAATGTGGATCACCTGATATGCTTATGAAAAAGTCACCGATTATTTAACGCATTTCCATGCGGCGTGTCTTTTGTTTTTCTCTACCTTCGCCCCATCATCAGTTGAATAGATTGGAACATTAAGATGCGGCTAATACTAGCTCGAGCTAGATTATATGAATCCGGATTGGAAGGTAGTGACAAGCGAAAGCACACAAGGCCGTGCTAGGGTTTAGACAACCTTTCGCAGAGGAGCGAGAGTTGCGGACGTGGGACGCCTCACGTCTCGTTCTTGAAGCTCTCCGGCCACGAGCACGGCCATGAGCTCATCGACTACTTGCGCCGGAAGCTCTCCGGCCAGCCTATCCGACCGCCTCATCCCTTCATGGACCTCAATGTCTACAACCGCACCCCTCAACAGCTCTCCAGTCAGTGTCTTCATCCTTTTTTAAGTTTGATTTACAAACGATGATATGCTCACTCTCCCCTCTTGGCAACACGCAGGACCGAACGGGGCCGGTGGCGGATTCTAGAAGGCCACCAGGTCTGCGGAGAAAATAGTTCATCGAGGGCAAGTCATCGGCTGGAACATGCCGCTCGTTTACTACCTCGGCAAGCCTAGAGAGACGTCAACACCGGTTGGATCATGCACGAGTTCACAGCCAAGGACGCTGAATTACAATAACAATAAAAAAAAATCCCAAGAGGACGACCGGCAAGAACGACATGCAGATTGGGACCCTAGCATTCTGCAACTAAAATGTGTCATATATGTGGGTCGGGTCGAATATTATCCGAACTGTATTGACTTATTTAACTCGTTTTGACTTATTTTTCATATGGTACAAATCTGACGACCCATACCTAACCCAACCCATATTATTTAAATACTTTCAAATTTAACTTAATCATGAAATATTTATTTCTTATAATTTTTTAAAAAAATATTATTGCTGAAATACATTCGTGCAAATGAAATTTTTTAAATTTTAAAAAACTAAAAAACACTATTTTTTATTTTCTAAAAATATTTTTTATTGTTAAAAAATTATTTTATTTTAAAAAAAATACTTTTATTTTTATTTTCTATTTCCTCCGGTGGTGGATGGCGGTGGATGGTGGAAGGCGGCAACATTCCAGAACATTTTTATTTTTATTTTTGTTTTTGTTTCTTTATAAGAATTTAAAAATAAAGAATATAACCTAACATACCTGAGTTGAGTGCTTGGGAAACTGCAGGTCACAGGCTGAAAATGGATCGAAAATAGATTAGGTTAAAACTCATATTCGAATAAGTTTTATAAGCCTAAACCCATATTTGATCCATTTTTTTTAATTTCAGAACTCATATATGATCTAAGTGAATAAAAATAGGTAAAAAAAATTGGGTCAAGACGCATATTGACATCTTTGTCTGCAACTGACTAGTTCGAGAAATGTAGCATTGGAAACTTTTGAAATTCAAATATGACTTCCCTTTGAGTGGTGATAAAACTGTTTCCTTACGGATTAATGCCTCTTTGTTCAGCTTATGGCTATGTGATATGCAAGAAACACATGACAAGGAGCAAGTCTGACCTGCGTCAGACTTGCTCCTTTATATAGATAGGACTACTAAAGGAAATAGAATTACGCAAGATAATACTAAAACGAATCAAATCTAAAAACAATCAAGTCAAATATTGCGCCTAAAGATAATTCTAAATTTCTTAAAAAAGAAAAACTATCCGAAAAGACATCTAAACAACTCGATCACGTTTCTCCAAGCAACTACACACTAGTTGTCCTACATAATTTCTCTTCTTCTTCAAAAGAACTCATCCTCGGGTTCATCGTGTCTGGATCTGCTTTCTCTTGTACTTCCAGTGCCTCTTCATCTTCCTTTTCCTCTTTTGACTTTTTTTTTCTATGGAATCGGTGGGTATCGAAGGAAACTGCCCACATCTCGAAATCTTGTGCTTTCCATTCTCGCTCGATTTTAATTTTCGTCTCAGAGCGAGATAATAGTGACACTAAGCCATCAGAAAGCCCCACTACTATCGATGTAGCTGAAGGATTTCAATCCAAGCATATGCACATATAAGAACTGATTTTTTCACTGGTGTCCTCTCTTATGACAAGACTTTTTTTTCTTCCGATCAATCCAAAGAACTCTCCAAGCCATGAATTTTGACATAACCTTCTGAGTCAGCTTGTGCCAAAATGGGATGTCCTATGTTAGCTTCAACATGGCTCCATTTGACGTAAAAAATACCAGTGGATTCCAGACAGTGTAATAAATCAAGTTGGCCTGAACCAACATTGACTTTGAAGAGTACTATGCTGCCAGATCGAGAAGGATTATTGCCTTCTTGCAACATGTAAGTCGCACCATCAAAGTTGTTTGTGGCAGCTTTAATATGATTGTTGTGTTGATCGTGCGTCAATACCACCAATTGCTCCGGGTCGATGGTCTCATCAACCTCCTCCGCGCTTCCATCACCGCCGTTGTCGCCCACACCTTCTTCCCCTTCAGCTGTAAAATCGCCCATCACCGGGACGTCTGCATCGGGGACGAAAATCGACGCCTCGTCATCCAACGTGGTGAAATCCCAATCATCCATCTCACAAATCGGCATCCGTGCCTCCATCTGGGAAACGTCGCTAAGGGCAACCTCGTGCTCTTGACTTGATTCCTTCTGCTCGTTCCTTGCCTGCCCAATTGGAGCAAGCGGGCCATGTTCGTGGTCACCAACTTCAGCGTTACCGCCGTCTAACACATCCAGTTTTGCTTGAACCACTTCTCGGCCAACGTCTACATGGGCCCGCTCAATGAGACTAACTAGCTCGAGAGCTTCAGAGGTCTTGGAGGGAGAATAGGAGAAAGAAGGGCACAAAGAATCTATCAAGTGATTTGAATTTAACGTGTCTTGTTCATAGTAAGGTAGAAGGAACTGAACCTTTAACATTTGTTTCATCCGTCTCCACATTCGGGTGAGAGCTTTTCCTTGTTGGAGTCGGCATATTTGCGCTTGCTCCTTCCAGGCTAAAGCTTCGCGCCTCAACTTGTTCGCCACGAGTTTTACTTGGCGGTCCTTATCGATCTCCGTGGCTTCAAAGAACTCCTCAACCTCCCAAAGCCAATCCAGAAAGTCTTCGATATCCAAATGTCCAAAAGTTCTATCATGGTGAATCCCCATAGTAATGAAAGAGTTCCTTAACAAGACTAAACCGCATTCATCAGGGGTTCGTCCCCAAACTTTTCCTCACGCGCAATTTTCCCTTGGGAAGAACAGCAAAATGGCAATTGAAAAGTCTGCCACATTGATAAAGCGATACGAACTGCAATACAACTCGCCTAATTTTGCAAATTTTAGCATCGGGATTGGGGTGCTCTGCTTCTTCTTTCTAATTCTTGAGCTAGATCTGTTCTACCTTTCACACGAGCGCGCGCGCGCGCAAGTACACTTAAAGCCCTTATCCATCATCTACCTCAGTAAAGAAAAACAGACAACAAATTTGAGACGATAAAAGTTATCGGATGACATCAATTCTGAAGAATCAAACGAGAAAGTACGAAAAAAAGCAACGAGTCCCACAGAGAAGCTCAAACAGAGGGAAGTAATCAGGCGTTTGCAACTCAAAAACCCAACAAGGAAAGGGAAAAAAAAAAGCAAGCTTTGTAAAAGAAAGAGAAGAGCCTCACCAGTTCGACTACCAGCGCCGGTGACGAGCACGGCCGGCGGAGTGGCGTCGGCCATGGATGCAGAAACAGTCAGGAACCGCCTCGTTGGCGAAGAAGAAGAAGGAGGAGGAGGAGGAGACGGAGACAACAAAAGGGAAGCGAGACGAAGCGAAAGCGAAGAGGGAGAGACCCTAATTTGAAATATATGTATACACACACACACACACACACCCTGTGGCCGCCGGCGACCTCGCTGAGCAGAGGCGAGGCCGGGCAGGCCCTCGCCAGAACCGGAAGAGGATCGGTGCCCAAGCTCTACAATCTCAGGAATAGTTCGAACATTATCAAAGAACGCCATCAAGGATCTTGTAGGAGCTTGGACAAGGGTAGAGAGACGGAGAGGCATGAGGACAACCCCCAAATTACTCTATATATGTCCTTGAAGAACATAAAGAAGACTCCACAAAGTCACAAATACAAGTTTATCATCCAAATGATATCGGAAATAAGCAATCGCTACACAAGTGCACATTAATCGACTCGACCCTTGGGCAACATGAATGTCCAAACAGATCACTTTGTTTGCGATCGGTTCATTTTATTAGCAGAACTCTACAATGTCCCGAGGATCAATGGACTTTAAGCTAACTCTATGCCCGTTTCCAACCTTACCTGTCCAAGAGAGCACCTGATATAATTTGATTCCAGCAATAAACACAGAGCCATGTAAAATCAAAAGAAAAAGAAACACTGGACTTAGCTTTGATTAGAATCAAAGCAGATCATTTAAATTTAAGGTTAATACCGCGAAAAATCCCAAACTGGTTCATCTGTGACAAATTTATCCCAAATAATTTTTTTTTACCACCAAAAATCCCAAACTGGTACACTTGTGACAAATTTATCCCAAACTATTTTTTTAATCACCAAAAACCCTAAACTGATATAACTGCGACATATTTACCCCAAACTACTTTTTTTTGTATATCATAAAAAATCCTAAACCGGTACACATATGACGAATTTACCTTTTGTTAATTTTCGTTAAATTGAGTTAACAATACGGAAAATTTCAAATTGACACACATATAGCAAACATGGGGTAAATTGTACACCTGACACTAGGCACATGCCATCCAACTTTGCAATTTGACAGTAAGATTTAACGAAAACTAACGGATGGTAAATTTATCATGGCTATACCAATTTGGGGTAAATTTGTCACATATGTACCAGTTTGGGATTTTTCATGGTAAAAAAAAAATTGTGGGTAAAATTATCACATGTGTACTAATTTGGAATTTTTGGTGATATTAACCCTTAAATTTTACAAGGTGAGTCATGTCATTATGAATAATTTCTCAATTTACCTTTCATTCACACAATTTACCCTCTCATCTCAATGGCTGATGTTGAAAAGGCATTCCGTTTTACATAATTTAATAAGGTCAATTTACCTTTTAAAAGTTCACCGGACATCCGTACACTCTATAAAAGACTAAAATAGCCCCGTTCTAAATTTCCCAACGTGAGAAGAGTAAAGGGTATATTGGTGATGATCGCATCAAAAGCGCGCTTTTATAGCCGGCGCCTATCATTTGAATTCCTCTTCCCTCCCCTCTTATTAAAGATCATCAGCAATTTATCCTCAATTTGACAGTTCCGTTCAGTTAATCTTGGCAGTTAATTCAGGTTTCGAGTTCCACGTTCAAAAAGCTTTCGGGATAACGAAGAATGGCGTCTTAACTAAATCCGTAGATATCTGCCAATTCTAAGATTAAGGAAATTTAGATACAAAATCTTTCGAACAAGAATTTATCAAGAAGTAGAGGAGTCCTTGTCGCCAACGAAACCGACCATCCGTACCATGAGCAGACATAACCCCTGAAAAATCGAAACCTCCAGCGAGTCGCGAAAGAGAGGAGCTTCAGCCACCAATGGAGATTCCGGCGAGAAGACAGAATTGCGGACGCGGGTGAGAGAAACCGACGCCTCACGACTCGTCCTTGAAGCAATACCCACCGGGAATGGGGTTTCTCCCCCACGACCACGAGCTCATCGACTACTTGCGCCGGAAGCTCTCCGGCGAGCCTCTCCGACAGCCTCATCCCACCATGGACCTCAATGTCTACAAGCACACCCCTCAGCAACTCTCCGGTCAGTGTCTTCATCAATTTTTTTTTTTAGTCTGTCTCGTATATAATTTACAAGGTCAATTCGCTCCGACACCATGCTTTATAGTTGTTTCCGAAATACTACGTTTACGTTATAGTAATCTCGTTCTTGGCAACACGCAGAACTGAATGGGTGGGGAGACAGAGAGGGAGTGTGGTATTTCTTCACTACCAGAGACCGGAAGCACAAGAACGGGACGCGGCCCAATAGGGAGGCCGCAGGCGGATTCTGGAAGGCCACCGGGTCCGCCGGGGAAATCGTTCATGACGGGCAAGTCATTGGCTGGAAGAGATCGCTCGTCTACTACCTCGGCAAACCTCAGAGTGGCGTCAAGACCGGTTGGATCATGCACGAGTTCACAGCCAAGGACTCTGGTCACAATAGCAACAACAATCGCAAGAGAACGACCGGCGAAAACGACATGCAGGTCCAGACCGTAGTTTTGACGTTCGAACGTGACTGATTTGCTTTGCATGGTGATGAAACCGTTTTGCTAATCAATTGATGCGTCTTTGTTCAGCTTGATGGCTATGTGCTATGTAGGATACACATGAACAGGAGGAAGTACGAATCGAAGGACCAGAGGAAGAGGAAGAGCGCGGCTTTAACCAAGGATGAATGCAAAGCTCCACACAAAGATTTGAGCCACCGCGACTTCCACGCTGAAAGTTTGTCTCCTGTTCCCGGACCGAATGGTGGTGCGCCACTTGAGCCCTGGGGCCAGGCTCATATTGCCGAGCTTCCGAGCCTGTGCGGCGGCGTTCCCACGCCTGATCAGATGCAGCAACGGCTGCAGGGGACGGAGAAAGGCACAATTTATTTCCAACTCGCCGACACCCCCAATCACCCGGTAATTAGTGCCCGGCTGCCTCTGGACATGTTCGACCTGTGGGAGACTCAGGAGCAGCAGCAGACGGCCAACCATGGTGCAATCAACCAGAGTCATCCTAAGGTTCCCATCGATTCGGTAGCTGGGCCTCCGCACATGCCCTTTATTTCCTTGAACCATGGACAACCAGAGACAGCGAATGATCGAGCTGCGGCGGTCAACCTCCATGCTACAAATAATGCTTCCTATGATTGGATAGGGCACGGGGCGAACGCCTCCAGAGATTTATCCTTGTCCCACCAAGACAGTTCATCATTCCCGGCTGACCTTGATGATGATCTCGTGCACAGCAATGAGTCTTCCTTGTGGAGGTTTTTCGACTATAGTAAATTTTGTTTGAGGTTGCGGTAAGCATGAACTGTTTGGGAGATTGTATTAGCGTATGAGAGCTGGACGGGGTAGATAAACATTTCGGCTTGTTCAGACATGAATTAATCGAAATAGCATAGAATAAGGCCGGCGTAGAAATTTCAGGGATGGTGTAATTCTTTTGAAATTTCCATTTATGGCGAAGCTTTGTCGGCATAGCAGGCGAAAATCATGAGGACGAAGAAGCAGTAGATGATGCGGATGACGAGTAAGGCGCAGAGAATGTGGTAAAGCTCCTTCTGCCACTTCTGTGAAGAAACAGCAAGGCCTTGGAGAAGGCAGTGTGTTTTAGTAAATGCAATGGCCACGGCCATCTCTCTCTCTCTCTCTAACCCGAAATTGGGCGGGTTCCTGACCGATCGGGAAGCTCAAGTGGAGGAGCACCATCGGCTCGCCACGATCGTTCGTGGTCCGAGGCGAGACGACAATCAGCTGTCTTCGTGGTGGTTCTCGCCTTGGCCGGCAGTGCAATATCCGGACATACGCCGACGGAAACTTATTTTATCCAGATGCATCCTGAGATTGCCCAAATACCGGATAGGATTTTGACATTCGGCATATTTCGAACAACCTTTGGTTCTTATTAGTTCTTGTCTTGTATCGGTGAGCTAGTGTTGCATAATGTTATAGAAGGGACGCTGCTCTTTGAGGATCCTACCACCAATTTTGCTTTGTTTTGTTGATGTGATCTATTAACGGATCCGGATCACCTGACATTGAGTTTTCCATGATATGCGTAACATTACGCAAATCAGGCCGTCCAAATAAAAATGGACGGTCAAGAATGGACCACGTTATTTGTTAAGAGGGAGGGAAAAAATTAGGTGATTTTTTATTTTTTGGTTTGAAAAATTTTTGAATCCCAACCTCTCTCAAATCAGGCTGTCCATTTTCATTTGGACGGGCTGATTTGAGTAATGTTACGCATGTCACGAAAACCCCAATGTCAGGTGATCAAAATCCTCTATTAACGCCATGCTTGATGGGATAATGCAACATTGTCGAACTGACCTAACATTTTTATTATCAGTAATATGAGAAATACCAAACAAATTTGGAATAATTGAGAACTTGATTTATTAATTAATGTGTCAGACTGCAACTGGTCCCTTAAATAAGAGGATTATGTTCAACAGTCAATAACAACATGTTAAATGAAATGAGACACATATATTGTCTCGTCACTCCCGTGAGTAAATTTTATTGGAAAATTTGAACACCACAATTGTAATAGAAAGTATACATAAAAAGGGATTTTTTCCATCCTTAATTTAAGGGTTTTTTTAAGTATAAACATTCTCACTAATCATAAAATCAGCGATTCGTAGTCGTGCGTATGACGAGCAGAGGTTGGGTGCTCGAAACCTTCACATTGTAGAGCCAAAAGATGAACATAATTGTAACATTGGACAACGCTAAATACACAAAATATTGTAATATTACATTTATCTTCCTAGTTACTACAAAAGATCAAAATGTGACTCTAAACTAATCTAACATTACGTAAGTCGCAAGAAAAAAGTCCTTGGAGACACATTTATTCATTAGAAATCCTAAAACTTGTCACAAAAGTACAATCGAGTCAAACTTGCAAAAAGTGCAATTGAATCCTTCCGTTAATGACATGACACTTGAAAAAAATTAGTTAAAATGCTAATTGTGTTAGATTGTTGGGAAAATGACACAAATGGCCTCTGATTTTTAATTGAACCAATGTGGTCTTTGAACTTTGGCACAATGTGTAATGTGGTCCTTGAATTTTTAATCTATTCAATGCGATCCTTGAACTTTTAAAAAATGTTCAATTTAATCCCTGCACTATAAGAAATGTCCAATGTTGTGCCTGGACTTGAATTAATGAAAGTACCGCAGCGAACGTTTGCCTAAAGATCGGGAATTAAGTCGAATATGTTTCAAAAATTCATGGACCATATTAAACAAACTGAAAGTTCAAGGACAATACTGAACATTGGGCTAAAATTCAACGACCACGTTAGATAAATTAAAAGATGCGGGACCACGTTACACATTGGGCCAAAGTTCAGAGATAAATTTGTGTCATTATCCCTAAATTGTGTGCTTTGGTTTAATTGCGTAGCTGAACATATATATACATAGATAGTTCTATTTTGGGGGTTCATTTGAATTTATAAGTTGAGTTACAATGAATAATCACTCAAGCTCGAACATAATAATTCCTTTCACACAATTTACCCTTTCATATCTCCATGACTCATGTTGAGGGCATTCCGTTTCATATAATCTCAATTAAAGTCTTTTTTTTTTCTTTTTGAAGTTGGTGTCCCACTCTTTACAAGGCTAAAATAACCTTATTCTCAATTTTAAACATGACAAGAGTAAAGGGTGCATTAGATATGGATCAACCAAGATTATATGCAGCGTATACCCCTATTTTCGAAATTTTGTTATCCATCTCTCCTACTAGAATCCATCAACATCTATCATTAATTTGAGCAGATATCTACCAAATCTAGGATTAAAGAAATCCTAAGTACATAATCTTTCGAACAAAAGATTCTCAAGAAGTAGAGGAGTTCTTATAGCCATACAATAATCCTAAACCAACTAGATTTAGGGACCACTAGTCCATGACCATCCGTACGTGAGCAGACAAACCCCCTGAAAAATCGAAACCACCAAACAAAGTCAAAGAAAGAGAGAAGCTTCAGCCATCAATGGAGACTCCGGCTGCGGATGCGGGTGCGAGAGACCGGGTCCTCACGTCTCGTTCTTGAAGCGATGCCCGCCGGGAATAAGATTTTACCCGGCCGACCATGAGCTCATCCACTATTTGCGCCGGAAGCTCTCAGAGATTTGTCCTTGGCCCCAAGACAGCTCATCATTCATAGCTGACTTCATCGAGAAAGGAGGGTGGGGGAGGGTGGGGATCAAAGGTCCAACCTCACTTGTGGTCAGAGGATCCAGATTCGAGAAAGGATGCCATTGGAAAATCTAAGATGTTTTTACCACCAAATGTATCAAATGTTGGATCATTTAACATGATTTTGCATTTGCGTTGTGTGATTAATGAGGTTAGCTAGGCTATTTAATAAAATCGTGATTGAAAATAACCCAATTTCAATACTGCCCATAAAAATAGTTCCTTGTCATTCAACATTTAAATAATCATATCTACCCAAATAAATAAAAAAATTTGATTACCTCAATGTAATATTAGTGAGGAGATTATTCAAAAAAAAATTAGTGGAAATTTGATTTTTTTTTTCATTTTAAAGCTTTATTATTATAATGTGGATCACCTGATATGCTTATGAAAAGTCACCGATTATTTAACTCATTTCCATGCGGTGTGTCTTTTGTTTTTGGCAAAATGACACAAATAGTCCATAAATTTTGGCAGAATGTGCAATCTGATCCTTAAACTTTTAATTTATTCAATTTAGTCTATGAACTTTGGCAAAATGTGCAATTTGATCCCTAAACTTTTGACTTGTTCAATTCAGTTCTCGAACTTTTAGTAAATGTTCAATTTAGTCCCTAGATTATATGAAAATGTTCAACGTTATCCCTGATCTTAAATTAACAAAAGGACTATATTGAACATTTTCATATAATTCAGGGACTAGATTGAATATGCACTAAAAATTTAGGGACTAAATTGAACAAGTCAAAAGTTTAGAGACCAAATTGCATATTCTGCCAAAGTTCAGGGACTAAATTGAACAAATTAAAAGTTCAGGGACTAGATTGCACATTCTGCCAAAATTCAAGGATCAGTTATGTAAGTATCCCTTTTTTTTTTCTCTACCTTCGCTCCATCATCAGTTGAATAGATTGGAACATTAAGATGCGGCTAATACTAGCTCGAGCTAGATTATATGAAATCGGATTGGAAGGTAGTGACAAGCGAAAGCACACAAGGCCGTGCTAGGTTTAGACAACCTTTTGCAAAGGAGCGAGAGTTGCGAATGTGGGACGCCTCACGTCTCGTTCTTGAAGCTCTCCGGCCACGAGCACGGCCATGAGCTCATCGACTACTTGCGCTGGAAGCTCTCCGGCCAGCCTATCCGACCGTCTCATCCCTTCATGGACCTCAATGTCTACAACCGCACCCCTCAACAGCTCTCCAGTCAGTGTCTTCATCCTTTTTTAAGTTTGATTTACAAACGATGATAAGCTCACTCTCCCCTCTTGGCAACACGCAGGACCGAACGGGGCCGGTGGCGGATTCTGGAAGGCCACCAGGTCTGCGGAGAAAATAGTTCATCGAGGGCAAGTCACGGCTGGAACATGCCGCTCATTTACTACCTCGGCAAGCCTAGAGAGACGTCAACACCGGTGGGATCATGCACGAGTTCACAGCCAATAACAATAAAAAAAAAATCCCAAGAGGACGACCGGCAAGAACAACATGCAGATTGGGACCCTAGCATTCTGCAACTAAAATGTGTCATATAGGTGGGTCGGGTCGAATATGATCCGAACCGTATTGACTTATTTAACTCGTTTTGACTTATTTTTCATATGGTACAAATCTGACGACCCATACCCAACCTAACTCATATTATTTAAATACTTTCATATTTGACTTAATCATGAAATATTTATTTCTTATAATCTTAAAAAAATATTATTGCTAAAATACATTCATGCAAATGAAATTTTTTTAATTTTAAAAAACTAAAAAACACTATTTTTTATTGTTAAAAATTATTTTATTTTTTAAAAAATTACTTTTAATTTTATTTTCTATTTCCTCCGGTGGTGGATGGCGGTGGATGGTGGAAGGCGGCAACATTCCAGAACATTTTTATTTTTATTTTTATTTTTGTTTTTGTTTCTTTATAAGAATTTAAAAATAAAGAATATAACCTAACATACCTGAGTTGAGTGCTTGGGAAGCTGCAGGTCACGGGCCGAAAATGGATTGAAAATAGATTGGGTTAAAACCCATCTTCGAATAAGTTTTATAAGCCTAACCCATATTTGACCCATTTTTTTTAATTGCAGAACTCATATATCATCTAAGTGAATAAAAATAGGTAAAAAAAATGGGTCAAGACGCATATTGACATCTCTGTCTGCAACCGACTAGTTCGAGAAATGTAGCATTGGAAATTTTTGAAATTCAAATATGACTTCCCTTTGAGTGGTGATAAAACTGTTTACTTACGGATTAATGCCTCTTTGTTAAGCTTATGGCTATGTGATATGCAAGAAACACATGAAAAGGAGCAAGTCTGACGCAGGGTAAGCGACAACAGGAAAACAATTCTACAGAATATTCTGAATTCAATTTATTGAAGTCTGAAGATTACAAAGAGATAAACGTCCTTTATATAGATATGACTCCTAAAGGAAATATAATTACGCAAGATAATACTAAAACGAATCAAATCTAAAAACAATCAAGTTAAATATTGCGCCTAAAGATAATTCTAAATTTCTTAAAAAAGAAAAACTATCCGAAAAGACATATAAACGACTCGATCACGTTTCTCTAAGCAACTACACACTAGTTGTCCTACATAATTTCTCCTCTTTTTCAAAAGAACTCATCCTCGAGTTCATCGTGTCTGGATCTGCTTTCTCTTGTACTTTCAGTGCCTCTCCATCTTCCTTTTCCTCTTTTGACTTTTTTTTATGGAATCGGTGGGTATCGAAGGAAACTGCCCACATCTCAAAATCTTGTGCTTTCCATTCTCGCTCGATTTTAATTTTCGTCTCAGAGCGAGATAATAGTGACACTGAGCCATCAGAAAGCCCCACTACTATCGATGTAGCTGAAGGATTTCAATCCAGGCATATGTACATCTAAGAACTGATTTTTTCACTGGTGTCCTCTCTTAAGACAAGACTTTTTTTCTTCCGATCAACCCAAAGAACTCTCCAAGCCATGACTTTTGACATAACCTTCTGAGTCAGCTTGTGCCAAAATGGGATGTCCTATGTTACCTTCAACATGGCTCCATTTGATATAAAAAAAATACCAGTGGATTCCAGACAGTGTAATAAATCAAGTTGGCCTGAACCAACATTGACTTTGAAGAGTACTATGCTGCCAAATCGAGAAGGATAATTGCCTTCTTGCAACATGTAAGTCGCACCATCAAAATTGTTTGTGGCAGCTTTAATATGATTGTTCTGTTGATCGTGCGTCGATACCACCAATTGCTCCGGGTCGATGGTCTCATCAACCTCTTCTACGCTTCCATCACCGCCGTTGTCGCCCACACCTTATTCCCCTTCAGCTGCAAAATCGCCCATCACCGGGACGTTTGCATTGGGGATGAAAATCGACGCCTCGTCATCCAACGTGGTGAAATCCCAATCATCCATCTCACAAATCCGCATCCGCGCCGCCATCTGGGAAACGTCGCTAAGGGCAACCTCGTGCTCTTGACTTGATTCCTTCTGCTCGTTCCTTGCCTGCCCAATTAGAGCAAGCAAGCCATGTTCGTGATCACTAGCTTTAGCGTTACCGCCGTCTAACACATCCAGTTTTGCTTGAACCACTTCTCGGCCAACGTCTACATGGGCCCGCTCAACGAGACTAACTGGCTCAAGAGCTTCAGAGGTCTTGGCGGGAGAATAGGAGAAAGAGGGGCACAAAGAATCTAGCAAGTGGTTTGAATTTAACGAGTCTTGTTCATAATCAGGTAGAAGGAACCGAACCTTTAACATTTGTTTCATCCGTCTCCACATTCGGGTGAGAGCTTTTCCTTGTCGGAGTCGGGATATTTGCGCTTGCTCCCACCAGGGTAAAGCGTCGCGCCTCAACTTGTTCGCCACGAGTTTTACTTGGCGGTCCTCATCGATCTCCATGGCTTCAAAGAACTCCTCAACCTCCCAGAGCCAATCCAGAAAGTCTTCGATATCCAAATGTCCAAAAGTTCTATCATGGTGAATCCCCATAGCAATGAAAGAGTTCCTTAACAAGACTAAACCGCAGTCATCAGGGGTTCGTCCCCAAACTTTTCCTCACGCGCAATTTTCCCTTGGGAAGAACAGCAAAATGGCAATTGAAAAGCCTGCCACAGTGATAAAGTGATACGAACTGCAATACAACTTGCCTAATTTTGCAAATTTTAGCATCGGGATTGGGGTGCTCTGCTTCTTCTTCCTACTTCTTGAGCTAGATCTGTTCTAACTTTCACACGAGCGCGCGCGCAAATACACTTAAAGCCCTTATCCATCATCTACCTCAGTAAAGAAAAACAGACAACAAATTTGAGACGATAAAAGTTATCGGATGACATCAATTCTGAAGAATCAAACGAGAAAGTACGAAAAAAAAGCAACGAGTCCCACAGAAAAGCTCAAACAGACACTACAAAAAAGTAGCCTTTTAGCCACGAAATTTGCAATGAAAAATCTTCCAAAATTCGTTGCAAATATATTTTGCGACGAAATTTGCAACGAAAAAAAAATTCATTGCGAATTCGGCGTTGCAAATTTTGCAACGAAAAATTCGATGTTTCGTCGCAAATTTGCAACAAATACAATGTCGTCCCTGATTTGCAACAACTAAGTTTATTCGTTGCAAATTTACAACGACAAGTTTATTCGTTGCATGTAAATTCGTTGTGAATCTGCGATGATATATTGCAAAATTTGGGAATCGGCGCCAGCCACGACTTTTTTTTCCGTCGGAAAATTCGTCGCTAATTGATGACCGATTATATAAATACGTATATATTTTTTTGTCTTGTCGACAATATTTCATTAATTTTTAAATATTCTTGATGGGTTTTGCGGGCATGTAGCCGTAATGATCTTCTCAAAAGACCATTTCTGCAGTCGCAGGCTTGCAGTACAATCCCGAAGATGTAAAAATCATCAAGCGTGTTCCATCAAACACTGAGACTCAAGAATGAACAGAATAAGTACAGGACATATCCAACTTCTGGAAATTTACAGAAGGGACATCAGAAGAGAGTGGTAAATCAGCATCAACTAGGGGTGAGCGGTTCGAGGTTCCAGGTAGGTTCCACATAGAATCAGGAACCTACCCGCTAGTACAGGTTCCTTATTTTTTGGAATCTGGAACCTACCCTGCACACAGTGGAACCTGAAACCTACCTTATCACAAGTTCCAGGGTACCCAGGAACCTGCTAATATAACTTCAATTATGCATACCATCAAAGCTTTGGCCTAAATCATCAAAGCTTTGACAAAACTGTGGATTCTAAGCCATTATGCGGTACATAAAACGTTTGGCCCAGATCATCGAAGCTTTGACAAAACTGTGGATTATGCAATACATACAAGGATTTCATCCATCCTGCCCGCTAAACATTCCATTTCAATTCCCTATTGAATATCAAACTCTTGTGTGGAGGCAAATAAGTAATCAATTTCCAGCATATGGAAAGGATTTCCAAGTTACTTTTGCACATGATTCCAGAATGCAAATCAATTGAAAAGTTAAATCGCAAGGAGAGATTACACAATAGCAGAGACCCTAGGGCAGTAACGCTCCCACATGGTGCGAAACCTACACTGTTGTCCAAGGTCCCAAAGTTTTATTGTCCCATTTCCTTTTGTAACTTTTCGCATATTGAAACCAACCTGCATATAACATTACAAACAAAGTACTTAAGAAAATTTCTCTGAACATTAAAGTGTACTCAAATCCAGAGCAATTCCAAAAGCGAACACTGACAGTTGGTATCACGTCTTCAGTGTAGCCTCCTTTCTGTCAAACATCAAAGTAGATATGTCAAGAACATATCACCAATACTGTCATAAAGAGCAAAAAGAGTTTGCATCTATTCACAGCAAAAGAATTTATAAGAGAAGTTTTTCCAGCATTCTGAAGACCTACAAGGGAAAGTTTCACTTCTTGTTTGAAAAACAAGCTACCATGGCCGAGACAAAGTCAACAGTGTACAAAGAGATGCATCATATAGGAAAAGAAGCATCACAAAATGGTGGACTATTCAAATAATTAGAAGATGCAGAAGGTAAACCTCAGCAGAAAATACCAAAAGGAAAATCCCAAATTCTATGTGCAACACCGTAATTTACTTGAGGCGATGCACCAAAAGGAATACTCTGTCCACCAACGGTGAAGTGCAATTCCTCTCCAAGCTGATAAACCAAAACACAGCAGCTTAAAGTCATGTTTCCCAATGAAAAAGACATCATAAATAGAAGCAAGCCAGACAACCAGATTTGACTTATTTATACAGTAACGTTCCAAATTATTGCTCGTCTCTGCACTTACCATTCCCGTCCCAAGAACGCCAAAAGCTCATATCTTTCGCCTCAACAAACATTCAACAACAAACTAACCAATATCACCGTTCATCATCCTTAGACAATGAACAGTGGTCAATACAAATGAACTTCCATACTGCAACAGTAGTTAATACAAATGAATCATATCTCTGCCATTAAAACATTTGACAGTGCTAAAGAACATTCATTGCATACTTAAGCCCCTAGTTCCATTGCATCAATGAAACTAAGCTACAAGCTAGAGTCCACGAAGCAATAATAAGATTGGCAAAAAAGATGGCAGAGACAGCAAGAACGACAAAGGACATGGGAGGCCGAATGACGAAATTGATGAACTGATCGATCATGATTGCATTTCCTCTTCAATTCTAACACTGTTAACTATTTAACAGAACACATACAATCCTAACCCGAAACAACCATTTGCATATCCAGTCCGAATCATCCAATATCCATTTGCATGTTCACTTCCATACTGTTGACACCTAATTTTTGACCATATATTATTGTGATTTTTATTATTTAAAATTAATTAAAAATATCAAAAAAGTTCATAAAATCACAAAATCAACTTTGGAAGCCTTGGCTTGGCCTCAGGAACCATTTTGACCAAAAAAAATAATTTTCATAATTTTCATTTTTTTTAATATTTTCGAAAAATACAAAAAAAGAAGAAAATCAAGAAAAATAATATTTGAGGTCACAAAAATTATATAAAAATAGTCGGTATTTTTATTTTTATTTTGTCTATTTTCTGACCTCATAAAAAAGTAAAATTCAGGTTCGATTTTAGGTGTTCTCTGATCACCATAAAATTGAATTTGGCAAAAATATTAGTAATAATTAAAAGGAAAATGTGAAACATCATCATTTAAAAGAAAAAGCAAAAAGAAAAAGTGTGTGTTTAATTAATGATTTTATCTCTCTTTTTATTTATTTATTTTATTTTATTATATTTTATTTTCTCTTTCTCTCCTTTTCATTTTTTTTCTTTTTCTTTTTCTTCTTTTTCTTTCTTTTCTTTCCCACGGCCGCTCCCCATCTCTTCCCTTTTTTGTTTCCCACGACACCTTGGCCCGCTGGTCTTCTTCTTCATCTTCTATTATAGTTGAAGGCACCCCCAACGACGAAGGGACCCGACCATCCTCCACCTCCTCTGTCACCGTCGCACCAAGCCGGACCGCCGCGGAGCCGCCGAAAACCACCAGAGAAAGCCAGCGAACAGCCCTACTCCGTTTCAGGTCTAGGACTGCCGCGGCTATAGCGGCTGTTCTTCACCTCCAGCGGCTGTCCATCCCCCTTCCGCCGGCCATCTTGTGCGGCCACCACCTCACCAGACCATCACCGACCCTCGCCACTCCCCCAGCACTCCGTCGCCACCGTCCCGACAGTCGCAAGCCGCTGAACCGCCGCCAAACCAACCTCGTGACGCCATACCCTGTTTCTGGTTCGGTGGGCTGTTCGCGCGACTCCTCCGCCCACAGCCACTTCCAAACACCTGCCATCTCCACGACGTCGTCCCTCCGTCAGCCGCGAACCCATATCACCGTCCGACAACCCCTAAATAGCCGTGAACTCGAGCTCTGACACCTCTGCCCTGTTTCGGACCCCGGTTTGCTTTGCCTCTGTTCCAGCTCTTCTACTGTTCGCCGACCACCCCATTGGCCACTCCCAACTCCCACGTCATCCCTCAAAACCTGTGGAAGTCGGTCGCTGCCGGTAGGAGCCGCGAAGAGCCCCCGACCAACCTCTCCTGTTTCCGCCGAGGCTGCCCTATTTCGGGCCAGACTTCTGTCCATCACTGCTCCGCCTCCCCCGATTGCCTCAGACGCCCTTTCTTTGCCGAACCAGTGGGTGCACCGTGGTGTTTGGTTTGGTGTTTCTCCTCCCGATCTGCTGTCCAGGATCATTGGTTGGTGGTAATGGACGGCCGACGGTAATGTTGGGGTGGGACATCGCTCCAACGGTCAGTCGCGGCCGGTGGGTGTCGGCTACTTGATCAAATCCCGGCGTTGCAACGGAGAGGCGAGGGAAGGCTGTTGGCGTTGAAGGAGCATAGTCACCGTGGGACGTCGCAGAAGATGCTCGCACGAGGAAGAAGATGGTAAATAGGGCAGAGCATAAGTTGTTTAAGTCTTGGGCCAGTTTATTCTTTGGTCTGGTTTATTTGTGTAGTCGGGCCAGCCATTTGATTTTGCTTGGGCCTATCTTAGGCCTTCCTTTTTGGAGGTCCACCGACTGGGCTCCTCTCTTGAGCCCAGTCCATCTACGAACCCAGGCCATGAAGGCCTGGGCTCGGTCTTGCCCGGGTCGGGTCTAAGAACCCGACTCGGACCCGGTTCCTTTATTCTTTATTAATAAAAATAAAAAAAATAAAAAAAAATCTCAAAAATCATAAAATTTCATAAAATGCCAAAAAAAAGAAATAGATAGAAAATGCATTTATTTGCTTATATTGTCTCAATTAGGCTTTATATGTGTTTGATTGTCGGTTTGCCTTCCATGTTTAATTCATATGACTTAGTTTTAACTTCGCTTGTGAATGTCTGAATATTATGCATGTCTTAGTAGATAAATTAGCACGATAATTAGAGTTTAATTCAAGACACTCGTTTTATCCTTTAATTGGCTGAACTTTGCTGACTATCTACTTTGAGTAAGTGCACGTTCCAAAGGTTGATGCACCATTTTTGATATTCCAATGTGGCGACTGACGATGATGCCCATGGCGATGGAAGCTCAATGAGGCTTGGTGACTGAGGTGAAGCGCACGAAGAATGGTTGTAGGCTGAGGCTGGTGATTCAAGGCCGGTATCCAATCTGGTATGTTTTACGTATCCGATTCGTATATCAGAATTATTTTTCTAAAATATTGCCTTTATAGACTTGATTTGCATGTATTTGTTTCAGTCTAGTGGTTAGCTTATTTATCTGATTGAGTGTTATCTATTGTCAAAGACATAATTTTTATTAAAATATTTTTCGAAAATAATAAAAAAAATAATATAAAAAAAATAAAAAAATTCGATCAGAAAATGCTAAAAAATGAAAAACTAAAGAAAAATTCAAAAAAAATTGAGAAAAATTACAGAAAATTCCTAAAAAAATTCTAAAAATTTTCCAAGGCTGAAAATGACAAAAAAATTGATTTGTTTTCATTTTTTGGGATTTTCTCCCATTTAATCCAAAATGACGATTTCACCCCTCAAAGGGTAAATCGTCTTTGATATTCTGATGAATTGTGGAAATTGCTTAGAAATTGGCGATGGGCCAGATAGGTGGCTGAACCTTATGTCTGAGATTTCCACATTTCATTCTCACTTTTAGAAAATGACGATTTTACCATTCGAATGGTAAATCGGTTTCTAAAATTCCAGAAAAATCCCAAAAATGGGAAACGGCCACAATCAACTGGCTATGGAATATTTTGGGTAATTCGGTATCCAAATCGTCCAAAATTGACGATTTTTCCCTTCGGGCCAAATCGCCTCCAAATCTTCCCATTTTATCCTGGACCTGAAATCACACCTTACTTAAGCCCTTATTACTATATTAGGAGGCCAATGATTGAAATTAATGTGCATTGATGTGATTCATTTATGTATTTGATTGCGCTTTCATCTAAATTGATCGTGATTGATAGGAATAGTCTTCCAATCTGCATGAACTCTTAGCTAGGAAAATCACTCGCGTTAGGTACCGAAAGGGCGTTGGTAATGACACCGACGTAACCAAGTCCCCGAACCCAAAATCTCTGGTTCCGCAGAACTGGTCGATCTCTCCCAATCGATCAGTAAGGTTTCCGGTCTACCCTCCAAGAAAGACCGGTGGCGACTCCAAATGCATGCACAAGTTGCACATACCACCACGACCACACTAAGGTCGAAAGCGGTCGACTCTTATCGTCGAACCCATTAAATGAAAACTCCCGCCGCGATTTGGTATGGGCCTGGGAGGGCCCGTGCCGATCCAAAGCCCGCGATCTGCACTCAGGTGTTGGTGGAATGGCCCGCGATCGGTAATCCATTAGCCGCGTCATCTTTCGGACGGGTCGCGACAGCTGGCGACTCCGCTGGGGACTTTGTTCTAGAACCTATGGTTCTATACCTCAAGTGGACTTAGGCCGTAATTAAAACGCTGAGTGATTTTTCTAACCCTGCAGGCGCTCTTGAAGGTGAGGTAAGTCCGCTCATGGTAGGGGTTATATGTTTTTGCAGATTGGAGAAATAAGGGGTGTAGTCCGTGATTAACATTGTCTTATACAGGTTGGGCGTAGGAATGTATGTTGTGTGGATGATTTGAAGTGCTGATTGATAAACTGCTATGCATGAATTGCATTGTGATGATCACAACACGTGGACACACACAACCGCGCCTAAAACCCCGGGCGTCGCCTATAGGAACACAATAGAAGGAATTGAAAATGGAATCTCCGTGAGGAAAAACGCGGGGTAATCCACTTTTCAATTCCGCTCGCTTCGAACTATGGATCGAGTCCCAATGCAACGATAGCTGTGCAATGGAATCGGCTCTTTCTAGAACTCGAAGTGGGAACCTTAACCTTAGGTGCCAAACCCTCTGATTTTTAGAAGTTCACCATAACTTGTCTCATGCGCATGTCTTTGGGCGGTTGGTACACCTAAAACCGCACATAAGTCGACGAGTTTGGTTGGTAAGACTCTCTATACCTCGAATCTATTACAGTTCATATAAATATAGGCATTTCATTCATTGCATTCTGGTGATTAGATTAAATGCCATTTCAAGGATAGATGTGTGTGTTTTTCCCAAACGTCCTTGATAGAAGACGAAGAGGATGATATCCCATGACAAGCACCGAGTGAGCAACAAAGGAGCCTACTATGAACATTATTGAGATATCGTCCAATGAAGATGACGAGTTGGGGCAAGTGATCCGGAAGTCACAGATCGAACTTGGGGCATCCTTAAACGTTAGGATCACATTCCTTTGTTTCATTTTCCATTACTAGTCCTCTTGTATAGGGTTTATTTTTATCGAGGCTTTCTCTATCTCATCCCTTAGAGTGATTGTATTAGGGATCTATTGGTATATACATTTAGATGGAACTTGGTTGTATTTCTTTTGACAGGTCATGGGAATGTGATAGTGGCATTCTCTCTAATCATCCGAATACTCCCAAGTCAAGTTTATAATTCCTTTAGAGGAAATTAAAATTGGAAATCTTGCACGACCTTTCTGGTCGTATAGGGTAATCCAACCCCAATTTCGCTAGAAGGAATTATACACTTGAATTGGTCTATGCATGTTTTACGTCGCTGGTAATCCACGATAATTGATCGAGAATATCGGCGTTGTTTTGAATTTAATGATGAGATAGATGTCCAAATTACTCTCGTTCTTAACAAAACGGCCTTGATTTGGATGACGTATCTTCAATTAAATTTAAAACACGTTATTATGCCTCGCACTTTTGAGTAATTCGTTCCTCTCGAAATTGATCAAAAGCGATTATTGTGAATTACATTCCTTTCAATAGTATGCTTTCTTTCGAGGAATATTGATAAAAACTTTTCGCGCAAGATTAAAACCCTTGTAAAAGTTCTTGTCCTTATTAATCATGGGCAAGCATAGGATTGAAAGGGGTTTTTGATTTCTTTTTCAAAATTATTCCTTCTGATTCTGTCTTTTTATTTGCAGGTAAAAAAATAGGTAATAGAGAGAAATCTTTTCCTGGACAAGTCTAAGGCTATTATCTCATCTGATCATGAGCGAGTTATAAAATCAGGACATATTTGCTCGACTTATTGATATTATGGTTCGGCTCACCCAAGTTGAAGATGTTCGGATGCTCGAAGAAATGAACCATACAGAAGTTAAAACACACACACAAGAGTTCTCATTTATTTTGCTCAGTGGAGGGTTTTCAAAAGCAGGTCATACAATTCGGGGTAGAAAAGTAAAGCCGAAGTGAGCCCTAATTAACGACACGAAGGAGCCCAACTGACCCTCCATGTTATTAATGCTCTGCTTATACTCCCAACTCCGCATGTCATGGTCGGCAAGCCTGAGGAGAAGACTTTTGCATTCTCCCTTAACTTCGGCGACCTTGGCCTCATGTTCTTCGGCGATTGTTTCCAGGTCTCGAACTAGTCCATTCCCGCGAGCTATGTCCGCGGTTATTTTGTCGAGCCGTTCTTCCTGCCAGTCGCTCTGAAGCCTCAACAGGACATTGCGGCGGTCATGCTCGCCGGTGGTCAGGGATAGGGCCAATTGCTCCACCAGATTTCTCCTCTCGCGAAGCAACGTCGCGACCCGCTCATTTGCAAACTCGACGGCCTTTTTGTAACTATCGGCCAGATAGTTGGTCAGCACCAAATGATCAGATCGATCCTCATAACGAGCTCGCAAGACGCGAGCCACGAGAACCTCCCGATTAGCAGCACGATAGGCCTCTAAGGAGTGTGCAAAGAGAGTCGAGAAAATTCTATATTCCCTCCCCAGTGTAGTACCTTCGAGAGAAGTGGTATCAAGGTCCTCGAGCAGGACACAGATTTCATCCTCGGTCGCAGAATGATCGGTTATGTGTGCGTAACCGCGACCCAGTAGGTTATAAAGCTTTTCCCACTGGGCCAAGACATCAGTTGAAAAAGTGCGTACGGGAGAGGAGGCCATTTGCGTTGGGTTGGCTTGAGAATAAGACGAGTTTAACAGAGAGATTAGAAGGAAGAAGCTGATTATGCGAGAACGTTAACCTTCCATACATTAATTCCTCATTTTATAGCAACTCGAGGATGATGAAGGGTCTCAGTAATAATGCTGGTGGAGCCCAGTTAGGGGGTAAAGCAGAAGGTCCCCTCACGAGAACCATTGGATTCGTTTCGGTCCGCGATTTCCGGCTCATCAATTAAAAAATGTAAAAGATTTGTCGGGATCACCATTATTAGAGTTAGGTGGGAGGAAAGCGCAACTATCGAAGAGAGCCCTAACAGGGTTTGGCAGTCCCATCACGTTGAAAGGCTAAGCGAGAAATTCAAGGTCTTGAGGGGGAACGTTTGCCTAATGATGCTTGAAGAGCGTCTCCTGAACATGCAAAGTCACTCGAAGAGAACTTTATAGGGAGTGAGCATACAGGAGAGAGTGGAGAACTCTGAGTGGGCAAGAACCAATCAAACATTTCTCAATCCAACATATTTAAGAGGTTACTGTCAGCTGCTAGAGGCGACTGACTCAAAAATCTCAGAAATTGAACCACAGAGGGATCTCGAAGATTCCAAGATCAAATCTAACGCCAAAACCATGGAGCCCAACACTTCTGGCAACGGAAATCAAGATCACGGCGATGACGACAACGACATCCACAATGCTCAACTCGGGAAAAGAAGACGTCCTCACCAATACTCTCAGGAGGAAACCCAAATGCTGGAAACCCTTTTCAGTAAAAGCCATTACATGAAAAAGAAGTGGAGAATTGAATTGAGCCGGGAGTTGGGCATTAATCAGTCGAGGATCCAGTTTTGGTTTCAAAATAGGAGATCCAAATCGAGGGCTCAACGCAAACGTCAGGTGGTCGAGATTTTAAAGGAAGAAAACCAAAAGCTGCGAACAGAAAACATGAGGTATGAAAAAGCTCCAATATTACCGTTTGCCCTCATTGTGATAACCTCGTCGCCCTCGGTAAGATATTCCCCGATAAGCCTCACGCGATGATTGAAGACGTTCATTCACCACCCTACTCCCTCGGGGCATCTCCTGCTCAACCAGATTTTGCCGGAGTCACGCATGAGCAGGATGATCCTACGAAGATGATACAAATGCCTCCTGGGGGATGGGATTTGCATCGCTTTGATTGGAGTTACAGTTTCAAGGAGCTGGATGTTACCGCCGACCAGCTCAAAGCGTATCAGCCTCATGCACAACAATTTTCGATAGGGTCGGGTCCTGCTGGAGATGAGTTAATCAGTCGTCAAGCCATCGATGCAATTTTGGGCCACGATAAGAGGAGGTTCGCTTGGCCCCCTGAACTGCATTCCAGATTCCTAGATGTGGTTCACCAAATGAGGATCGACTCAGCAACTCCGACGCGCATATTTAAGGCCATGAATGTACCGGGGCTTAGTAAGGAGCTGGTCAGGAATCACCTTGCTGCCTACAGAAAGCTATTAAGACAACGTCGAGCGGAGCTAAACCGGGAGGAATCCGTCTCGAGCTCAAAAGATAGGGGCGACCGCCATTGTAATGCTCAGGCATCAAGAGATACCCGGCCAAATCTAAGCATCAATCAAGCTAGCAACCCGACCACCGGCAAACTGAAAGCTGATCAGAATGTCCTCCCAGGCCATTTCAACACTTCTCAAGAGCGCGTGCCACAAGTACAGCGAGTGCGCACTCCTCCATTCGAGCAGCAGTCGGCTGGTGCTCTGCCTGCCGCTGGTCAACCCACGACAGACGATTTCTTCGATGAGGGGCTCGATGCCTTGTTCAATCAGTGGGAAGCTAGCATGCTTGGACAGCCATGATCTAGCACCTGACTCGGGGCACGATGGGTCGGTCACTACGAACACCCATAGAAAGAAGAACATGTTCACGAGTAGATCACTCATTTTATCCGTTGTAAAGTTCCTACGGGAACATTTTTCTTTAATGACTATAGTTAATTCTATATTAAAACCAACGCTATCGACGAACATCGTCATGCTCAGTTGTGATGATCCCTTGTTAGATTAAGTCTGAAACCAGAGACGGTCTTTAAAATTTTGAGTGGCCACGAACTCATTCCTCACCAAGCGCCCGGGATGCTGAAATGAAGAGTAACAGCATACACATGGAAAATGCCACTTTCGTTTGAACGATGAAAAGGGGTTGAGAGAAGATGATAGCGTTAATTCCCATGGAGCTAAATGAATTAAACGGAGTCATTAATTGCCGGTCCACCGCTGCTCCCCACGTTCTCGGGCCTAGCAAATCATAAAAGGCGCCGAAAGATTGTAGACCCACCACTTTGAAGACTGAACTAGGGGACGAGCGCAATACTCGATGAAACCGAATCAATGCAAGAGAGTTTGTGATCCTATCACGAGGAAAAAGAAAGGGGAATACAGACGATGAGTAATTGCAGGGTCTCGGGAGGAGCGCTTGCTTGCTGGCCTTCATATGCAGCCTGAAGGATGGTTCTAGGACACGCACAATCACTTGAGAAAACTTCTAGAGTGAGCAAACACGAAGGAGCGAATAGAGAAAGCTGAGTGAACTAGATCAGCCCGAGATACTCCGATCCATCATGTTTAAAAGCTATTCCCATCTGCTAGAAACGCCCGACTTGGACATTTCTGAGCACGAACTGCTGGGAGACTTTGAAGATCCTGGAGCTGAATCCTGCCCGAAGGCCATGGAAACTGACTCCTCCAGCGATGAAATTCTAGGTTTCAGCTACGAAGAAGGAGTATACAATGATGACCGGAGTCGGAAAAGGAAGCAACTACAACGCCACACTCCAGGCCAAATCCGAGAGCTCGAAGCTTTCTTCAATGAATGCCCCACTCCAAGCAAACGACAGAAAATGGAGTTGAGCCGAAAAATAGGATTGGAGCTTTCGAAGGTCAAGTTTTGGTTCGCCAACAAACGAACCCGGGTGAAACAGCAATACGCAGACCATGAGTTACTGGTCCTGAAGGAGGAGAATGAGAAGCTTCAAGCTGAAAGCGCGAGATATAAGGAAGCTCTGACCAAGGCCACCTGCCTTAATTGTGGTAATCCTGTTGTCCTCGGCGAGGTGTTCCTCGATGAACCATCCCTGTTGACGAATAACGCTCAGCTGTTACCGTATTCTCCACAGCATTTTCCGACACAGCCAGATACCGCTGGAGATCTGCATGAGCAAGTCAACACCATAGGATCAACACCAACATCCTCTGAGAAATGGGATATGAATCATCACAGGGGGAATTCTCTCAATGACGAACTCGCTGTCGCAGCCAGCCAATCCAAAGTCGGTGAGTCCCTCCCTGGACAACTTTTGAAACGACTAGATCCCGTAGAGAATAGCTACCGAAGTATTGATGATATTTTGGGTGATAAGAGAACAAGGTTTTACTGGACCTATGAGCTTCACACCAAATTTGTTGATGCAATTCGAGAACTGGGAGTTGATTCGGCCAGCCCACTGCGCATACTCGAGATTATGAATGTGCCGGGGCTCTCTAGAATTAACGTTGAGTCTCACCTCAAGTACTATAGGAGATTGCTAAGGGATGGAAGGATAGCGTTAAACCATCATAAAGCCAATTGGAGCTCAAGTGCTGGGCAGAGTTACAACCATGATGATTGGAGAGCCAAGAGCACCCAACCGTGTTTCAGCAATGACGGGACTAGCAGTCGTATCAGCGACTCCTCTAACCCAAATCAGAATGCTCCGCCGAACTATCTCAATACTCCTCAGGAGTATATGCCACAGTTCCAGCACATAGAAATTCCTCAGTTTGAGCGCGAATCAGTCATTAATGCTGTCCCTGAAGCGGATCTGGCATCGGTAGAGAGTGCACATATGAACCTGCCGGTCATCGGAGGAAGTTCCAATTCGAGGGGTCAAATTGCTCACGGCGAGAGCAAAGAGAGGAATCCCTCGCCTGCAGTCGACGACACCCAATCTGGGCACCAAGGGCTAGAAAGAACAGGTGATTTCCTTGATGAGGAGCTGGACACTTGGATCAATACTCTTCGGGAATGTATGTCTCAACCCCAACAGGGCAATGATGACGGTTCCAGCTCAAAGACTCCAGTCCCTCACAACGAAGGCAATGAAAGAAATCTGCCCCCAACAATCGTTGATACCCAACTTGAACATCAATGGCTCGAAGACCCGAGCAATTTCCTTGGCGATGAGTTCAATCTTTGGCTCGATCAGTTTGGAGCCGGAGGACCATCGCAGTGGTGACGCAAGGCCGGTGATCAAACGTCTGATGCAAGGCATGGCTACTCGATGAAAAATGCTTAGAGGAAAGGGGTTGAATACTCCTGTTGAATATGTTGTTGATCGCACTGTAAGGTTCCCACGGGAACATCTTTCATTAATATCTAGAACTAATTGCGCGTGAGTGTCAACATCACCCTTTGAGCATCTTCAAGCCGAGGGCCGTGGATTAATCACTTAATCCGTGGAGCAAGTTCCATGAACAATGTCTATCACCCGCGGAGCATAATGGGATCCACCACTTCAATACGAAATACGTTTGGCCGCGAAGCCACCCATTTGGTAAAACGATGTATCGTTCCTAAACGATCTTCAATCGCATATCGAAATAATGTCTCCTTTCTTTCCCTTCTCAGGTGATAAACGTGGATAAATCACTCAAGGAGCCATCTGTTCAAATAACAGAACAGACGTTGCCCAACCGGGGGCAGCTGAACCATTGATGTTGCAAATATTCCAAGCATGGATAGGCGGATTTGATAGACGTTGTTCATATCAATACGCAACGTCAGAACGGGATGAGAACCAAAAGTAAAGTTGTATCGTCCCAACTTGTCTCGAATTTGGGAATATGAATTGACACTTATTGTTTATCCTTGACAGGGGAGTCGCCTTGCAGAGGAACAAGTTTTTACATCCCATGTACTACGCGTCAGAGTACATGACCAAGGGTAGGATGTATCGTTTCGATTTTTGAAAAATTCGTGAACTTACAATGATATGATTTCTTTACATTTGCAGGGGTCTGCAGCCGCGACAGGTAGGTAAGTATCCCTTCCCAGTGAGCTGGAGATAAAGAATGTTAAAATCCTTTCAGCCGTCATGAAAATTATCCAATGCATCGATGTTCATGATTTAAATCGGGAGGTCGCCCAAAGCATGAATAAAACATGCACGATACATCACAAAATCCCATCGATGGATAAATTTTGGGAAAGAAAGAAATAAATTTTTCCAAATATGATTATTTGTCAAATCATTCAAAAGGAAATTTACTCAAAAGAGAGGCGAGCCCAGTCCAAACACATCCTACATACACTTGAGAGACGAGGGAAGTGAATCGGATAGCAAAATCTGTACCTACTGAGGTAGGGACCAGTCGCAGCGATTACATGGGTTGGGACGACGGAGGCATTCGTTTCATATCCCCCAAACACTACAGGTGACCATTGATAACCCCTTTGAACGGCGGTTTTCATTCTTAACCCTGTCAAGAACCACCCCACATCGGGGCAAAATGGAGGTGAGTCCAACAGCATCAGGAGAAAATGGTTAGAAATTTTCTTGCTCGGACTAACATTAATCTTTGTGTGTTGTTTATATGGTAATCCAAGTGCCATAGGATGACGAGAAGCATTCATTTCTCTATCCCACACATTGAATCCTTTGCACAGCCAACTTGAGCCTGCAAATTCATTTCATGAACCCATTGGTGATCATTCCAAGACGGATGCACCACCACTTCAAAAATGGAAGAGTTCAAGACTCAGGGATTACGAAGAAGATTCCCGGGCTGATATTTAAAGATGTTTTGACTTTCAGACATATGTCTAACACGATCCCACGAAGATGAGAAAAGTGGGATTTCAAAAATAAATGAAAAAAAATCCATGGCATCGAGAAAAAGCAAAGTGCCTGGTAAAAGCAAGGCCGATGCTCGTGTAAGTTGTTTGATTGATCCACAATGAAGCTGGATGGGAAAAGAGGAAATCCCTAATGGAGTCAGATCAAAAAGACTACTCCTCCAAATGATGTCAGGCGTGGAAGACGCAGACAAAGTTGTCAAAAGCGGTTGCATGCCTCAAAAATTGAAGATGCAAAATGGAAAAGACATGTGACAAGTTTGCAATGATCACCAATGTCGATCCCCTCATAAATTCTGGGCCAAAAACAAGCCTTTTTCGGTCCCCAATCCTACCAACATCATAACCCTGAAACAGTCTTCTCTGACTAAGACACTTGGGTTAACATATTGCTTAGCTCGAAGAAGTACGAGCAAGACTATTTCTTTCTCATTTTGCAGGGTTCTTGACTTGTAAACCCGGAGCAGATGGTGAAGGATTTCATTCAGTGGCCTCGACTCCAAAGCGGGTCCCCCTTGAAAACCAATATCCAAGCCCAACATTACGGTCCCGTGGAAGACCTCCCGACCGATCAAAATGTATGCGCTGCGAATGATCCTAAAACCTAGGCACAGGTTAGTAGGAGGTTGAGCGCATTCCTTACAAAAGACCATTATCACAAAGCGGTGAGGAGCCCTCTTGGATGAGAAATATTCCAATAGATGTTTTGAACAAACTCTTTTCGGAAATTTCAAATTGTTTGATCCAGATTTGCTGCACAAGGGATTTGTGATCACATTTGCATGTTGCAATAATGCTTTGGATAACCTCCAGCATCAAAATACACATTTCACAATTAAAACTTAAGTCATACGGTTTTTGTCAAAATGGACAGCCGTGGTCTTCCCAAAGATTACTAACGTTTTCTTGGTGAAGAAAAATCTTTCAGGCTCAAACTTCTGCAGGATACCTGGAGAACCCAGCTCCCAGAATGGCGCCTCAACAGACCCAAGTGAAGCTTTGTCAAGATAAAATCTTTCACTGCTTCAAAACTGAATTCCCGATAAATTTCGAGATCTTTCAAAAGAAGGGGTGAGGATGTGACCCCTTTTCAAAAATTTAGGCAGTCTCGTCGGACGTGGAGAACCCTCGTCATGAGAACCCTTTTCAAAATTTAGGCAGTCTCATCGGACGTGGAGAACCCTCGTCATGAGATCCCTTTTCAAAAATCAAGCAGTCCTAGCTTGACGTGGAGAACCCTCGTCCTAGGATCCCTTTTCAAAAATATCAAACAGTCTCATCGGACGTGGAGAACCCTCGTCATGAGACCCCTTTTCAAAGCAAACCAAAGGTAGAAACCGCCTGAAGGGTCAAAACAAGGTAGAAACCGCCTGAAGGGTCAATTCAAGGTAGAAACCGCCTGAAGGGTCAAACCAAGGTAAATACCGCCTGAAGGGTCAAAACAAGGTAGAAACCGCCTGAAGGGTCAACTCAAGGTAGAAACCGCCTGAAGGGTCAATCAATGGTAGAAACCGCCTGAAGGGTCAACTCATGATAGAAATCGCCTGAAGGATCAATCAAAGGTAGAAACCGCCTGAAGGGTCAAATCAATGGTAGAAACCCCCTAAAGGGTCAACTCAATGGTCCGATCCACCATACGGATCAAAATCCTTGGCAAATCCCAAATGGGACGCGTCTTCCTTAGATTCCTATCAGTTAGGAATCCCATGATGGTATGACCTACCATACAGATCAGAGTTTAATCTCCCTAGGATATCCTGAATGATGAGTCCTAGGTATCTGCTTGAAAGATGTCGCAACCGGCAGCATCCGACAGGTGAGCTTAAGATAAGTCTCTCTCACTCCGGCCCATGTTCCAATGGTTAGAGCGAACCGGGGATTAATTCGAGATTTCATCAAAGGGCCTTAAGGGTCCGATGTCATGGCATTTCTCCTTTCATTTTCCAATTGAGTGGGTTAAGAATCAGGTGTCATCTTATCTTTGAGAGAAACCTCTAACGAGATTCCTCTCAAAGAGGGGCAGCTGTTGACACCTAATTTTTGACCATATATTATTGTGATTTTTATTCTTTAAAATTAATTAAAAATATCAAAAAAGTTCATAAAATCACAAAATCAACTTTGGAAGCCTTGGCTTGGCCTTAGGAACCATTTTGACCAAAAAAATAATTTTCATAATTTTCATTTTTTTTAATATTTTCGAAAAATACAAAAAAAAGAAGAAAATCAAGAAAAATAATATTTGAGGTCACAAAAATTATATAAAAATAGTCGATATTTTTATTTTTATTTTGTCTATTTTCTGACCTCATAAAAAAGTAAAATTCAGGTTCGATTTTAGGTGTTCTCTGATCACCATAAAATTGAATTTGGCAAAAATATTAGTAATAATTAAAAGGAAAATGTGAAACATCATCATTTAAAAGAAAAAGAAAAAAGAAAAAGTGTGTGTTTAATTAATGATTTTATCTCTCTTTTTATTTATTTATTTTATTTTATTATATTTTATTTTCTCTTTCTCTCCTTTTCATTTTTTTTCTTTTTCTTTTTCTTCTTTTTCTTTCTTTTCTTTCCCACGGCCGCTCCCCATCTCTTCCCTTTTTTTGTTTCCCACGACACCTTGGCCCGCTGGTCTTCTTCTTCATCTTCTATTATAGTTGAAGGCACCCCCAACGACGAAGGGACCCGACCATCCTCCACCTCCTCTGTCACCGTCGCACCAAGCCGGACCGCCGCGGAGCCGCCGAAAACCACCAGAGAAAGCCAGCGAACAGCCCTACTCCGTTTCAGGTCTAGGACTGCCGCGGCTATAGCGGCTGTTCTTCACCTCCAGCGGCTGTCCATCCCCCTTCCGCCGGCCATCTTGTGTGGCCACCACCTCACCAGACCATCACCGACCCTCGCCACTCCCCCAGCACTCCGTCGCCACCGTCCCGACAGTCGCAAGCCGCTGAACCGCCGCCAAACCAACCTCGTGACGCCATACCCTGTTTCTGGTTCGGTGGGCTGTTCGCGCGACTCCTCCGCCCACAGCCACTTCCAAACACCTGCCATCTCCACGACGTCGTCCCTCCGTCAGCCGCGAACCCATCTCACCGTCCGACAACCCCTAAATAGCCGTGAACTCGAGCTCTGACACCTCTGCCCTGTTTCGGACCCCGGTTTGCTTTGCCTCTGTTCCAGCTCTTCTACTGTTCGCCGACCACCCCATTGGCCACTCCCAACTCCCACGTCATCCCTCAAAACCTGTGGAAGTCGGTCGCTGCCGGTAGGAGCCGCGAAGAGCTCCCGACCAACCTCTCATGTTTCCGCCGAGGCTGCCCTATTTCGGGCCAGACTTCTGTCCATCACTGCTCCGCCTCCCCCGATTGCCTCAGACGCCCTTTCTTTGCCGAACCAGTGGGTGCACCGTGGTGTTTGGTTTGGTGTTTCTCCTCCCGATCTGCTGTCCAGGATCATTGGTTGGTGGTAATGGACGGCCGACGGTAATGTTGGGGTGGGACATCGCTCCAACGGTCAGTCGCGGCCGGTGGGTGTCGGCTACTTGATCAAATCCCGGCGTTGCAACGGAGAGGCGAGGGAAGGCTGTTGGCGTTGAAGGAGCATAGTCACCGTGGGACGTCGCAGAAGATGCTCGCACGAGGAAGAAGATGGTAAATAGGGCAGAGCATAAGTTATTTAAGTCTTGGGCCAGTTTATTCTTTGGTCTGGTTTATTTGTGTAGTCGGGCCAGCCATTTGATTTTGCTTGGGCCTATCTTAGGCCTTCCTTTTTGGAGGTCCACCGACTGGGCTCCTCTCTTGAGCCCAGTCCATCTACGAACCCAGGCCATGAAGGCCTGGGCTCGGTCTTGCCCGGGTCGGGTCTAAGAACCCGACTCGGACCCGGTTCCTTTATTCTTTATTAATAAAAATAATAAAAAAAAAATCTCAAAAATCATAAAATTTCATAAAATGCCAAAAAAAAGAAATAGATAGAAAATGCATTTATTTGCTTATATTGTCTCAATTAGGCTTTATATGTGTTTGATTGTCGGTTTGTCTTCCATGTTTAATTCATATGACTTAGTTTTAACTTCGCTTGTGAATGTCTGAATATTATGCATGTCTTAGTAGATAAATTAGCACGATAATTAGAGTTTAATTCAAGACACTCGTTTTATCCTTTAATTGGCTGAACTTTGCTGACTATCTACTTTGAGTAAGTGCACGTTCCAAAGGTTGATGCACCATTTTTGATATTCCAATGTGGCGACTGACGATGATGCCCATGGCGATGGAAGCTCAATGAGGCTTGGTGACTGAGGTGAAGCGCACGAAGAATGGTTGTAGGCTGAGGCTGGTGATTCAAGGCCGGTATCCAATCTGATATGTTTTACGTATCCGATTCGTATATCAGAATTATTTTTCTAAAATATTGCCTTTATAGACTTGATTTGCATGTATTTGTTTCAGTCTAGTGGTTAGCTTATTTATCTGATTGAGTGTTATCTATTGTCAAAGACATGCTTTTTATTAAAATATTTTTCGAAAATAATAAAAAAAAATAATATAAAAAAAATAAAAAAAAATCGATCAGAAAATGCTAAAAAATGAAAAACTAAAGAAAAATTCAAAAAAAATTTGAGAAAAATTACAGAAAATTCCTAAAAAAATTCTAAAAATTTTCCAAGACTGAAAATGACAAAAAAATTGATTTGTTTTCATTTTTTGGGATTTTCTCCCATTTAATCCAAAATGACGATTTCACCCCTCAAATGGTAAATCGTCTTTGATATTCTGATGAATTGTGAAAATTGCTTAGAAATTGGCGATGGGCCAGATAGGTGGCTGAACCTTATGTCTGAGATTTCCACATTTCATTCTCACTTTTAGAAAATGACGATTTTACCATTCGAATGGTAAATCGGTTTCTAAAATTCCAGAAAAATCCCAAAAATGGGAAACGGCCACAATCAACTGGCTATGGAATATTTTGGGTAATTCGGTATCCAAATCGTCCAAAATTGACGATTTTGCCCTTCGGGCCAAATCGCCTCCAAATCTTCCCATTTTATCCTGGACCTGAAATCACACCTTACTTAAGCCCTTATTACTATATTAGGAGGCCAATGATTGAAATTAATGTGCATTGATGTGATTCATTTATGTATTTGATTGCGCTTTCATCTAAATTGATCGTGATTGATAGGAATAGTCTTCCAATCTGCATGAACTCTTAGCTAGGAAAATCACTCGCGTTAGGTACCGAAAGGGCGTTGGTAATGACACCGACGTAACCAAGTCCCCGAACCCAAAATCTCTGGTTCCGCAGAACTGGTCGATCTCTCCCAATCGATCAGTAAGGTTTCCGGTCTACCCTCCAAGAAAGACCGGTGGCGACTCCAAATGCATGCACAAATTGCACATGCCACCACGACCACACTAAGGTCGAAAGCGGTCGACTCTTATCGTCGAACCCATTAAATGAAAACTCCCGCCGCGATTTGGTATGGGCCTGGGAGGGCCCGTGCCGATCCAAAGCCCGCGATCTGCACTCCGGTGTTGGTGGAATGGCCCGCGATCGGTAATCCATTAGCCGCGTCCGCTTTCGGACGGGTCGCGACACATACAACACTCACTTCCAGACCTATAAGTTTACTACTTGTTAGATACTTTATGCCGAAATTCGCTGCCTCCTCCTCCATATTAATGGCATCTCCCTCCTCATCACTTAATGGCTGAGCTTCAAAGGTACTCAGAACAACCTGTGAGAATGGAAGGAAGAACACATATAATGAGGCAACTGACAAGTGGAATTGTAAATCCCAAAGGTTGATATTTACATAGGTCTTTATACACATTTTACCATTAGACTGGATGTGAATTTCTGCCATTTTGTAGGAGCATTCATTAATGAAGGAGGGTTGCAAAAACACTCCTACAAACAAAGCAGCACCATTGCTTCAGCACAAGAATGGAAAACCATGAATCATGATGGAAACAATTCTTAATCCAAAGGCCAAAGTTGAAAACTGATGTATAGAGAACCCTGACGGGCGTATGAACTTAAACAAAACTCATGCTACGAAGTCACTGTAACCCTATACCTATAAATCAAGAGTGTATAGATGAATGTGGAACTTCACTAACCTCATCTAAAAAGGACCTTGAAAAAGTAGGCCCGTCAAGAAAAAATGGTACAAGAAAATCTAAAAGTTGGTGGAGTATTAGACAGGTGAGATACAAAGTGCTACCGATATTCCATCAAACTTCAATCCATAAGAATTTTCCATTTTAGATATAAGTCCCAGAAACTATGCATCACACAATATTAGGCTAATAGGTGTAGATTACAGGCAAATGTGAATGGTTATAGCTTCTTCTCTCTTGGCAAATTATGAGCAGATCTTAGAAGGGATTGCACTTACTAAGAGCATCAACTTCGATAGAGTCTCTTCCAGCTCAACCTTTTGCTTTTCAGTAATTGTAGATACTTCGCAAGCTTGTTCTTCACACTCTTTTATTCGGCCTTCTAGCGCAACGAGCTTCTCATTTAACTCTTTAGCTTCTGCATCTTTCTGGCTGAACCTGTATTCAGCTTCTTGCAACTAGAGTGCTGATCTTTCAGGTGAAGTTCACCGGACACCCGTACACTCTTTAAAAGACTAAAATAGCCCCGTCCTAAATTTCCCAACATGAGAAGAGTAAAGGGTATATTGGTGATGATCGCATCAACCGCGTGCTTTTATAGCCGGCGCCTATCATTTGAATTCCTCTTCCCTCGCCTCTTATTAAAGATCGTCAGCAATTTATCCTCAATTTGAAAGTTCCGGTTCAGTTAATCTTGGCAGTTAATTCAGGTTTCGAATTCCACGTTCAAAAAGCTTTCGGGATAACGAAGAATGGCGTCTTAACTAAATCCGTAGATATCTGCCAATTCTAAGATTAAGGAAATTTAGATACAAAATCTTTCGAACAAGAATTTATCAAGAAGTAGAGGAGTCCTTGTCGCCAACGAAACCGACCATCCGTACCATGAGCAGACATAACCCCTGAAAAATCGAAACCTCCTGCGAGTCGCGAAAGAGAGAAGCTTCAGCCACCAATGGAGATTCCGGCGAGAAGACAGAATTGCGGACGCGGGTGCGAGAAACCGACGCCTCACGACTTGTCCTTGAAGCAATACCCACCGGGAATGGGGTTTCTCCCCCACGACCACGAGCTCATCGACTACTTGCGCCGGAAGCTCTCCGGCGAGCCTCTCCGACAGCCTCATCCCATCATGGACCTCAATGTCTACAAGCACACCCCTCAGCAACTCTCCGGTCAGTGTCTTCATCAATTTTTTTTTTTTTTTTAGTCTGCCTCGTATATAATTTACAAGGTCAATTCGCTCCGACACCATGCTTTATAGTTGTTTCCGAAATACTACGTTTACGTTATAGTAATCTCGTTCTTGGCAACACGCAGAACTGAATGGGTGGGGAGACAGAGAGGGAGTGTGGTATTTCTTCACGACCAGAGACCGGAAGCACAAGAACGGGACGCGGCCCAATAGGGAGGCCGCAGGCGGATTCTGGAAGGCCACCGGGTCCGCCGGGGAAATCGTTCATGACGGGCAAGTCATTGGCTGGAAGAGATCGCTCGTCTACTACCTCGGCAAACCTCAGAGTGGCGTCAAGACCGGTTGGATCATGCACGAGTTCACAGCCAAGGACTCTGGTCACAGTAACAACAACAATCGCAAGAGAACGACAGGCGAAAACGACATGCAGGTCCAGACCGTAGTTTTGACGTTCGAATGTTACTGATTTGCTTTGCATGGTGATGAAACCGTTTTGCTAATCAATTAATGCGTCTTTGTTCAGCTTGATGGCTATGTGCTATGTAGGATACACATGAACAGGAGGAAGTACGAATCGAAGGACCAGAGGAAGAGGAAGAGCGCGGCTTTAACCAAGGATGAATGCAAAGCTCCACACAAAGATTTGAGCCACCGCGACTTCCACGCTGAAAGTTTGTCTCCTGTTCCCGGACCGAATGGCGGTGCGCCACTTGAGCCCTGGGGCCAGGCTCATATTGCCGAGCTTCCGAGCCTGTGCGGCGGCGTTCCCACGCCTGAACAGATGCAGCAACAGCTGCAGGGGACGGAGAAAGGCACAATTTATTTCCAACTCGCCGACACCCCCCAATCACCCGATAATTAGTGCCCGGCTGCCTCTGGACATGTTCGACCTGTGGGAGACTCAGGTGCAGCAGCAGACGGCCAACCATGGTGCAATCAACCAGAGTCATCCTAACGTTCCCATCGATTCGGTAGCTGGGCCTCTGCACATGCCCTTTATTTCCTTGAACCATGGACAACCAGAGACGGCGAATGATCGAGCTGTGGCGGTCAACCTCCATGCTACAAATAATGCTTCCTATGATTGGACAGGGCACGGGGCGAACGCCTCCAGAGATTTATCCTTGGCCCGCCAAGACAGTTCATCATTCCCGGCTGACTTTGATGATGATCTCGTGCACAGCAATGAGTCTTCCTTGTGGAGGTTTTTCGACTATAGTAAATTTTGTTTGAGGTTGCAGTAAGCATGAACTGTTTGGGAGATTGTATTAGCCTATGAGAGCTGTACGGGGTAGATAAACATTTTGGCTTGTTCAGACATGAATTAATCGAAATAGCATAGAATAAGGCCGGCGTAGAAATTTCAGGGATGGTGTAATTCTTTTGAAATTGCCATATATGGCGAAGCTTTGTCGGCATTGTTAGAAATATGCCCTAAAGCAATTATGTAATAGTTACATATTTGGGATATTAGTTGTAATTCTGATTTCTTAGCAGTGGCAAAGACGTTTTTATTCATTTGTCCAAATACATAAATGAATAAAATCCATAAGATCAGTTGTGACTGGACCTATTCTTAAGACGTTAAGAATATGTGTGACGGGCTCACAGTTAGACTGAATCTTTAAACAGTTCCCGATCGATGGATCATTAAATGGATATCAATAATCCTGTTGAGATCGGTGTGTTCTTAACTTCGCAAATAAAGTATTGGATGCTTAAGAGAATGACGAGTCACAAGTCATTGGGTATTGCGATATCCGAGTTAGAACACAGGTGCTTGTATCGGACAAGTTCACTGAACGTGACACACATTGAATGATTAGCGACATGGAAGCTTTTAGCGTGGTCAATGTCTAATCGTTCATGCTTTGGTCTTGTGTAAATAATCCTTAGATCTGAGGTACAATGTTGACTTGTGTGATAAATGGCTATGGTTCACAAGTGCGCATATTGACGGGTCGTTGATTCGTCTCTGTACTTGATGGTCGTAACTCAGGCACATGCGAAGTCACATGTGTACGCAATATGGAATCTGTCTCCTTGCTATATGCAAGGTTTGATATCCTATGCGATTTAATCATGACAATGCATTGAAATCCTCGGCCGGGGTTGTAACCGAGAATAAAATGTTTATGTCTCGTTTAAATGCATGTCGATTGAATTTGTACATATGATCGAATTGGTGGTTTGACAAATATTCCATGGTCTTTGTTCGATCGGGATATGGTAAGACAGAGGGATTGAATTACACTGTAGCCAAAGCTGACAGGTTCATAATGTTCTTGAAGAATTCACACTGTCTGGGTAGTCATGACATATTGCTAGATGTCACTCATGGCTTGTTAGACCTAGAGATTAATCGGGACAATTGATTCTCTTGGAAGTACTAATGTGTTAGTACATGTCTTGCTGCCAGCTCGGTGATGAACCTAGGAATGTCACACACCTTAACCAATATATGACGACATTGAACGGAAAGAAAATTGTGCAAATATGTTTGCAATCATGACTATCGAGATAGTCAGTCTGAAATTAGATTAAATGAGATTTAATTTTATTTTATTTTTTGGTCATTAACGTACGTACATATAATGATATACACGTATTGTTCGGACACATATTGATGTGCCCAAATTGCACACGTGAGAATAGTGTACCTTTTTACTTTTATAATAATAACAATTGTTGTTATTATTTATCTATCCCCTCAATCAAACTTGCCGTTTGCTTCTCCCCTCAATCAAATTTGCTTCTCCCCTCAATCAAACTTGCTTTCCCCTTTTCTCAATCAAATTTGCTTGCACAAAGTGGGTGTTGTGATTAGGGGTGATGATTGATCATTAGGGGTGATGATTGATCACTTTGTTTTTTTTTTAAAAGGCATTCCCATGATGAGATCTATGGGAGAGCTAAGGGAGTGTTCCGTGTGAAATTGGCAAAAAGTGGTGGTGACCATTTTATAATAAAAACCTCCATTCCCTTGAAGAGAGAGAAGAGATGAGTGTGCGTGTGTTTTTCAAGATAGAGATCTTGAGAAGAGGAGGGAGAGCAGAAAATTGGTTTTCTAAAATTCCCTTGTGTGACGAGCGTGTGCAATTCTTCAAGGAGAGAAACATTCTGATGCTCTCTCTTTCGGGTGACCAAAAATTCAACAAGTGAGAAAAATATCACCACGAATTGCTAGCACAATTTAGGTGACATCTTATGCGTGTTCGTTCTTCCGTTCGTCGTCGCGATTGGTGGTGTGTCTGAACTAGAGGCCCGACACTTGTGGGGCTGAGATCGAAGAACATCGAACCGACACCTCCGTTTCAAGCACGCTACAAGAGGTAGTCTATTTACTCCCATTAATGCTTTGTGATTTTTCGATTGAAATGCACGAAGTACGCCTCTGGAGATACATGTATGGGTTGTTATTTACTTCCGCTGCGTTTACTAATTTTTATTTGCCCGTACGTGTCACGTGGATCCCAACAGTGGTATCAGAGCCAATCCTTAGGCGTTTTCGTGCATTTAATTGATTTTTTTGTTCATAGTAATTTTTGCAATACTATGGCCAATTTGTATTAACGAATTGTTCGTCGTACATGGCTAATAGAAGTTGATTATTTTTATAAGATAAAATTAATCAACGTAGCAAAAAATTGGGACTAAATCAATTTTAAATCGAAAATATGTAGTGAGTTTTATGTTACGTATGCATTATGCAAAATTGATTCGTGGCTGCGAATATATGATTGAGGATGCTACTAGCGTTTAAATTACGCACGTGAAATTTGTTTCGCCTGCGTTAATTTATTGATACGGCTTGCGTTGCTCGATTATGATTATTGATTCAATACATAATTTTTGGTGCCTTCCAAAGCTTTAAATTATGAATTTATGGCTCACGTGGAAGGGTGGTGATCATGGAAAAACCCTAATCAATGTGATTGATGTATATATGAATGTATGATGATTATTTATATTTTTGGGGTTGTAATTATTATATGGAGGCTGCGTACTCATTTTATTTTTCATGTAATCTTTATTTTTAGCATAGTCAATTGTTGATGTAAATGCTACGAGGATTACGTGGATGAGCCTTTTAAGCCGGTGAGCTCTTTGGGCCCGGTTCTTGAAGAGTTCAAGGAACCAAGAAGATGAGAAGAGCGGCTCTCCATTTTTAAAATATTAAAATGATTAAATGTGGTCTCATTGGCTCGAGACCCATTAAATCATAATTCCATGATCACCACGTAGGATAGATGTTTATGTGATTGACATCTATTTATTTATTATGTTTACGTGAGCATGTTAAACCGGTTAATGTGCAAAGTGAGACCGTTAATGACTCAAAATCTCCTTCGAATAATATTAAGTCGTGACGGGTTTCGGACTCGTGGCCTTCCATCGTCGTGGTTTGATCCTATATTATAGTGGTTGATTGACCGGTTATGGATACATAGGGGTCAATTGTCATTTATAATAATGGACCACTTCATTAAGCATATGATGTTGCGGGGTTGAAACCAAACGATTTCCAATAACTGTTAGGTGAGGGGATCGTTTGCGTTTTCAATACTTACATGAGACGATGGGTTAGACTTAACTAAGATTATGAAGTCAATAACTGTCAGGTGAGACTTTCATGATCTAGAGGCCAAAGTTATGATTGGGACTCGCATATGATGCGTTGAATAAGTTGATTCACTCACTAAGTTTATAGAACACCAATAACTGTTAGGTGAGGTGAACTATGAGCTCGTGGGACTCCAATCCCCGCTAGTAATCTTTACCCGACGAAGATTACCGTTTCCCATTTAAAGGAGTATGGGATCGTGAATAAATTTAGTGGGAGGATCTATTTCATTTAAAGGCCAAAATGAAATAGTTATTTTGAAAGACAACGGCTAACAATTTATTTTCTGCACAGATATAAATTACTCTGAAAATGGTGAATACAAACCCGCTCGCTTCAATACTCGACAAGAATTGTTTGACTGGTCCCAATTTCACCGACTGGGCAAGGAATTTGAGAATTGTTCTCAATTCTGAAAAACTCGGGTATGTGCTTGATGAAATTATGCCAACATCTTTTCCTGAGGGTGGGACCCAAGAGGAACGAATCACTTATGATAAGTGGCATGACGATGACTTAAAAGTTAGGTCATATATGCTTGCTTCAATGAACAATGATTTCCAAAAGAAATATGAAGCAATGGTAAATGCTAGGTCGATCATATTGCATCTAAAGGAATTCTTTGATGAGAATGGTCGAACCTCAAGATATGAGATATCTAAGGCATTGTACCGCATGAGGATGGCTGAGAAATCATCAGTTAATGATCATGTCCTGAAAATGATCTGGCACATAGAAGAATTGGCTAGGCTGAATCTTGTCATGGACAATGACTTAGCTGTGGATTTGATCCTCCAATCCTTACCTGATTCATTCTCTAGTTTTGTTCAAAACTTCCACATGCATAACATGGAGAAAACTCTTGCTGAGTTACATAGCATGTTGGTAATTTATGATAAGGAAATGCACAACACAAGGCCAAATATTGTGGCTTTGGCTAAGGCTTCTTCTTCAAATAGTAAGACTATTTTGAAGAAAAAGAAATGGAAGAAGCCTGTGAAAGCTGTTATGCAATCAAAGCCCAAGATTGAAAAAGGGAAATGTCATCACTGTGGTGTCATGGGGCACTGGAGGAGGAACTGTAAGAAGTACCTCGCGAGCTTGAAGGTCAAGCCAAAGAACCAACCTTGCGAAGGTATGGTGTCTATGATTGTCGAAACTAATCTTATGGTTAGTGCTGAATCCAGCTTATGGATTCTAGATTCTGCTGCAACCTCACATATTTGTATGTCTTTGCAGAATCTGGAAATAAGCAGGATGCTGGGGCAAAATGAGATTGTCCTGACATTTGCAAATGGGGCAAAAGTTGCTGCATTAGCTATAGGGACTTTTCGTTTATGTTTGCCTTCAGGACATATTTTGGTTTTAAAAGAACTGTTTGCATTATAAGAATGCTATACAAAACATCATTTCTATACCTCGTATGGGCAAAGAAAATTATGAATTTTCTTTTGCTGATGATGTATGTTCTATTTATTATAATAGAATGTGTGTTGGTTCTGGATTATTAATGAATAATCTCTATACCATTACAATGTCCGGTAATACGATTACCAATAAGAAAAATAATCATGATGTAAATGCCATAACCAATAAACGCCCTAGAGATACTCCAAATCCAAAGTATGTTTGGCATCTTCGATTAGGTCATATTGGAGAAGATAGGATTAACAAGTTGAGTAATGATGGATATATCGATCCGATTGGTTTTGAACCATACTCGACTTGTAATGCTTGTCTTCTAGGAAAAATGACCAAAGCGCCCTTTGTAGGACATAGTGCGCGAGCTGCTAACATACTAGGATTGATACATACAGATGTATGTGGACCAATTAATGAAACTGCTAGGGGTGGTTATTCGTACTTCATTACCTTTACCGATGATTGTTCACGGTATGGCTATTTGTACTTAATGAAGTATAAATCTGAATCCTTTGAAAAGTTCAAGGAATTTAGGTATGAAGTTGAGAAACAAACAGGAAAAAGTATTAAGGCACTTCGATTTGATCGAGGAGGTGAATACCTTAGTACTGAATTCTTGGATTATCTTAAAGATAATGGCATTTTATCACAATGGACACCTCCTGCAACTCCAGAGCATAATGGTGTATCTGAAAGAAGAAATCGTACTTTATTAGATATGGTGCGATCTATGATGAGCTACACCGATTTGCCTATGTCCCTTTGGGGATATGCCCTTGAGACAGCTGCATATTTACTGAATAGAGTGCCATCCAAATCTGTTCCAACTACGCCTTATGAGATATGGCATAGTAGGAAACCAAGTCTTAATCATATCAAGATTTGGGGTTGTCCAGCTTTTGTCAAGAAGCTGAGAACAGAAAAATTGGAGGCAAGGTCTGAACATGGTCGCTTCATTGGATATCCAAAAGAAACTCTTGGATATTATTTCTATTTTCACTCTGACCAAAAAGTTTCGGTCAGCAGGCACGCTTCTTTTCTGGAGAATCAGTTCGTTTAGGAAGGTGGTGTTGGGCGGAAAATAGTCTTACAGGAAGATAATAATGAAGTATCAAATAACCAAGTTCAGACACCGATCTCTGATTCAGTGGGAGCTTCTGATACACAACCTCTTAGGAAAAGTGCGAGAACGTCTCGTATACCTATTCGCTATAGACACTCGGTTGAAAATATTGAGTCGCTATTCATTATGAATGATAGTGATCAATTGAGTGATCCAAGCACCTATGAGGAGGCGATGTTGGACATCGATTCTGGTAAATGGCTAGAAGCCATGCAAACCGAAATGGATTCAATGTATTCCAACGATATTTGGACTCTAGTTGATCTGCCTGATGGTATTGTACCAATTGGCTGTAAATGGATCTTCAAGAGGAAGATAAACGCTGATGGTCAGGTTGGAACTTACAAAGCATGACTGGTGGCAAAAGGGTATTGTCAAAAAGAAGGGATCGATTATGACGAAACTTTCTCACCTGTAGCCATGCTGAAATCCATTCGGATTATGTTGGCTATAGTTGCGCACCTTATTATGAGATATTCCAAATGGATGTCAAAACGGCTTTTCTAAATGGTTTCCTCGAGGAGGATATCTATATGGAACAACCACAGGGTTTTGAATCTAGTGGTGAAAGTCGAAAGGTGTGTAGGCTTATGAGATCCATTTATGGACTCAAACAAGCATCCAGAAGTTGGAACATCCGTTTTGATGAAGTAATCAAATCTTTTGGCTTCATTAAAAATCCGGATGAATCATGTGTATATAAGAAGGTCAGTGGGAGCGCAATTGCATTTCTAGTTTTGTACGTCGATGATATACTCTTGATCGGGAATGATGTACCGATGATATCATCGATCAAACTATTCTTGTCACAGAAATTCTCCATGAAAGATTTAGGAGAGGCAACCTATATTTTAGGTATCAAGATCTATAGAGATAGATCGAGACGATTGATTGGCCTCTCACAATCTACGTACATAGATAAAGTGTTAACACGGTTTAACATGCAATGTTCCAAAAGAGGATTATTGCCTTTTAGGCATGGAATCCGTCTTTCTAAGGAAATGTGTCCCAACACTCCTGAAGAAAGACAGCGGATGGCAAAGATACCTTACGCATCCGCTGTTGGAAGCATAATGTATGCTATGCTATGTACGCGACTTGATATCGCGCATACTGTAAGTGTTACTAGCAGATATCAGTCTGATCCAGGGGAAGAGCACTGGATAGCAGTCAAGAATATCCTAAAGTACTTGCGAAGGATTAAGGATTTATTCTTGATATACGGAGAATGAGAGTTTAAAGTTGAAGCGTATACTGATTCCGATTTCCAATCGGATCCAAATGACTTTAAGTCTACATCTGGGTTTGTTTTTACACTCAATGGTGGTGCAGTTAGTTGGAAGAGTTCCAAACAAAGCACAACTGCTGATTCCACTACTGAGGCAGAGTATGTAGCTGCTTCTGAAGCAGCGAAGGAAGCTGTTTGGATGAAGAAGTTCATTTCTGAACTTGGAGTAGTTCCTTCCATTGAGCAGCCGATTACATTGTTTTGTGACAACAATGGAGCTATAGCTCAAGCTAAGGAACCACGGTCTCATCAGAAATCCAAGCACATTGAGAGACGCTTCCATCTCATCAGAGAAATAGTTGGGAGAGGTGATATCGCCTTGCAGAAAATTGCCTCAGCGGAAAACGTGGCAGATCCCTTTACTAAAGCAATAGCTCAGTCTTTGTTTGAAAGACACCTTGATAAAATGGGTTTGAGGTACCAAACTAGTTGGCTTTAGTGCAAGTGGGAGATTGTTATAAATATGCCCTAAAGCAATTATGTAATAGTTACATATTTGGGATATTAGTTGTAATTCTGATTTCTTAGCAGTGGCAAAGACGTTTTTATTCATTTGTCCAAATACATAAATGAATAAAATCCATAAGATCAGTTGTGACTGGACCTATTCTTAAGACGTTAAGAATATGTGTGACGGGCTCACAGTTAGACTGAATCTTTAAACAGTTCCCGATCGATGGATCATTAAATGGATATCAATAATCCTGTTGAGATCGGTGTGTTCTTAACTTCGCAAATAAAGTATTGGATGCTTAAGAGAATGACGAGTCACAAGTCATTGGGTATTGCGATATCCGAGTTAGAACACAGGTGCTTGTATCGGACAAGTTCACTGAACGTGACACACATTGAATGATTAGCGACATGGAAGCTTTTAGCGTGGTCAATGTCTAATCGTTCATGCTTTGGTCTTGTGTAAATAATCCTTAGATCTGAGGTACAATGTTGACTTGTGTGATAAATGGCTATGGTTCACAAGTGCGCATATTGACGGGTCGTTGATTCGTCTCTGTACTTGATGGTCGTAGCTCAGGCACATGCGAAGTCACATGTGTACGCAATATGGAATCTGTCTCCTTGCTATATGCAAGGTTTGATATCCTATGCGATTTAATCATGACAATGCATTGAAATCCTCGGCCGGGGTTGTAACCGAGAATAAAATGTTTATGTCTCGTTTAAATGCATGTCGATTGAATTTGTACATATGATCGAATTGGTGGTTTGACAAATATTCCATGGTCTTTGTTCGATCGGGATATGGTAAGACAGAGGGATTGAATTACACTGTAACCAAAGCTGACAGGTTCATAATGTTCTTGAAGAATTCACACTGTCTGGGTAGTCATGACATATTGCTAGATGTCACTCATGGCTTGTTAGACCTAGAGATTAATCGGGACAATTGATTCTCTTGGAAGTACTAATGTGTTAGTACATGTCTTGCTGCCAGCTCGGTGATGAACCTAGGAATGTCACACACCTTAACCAATATATGACGACATTGAACGGAAAGAAAATTGTGCAAATATGTTTGCAATCATGACTATCGAGATAGTCAGTCTGAAATTAGATTAAATGAGATTTAATTTTATTTTATTTTTTGGTCATTAACGTACGTACATATAATGATATACACGTATTGTTCGGACACATATTGATGTGCCCAAATTGCACACGTGATAATAGTGTACCTTTTTACTTTTATAATAATAACAATTGTTGTTATTATTTATCTATCCCCCCAATCAAACTTGCCGTTTGCTTCTCCCCTCAATCAAATTTGCTTCTCCCCTCAATCAAACTTGCTTTCCCCTTTTCTCAATCAAACTTGCTTGCACAAAGTGGGTGTTGTGATTAGGGGTGATGATTGATCATTAAGGGTGATGATTGATCACTTTGTTTTTTTTTTAAAAAGGCATTCCCATGATGAGATCTATGGGAGAGCTAAGGGAGTGTTCCGTGTGAAATTGGCAAAAAGTGGTGGTGACCATTTTATAATAAAAACCTCCATTCCCTTGAAGAGAGAGAAGAGATGAGTGTGCGTGTGTTTTTCAAGATAGAGATCTTGAGAAGAGGAGGGAGAGCAGAAAATTGGTTTTCTAAAATTCCCTTGTGTGACGAGCGTGTGCAATTCTTCAAGGAGAGAAACATTCTGATGCTCTCTCTTTCGGGTGACCAAAAATTCAACAAGTGAGAAAAATATCACCACGAATTGCTAGCACAATTTAGGTGACGTCTTATGCGTGTTCGTTCTTCCGTTCGTCGTCGCGATTGGTGGTGTGTCTGAACTAGAGGCCCGACACTTGTGAGGCTGAGATCGAAGAACATCGAACCGACACCTCCGTTTCAAGCACGCTACAAGAGGTAGTCTATTTACTCCCATTAATGCTTTGTGATTTTTCGATTGAAATGCACGAAGTACGCCTCTGGAGATACATGTATGGGTTGTTATTTACTTCCGCTGCGTTTACTAATTTTTATTTGCCCGTACGTGTCACGTGGATCCCAACAGGCATAGCAGGCGAAAATCATGAGGACGAAGAAGCAGTAGATGATGCGGATGACGAGGAAGGCGCAGAGAATGTGGTAAAGCTCCTTCTGCCACTTCTGTGAAGAAACAGCAAGGCCTTGGAGAAGGCAGTGTGTTTTAGTAAATGCAATGGCCACGGCCATCTCTCTCTCTCTCTCTCTAACCCGAAATTGGGCGGGTTCCTGACCGATCGGGAAGCTCAAGTTGAGGAGCACCATCGGCTCGCCACGATCGTTCGTGGTCCGAGGCAAGACGACAATCAGCTGTCTTCGTGGTGGTTCTCGCCTTGGCCGGCGGTGCAATATCTGGGCATACGCCGACGGAAACTTATTTTATCCAGATGCATCCTGTGATTGCCCAAATACCGGATAGGATTTTGACATTCGGCATATTTCGAACAACCTTTGGTTCTTATTAGTTCTTGTCTTGTATCGGTGAGCTAGTGTTGCATAATGTTATAGAAGGGACGCTGCTCTTTGAGGATCCTACCACCAATTTTGCTTTGTTTTGCTGATGTGATCTATTAACGGATCCGGATCACCTGACATTGAGTTTTCCATGATATGCGTAACATTACTCAAATCAAGCCATCCAAATAAAAATGGACGGTCAAGAATGGACCACGTCATTTGTTAAGAGGGAGGGAAAAAAATTAGGTGATTTTGTTTTTTTTGGTTTGAAAAATTTTTGAATCCCAACCTCTCTCAAATCAGGCTGTCCATTTTCAATTGGACGGGTTGATTTGAGTAATGTTACGCATGTCATGAAAACCCCAATGTCGGGTAATCAAAATCCTCTATTAACGCCATGCTTGATGGGATAATGCAACATTGTCGAGCTGACCTAACATTTTTATTATCAGTAATATAAGCAATACCAAACAAATTTGGAATAATTGAGAACTTGATTTATTAATTAATGTGTCGGACTGCAACTGGTCCCTTAAATAAGAGGATTATGTTCAATAGTCAATAACAACATGTTAAATGAAATCAGACATATTTATTGTCCCGTCACTCCCGTGAGTAAACTTTATTGGAAAATTTGAACACCACAAGTGTAATAGAAAGTATACATAAAAAGGGATTTTTTTCCATCCTTAATTTAAGGGTTTTTTTAAGTATAAACATTCTCACTAATCATAAAATCGGCGTTTCGTAGTCGTGCATATGACGAAGAGAGGTTGGGTGCTCGAAACCTTCACATTGTAGAGCCAAAAGATGAACATAATTGTAACATTGGACAACGCTAAATACACAAAATATTGTAATATTACATTTTTCTTCCTAGTTACTTGGACAGATCAAAATGTGATTCTAAACTAATCTAACATTACGTAAATCACAAGAAAAATGTCCATGGAGACACATTCATTCATTAGAAATCCTAAAACTTGTCACGAAAGTACAATCGAGTCCTAAAACTTGCAAAAAGTGCAATTGAATCCTTCCGTTAATGACATGACACTTGAAAAAAAATTAGTTAAAATGCAAATTGCATTAGATTGTTGGGGAAATGACACAAATGGCCTCTGAATTTTTAATTGATCCAATGTGGTCCTTAAACTTTAGCACAATGTGCAATGCGGTCCTTGAATTTTCAATATGTTCAATGCGATCCCTGAACTTTTGAGAAATGTTCAATTTAATCCCTGCACTATAAGAAATGTCCAATGTTGTGCCTGGACTTGAATTAATGAAAGTACCGCAGCGAACACCTGCTTAAAGATCGGGAATTAAGTCAAATATGTTTCAAAAGTTCATGGACCATATTAAACAAACTAAAAGTTCAGGGATAATATTGAACATTGGGCAAAATTCAACGACCACGATAGATAAATTAAAAGTTGTGGGACCACACTACACATTGGGCCAAAATTCATAGACAAATTTGAGTCATTATCCCTAAATTGTGTGCTTTGGCTTAATTGCGTAGCTGAACATATATATACATAGATAGTTCTATTTTGGGGGTTCATTTGAATTTATAAGTTGAGTTACAATGAATAATCGCTCAAGCTCGAACATAATAATTCCTTTCACACAATTTACCCTTTCATATCTCCATGACTCATGTTGAGGGCATTCCGTTTCATATAATCTCAATTAAAGTCTTTTTTTTTTCTTTTTGAAGTTGGTGTCCCACTCTTTACAAGGCTAAAATAACCTTATTCTCAATTTTAAACATGACAAGAGTAAAGGGTGCATTAGATATGGATCAACCAAGATTATATGCAGCGTATACCCCTATTTTCGAAATTTCGTTATCCATCTCTCCTACTAGAATCCATCAACATCTATCATTAATTTGAGCAGGTATCTACCAAATCTAGGATTAAAGAAATCCTAAGTACATAATCTTTCGAACAAAAGATTCTCAAGAAGTAGAGGAGTTCTTATAGCCATACAATAATCCTAAACCAACTAGATTTAGGGACCACTAGTCCATGACCATCCGTACGTGAGCAGACAAACCCCCTGAAAAATCGAAACCACCAAACAAAGTCAAAGAAAGAGAGAAGCTTCAGCCATCAATGGAGACTCCGGCTGCGGATGCGGGTGCGAGAGACCGGGTCCTCACGTCTCGTTCTTGAAGCGATGCCCGCCGGGAATAAGATTTTACCCGGCCGACCATGAGCTCATCCACTATTTGCGCCGGAAACTCTCAGAGATTTGTCTTTGTCCCGCCAAGACAGCTCATCATTCACAGCTGACTTCAGTGATGATCTCTTGCACAGCATTGAGTCTTCGTTGTGGAGGTTTTTCGACTATAGTAAATTTTGTTTGAGGTTGCTGTAAACGTGAACTGTGTGAGAGATTGTACATCCCATGAGAGCTGTGCTGGGTAGATAAACACTTCGGCACGTTTGTTTGTCCGGACATGAAACGCAGGCTTCGAAATTTTCTGGATTGTGAAAAATTTTCGAGATTCCATTTACGGCAAAGCTTTGTCAGCAGGAGAAAATCATGACGACGAGTAAGGCGTGAAGCTCCATCTGCCATTTCTGTGAAGAAACAGCAACGCCTTAGAGAAGGCAGTGGGTTGACTAAAATGCAATGGCCATGGCCATCTTTCTCTCTAACAACAAAATTGGGCGGGTTTCTGACCCTACGAGAAGAGTGAAAATGTCTGTAGATTCAGCCGAAGGTGGAGATGCTGATCGGGAAGCTCCAGTTGGGTAAAACGGTCGGATGGTCACGACCGTTCGTGGTCGGTGGCGACGACAATGAGCTGTCTTCATGGTGGCTCTCGCCTTGGCCGGCCATGCAATATCCGGACATTGTTGGGAATTAAGTCAAATTCATTAATTTATCCCATCAGACATATCCCAAGGGGGGTTATTTTATCCAGATGTATGCCGGGATTGCCCAAACAATATCAAGTAAATTCGATTAATTGATAAAATTGATTTATCAAGTGATGTGCTAGACTGTGCTTGATCCACTAAATAAGCGGGTCGTGATCAACAATCAGTACCGTGTTAAATGAAATCAATCCCTGTAAGTCTAGCATTTTCCTCGACATGTGTACGGTCCCGTAAGTGAATATTATGTGAAAATCAAAATATGATGAGATAAGAGCTTTGACATATTCTCGCAAAGGAGAAGAGGAGCTTTGACAAGATTTTCGCTCTATTGGATACATATAGATTCCAAAGTCAATACTTGAATCTACTGTTTGAACAGGATTCTGGATAAAAACAGCACTACCTCGTTGGGGACAGAGATCACCTCCTTACTTTTTGTAAGGCAGGGTGATCCCTACCCTTCATTTAGGTGGGGCCGGCTATGTAAAGGGTGGGGATCCCCCTCCCTCACAAAAAGTGAGGTAGGGGATTTCATATATGTGTGGGGATCATCTGCCTTAAAGGCATGTGACTTACCCCCATCCCCACCCTCCATAAAATTGTCCCCCTATAAAAAAAAAAAAAAAGAGAATGGAGGATGGGGATCTCCCTGCCTTAGTTGTACTAAGGTAGGGGATCCAAATCCTTCATATATTAAGTGCATGCTCGCGTCACCCATAAACATGAAAAAACACTTTTATTTTCCTTCTCAAAACCTAAAATGAGACAAAGACACTTAAAATGCTAAATAAGATGCTGCAACAAGTTCATGACTCGACTCGTGGAGTTACCCCTGACTTCATCGAGAAAGGAGGGTGAGGGAGGGTGGGGATCAAAGGTCCACCATGACCTGTGGTCAGAGGATCTAGATTCGAGAAAGGATGCCATCGGAAAATCTAAGATGTTTTTACCATCAAATGTTGGATCATTTAACATGATTTTGCATTTGCACTGCGTGATTAATGAGGTTAGCTAGGCTATTTAATAAAATCGTGATTGAAAATAACCCAATTTCAATAATGTCCGTAAAAATAGTTCCTTGTCATTCAACATTTGAATAATCATATCTACCCAAATAGTCGAGATGCGCGCAAGCTAACCTGGACACATTGGTTATAAAAAAAATTAAAAAAGATCTTATTACTGTTAGATATATTATTTAGATATATTGTATATATTACAAGTAGGTCTTTTGTGTATTTACTTTCTTACCCTTCTTTGTATGTATATTTATATTGACCTTGTGTCAATTGTAAATGACGATTTCATTATTCAATTCTCAATTCTATCATGGTATCAGAGCTAGGGTTTCTCGCTCTTCCCCCATAGGTGACGTGGTGAACGAGCCTCGTGTTGGATTTCTCTCCCCACCGATCGGATTGGTGGTGAGTTCAATTTGGTGTTCTTTGCGTATTATATCGGATTGGTGGTAGGTTCAATTCCTTCCCCACAAATTCAATTCGTCTTCTGCCGTTTAATCAATTGGTGCTTTTCGATATTGGTTAAGTGGGTATTGCTTGCTGGATATTCATCCTCTTTTGCAGTCTTCTACTCGAGACCATCATTCGAAATTAGGGATTCATCAATTCTCGTGCATATTGCTTGCTGGATATTGCTTGCTGGATATTCATCAATTCTCGTACAATATATCTCGTGGATTCATCAATTCTCGTGGATATTGGTGGATATTCATCAATCCTTCTCTCAATTCTGCTGCCTCCTCAATTCTCGTGTATCTCTTGTTTGGAGCGGCAACTTCTGGTTCGCCTATGTTCGGGACATCCTCGAGTGCTAACTCGACACTGTTTGGTGCGGCGTCAACATCATCATCGACTTTGACTGCAACCCCTGCACCGTCTTTTGTTTGGGATAGCTGCTGTACGTGCTTTTCAGTGGGTGTTCTTCGGTGTTCTTCTCAATTGGAGTGCAATTTTGTTCTCGCGATTGACGTCGGGTGTTGCTTTCTTCACTTTGCTTTCGTTTTGATTTATTGATCTCAGAATTATGGTTGATAATGATCGGATTGATCACATTGATGTTAAGTTGGATGGCTCTAATTATGTTCTTTGGAAACCCCCAGTGATGGCTGCTCTTGTTTATCGTGATTTGTATGAACATGTGGATGGTACTCGCTCTTGTCCTGCACCCTTGTCCGATACTACAGATCCTAAACCTAAGGCTGATCAGATTTCACGACGCCAATCTGAAATTAGGGATTGGCATGTTACTGATAGAAAAGCATGAGCAATATTATTTGGTTCTATAAGTCCTAATCTTCGCCCCCAATTTACTCAGATTATTGGTACGAAACAATTATGGGATCAAATTGCTGAGATGTTTACACAAACAGGTTCTATCCGTATTTATCAGCTTATGCAGGAACTTCGTCGTGCCACTCAAGGTACACGAACAATTTGAGAATTTTATAATTATATGACGTCTTTTTGGTCCCAGCTTGATGTGTTGGCTCATCCACCATGTCCCGCGTGTGCTGGTTGTGTTGCTTGTGCTGCATCTAGACTTGAAGATCAGAACAAGAATCGTCTGTATGAATTCTTGATGCAACTCTCACCAGAATTTGAGGGAGTTCGAAGTCAGATTCTATATCATTATCTTGCACCATCTCTTTCTGATGCAGTCAAGGAACTTCAGGCTGAAGAAACTAGACGAGGAATTCTTGGTGCTTCTCCATCTTTAGATTCCTCTGCTGTAATGGCCACTTCACAGTCTGATTTTCGACCAAGCTTCTCTCAACGTGGTCTACAATCTAGCTCTTCTCAACGTGTTTTTCAGTCTGGCTATTCACAGTGTGGTTCTCATCGTGGTTCTCAGCGTGGTTTTGTGCGTGGTTCCCAGCGTGCTTCTTCTTAGCGAGGTTCACGTTTTTTTTGTAATTTCTGTAAGCAAAATGGGCATACTGAAGATCGATGTTTTCAGAAAATCCGTGATCTTCCTGATGCACCCTTGCGTTCAGTTGCACCTGTTTCTTCTCCATCCACAGATCGTGTCACTCCATCCTCATCTTCAGATGATCGTCTTGCTAATATTGAGGCTCAGCTTTCTCGTTTAGCTCAGCTTCATCTTGGTTCTTCTAGTGTATCCTCCACTGTTGCTACAGCAGCTGCTGCACAATCTTCAGGTGATAGTTCTTCCTAGATTCTTGACTCTAGGGCTGCTCATCACTGTTGACACCTAAATTTTGATTAACCTTTTTTGCTTTATTTTTTTTATTTAAAAAAATCATAGAAAATCTATAAAAAGTTGAAAAATTGAAAAATCAATTTTGGTGACCTTGGCCAAGCTAAATGAACCATTTTGACCAAAAAAATAATTTTCATAATTTTCATTTTTTTAATATTTTCGAAAAATACAAAAAAAAAAGAAAAAAAGAAAAATAAAAGAAGAAAATCAAGAAAAATAATATTTGAGGTCACAAAAATATATAAAAATAGTCAGTATTTTTATTTTTATTTTATCCATTTTCTGACCCCATAAATAGTAAAATTCAGGTTTGATTTTAGGTGTTCTTTGATCATCATAAAATTGAATTTGGAAAAAATATTAGCAATAATTAAAAGAAAAAGGAGTGAAAACATCATCATTTAAAAGGAAAAAGGGAGGGATTCGACTAATGATTTTGTCTTCGCTTTTTGTTATTTTATTTATTATTTTATTTTTTACTTTTAGTATTTTATTATTATTATTATTATTTTATTTTTCTTTCTCTCTCCCCCACTCCCTCTTTTCTTTCCCTTTCTCTCTCTCGCGCCCGCTCCCTCTCTTTCTCACACGCTCTCCATCTCTCTTTTGCTCTTTCCTCTCTCTCTCTCTTTTTCGAATGCACTCAAGTGCACTCAAGTGCACTTGAGTGCACTCAATTAAGAGAGAGAGGGAGGATCGGCCCTCTCTCATCCACCGCTCCCCTCCTTCTTCGTCTCCTCCTCCTCCTCCTTCTCTCTCCTTCTTCTTCTTGGTTTTTTTTCTTTTTTCTTCTTCTTCGTGAACCTCGCCACCTCACCGACACCACTTCCCGCCATCACACATCCGGCCTCCTTCATCGAGCCAGCTACCACCGCAACACCACCTCACTGCCGTCGCTACCGCTTCGAGCCGCTAGATCCGAAGACCCGAGCCGCCACAAAGTTGAGAAACCCGCGAACCAACGCGGCTTGAAGCCGCCGTGCTCTGTTTTCCTCCGCCCCGACGTTCCCTCAAACCTCTGTCATCGATTCCGAAGTCAGCCGTCGTCCGTCGATCGTCGATTTAGCCGCTTCGGCCGTGCCCCGCTCGGTCCCCGCGTCCAGGCGTGTCCGGACGTGTCGGAGAGTGTCCAGGCGTGTCGGAGAGTGTCGAGCCGTATCGTAACGTGTCGTGTCGTGTCGGAGCGTGTCGTGTCGTGTCCTGTCGGAGCGTGTCGTGTCGGAGCGTGTCGTGTCGTGTCGGAACGTGTCGGAGAGTGTCCGGGCGTGTCGGAGAGTGTCGAGCCGTGTCATAACGTGTCGTAACGTGTCGTGTCGTGTCGGAGGGTGTCGTGTCGTGTCGGAGCGTGTCGGAACGGGTCGGGGCGTGTCGGAACGTGTCCGAGAACCGGACCGCGTTCGAGCAGTGTCCTATTTTTATTTTTATTTATTTTTGCTTTATTTTATTTGTTTTAAAATTTTTATAAGATTGATTGTTGCCATTCTGATGTGGTGATCGACAGGTGATTCACATGGAGATGGTGGCACATCGGGATTCAACGATTGAAGACCGATGTCTAATCAGGTCTATTTTTGCGTACCCGGTCCATGTATCAGTGTTATTTTTCTAAAGTACTGTCATTATAGATTTGATCTGCATGTGTTTATATCACTCTAGTGTTTGGCTTATTTATTTGGTTAAATGTTGTATACTGTCAAAGAAATGCTTAGATTAAAATACTTTTCGAAAATATTAATAAGTAATAAAAACAGAAAAATTCCTAAAAAATGGAAAATTAAGGAAAAACTCAAAAAAATTTGAGAAAAATTGCAGAAAAATTCTAAAAAATTCCCAAAGCTAAAAAATACCGAAAATTGCCATTTTTGGTATTTTTCTCCCATTTAATCCAAAATGACGATTTTACCCCTCAAAGGGTAAATCGTCTTTGATATTCCGATGAATTGAGGAAATTGCTTAGAATTTGGTGATGGGCCAGATAGGTGGTTAAACCTTATGTCTAAGATTTTCACATTTCATTCCCACTTTTAGAAAATGACGATTTTACCATTCGAATGGTAAATCGGTTTCTAAAATTCCAGAAAATCATGAAAATTGCAAAAAAAACTAGGAGATGGGTCAATTGAGTGACCAAACCTATTTTTGACATTGTTTTACTCCGGATTCATTCCGAAATGATGATTTTGCCCTTTTTGGGCAAATCGTCCCTTTTGTCTCAAAATTACGACTTTACCCCTTATGGGTAAAATCATGTCTAAATCATTCCTAAGCTTGATTGATACTTATTTAGGCTAATAGAGCCTTATTAGGAGTGTCATGTTGATTTGATGTGTTTATTTTGCATATTTGGATTCATTGATTTGCGCATTTTATTATTGATTGTGATTGCTAGGATAGTCATTCCTATTTGCATGAATTCCTAGATTTAGGATTCGTACTCCACTCATCTGCATGAAATCTTAGGTCAGAAAATTCAGTCAACTTAGGTACCGAAAGGGCGTCAACTCTGACAGTTGACGTAACTAAGTCCCCGAACTCATTTCTCTGGTTATCGCAGAATTGAATAGAAACTCCCGACTATTCAATAGGGTGGTCCAATCATACCTTCCAAAAAATGATTGGTGGCGACTCCATGGCATGCACACTTAGCACATGTCACTAGACCACACTGAAGGTCGACTACGCATACCTCCGTTGCGATTTGGGTAACGGGCCTTGGGAGAGGCCCGCGTCCGACCAGACTGGACGGCCCATTAGCCCTCGAGAGCCCACGGCGAATCTCGAGAGGGTCGCGACAGACTGGCGACTCCGCTGGGGACTTAGAGAACTTGAGCCGATTAAAAAGTTGATTGATTTTTATGACATGTTTTATGCAGATGCTCTTCAAGTTGAGGTACGTACTTTAACCCTTGAGGTGTTAAATGTTTTTGCAGATTGGAGAAATAAGGGGTGAAGTGTTCGTTAACTCTGTCTTATGCAGGTAGGAGTTTAGGATGTATGATTGTGTGGATGTTTATATTGAAGCGGTGTTTGCTAAATGAAATGCATCTTTATTGCTTTAGCATGACACAATGAACACACACAGCCGCGCCTAAAACCTCGGGCGCCCTCTTTAGGAAAACAATAGAATGAATTGAAAATGGAATCTCCGTGAGGAAAAACACGGGGTAATCCATTTTTAATTCTGCTCATTTCGAACTATGGATTGGGTCCCAATGCAACGATAGTTGTGCAATGGAATCTACCCTTTCTAGAACTCGAGGTGGGAACCTTGACCTTAGGTGCCAAATCCTTTGATTTTTAGAAGTTTTTTCCCCACTTGTCTCATGTGCATGTCTTTAGATTGTTGGTATATCTAAAACCACCTAAAAAAAAAAATTTCGGTGATCTTGGAGTCACATCTCGAAGACTGGAACTGGGGCATCCCCAAGTGTTCGGACCACATTCCTTTGATTGATTTGACATTTTTAGTTCTCTTGTATAAGATTAATTTTGCTGAGGTCCTCTCTATATCGTCCCTTAGATTGATTGTATTAGGGATCTATTTGTATTGTATACATCTTGATAAGGCTCATTTCTATCCAAAATGGGGGCAAATTCCCCGAACTCGTGGAGCATAGTGGAATTCGTCCCTTCAGTGCAAAATACATTTGGCCGCAGAGCCACTCGTTTGGTAAAAAGGACGTATCGTTCCAAAATGATTATTTTCTTGATATGGGAATAATCATTCCTTTCTTTTTCCTCTCAGATGATGATCAAGAGCAGATGACGCAGGATGTAATGCTTTCAAATAACAAACAGGGAACATCAAATACCTCAAATGGCGACTGTGATCGAGAGAATCACCGAACCGCCACATGACAAATCCCAAGAATATCAAGCTGTCTAAAGACAGATGAAAATAATCGAAGACTCTGGCAATTGAGACAGATGACCAGAATCGGCAAAAATAAATAGGAGTGGGTTCCCCCATTTGCTTCGAGGAGCCAAGCTGGGGGGCAAACTCTCATAAACCCCATGAAAGCACATCAGATCAGGATTATCAAACCCAGAGATGACAAACATCAAGACAAGCGTCACCTAGCTGTGATAAATCACGCCTAACTGGGGCAAGTGAATTAATTTTGCGCTGGACAAAGAAAGATGTGTCTTCTCCGGCAAAGTCAAATAGCAGAGTCGTCCGCATCAGAATCAAACCCCAAGATACGAATTTGGGCGAACGGTAACTTTGTATCGTTCCAATTTGATCTTCGAAAGATCACGGGCCTAACATGAGTTTTTACTCATTTAACAGGAAGTTGTTGGCGCCGAAAGCCTCCAAAGAAGAGAGCGCGCTAACAGGGAGGCGAATAGAATCATTGGCCTCGCAAGTCAGGATTCCAGGAGATGGTCTTTGATTATAAGACCTAGTGGATGGTAAAAAGTATCGCTCCTACGTCACATGCTTTGACATGCATTTTGATAAAATTTTCTTTTTCCCTTGAATAAAAGGAACTCTGAAGAGTGGCGCTGGAACGCATCCAAAAACTCAAATGGATCTCCTCTATGGCAAATCCTTGAGAAGGATTTATCGCCAGCCAAACGGAGGAATCATGGCCACAATATGGATGGCCAATTTCTGCAAACCGCGCGTTTGTGCTCAAATGGAAACACAAAGCAAGAATAAGGCTGTATCGTTCCAATTTGCCTTGAATTTTGGAACGCAAACTGACGCCTAATTCTCGTCTTTGACAGGGGGATCGCCATCAAGGCGAAACAGGTTTTCACATCCCATGTATTACCCGTTGGAATACATGACCAAGGGTAAGATGTATCGTTCTAATTTTTTTGAAAAATTCGTGAACGTACAATAACATGTTTCTTCCGCATTTTCAGGGATCTTCAGCCGCGAGGGACAGGTAAGTATCCCTCTCCCAAATCCCTTGAAGATGTTGAATAAAAATAGAGAAGAAAAGAAAAGCTTTCAGAATCTAATGTCTAGAAAAAACATAGAATTCAAATTTCATTGGCATTCATGTTTTGAAACAAGAGGTTGTCTGAACATGAATAAGAACATGCATGGGGCATCATAAAATCCCCTTTGACGGGTAAAATTTCTGGAGAAAATGAAAGAGATTTTTTCAATAAAAAATTTGTTCAAAACAATCAAAAGGGCGCTTCCTCAAAAGACGAGAGGCAAAGCCTAAATCCAAACACGTCCTCTACACACTTGAGAGAGGAGTGGAGCGGATCAGATAGCAAAATCTGGACCTACGGAAGTAGGGATTATTCGCAGTAATTACTTGGATTGGGATGACGGAGGCATTCGTTTCATATCCCCCAAACACTACAGGTGACCGTTGATAACCCCTTTGAACGGCGGTTTTCATTCTTAACCCTGTCAAGAACCACCCCACATCGGGGCAAAATGGAGATGAGTCCAGCAGCATCAGGAGAAAATGGTTAGAAATTTTCTTGCTCGGACTAACATTAATCTTTGTGTGTTGTTTATATGGTAATCCAAGTGCCATAGGATGACGAGAAGCATTCATTTCTCTATCCCACACACCATATCCTTTGCATAGCCAAGTTGAGCCTGCAAATTCATTTTATGAACCCGTTGGTGATCATTGCACATTTCAAGATGGATGCAGCATCACTTCAGAAACGGAAGAGCTCCAGACTTAGGGTTTACGAAGAAATTCCTAAGTTAATGCTTAACCTTGTTAGACCTTTGGTCATATGTCTAACACGGTCTCCTGAATATGAGAAAAACGGGATTTCAAAAAAATGATGATAAAAAATTATCAGAAAATCCCCAGCATCAAGAAAAAGCAAAGTGCCTAGTAAAAGCAAGGCTGATGCTCGTGTAAGTTGTTTGATTGATCCCCAATGAAGCCTGGTTGGGAAAACAAAAGACCCCTAAAGGAGTCAGATAAAAAGACTACTCCCCAAATGGTGTCAAGCGTGGAGTAGAGACGCAGACAGAGTCATCAGTCTCTTAATGCGACGAGAGACGTTCTCTAAAGAACTTGTGCACACCTAAAAAAATGGGCGCACACCCCCAAAGACTGAAGATGCAGAAAGGAAAAGGGCAGGTGGTAAATTTGCAATGATCACCAACGTCAAACCCTTCGTAATTTTCGGGCCAAAAACAAGTCTTTTTCGGTCCCCCAATCCTACCAATATCATAACCCTGAAACAGTCTTCTCTGACTAAGACACTTGAGTTAACATATAGCTTAGCTCGAAGAAGTACGAGCAAGACTATTTCTTTCTCATTTTGCAGGGTTCTTGACTTGTAAACCCGGAGCATATGGTGAAGACTTTCATACAATGGCCTCGACTCCAAAGCGGGTCCACCTTGAAAACCAATATCCAAGCCCAACATTACGGTCCCGTGGAAGACCTCCCGACCGATCAAAATGTATGCGCTGCGAATGAGCCTAAAACCTGGGCACAAGTCAGTAGGGAATCGAGTGCATCCCCTATAAAAAAAAAAAACTACTATCGCAAAACAGGTGAGAAGACCTCGTTGTCGAGAAATATTCCAATTGATGTTTTGAACAAACTCTTTTTGGAATTTTCAAACTGTTGATCTAGATTTTCCGTGCAATGGATTTGTGATCACATTTGCATGTTGCAAGAATGCTTTGGATAACCTCCAGCATCAAAATGCACATCTCACGATTAAAACTTAAGTCATACGGTTTTTGTCAAATGGACAGCCGTGGTCTTCCCAAAGATTACTAACGTTTTCTTGGTGAAGAAAAATCTTTCAGGCCCAAACTTCTGCAGGATACCTGGAGAACCCAGCTCCCAGAATGTCGCCTCAACAGACTAAAGCGAGGCTTTGTCAAAATAAAATCTTTCACTGCTTCAAAACTGAATTCCCGATAAATTTCGAGATCTTTCAAAAGAAGGAGTGAGGATGTGACCCCTTTTCAAAATTTAGGCAGTCTCATCGGACGTGGAGAATCCTCGTCATGAGACCCCTTTTCAAAAATATCAAACAGTCTCATCGGACGTGGAGAACCCTCGTCATGAGACCCCTTTTCAAAATTTAGGCAGTCTCATCGGACGTGGAGAACCCTCGTCATGAGACCCATTTTCAAAAATCAAGCAGTCCTAGCTTGACGTGGAGAACCCTCGTCCTAGGATCCCTTTTCAAAAATATCAAACAGTCTCATCGGACGTGGAGAACCCTCGTCATGAGACCCTTTTTTCAAAATTTAGGCAGTCTCATCTGACGTGGAGAACCCTCGTCATGAGACCCCTTTTCAAAGCAAAACAAAGGTAGATACCGCCTGAAGGGTCAACTTGAAGGTAGATACCGCCTGAAGGGTCAAACGAAAGGTAGATACCGCCTGAAGGGTCAACTCACGGTAGATACCGCCTGCAGGGTCAACACAAGGTAGATACCGCCTGAAGGGTCAACTCACGGTAGATACCGCCTGAAGGGTCAACACAAGGTAGATACCGCCTGAAGGGTCAACTCACGGTAGATACCGCCTGAATGGTCAACTCAAGGTAGATACCGCCTGAAGGGTCAACTCACGGTAGATACCGCCTTAAGGGTCAACACAAGGTAGATACCGCCTGAAGGGTCAACACAAGGTAGATACCGCCTGAAGGGTCAACTCACGGTAGATACCGCCTGAAGGGTCAACTCAAGGTAGAAACTGCCTGAAGGGTCAAACCAAGGTAGAAACCGCCTGAAGGGTCAAAACATGGTAGAAACCGCCTGAAGGGTCAACTTATGGTAGATACCGCCTGAAGGGTCAACTCAAGGTAGAAACCGCCTGAAGGGTCAAATCAAGGTAGAAACCGCCTGAAGGGTCAAACCATGGTAGAAACCGCCTGAAGGGTCAAACAATGGTAGAAATCACTTAAATGGTCAACTCAATGGTCCGATCCACCATACGGATCAAAATCCTTGGCAAATCCCAAATGGGAGACATCTTCCTTAGATTCCTATCAGTTAGGAATCCCATTATGGTTTCACCTACCATACGGGTCAGAGCTTAACCTCTCTAGGATACTCTAGTAACGAGTTCCTAGAAATTCTCTTGAATCCATCAAACACCGCGAAAATCGCACAAACATCGAACAGGTAAGTGGCAGGTATGTCTCTCTACTATCTCACTCTCTCATGTCAAATGAATGCTTCCCCCTTCAAGAAAGAGCATACATGGACAAGCATGAAGATTGGATGTCATAACTCCTTTTCCTTTAGTTTCCCGAGTCGAGTCGATCAGGACTCAGGTGTCACCTTGTCTTTGAGAGAAACCTCTAACGAGATTCCTCTCAAAGAGGGGCAGCTGTTGACAACTAAATTTTGATCAACCTTTTTTGCTTTATTTTTTTTTATTTAAAAAAATCATAGAAAATCTATAAAAAGTTGAAAAATTGAAAAATCAATTTTGGTGACCTTGGCCAAGCTAAATGAACCATTTTGACCAAAAAAATAATTTTCATAATTTTCATTTTTTTAATATTTTCGAAAAATACAAAAAAAAAGAAAAATAAAAGAAGAAAATCAAGAAAAATAATATTTGAGGTCACAAAAATATATAAAAATAGTCAGTATTTTTATTTTTATTTTATCCATTTTTTGACCCCATAAATAGTAAAATTCAGGTTTGATTTTAGGTGTTCTTTGATCATCATAAAATTGAATTTGGAAAAAATATTAGCAATAATTAAAAGAAAAAGGAGTGAAAACATCATCATTTAAAAGGAAAAAGGGGGGGATTCGATTAATGATTTTGTCTTCGCTTTTTGTTATTTTATTTATTATTTTATTTTTTACTTTTAGTATTTTATTATTATTATTATTATTTTATTTTTCTTTCTCTCTCCCCCACTCCCTCTTTTCTTTCCCTTTCTCTCTCTCGCCCCCACTCCCTCTCTTTCTCACACGCTCTCCATCTCTCTTTTGCTCTTTCCTCTCTCTCTCTTTTTCGAATGCACTCAAGTGCACTCAATTGAGAGAGAGAGGGAGGATCGGCCCTCTCTCATCCACCGCTCCCCTCCTTCTTCGTCTCCTCCTCCTCCTCCTTCTCTCTCCTTCTTCTTCTTGGTTTTTTTTCTTTTTTCTTCTTCTTCGTGAACCTCGCCACCTCACCGACACCACTTCCCGCCACCACACATCTGGCCTCCTTCGTCAAGCCAGCTACCACCGCACCACCACCTCGCTGCCGCCGCTACCGCTTCGAGCCGCTAGATCCGAAGACCCGAGCCGCCGCAAAGTTGAGAAACCAGCGAGCCAACGCGGCTTGAAGCCGCCGTGCTTTATTTTCCTCCGCCCCGACGTTCCCTCAAACCTCTGTCATCGATTCCGAAGTCAGCCGTCGATCGTCGATTTAGCCGCTTCGGCCGTGCCCCGCTCGGTCCCCGCGTCCAGGCGTGTCCGGACGTGTCGGAGAGTGTCCGGGCGTGTCGGAGAGTGTCGAGCCGTATCGTAACGTGTCGTGTCGTGTCGGAGCGTGTCGTGTCGTGTCCTGTCGGAGCGTGTCGTGTCGGAGCGTGTCGTGTCGTGTCGGAACGTGTCGGAGAGTGTCCGGGCGTGTCGGAGAGTGTCGAGCCGTGTCATAACGTGTCGTAACGTGTCGTGTCGTGTCGGAGGGTGTCGTGTCGTGTCGGAACGTGTCGGGGCGTGTCGGAACGTGTCCGAGAACCGGACCGCGTTCGAGCAGTGTCCTATTTTTATTTTTATTTATTTTTGCTTTATTTTATTTGTTTTAAAATTTTTATAAGATTGATTGTTGCCATTCTGATGTGGTGATCGACAGGTGATTCACATGGAGATGGTGGCACATCGGGATTCAACGATTGAAGACCGATGTCTAATCAGGTCTATTTTTGCGTACCCGGTCCATGTATCAGTGTTATTTTTCTAAAGTACTGTCATTATAGATTTGATCTGCATGTGTTTATATCACTCTAGTGTTTGGCTTATTTATTTGGTTAAATGTTGTATACTGTCAAAGAAATGCTTAGATTAAAATACTTTTCGAAAATATTAATAAGTAATAAAAACAGAAAAATTCCTAAAAAATGGAAAATTAAGGAAAAACTCAAAAAAATTTGAGAAAAATTACAGAAAAATTCTAAAAAATTCCCAAAGCTAAAAAATACCGAAAATTGCCATTTTTGGTATTTTTCTCCCATTTAATCCAAAATGACGATTTTACCCCTCAAAGGGTAAATCGTCTTTGATATTCCGATGAATTGAGGAAATTGCTTAGAATTTGGTGATGGGCCAGATAGGTGGTTAAACCTTATGTCTAAGATTTCCACATTTCATTTCCACTTTTAGAAAATGACGATTTTACCATTCGAATGGTAAATCGGTTTCTAAAATTCCAGAAAATCATGAAAATTGCAAAAAAAAACTAGGAGATGGGTCAATTGAGTGACCAAACCTATTTTTGACATTGTTTTACTCCGGATTCATTCCGAAATGATGATTTTGCCCTTTTTGGGCAAATCGTCCCTTTTGTCTCAAAATTACGACTTTACCCCTTATGGGTAAAATCATGTCTAAATCATTCCTAAGCTTGATTGATACTTATTTAGGCTAATAGAGCCTTATTAGGAGTGTCATGTTGATTTGATGTGTTTATTTTGCATATTTGGATTCATTGATTTGCGCATTTTATTATTGATTGTGATTGCTAGGATAGTCATTCCTATTTGCATGAATTCCTAGATTTAGGATTCGTACTCCACTCATCTGCATGAAATCTTAGGTCAGAAAATTCAGTCAACTTAGGTACCGAAAGGGCGTCAACTCTGACAGTTGACGTAACTAAGTCCCCGAACTCATTTCTCTGGTTATCGCAGAATTGACTAGAAACTCCCGACTATTCAATAGGGTGGTCCAATCATACCTTCCAAAAAATGATTGGTGGCGACTCCATGGCATGCACACTTAGCACATGTCACTAGACCACACTGAAGGCCGACTACGCATACCTCCGTTGCGATTTGGGTAACGGGCCTTGGGAAAGGCCCGCGTCCGACCAGACTGGACGGCCCATTAGCCCTCGAGAGCCCACGGCGAATCTCGAGAGGGTCGCGACAATCACATGACTGCCTCTGCTCATTATTTCACTCAACAGACTGCACTCAAAAATCCAGAAAGGTTCTTTACAGCCGATGGATCCTCTCTTACTGCTACTATGCGAGGCCAACTTACTATCCCTGGCAGTTTTAATGTGCCTAATCTGTTGCATATACCGAACTTAGCCCTGAATCTTTTATCTGTTGGGCAACTTGCCGATATGGGTTATGTGGTGACATTTACTGTTGATTCTTGTGTTGTACAAGATCGTACGAGTGGCCGGACGATTGGCAGGGGTCGTAGACATAGAGTATTGTACTTGATGCAGCATCTCCAGCTTCCTTCACCTCAACCTGTTCTTGCCATATTCGATCTTGACTGTTGGCACCAGCGCCTAGGTCATATATATACTTCTCGTTTGTCTTTTCTGCATCAGCAGGGTGCACTTGGACATGTTTCATCTACTGTTATGCGTCCTTGTACTAGTTGCTCTTTAGCTAAACAATCTGCACCTCCTTTTCCTATTAGTTCTTCTGTTTCCACTTCTTGTTTTGACTTAATACATTCAGATGTTTGGGGTCCTGCTCCTCAAATTTCTAAAAGTAGATTCAAGTATTATCTATCGTTCATTGATGATTATTCTCGTTATACATGGGTTTATTTTAAGCGCTCTCGTGATGAATTTCGCTCTATCTATAAGAACTTTACAGCCATGATATCTACTTAATTCTCTAAAACTATTAAAGTTTTTCGTTCTGATTCTGGTGGGGAGTATATTTCTGCAGTTTTTCGTTCTTTCTTAACTTTTTAGGGAACCTTACCTCAGTTGTCTTGTCCCGGTGTTCCTGCTTAAAATGGTCTTGCTGAACGAAAACATCGTCATATTTTAGATACTACTCGTGCTCTCCTATTATCCAATTAGGTTCCTACTGAATTTTGGGCTGAAGCACTATCTACTGCTATCTATCTCATAAATCGACTTCATTCTCTCGTCCTCTCCAAAGCCACCACTCACCAACGTCTTTTCTCAAAACTACCTACTTATCATCAACTTCGTATTTTTGGCTGTACGTGTTATGTGCTTCTTCCACCCCATGAGTGTACCAAACTCTCTGCAAAGTCAGTTCGATGTGCTTTCTTAGGTTACAGTATAGAACACAAAGGCTATAGGTGTTATGATCCTTCTTCAAGACGTATTTGTATCTCTCGTAGTGTTCAGTTCTTTGAGCACCTACCATTCTTTTCCGCTGCCTCTACTTCTTCATAGTTTTCTTCATCTGTATTTATGGATTTTCCTCTTGATTCATCTCCTCTTCCTCCTCTTATATCTTTTCCGTCAGATCCAGTGTCACCACCTTCTCCTAATATGCCTCATCTTTTGTCTACTTCACCTGCTACTTCGACGCCTCTTGACGATTCTCATCCACCATCCCCTCGGCGGAATCCTCCGCTAGATCGTCGTCCTCCACTAGGTATGTGGCGGCCACAAGTTATTCTGATGAGTTTGGTTCCTTTTTTGCTACTATCCACACTTTGCAGGAACCATCAAATTATCGTATGGCCGTACAACATGATGAATGACGTGATGCTATGTCTGAGGAATTATCTGCTCTAGAACGCACTGGTACGTGGGATCTTATGCCTCTTCCACTAGGAAAATCCTTAATATCTTATCGTTGGATATATAAAATAAAGACCCACTCTGATGGACGCATTAAGGGCTATAAAGCACGTCTTGTTGCACGTGGTTTTGATAAGGAGTATGGGATCGATTATGAGGAGACATTTGCTCCTGTTGCCAAAATGGCTTCTATTCGTACTCTTCTTGCAGTAGCTTCTATTCGTAATTGGCCTCTTTTTCAGCTTGATGTGAAGAATGCTTTTCTTCATGGGGTTCTTCAGGAGGAGCTCTATATGCAGCCACCTCCAGGTCTGCCTCATTCGCCCGGCCAGGTATGTCGTCTTCGTCAGGCTCTTTATGGTTTCAAACAAGCTCCTCGAGCTTGGTTTGAACGGTTTGCAGATGTCTTTCGGTCAGCTGGCTTTGTTCAGAGTGAGAATGATCATGCTATGTTTACTCATACCTCTTCAGCTAGTTGTACTATTCTACTACTCTATGTAGATGATATGATTATTACTGGGGATAACTCTGTTCATATTGCTTATACTAAGCAACATCTTCACCGTCAGTTTGCTATGAAAGATTTGGGTTTCCTATGTTATTTTCTCGGTATTGAGGTTGCTCGCAGTCGACGTGGTATTCTTCTCTCCCAGCAGAAGTACATTGCTGATATTTTAGCTCGTGCTGAGTTATCTGATACTCGTACTTCAGCTACTCCTGTTGAACTTCATTTGTAGCTTCGTCCGAATGATGGTGAGCTTCTATCTGATGTCACTCGTTACCGGGCTCTTGTTGGCAGTCTTGTCTATCTTACAACCGCTCGTCCTGATATAGCATATGCTGTTCATCTTGTTAGTCAGTTTGTCACGGCTCCTCGTACAATTCATTATGTTGCTGTACTCCGAATTTTGCAATATCTTCGTGGTACTCTGACACGCTCAGTTTTTCTTCCATCGACTTCCTCACTTGCTCTCGTGCTTACTCTGATGCTGATTGGGCTTCGGATGTTACTGACCGCAAGTCCATTACAGGATTTTGTATCTTTCTATGTGATTCTCTGATTTCTTGATGTGCCAAGAAGCAACCTGTTGTATCTCGCTCTTTCACTGAGTCTGAGTATTGTGCTATGGCTGACACTACTGTTGAGATTATTTGGCTTCGTCGTCTTCTTTCTGATCTTGGTGTTGCCTCCTCTGCTCCCATTCCTCTTCATTGTGACAACAAGAGTGCTATTCACATTGCTACAAATCCGGTGTTTCATGAGCGTACCAAGCATATTGACATTGATTGTCATATTACGCGCCATCAACTCCAAGCACATATCATTTCTCTTCCCTTTGTGGCCTCCGTAGCCCAACTTGCTGACTTATTCACCAAATCTCTTACATCACAGCGCTTTGCTGATCTTCTTTCCAAACTCTCATTGGTTGATCCACCTTGAGTTTAAGGGGGGTGTTAGATATATTATTTAGATATATTGTATATATTACAAGTAGGTCTTTTGTGTATTTACTTTCTTACCCTTCTTTGTATGTATATTTATATTGGCCTTGTGTCTAATTGTAAATGACGATTCCATTATTCAATTCTCAATTCTATCAATTACCTCAATGTAATAATAGTGAGGAGATTATTTTAAAAAAATAGTGGAAATTTGATTTTTTTTTTCATTTTAAAGCTTTATTATAATGTGGATCACTTGATATGCTTATGAAAAAGTCATCGATTATTTAACGCATTTCCATGCGGCGTGTCTTTTGTTTTTCTCTACCTTCACTCCATCATTAGTTGAATAGATTGGAACATTAAGATGCGACTAATACTAGCTCCAGCTAGATATATGAAACCGGATTGGAAGGTAGTGACAAGCGAAAGCACACAAGGCCGTGTTAGGGTTTAGACAACCTTTCGCAGAGGAACGAGAGTTGCGGATGTGGGACGCCTCACGTCTCGTTCTTGAAGCTCTCCGGCCACGAGCACGACCGTGAGCTCAGCAACTACTTGCGCCGGAAGCTCTCCGGCCAGCCTATCCGACCGCCTCATCCCTTCATGGACCTCAATGTCTACAACTGCACCCCTCAACAGCTCTCCAGTCAGTGCCTTCGTCTTTTTTTAAGTTTGATTTACAAACGATGATATACTCACTCTCCCCTTCTTGGCAACACGCAGGATTAAACGGGGCCGGTGGCGGATTCTGGAAGGCCATCGGGTCTGCGGAGAAAATAGTTCATCGAGGGCAAGTCATCGGCTGGAACAGGCCGCTCGTTTACTACCTCGGCAAGCCTCAGAGAGACGTCAACACCGGTTGGATCATGCACGAGTTCACAGCCAAGGACGCTGATTACAATAATAATAAAAAAAAAAACCCAAGAGGACGACCGGCAAGAACGACATGCAGGTTGGGACCCTAGCATTCTGCAACTAAAAGGTGCCACATAGGTAGGTCGGGTCGATTATGATCCAAACTGTATTGACTTATTTAACTCGTTTTGACTTATTTTTCATATAGTACAAATCTGACGACACATACCCAACCTAACCCATATTATTTAAATACTTACATTCATGCAAATGAAATTTTTTAAATTTTAAAAAACTAAAAAACACTATTTTTTATTTTCTAAAAATATTTTTTATTGTTAAAAAATTATTTTACTTTTTAAAAAATTACTTTTAATTTTATTTTCTATTTCCTCCGGTGGTGGATGGGGGTGGACAGTGGATGGCAGCAACATTCCAGAACATTTTTATTTTTATTTTTATTTTTGTTTCTTTGTAAGAATTTAAAAATAAAGAATATAACCTAACATACCTAAGTTGAGTGCTTGGCAAGCTGCAGGTCACGGGCCGAAAATGGATCGAAAATATATTGGGTTAAAACCCACGTTCGAATAAGTTTTATAAGCCTAAACCCATATTTGACCCATTTTTTAAATTGCAGAACTCATATATGATCTAAGTGAATAAAAGTGGGTAAAAAAAATGGGTCAAGACACATATTGACATCTCTATCTGCAACCGACTAGTTCGAGAAATGTAGCATTGGAAACTTTTGAAATTCAAATATGACTTCCCTTTGAGTGGTGATAAAATTGTTTCCTTACGGATTAATGCCTCTTTGTTCAGCTTATGGCTATGTGATATGCAAGACACACATGAAGAGGTGCAAGTCTGACGCAGGGTAAGCGATAACAGGAAAACAATTCTACAGAATATTCTGAATTCAATTAATAGAAGTCTGAAAATTACAAAGAGATAAACGTCATTTATATAGATAGGACTCCTAAAGGAAATAGAATTACGCAAGATAACACTAAAACGAATCAAATCTAAAAACAATCAAGTCAAATATTGGCCTAAAGATAATTCTAAATTTCTTAAAATAGAAAAACTATCCGAAAAGACATCTAAACTACTCGATCACGTTCTCCAAGCAACTACACCCTAGTTGTCCTACATAATTTCTCCTCTTCTTCAGAAGAACTCGTCCTCGAGTTCATCGTATCTGGATCTACTTTCTCTTATACTTCCAGTGCCTCTTCATCTTCCTTTTCCTCTTTTGACCTTTTTTTATGGAATTGATGGGTATCCAAGGAAACTAACCACATCTCGAAATCTTGTGCTTTCCATTCTCGCTCGATTTTAATTTTCATCTCAGAGCAAGATAGTAGTGACACTGAGCCATCCGAAAGCCCCACTACTATCGATGTAGCTGAAGGATTTCAATCCAGGCATATGCACATATAAGAACTGATTTTTTCACTGGTGTCCTCTCTTATGACAAGACTTTTTTTTTCTTCCGATCAATCCGAAGAACTCTCCAAGCCATGAATTTTGACATAACCTTCTGAGTCAGCTTGCGCCAACAAGGGATGTCCAATGTTAGCTTCAACATGGCTCCATTTGATATAAAAAATACCAGTGGATTCCAAACAGTGTAATAAATCAAGTTGGCCTGAACCAGCATTGACTTTGAAGAGTACTATGTTGCCAGATCGAGAAGGAATATTGCCTTCTTGCAACATGTAAGTCGTAGCATCAAAATTGTTTGTGACAGCTTTAATATGATTGTTGTGCTGATCATGCGTCAATACCACCAATTGCTCCGGTCGATGGTCTCATCAACCTCCTCCGCGCTTCCATCGCCGTTGTTGTCGCCCACACGTTCTTCCCCTTCAGCTGCAAAATCGCCCATCACCGGGACGTCTGCATCAAGGACGAAAATCGGCGCCTCGTCATCCAACGCGGTGGAATCCCAATCATCCATCTCACAAATCGGCATCTGCACCGCCGTTTGGGAAATGTAGTTAAGGGCAACCTCGTGTTCTTGACTTGATTCCTTCTGCTCGTTCCTTGCCTGCCTAATTGGAGCAAGCGAGCCATATTCGTGGTTGTCGCGACCCGTCCGAAAGCGGACGCGGCTAATGGATTACCGATCGCGGGTCTTGGATCGGCGCGGGCCCTCCCAGGCCCATACCAAATCGCGGCGGGAGTATTTTTCAAAGGGATTCGACGATAACAGTCGATCGCTTTCGACCTTAGTGTGGTCGTGGTGGCATGTGCAACTTGTGCATGCATTTGGAGTCGCCACCGGTCTTTCTTGGAGGGTAGACCGGAAACCTTATTGACCGATTGGGAGAGATCGATCAATTCTGCGGAACCAGAGATTTTGGGTTCGGGGACTTGGTTACGTTGATGTCATTACCAACGCCCTTTCGGTACCTAACGCGAGTGATTTTCCCTAACTAGGATTTCATGCAGGCGCAATTTTGGGTGAGGTAAGTCTGACTTTGCACATTAACCAGTTTAACATGCTCACGTAATCATAATAAATAAATAGATGCCAATCACATAAACATCTATCCTACGTGGTGATCATGGAATTATGATTTAATGGGTCTCGAGCCAATGAGACCACATTTAATCATTTTAATATTTTAATAACGGAGAGCCGCTCTTCGCTTCTTCTTGGTTTCTTGAACTCTTCAAGAATTAGGCCCCAAAGAGCTCGCCGACTTAAAAGGCTCCTCCGCGTAATCCTCGTAGCATTTACATCAACAATTGACTATGCTAAAAATAAAGATTACATGAAAAATAAAAGGAGTACGCAGTCTCCATTTAATAATTACAACCCCAAATATATAAATAATTATCATACATTCATATATACATCAATCACATTGATTAGGGATTTTTCCATGATCACCACCCTTTCACGTAAGTAATAAATTCACAATTTAAAACTTAGGAAGGCACAATAAAAATTCTACGTTGAATCATATTCAGAATTTTTACGTAAAATAAGATAGCCATAAATTTTCGATTCAAAATTGATTTAGTCTCAATTTTTGCTACGTTGATTAATTTATCATATAAAATAATCAATCTCCATTAGCCATGTAAGACGAACAATTCGTTAATACATATTGGCCATAGTATTGCAAAAATTACAAAAAATCAATTAAATGCACGAAAACACCTAAGGATTGGCTCTGATACCACTGTTGGGATCCACGTAACACGTAGCGGAAATAAATAACAACCCATACATGTATCTCCAGAGGCGTACTTCGTGCATTTCAATCGAAAAAAATCACAAAGTCTCAAAGGGAGTAAATAGATTACCTCTCGTAGCGTGCTTGAACGGAGGTGTCGGTTCGATGTTCTTCGATCTCAGCCTCCACAAGTGTTAGGCATCTAATTCGGATGCACCACCAATTGACGAACGGGGAGACGACTAATAACTCCACAACAATTGTGCTAGCAATATGCGGAATTAATATTCCGAACTTAGTATATTTTGCTCTCTCAAGATTATGAGAATATAGAGAGTGTTTGTGTTCTTCTCTCTAAGCTCTCAAAAATTTGCACACTCTACAAAATGTCTCCCCCTCAACCTCAAAACTCTTGCCATCCTTTTATAGCCAAAAATACCTTCCAATAAATTGTATTTAAAAATAGCACTAACAATTATAAATTCTATCTAAAAATAGCACTCACAAATAAATGACATTTAAAAATAGCACTAACAATAGCACTCACAATTTATAATACAAAAATGCTATTTAAAAATAGCACTAACAATAGCACTCACAATTTATAATACAAAAATGCTATTTAAAAATAGCACTAACAATTATAAATTCTATCTAATAATAGCACTCACAATTTATGATAAATAAATGCCATTTAAAAATAGCACTAACAATAGCACTCACAATTTATGATAAATAAATGTCATTTAAAAATAGCACTAACAATAGCACTCACAATTTATAATACAAAAATGCTATTTAAAAATAGCACTAGCAATAGCACTCACAATACAAAAATGCTAAAAAAAGGCACTAACAAAGGTGTTAAAAATAATAACCATTATTATTATTACAAGAGTTAAAGAGGTTACCAAACAGTACAAATATGCATAACGTATAAATACGTATGACATATAAATACGTAGAGCATATGTATACATCCGTGAAACCGGGGACTAATTGAAAGAAAAATGTGCAATTAAGCCCTTTTGGTAAAAATTGATTAAATTGGAGGGCAAATTGACCTAATTGCACTTTAAGACTTTAGAATCCAATGTCATAGCTTATAAAAAGTGAGAATTGAAAACTAAAAGACTCGAAAATGATTTTTTTTTTTTTTAGGCTCGGTTCGGGTTTATGTTTGTGAAGGAACATAGTGACCCGAGCCGAATTTTTGAGATTTAAAGTGACACACTTGAAGAGGAAATTAAAAAAAAAATTATCGAATATTTTTGGGTATTTTTCTGACCACGAATGGTATTTTTCTGATTTTTTGGGTATTTTTATAATTAAATAAACTCGAAAAATATTAAAAATACCAAAAAATATTTTTTATTCAAAATTGGTTCCTAAGGCTAAACCAAGGCTTCCAAAGTTGATTTTGTAATTTTATGACCTTTTTTGATATTTTTAATTAATTTTAAAGAATAAAAATCACAATAATAAATGGTAAAAAAATCAGGTGTCAACAGCTGCCCCTCTTTGAGAGGAATCTTGTTAGAGGTTTCTCTCAAAGATAAGGTGGCACCTGATTCCTAACCGACTCAACTGGGAAAATAAGAGAAGAAATGTTATGACATCGGATCCTTAAGCCTATTGATAAAAGCTCAAATCAATCCCCGGTTTGCTCTAACAATTTGAACATGGGCCGGAGTGAGAGAGGCATACCTGAAGCTCACCTGTCGGATGCTGCCGGTTGCGACGACTTTCAAGAAGATGCCTAGGACTCGTCATTCAGAATATCCTAGGGAGATTAAGCTCTGACCTGTATGGTAGGTCATACCATGATGGGATTCCTAACTTGTAGGAACCTAAGAAAGGCGCATCCCACGCTTTGGGATTTGCCAAGGATTTTGATCCGTATGGTGGATCAGACCTTTGTGTTGATCCTTACTGCGATATTTATCAATGAGTTGACCCTTATGGCGGTTTCTACCAATGAATTGACCCTTATGGCGGTTTCTACCATATGTGACCCTTCAGGCGGTTTCTACCATTAATGTGATCCCTCAGGCGGTTTCTACCTTGGTTTGACCCTTCAGGCGGTTTCTACCTTGAGTTGACCCTTCAGGCGGTTTCTACCTTTGATTTGACCCTTCAAGCGGTTTCTACCTTGTGTTGACCCTTCAGGCGGTATCTACCATGTGTTGACCCTTCAGGCGGTATCTACCTTGTGTTGACCCTTCAAGCGGTATCTACCTTTGATTTTGACCCTTCAGGCGGTATCTACCTTTGATTTGACCCTTCAGGCGGTATCTACCATATTTTGACCCTTCAGGCGGTATCTACCTTGATTTGACCCTTCAGGCGGTATCTACCATCATTTGACCCTTCAGGCGGTATCTACCGTTGTTTTGCTTTGAAAAGGGGTCTCATGACGAGGGTTCTCCACGTCCGATGAGACTGCCTGATTTTTGAAAAGGGGTCCCGAGACGAGGGTTCTCCCCGTCTATTGAGATTGCTTGATTTTTTTAAAAAAGGGGTCCTGGGACGAGGGTTCTCCACGTCATGTTATGACTGTTTGATATTTTTGAAAAGGGGTCCTAGGACAAGGGTTCTCCACGTCATGCTAGGACTTGGGTCTGTTGAGGCGACATTCTGGGAGCTGGGTTCTCCAGGTATCCTGCAGAAAGTTCAAACCTGAAAGATTTTTCTTCACCAAGAAAATGTTAATAATCTTTGGGAAGACAATAATTGTCCAATTGAAAAAATTTTATGACTTAAGTTTTAGTCATGAAATGTACATTTTGATGCTGGAGGTTATCCAAAGCATTCTTACAACATGCAAATGTGATCACAAATTCCTTGCATGGAAAATTTGGATCAACAGTTTGAAAATTCCAAAAAGAGTTTGTTCAAAACATCAATTGGAATATTTCTCGACAAGGAGGTCTTCTCACCTGTTTTGAGATAGTGGTTTTTATAGGGGATGCACTCAATTCCCTACTAACCTGTGCCTAGGTTTTAGGCTCATTCGCAGCGCATACATTTTGATCGGTCGGGAGGTCTTCCATGGGACCGTAATGTTGGGCTTGGTTATTGATCTTCAAGGGGGACCCGCCTTGGAGTCGAGGCCATTGAATAAAAATTTTCATCATCTGCTTCGGGTTTACAAGTCAAGAACCCTGCAAAATGAGAAAGAAATAGTCTTGCTCGTACTTCTTCGAGCTAAGCTATATGTTAACCCAAGTGTCTTAGTCAGAGAAGACTGTTTCAGGGTTATGATGTTGGTAAGATTGGGGACCGAAAAAGGCTTGTTTTTGGCCCAGAATTTATGAGGGGATTGACATTGGTGATCATTGCAAATTTGTCACCTGTCTTTTCCATTCTGCATCTTCAGTTTTTGAGGTGTGCAACCGCTTTTGAGGTGTGCACAAGTCCTTTAGAGAGCGTCTCTTGTTGCATTAAGAAGGTTGACAACTCTGTCTGCGCCTTTCCTCCGCGCTTGACATCATTTGGAGAGCAGTCTTTTTATCTGACTCCTTTACGAATTTTCTCTTTTCCCATCCAAGTTTCACTGGGAATCAAGCAAACAGCTTGCACGAGCATCGGCCTCGCTTTTACCAGGCACTTTGCTTTTTCTTGATGCGGTGGATTTTTCTCATTCATTTTTGGAATCCCGCTTTTTTCTCATCTTCATGGGATCATGTTAGACATATAGTCTAAACATGCTTTAAATATCAGTCCGGGAATTCTCTTCGTAATCCCTGAGTCTTGAACTCTTCCATTTTTGAAGTGGTGTGGCATCCGTCTTGGAATGATCACCAATGGGTTCATGAAATGAATTTGCAGGCTCAAGTTGGCTGTGCAAAGGATTTGGTGTGTGGGATAGAGAAATAAATGCTTCTCGTCATCCTATGGCACTTGGATTACCATATAAACAATACACAAAGATTAATGTTAGTCCGAGCAAGAAAATTTCTAACCATTTTCTCCTGATGCTGCTGGACTCATCTCCATTCTGCCCCAATGTGGGGTGGTTCTTGACAGGGTTAAGAATGAAAATCGCCGTTCAAATGGGTTGTCAATGGTCACCTGTAGTGTTTGGGGATATGAAACGAATGCCTCCGTCGTCCCAATCCATGTAATCGCTGCGAATGGTCCCTACTTCCGTAGGTCCAGATTTTGCTGTCTGATCCGCTCCACTCCTCTCTCAAGTGTGTATAGGACGTGTTTGGATTTAGGCTTTGCCTCTCGTCTTTTGAGGAAGTGCCCTTTTGATTGTTTTGAACAATTTTTATTGGAAAAATCTCTTTCATTTTCTCCAGAAATTTTACCCGTCAAAGGGGATTTTATGATGCCCCATGCATGTTCTTATTCATGTTCAGACAACCTCCTGTTTCAAAACATGAATGCTAATGAAATTTGAATTCTATGTCTTTTCTAGACACTAGATTCTGAAAGCTTTTCTTTTCTTCTCTATTTTTTATTCCACATCTTCAAGGGATTTGGGAGAGGGATACTTACCTGTCCGTCGCGGCTGGAGATCCCTGAAAATGCGGAAGAAACATGTTATTGTTCGTTCATGAATTTTTCAAAAAATTAGAACGATACATCTTACCCTTGGTCATGTATTCCAACGGGTAATACATGGTATGTGAAAACCTGTTTCGCCTTGATGGCGATCCCCTCTATCTTGTGGCCTTGATCCCCCCGTTTTGTTGGCGATGAATCATTCTCAAGGATTTGCCCCAGAGGAGATCCATTTGTGTTTTCGGACGCATTCCAACGCCACTCTTCAGAGTTCCTTTTATTCAAGAAAAATGAAATTTTTATCAGAATGTATGTCAAAGCATGAAGTGTGGAAGCGATACTTTTTACCATCCACTAGGTCTTATAATCAAAGACCATCTCTTGGAATCCTGACTTCCGAGGCTAATGATTCTATTCGCCTCCCTGTTAGCGCGCTATCTTCTTTTGAGGCTTTCGGCACCAACAACTTCCTGTTAAATGAGTAAAAACTCGTGTTAGGCATGTGGTCTTTGAAGACCAAACTGGATGATACAAAGTTACCGTCCACCCAGATTTGTATCATGGGGTTTACTTCTGATGCGGATGACTCTGTTATTGCGTCCATTGACTTTGCCAGAGGAGAAACGTCCGGCGTACAAATGATTCACTTGCCCCAGTTAGGTATGGTTTTGTTGTTTGTCATCTTTGGATTCGGTGACCCTGATTTGATGCGCTTTCATGGGGGATCATGAGAGTTTGCCCCCGGTTTGGCTCCTCAAAGCAAATAGGGGAACCCGCTCCCATTTATTTTTGCCGGTTCTGGTCATTTATCTCAATTGCCAAAGTCTTCGGTTATTATTTTATCTATCCCTAGACAACTTGACAATCTAGGGATTTGTCGTGTAGCGATTTGGTGATATTCTCGATCACAGTCGCCATTTGAAATATTTGATGTTTCCTTTTTTTCCGGGTAGTGGAGCGATTTGTCCCTAGCCACTGGATGCTTTGTCTGGGACTGGCTGATTTAGTCGTAGGCAATTTGATCCTGCCGCATTGACGCATTCAGGCTATTTGACATCCGCGAGAATGGGTTTACTCGTGATTGGGTACTTCAACAACCTGCGCGATGAAAGGAGTGAAAGAGTCAATCACCGCGTAAGGAGCTTTAATTGAAACGATTACAGATTTACTATCCCAGCTCTAGTCACTTCGGGCATCCAGGAGGATGGAAATTCTTCAGTGGTCCCATTCATTTTTGTCATCACCTGTAAGAATGGAAAACCATATCAGCTTGTGAATAAATCAATTTAATTTGGAACGAATATACCCTTTTCGACTTCAAGAGAGCCGATCCAAATTAGGTTGCCCCAGCTGGGCGACGTCTGGTTTGTCATTTGAATGCATGAGCTTTTGGGTGCATTGTCTCTTTTATCACCTGAGATAAAAAAAAATGGAGAAAAATTTATCCCCAGATCTGATTATAAATCAATTAGGAACGATACGTCCTTTTACCAAACGAGTGGCTCTGCGGCCAAATGTATTTTACATTGAAGAGACGAATTCCACCATGCTCCACGGGTTTGGGGAATTTACCCCTATTTTCGATAGAAATGAGCCTTATCGAGATGTATACAATACAAATAGATCCCTAATACAATCAATCTAAGAGACGAGATAGAGAGGACCCAAGCAAAATTAGTCTTATACAAGAGAACTAAAAATGCCAAACCAATCAAAGGAATGTGGTCTGAACACTTGGAGATGCCCCAGTTCCAGTCTTCGAGATGTGACTCCAGGATCACCGATTTTTTTTTTTAGGTGGTTTTAGATATATCAACCATCTAAAGACATGCACATGAGACAAGTGAGGATAAAACTTCTAAAAATCAAAGGATTTGGCACCTAAGGTCAAGGTTCCCACCTCGAGTTCTAGAAAGAGCAGATTCCATTGCACAACTATCGTTGCATTGGGGCTCGATCCATAGCTCAAAATGAGTGGAATTGAAAAGTGGATTACCCCGTGTTTTTCCTCACGGAGATTCCATTTTCAATCCCTTCTATTGTTTTCCTATAGACGGCGCCCGGGGTTTTAGGCGCGGTTGTGTGTATTTTCGGTGTCGTGCTAAAGCGATAAACATGCATCTTATTTAACAATCACCGCTTCAATATAAAACATACACACAATCATTCATTCCTACGCCAACCTGCATAAGACAATGTTAATCACAGACTACCCCCCTTATCACTCCAATCTGCAAAAACATATAACACCTATCATGAGTGGACTTACCTTACCTTCAAGAGCGCCTGCAGGGTTAGAAAAATCACTCAGCGTTTTAATTACGGCCTAAGTCCACTTGGGGTCTAGAACCATAGGTTCTAGAACACAGTTTCCCCAGCGGAGTCGCCAGCTGTCGCGACCCGTCCGAAAGCGGACGCGGCTAATGGATTACCGATCGCGGGTCTTGGATCGGCGCGGGCCCTCCCAGGCCCATACCAAATCGCGGCGGGAGTATTTTTCAAAGGGATTCGACGATAACAGTCGATCGCTTTCGACCTTAGTGTGGTCGTGGTGGCATGTGCAACTTGTGCATGCATTTGGAGTCGCCACCGGTCTTTCTTGGAGGGTAGACCGGAAACCTTATTGACCGATTGGGAGAGATCGATCAATTCTGCGGAACCAGAGATTTTGGGTTCGGGGACTTGGTTACGTTGATGTCATTACCAACGCCCTTTCGGTACCTAACGCGAGTGATTTTCCCTAACTAGGATTTCATGCAGGCGCAATTTTGGGTGAGGTAAGTCTGACTTTGCACATTAACCAGTTTAACATGCTCACGTAATCATAATAAATAAATAGATGCCAATCACATAAACATCTATCCTACGTGGTGATCATGGAATTATGATTTAATGGGTCTCGAGCCAATGAGACCACATTTAATCATTTTAATATTTTAATAACGGAGAGCCGCTCTTCGCTTCTTCTTGGTTTCTTGAACTCTTCAAGAATTAGGCCCCAAAGAGCTCGCCGACTTAAAAGGCTCCTCCGCGTAATCCTCGTAGCATTTACATCAACAATTGACTATGCTAAAAATAAAGATTACATGAAAAATAAAAGGAGTACGCAGTCTCCATTTAATAATTACAACCCCAAATATATAAATAATTATCATACATTCATATATACATCAATCACATTGATTAGGGATTTTTCCATGATCACCACCCTTTCACGTAAGTAATAAATTCACAATTTAAAACTTAGGAAGGCACAATAAAAATTCTACGTTGAATCATATTCAGAATTTTTACGTAAAATAAGATAGCCATAAATTTTCGATTCAAAATTGATTTAGTCTCAATTTTTGCTACGTTGATTAATTTATCATATAAAATAATCAATCTCCATTAGCCATGTAAGACGAACAATTCGTTAATACATATTGGCCATAGTATTGCAAAAATTGCAAAAAATCAATTAAATGCACGAAAACACCTAAGGATTGGCTCTGATACCACTGTTGGGATCCACGTAACACGTAGCGGAAATAAATAACAACCCATACATGTATCTCCAGAGGCGTACTTCGTGCATTTCAATCGAAAAAAATCACAAAGTCTCAAAGGGAGTAAATAGATTACCTCTCGTAGCGTGCTTGAACGGAGGTGTCGGTTCGATGTTCTTCGATCTCAGCCTCCACAAGTGTTAGGCATCTAATTCGGATGCACCACCAATTGACGAACGGGGAGACGACTAATAACTCCACAACAATTGTGCTAGCAATATGCGGAATCAATATTCCGAACTTAGTATATTTTGCTCTCTCAAGATTATGAGAATATAGAGAGTGTTTGTGTTCTTCTCTCTAAGCTCTCAAAAATTTGCACACTCTACAAAATGTCTCCCCCTCAACCTCAAAACTCTTGCCATCCTTTTATAGCCAAAAATACCTTCCAATAAATTGTATTTAAAAATAGCACTAACAATTATAAATTCTATCTAAAAATAGCACTCACAAATAAATGACATTTAAAAATAGCACTAACAATAGCACTCACAATTTATAATACAAAAATGCTATTTAAAAATAGCACTAACAATAGCACTCACAATTTATAATACAAAAATGCTATTTAAAAATAGCACTAACAATTATAAATTCTATCTAATAATAGCACTCACAATTTATGATAAATAAATGCCATTTAAAAATAGCACTAACAATAGCACTCACAATTTATGATAAATAAATGTCATTTAAAAATAGCACTAACAATAGCACTCACAATTTATAATACAAAAATGCTATTTAAAAATAGCACTAGCAATAGCACTCACAATACAAAAATGCTAAAAAAAGGCACTAACAAAGGTGTTAAAAATAATAACCATTATTATTATTACAAGAGTTAAAGAGGTTACCAAACAGTACAAATATGCATAACGTATAAATACGTATGACATATAAATACGTAGAGCATATGTATACATCCGTGAAACCGGGGACTAATTGAAAGAAAAATGTGCAATTAAGCCCTTTTGGTAAAAATTGATTAAATTGGAGGGCAAATTGACCTAATTGCACTTTAAGACTTTAGAATCCAATGTCATAGCTTATAAAAAGTGAGAATTGAAAACTAAAAGACTCGAAAATGATTTTTTTTTTTTTAGGCTCGGTTCGGGTTTATGTTTGTGAAGGAACATAGTGACCCGAGCCGAATTTTTGAGATTTAAAGTGACACACTTGAAGAGGAAATTAAAAAAAAAATTATCGAATATTTTTGGGTATTTTTCTGACCACGAATGGTATTTTTCTGATTTTTTGGGTATTTTTATAATTAAATAAACTCGAAAAATATTAAAAATACCGAAAAATATTTTTTATTCAAAATTGGTTCCTAAGGCTAAACCAAGGCTTCCAAAGTTGATTTTGTAATTTTATGACCTTTTTTGATATTTTTAATTAATTTTAAAGAATAAAAATCACAATAATAAATGGTAAAAAAATCAGGTGTCAACAGTGGTCACCAGCTTTAGCGTTACCACCGTCTAACACATCCAGTTTTGCTTGAACCACTTCTCGGCCAACGTCTACATGGGCCCGCTCAACGAGACTGACTGGCTCAAGAGCTTCAGAGGTCTTGGCGGGAGAATAGGAGAAAGAAGGGCACAAAGAATCTAGCAAGTGGTTTGAATTTAACGAGTCTTGTTCATAGTCAGGTGCAAGGAACCGAACCTTTAATATTTGTTTCATCCGTCTCCACGTTCGGGTGGAAGCTTTTCCTTGTTGGAGTCGAGATATTTGCGCTTGCTCCCACCAGGCTAAAGCGTCGTGCCTCAACTTGTTCGCCATGAGTTTTACTTAACGGTCCTCATCGATCTCCATGGCTTCAAAGAACTCCTCAACCTCCCAGAGCCAATCCAGAAAGTCTTCGATATCCAAATTGCCGTTGAAGGTAGAGAGACCAACATTCAATTGATATTGTTCGGAATATCGTCGGTATCCTCTATGTTGACGACTCCCACGGGCATGCTCTCCTTAGAATCCTCCATAACAGTGACCTCCATGAATAGGCATGTCTTGGAAATCCTCTTCTTCAAAACTCTCGACATAGGCTTGTCGCCTTTGTCGGTGATGTCGGTGATTTGCCCCACGATCCATAGCTACTTCGGGATCACGAGCGACAGGAATTCGCTTGGCTGGAAGAACGCCAAGATTAGGGTTAGGTTTTGCAGACAACCGTTGGATGGCGGTAAGTAAATCTTGCATCCTCTGTTGGTGGTCATGCAGAATTCGCCGAGTTTCCTCAGCAAATTGCCGATTCTCCTAAACAAACTGGACCTCACGCGAAATAGGCTCATGGCCCTCAGCTGCGGAGGTGTTTCAATTCACGTTATTAGTCATCGTCACAAGGAGAAACTTCGCTCGATACCAAATGACGCAAGGTAAGCGATAACAGGAAAATAATTCCACAGAATATTCTGAATTCAATTGATAGAAGTCTGAAGATTACAAAGAGATGGACGTCCTTTATATAGATAGGACTCCTAAAGGAAATAGAATTACGCAAGATAACACTAAAACGAATCAAATCTAATCTAAACTAAAAGTAATCAAGTCAAATATTGCGCCTAAAGATAATTCTAAATTTATTAAAATAGAAAAACTATCCGAAAATATATCTAAACGACTCGATCATGTTTCTCCAGGCAACTACACACTAGTTGTCCTACATCAAAGTCGGAATCAAAGGACGCCAAAGAGGAAGGTAGCAAGACTGGCCAGAGGAAGAGCGCGGCTCTAACCGAGGATGGATACAAAGCTCCACACAAAGATCCGGGCAATCATAACTTCCACACTGAAAGTCCGTCTCCTGTTCCCTGACCGAATGGCGGTACGACTCAAGTCCTGGGGCCAGTGTGCTATTGCCGAGCTTTTAAGCGTGTGTGTCAATGTTCCCACGCCTGATCATCAACAGCAACAGCAACAGCCGCAGGGCAACAAAGAATGGCACAATTTGTTTCGCCTTGACTTAATGGAATTAGGTCTAAGCACTTGGGACTCGGTCCCGAGGGCCTAGGCCCAGCCTCGATGGACCTAAGCGTGAGTGACTAGGGACTCGACTCGGAGCTCTAGTCCTGGTTAGCTGCCAAGGCACGGGAACGAGTGTTGGGTTCCCCAAACGCAGAGTTTTTTATCCAAGCATTCATATCTTGTCATAATTTGAAAAGCGATTTTTGAATTTTTAAAATCAAAGTCATTTTCATGATAAGCTTTGGTAAAAAAAATCATTTTCTATTGATTCATCTCCTTAAGTGATCCAAACATCGTGAAATGAAAAAAAAAATTAATTTTTACAAAATAAACTAGAAAAAAAAAAGGCTTGAAACCCCCGTCGTCTCACCTTCTATAACGCCACCTCTGTCTTAACATCTCTTACATCCGTTACCTGCCCAAGGTTATAGACGACGAAAACTTCCCAATGGGAGGATCCAGACAATCAACACATTTGTCTTCCCGGCTTATATCGTCAGTTTTATTGAAATGCTAATAAAATTGATTATCTTGAAGGAGTAAATGCAATGTATCTTGAAGAGCCATTATGGAGAAGTAAATGCATCTTGAAGCATGCACCAAGGATTGGACTCATTAAGCATTGATGATGCCTTGTGAGTTTGATTGAGGTTGTCTTGTGAGTTAAGCATTGATGATGCCTTGTGAGTTTGATTGAGGTTGTCTTGTGTCTATACTCATTAAGCATTGATGATGCCTTGTGAGTTTGATTGAGGTTGTCTTCATAAGTGTTAGAATTTCCTCTATAAATACTTGAGTGAGTTTTATTGTAAGAAGAAAAGAGAGATAAGCCAAATCAAGTTCTTCAATATACAGAGTTTTCTCCATCTATTTCGTGCCTCGCTTTTATTTCCGAAAGGTCACCCATATTGTGTTTTTTGATTCCAACATTAGGTATCAGAGCTAGAATGGCATCTCCTAGTTCCGTTCAAATGCAGCTTCCAAAGTTGAACGGAAAGAATTTCAACAACTGGGCTGTCCAGATGAAGGTTCTGTTCAAATCGCAAGATTTGTGGAATCTGGTTGAAAGTGGCTACAATGAAGTAGCCGATGCCGAAGCATTCGAGGCTTTAAGAAAGGAGGAGAAAGAATCTCTGGTGGAGTCCCGGAAGAAAGATCAGAAAGCATTATATGCGATTTTTCAAGCCGTGGAGGAAACGATATTTGAAAAAATATCGAGTGCCGAGACAGCAAAAGCTGCCTGGGATATCTTGCAGAAATCCTACAAAGGCGATGATCGTGTCCGGCGGGTGCGGCTTCAGACTCTTCGAGGTGATTTCGAGTCTTTACACATGAATGACTCGGAAACAATATCGGCATATTTTGATCGTGTGCAGGCCATCGTTAACCAATTGAGGGTTAATGGTGAAGAACTTCAAGATGTTCGTGTCGTGGAAAAAATATTGAGGTCTTTGACCGAAAGATTTGACTACGTCGTCGCATTGATCGAGGAAGGACAAGACGTATCAACTCTCACGTTGGAGCGGTTGATGGGTTCATTATGCTCCCATGAGCAAAGAATGAATCAGAAGTCTATGGGTTCCGTTCCCGAGCAAGCATTGCAAAGTCGGGTCGCTCAACCAAACCGAGGAGGCTATCAAGGCGGTCAAGGTCGTGGAGGAGCCCGAGGTAGAGGTGAGAATTCAAATTTCACCAGAAAATTTAGAACACCTGACAAATCAAAAGTCAAGTGTTTTAAGTGTAATAAACTCGGACATTATAAATCCGAGTGCCATGCAAAGGCAACGTACGTGCCGGCGGAACATGCACATACCACAGATGCTGAAGAGTACATGGTACTAGCATGTGCGAATGATGATTCAACTATCGTGGATACCAACACATGGTATCTAGATACTGGGTGTAGCAACCATATGACCGGAAGAAAGGAGTTATTCTCACAGCTGGATGAGACAAGCCGTGGCGAAGTCAACTTCGGGAATAAATAAAAAATTCCCGTGATGGGCAAAGGTAACATTAATATCAAATCCAAAGATGGTACTAATGTTGCTATTGCAGATGTTTACTTTGTGCCAGGACTTTTTTGGAATTTGCCAAGTGTTGGGCAACTTTCCGAAAAGGACCACAAAGTTCACATTGAAAATGGAGTTTGCACAATCAGAGGTGTAAACAACAAGTTGATCACGACGGTACAAATGACGAAAAATCGGATGTTTCCCCTGACTCTTCAGACGAAGAATCTCTTGAGCTTTCAAGCGATGACGAAAGACAGCAGCTGGCTGTGGCATCTTCGATTTGGGCATCTAAATTTTCGTGGAATGAAGCAATTAGTCCAGAAAAGGATGGTGACCGGCATGCCGTTGATTAACGATCCAGGGCGTCCTTGCGAAGGATGTCTCGTTGGAAAACAGCACCGAGACTCTTTTCCAGTTGGAAAAGCCAGAAGAGCAAACCAACCGCTGGAGTTGGTACATACCGACATATGTGGCCCTGTTGAGGTAGAATCATTTGGACAAAAAAGGTACATGCTAATTTTTGTCGACGATTTTAGCAGAAAAATATGGGTACACTTCTTGAGGGAAAAATCTGAAGCTTTTGGCAAGTTTAAAGAATTTAAAGTCTATGTTGAAAAACAAAGTGGCTTTAAATTGAAAGCGTTGAGATCGGATAGAGGTGGAGAATTTACCTCAAATGAATTTCACAAATATTGTAAAATTCATGGAATCAAACGTCAGTTGACTGCCAGCTATACTCCTCAGCAAAACGGTATAGCAGAAAGAAAAAATAGGACAATTTTTGAAATGGCAAGAAGTATGTTGAAAGCTAAAGATTTGCCCAAGAAATTTTGGGCAGAAGCTGTTGCTTGTGCTGTATTTGTACTAAACAGATGTCCAACAGTGAGTGTTCCTGGAAGAACTCCAGAAGAAACTTGGAGTAGAAACAAACCAGATGTTTCATTCCTACGAGTATTTGGGTGCGTGGCATATCCCCATATACCAGACGAGCGAAGAAAGAAGCTGGATGACAAAAGCGAGAAGTGCATCTTCATCGGCTATAGTGATACAACTAAAGGTTATAAACTGTATAACCCGGTCACTGAGAAAGTCATTATCAGCAGGGATGTCCAGTTTTTAGAAGATGTAACATGGGACTGGAATCAGAAGGGTGACCAGAAAAACATCACCATCGAAGATGAACCACTGGCGGGTGAGATAGAAACACCTCCATTATCTTCAATGAGTGATCCATCTTCCTCATCATCTTCAACTGGAGGTACATCTTCACCAACAGCAGTTTCAGAACCACAACTACGTCGTTCACAACGACTGAAGGAGACGCCAGCAAAATTCAGAGATTATGTGGTCACAAGAAATAGAAACAGTGATAGCGAAATCACTGATGAAACACTGGTAAACTTTTGTTTATTTGCTGATTGTGACCCTGTAACATATGATGAAGCAGCTGTAGATGAAAAGTGGATTGAAGCAATGGATGAAGAAATTCACTCCATTGAGAAGAACGACACATGAGTGTTGACTTCTTTACCACCTCGTAAGAAGCCTATTGGTGTCAAGTGGGTGTACAAGACAAAGTACAAACCCGACGGTCAGGTGGACCGTTACAAGGCCAGACTGGTTGTAAAGGGCTACAAGCAAAAGCCAGGTATTGATTATTTTGAAGTATTTGCACCAGTTGCCCGGATGGATACTATTCGGATGGTCTTAGCACTTGCAGCTCAAAACCGTTGGCAGATCCATCAAATGGATGTGAAATCAGCATTCCTCAATGGTGTCCTTGAAGAGGAAGTATATGTGGAGCAACCACAGGGTTATGAGAAGAAAGGGCATGAAAATCAGTTTTACACACTGAAGAAGGCTTTGTATGGATTAAAACAGGCACTACGTGCTTGGTACACACGTATCGACACATACCTGTTGGAGCATGATTTTCAAAAGTGCCCTTATGAGCATACATTGTATATCAAGTCAAATGCTAACGGTGACATCTTAATTGTATGCATTTATGTTGATGACTTGATATTTACAGGGAGCTGTGAAAAAATGTTTGTTGAATTCAGGGAGGCTATGACTAGCCAGTTTGAGATGACTGATTTGGGACTGATGTCCTATTTTCTTGGTCTTGAAGTGAAGCAGACAGATGATGGCATATTTATTTCACAGCAGAAATATGCTAATGATATTTTGAAGCGATTTAAAATGGAATCACTCAAGCCAATCCGAACTCCGGTAGTAGAACGATTGGAGCTGAAGAAAGAAGGAACCGGTGAGCTGGTAAATCCCACTTATTTTAAAAGCATTGTTGGCAGCTTGAGATATTTGGTTTCTACAAGACCAGATATTACCTATGGAGTGGGTATTATTAGCAGGTTCATGGAAAAACCATACCAGTCACATTTGCAAGCAGCAAAGAGAATTTTACGGTATGTCAGTGGAACTCGTGATCATGGAATTTTATATTCTTACACTGACAATTTTGGTCTAGTGGGGTACACAGACAGTGATTGGGCAGGTGATACCGAGACTCAGAAAAGTACGTCGGGGTATGCTTTCTTTCTTGGATCAGGAGTATTCTCTTGGTCTTCCAAAAAGCAACAAGTTGTTGCTCTCTCGACAGCTGAAGCAGAATATATGGCATTAGCTTCAGCGGCTTGTCAGGCGATATGGCTTCGTAGGATGCTACATGAATTGATGCATGAACAAACGGGTCCTACTAAAATAATGTGTGACAATAAGTCGACTATTGCATTAGCCAAGAATCCTGTATTTCATGGCAGGAGCAAGCACATCGACATCAAGTATCATTATATTCGCGAGCGAGTCAAAGATTGTGAAATCGAACTTAATTTCTGCAGATCAGAAGATCAACTTGCAGATATTTTGACGAAACCATTGAAGGCGGATTCGTTCGAAAAATTGAAGAAGATGCTTGGCATGGAAATCAATTTTAAGGGAGGCTATTGAAATGCTAATAAAATTGATTATCTTGAAGGAGTAAATGCAATGTATCTTGAAGAGCCATTATGGAGAAGTAAATGCATCTTGAAGCATGCACCAATGATTGGACTCATTAAGCATTGATGATGCCTTGTGAGTTTGATTGAGGTTGTCTTGTGTCTATACTCATTAAGCATTGATGATGCCTTGTGAGTTTGATTGAGGTTGTCTTGTGTCTATACTCATTAAGCATTGATGATGCCTTGTGAGTTTGATTGAGGTTGTCTTCATAAGTGTTAGAATTTCCTCTATAAATACTTGAGTGAGTTGTATTGTAAGAAGAAAAGAGAGATAAGCCAAATCAAGTTCTTCAATATACAGAGTTTTCTCCATCTATTTCGTGCCTCGCTTTTATTTCCGAAAGGTCACCCATATTGTGTTTTTTGATTCCAACAAGTTTCTGCTATAACTAATGCACTAAGGCTGCGTTTGGTAAACCGGATATAACTCCGGATAGGATAACTTATATCCTATCCAATGTTTAGAGCGACGCGATATCTGGATATGACCGGATACAGGCCGGATATAGACAGGATAAAAAAATCCCACCTAGGGGGTGGGATAGACCCGGATAGGATATGCAAAGTCAAAAAAGTAAATAAAAATAAAACTGGAAACTAAATTTCAGAATATACGTCAAAACTTCTGCCATCTCTTTTTGCCCTCTCTTCCCATCATCTCTCCCCCTCTTCTTCTTCGATTTTTTTTTTTGAAGTCTGTTCATTTTCACCACTCACCCTTCACCACACGAAATAGAGAATCACAAGTTTGAAGTTGTTCAAGACCAACTTAACTATTCTGAGAGGTCGTCACCGTCAGTATGAGTGTCACTAGGGATGGGGAGAACGTGGAACTCACCGGCTGAGGGCACAAAGTTGAAGGGCAGACCAACGAGGGATCTCAGATCCATCCTGGGAGCATCGATTTTAGACGATGCCAAATCGGATAGCAGAAAACAATTGTTTGTAGATTTGCGATTTTTCTTTTTGTTTGCCCTTACCCTTTCCATCAGGTGTCAATTCTTCCAAATTTCAAAGAATCTAAATCCACTTTCAATCCTCAGTGAAGTTGAGCGATGATTCCAATCTGGAGATGGAGATTGAGATGGAGTGGATCTGGCGAAGTGAAGAAGACATATGGAAGGGGACCGTGAAATTTGGATATTGCAGGAGATTATGCAGTGCAAGTGAGGTTCTAAAAAAAAAATCCTATCATGAATTGCACCAAACACATGATTGGATTTTTTACAATCCGGAGGATATTCGGAGGATTTGTAATCCCACGATATCCTATCCTATCCCAATCCCAATCCAAATCCAAATCCAAATCCGAACGATCAAATGCAGCCTAAGTGGGCAAGACGTGTGATGCTTGTATCTATCTTCTGATCTCGGGGTGAAGTTAAAGCCACTCGTGGCTTGTATGTCCCGCCCATATAATTATTTGATCTCAATCATGAATTGCTCTTCGTCATCACCAAAGAAGTTGGGTCCATTATTGACCCGCAAAAAAAGAAAAAAAATCTATGTCTTTAAAAAAAAAAACACTATTATTTGAGGAGCACGGTGACGTGTCCATCCTCATAGGTGTAGCGTTGCGATCCGACACATTGGCGATGAGGGAGGCGACATCTCCATTATTCTCTACACATTCTCTGGAAGTTTGGCTCTCGAAAGCTAAAATGCTCTAAATCCTTACCTCTAGGATTCAAGCTCTTTCTTCCCGAGTAAAGGAGTGAGGATCGGCGACTAGAATAGGCGATATCCGACTTAAGTTGCAGTTATCACTTGCTTTAAGTGAGTCCGTCGTTGCTGCGCCACCAATACCATTAGTGAAAGTAAAGCAAGGGTTACCGTACATCATAAAATGTTTGACCTTAGATCGCGAATGAACCGAGGCTTCCTAAGTTAATAAGTTCGATTGTCAATGCGATCCATATCTCAATGGAAAAGCTTTTAGGATGCGTTTGTTTCACGTAAGATTTAAGAATTTAGAAAATATTTTTCGAAAAGTGATTGGTTATATCACTTAGAAAAATTAATCGATGACAATTTATGACTAATTATCTTTGTGGCCGATAAAGATATTTTTTATTTATTTATTTTTGTAAGTTAAACGAACAATATATTTTCAAAAAAAACATTTTATAAGTCTAGAGTTTCCGTAGAAAACGTAAATTTCGAGAAAATCAAGTGAATAAGTAAATGCCACGTGGTCTGACTATTGGGAATTGCTTCCAACTCTCTCTTTTTTGTCAGAGATTCCAACTTAAGAACAGACAAAAAAAAAAAAAAACCACGGGAATATGTAGTGTTTTCAATCATGGAGCGAGCGGCCCGTTCGTCTGTCGGCAATCGGAAAGAAGAACCAGACATTATCTCGCGCCACTCGGGGCACCGGACCCGCGTGGGATCCGCTCATCATGTCGGTTTTTATTTTGTGGGGCCCAGATATCCCCCACGGATTGCACGTGAACTAACGCATCGTATTTGATACCCGATCCCGACCAAATTTGTACGGTGGCAAATTTATTTATTAACCAATATTTAATAGGTTGAATTGTTATATAAATTAGCTATATTCACCGAATGAATTAATTATATTTGCTAAATGGATCATAAATGAATTTAAAATGGTGAAGTCTAAAATAATATTGATATTAAATGGATTCATAACTTATTTAGACTCAATCCATATTTATGGCTCTCTTTTCACTCTTTTTCACCCCCTCTCAATCTCGCACTCGTGCACTCCTCGCTCTTACCTCAATTTGGATATGAGTTTTTCTAGATTTGACTAAATATTGAAGCGTTTTATTTATATGATTCGAATCGGGTATGAGTTATGCACGTATTACAAGTCAGAAGATTTGCACTGCATGGAAAGAAAAACGGATAAATGGGGCAATTTGTTTAGTCTAATCTACACCTTCTCGATTAAGCCTGCGCAACGATCTCCTTCATGACATCTGTTGATGGGATCTTTCATAAGAGATATTTTGATTTTGAAACTAATTGCAGTATATCTACGGTAAATCTATTATTTTACTAAGGAACAAAAATTTACCCATTACTTAATTTGGTTTTGTTAGGGAGTATTTAAAAAAAAAAACACTATTAGAGACATTGAAAATAGCCTTAACCCATCTTTGGAAATCGTGCAATAACGACATTTTAATGGAATCACCTACCTAAATGCGAATATTTTTTCAAAGATTTACAGGTAAATTTTTTAAATATTTTTTGGCCAGATTATTGTTCAACAAACTGAAGGAGAAATCCGACCCAAAAAAAAAAAGAAAAAAAAAACTAAAGGAGAAAGAAAGGACGATGTCCAACCTCAGCAACCAACTCTGATGCACAGTTGACCAACTCTCTCTCCCTCCTTGTCTTCCTTCCCTTTTTCATTTCTCCACTTTCACACACCTCTCTCTCTCTCTCTCTCCCTCCATCTGAGCTCCGTGCACCCACATCATCTCTCCAATGGCGGCCATTCGCGGAGAGCCCGACCCCCAACCCCCTCTTTCCTCTTCTTCGGCGTCCGAAATCCACGTCCGGGTCAACTCGCGCCGAGGCACGAACGCGATACACCCCGTGGACATACCCACGCCGCTTCCGGCGGCGGCGGCGCCCACTCCGAGCCCGGTCGTGTTCCGGGAGGTGAAGCATTTCAGGAGCTGGGTCCCGTGGCTGGTGCCTACCTTCGTGGTGGCCAACACGGTGATGTTCATCATCACCATGTACGTGAACAATTGCCCCAAGAACTCGGTGTCCTGCATCGCCAGGTTCTTGGGCAGATTCTCCTTCCAGCCCCTCAAGGAGAATCCCCTCCTCGGCCCTTCCTCTTCTGCGTGAGTCGGATTGAGCTTCCCTTCTTTTGGCCTTTTTGATTGGTTAAAGTTTGAATTTTTTTTTTTTTTTTTGGATGGGTGGAGTGAGGTTAGGCTTGTCCTGTTTGAACTTTGGTGGTGTGTTGAGTGTTTTGAACCATGGAACAAAGCAAGTAAGATAGCTTCTTTCGGTTTCCGGACAATTTTCCTGTTGTTTCGGTCTGCGTTTTTGGAATTCTGTTTCCAAGGATTAGATTAGCGTATACTAATCGTAATGGTTTCTCAAAGAAAGAAGTACTTTGAGCTCTTGGATGAGTAGTGGTCCCGCTGCGTAGCCTACATACTAAATGTGTAAATATTTTATCGAGGCAAGTTAGAGATGTTTTAGAGCATTAATGATTGTGTCCACGTTATCATGAGTACTAGTTAGCTTTTTTTTTTTTTGGTGAAGCTGAAAGAAGCATGGGCTACATTCTTAGATCCAAGTGACGGTGGGATTAGATTACAGCTATTTCGGCGGATACACATCTAGTGAATAAGCAATCGTCAAAGATGTTAGACCTTATTCAACTTGACTGCTGTTTCACGCCTATATTGCGTAACTGCCTTTTGGAGTCAGATTACAGATGTTTCTACCTCTACAGTTCGTCGTGTATATGCGATCATGCCCAGATTCTTTTATTCAACTTGACTGCTGTTTTATTCCTATATTAGGTAGTTTCCTTGTTGATTGGTAATTATCAAATTCAAGTCTATGCTACGTCTTTTTAGGCTTCAGAAGATGGGTGCTCTAGAAGCAAGGAGAGTGGTTGACCGGCACCAGGTGTGGCTCCTTGTCACCTGCATTTGGTTACATGGAGGAGTTTTCCATTTATTGGCAAATATGTTGAGTCTTTTAGTAATTGGCATTCGGCTTGAGCAAGAATTTGGTTTTGGTATGTATGGAAAGCTGCTTTTCTCATCTCTGTTTCATCGCCCTTATATTTTCTGGATGTCAGCCTTCTCTAACAAAGTTTCCCATCTCATGTAAAAGTCTTACATTGTCCAAAGCTTCCCGTTATTGCCACGAATCTCATGTTGGTGCACATCCATTTGAATGTGTATGTAGGATTGTTAAATATCATAGAGTTTGCTTTAGTTCTGACTCAGAACTTCTCACCTGGTGCTTGCATGGGAGAGGACATGTGAGGGCGTTGGAGGCATTGGCTTCGTTGGAGATGACATCTAAATAGATATGGTTTGGCATCGCAAGCAAAGGAACTAATAACATCTGACGATTTGCAATGTAGAGTAACTTTTAGGCAAGTATTGTAGATAGCGTTGAATGTTTTTCTTTACATACTGTTAGTGACTTCTGAAAACAATGTGGAGGAAAAATTTTGTAAGGAGACAAGACTCTAATTTGACAATGCAAGGAATGGATAGGCCTTGGTTTTGATCTGCTCGGATGTTTCCAAGTGCTCACTGGGGAGGATAGCAGAACTCAGTTCTTTTCCAATGGTCCATGTGCCTTATTCTTTTAGTTTGCATGTGAAATTCATTGCTCTTGGTGCTACCACTGGAGCGATATATCATGATTTATACATCTTTCATCCGCCAGCAACCCATCGAATGGGAATTTCAGCTTTAGGGTGTAATTGAGGTTTTCTTCTTTCTTGCCTAATCAACACACACACCATGATACGTTAGCTTTGTTTTAGCCTAGTATGCTTTTGCAATTTCCTTTTTTTTTTGGTGTGTGTGTGTGTGTGTGTGTGTGTGTGTAGACTCCTCTTGTTAGCTATCTATATCATGATGCTTAAATTCTTTCATGAGCCTTTACTAATAGAACATTGCTGATCTAGCCCCTCTTATACCTGTTTAATTTCTATCATTTACATTTCATTCAGGATTTTGTATTTGCAGTTTAGATTCCATTATTGGTGATGCTTATATCTGCAGAGTCTTTGTCTCTTATGTTCATTTTGCAAATTCAATTCTGAAGAAACATGGCCTTTGCATCATCCTCATTATGCAACTTCAACATGGTTTGGATTTAAAGGAAGTTTAATGGAGACAGTTACTTTCTCTATCACTGTATCCATGCAATATCTTCATTCATGCTACTAAGATCTGTGGATCTGTCAGATAAGCTGCATTTATCTATGTGACTTCCATTAACTTAGAGTTTTTCTTGCAGTGCGAATTGGTTTGCTATACATAATCTCAGGACTTGGTGGAAGTTTGTTGTCAGCTCTTTTCCTTAAGTCAAACATTTCCGTTGGTGCTTCTGGTGCACTATTTGGTTTACTAGGTGGAATGCTCTCTGAACTCATTATTAATTGGAGCATTTACACCAACAAGGTATAGCTTCATTGTACATACTTTTTCACGAGCCATGAATTACTATCCAGCATCTTCTCTCTTTCTGTTAACATTAACTGATTTTTCCCAGGTTGCAGCATTTGTGACCCTCTTGTCTATCATTGTGCTCAATTTGGCTGTTGGGATACTTCCTCATGTGGATAACTTTGCCCACATTGGAGGATTTCTTTCCGGCTTTTTTCTCGGATTCGTCTTTCTGATCCGGCCCCAGTTTGGATGGGTTAGCCAAAGATATGCTCCCCCCGGATATCTGACGACTTCGGTTATATCCAAATTCAAGAAGTATCAGTGTGTCCTGTGGATTTCCTCTCTTATCATCTTCATTGTTGGGTAAGTACTCAGAATACATGTTCTTAACAATGAAGGGAGAGAAAGGATTGTCAGAATTTCCAATTGTGCCGACTTTCATGACCGTTCAATGAACTTGAGACCAAGAAAGCTGCCAAATATCTATTTCCAGGCATTAGCCGATAGTTAGCTGTTTTTCTGGGTTAATTGGGAAGTAATTGCATGAACCAATCTTGTGCTGAGTTTGTGCAAGTAAATGTTGGAAATCAGCATAACTCAATTATGAAAGCTTAGCAAAGTAATGACAGTCACTCTAGCCTCCAATTATGCTTCTAAAAATTATATCTTGAACATTTTTGTTTATCAGTTCCTCCTTCCATTTACATCGTAGTGTTTCTTTGCTTTTTTGCTTTCATTATGCACAAGTACTTGGACTATAAAATACTTGGAGGGGTTCTAATTTTAAATCTATGCTTTCATAATAGGTTTACCGCTGCTCTGGTTTTGCTTCTCCGTGGTTTTGATGCAAATGATCATTGTTCTTGGTGCCACTATTTGTCTTGTGTCCCAACTTCAAGATGGAGCTGCAATTCAAATCTGGGATATTGCGCTGTAAGGGACCTCCCCATTCTTTTCACACTTTTCAGTATATTGAGTTCACTTGCAAAATCCTAGAACATTCATGTGAGACCGGACAACCTTTTCTATGAACTAGAAAATGCCTACGTGATTCATGTGCGATCATGGGTAGCAACTAACAATTTTCTGACTATAGCCCATTATAAAAATAACCTTAATGTGCAATTCATGATTATAATTATTGTAAAGCAAAGCAGATCAAAATTCAGAGTTTGTGATGTAAGGTCACATAGTTACTTACCGACATCTTTCGCAGATAATATAAGAACAATGCATGGTGTACGTCTGTAGTACACAAAGTTTCTGTCGCTTGGACATTAATTTCATTTGTATTGCAAATAATGAAATTTCTGATCTCTATAGTTTGTGGCACCGAGTATTAAACTCACGTCTTTTGCACATGAAGACTTAGTAATTGTTATGCCAGACCAGTCACGTTTCTCTCCGATTATCTCTTTCGAGAAGTGCATAACCCCTTGACCTGTGTTGCCATAACTGCAGTCCACGCAGTTAGGAAGCCAGCTGAACTTGACGTGTTCGACCAACGGCAAATCCAGCACATACATGTTGCCGGATGCAACGGCTTCTCAGATTCAGGGGCTGTGTTCTCAGCTCTGCAGTTGATTATCAGGGAAACAGGGTGCGTGCAGCCATCACCTTTAACTTGATTGCTGTGAACTCATGTCGACTTCGGGTTATTCGATTTATGTACATTTTCCAGGGGGTATAGAGACTGTGCGTTTAGATTACAGATCTGAACATTCACTTGAACCTTCATATTACATGTACTGCTAGGAGCGATAGATTATTAATTGAGTTTCAATTTTTTGTGCGATGGTCGATGCTTTCGCATTGATATTCCAAGGATCACGTCGAATGTCCTCCTAATGACTTATTGTCTGATACCAAGTAGCCTAGTAATACTAATACCTGCGAGTTTCTGTCTTAGGATCTCATATTTACTCTCTAGCATTCTTAAGGAAACTTACAATTTGTGTGAAGAACCTTGGATCCGACCAGTGATTTGTAGTTTGAAAACTTCACGACACTCGTTTAGTCCTTTTCATGGTTGGAGAACCCATCTTGAGTTTTCACATCGTCAGGGATTAGCATGCTTAACGTGTGAAATTCGCTCTCTAAATCTCCAGGCAAGATTGTCAAGCTGAAAAAATAAGTCAAAAAGAAACAAAAAGGAGAAGGGGGTTCTATTCAAAACCCTAATTCCGAAATGCCTTCTTTCCCACTTTACACCTCAAAAGGCATTTTTATTATAGAGGAAGGCGCTTTCACATCTTTTTAACATGAAATGGCTAGGAAGAGGAAAATCTTTTTTTTTTTTTAAGGGTGCTCTCAGGAACATATTCAGTGGAGATAGGGCGAGGCCTGTAGCTCAGAGGATTAGAGCACGTGGCAACGAATCATGATGTCGTGGGTTTAAATCCCTCACCCAAAAAGGGCCCAAAAGGGGAAACACATACTCATATCCTAAATCCTTTATTCCCCTTTGACAAATCGCCCCACTTCTACCGCAAAACTTTGCAATGGTATTGGGAAAAGTATTAAAAAAAAGTCGTAAATATATTGCATTTGTATCAATTCAGTTATAAATATTTTAATTAGACCAATTTAATTTTATATCTTTTCATATTGGTATCAATTCAGTCCATCCGGTCACTTTTGATCGGAAATTGCTGACGTGAATGCCAACTGTTTTATGTGATGTGACTAATGCTGATGTGGACTTTTTTAAAGTATTTTAAAAAGATATTAAAAAATATATTCACCACATCATTATCCAAACTTAACTAGATGAATTGAATTGGTATTAATGTGAAAAGTTTAGGACTAAATTGGTTCAATCAAAAGGTTTAAGACTGTATTAGTACCAATGCAATAGGTTGATTTTCCCCAACGGTTTTGATGACTTCCAACCCTCTCTTTGGCTGGCTGGGGCCGCCTTCTTGTCGTGGTCATTGTGATCTTGGATGAAGGTCGTGTCTTTGTGTTGGGTTTCTCCTCCAGTCTAGATTCGAAGGGAATAGCTCCTCCGCGGCTGCCGGACTTTTGAGTGGTGAGGCCAAGATCTCCACGGCCCCGGAGGAGTTGCCGAGCTCAACGGCGAATGGGGGATTGATTTGTTTCATCACTGGTGGATTTTTTCGCCAATTTTGTTAAAGCCACTTGATAGACGGCCGACATTTAACATCAGATAAAAGTTCAGAGTCCTAATCGAGTCAATTGAAAATTTAGGGCAAATTTATATATTAGACAACAACAAAAAAAAAAACATTCTAGGACCAAATTGAAGCAATTGAAAGATCTTCATCCCTACTTAATGTGTGTGCACCTTTCCTTTTGGCCTTGTAAAACTTGTCATGAAAGTGAAATTGAAAACTTGCAAAAAGTGCAATCAAATCATAAAACTTGTCAAATTGATGCAATCAAATCATTCCGTTAACTTCGTCCAACTTCGCTAAAGGAAAATGCTGATGTGGCTTTTTTTAATATCTTCTCTCCTACGTGGCAATGCCATACCTAAAATGACGCCGTTTTGGTCCAAATTTAGTTTTTTCTATTATATTTTTTATTTAAATTTAATTAAAAATAAGATAAGATAAAATGAAATAATTAGAAAAAAGAAAGAAGAAGAAGAAGCAGCAGCACAGTAACGGCAGGGAAGGCCCCATCGCCGCCGACGAGGGCATTCAATTACTGTTGCTTTTTTTAAGCCTATTTTTTAATTAACTTTAAATAAAAATATATTAAATATAAGAATTGGACCAAAATGGGATCGTTTTAACCACATCATTGCCATGTAGAAGAGAGAAAATACTTTTAAAAGTTACGTCGGTATTTTTCGTCAGCCAACTTGGACGGAGCTAACGGAAGGACTCAATTGCACCAGTTTGACAAATTTTAGGACTTTACTGCACTTTTTGCAAATTTTATGACTCAACTGCACTTTCACGACAAAGTTTAGGACTTTTAGTGAACATATATATATTTTTTTAATCATGTATCATAATTTCTACCTTATTACATTGCACGTTCGATAGTTCAAAAATTAGTAATGCCATTGTCACGAAACATAGTTGCAGTCCTTTTAGTCGTGAATTAGAACATCGAGACGATTGCAAATAATCGGGCTTAATCCAAAAGAAAGAAAGAAAAGGCCCAAAAGTATTGTCATACGAAAAATTTGAGACCAGTCTCAACAAAATATATATCAAGTTATGTCAATGCCATAATTTTGGCATCCACTAATTTTTCCATCCGGAAGTGCCTGTGTGTCTTTTTAATATGCAAAGTGACATATGGAGTGTCGATATTTGTGTACGGCACTCACTTTAGTGCCAATATTTTTTTATCACTTAAGTGTCAAATCGAAGAAAAACAATCACTTAAGTGTCAATTACGACAAAAAACTATCACTTAAATGCCAATTCCGGCCAAACAGTACACATGACATTTTTTTTTATTAATTTCTTAATATTATGTGAATTTTTTTAGAAAAAAGTCAGTCCACATGGCAATTTTTTTTTTTAAAAAAAAAACTTCAGTCCACATGGACACCACGCAATTTTAGACTAAAAATTAAGTTAATTTTTTTAAAAAAAAATTAAATAAAAAATAACTTAAAAAAAAGAGTACAATTGCAGTTGTTGCGGCGAGGGCTGAGCCCACCATCGCCATCGCCAGCAATGGCTGACTATGGATGGGGGAGTGGCCAGGAGGGTCATTGCCGAGGCCTCACCGTGGCTAGGCGAGGTTGGAATCGCCCAACCACAACCACGCCAAGAGGTGGGTGAGGCGATTTTGGCCTCATCCAACCACTACGAGGCTTGACCTCACCCAAATCTGGGCGAGTTCGTCATTGCAATGGGGTTTGTGAGGCCTCGGCAGTCACGGATAAGCCTCACCGCTGCAACTGCATTTTTTATAGATTATTTTTAGTTTTTTATTTTATGTTTACTTTTTTATATTATGTGAATTTTTTTTATTGATGTTTATTTTTTTGCTGATTAGGATGCTCCAATGAGCCACATAAATACCACCTATGCTATTTGGCGGTGCTCATCGGAGTTGGAACTAAAATAATTATTTTAAAAAAATAGCACTTGAGTGATCCAAAAAAAATATTAACATTAAAGTGAGTGTCGTACATAAAAATTGACGCTCCAGATGTCCTTTTGCTCTTTTTAATGTGTTTAGCAAAGTGATTTTGGGGGGGGGGGGGGGGGGGGGGGCGAGGGAATGATAGTTTGGATTGAAAACGACGCTGCTAAGTTAGAAGAACCAAAAGAATTTGGCAATTAAAGCTTTATTTATTTTATGGAAAATAAATTATTTGAAGAAATATTCTTTTAAATGATTACTTGTATCAATTCAAATATTTAATAAATGAAATTATTTTTTTCATCGAAAACGGTTTATGTTCATCCAATTTTATAGGAGATACATACGTGCAACCATTTTTATGGAAAATATTTTCAAAATATTCATTTTTTGCAAAATAAACTCTCCTAGAAATCTTCAATGGCACGAATTGGTATCTACGTTACACCGACACAACTCTTTGGAAATTTTTGCAGTGTTAGACACGTGTCTGTGTCTAACACGACTGGACACGACTACTCTTTTTTTTTTTGGTCGGAAATATTAAAATAGTTAAAAGGCCCAATTTTTTCACATTTAAAATAGTCAAAAGGCCCAACAGGCAGCCACTTCACCACGGCCCACTCCACTTCCTGTTTGTACCTCTTTTTTATTAGAAGCTTTCCGTTGATTTTATTGTTTTTCAGCCCATGTGAGACACTTGACAGCCAACTCATGGGGTCTGCTACATTGCGCCTCCTTTTTATTAGAGTTTTCCACCACTTTCTTCATTTTTCGGTCGATGTGAGACATGAGCTTCCTCATTATGGTTGTCACTGTGACTTAAAAAAATTGATAATTTATCATGTATATATAAAAATATATATTTAATATACAGTGTGTCGGAATTCTCCATTTTTTTAGAATCCACGTATCGGCGTATCGTGTCGTGTCCCGTGTTCATGTAACATAGATTGGTATTCCATTGTTTCGAATTTTTACTAATGGCCCCAGTTTGTTAAATAGGAATGAATTGCGATGTAATACGAATAAAATTAAAGGAGCTGGAATGAATTCTAAAAACATTATAATATGATTAATTTGAATTAAAAAATAAACCGCAGTTGGTGACTTATTGCAACTGTACTTTTTTCATGGTTTAGATTTTATTGTTCCGAATTGTTCCACATAGTGGCAAATCCGATAACTGAGCCTACCGTTATTATTGTTTTCCATACAAAATTACCAAATCCGAGCCCTCTTGAGTTTGTTTCACGGAAACTTCATGAAAAAGAAAAATATTTTTCCGTAAATAATTTTTCCTTTATTTGGTAAAATGTGACCCAAAACGTTTTCAAGTGTTTGGTTCTTATTTGAAAAATTATTTCAATCTCATTATTATATTATGGACAAACAAAAAATATGAATTTTTAAAATTTTAAATTCTCATATATTTTATATTTTATATTTTATGTTTTATTCTTTCTTTCTTTTCTTTCTTCCTTTGTCACAACGCTCTCCATCACGATTGACCGGAGGTGAGCTCACCAGCCGACTGCCATCGCCGAGGCCTGACGACCAACGAAGGTAGAAGAAAAAAGAAAAGGGCAGAAAATAAAAATAAAGTAGAAAATAAAACAAATTAAATTATAGATACCAAAATGAAGTATAAAAAATCAAAATATTAAAAAAAATTGAGGGATGTAATTTTGGAAAGTGTTTTTACCTCTTTAGATTTTGAAATTTACTTTTATAATTTTGTGCATGAATTTCACGTTGATCGAAAAGTATTTTTTCGTTGTTTAATGCATTTTCGACGAATAAAATGGGTGAAAGTAGGGGTGTGCAAACTGGACCGGACCGGCCTGGCGCGGGCGGGTTGGTCCGGTCCTTGAGGTTGGCAGTCCGGTTTTCGGTCCCAATAAACGGGACTGGTGATTGGGCGGTCCAGTCCCCGAGTTCCATGGTTTGGGACCGGACCGGCAATGTTTTTTTTTTAAAGCTAATCTAGTTAACCTAATTATTTTTGTTTTAAAAAAATAAAGTAATGAAACACCAATTGGACATACTTCTCGAGAATGGAACAAAAGGAAAGCTAACAAACACAGGAGACATAAAAGGAAACGCAGTGGGAAACAAATGATGGATGAGATACTAAAGTCTGGTCAATGTGGCTTTTAGAATGAAAAAACTCTCAACCGTCCAGTATACGCACATTTACTAGTGACATTCCTATAGCTAGGGGTGTCCATGCTGAACGATATAACCTGTGACATTCTGAATTTCCTGCCATTTTGAGGCTATTGAATGAGAACTATCTGTTGATGTATTTCAGTTTTATCTCGCTCGGACCTGATCAATTCTGTCACGCCCCGACTCTCGAGCCCGCGATATCCCTTGCCAAAATCGCCTCAGGTCATAAAGGACGACGTCCCAGGCACGTCATCGACCCATTATTTAACTACGCATGCGGAAACGTTTTAAACTCCTTGACAAAGATTCACATGGGATAAAGCAGTAGGTGGTCACAACCATCATTCATAAAGAATCAATCACAGAACATTCATACCAGCAAACCAATCAAGACATTATTAATACTAACGAATGTACACAACCCCATACTTCGGGGCGACTAGACAAAACCTCAAAAGGTCACTTGGTCAGGTGAGGTCAACTTCTCACTTACTTCAACAGACTACTCTAACAGCCAATCCTTGGCGTTCACGAGACTTCGCCACTTGGGACCTGAAAATGTTATCCCACGACGGGGTGAGAATAAATCTCAGTGAATCAAGCCTAAGCTCGATTAGGAAACTGATTTGCCCAGGGCATCCTAACCGAAGCTCACAGATCACACAGGCACATATAGCAACTATCCACAGTTAACAATATCACCACCATCCACATGCACACTTACCAACTTCAGCCATACATAATGCAATGCTTGACATGACTCAGCAGTCAACGTCAATCAGTCACTCAATCACAGCATCACATTCACAACTATGCACAGGGCAATGCACACAATACAATAACAACTCGAACACAAGCGAGTATGAACTTCCGTCTTCCTACTCCATTCATCACATTCCAAACGTCGTAGTCGGGATGCGCTCATACTTACCCATGTACGAAGTTACATTGCATTCAATCCTCTTATTAACGATGATCGTGCCACCGGCACATGAGAGGATCTACGCGAAAGAGGGCATGATTCAACTCTCACAAATAACGCGATCCAACACCTCAGTGTGATCCAACGTTCTACCGGTAGAACCGGGCTACGTTCCTTTACACTCGGCAACGGCTACTACAAGCGGTGTATCCAGTGCACCCGTTGCACGGCACGCGCTGTAGGCATCCCTATACGGGACGTCGGTCCAACATCCATTGCGACCGGCATCCGACCAACTCTGCATCCGTACTAGTTAACACCGAATCAGAGCTGTCGTGCTTCTGGCAAGTCGTATGGTTCCGTACAAATCATAGAACACGAGCTTGCCAGGAACATCATCGTTTTTCCTCATATGACCATACAATCCACATCCAGCAATCAACCCATTTCATTATCTTTGGTTAAGGCCGGATGCTCACTTAGGCATGTAAAAATCTTGGCCAAATGCCATTTTCGTGCTAAAATATGTATTTTGACTTCGCACACGGTCATATGCAAATGCAGACTATCCACTAATCACCACGCACAGGGCGATTAACCCCCAATCAACGATCGACACCAAATAGTCATTCCAGCCAATCAATCAGACCATCCAACGAGGCAATCAATACAAACACGAACAATTAGTCCGATTAGGCCACATAAAGGCTCAAATTCATGTAATAATTATTTATTCGTCAATCCGACTTAAACGTCGTCGATCGTTCGCTTGTCTCTTGCCTATCGCTCGCTCGCGATCAAATAGCGGCAATCCATTGCCCAATCAACCAATCAATAATCATCTAACAGCAATTAGCCACAGACAATTCAATCATTCCGACTAACCAAATCGATCAGCCATTTAACCTAATCCCAATTTCTATTTAGACCGGCCCCGATCGTGTACCTAAATTCTATAATTGATTAAACGAATAATCCTAGGCTTAATTAGCGCCCTAACCAAGGTTTAGGGTCAACTCACACTCAAATTAAGCTCGAACGGTCTCAACGGACGGCGACGGCGAACGGCGAACGGCGACGACGATGGCGACGGCGGCCAAAAACCTAAAATCTTGGGAATGCCTCAGGGAATTCTCGCGAGGTCACCGGGACAGGTGGCCGGCGACGGCGAAGCTCCGGCGAGCGGCGACGGCCTGAAACAGAATCGGCCGGCGGTCAAAAATAAGGTTCCGAGCTGTTTTTCGGCGATTCCTGGCCCCACGGGTGGGGACGAGGCCGGCCAAGGCCGGGGAACTCACCTAGGGGTCGAGGACAACGGTCGAGATAGGTCGGGGGCGACGGACGGCGGCCGGAGGAGGCTGAACCGCGACCGAACAGAATCGAGAGAAAGCAGGGGTCGCGGGCGCCGAGAACAGGGTCACGGCTCGGGCCAATTTTCGGCCACCATGCGCGGTGGCAAGCTCGACCGAGCTGAGGAAAGGTGGAAGGGAGTCATGGGAGTTCGATGGTGGTGGCGGTGAGCAATGGCGGCGGCCAGTTCGGCCGGATCTGAAGAAAATACGAACCGGGTCGAAAACAGGGCACCGACGGTTTCGGGGCTGATTGTGGCGGCTCCGGTGGCTAATCGGCGGTGGGGTTGGGTCGATGATGTCGAGGGGAGGCTGAGGGACAAGGTCGAGGTGGTGGGTGGCGGTGGTGGCCCCGCGAACGGCCGGAGACGGGCCGGGTCTCCTCGGGTCAGTGGAGGCCGAAAATAAAGCAGCTTCCCCGAGCTGTTTTCGCGGCCGTTCGGTGGCCAAAGACGGCGGCGGAGGGGTCAAGGTCGACGGCAATGAGGGGCTGGTGGTGATGGTGGTGGTGATGATGGTGGTGGACGGTGGTGGTGGTGCACGAAAACCCGGCAGAAGGAGGAGGAATGGAGGAGGCGGACGTTCGGTCGTGGAAGGAGGAAGAGACAGAGAAAGGGATCGTGAGAGAGAGGGAGGGAACAGATGAGAACGAGAGAGGAAGAGGGGAGAGCACGTGGGCTGAGATGAGGTGGGGCCCAAGGGGAGACTTTTGGGCAATTTTGTCCTATAGTGCAAATATCTAGGGGTATTTTGGTCATTTGGCGAATCGAGAATGAAACGAATTTTCGGTACAACGGACGAAGGTATTTTGGTGATTTCAAAGGCTAGGCTCGGTCGGGAGGATAGAAATCCTAATTCGAAGCGACTAAGAATTCGAAACCTAATCTAAACCGACTGAAACCTCAAAACTCGTCCAATTACCGTCTCTTCAGTCCTTACGATCCAATATAATTTATCGACTGAATTTCAATTTTAATCCATTTTATCGAATTCAGGGACTTTACCGAAGTTGAATTTCTAGGGCGTCACAAATTCGAGTTAACTGACCAGAAAGAGAAAGGCTAACGCATGACTGTTGACACCTAATTTTTGACCATTTATTATTGTGATTTTTATTCTTCAAAATTAATTAAAAATATCAAAAAAGGTTATAAAATCACAAAATCAACTTTGGTAGTCTTGGCCAAGCTAAATGAACCAATTTGATTAAAAAAATGATTTTTCATGTTTTCCGTATTTTTGTAATATTTTGGAAAAATAAAATATAAAAATATAAAAAGAGGAAGAATTGAATAGCCAGTCAACCTGTTGATTCGTTGACCAAGAGAATCCAAAGGAGCTCTTCTGCACGTTGGTCTTTGGGGCCACACAAAATTCAATGCCGACTAAAGATGGAAGAAAAGTTGGGCAACGGCAAAAAAAAAATATATATATATATACATGGTGAATGGGGTGGTCAAAAGGGCCAAAGGGGGAATAAAAAAATAAAAGAAGAGGGAGACGAATCCGTGGAAAGGAGTTCCACGAGGAAGCAAGCAAAGAAAAGGGACATCCATTGCGGAGATCAGATAGAGGCAACCGAGGGAGATTCCTTCTTCCTCCTTCTCGGGTGGTGCATGAGGTTGCTCTCCAGGAGCTACATGGAGAGTGTGCTTTCATGGCTAGAAGGAAAATGTTGGGACGACCCAGAGCGAGGACGACTTGTGCCTGACCGGCAACCCAGTAGACGACTGCTGGAAGTGCGACCCGGACTGGGTTAACAACCGGCAGCGACCCGCCGACTGCGTGATCGAGTTCGGCCAGCGCGCTCGGCGGCAAGAACGAGGAGATATACATCGCCACCTCTAACCGTTTCGTTGCCTCCGTCGAGCTCGTCGTCACCGCGGCCCATCACTCCGCCACCTAGCCTCGAAAGCCGCCCAAGCTCGCGCCGGCCGTCACTCCACCACCCTCCAACCGCAGATCTGGAGCTGCGAGGCCTACGAAGACCGAGAATCTCCCAACCATCATCCCGTAGCTCGAGCGAGTGGTCCGAATATGTGCAGGATCGGAAGCTAGATGGAGTTTTCGTCAGGATGCAGCTCAAGACTGCCGCGGAAGCTTAACTCGTTGCCATCGACACCATCTCCGTAGCTGAATGTGGTGGTAACGCGAGCTCGTTCGATGCTTTTTCGCTCAGGCTTGTCCACGGCCCGACGGTCATCGCCATTGCAGCCCGTGGTTAAAGGCCACTCTGGTAAGCTTCCCGATCTTCATTAATAGTTGTTGCGTGCTCGGAGTTGGAAAGCCGAACAAGAAAATGAACAAAAATCAGCGGCCAAGTTATTTGATGCACGCGAGCGTGGCAATGGATATTTCGGTAGGCTTCTGTGAGTCGGGGAGAAGATGATGCAAACTACAAATCCAAGAAATAATAAAAAATGAAAAGCTGAGGGCAGCTAAGGGAGGGGTGCGGCATTTTTTTTAGTGTTATGCATGTGGGTTTGTTTCAAGATTGGGCCAGCTAATGGAATTTTCTGTTTGGGCCTCTAATGGAAAGAATTGAAATAAATTGGGTCATGTCTAAATTTAAGTCAAATTGGCTTTTGTAAAAGAATGGGCCTTTCTTGTTTTAGATTTTATTTGGGCTTTTGGTTGGCGTGTAGTTATTAAAGGGGTTGGGTTTAGGGGTCCAAATCAGATTACCATTTTCGAAATTAAATAATAAAAAATTCAAAAATCAATAAAAAAAATAGAAAATCATAAAAAAATTCAAAAAATTCGGAAAATTCAGAAAAATTCTAAAACAATTCTCAAAAATGGGAAATGGCCACAATCAACTGGCCATGGAATATTTTGGGTAATTCGGTATCCAAACCTTCCAAAAATTGACGATTTTGCCCTTCGGGCTAATCGTCTCCAAATCTTCCCATTTTACCCCTGGTCTGAAATCACACATTCCCTAAGCCCTTATGACTATGTTAGGAAGCCATTGACTGGAATTGATGTGCATCAATGAGATTTATTTATACAGTTGTTTGCATTTTCATTAAAATTGATTGTGGTTGATAGGATAGTCTTCCAATCTGCATGAAACCTTGAATCAGACTTACCCCATCCAAAACTGCGCCTGCATGAACTCTTAGCCAGGAAAATCACTCGCGTTAGGTACCGAAAGGGCGTTGGTAATGACACCAACGTAACCAAGTCCCCGAACCCAAAATCTCTGGTTCTGCAGAACTGATCGATCTCTCTCAATCGATCAGTAAGGTTTCCGGTCTACCCTCCAAGAAAGACCGGTGGCGACTCCAAATGCATGCACAATTTGCACATGCCACCACGACCACACTGAAGGTCGAAAGCGATCGACTCTTATCGTCGAATCCTTAAAAAAATACTCCCGCCGCGATTTGGTATGGGCCTGGGAGGGCTCGCGCCGATCCAAGATCTGCGATCGGTAATCCATTAGCCGCGTCCGCTTTCGGACGGGTCGCGACAGCTGGCGACTCCACTGGGGAACTTTGTTCTAGAACCTATGGTTCTAGACCTCAAGTGGACTTAGGCCGTAATTAAAACGCTGAGTGATTTTTCTAACCCTACAGGCGCTCTTGAAGGTGAGGTAAGTCCGCTTATGGTAGGTGTTATATGTTTTTGCAGATTTGAGAAATAAGGGGTGTAGTCCGTGATTAACATTGTCTTATGCAGGTTGGCATAGGAATGTATGTTGTGTGGAAGATTTGAAGCGCTGATTGATAAACTGTTGTGCATGACTTGCATCGTGATGATCACGACACATGGACACACACAACCGCGCCTAAAACCCCGGGCGCCGCCTTTAGGAACACAATAGAAGGAATTGAAAATGGAATCTCCGTGAGGAAAAACACGGGGTAATCCACTTTTCAATTCTGCTCGCTTCGAACTATGGATCGAGTCCCAATGCAACGATAGCTGTGCAATGGAATCGGCTCTTTCTAGAACTCGAGGTGGGAACCTTAACCTTAGGTGCCAAACCCTCTGATTTTTAGAAGTTCACCATCACTTGTCTCATACGCATGTCTTTGGGCGGTTGGTACACCTAAAACCGTGCATAAGTCGACGAGTTTGGTTGGTAAGACTCTCTATCCCTCAAATCTATCACAGTTCATATAAATATAGGCATTTCATTCACTGCATTCTGGTGATTAGATTAAATGCCATCTCGAGGATAGATATGTGCGTTCTTCCCCAACGCCCTTGATAGAAGACGAAGAGGGTGATATCCCACGACGAACACCGAGTGTGCGATAAAGGAGCATGCTATGGACATTATTGAGGTATCATCCGATGAAGATGACCAGTTGGGGGCAAGTGATCCTGAAGACACAGATCGAAACTGGGGCATCCTTAAACGTTAGGATCACATTCCTTTATTTCATTTTCCATTACTAGTCCTCTTGTATAGGGTTTATTTTTACTGAGGTTTTCTCTATCTCACCCCTTAGAGCGATTGTATTAGGGATCTATTGGTGTATACATTCAGATGGAACTTGGTGGTATTTCTTTTAACGGGTCATTGGAATGTGATAGTGGCATTTTTTCTAATCATCTGAATACTCCCAAGTCAAGTTTATAATTCCTTTAGAGGAAATTAAAATTTGAAGTCTTGCACGACCTTTTGGTCGTATGAGGTAATCCAACCCCAATTTCGCTAGAAGGAACTATACACTTGAATTGGTTCATGCATGTTGTACACCACTGGTAATTCACGATAATTGATCAAGAATATCAGCGTAGTTTCAAATTTAATGACGAGATAGATGTCCAAATTACTTTCGTTCTTAGCAAACGACCTTAATTTGGATGCCATATCTTCAATTGAATTTAAAACACGTTATTATGTCTTGCACTTTTGAGTAATTCATTCCTCTCGAAATTGATCAAAAGCGATTATCGTGAATTACATTCCTTTCAATAGTATGCTTTCTTTCGAGGAATATTGATAAAAACTTTTCGCGCAAGATTAAAACCCTTGTAAAAGTTCTTGTCCTTATTAATCATGGGTAAGCATAAGATTGAAAGGTGGGGTTTTTGCTTTCTTTTTCAAATTATTCCTTCTGATTCTGTCTTTTCATTTGCAGGTAAAAAATAGGTAATAGAGAGAAATCTTTTCCTGAATAAGTCTGAGGCTATTCTTTCATCTGATCATGAGCGAGTTATAAAATCAGGACATATTTGCTCGACTTATTCATATTATGGTTCGGCTCACCCAAGTTGAAGATGTTCGGATGCTCGAACAAATGAACCATGCAGAAGTTAAAACACACACACGAGAACTTTCATTTATTTCGCTCAGTGGAGGGTCTTCAAAAGCAGGTCATACAATTTGGGGTGGAAAAGTAAAGCCGAAGTGAGCCCTAATTAACGACACGAAGGAGCCCAACTGACCCTCCATGTTGTTAATGCTCTGCCTATACTCCCAACTCCGCATGTCATGGTCGGCAAGCCTGAGGAGAAGACTTCTACATTCTCCCTTAACCTCGGCGACCTTGGCCTCGTGTTCTTCGGTGATTATTTCCAGGTCCCGAACCAATCCATTCCCGCGAGCTATGTCTGCGGTTATTTTGTCGAGCCGTTCTTCCTACCAGTCGCTCTGAAGCCTCAACAGGACATTGCGGCGGTCATGCTCGCCGGTGGTCAGGGATAGGGCCAATTGATCCACCAGATTTCTCCTCTCGTGAAGCAACGTCGCGACCCGCTCGCTAGCAAACTCGACGGCCTTTTTGTAACTATCGGCCAGATAGTTGGTCAGCACCAAATGATCAGATCGATCCTCATAACGAGCTCGCAAGACGCGAGCCACGAGAACCTCCCGATTAGCAACACGATAGGCCTCTAAGGAGTGTGCAAAGAGAGTCGGGAAAATTCTATATTCCCTCTCCAATGTAGTACCTTCGAGAGAAGTGGTATCTAGATCCTCGAGCAGGACGCAGATTTCATCCTCGGTTGCAGAATGATCGGTTATGTGCGCGTAACCGCGACCCAGTAGGTTATAAAGCTTTTCCCACTGGGCCAAGACATCAGTTGAAAAAGTGCGTACGGGAGAGGAGGCCATTTGCGTTGGGTTGGCTTAAGAATAAGACGAGTCTAATAGAGAGATTAGAAGGAAGAAGCTGATTATGCGAGAACGTTAACCTGCCATACGTTAATTCCTCATTTTATAGCAACTCGAGGATGATGAAGGGTCTCAGTAATAATGCTGGTGGAGCCCAGTTAGGGGGTAAAGCAGGAGGTCCCCTCACGAGAACCATTGGATTCGTTTCGGTCCGCGATTTCCGGCTTATCAATTAAAAGATGTAAAAGATTTGTCGGGATCACCATTATTAGAGTTAGGTGGGAGGTAAGCGCAACTATCGAAGAGAGCCCTAACAGGATTTGGCAGTCCCATCACGTTGAAAAGCTAAGCGAGAAATTCAAGGTCTTGAGGGGGAACGTTTGCCTAATGATGCTTGAAGAGCGTCTCCTGAACATACAAAGTCACTCGAAGAAAAATTTATAGGGAGTGAGCATACAGGAGAGAGTAGAGAACTCTGAGTGGGCAAGAACCAATCAAACATTTCTCAATCCAACATATTTAAGAGGTTACTGTCAGCTGCTAGAGGCGACTGACTCAAAAATCTCAGAAATTGAACTACTGAGGGATCTCGAAGATTCCAAGATCAAGTCTAACACCAAAACCATGGAGCCCAACACTTCTAGCAACGGAAATCAAAATCACGGCGATGACGACAACGACATCCACGATGCTCAACTCAGGAAAAGAAGACATCCTCACCAATACTCTCAGGAGGAAACCCAAATGCTGGAAACCCTCTTCAGTAAAAGCCCTTACATGAAAAAGAAGTGGAGAATTGAATTGAGCCGGGAGTTGGGGATTAATCAGTCGAGGATCCAGTTTTGGTTTCAAAATAGGAGATCCAAATCGAAGGCTCAACGCAAACGTCAGGTGGTCGAGATTTTAAAGGAAGAAAACCAAAAGCTGCGAACAAAAAACATGAGGTATGAAGAAGCTCTCAATATTACCGTTTGCCCTCATTGCGATAACCCCATCGCCCTCGGTAAGATATTCCCCGATAAGCCTCACGCAATGATTGAAGACGTTCATTTACCACCCTACTCCCTCGGGGCATCTCCTGCTCAACCATATTTTGCTAGAGTCACGCATAAGCAGGATGATCCTACGAAGACGATACAAATGCCTCCTGGAGGATGGGATATGCATCGCTTTGATTGGAGTTACAGTTTCAAGGAGCTGGATGTTACCGCCAACCAGCTCAAAGCACATTAGCCTTCTGCACAACAATTTTCGATGGGGTCGGGTCCTGCTGGAGATGAGTTAATCAGTCGTCAAGCCATCAATGCAATTTTGGGCCACGATAAGAGGAGGTTCGCTTGGCCCCCTGAACTGCATTTCAGATTCCTAGATGTGGTTCACCAAATGGGGATCGACTCAGCAAATCCGACGCGCATATTTAAAGCCATGAATGTACCGGGGCTTAGTAAGGAACTGGTCAGGAATCACCTTGGTGCCTACAGAAGGCTATTAAAACAGCGTCGAGCGGAGCTAAACCGGGAGGAATCCGTCTCGAGCTCAAAAACTAGGGGCGACCGCCATTGTAATGCTCATGTATCAAGAGATACCCGGCCAAATCTAAGCATCAATCAAGCTAGAAACCCGACCACCGGCAAACTGAAAGCTGATCAGAATGTCCCTCTGGGCCATTTCAACACTTTTCAAGAGCACGTGTCACAAGTACAGCAAGTATGCACTCCTCTATTCGAGCAGCAGTCGGCTGGTGCTCTACCTGCCGCTGGTCAACCCACAACAGATGATTTCTTCGATGAGGGGCTCGATGCCTTGTTCAATCAGTGGGAAGCTGGCATGCTGGGACAGCCATGATCTAGCACCTGACTCGGGGCACGATGGGTCGGTCACTACGAACACCCAGAGAAAGAAGAACATGTTCACGAGTAGATCACTCATCTTATCCATTGTAAAGTTCCTATGGGAACATTTTTCTTTAATGACTATAGTTAATTCTGTATGAAAGCCAACGCTATCGACGAAAATCGTCATGCTCAGTTGCGATGATCCCTTGTTAGATTAAATCCGAAACCAGAGGCGGTCTTTAAATTTTGAGTGGCCACGAACTCATTCCTCACCGAACACCCAGGATGTTGAAATGAAGAGTAACAGCGTGCACTGGGAAAATGCCACTTTCGTTTGAATGATGAAAAGGGGTTGAGAGAAGGTCATAGCGTTAATTCCCATGGAGCTAAATGAATTAAATGGAGTCATTAATTGCGGATCCGCCGCTGCTCCCCACGTTCTCGGGCCTAGCAAATCATAAAAGGCACCGAAAGATTGTAGACCCACAACTTTGAAGACTGAACTAGGGGACGAGCGCAATACTCGATGAAACCGAATCAATGCAAGAGAGTTTGTGATCCTGTCACGAGGAAAAAGAAAGGGGAAGACAGACGAGGAGTAATTGCAGGGTCTCGGGAGGAGCGCTTGCTTGCTGGTCTTCATATGCAGCCTGAAGGATGGTTCTAGGACACGCACAATCACTCGAGAAAATTTCTAGAATGAGCAAAAACATAAGAGCGAATAGAGAAAGCTGAGTGAACTAGATCAGCCCGAGATACTCCGATCCATCATGTTTAAAAGCTATTCCCATCTGCTAGAAACGCCCGACCTGGACATCTCTGAACACGAACTGCTGGAAGACTTTGAAGATCCTGGAGCTGAATCCTGCCCCAAGGCCATGGAGACTGACTCCTCCAGTGATGAAATTCTAGGCTTCAGCTACGAAGAAGGAGTATACAATGATGATCGGAGTCGGAAAAGGAAGCAACTGCAACGCCACACTCCAGGCCAAATCCGAGAACTCAAGCTTTCTTCAATGAATGCTCCACCCCAAGCACACAACAGAAAATTGAGTTGAGCCGAAAGTTAGGATTGGAGCTTTCGAAGGTCAAGTTTTGGTTCGCCAACAAACGAACCCGGGTGAAACAGCAACACGCAGATCATGAGTTATTGGCCCTGAAGGAGGAGAATGAGAAGCTTCGAGCTGAAAGCGCGAGATATAAGGAAGCTCTGACCAAGGCCGCCTGCCTTAATTGTGGTAATCATGTTGTCCTCGGCGAGGTGTTCGTCGATGAACCATCCCTGTTGACGAATAACGCTCAACTGTTACCGTATTCTCCACAGCATTTTCCGACACAGCTAGATACCGTCGGAGATCTGCATGAGCAAGTCAACACCATAGAGTCAACACCAACATCCTCTGAGAAATGGGATATGAATCATCACAGGTGGAGTTCTCTCAATGACGAACTCGCTGTCGCAGCCAGCCAATCCAAAGTCGGTGAGTCCCTCCCTAGACAACTTTTGAAACGACTAGATCCCGTAGAGAATAGCTACCGAAGTATTGACGATATTTTGGGTGATAAGAGAACAAGGTTTTACTGGACCTATGAACTTCACACCAAATTTGTTGATGCAATTCGAGAGCTGGGAGTTGATTCGGCTAGCCCACTACGCGTACTCGAGATTATGAACGTGCCAGGGCTCTCTAGAATTAACGTTGAGTCTCACCTTAAGTACTATAGGAGATTGCTAAAGGATGGAAGGATAGCGTTAAACCATCATAAAGCCGGTTGGAGCTCAAGTGCTGGGCAGAGTTACAACCACGATGATTGGAGAGCCAAGAGCACCCAACCGTGTTTCAGTAATGACGGGACCAGCAGTCGTGTCAGCGACTCCTCTAACCCAAATCAAAATGCTCCGCCGAGCTATCTCAATACTCCTCAAGAGTATATACCACAGTTCCAGCACATAGGGATTCCTCAGTTTGAGCGCGAATCGGTCATTAATGCTGTCCCTGAAGCAGATCTGGCATTGGTAGAGAGTGCACATATAAACCTGCCGGTCATTGGAGGAAGTTCCAATTCAAGGGGTCAAATTGCTCATGACGAGAGCAAAGAGAGGAATCCCTCGCCTGCAGTCGACGACACCCAATCTGGGCACCAAGGGCTAGAAAGAACAGGTGATTTCCTTGATGAGGAGCTGGACACTTGGATCAATACTCTTCAGGAATGTATGTCTCAACCCCAACAGGGCAATGATGAAGGTTCCAGCTCAAAGACTCCAGTCCCTCACAACGATCGTTGATACCCAACTTGAACATCAATGGCTCGAAGACTCGAGCAATTTCCTTGGCGATGAGTTCAATCTTTGGCTCAATCAATTTGGAGCCGGAGGACCATCGCAGTGGTGACGCAAAGCCGGTGATCAAACGTCTGATGCAAGGCATGGCTACTCGATGAAAAATGCTTAGAGGAAAGGGGTTGAATACTCCTATTGAATATGTTGTTGATCGCACTGTAAGGTTCCCACTGGAACATCTTTCATTAATATCTAGAACTAATTGCGCGTGAGTGTCAACATCACCCTTTGAACATCTTCAAGCCGAGGGCCGTGGATTAATCACTTAATCCGTGGAGCAAGTTCCATGAACAATGATTATGACCCGCGGAGCATAATGGGATCTACCCCTTCAATACGAAATACGTTTGGCCGCAAAGCCACCTATTTGGTAAAACGATGTATCGTTCCTAAACGATCTTCAATCGAATACCGAAATAATGTCTCCTTTCTTTCCCTTCTCAGGTGATAAACGTGGATAAATCACTCAAGGAGCCATCTGTTCAAATAACAGAACAGACGTTGCCCAACCGGGGGCAGCTGAACCATTGATGTTGCAAATATTCCAAGCATGGATAGGCGGATTTGATAGACGTTGTTCATATCAATACGCAACATCAGAACGGGATGAGAACCAAGAGTAAAGTTGTATCATCCCAATTTGTCTTGAATTTGAGAATATGTATTGATACTCATTGTTTATCCTTGACAGGGGAATCGCCTTGGAGACGAATAAGTTTTTACATCCCACGTACTACCTGTTAGGGTACATGAGGGTAGGATGTATTGTTTCGATTTTCGAAAAATTCGTGAACATACAATGATATGCTTCTTTTACATTTTCAGGGGTCTGCAGCCGCGACAGGTAGGTAAGTATCCCTTTCCCAGTTAGCTGGAGATAAAGAATGTTAAAATCCTTTCAGCCGTCATGAAAATTATCCAATGCATTGATGTTCATGATTTAAATCGGGAGGTCGCCCAAAGCATGAATAAAACATGCACGATACATCACAAAATCCCCTCGATGGATAAATTTTGGGAAAGAAAGAAATGAATTTTTCCAAATATGATTATTTGTCAAATCATTCAAAAGGAAGTTTACTCAAAAGAGAGGCGAGCCCAGTCCAAACACATCCTACATACACTTGAGAGACGAGGGAAGTGAATCGGATAGCAAAATCTGTACCTACGGAGGTAGGGACCATTCGCAGCGATTACATGGATTGGAACGACGGAGGCGTTCGTTTCATATTCCCAAATACTACAGGTGACCATTGATAACCCCTTTGAACGGAGGTTTTCATTGTCAGCCCTGTCGAGAACCACCCCACATCGGGGCAGAATAGAAGTAAGTCCAACAGCATCAGGAGAAATGGTTAGAAATTTTGTTGCTCAGACTAACATTAATCTTCGTGTGTTGTTTATATGGTAATCCAAGTGCCATAGGATGATGAGAAGCATTCATTTCTCTATTCCACACACCGAATCCTTTGCACAGCCAACTTGAGCCTGCAAAATCATTTCATAAACCCGTTGGTGATCATTGCACATTCCAAGACGGATGCAGCATCACTTCAGAAACGAAGGAGTTCAAGACTTAGGGTTGGCAAAAAATTCCTAAGTTAATGCTTAACCTTGTTAGACCTTTGATCATAGGTCTAACACGATCCCATGAAGATGAGAAAAAGTGGGATTTTAAAAATGAATGAGAAAAATCCACGGCATTGAGAAAAAGCAAAGTGCCTGGTAAAAGCAAGGCCGATGCTCGTGTAAGTTGTTTGATTGATCCGCAATGAAGCCTAGATGGGAAAAGAGGAAATCCCCGAAGGAGTCAAATTCTAAAAAGGCTGCTCGCCAAATGGTGTCAAGCGCGGAATAAAGGCGCAAAAGAGAAATGACAGGTAGCAAATCTGCAATGATCACCAATGTCAAACTCTCCAAGAATTTTGGGCCAAAAACAAGCATTTTTCTGTCCCCAATCCTACCAATGTTACGACCCCGAAGGAGTCTTCTCTGACTAAGACACTTGGGTTAACATATAGCTTAGCTCGAAGAAGTACGAGCAAGACTATTTCTTTCTCATTTTGCAGGGTTCTTGACTTGTAAACCCGGAGCAAATGGTGAAGACTTTCATTCAATGGCCTCGACTCCAAAGCGGGTCCCCTTTGAAAGCCGATATCCAAGCCTAACATTACGGTCCCGTGGAAGACCTCCCGATCGATAAGAATGTATGCGCTGCGAATGATCCTAAAACCTAGGCACAGGTTAGTAGGAAGTTGAGCGCATTCCTTACAAAAGACCATTATCACAGAGCGGTGAGGAGCCTTCTTGGATGAGAAATTCTCCAATAGATGTTTTGAACAAACTCTTTTTGGAAATTTCAAATTGTTTGATCCAGATTTTTCCGTGCAAGGGATTTGTGATCACATTTGCATGTTGCAAGAATGCTTTGGATAACCTCCAGCATCAAAACGCACATTTCATGATTAAAACTTAAGTCATATGGTTTTGTCAAATGGACAGCCGTGGTCTTTCCAAAGATTACTATCGTTTTCTTGGTGAAGAAGAATCTTTCAGGCTCAAACTTCTGCAGGATACCTGGAGAACCCAGCTCCCAGAATGTCGCTGTTGACACCTGATTTTTGACCATTTATTATTGTGATTTTTATTCTTTAAAATTAATTAAAAATATAAAAAAAAGGTCATAAAATCACAAAATCAACTTTGGAAGCCTTGACCTAGCCTCAGGGACCAATTTTGAACAAAAAATATTTTTTGGTATTTTATAATATTTTTCGAATTTATTTAATTATAAAAATACCCAAAAAAATCAGAGAAAATACCATTCATGGTCAGAAAAATATACAAAAATATTCAATAATTTTGTTTTAATTTCCTCTTCAAGTGTGTCACCTAGAATATTGAAAATTCGGCTCGGGTCACTATGTTCCTTCACAAATATAAACCCGAACCGAGCCTAAAAAAATGCCAATCGAGTCTTTTAATTTGTAGATTTTATAGTCTTGACATCGATCACCATCTGCAATGAACATCCATTGCTTCTCTGCTTCGTGAGGGGACTAGAAAGGAGTTTAAAAAAATGGGAGTGGAATCTGTGGAAAGCAATTCCACGAGGAAGCAACCAATAAAAAAAGGGAGAAAGAAGAAAATGGGGGAGGAATATGTGGAAAAGGGTTCCATGGGGAACCAAGCAATAAAAAAAGGGGAATAAAAAATAAGAGAGGGTGGCTAAACACTAGCGGTCCTTTGGCGAAGAATTAAAAAGATCATCATTGTGGACACACCAAAAGCCGGGGGGGTGGACCATGGCCGATACACCCATCTTGTCATCCTCCATCGCCCAGCTCATTCGGGGCCCATCACCACGTCTCGACGTGGTCACGCCCTTGCCGTTGATCGCGATCCAAACCCGGCGTCAACGTTGGTTGCTACTGAGCTCTGATGGTGATGTTGGTGGCTATCTCCGGCTGACTGGAGAGGACGCCTCCTTCGACGAGTTCAATCACTGAAGCTATGCTTCTCTCTTATTCTTTATGATTCCCACGTTGGTCTGATGAGATGGACTAACTTCTTTTCTTTTTCTCAGTGGCTTGGAAAAATGGCATCCAAAGCTCTCATCCTCTTGGCTCTCTTATCTCTCTCAGCAGCATCATCGAGACCTGCCCTTGCAGAGACCAATGAGGAAGACAAGCCCGGTCTTGCGATGGACTTCTACAAGGACACCTGCCCTCAAGCCGAGGACATCATCAAGGAGCAAGTGAAGCTCCTGTACAAGCGCCACAAGAACACTGCATTCTCCTGGCTGAGGAACATCTTCCATGACTGTGCTGTTGAGTCATGTGATGCTTCGCTGCTCTTGGACTCGACACGGAGGAGCTTGTCGGAGAAAGAAACCGACCGCAGTTTCGGTCTAAGGAACTTCAGATACCTCGACACCATTAAAGAAGCTGTGGAGAGAGAGTGCCCTGGAGTTGTTTCTTGTGCGGACATCCTAGTCTTGTCTGCTAGAGATGGCATTGTCTCGCTAGGAGGCCCTCACATTCCCTTGAAAACTGGGAGGAGGGATGGTAGGAAGAGCCGAGCTGAGGTGCTCGAACAATACCTTCCCGACCACAATGAAAGCATTTCGGTGGTGCTCGACAGATTCGCGGCCATGGGCATCGATGCACCGGGAGTGGTTGCTTTACTAGGAGCTCACAGTGTGGGCCGAACCCACTGCGTCAAGCTGGTTCACCGGCTCTACCCAGAGGTTGACCCCGCGCTGAACCCGGACCACGTCGAGCACATGCTTCACAAGTGCCCGGACGCGATCCCAGATCCGAAGGCTGTGCAGTACGTGAGGAATGACAGAGGCACGCCCATGGTGCTGGACAACAACTACTACAGGAACATACTGGACAACAAGGGCTTGTTAATAGTGGATCACCACCTGCACCACCAAGAATAGCTTGCTTCCATTGAGCGTATCGCTGGCTCGACACTTTGTGTCTTGCCGCAAGCTCACTCTGCTGAGGTCGAACTGACCACAGGCCCGCGGATACTGTCAAGGCCGGGAGCTAATGCAGCTCGCGCCGCCGCACTCCATGCATGATCACTTCCAGTCATGCCATATCCAGTCCCAACGCCTCTGCTTCGTTCGTCACCACTGCTTGTTAAGACCCGAGACGAGTCATCCCTAAGACCCCGATGATGCGCCTGACTATCCTCGGTCGTCGTTGCATCTCAACCTTCGCGACTTCATACCTGTCAACGTTCCTGAGGCCAGTCTGTCGCGGTTTCGAGCCTCGCTGGTGTGACCCGAACCCATGAGCAATCCGAGCTTTTGAGACCCGAGCAACCAGATCTGGGGTCTATCTACCCGACGACTATGTGGTTCCCCGGCTCCGTTGTCTAGTCTCGGCGTACACGACTCACATTCCAGACGACCTCGGCGTCGTTGTGGTTATTACCGTGGAGCTTCGCCAGTTCACCCGTCGCCGACCCGAGCTTCTCTAACCATAGCGCCGCAGGCTTCGAGGGCCAAGAAATTTAACTCATTAGCTTCGAAGCCGCTGCTCGCCATCTCGACGCCAAAGCCGGAGCTCCTGTTCGTGACCTGAAAGATGTCTTGACGTCTGAAACCTGCCGGCCTCATGGACGTTGCATGAAGGGGACGATGAATAGTGTAATATGGTGGCAACTCATTTGTTTTCTTTTTTTGTCTTGGGTTGGTCAATTGGGCTAACGAAAAAAAGGAGAAGAAGAAGCAAAGAATGGATGGGCTTGGTATATCTGCATTTTGGGCCCATTCGTGGGTTGGCCCAAGACGTATGTGAAGTAAAGGTTGGGCTTTAAGGAGTTGAGCCCGTGGAACATATATATATTTACGCACACAGGGACGGTCGCATGTCAAGGCTTGGTGATTGAAGATCGGCGTCTAATCAGGTATATTTTGCGTACTCAATTCGTGCGTCAAAGTTAATTTCTTTAAATATCGTCATTATAGACTTAATTCGCATGTATTTATTTCAATCTAGTAGTTAGCTTGTTTATTTGGTCAAGTATCGTGTGAGATAAATATATATATTTTGAAAATATTAATAATAATAATAATAATAAAAATCAATAAATTCAATAAAAAATGGAAAATCATAAAAAAATTCAAAAAAATTCGGAAAATTCAGAAAAATTAGAAAAATCCCAAAAAAATAGGAAATGGCCACAATCAATTGGCCAAGGCTCATCCCGGGTGTTTTGAAACCGATCATTCTTAAAAATGACGATTTCGCCCTTTGGGCGAACCGTCTTCCAAAAATTGACGATTTTGCCCTTCGGGCTAAATCGCCTCCAAATCTTCCCATTTTACCTCGGTCCTAAATCACGCCTTCCCTAAGCCCTTATGGCTATACTAGGAGGCCATGTGATGTGAATTGGTGTGCATTGAAGTGATTTATTTATGTACTTGATTGCGCTTTCATTTAAATTGATTGTGATTGATAGGGACAGTCTTCCAATCTGTATGAAATCCTGAATTAAGCCTACCTCACCTAAAATTGCGCCTGCATGAACTCTTAGCTAGGAAAATCACTCGCGTTAGGTACCGAAAGGGCGTTGGTAATGACACCGACGTAACAAGTCCCCGAACCCAAAATCTCTGGTTCCGCAGAACTGATCGACCTCTCCCAATCGGTCAGTAAGGTTTCCGGTCTACCCTCCAAGAAAGACCGGTGGCGACTCCAAATACATGTACAAGTTGCACATGCCACCACGACCACACCGAAGGTCGAAAGCGATCGACTCTTATCGTCGAATCCTTCTGAAAAATACTCCCGTCGCGATTTGGTATGGGCCTGGGAGGGCCCGCGCCTATCAAAGGGCCAGCGATCGGTAATCCATTAGCCGCGTCCGCTTCCGGATGGGTCGCGACAGTCGCCTCAACAGACTCAAGCAGTCTCATCGGACGTGGAGAACCCTCGTCATGAGACCCCTTTTCAAAGCAAACTGATGGTAGAAACCGCCTGAAGGGTCAAATCATGGTAGATACCGCCTGAAGGGTCAAATCATGGTAGATACCGCCTGAAGGGTCAAATGAAGGTAGATACCGCCTGAAGGGTCAAACAATGGTAGAAACCGCCTGAAGGGTCATCTCAAGGTAGATATCGCCTGAAGGGTCAAACAATGGTAGAAACCGCTTGAAGGGTCAAACCATGGTAGAAACCGCCTGAAGGGTCATCTCAAGGTAGAAACCGCCTGAAGGGTCAACTCAAGGTAGAAACCGCCTGAAGGGTCAACTCAAGGTAGAAACCGCCTGAAGGGTCAACTCATTGGTAGATACCGCCTGAAGGGTCAACTCATTGGTAAATACCGCCGTAAGGATCAACACAAAGGTCTGATCCACCATACGGATCAAAATCCTTGGCAAATTCCAAAGCGTGTGATGCGCCCTCCTTAGGTTCCTACCAGTTAGGAATCCCATGATGGTATGACCTACCATACAGGTCAGAGCTTAATCTCCCTAGGATATCCTGAATGATGAGTCCTAGGTATCTACTTGAAAGTTGTCGCAACTGGCAGCATCCGACAGGTGAGCTTCAGGTAAGCCTCTCTCACTCCGGCCCATGTTCAAATTGTTAGAGCAAACCAGGGATTAAGTTGAGTTTTCATCAAAGGGCCTTAAGGATTCAATGTCATAGCATTTATTCTCTCATTTTTCCAGTTGAGTCGGTTAGGAATCAGGTGCCATCTTATCTTTGAGAGAAACCTCTGACGAGATTCCTCTCAAAGAGGGGCAGCTGTTGACACCTAATTTTTGACCATTTATTATTGTGATTTTTATTCTTCAAAATTAATTAAAAATATCAAAAAAGGTCATAAAATCACAAAATCAACTTTGGTAGTCTTGGCCAAGCTAAATGAACCAATTTGATAAAAAAAAATGATTTTTCATGTTTTCCGTATTTTTGTAATATTTTGGAAAAATAAAATATAAAAATATAAAAAAGAGGAAGAATTGAATAGCCAGTCAACCTGTTGATTCGTTGACCAAGAGAATCCAAAGGAGCTCTTCTGCACGTTGGTCTTTGGGGCCACACAAAATTCAATGCCGACTAAAGATGGAAGAAAAGTTGGGCAACGGCAAAAAAAAAAATATATATATATATATACATGGTGAATGGGGTGGTCAAAAGGGCCAAAGGGGGAATAAAAAAATAAAAGAAGAGGGAGACGAATCCGTGGAAAGGAGTTCCACGAGGAAGCAAGCAAAGAAAAGGGACATCCATTGCGGAGATCAGATAGAGGCAACCGAGGGAGATTCCTTCTTCCTCCTTCTCGGGTGGTGCATGAGGTTGCTCTCCAGGAGCTACATGGAGAGTGTGCTTCCATGGCTAGAAGGAAAATGTTGGGACGACCCAGAGCGAGGACGACTCGTGCCTGACCGGCAACCCAGTAGACGACTGCTGGAAGTGCGACCCGGACTGGGTTAACAACCGGCAGCGACCCGCCGACTGCGTGATCGAGTTCGGCCAGCGCGCTCGGCGGCAAGAACGAGGAGATATACATCGCCACCTCTAACCGTTTCGTTGCCTCCGTCGAGCTCGTCGTCACCGCGGCCCATCACTCCGCCACCTAGCCTCGAAAGCTGCCCAAGCTCGCGCCGGCCGTCACTCCACCACCCTCCAACCGCAGATCTGGAGCTGCGAGGACTACGAAGACCGAGAATCTCCCAACCATCATCCCGTAGCTCGAGCGAGTGGTCCGAATATGTGCAGGATCGGAAGCTAGATGGAGTTTTCGTCAGGATGCAGCTCAAGACTGCCGCGGAAGCTTAACTCGTTGCCATCGACACCATCTCCGTAGCTGAATGTAGTGGTAACGCGAGCTCGTTCGATGCTTTTTCGCTCAGGCTTGTCCACGGCCCGACGGTCATCGCCATTGCAGCCCGTGGTTAAAGGCCACTCTGGTAAGCTTCCCGATCTTCATTAATAGTTGTTGCGTGCTCGGAGTTGGAAAGCCGAACAAGAAAATGAACAAAAATCAGCGGCCAAGTTATTTGATGCACGCGAGCGTGGCAATGGATATTTCGGTACGCTTCTGTGAGTCGGGGAGAAGATGATGCAAACTACAAATCCAAGAAATAATAAAAAATGAAAAGCTGAGGGCAGCTAAGGGAGGGGTGCGGCATTTTTTTTAGTGTTATGCATGTGGGTTTGTTTCAAGATTGGGCCAGCTAATGGAATTTTCTGTTTGGGCCTCTAATGGAAAGAATTGAAATAAATTGGGTCATGTCTAAATTTAAGTCAAATTGGCTTTTGTAAAAGAATGGGCCTTTCTTGTTTTAGATTTTATTTGGGCTTTTGGTTGGCGTGTAGTTATTAAAGGGGTTGGGTTTAGGGGTCCAAATCAGATTACCATTTTCGAAATTAAATAATAAAAAAATAATAAAAAAAATTCAAAAATCAATAAAAAATAGAAAATCATAAAAAAATTCAAAAAATTCAGAAAATTCAGAAAAATTCTAAAAAAATTCTCAAAAATGGGAAATGGCCACAATCAACTGGCCATGGAATATTTTGGGTAATTCGGTATCCAAACCTTCCAAAAATTGACGATTTTGCCCTTCGGGCTAATCGTCTCCAAATCTTCCCATTTTACCCCTGGTCTGAAATCACACATTCCCTAAGCCCTTATGACTATGTTAGGAAGCCATTGACTGGAATTGATGTGCATCGATGAGATTTATTTATACAGTTGTTTGCGTTTTCATTAAAATTGATTGTGGTTGATAGGATAGTCTTCCAATCTGCATGAAACCTTGAATCAAACTTACCTCATCCAAAACTGCGCCTGCATGAACTCTTAGCCAGGAAAATTACTCGCGTTAGGTACCGAAAGGGCGTTGGTAATGACACCAACGTAACCAAGTCCCCGAACCCAAAATCTCTGGTTTTGCAGAACTGATCGATCTCTCCCAATCGATCAGTAAGGTTTCCGGTCTACCCTCCAAGAAAGACCGGTGGCGACTCCAAATGCATGCACAATTTGCACATGCCACCACGACCACACTGAAGGTCGAAAGCGATCGACTCTTATCGTCGAATCCTTAAAAAAATACTCCCGCCGCGATTTGGTATGGGCCTGGGAGGGCTCGCGCCGATCCAAGATCCGCGATCGGTAATCCATTAGCCGCGTCCGCTTTCGGACGGGTCGCGACAATGACAAGTACGTGGACCTGGGAAACTCGAAAAAGGAAATGATGCTTTCACTATAAGGATTATCGAGGGAACATTTAGAACTATTAAAGGTTGATCAAATAACTATTAAGAAATCCATTGCTAGCGTTATACGATTGGAGCACGGGTGATGCCGTTTAACCAATGTATAATTTGTGAAGTTTTCCTAAATCGAACAATGACGATCGAGACCGTCGGAACTAGCAATGAACCCTTGCAATTACATGACAACCAAAGCTGTCGTAACTTGAATCGTCCTAAGTGTGACGAGAGTCACAAAGTCGATACGCGTAACGTCTGCAAAAGTCGCCCGTTAGTTCGAGATAAACTGAAGATACAAATGACAAAAGATCGATCATGCAACGGAAGCTCGAAATTGGCAAATGGAAATGAAAAATTCCAACATTAGAAAAGAATTTGGACGTCGCCTCATCGAGGGTAATTTAGATTGAGAAAAGTGAAATTTGGACTGAAAGTGAAAAATTACCCTTTTACCCCCTCAAAGGACATTCTTTCCTTTAGAACAAGCAAGGGCATTATAGTCATTTGCTCTCTCCCTATAGTGGCCGAAAATTTGAGGGTATTATAGTCAATTGTGCTCTAGATATTTATAAAGAAAAGTCAAGGATATTAATGAGAGGTGATGTGTTTGAGTAGGCTAGGTTAGAGCCCTAGGATGGCATTAACTTCTAGTCAAATCCCTCACCTACCATTCAACCACTCTCTTTGCCTTGGGGATTAAGGAAAAAGGAAGAAGACCTCTCTCTCTCTCTAAAATTTTTGCTCAGCCACTTTCTCTCTCCCTCTCAAATCTCACGTTCTCTCTTTCTCTCCTCCTCTTGCTCGCCGACCAGCTACTGTCCTCACTGTTTGTCCGCCACGACGCCGGTTTCCGGCCACCATTCGACCCAACTCCAACCACCACAACACTCCTTGATGTCTTGCCAACAACCTCCAAGTGACCGTTCGTCGATTCGTTACTCTGTTTGACCCGTGGAGCCGCCGGAACCCGCCTAGGTCAGAATCGAAGCGAACCAGGCCATGAACTCCTTTAGACCGGTTTAGAAGGTTTATCTTGCTTCCAAATCAAGGTGAGACCTCCTTAAGACATAGTATTAAGGTTGAGTAAGTTTGGTTTGAAGTTTGGTTGTTGATAGATGGGTTTTAATGGTGGAACTTGGATGCTTTTCTTAAGGACAGAATCTGTCCTCTTTGACGAGTCTGGGAACCGAGCGCCTTTGAAGGCCGTAGAAGTATCGCCTTGCCCCAAAATTTGATGGTAAGTTATCCTAAGACATGATATTACAAGTTAGTAAAGGATTGGTGAGCTAGGTTGAAGTTTTGATGGCCGGTTTACATGGCGTTTCCTAGGAACAGAATCTGTCTTGCGCCGGACAGATTGGGAACGAGGATTGTAGCGGTTCTTGAAGGAGTTCGTTGCTTAATTAGCTAGGTAAGAAGACTTCTAACCTTTTGTTAGGATGTTGAGTCACTAAAGGATGGAATTTTGGTTGAATTAAAAGGGTTTAAAGGACTGATTTGGTGAGAAATGCCTTGAGACCCGAAACCGTCCAAATCCCGTTTACTGCGCACACCGATTTAAAACGGCCCGTTCTAATTCATCCGATGTCCAAATTGAGCACCGTTTTCTCCCACACGACCGTAAGATCTTGAAGTTTAATACCATGAAAATTTTTTTCCCAAAAAGTCAGTATAAAAATTACAGTTTTCTCGAGACTGAACCTGGTCGTGGTGAGCATTTTTGTAGTTTGGGGTCATTGATGACTTTTCTTGATTGAATGCCCCTTTAACATGCCTAGGGAGCGTCGATATGATGCTGTGGTTGTTTGGTAATGATATGCCGTGTGTGAATTTGGGCATGTGATGATTAATGGGGTTCCTTTGAAGGCTTTAATGCTTGGTTTTGCACTCGATGTCGCATGAGGCCTAATGTAGTGATATGCATATGCTTGATGGCCGAATGATATACTTGAAATGGTGAATTGATTGTGATTGAACCGTGTGCCTTGAATGGCGATGAGATGACATGATGCCATGAATTGCCTGTGATTGTGATAAATGGCTTAATGAGAAAGAATCATTGTTTGTTTTTATGGCCAATGCATTGAGCTGGGGAGGGAGTTACTCCCATTGACCTGTCGAGGTCGTGCGGCTAGAGAGTCCTACCTTGACCGAATCATCTCGAAGGTTGTAAGAATCGAGAGTCAGGTAGTGACCGAATCATCTCTAAGTCCGGACGCGAGAGTCCTATAGTCGACCGAATCATCTCGATGGCGCGGAGTGTCGAGAGTCGCTATAGAGACCGAATCATCTCGCAGCGAGAGTCATGATGACCGAATCATCTCGATAAGACTTCGAGAGTCATGTGATTGACCGAATCATCTCGCAGCCCAAGGAGGGCGGCCCTTGATGGGCGTATAGAAGATAAAAGACTGAAACATGATTCTTGATATGTTTCCGAGTCTGTATGCTTGAATTGGCTGGAATGCCTGGGATGCCTAAAGTGCATGGAATGTTTATTATGCCTGTATGGCTTGAGAAACTCGGATTGGAAAGTGAAAGTATGAAAGAAGTGAACCTGGTGCCTGATATGCCTGAGTTATTTTATTATGCCAATTGCTTGAATGTCATGTGTGAAAAGTATTTTGCCAAAACTTGCATATTTTCAAACGTGCCTGGAGGTACCAATAGTCTAGCTTAGGGTTAACTTACTGAGATTATTATCTTACCCCGTAATAGGACCAACATTTCAGACCCAAAGCCTTGAAGGATGCCTCGGAGGTGACGAAGAAGGGAAGGGAGGAAGATGAAGACGAGTCTGTCTAGTTTATGAATTTCTTTTTGAGAATTCTCTTTTGTAGTCCTATAGTGCCTTCCTCTGAACCCTTCTGTCTTTTGATGTACTAGACCTTTTTAACTGTAAGACGATGTGTGTTGTTTTTAAATCCTATATCGCCTTAAGTCTTTTTTTTTCTTTTATGTCTAGGGTTGTTTTCGTTTTCGCATGTGCTTCTCATATCACGCTTTGAAAGTAGAGTCGTCGGATCCTGGGTTATCTTATTTGTATTAACGGCTGTGTGGGATGTTGGCGTGCCCGCTGGGGTCGGGGCGTGACGTACCCGACCCAAAACAAGACCCGACCCGACCCAAAATTTACACATATTCTTGTTCGGGTCTCAACGTGTTTCGGGTACCACTTGCTATTATTGTTTTCGTGTTCGGGTATTGTTTACTATCCTTGTTTCCGTGTTCGGGCTCGGGCCTGAGCCCAAAATAGGGAAACAAGCCCAAACACCTCAGACGTCAAGAATCAACGACTGATACACCTAAACCCTAAGCTCGATGTCGTTCTCCCTCTTGCGCTTGACGATCTACTGCGGCCACCGCCTCTCCTACGCCCTCCGTCTCCATCACCGAGTACTCTCCAATATCTTGAGAGCCTCTTGGTCCTCTCCGTTCTCGAGCTTCTGCTGCAAAAGCTTCCTCATTGCGTGGACTGACTCAGGGTCCGATTCAAGGAGCTCCGTCTACGGCGATGTCGCGACCCGTCCGAAAGCGGACGCGGCTAATGGATTACCGATCGCGGGTCTTGCATCGGCGCGGGCCCTCCCAGGCCCATACCAAATCGCGGCGGGGGTATTTTTTTAGGGATTCGACGATAAGAGTCGATCGCTTTCGACCTTCAGTGTGGTCGTGGTGGCATGTGCAACTTGTGCATGCATTTGGAGTCGCCACCGGTCTTTCTTAGAGGGTAGACCGGAAACCTTACTGACCGATTGGGAGAGGTCGATCAGTTCTGCGGAACCAGAGATTTTGGGTTCGGGGACTTGGTTACGCTGTGTCATTACCAACGCCCTTTCGGTACCTAACGCGAGTGATTTTCCTGACTAAGAGTTCATGCAGGCGCAGTTTTGGGTGAGGTGAGTTTGATTCAGGGTTTCATGCAGATTGGAAGACTATTCCTATCAATCACAATCAATGAAAGCGCGATCAAGTGCATAAATAAATCTCATCGATGCACATCAATTCAAGTCAATGGCTTCCTAGTATAGCCATAAGGGCTTAGGGAATGTGTAATTTCAGATCAGGGGTAAAATGGGGAGATTTGGGGGTGATTTAGCCCGAAGGGCAAAATTGTCAATTTTTGGAAGATTTGGATACCGAATTACTCAAAATATTCCATGGCCAGTTGTTTGTGACCATTTCCCATTTTTTGGAATTTCTTGATTTTTCTTCAATTTTTGGAAGACGATTCGCCCAAAGGGCGAAATCGTCATTTTAAGAAGGGTCGGGGTTCAAAACACCCGGAATGAGTCTTGGCCAGTTGTTTGTGGCCATTTCCTATTTTTGGGGATTTTCTTGGATTTGTTTTAGAATTTTTTTGGAAGACGGTTTGCCGGAAGGGCAAAACCGTCATTTCTGGAAAGATCGGGGGTCAAATGACCCGAAACAGGTTGTGGCAAGTTGAATGTGGCCATTTCCTATTTTTTGGAATTTTTTAGAATTTTTCTGAATTTTTCGAATTTTTTTGAATTTTTTATGATTTTTCAATTTTTATTGAATTTTTTATTATTTTTTATTAATTCCGAAAATAATTATTCGGATTGGGCTTCTTAACCCAACCCTTCTAAAGCCGCGGGCTAGGGGGGACATGAAGCCCACATGAAATTTAAAACAAGAAAGGCTCACTTCTATCCTAAAACCCAATATTACTCCAATCTCCACTAGCCCAAAATCTATGAGTTTTATAATAAGCCCATGCGCCAACCCAATAGCCATTCAGACTCAAAACCATGCACGTCCACTTTGTTGCTTTGGTCTCTTATATTTTAATCTTTTTTTTAATCCATTTTTTTTACGTTGTCTTCTTCCTTGGACTTCTTCTTCTTCACTGGTTCTTCATTTCAGACGCTTCCCTCCCAAAACATCGCTGCTCAAGACCTTGGTCGTCCGCCACTTCTCCTTTCGCCAACTACCACCGACGCCAACGATCGCCAACAAACTCGTTCGCATGAAAAACGTCGACGACGGACCGCTCCGGATTGCCGCCGAACTCGCTTTTCTCAGAACGTCTGCCGAACCCGACACTGCAGTAGACTCCGCGAAGCCCTCGCTAGTGGCTTGCCGTTCTCTAACCTCCGGATCCGACCCTCGTCTAGCCTCACCAGATATCTATTCATCTATAGGAGCGACAACTAGATGCAAAGAGCTCGGTAGAGACACGAGCATTTAGACTTGCACTAAACGTTGAGACCTTAAACACCGCATATACATACTAGATATCTACAGATGGCAGTCCAAAATAGAAGAAGCAAACTCGTGTATGGGCGGGGACTTAGTCTTTACCTTACCTGAGACAGGGCTGAAGAGGGTGGTAGAATTACCTCGCCAAGAGTATACTCCGGGTTGCGGTTGAAGCCCGGGTGCTCCGACAGAATCGGGTGAGAGCGAGCGTTGGTGAGGACGGTCCCGGCGAGCACCCTTTTAGTCCGAGGCCTCCAGATACGGGAGCAAAGGAAACGAGGGTGGCGGTGGTCGAAGAAACTGAGCGATGGACGGGACCGAAGAAGACTGAGCCTTCAGAAAGGGAGTTCTCTTTTTTTTTTTTTCGTTTCTTTTCTGTTTTTTGTCTCCCTGGAATGACTCTCTCTAATTATCTGCATGTCCTAATATCCTCAACCCTCTCTCCGAGCGCCTCGAGAAACGCTATCGAGAATTGCCCTCTAGAAGTCTCGAGCTGACGGAGTTTTTTTTTTTTTTTTTTGCCATGGTCTGGTTGGGTTCTCGTCCATGATGATGCTCCAACCTTTGGCCACAGACTCTCTTCTTTTCGCTTCCCCCCCGCCCTTTTTTTTTTAGACGTGCCGAACTCCTCGAATAAGAGGAAGACCGTGCTGTTTCTTTTTCTTGGATCCACCTGCACCATCCCTTTTTTTATTTTGGCGCCGCTTCCCCCACTCTTGCTCAATGAATAATCTATCTTCCACTCCCCTTTCTTTTCATTTTTTAAATCCTTCACAGTCCCCTCACGAAGAGGAGAAGCAATGGGAGTTTACTTGAGATGGTGGTCGATGTCAAGACTACAAAATCTATAAATTTAAAAGACACGATTGGTATTTTTTTGGCTCGGTTCGGGTTTATGTTTGTGAAGGAACATATTGACCCGAGTCGAATTTTCGAGATTTAAAGTAACACACTTGAATAGGAAATTAAAATAAAATTATTGAATATTTTTGGGTATTTTTCTGACCACGAATGGTATTTTTCTGATTTTTTTGGGTATTTTTATAATTAAATAAATTCGAAAAATATTAAAAAAATACAAAAAAAAAATTGTTCAAAATTGGTTCCTAAGGCTAGGCTAAGGCTTCCAAAATTGACTTTGTGATTTTATAACCTTTTTTTATATTTTTGATTAATTGGTCAAAAATAAAATAAAATAAAATAAAATGAAAATCACAATAATAAATTGGTCAAAAATCAGGTGTCAACAGCTGCCCCTCTTTGAGAGGAATCTCGTTAGAGGTTTCTCTCAAAGATAAGACGGCACCTGATTCCTAACCGATTCAACTAGGAAAAGGAAAGAAGAAATGCTATGACATCGGATCCTTAAGGCTATTGATAAAAGCTCAAATTAATCCCCGGTTTAACCCAATTCGAACATGGGTTGGGAAGAGAGAGGCTTACCTGAAGCTCACCTGTCGGATGCTGCCGGTTGCAACGACTTTCAAAAAGATACCTAGGACTCATCATTTTATCCTAGGGAGATTAAGCTCTGACATGTATGGTAGGTCATACCATTATGGGATTCCTAACTGGTAGGAACCTAAGGAAGGCGTATCCCACGCTTCGGGATTTGCCAAGGATTTTGATCCGTATGGTAGATCAGACCATAAGCGGTTCACCTACAGTAAGGCTTACCTAGGAAAATAACTTCTCCGACATTTAGAATTAGTCAAAGTTTTGATCCGTATGGTGGATCGGACCATGGGATTGATCCTTATGGCGGTATCTACCTTTGGATTGACCCTTCAGGCGGTTTCTACCTTTGGTTGACCCTTCAGGCGGTGTCTACCTTAAGTTGACCCTTCAGGCGGTTTCTACCTTTGGTTGACCCTTCAGGCGGTTTCTACCTTATTTGACCCTTTAGGCGGTTTCTACCCTATTTGACCCTTCAGGCGGTTTCTACCTTTGTTTGACCCTTTAGGCGGTTTCTACCTTTGTTTTGACCCTTTAGGCGGTTTCTACCTTTGTTTGACCCTTTAGGCGGTTTCTACCATTGTTTTGACCCTTTAGGCGGTTTCTACCTTTGTTTGACCCTTTAGGCAGTTTCTACCTTTGTTTTGACCCTTTAGGCGGTTTCTACCTTTGTTTTGTTTTGAAAAAGGGTCTCATGACGAGGGTTCTCCACGTCTGATGAGACTGCCTGAATTTTGAAAAGGGGTCTCCTGACGAGGGTTCTCCACGTCCGATGAGACTGCCTGATTTTTTTGAAAAGGGGTCTCCTGACGAGAGTTCTCCACGTCCGATGAGACTGCCTAAATTTTGAAAAAGGGTCTCATGACGAGGGTTCTCCACGTCTGATGAGACTGCCTGAATTTTGAAAAGGGGTCCCGAGACGAGGGTTCTCCACGTCTGATAGGGCCGCTTGATTTTGAAAAAAGGGTCCCGAGACGAGGGTTCTCCACGTGTACTGGGATTGCTTGATTTTTTTTGAAAAGGGATCCTGGGACGAGGGTTCTCCACGTCATGCGAGGACCGCTTGATTTTTGAAAAAGGTTCTATCCTCACTCCTTTTAAAAGATCCCGAAATTTGTCGGGAATTCAGTTTTGAAGCAGAGAAAGATTTTATTTTGACAACGCTTCATTTGATTCTGTTGAGGCGACATTCTAGGAGCTGGGTTCTCCAGGTATCCTGCAGCAATTTTGAGCCTGAAAGATTTTTCTTCACCAAGAAAACGTTAGTAATCTTTGGGAAGACCACGGCTGTCCATTTGACAAAACCGTATGATTTAAATTTTAATCATGAAATGTGCATTTTGATGCTGGAGGTTATCCAAAGCATTCTTGCAACATGCAAATGTGATCACAAATTCCTTGCATGGAAAATCCGGATCAATAGTTTGAAAATTCCAAAACGAGTCTGCTCGAAACATCAATTGGAATATTTCTTGACAATGAGGTCTTCTCACCTGTTTTGGGATAATGGTTTTTATAGGGGATGCACTCAATTCCCTACTAACCTGTGCCTAGGTTTTAGGATCATTTGCAACGCATACATTTTGATCGATCGGGAGGTCTTCCACGGGATCGTAATGTTAGGCTTGGATATTGGTTTTCAAGGGAGACCCGCTTTGGAGTCGAGGCCATCGAATGAAAGTCTTCACCATCTGCTCCGGGTTTACAAATCAAGAACCCTGCAAAATGAGAAAGAAATAGTCTTGCTCGTACTTCTTCGAGCTAAGCTATATGTTAACCCCAAGTTTCTTAGTCAGAGAAGACTGTTTCGGGGTTGTAACATTGGTAGGATTGGGGACCGAAAAAGGCTTGTTTTTGGCCCAGAAATTACGAAGGATTTGACATTGGCGATCATTGCAAATTTACCACCTGTCCTTTCCTCTCTGCACCTTCAATTTTTTTTTGAGGTGTGCACCCGCTTTTGAGGTGTGCACCAACTCCTTAGAGAGCGTTTCGTCGCATTAAGAGACTGATGACTCTGTCTGCGTCTCTGCTCCACGCTTGACACCATTTGGGGGAGCGACCTTTTGATCTGACTCCTTTAGGGGTCTTTCTCTCTTCCCAACTAGGCTTCATTGGGGATCAAGCAAACAGCTTGCACGAGCATCGGCCTTGCTTTTACCAGGCACTTTGCTTTTTCTTGATGCCGGGGATTTTTATCTTTTGTTGAAATCCCGCCTTTTCTTTTCCTTTGAAACTACGATGTTCAGAAAATTGTGCTAGATATACAACTTGAATCATAGCACACTTGAAATGCCGATATGAAATATTTCTATAAATCCCATCTCTTGGATTCTTCCGTTCTTGGAGTGATGCAGTTTCCATCTTGAAACATGCCATGATCACCAACAGGGGTTTATGAAATGAATTTGCAGGCTCAACTTGGCTGTGCGAAGGATATGGTGTGTGGGATAGAGAAATGAATGCTTCTCGTCATCCTATGGCACTTGGATTACCATATAAACAACACACAAAGATTAATGTTAGTCCGAGCAAGAAAATTTCTAACCATTTTCTCCTGATGCTGCTGGACTCACCTCCATTTTGCCCCGACGTGGGGTGGTTCTTGCCAGGGTTGAGAATGAAAAATCGCCGTTCGAATGGGTTGGCAATGGTCACCTGTAGTGTTTGGGGATATGAAACGAATGCCTCCGTCATCCCAATCTATGTAATTGCGGCGAATAATCCCTACTTCCGTAGGTCCAGATTTTGCTATCTGATCCGCTCCATTTCTCTCTCAAGTGTGTATAGGACGTGTTTGGATTTAGGCTTTGCCTCTCGTCTTCTGAGAAAACATCCTTTTGAAAATTTTGAACCATTTTTGATCGAAAAAATTTCCGTCATTTTCTCCAATAAATTTCCTCCCAATGGGGTTTTATGATGCACATGCATGTTCTAATTCATGTTCAGACAACCTCCTTTTTCAAAACATGAATGCCAATGAAGTTAGAATTCTATGTCTTTTCTAGACATCAGATTTTGAAAGCTTTTCTTTTCTTCTCTGTTTTTATTCAACATCTTCAATGGATTGGGGAAATGGATACTTACCTGTCCACCGTGGCTGGAGATACCTGAAAATGCAAAAGAATCATGTCATTGTATGTTCACAAATTTTTCAAAAAATTGGAACGATACATCTTACCCTTGATCATGTATTCCAACGGGTAATACATGGGATGTGAAAACCTGATTCACCTTGATGGCGATCCCCTGTCAAAGACGGGAATTAGTTGTTAGTTGGCGTTCCAAAATTCAAGGGAAATTGGAACGATACAGCCTTGTTCTTGTTTTGTGTTTCCATTTGAACACAAATTCGCGGCTTGCAGGATTTGGTCCTCTATCTTGTGGCCATGATCTTCCATCTGGCTGGGCGACGAATCTTTTCCAAGGATTTGCACTGGATTACGCCATTTTTCATGGTTCCATTTCTTGGCAACTTGCCCCTCTGAAACTGATGTTTCTTTTCGCCTCAACGTTGGCGAGATCGTTTCTTTTGTGGCTTCTTGGCACCACCAATCTTCTGTCAAATGAGAACAAACTCACGTGAAGCATGGGATCTTCTGAGATCAAATTGGAACGATACAAAGTTACTGTCCACCCAGGTTGGTATCCCAGGGTTTAATTCTGATGCGGACGACTCTGCAATTGCGTCCATTGATTTTGCCAAAGAAGAAACGTCATTCCTTGTCCGGCGCACAAATGATTCACTTGCCCCAACGGGGCGTGATTTGTCGTAGCTAGGTGACGCTTGCCCCAGCTAACTCCATTTTGCATTTTGCTGCAATCCTCATCCTCTTTGGGGATGTCTTCTCTCGTCTGTATTTATGGGTGTTGTCCGTGAGATGATCCTCGATCACGTCAACAACTGTTTTGCCCCAGTTGAGCGACGCTTGTCTTGGCAACATGCCTTAGCACTTTTCGTGTTTGTTGGCAATTTTCGATCCAATTTGGAGAAGTCCATGCACCTGCACATGAAGAGACAGGCATAGGTCTTTATCTGATTTCATTTGAAATTTTAGGAAAGAGATACTCCCTTCGAGGTTTTGTTCTTCCAACATTTGAAGGAACGATGCTTTTTAAATATTTTGCCCCAGTTAGGCTTGTCTTGATGTTTGTCATCTCTGGATTTGATAACCCTGGTCCGATGCGTCTTTATGGGGGATCATGAGAGTTTGCCCCCGGTTTGGCCTCTTCGAAGAAAATGGGAGAACTCACTCCCATGGATTTCGTCGATTATGATCTTCTATCTCAATTGTCAGAATCTTCAATTATTTTTATCCGTCTCTAGATGACTTGACGGTCTTGAGATTTGTCGTGTGGCGATTTTGTGATTCTCTCGATCATCGTCACCATTTGAAGTATTTGATATTTTCTCTTTTCCGGGTAGCGGAGCGATTTGTCCCCAGCCACTGGATGCTTTGTCTGGGGCTGGCTGATTTAGTCGTAGGCAATTTGATCCTGCCGCATTGACGCATTCAGGCTTTTTGACATCAGTAAGCTTGGGTTTACTCGTGATTGAGTACTTCAACAACCTGCGCGATGAAAGGAGTGAAAGAGTCAATCACCGCGTAAGGAGCTTTAATTGAAACGATTACGGATTTACTATCCCCGCTCTGGTCACTTCTGGCGTCCAAGACGGTGGAAATTCTTCAGTGGTCCCATCCATTCTCGTCATCACCTGCAAGAATGAGAAACCATATCAACTCGTGAACCAGTCAATCTGATTTGGAACGGATACAACTTTTTCGACTTAGGGAGAGTCAATCCTAATTAGGTTGCTCCTTCTTCATAATTTGATTTCAATTTGTCATTGCCATCCCAATGGGTGACATCTGCTGAAGGCACATTTATTTCCGTCTTATAGGGAAGACAAATTTTTCTTTGTTTGTCTTTGACCATCCTATCATGTAGACAAAAGACATAAAGGTCCCCATCAGGTATAATATTCGAAGGGCTTATTGGAACGATTACAGTTTCACCATCGTTCCATTGTCATCTTGCATGTGATCGGATGAGGACATTTTCGACAAATGTATGCCATGTAAAACATGTCCCTCGTGTCTATCCACAAATGGATTTTCCTTCTCTACCTGTTTTTCACCTGAGAGGAAAAGATAGGAAATATTATGCCGGTATCTGATTGAAAATTAATTAGGAACGACACGTCTTTACACTTGCCCCGGTTGCCCCGGTTAAAAGGTATTTGTCCTCATCAGTTGACTCTCCAGGGTGGTCCCGCGCTTTTCCATGCCATCCTGGTTCGTTTAAACTCGCGATTGATTCTTCATACAAGTCTTTGGATTTTGATTCATAAGCGGCGCTGAATGACCTTTTGGTTTCGAGGTGTACCAATCATTCACATACATGCGCATGAGACCAGTGAGGTTTGACTCTAAAAATCAAAAGATCGGGCTTGGTACCCAAGGCCAAGGTTCCCATCTCGAGTTCTAGAAAGAGCAGATTCCATTGCACAACTATCGTTGCATTGGGGCTCGATCCATAGTTCAAAAATGAGCGGAATTGAAAAGTGGATCACCCCGTGTTTTTCCTCACGGAGATTCCATTTTCAATCCCTTCTATTGTTTTCCTATAGGCGGCGCCCGGGGTTTTAGGCGCGATCGTGTGTGTTCATGTGTTGTGAGTATCACAATGCAAGTCATGCACGACAGTTTATCAATCAGCGCATCAAATCATCTACACAGCATACATTCCTACGCCAACCTGCATAAGACAATGTTAATCACAGACTACCCCCTTTATCACTCCAATCTACAAAAACATATAACACCTATCATAAGCGGACTTACCTCACCTTCAAGAGCGCCTGCAATGTTAGAAAAATCACTCAGCGTTTTAATTACGGCCTAAGTCCACTTGAGGTCTAGAACCATAGGTTCTAGAACAAAGTTCCCCAGCGGAGTCGCCAGCTGTCGCGACCCGTCCGAAAGCGGACGCGGCTAATGGATTACCGATCGCGGGTCTTGCATCGGCGCGGGCCCTCCCAGGCCCATACCAAATCGCGGCGGGGGTATTTTTTTAGGGATTCGACGATAAGAGTCGATCGCTTTCGACCTTCAGTGTGGTCGTGGTGGCATGTGCAACTTGTGCATGCATTTGGAGTCGCCACCCGGTCTTTCTTAGAGGGTAGACCGGAAACCTTACTGACCGATTGGGAGAGGTCGATCAGTTCTGCGGAACCAGAGATTTTGGGCTCGGGGACTTGGTTACGCCGGTGTCATTACCAACGCCCTTTCGGTACCTAACGCGAGTGATTTTCCTGACTAAGAGTTCATGCAGGCGCAGTTTTGGGTGGGGTGAGTTTGATTCAGGGTTTCATGCAGATTGGAAGACTATTCCTATCAATCACAATCAATGAAAGCGCGATCAAGTGCATAAATAAATCTCATCGATGCACATCAATTCAAGTCAATGGCTTCCTAGTATAGCCATAAGGGCTTAGGGAATGTGTAATTTCAGATCAGGGGTAAAATGGGGAGATTTGGGGGTGATTTAGCCCGAAGGGCAAAATTGTCAATTTTTGGAAGATTTGGATACCGAATTACTCAAAATATTCCATGGCCAGTTGTTTGTGACCATTTCCCATTTTTGAGAATTTTTTGGAATTTCTTGATTTTTCTTCAATTTTTGGAAGACGATTCGCCCAAAGGGCGAAATCGTCATTTTAAGAAGGGTCGGGGTTCAAAACACCCGGAATGAGTCTTGGCCAGTTGTTTGTGGCCATTTCCTATTTTTGGGGATTTTCTTGGATTTTTTTTAGAATTTTTTTGGAAGACGGTTTGCCGGAAGGGCAAAACCGTCATTTCTGGAAAGATCGGGGGTCAAATGACCCGAAACAGGTTGTGGCAAGTTGAATGTGGCCATTTCCTATTTTTTGGAATTTTTTAGAATTTTTCTGAATTTTTCGAATTTTTTTGAATTTTTTATGATTTTTCAATTTTTATTGAATTTTTTATTATTTTTTATTAATTCCGAAAATAATTATTCGGATTGGGCTTCTTAACCCAACCCTTCTAAAGCCGCGGGCTAGGGGGGACATGAAGCCCACATGAAATTTAAAACAAGAAAGGCTCACTTCTATCCTAAAACCCAATATTACTCCAATCTCCACTAGCCCAAAATCTATGAGTTTTATAATAAGCCCATGCGCCAACCCAATAGCCATTCAGACTCAAAACCATGCACGTCCACTTTGTTGCTTTGGTCTCTTATATTTTAATCTTTTTTTTAATCCATTTTTTTTACGTTGTCTTCTTCCTTGGACTTCTTCTTCTTCACTGGTTCTTCATTTCAGACGCTTCCCTCCCAAAACATCGCTGCTCAAGACCTTGGTCGTCCGCCACTTCTCCTTTCGCCAACTACCACCGACGCCAACGATCGCCAACAAATTCGTTCGCATGAAAAACGTCGACGACGGACCGCTCCGGATTGCCGCCGAACTCGCTTTTCTCAGAACGTCTGCCGAACCCGACACTGCAGTAGACTCCGCGAAGCCCTCGCTAGTGGCTTGCCGTTCTCTAACCTCCGGATCCGACCCTCGTCTAGCCTCACCAGATATCTATTCATCTATAGGAGCGACAACTAGATGCAAAGAGCTCGGTAGAGACACGAGCATTTAGACTTGCACTAAACGTTGAGACCTTAAACACCGCATATACATACTAGATATCTACAGATGGCAGTCCAAAATAGAAGAAGCAAACTCGTGTATGGGCGGGGACTTAGTCTTTACCTTACCTGAGACAGGGCTGAAGAGGGTGGTAGAATTACCTCGCCAAGAGTATACTCCGGGTTGCGGTTGAAGCCCGGGTGCTCCGACAGAATCGGGTGAGAGCGAGCGTTGGTGAGGACGGTCCCGGCGAGCACCCTTTTAGTCCGAGGCCTCCAGATACGGGAGCAAAGGAAACGAGGGTGGCGGTGGTCGAAGAAACTGAGCGATGGACGGGACCGAAGAAGACTGAGCCTTCAGAAAGGGAGTTCTCTTTTTTTTTTTCGTTTCTTTTCTGTTTTTTGTCTCCCTGGAATGACTCTCTCTAATTATCTGCATGTCCTAATATCCTCAACCCTCTCTCCGAGCGCCTCGAGAAACGCTATCGAGAATTGCCCTCTAGAAGTCTCGAGCTGACGGAGTTTTTTTTTTTTTTTTTTTGCCATGGTCTGGTTGGGTTCTCGTCCATGATGATGCTCCAACCTTTGGCCACAGACTCTCTTCTTTTCGCTTCCCCCCCCCCCCCCCGCCCTTTTTTTTTAGACGTGCCGAACTCCTCGAATAAGAGGAAGACCGTGCTGTTTCTTTTTCTTGGATCCACCTGCACCATCCCTTTTTTTATTTTGGCGCCGCTTCCCCCAGTCTTGCTCAATGAATAATCTATCTTCCACTCCCCTTTCTTTTCATTTTTTAAATCCTTCACAATCCCCTCACGAAGAGGAGAAGCAATGGGAGTTTACTTGAGATGGTGGTCGATGTCAAGACTACAAAATCTATAAATTTAAAAGACACGATTGGTATTTTTTTGGCTCGGTTCGGGTTTATGTTTGTGAAGGAACATATTGACCCGAGTCGAATTTTCGAGATTTAAAGTAACACACTTGAATAGGAAATTAAAATAAAATTATTGAATATTTTTGGGTATTTTTCTGACCACGAATGGTATTTTTCTGATTTTTTTGGGTATTTTTATAATTAAATAAATTCGAAAAATATTAAAAAATACAAAAAAAAAATATTTTTTGTTCAAAATTGGTTCCTAAGGCTAGGCTAAGGCTTCCAAAATTGACTTTGTGATTTTATAACCCTTTTTTTTTATATTTTTGATTAATTGGTCAAAAATAAAATAAAATAAAATAAAATGAAAATCACAATAATAAATTGGTCAAAAATCAGGTGTCAACAGGCGAGTGCTGGGATTCTTGGCCTTCTTGGGCTTGTCCTTGGGTCTCTTCAAGACTCGGAGATTGCTCCTTTTCAGCAATTGCCGGAGGAGGATCAGCTCTCGCCGCAGATTTCTCACTGCTAAAGACAAAGGAAACCGCGGCTCCGGTGAGGACGGCAGCTCCGGCGCAGTTTTGGAGCTTTTTGAGAATTGGGTTCTTCGGGGGATTGCCGGAGTGAGCAACGGAACAAGCCCTGATTGTGTTTCTCTTCCTGAGGCTTGGGAGTGGGGAAGTGAACGATTGAAGGAAGAGGTCGACTGAGGAGCCCGACGGAAGGAGGATTACTTTTGACTTCTATGTTTTTCGCTTATGCTGCAATGTCTTACCCGGGTTGGTGGTTGCTGGCCTTTTTATAACCACCTAATGAGTGTGCTCAAGGCATAATGTTGGTCGCTGCTGGCCCTTTTAGGAGTTGTTTTGCTAGACCATTATTTTAGTTGGATAATACCCCTCCCTGGTTGTACCCCATTCGAACACGGTTATGCCAAAGTACCTAGATCATGTGTAAAAATTGAGGCTCTCTTGGCTGAATTGGTTGATCAGCCACTTGTTGATCTGACTCATTTAATTTTGGTCAGGAAACTCTATTTGTTGATGGGCTACAAACATGTTCGACGAAATGCTTCAATGAGCCTAAACATATACAGAGGACCAAGTATTGTCTTACTTCTGAGGGAAATTTCTGGTGTTTGATAGCTTTCCATGGAATTAGAGGACCAAGTATTGTCTTACTTCTGAGGTAAATTTACGCTTACTCTAATTGGGTTTTTACAAATGTCTGTCTGGTTTGTGACAAGTTCTTTCTTGGATTGCCTATGAATTTACAAATTAGACTATATCTCTAGAAGAAAGCTCAGTTCAAGAACTTCTGCAAACATGCCATTTGTTTAAATATCTCCATTCGTCTGTTATAACTTAAATATGGAATGCTTGGTAGCTTTTAACTTGTGCTCATTGGTTGGTTCTAGGGGTGCTGATAAATGCTACAATAGTCTAGGATGGAAAAATAAATTGGTCTCCTTAAGATGCTGTTTCACAGTTTTTGTGACTTTTTGCTGATTTTAGTATTTTGCGTTTTTATGATATTTGACCTAGTGCTCTCTATGTCAATAGTCTAGATAATGCCATTGAGACATATAGTTAGCTTCTGGCCATTCTTTAAGTGCAGACTAAATCTGCAGGAGTTGAAAATAAGTACAACAAGGTACTGTTTTGATTTGCGTACACATGGTATATTTGCTGAGACCTTTCCAAGGAGGAGATTGGTAACCTGGTGATTTATATCTTTAGAATGTGCCGAGATGGGAATAACCCTTCTTGCTCAATTTAGTTCTTGTAAATCTCTTTCGGCACAGAGTTAATCTCTTCCCTATAACCGATTAGAATTGTATAAAGAGACAATATTATATCTAATTAATAATTTTTACTTTTCATGTTTTGCAATTGACAAAATGGAGGGCAACACAAGAGTTTGGAATTGGATATTTGGAATGATCTAGCTAACGTGTACACCAGCAGTTTGTCATAATGGCGTGATACTGAGGTCTGTCTTTCGAAGTTGGAAGCTATCAGCCCCTTTTTTGCTTCTAGATGGCACTCTACCGGTACGTTAAGTTCGTCTCTCTCTCTCTCTCTCTCTTAGTGCATCTCTTCTTTGTGCATTAATTTGAAAATTTTTTTCTTTGTATATGTTTTTTTCCTTCTTTTGCTTTCTGGAAATCTATATATAACCATACTAACTGAGCTTTTGCAGGTATAGCTAATTCTTCTAAAAAGTGGAAACATCTTTCACTCAATCCTCATGGATGTTGTGTTGTAATTCTTTATAGCATTTTCACCGAGTTCTGGCTGTTATGGTGCACTAAGTGTTATTGATTTGCTTCTGGTAGGTTTACTATACCAAGCTACACCAAGACGCCCTGAATTTGTTTAGGGAAGCACTAATTGACTGTGTTTTGCGGGACATTGACGGCTTTTTTGTTGGTTGGTGTTGTAATTTTGGGATTCAGCAGTTTGAAATTTTTAATGTCAAGATTGCATATGAGATGCTTATCAAGAATAATGATTTTAATTAATGTCTTGTCAACTAGTGCAAGCATGAGACTTGTTGAGCATGAAGCTACCATTAGAATGTAGTGATCATTAAAAAAACGTTATCTTTAATTCGAACCTTTTTCTCTGCTTCGATCGTGCTGTTTGTGAAGCTGGAGATGAGGGGCGGAAGAGGAGTTGTTTGTCATGAGATTGGGCCAAAAGTTGTAAAACCAGAAGAGTTTTGGGTTGAATATTGAATGGGATCCGAGGGCTCAATTGCAAGATTTGGTCTATTAGGTAGAATTGCAAGAAAAAAAAAGGGCTGAAAACAATATGAAACATGAAACTCGACCCGAAGACCCGAACAAGAGACCCGACCCGATATGTTCGGGTCATGTCCAGGTCTGTTCGGGTCTTGGTAGGGTAATCACCCAAATGCTGTGTTTAGGGTCGGGTCGGGTATCAATGATATCCGACCCAACCCGACCCGTTGACATCCCTACCTATAGCTTCTATTAAAGTATAGAAAATCATCATGGAGAAAATTAAACCGATTTTGGAGCTCAAATAAAAAGTTTATATCAGTTCTATCATTTTGAAATATTTCATTCTAGTTGAGATTAGTCATAGCCCATGAGTTAACAGGGGTATAAAAAATTCTAGCATTCCTATTGTTGCATAAAAACTCCACCGAAGAAACATGTAGTTTTTATAAGCAGTTAGAATTAGCGGTCCTACTGGGCTGGGACCGGGACCAGCCCGGACCGCCAGTCCTGGTCTGGTCCGTGGTCCCGAAACTATGGGGACCGTACCAGTAGTCCGGTCCCCGATTTCATGCCGGGACCGGACCGGACTACTGGTCCGGTCCCCGGTTCCATGCCGGGACCGGACCGGACCGGCCCGGACCATGCACACCCCTAGGTGAAAGTCCGAAAAACACTTTCACTCAGACAAATGTATCATGATCCACATGCGGCAATTTTTTATTCCAATTTTTGATTCCATTTCGCGTCGTTACAATCGACCAAATGACACTAATAAATTGAGTAGGGCAATCCATCCCATTCCAATAGATTCATTTCCAATAGCCAAACATTGCGAGTAATGCCATTAGTTCATCTTGCTCATAATTCCCAATCCCCAAAAACGTTTTGTTATGCGACATCGTCCCCCCCCCCCCCCCCCCCCCAAAAAAAAAAAACAAAAGTCGACATTGTGCATGACAGCATCGTTAAACACGTTAGATGTTGATGGATTGAAAATTTGACTAAAGCCGAAATTGCCCATTGGCCGACACTCTTCAAATTTGAAGCCAAAATTATCTAAGACAATCCACCCGCGGCATACGTTCTACAAGATCTTTGAACCAATCTTAAGTGGGTTCGGCAATAAACTGTTCGGAATCAAAGTATAAGGACCAAATTAAAAGTTCATAGATCAATTTTACGGATGGTGAATGGGCAAGTATTTGGGACAACTTGGGATCAACTTATTCAAGGCTTTGTCTACTTTGATGTGTTTGATGTGGCGAGTATTAGACGTGCATTTTTGGACTGATTGGACAGGCAGAAATCCAATCGAAAGTCGAAACGATGATGCACTTAGGACTAGCGGATCGGCGGATGATTTCAGAACGAGCTCAAATTTGGTCGGTTGAGACGAAACGGCCTTCTAATCAATACTCACTGCCTTTGGTTGTGAACTGCGATGGATTTTGGCAATTCGGAGTTGTTTAGATGGATTTTTCATTTATTTTAGTATTTTTGGGCTTAATTTTACTACTAGAGGCAAGTTTGTAAATTTTGGCTTTTGTTGTTTAAAATCCTAATTGGGTTAGGTTTAACACCTCATATATAAGGTGTTTTATTACGTTTGAGATTAACATAATATTTTGATATAGAATTTGGGCTTTACTCTCTCAAAGCAAGATTTGCGTGTTGTTACTCGCTACTTTTGTCCATTGGCGTACATGTGAGAACTTTCGTAATGAGGTTACTCATCCTGGTAGTGCTCGGCTCCCACCTAAAGAACGCTTAACATTGGGGAGTATTACCAAAAAAGTAAGGGCGGCACTATTTACACTCCCATTTTGGCTAAGACACTCCTTTTTGTTAGTTAAATTACTAAAAATCATCCTCTTTCTTCAGTTAAATGTTTATTTATTTTTAGTTGATCTTGATAAAAACGGAAAAGCAAAATTGATCACAAAATGGAAAAGATGTTAAAAGCATAATAAAATGTCGAACATATTCTTTACCAAAAAAGTCGAACCTATTTGTATTTAGATATGTATTAACAAAGGATAAATTCATAAAGGAAAAAACATGAAATTATGTGCTGTTCAACTCTTGATATAAAGAAAGGCATTAATATCGATTGTAAGTTAAGTATCATAGCAAGTGGATTAATTTATGCGAGTTTGAAAGTGCAGAATATGTAAACAAATTTTCAATCTCATCTTGCAATTCATATTAAAATGTGAAAAGATAAAAAAAAAACCACAAATAAGCGATTTATAACTTTAGAAACCTACAAGTCTATTTGAAAATTATCCACAAGATCAAAACCTGCTTGATAATTATATTGGATTTTAAATTTCAACTTTGTAATAAAGTTTCCCTCAAACTATTTCATAGAAAATAGAAAGTTAATTGTATGTTCATAAGCCATTATAACTAGAAATTTATAATATTTTATATAGTTTTTCTAATTAAAAGCATGAGATCATAAATTAAGAATAATGAACTTCTTTAGGAAAAGTGATAACATGATACATTATGGAATGATATTCTATTGGGTGTAATTCGACATTTATATTGTGAATTTGAAGTGTAATTCGACATTTATATTGTGAATTTGATATTTAAAAAGAAAAATAAAAATAAAGGAAGTTATGTTGGTTAGGATGATAAAGAAAAAAAGAACAATAACTTGAAGAGGGAGAATTGTATTTTGGTCTATTGAATGAAAAGTGGAATATCTTAGCCAAAATGGAAGTGGAAATAGAGTCACCCAAAAGTAATTGTGCCAATTTAGTCTTAAACTTTTTTCACTCAATTGAGTCTAAAACCTTTTGCATTGTGTTAATTCAGTTGATTTGACCGGCTGACGCTAACGTGGCAATTTCATACTAATATTTTTTGGAATTTTTAATTTTTTATTAATTTCTTTTGTCCTTTTTTTGTTTGGGCCGACAAGAGGCCCGTGGGCGAGGGCTTGTGAGCCTTCACTGGCTGCTAGTGAGGGCCACAAACTCTTAGCTAGAACACCCCCCCCCCCCCCCCAAAAAAAACAAAAAAAAAGGAAAGTAAAGAAAAATAAAGACAGAAAAAATATTAAAAAATTGAAAATATTATTAAAATTTCGCTACGTTAGGGTCGGATGGCTAAATGGACTAAATTATGACTCATTGGCCAAAACTAAAAGTTTAGGATTAAACTAATACAGTTGCAATAGGTTTATGACCTTTTTTTAAAAATAAATAAATTTCCCCTTAGCATTGTTGTTCTAATGATAAGCTTGTCGTTACATCAAAAAGGCATCTCTTGTGAATTAATTTAAGTTTCCCATATATATCACAGGAGCGTTCTCCCTGGCACAATTCTTTTCATTCCTATCTCATATATTATCTTAAAAGCCTGTCATGAGTCACCCCTTATCTGACCCTCTTGCCCTCCCAGTCACTTTTCGGTTTCCGCCCACATCGGATCGGATCGTTCCAGTATTGCATTGACTAAGTCCACTAGATCACATGAATTACATTTAAGAAAGAAAAAATGTGCAGAACCCATGCTGATCCCACTGAAAGACGTTTAAGTGCTTGTACAGTTTCTACCAGAGGTAAGACATTCGTTGTATCAGTCCTTGAAGCAAGGTGCGGTTTACTGTGGATCGGAAAAAAAATGGTTAGGAAGATCACTACATGATGTGTAAGAGTTGATGATCTCTCTTTCCATAGTGGCGGGTAGATTATTTTCAATCAATATCCACGTAAAGAACAATATGTACATGGACGGGAACAATCAAATTGAGCAAACGCGAAAATCGCTAGAATTTGTCACGGAACATATCGAAAAATCGAATTCCTAAAGGAGGACATGATGAATAAGAGGTTGGCTGCTTCGGATTCTAGCCTAAATCGTGCGTGGTTATCTGGTTATCATGTTTTGAATCAGTGTATAAGCGGAGCGAATTATTCGATAAAAGTTTGATTACCATAATAGACGTCAATAATATCATCTATCATAGGAAACAAGGTAGATTTCAATAAAATCATAAAGTATAGGAAACAAACACATCTTTGTAAACAGGGGGCTCGAGACTAAATTCAAAAGTTATATTCATAATCAGTGCTATATATTAGAAGTTTTAAGACTTGTCACGAAAATACAATTGAATAAAACTTTCGGTATGTACAATCAAATCTTAAAATTAGTCAAATTGGTGCAATCAAATCCTTCCCTAAACTTCATCCAATTTTGCTAACGAAAAAAATGCCGACGTGGCTTTTTTTATTACTTTCTCTCTCTTACATGGCGTCGATGTGGCTAAAACAAAAAAGATAAGTCCAACACGACGCCGTTTTGCTCCAAATTTGATTTTTAACATAAATATTAGTTAAATAAAAAAAAATTAAAAAAAAAAAGGCAAAACCAACTAGCACATCGACTGGGTCGCCGGCAACCCTAGCCGACCCTTGCCCCAACATGGTCGCCCTTCTAGCGTTGAGGGGGTTAATTTCATTCTATAATAAATTACAAAATAAAAAGAAATCTCAGTATTTTCCGTCAGTCAAATTGGATGAAGGAGGGACTTGATTGTCAATTGGATAAGTTTTAGAACTTAATTAGACTTTCTAAAAAATTAAGAATCAATTACATTTTGGATAAAAAAATTATATTTTTCGTGATAAATTTTAGAATTTGATTGCACATATCCCATATATAATAAATAATAATAAATAATAATAATAATAATAAGAGGCGATTGATTTCCTGACCAGCTTGAACTGAAGCAGAAGCAAGTCGCTCCACTCCACAGAAACGGTCTCGCCTCCAATTCTTCTCTCGCGCAACTGCGCACAAAAACTCTTCGCCTTGATGCTCGTAACGGATATGAATCCCGCCTCCCGCGTCCGCCGCTGATCACCATCGATCGACGTCGAACCATGATGTCGATTCGAGCCGCGAATGGCTGCTCCTCCGTGCTTCGCTCCCCTCCCCCTCTCCACGCCTTGCGTCGCCTCTGCTTCTGCTCCCGCCCCGGTGCGCTCGGGACGTTCTCCCACGCGAGGGCGGCGCTCCGGTGCGAGCGGAGCTCGTCTGGCCATGGATTCGGGGGCGGCGCTCGTAGCTATTGCGTCCACAGCCTCGTCGAGAGTGTCATTGAGGAGATTAGGGAGTCGCGCCGGCGGAGGCTCGCCTGCTCTGCTTCCAAGTAAAAGTCCCTACTTCCTCGTTTTATTTGCTTCCTTGATTGTGTTTTCGAGCTGGTTGTTCTTCAGTAGGACGCTCCTTGATGGTGGGTGGATGAAGCTGTGTAGACGACTTGTGAGAGGGCCGAAATGATGAGGTCTCTGTGTCAAGTTCGGTCAAATTAGGTTAATTATCGATCAGCATTGGTCAGTCTAGTATTGTTAAGTTGTTGCTTAAGAGTATTTTCTTGTCGTACAAGTTTACCTGAGTTGTCCTCCTGATAGGCTGTTATTTCTTCAGCTCTTGTACATGATGTGAAATCCCTATTCCCTAAGTCTCATTTGAGCTGGTATAGATGATGGTGGCGTGTTACTGCAATAATTTCTGATTGATATTATAATGCTAATCACAGAATGGCGCTCACCAGCAGTGGAGAACTTTTGGAAGATAAGCTAGTAAACCGAGCACTAGAGAAAGGGTTGCTTCTGGAGTTCAAAAAAGATTCTGAGAAAGTATTGTTGGCAGTCACTCAGAGGCCCGATGGCAAGAAAAATTGGATGGTTTCTGATCAGGTTTTGCTTGATACAACTAAAGCACATAGGTTGCTAGTTGTTGGCACTAAATCTTCATTGATGAACCTATATTAAAGCTGCCTCATTTTCGGTTTGATGTCAGAATGGTGTCACATCGTCGATTAAGCCACAGCAGATTACTTTTATTGTTCCGGGTGTTGAAAATTTTGACCTCAAAGAAATTTCAGACTTTGTACAGAGGGCCGAAGATAACTTGGTTAGTTCCTCTTGTATATTCCGAACACGCCCATTTTTTTGGTCTAGACTAGTAATTTCTTGTTTGGCCTCATGCAGGACCCAACATTGCTTGAATTTGCTTGGGTTGAGCTTCTGGAGAAAAATAAGTCAGTAACTGTAGAAGAATTAGCAGAGGTACTACATGATGCGTTTTTGGATGCTAGCTGTGCCGTTTCATTTAATAACCTCTGTCTATTCTACAGATGATCTTTGGCTGTTCAGGACCCTTGGAGAGCTATTGCGCGCATCTTTTGCTTTCAAAGGATGAAATTTACTTCACGGTCCTTGAAACAAAAGGCTCGCGTAGAATTTATGGTCCTCGGTCTGCTGCACAGGTACATGTTTCTTATCCTACACTGAGAATATCTACAGTTGGATGGACAATGGATCGCAGATACCATGGGAAGGAATATTCAGTTCTCAGAAACTATTGTTCTTAAAATATATCACGCTAGATTCGGATGGCAAATTGATGGAATAGTTAACTTTTTAGTAGGTGACGTACTAATGTCTGAAGACTGCTGATTCAGTGAAGATGGAGGAAGTTTAGCTTGCATAACCTCTATCAGATGATATAAGATACCTTGAATTATTCAAGAGTAAAACTTTAGAAGGTTCCTTTTGAGTAGCTTCAACTTAAGTGTACAGAAGAATTTGAAACATGAAATATTGCTTCCTTTTATCTTTGAAACTCTCTCTCTCGTTTTCCTTTTTTAACACTGGTTATGGCTACATGATATCCTAGGTGGAAGAACAGATGCGTAGGAAGCTTGCACGAGAAGCTGCTGAGAAGGAAATTGAGGAGTTTGTTCAGTTGTTGACATCTGCTAAGTCGATGCCTTTCCCTGCTAAACCTCGGAAATCTACATGGCTTGCAGAAGAGAAAATTCGAAAGAAAATAGAGTCTCTTGAATGCTACGCAATTGATGCATGCGAAAATGATGAGCAGAGGAAATTAGCTGGCGTGGTACATTTCTACATCCATGTTACATTGTTTGACCCTTTACCTGTCTCTTTGATTTGGCGAGGGGCCGGGGGGTTATAGAGGTGTTAGGCTTTGATTTCTGGGTTTTTTCACTTGGAATGATGAGGGAGAAAATAATTATTACACTTATAGTTTTTTGGTTGGGTGAAGCAAAATTAGTGATGCAATTTCACGAGCATCAGTTTACATTTTAGCTACGTATGCCTTAGGATCGCTTCCATTTTATTGGCATGAATGCAATGTCACATAGTAACCGTTCTTCTCCGTTGTTTGGGCAGATCCTGAAGGCAATGGGACTGACAAAAACAGCATCATCTGCAGTGAATCTTCTCATAGATATTGGCTATTTCCCCGTACATGTCAATCTTGATCTGTTAAAACTGAATGTCCACACCGTTCATTCAGATGAGATAATATCAGCAGCTGAGTCTCTTCTGTCACAGTCAGTTGACCTAGACGATGTATGTATATTTTTTGCTTCACAGTTAATGAAATCACTTTCTAGGTCTTACTTTGTTAAAGTAACTTCGTACATAATCTCTCGTCTATGGATGATAGAACAATTGCTTCCCCTTTTTTTTGGGTAAGGCTCTAACAACGATGCATTCACGAATAACCACCAAATTTATGGGGCATTAAGTTTAATTTCTTGATTAAATACTCAATTTGATTTTTAACCCTTCATTCTTTTTCTTTTTGGAGATTAGTCTGACCGGAAAGATCTCACTGACCTGAAGGTGTATGCAATCGATGTTGATGAGGCTGATGAGGTAAGCATTGATTGATTTATCGTTGGCTTCTTTGAACTATAGTCTCCTATATCTGTTTCTAAGGGATATCACTATATGAATAAGTGCAAGAAGGCTGCATGTACTTGATTGGAAGATGATATGTAGGAGGGATGCTGGAAGGAACTAAGGGCCTGTTTGATATCAGAAATGTTTCCACATAAGACCTAAAGTTTATATTTTGAAGCTGGTATTATTGGACGGGACCGTTTATAGTGATGAATTACAGAAAGAAAACTTAAACATGACGCAACACGATAGACATAGCCCTCTATATGGTACTAATCATACGAATTAACACGTTTCCATCCTAATTTAACTCTTTGACATACGGAATCAACAATCAACATTATGATGTTTGATTCTAACAAATATTGACACTAAATATGAATGCCATGATGACACGCCAACACGAATTGTCAGCTCCACTAAAATTTGCGTGGATGATTGGGAGCTATAACAGAAACTAGCATATTTATCCTCATTGCCTTCTTTCCCATCACGTGTGAACAAAAGGCAAGCAAATTAAAGCATTTTGAATAGATGTGCCGTTTTGGAAGAAGAATCAGAGTTTTTGTCACACGCCGTGAGCTCAAATGGCTAATTGGCAATGATTTGCAGCTTGATGATGCCTTGAGTGCAACAAGATTGCTGGATGGCCGAATCAAAGTTTGGATACATGTTGCGGACCCAGCCAGATTTGTTCGACCTGGAAGCGTAGTTGATAGGTAGTTTTGGTAACTCATTAGTTGATATGGCTCGAAATACTATTTAGAGGTTCATCCTCCGCATCTCTATGATATGTAGGGAAGCGATGAAGCGGGGAACTTCTATTTTCTTGCCTACGGCCACCTATCCAATGTTCCCTGAGAAACTTGCTATGGAGGCAATGAGTTTGAAACAAGGAGAGCTCTGCAATGCTGTTACTGTTTCTGTTGTCCTGCACTCTGATGGAAGGTATTCCCTTGGGTTTTCTGGCCAATTTATCTGTGAGCTTCTAAGTGCATTGTGCCCAAGTGTTCTCTCTATTTGTTAGAATCTCACATTCTTTGTGACATGGAAACATTTTACGCCAGAAGTAAATTTAACTCCAGGCCTGGAGCTTCTTAATCTTATGGGTGATTGTCTTACTATTGTAAGAAAAGAGGAGTATTTACTGTGTTCCTCTGGATTATATGCGGTTAAAAGCAAGAACACCGTGATAGGGAGTCATTTAAGTGGTTAAATTAGGTAACCTTCTTAATTTTTCCAGGAACCCCTCCCATCAATGCCATATACGAGGATTATTGAAATGCTTACACTGCTGGAATCTTATCTCGCTATCTGACTATATATATATATTGCCAGTTTACTTTGTTCAAATTTATCATCTTCATGGTAATGTGGTGTTCCATTCCTTGTTTGTGGTCAACTTGTGGATTTGAATTTCCAAGAGATGATAACAGTTCAAATTGTGGATGCTATAGCATTGCAGAATTCACAGTTGATAATTCTGTCATCAAACCAACATATATGCTGACCTACGAGAGTGCATCTGAGCTGATTCATCTGAACTTAGAAGAGGAGATTGAACTAAAAACTCTATCAGAGGCAGCAGCTCTACGGTTGCGATGGCGTCGACAACAGGTTGGCCCGATATATCGACAATATCAACTGCTTCATTTCATGGATGATGAATGTAAATTTTCTGGAGAATCTTATGTATTCTTAAGAGTGCTTCTCCCTGTTTTGATTGAATCATTGCTTTTTGGTTGAATTAGTGAAATCAGTTGTCATGTATTTTAGGTTTTATTCCACTATCAGAATGCATAAAATTGATAAATGAGTCGAATAATGTCTTAAAGCTCTGATTCGAAAATACCAAGCCAGAAAAAGAGAAAGCCCTTTGTATCTAGTGACTTGATGTGCCAAAACAGTCTTTCCTGGTTATGTGTATAAAAAATCAAGTATTACTCAAGAATAGTTTGCTTGTATTATCCATTTATCTTTCCTGATACCACTTTCTCATCTATCAGGTCCGGTTTCAAAGATAGATGTAAGAATATATTTCTATGAGCTTCTAGAACATCTTGACTAGAGGGTGACTATAAACACATAAATCTGCAGTAACCTTCCCTTCAGTTGGATTTTTTTTTTTTTGGTCAAACAGTTGGCTTGATTTATCACGTTGTTGCAAATTTAACATTTATTGAAAATTTCAGGGTGCAATAGACACAGCAACTTTGGAAACGCGCATAAAGGTGCCTGATCCTGAGGAGCCAGAACCGAAAATAAAACTCTATGTGGAAGACCAAGCTGACCCAGCAATGAGACTCGTATCCGAAATGATGATACTCTGTGGCGAAGTTATAGCCTCCTATGGTTCTCAAAACAACATTCCCTTGCCTTACAGAGGGCAGCCACAATCGAATATCGATGTATCTGCATTCTCGCATATTCCAGAAGGACCAGTTAGGAGTTCTGCTTTGGTCAGGGTAATGCGTGCCGCAGAATTTGACTTCGGGAAGCCTATACGACATGGCGTTCTTGGAATTCCTGGTTATGTTCAATTTACGTCTCCTATCCGTAGATATATGGACCTTCTTGCTCATTATCAGGCGAGTTATTTTATTTTCGTTAAGTCTTAATCAGCCTCACAGAAGTTGGCAAAACTTGAAACACTGAATACCGAACTCTGCCATTAACAATGAAAAGATGAAAACATTCTCAAGAAGTAAAAAAATGGCCATAAAAGGAGAGAGACTTAATATAGAAGCACTATACTCTGCCTTGGCCATCCTGCTTTTCACAATGGAGAAAGGACCAAAGAAGCACCTAGACATCTCAGTTCACCATCAATTATACTGTCAAGCTTCTGGGAGTTGAAAAGCTCATGGAAGGGGAAGTGTAGCACTTATTCAGTTGGTAGTGTTTTCTATTTCAGGAATTGCTTGTTGTGGAATATTAAGGAAACATGCTATCCTTTGTGATATGAGTGAAAAATGGATATAACAAGCTGTGTTCCCGTGTAATGCATTGTTCCGCAAAGATATTTTCATAGTATTGTAATTTACAGTGCTCAAGCTCTTTTTTGTGAATGCATTATCACCCCGCTTGGTGCCTAATAGTGGATTTTTCTTTATTATCTTATTTTGTAAATGGACTCTAAAGCATGATTTCACCAGGATTTAGGAGATTGCTTCAAAGCATTACTGCCTCTTGATTTTTCTCTAGTGCAATTTTAATGTCATTGTTTTAGCCACAGAAGAATTGTAGAGGATTTTAACCTGTATTTTTTGTTCTGGCTGAGGGGCTATCCGGTTTCTGAAATTAGATTTGCCCACTTGTGCAGTTAAAGGCATTTCTTCGAGGTGAATCTCTCCCTTTTTCAGCTGGACAGCTTGAAGGGATTGCTTCAAGTGTAAATATGAATGCTAGGCTTGCTAAGAAGATCTGCAACACGAGTCTTCGTTATTGGATACTGGAATTTTTGAGAAGGCAACCAAAGGAAAAGAGATATCATGCACTGATTCTAAGATTTATTAAAGACAGAATCGCAGCATTATTGTTGGTTGAGGTGAGTATCCTTCGCAACTTATGGCGTCTTGTGATAACATAGTTGATCATCTCCTCTGTGTTACATGTCTGTGCCTGTGTGAGACAAATGAGCATATTTAACATTAATAAGATCTACTAAGCGCTTGTTACTTGCTTTAAATTGCTTAATTACAAGGGTTTGTCACTTGGAATCATTAGATTAGATCCTTGACATTGATTTACGAGATGCTTGAGAGTATAGTTTATTCGGTTGCGCTGAGATATTTATGATGGTGACATGATGGTTGATTGTTCTCTTTTTATCGTTCTCAAATAAGATATATATTGAAAAAGCAAATAGGTTCAGTTTAATGGGCTGTAGGAATGATCGGATTTGAAGAGTGTCCCATTCTTCTCCAAATGCATGCAAGTTTAAATTTTATTGTCTATCACTCTAACCCTCCTAACAGAGTAATTTTTAACTTCTTTATTCTTATGACTCCATCTCCCGGGTTAGCTAAGGGTGTGCATGGTAACACTTTTGGAAATGGATTTCTATTTCAGAAGTGCTTCTGAAGCAAAAATCTGTTTGATAATGTAACTTTTGAAGCAGAAATCCGTTTGGTAAAAAATTTTATTTCCAATTTTTTTTTTTACTTCTAAAGTGAATATGTACTTAAGTTTTTTTTTCCCCAATTTGAGAAGTTAAAAAAAATTGCTTTAAATAGTTCTCGCTTCACCCTCTTTTATTTACGCCCTGATCCTCTTTTCGACTATGCTCGCCTTCGTCGACCTCCGCCACCGCCCACCGCTGCTCGCGACCATTGCCACGCCACCAACCTCCGACCACTGCAATTACCAAATGCCGACCATTGCCTGCCGTCGCCCACCGCTGACCTTCATTGGCTGCCGCCTACTGCAGACCTTTGCCGGTCGCCGTCCACCGCTGCCCGCAACTGTTGCCACCCGACAACCGCCCCCCGTCACCAACCACCACCCACCGCTGACCGCTGGCCACCCATCGCTGCGTGCAACCACCGCCACCTGCTGACTTCCGCTGGCTGCAGCCAACCGACGATCGCCGCAGTCTACTGCCATCGCCAAGTCGTCGAAGCAAAAAATAAATAATAATTTTTTAAAATAAAAGTTATTTGTTAAAGAAATTTAAAAAGTTAAAAAGTAGAAATTTTCCTGCCGCTGATAATAATTTTTCATAGAAGATTTTGTGTTAATAATATTTCAGAAGTAGAAATTTTCATCCATCACCAAATGAATTTCTTTGATTAAAAATCAATTTCTGGAACAGAAGTAGAAAATATCAACTTCTACTTCTAGAACAAAAGTAGAAAAAATCAACTTTTGGCCGGAAATTGATTTCTGAAGCAAAAGTGTTGCCATGCGTGCCCTAAGATGGCTAACTAGCATCTGTAACACAAACCTCCCCTTTAGTTAGGATTTAAGAACTGAGCATGTGTTTGTGAACATCTCCCTTCTATTTGAATGTCAACCAACTGAGGGATCGGTTTGTGGATGAGCCTGTCTGATTGCTAAACCCTAAATAGGGAAGGAAATTTTAGAAAGATAGTCACAAAAGGAAGGGTTGGGGGAAGGTGACTGCTTTGTAGTGCATTAATATTCATTTCTGAGTGAAATCATGTCTACAACAGTAGTGTGGCATAGGAGGATCCAAGGATTTCTCATAGAATGGCATAGTGGCTGAACCACTCACTATGGGACTGCAACTGTGTATATTTCAGTTTTTTGGCTGGATATTTATTTTTAACATGCCAAAACCATCGTGTCTAGTTTGTTGAGGAACTCATTACGATGTCACATGGTAGATTTGCCGTATACCCAACGTAAAACCAAATGGATTTGTCTAATATTTCTAAAATTAGGTTATATTCATTTTAGAAAATATTGTTGGCAGATACAAAAGATCAATTTTTGCAAAGTTGTATGTGCAATCCTTTTTGGGATGGAGAAAATTCAATTTGCTATTTGGTCGTCGTTACATTCCTATCTTGTGAGAACAAGAAAGCTTCTGTTGTAATATCTGGGAATATGCTTCAGGTCGGACTTCAAGCTTCGGCATGGGTGTCTGTGGGGAGGGACATTGGGGATGAAACAGTAGTTCGGGTGGAAGAATCTCATCCACGGGACGATTTTCTTTCTCTCAAAGAGGTCATTTGAGGCATATAGGGATACGTTTGAGGGCTGTTAACACCTTTTGTCGCGTTGGGAGTCCATGACTGATTATCAGTACGCCAGTTTCTGTTCTCATTGTTATCAACATGAATTCAGAGAGTGATTCTTTTCTGAGTTGCCACTATGGCCCAGTGACAGAGAATTGGCAACCCAAAGCCAGAAGATCTCAGCATGTTATATAGCATGGATGACTCAATTTACACATATAATGAGCTCTTGTGGGCGAAACATCTTTTGAACGAGTTTCTTCACATTGCTGTGCTTTCTGGATGGGTGCTTTGGAGTAATCAGCAGAAGCGGGCTGACCTTGAGAGTCAGATTGTCTTTGTGGTTGGTAATTCATCTTGCTCCATCAGGACAGCAAAAGAAAAATCCACCTTGCATTGTCCCGAATGCTCACTTCCAACAGGTGATGGCATCCTTTATTCATTCATTCAAGTGCACCTGGTGGTAAATTTGCGCCTATACTTCTGCAGTTGAAAGACGCGGTGTGTAGGGAAAGTCTTGAGTGTAAATCTTGGCAAGCAAGATTTGGAAAATCCTTTTTTGTTGTTGTTGTTGTTGTATCGATTCTTAATTATACAAAAATAGACGTAAGCAAAAGGAGGACAAGTCGATAAAGCAAAGCAAAGCTATTTTCTTTTACATGATATTACCATTGAGCCTGCTGGAGTTCGTCTTCTGGAATGAAGTTCTGTTTCACGGATGACATGAATTATCAGGACATTTATGCTTGTGAACTGGCCCTTTTGAATCTCTTTTGTGATTTTTATGGGGTCTTTTGAAATCGTTGAAAACATAAAGAACATATACGGAAATGATTTTTCTACTTGTTCTGTTGTTCGTCCCCTTGAATTGCACTCATGGGGTTGGTTCTCTTTATCCATGACAACGGCTCACTCGGACGACCGTTCTTTCCAAGTGAAAAGAGACGATTTCAGTGGTTCGTTGCTGAGTTATCCATGGAAGTGCTTGTGGGGGGATAGGTAAGGGGGGCCAGCGACAACACTAGAAGGAAATTGTCCGTCACAGCTGCAGTCGATGAGCCTCGAGTCTCGCACCTGACCGACGCTGTGAGTCCAGGCAAAGGCTCCAAGATCCCCAGACCCCCGACGCGACAACGCCCTGTGACCTCGGCGAGTCTCACAACAAACAGATCTGGTGCAATTGTCGCCGAGCATCAACGAGGCAAGATGACTCGGTGAGCGTTGACCATGTGATTGAAGGCTACTGAAGGCTTTATCTGCAAATTGGTCATGAATACGAAAATGTTAGCGGGGGCAAGAAAGGTAACTGAGAAAGCTGAACTAAATTTTTCCAAATTTTTTTTTTTAACTAAATGCCCCACCGTTCACTTGGTGGACTTTTGGGAAAGCTGAACTAAACGCAGCTTTAGTCGTTTGACATGCTTTTGCTAAGGAATAGTTCGTAAATAGTCACTTAGCTAGAACCATTAGGCATTTGGTTCAATGATCCTTGAACGTTACCTCAATATACAATATAGTCCTTGAACTTCTAATTTGTTCAATATCCCTTGAAGATATTCAATGTTGCCCTTCTATTCGTTCAAATTAACGGAATTTGTTGATTTAACTTCTAATCCGATATTGTTTGAATTGAACGGTAGGCCAAAAAAAAAAAGGACAGCTGCACGCGAATTATGCACGCAAGATATTCAACTCAATCAATCTCCTAAACGTTAATTCTACTATTCCGTGATTGGGTAAAAGAAACCCGAATTTCATTTTGTTAAAAAGCTCTTGCAAAATTTCCTTTAAAGGAAAGAAGATAGATGAGCAAGACATACCATTTTCTAACTCAATTTCCATGCGAGTCTAATATCAGTCACATGCAGAAGATTGTACATTACGCATTGTCGACAACCGACGGACTGATGCCTTCTAATCTCAGTGAATGAATTTGTAGAACCGGCTAGGCTATACACCTAGAGGGGGTGAATAGATGTATTAATCGAATTTCAATAAATAATGCGGAAATAATAAATGAATTGAATTCGATGGAGCAAAAGTGATAGTAAAATATTGCAATGCGTCTGTTAGTCAGTTGATAGAGGCAGAACGAGTGGAAAAGCAATGCACGCAATATTATAGTGGTTCAGCTTTTAAAGGCATACGTCCGCTCTCTCACACTAACAGTCTACTGGCTGAATTTCACTAAGTAATCAAATAAGAGATTACAAGAATCAGAGTAATTGCTTCAATTTCAAGAACTTCCAATAGAAGCGGGTTGTGCCTCTACCGAGACCTTCCCACTCTACACTCTTTTCTGTTTCACTCTCCTGCAGGATTCACAGGAAAATGTTTTTAGACAATAATGAGGCTCTCTTTGAATAAGATCGATTATCTCCCTTGGTCGTCTACCGTTCTTTGGACTTCATGCTCTTTATAGTCCTCGTCCTCCAAGCTCCCCGTTGGACAGATCCACTCCGAGGATCAATCACCAATACTAGCCGTTGGTTGATTGACAAAAGATCACTAGTTGTTTTACGGTAAGATACACCAGAAATTTGGAAAGATATATTCGCCCATACAAACATATCTTAAGACCTTTAAACAAAGAATCTAAATAAGGCATTTGTCTAAAGATTTTGAATATAAATCAAGATCTCCTTAAATAAGGAAAACCTTTAGAAGATCGATTTGATTGATTCAAAAAGTATGACTTAGTCACGAAATCCTGTCCAGATCATTGACTGTTTAGTAGGAAAATTTAATCTGCTAATATAAACAGAAAAAAAGATTAGCGGAGTAAAGAGAATTGATATTCAATGAGCATGAATATCGAACCAGTGTGCCTCTGCCATATGATCCGCCTGCTTCTATAAAAAAAAAATGAATACGTTAAAAATCAACGGCAGTGAGATATAGATCCTTCGAGTTCATCCAAAATCTTTTTAACAAAGCACGATAGTTTTGTTTACTTCAAAATTAAATATAATATTCCTAACGGAATTAACATGTCAAGTCTTTTTAGAGGACATAAAATAATGAAGTGATTATCAATATGCTCTTTGTACTTTAAGGGGTACGGTGAAAGTGCCCGTTCTGTATTGGTGCTTGCTTAGAAAAAAAGTCGAATTAATCAATACCCAATCACTCTATGAACGAATATTCAAATTGAAATATTAAACTTCTACATGTTAATTAGGTCTCAGGTGCAGAAATATGAGAATAAAGAACAGTCAAGAGCTCACTTATCAGTATATTTCTGCCATTCCCTGAGAATAAAGATGATCAATGCAAGTATTCCTACGAAAGGTCCTTGCGCATAATAAAACTAGGAAGTAAACTCGTGAGAACAAGGGCATAAGAAGTTCCATAATTATTGTACATAGTAAAAATTTAGTGCCGCGGAAAATTTTTTTTTATCTTACTTACTTTGCCTAATAATCTCTATGTGGTTGATTAATCTTCCGCGAAATGAACACATTAACGCGACATCAATTTCAATTCAATCTTCCCCACATGTAGAAAGTTAGCTGCAAATTGATTCGTACATACACAAATCCATGTGATTAGGTGCCTTTCAAAGGATTTTCATTTATATTTCTGTATGTTATCGGGCTCATGTTTCGCTTCAAGGGCTCCAACTATCCAATGGGAATTATTTAATTCGTTTTATGTGTATTCGTCAAATTGATTCGTACACACACATGGTTTATGTTCTTACAGCGTCTTTCAATATGCACAAAACTACAAATGAACAAGGATGAACATTTTTTTTTTTGTGTCTATAAATAGATTAAACAGCTTCTTTAGGATTTTCTCTTGGGCCAATATTCATTTTTAGCGATTTACTTTTAAGGCGAGAAATACCTAAACGAGCGATTTTAAAAAAGTTTCGATACTTAAGTGATCATTCAAAAAATTGTGTATGTAAACTGTGCTTCGCACCATAATTTCGAAACCTTTACTATCCTTACTACCCACGGCCCATCTTGTATTTTGGAGCGGGAAATTGCCGAGATAATTCATTCATCGACGCAAGCAGAAATTGATTTTATCATCTTTTTACAGGGAAACCATGTAATTGATGATTGTTTCAGCCAATTTTGACCGGTTTTGATGCCGATGTGGATATTTTTTTAAAAAAATATTTGAATAATTTGTTTTGGAAAATTTTAATTTTTTCCTTGTTTTATGGGTGAGGGAGGGCATCATGGTCCTTGTTGACCACGAGCGAGGGCCTCTCCGCCCTGGCTTAGATCAAAACGAGGGCCAAAATCCTCGCCTATTTGCTGAACATGACCTTGACGTCCTCGCCTGAATCTGGGTGAAGCCACATTGCCCTCATCCAGATCAAGGGAGGGCCGCTGGCCCCCGCCTATGACGGGCAACCTCGCCAGCCACTATTCTAAAAAATAAAGAAAAAAAATAAAAAAATTCCTCAAAATAATATTAAATTTGATCACGCTAGCACCCATCTTGTCACGTAGGATGGCCGACATTGATGTCAATGATTTTTGGTTAAAATTGGCATGCTAGATTCAATTGGCAAAACGTAAAAAAATTTAGGACTCAATTGATGAAATTAAAAGGCTTGGGAATGAATTGGTAAAAGTACTATAGGTTTAGGATTTTGTGGATAATTTTCTCTATAAATAACGCGGTGAGTTGGGAATGTTTGGGTCAATGAGCTGGACAACTTAATTTGCACCAAAATATCAACTTAACTCTCATCATTCCACGGTTGATGGAGGTGGAAAGGGCAATAATTTTGTAATCATAGAAATGGTACATCTATCATTAGCCTTCAAATGCCATTGACCTACCATTCATGTCCAAAACATTCACTCATTTAAGAAGCGTCGATTCCATTATGAGATGGTAGAGTTAATTCATGTTTGCAACTTGTCAAATTCACCTTTCTCTAGCCTAAGCTACTTTCACGATGGAACCGGCTAATTCCCTATCCATCAGGATTGCTCAAACAATAAGCGTGTTCGTCTACCTCGCTCTAGACATGGGTTCGAATAATTATGCTTTTGCATCTTGCCGCCCCATGTGCCAGGACATATATGCCTCGAGTAATCGTCCGATGCTCACTCCCAATATATAGGGTTTGCTCGAATGCTCAAAAAAGTCTCGATACTCATTGATGTGAGAAAAAAAGAGACCCGTATTTTTATCAAACATGGTTCATGAGGGCCTCTTTGGCACAATTTTGATCCGAAAAAATAATTTTGATTAGAATCATATTTTTCGATTTCGTTCCTTAGATGACTCTTAGAGAATCATAATGCATTTGGTAATTATACAAAATTTTTGTTTACGAACAGAATGTATTTGGTAACTGCACAAAATTCCTATTTCCAGAAACAACTAGATGGTGAGAATACTTTTTTTAAACATTTTTCATTTTCATTTAATCTTTTTTAAAAAAATTAATTTTCTTTGCATTTTTTGAATTTTTTTATATTTTTAATTTCCCTCCTTTTTTAAAGTTTTTTTGTTAAATTATAAATATTATTTAAAATTAATTTTTTAAAAAATGTGTTTAAAAAATTAGTTGTTAGCAAATTTTCAAATCTAGTTTTAATTTTTTTAAAAGTTCAAAAGTTCACATGGAAGCCTACGTGGACTTAATCTTTTTAAAAGAACTGAAATTTTACATTTTTTTTTGTGATTCTCAAAAGTGATTATTTTTTTGAATCATTTTTTTTATTCTCATTTTTGCTCCAAAACTACTCTCGAGAACAGAATCAGAATCAGAATTATTTACAAAACCAAACATGTCTACGATCCTTTTTTTTCTTTTCATCTCGAGAAATAGAATAAGAGAATCAGAATCGTTGCCAAATAGACCCCGACTTTATTCCGCACCCACCATAGTTAATGTTCAAATTCTCACCGGTACCCTCGGAATTTAGGGTTTATAATTAATTTGACAAATCCTTAAGGAAGGTACCTAGCGGTGACGATGGATTAGGATGCTTTAATAAGCATGGATCGATGTTGATGTTCACGTGGTCAGCTAATGGAGTAGTTTTTGTAATTGACATTGTGGTAGGGTTCCCTAAATTTGGAGCAAAAAGCCTTGCATGGATGTAGCTAACGCTCTCGTGAGCAAGAGCAAGTAAAGAGAAGTGTGTTTGGGCAACTTGGCAAATCAAGCAATCATTTTGCATGGAAAACAATAATAACGTGCATAGTGTACACCACGAGATGGAGAACGAATCTAGCTCCGACGCCACTCGATTGATGGAGACTGAACGTTCTCCAATACTAAATACTAAATAATGCCGAGCGCGTTGATTATGATTTCAATCAACACATGCATGAACTGAATCTTGTTATTTTCCCTTACCTCTTTGAGGTCGATGTAATTCGACCGGAAGCTTCGCGCAAGGACCCCAAAAATCTTCACATGCTTATGGGTGAATCAGCATTAATTCAAATTGAGGTGGGCCGGTTTCGAAATCGATTCCGTGGCGCGATTGGGATTGGATTTGAAGTTCAAGCAAAAGAGACAAAGCATTAGAGATGCAATGGCATCTTTGCATCACGATCTCAAAAGTGGAAAAAGGGCTTAGAATAGAAAGCGTGTACGCGTTGGGGGGGGGGGGATTGGAGAAGAGGATGAGGCAATTTGGGCACATGGATGGGGGCTATAAATTTTGAATAATTTTAGAGTAAAGCTGCCAAATCTATAATTCGGTGATCACATGGGGGGACTCTGGAATTTTCCATATTTAGTTTCACATTTTTTTTTATTTTTTTTTTATGGATAAGGTTGGTTTTAAATCAGAAATATAAAAATAAATAAATAATTATTGTTTTGGTCTGATAAAAAAATAATAATAAAATTGAAAGCCATACGTGATTGACTTGAGGATGAGCTAGCGATGTGGGATGGCACATGGGGTTTTGTATTTTGTATTACGTGGTTCATTTCATGCATGACATGACGTGACACCGCCCCCCCCCACCCGATCCACCCTCCTTTCTATGATCATGTATTTTTGTCTCATAATCACACAAATTATCTCCCAAAGTCGGCTCAATATATAATTTAATCTCTCTAAACTTTTAATTCGCCGGATGTGATCCATAAATTTAATGTGATTCCTGATTTTTTTTTTTTATAAATGTTCAATTTAGTATCCGGACTACATGAATATGTTCAATGTTGTCCATGATATTAAATTTAAATGTACATCGAAAGTTCTGTGATCAAATTGAGTTCATGGACTACATTGAATATATATCAAGAGTTCGCGTTGAACATTGAGATAAAGTTTACGGATTAATGTTAAGGAATAAATTGTACAAACTAAAAGTTCATAGACCATATTTTGCAGCAGGCCAAAGTTCAGTAATAATTTATGCCGCTAATCATCTTTTTTGCAAAATTAGTCATTCTTAATTCATACGATCGAGGTGAAATTCGAGACCCTACGCATTAATCTATTTATGAAAAATAACAACCTTGACCTCCAATGTACGACCGCATGGGATTCAACTTTAGTTCTCTTAGGTAGCAGCGGCTAAACGCGTAGATTAATTTGGATTCGAAAAGGATCGAGCCGTCTATTCAGAATAATACACTAATTGAGAGAGATGGCTTCGCTCGTTCGTAACTCGAAACTCGCCATCCAATCGTTTTGTTTCGCAAAAAAATAAATGACTTGGAAAATATTTTCCTAAAAATCGGTCGCCTTGCAATAATATTTTCACGTCCATGGGAATGCTTATAAATAATTATTACTGATAACAAAAATATTTTTTTTTCATTGATATTTTATTTTTCAAGCGACATAAATAATTTTTTTTTAAAAAAAAGTATTATTAGAATTATTATTAATTTAAAAAAAAAACAAAGGGAAGGTGGAGATGAATATTTCATGTATAAATAGAATTGTATAAGCTATTTCGTCGTGACTACTGACTAGCGAGTTGAACTTTGTGAAGCGACGGTGAGCTGGAGCGAGCGAGCGGACGGGAGTGTCGACGCGGGTCCCGCACGCGGTTATTGAGTGATGAATGTTTGTGCTTACAAAGAAGAAAGAGGGACGACGTGGGCGGGTCCCACTCCCCCATCATCTTAACGCGTCACTTCGCCGCTTGTTTTCTTTTCTTCTCTTCTCTGGCTTAGCTTTCCCGGCATTTTGCCTCGTTTCCGTCATATATATTTAGGGGTCATGCCGCGCTCATATTCGGGCTGCGATACCCATGTCGGGTCGTCTCGTGCTTCTCTAATATTAAAAGTTAACTCAAAAGATGAGACTTTTTCTTACATTTATTAGCCGATCATTAACTCTCTGAACAATCGATGTGGGATAACTCTAACATTTAAATTTTATTATTATTATTATTATTATTATTAATGATTGATCACGGAGGCATAGTGCGTGGGAACAGCCATAGGCCCGACCATAGAGGAGGAACGTCAAAAGGCCATGATGTCGTCGTTATCGTCCTTATTCCGTCCCTATCAAGGATTAGATCCATCTGAAAATCGGAACGTTTTCGAGGTTCCTGAACTGAGCTCGCTTTGCCCCCGCAATCGACATTCGGTGTCCCAAATCGACGATCTCGAGCAATTGGATGAAATACTCTGAGAATGACCATTTTCGCCTTACAAGTAAAAGTCGGTGTATGTCTCTCTCTCTCTCTCTTTTTGGGGGGGGGGGGATGTGGAGGGTATTAAAGTCGCGAAAGATCATGTGACGATGTCTATGGGCTTCTTAACTAGGAAGGGACAAAGCAAAGCAAGTGGAAGTTGTTCACGCATTCGATGCCCTTTTTCTGAAAAGCAGGATTTGGGAATGGAATGGAAACCCTCCCCCTTCATGAAATGTTTTCCATTCTCAAGGTTGGAATTTGATATGGCTCAGTCTCTAGGGGTCGACTGAGCCATAATATCAAAGCCCTCGTGCTCGGGGGAGTTTGGTCGCGAACTCGAGCAGCAGTCCTCCCCGGCGACCAACCTCGCGCTTCGGTAACGACCCGAATGCCATGACGAGGCAGGGTAGGCCGCCGAGCGCTCGGGGCATTTGTTAATCCGGGTGCCCTAAAGAAGTTTCGAACGCCAGAGCACGACACAAAGTCACGTTCCTACGAAATCTCGAGACCTTCTTGGTGCCGATCAATCCTCGTTGCCCGCAACCCCCAAAACCCTAAAAATCCCACAAAGCGAGAGGCGAAGGGGGAGGAGGGGAGAGAAATGGAGAGCGGGAATTCATGTTGGGCCTTTGTCAATCTGATAACGTTGTCAGATGTCGCACGTGCTTCTCCTCATTGGTCTCGGCCTCCCCGAACCCCCCAAGAGAAAAAAAAAAACTAGCATGTGTGGTGTCGTTGGCCCACCCCTCCCAATTCTTGAATTTTTTTTTTCATTTATTAGCCCTACTGCTTAAAAATATACAAAAAGAAAATAAAAAACTTTTTTTTTATTCAAGAAACCAAAATTCCCATACCAACGTAAAATTTAAAAAATATATGAATGAAAATAATTAGCTACAGAGGTAGATCTGTGTGTGTATGTGACTGCGAGGGGGGAGAGAGAGAGAGAGAGAGAGCATCAATAACTACAGCGAGCAGACAGTTTTACGGTTTTACCCTCGCTCGCGGCCCTCGCCATAAGTAGCCCCCCACCTCCCTCCTCCCGCTTCCCCCATTCGCCTCTCTCTCTCTCTCTCTCTCTCTCTCTGTTTCTTGCTCGCGTGTGTGAGAAAGAGGAAAAGGCAAAATGGCTCGTGCGAGCGCGCTCTGCGTCGCCTCCCTCCTCTCGCTCCTCGCCGCGGCGAGCGCCCGGATCCCCGGCGTCTACACCGGCGGCGACTGGCAGGGCGCCCACGCCACCTTCTATGGCGGCAGCGACGCCTCCGGAACCATGGGTACGCTTTCCAAGTCCTCGGGAATTTCGGGGTTTAGTTTTCCAAAATGCCGTTTCATCCTTTGGTAAAAAATGCTTAATGTGTGAATGTTTACAGGTGGGGCTTGTGGGTACGGGAACCTGTACAGCCAGGGGTACGGGGTGAACACGGCGGCGCTGAGCACGGCGCTGTTCAACGAGGGGCTCAGCTGCGGGGCGTGCTTCGAGATACGGTGCGCCGAGGACCCGCGCTGGTGCAACCCGGGGAACCCCACGATCACGGTGACGGCGACCAACTTCTGCCCGCCGAACTTCGCGCTGCCGAGCGACGACGGCGGGTGGTGCAACCCCCCTCGCCCCCACTTCGACCTCGCCATGCCCATGTTCCTCAAGATCGCCCAGTACCGCGCCGGCATCGTCCCCGTCTCCTTCCGCCGGTCAGTCTCTTCTCCGTCTCTTCACTCTGCAAAAAGTGCTCCGTCACCGTCGCCCCCACTCCCTTCGTCGTCAGTTTCGGTTTTTCCTCCTGGGTTTGGCTGAGTGGTGTGTGTGGACTCTGAATCTGTGCTTGTTTTCGTTCTTCGTTGCCTTTTTTGCGCGATGAACCTGTTGGCGGTTGATGTCTTGACGGTCCTTCCTTTCCGTTCTGCTTTCTCGGCGAGAAACTGGAAGCGTTTTTCCCGGGTCGAACGAACGTCGTTTTTACGGGCATGGGCTTTCTCGGGTCAGCCTGAGAAATTGGGCCCATTGGGCTTCCTGGACCCAAGGGTACTTTCGTCTTTAAGGACCAGAATCTCTCCCAGTAGGCTCAGTTGCTATCAACCTCACCCTTTCATTTTTGACATTTTTTTTTTTTTTGGTTCTTCTGGATATGCCCTTTGCAGATAAGAAAATCCATCTTTCGGTCACTTTGCATCTTTTGTTTTTCATTTTTTAAATATATATTTGCATCGCTTTCCCTATAATACCCTCCAAAGCCTTGTCTTGTAGACGATTTTACCGAGTCACTCGAGCTCTGACTCCTCCCCGACTCACTCGTCATCACCAGCCAATAACCACTCACTTTTCCCCCAAAATTATCAATTGCGGGAAAGTAAAAAGTCAAATGGGTTTTCGCTATTGAAAATTTTAATTTTTTTTTTTAAGTTGGTAATGAAAATTTTTACCGGGAAACCGGGATGGGCCGTGACAGTAATTGAAAGGTCAGAAAATCCCGTGGGATGTTTTTTTTTTTTTTTTGGGTCCAACCCGCGGGGTGTTGGATCACGCGGTCCGATGCGTAACGTCGACAAAAATCGGGCCACATTTATCGGGCTTCGCGACCCGCCCGTTTTTCCAATTATCGGATTTACCGGTTCGGCTTCTAACGGTTGCTGCATTATTTAATGATTTCTTTTTGCTTAATTATTTGTATTTTATTTTTTTGGGGGTCCCCGGCAGAGTGCCGTGCAGGAAGGAAGGAGGGATCCGGTTCACGATCAACGGCTTCCGGTACTTCAACCTGGTGCTGGTCAGTAACGTGGCCGGCGCGGGCGACGTGGTGCGGGTGAGCGTGAAGGGGTCGGGGACGGGTTGGATGAGCATGAGCCGCAACTGGGGCCAGAACTGGCAGTCCAACGCCGTCCTCGTGGGCCAGGCCCTCTCGTTCCGCGTCACCGGCAGCGACAGGCGCACCTCCACCTCGTGGAACATCGCCCCCGCAAGCTGGCAGTTCGGCCAGACCTTCACGGGCAAGAACTTCCGCGTCTGAGCGGGCCCCACCCTGCCCCGTCGCCGTCGCCGTCGCCCAGCTCTCTCTTTTCCGAATCGGAACGTCTCCCGCCTTCCTGTTTTTCCCAAAATTTCGGGGCGGCGGCGGGAGGGACGGGGTCACGGGGGGGAAGGGGGATTTTATAGATAGGGACTTTCAGTAGTTACTTTGTATTAGGGTTTCAATAGGTGAAAGCGAATAGGGGTAATATTGTAAAAGCGCTTTTGGTAAGGCTGGTGGGCAAAGTTTAAGACCGACCAGCTTTTGTTAGGCTGAAGCGGCTGCAACAGAAAGGACGGTGTGCGGCCCGCAGCTGTGGTATAGGAACTATTCTCGATCTGAAGAACTATGAGATATATATTATGTACGCTTTTTTCTAAGTTGTGTCTTACCACGTCATCCGTGGTCGAAGATTTGTGTAATGGTTGATGTGGCATGATTAGGTCGTAAAAAGTTCGTGTCGTGTCGACTGTGCGCTTATTTCATTGCCCGTTTTTTCGATGGGAGATCTGAGATATCACGACTTGAGCCGTTGCGTTCTTGAGGATTGGAGAATCAGACCCCCGAATTGAATTCCAACCGCCGGTTTGATGAAGCTGCTTGGATTATTTTCGCCCCCAAAATGGCAACAGCATTCCATCACCTACGCCGACCAAAAATGACAATGTACTTCGTGGAGAACCTGTGTAAAATTAAATGCACCCACACAGCGGGAATGCTAAGCAAAACCAGCTCGCTAAAGGCTGCTCTTCTAATTCAGACATCTTTGCTTGACTTGTGGTGAAAATTGCACATTCCACATATTTCTTCTTTCCCGTTTTCGGGTTGATGATGTTTCCACTAGAGGTGTCAATATGGGTCACAAACCCATATTTGACCCATATTTTACAAATATGGGTCAAATATGTGTCATTAACTTTTAAAAGGTTCACTAAAAATGGGTTAACAATGGGTCACACTTAAATCAATTTTCGACCCACATTGACCCACTTTCGACCCATATTGACCCACTTTCGACTCATAAGGATAACATCATTCCACAAGTTACAAATGGTCTCGGGACCGGGACCTGGTCCAGAGGTCGGGTTCCGGGACCGGGTGCTGGGGTCGAGACCGGGTCCCGGGGCCGTGGCCGAGACAGAGTCCCGGGGCCGGGTCAGGGTCCCGGGTAAGGGGCCGGGGGCCGGGTTCCGAGGCCGGGTCCCGGGATCGGGATCGGGTCCGGGTTCGGGGCCGGGGCCTGGTCCGGGGTCGGGGCCTGGGGCCGGGGCCGGGCCGGGCCGGAGTCCGGGGTCGGGTCGGGGGCAGGGTCCCGGGTCCCGGGGACGGGGTCGGGTCCCGGGCCGGGGCCGAGTCCAGGGGCCGGGATCGGGTCGGGGGCCGGGTCCTGGGATCGGGTCGGGGGCCGGGATCGGGTCGGGGGCCGGGGGCCGGGTCCGGGGCCGGGGTCCGGGTCCGGGGCGCCGGGTCGGGGTCCCGGGGCCGGGGTCCGGGTCCGGGGCGCCGGGTCGAGGTCCCGGGGCCGGGGTCGGGTCCCGGGGCCGAGTCCGGGCCGGGGGCCGCGTCCGGGTCCGGGTCCAGGGGCCGGAGCCGGGTCCCGGGCCGGGTCCGGGGCCGGGTCCAGGGGCCGGGTCCAGGGACCGGGTCCGGGTCCCGAGGCCGGGGCCGGGGCCGGGTTCCGGGATCGGGTCTGGGGCTGGCTCCCGGGTCCGGGGCCGGAGGCCGGGTCCGGGGCCGGGGCTGGGGCCGGGTCCGGGGCAGGGGCCGGGGCCGGGTCCCGGGTCGAGGGGCCGGGGCCGGGTCCCGGAATCGGGTCCGGGGCCGGGGTCGGATCCCGGGGCCGGGTCCGGGGCCGGGTCCCTGGTCCAGGGGCCGGGTCCCGGGATCGGGTCGGGGGCCGGGTCCCGGGTCCGGGGCCAGGGCCGGGGCCGGGGCCGGGTCCCGAGGTCGAGTCCCGGGGCCGGGGTCAGGTCCTGGGGCCGGGGTCCGGGTCCGGGTCCGGGTCCAGGTCCTGGGCCGGGGGCCGAGTCCCGGGAACGGGTCCGGGTCCTGGGCCGGGGGCCGAGTCCCGGGACCGGGTCCTGAGGCCGGGGCCGGGTCAGGGTCCGGGGTCGGGGCCGAGTCCCGGGGCCGGGGCCGCGTCGGGGGCCGGGGCCGGGTCTCGAGTCCCGGGGTCGGGTCCCGGGGTCGGGTCTCGGGTCCCGAGTCCGGTCCGGGTCCGGGTCTCGGGGCTGGTTCCCGGGGCCGGGTCCCGGTGCCGTGGCCGAGTCCGCGTCCCGAGGCCGGGGTAGGGAGCATGGGCGGGGTCCCGGGTCTCGGGTCCGGGGCCGGGAGCCGGGTTCGAGTCCCGGGGCCGGGGCCGGGAGCCGGGTCCGAGTCCCGGGGCCGGGGCCGAGTCCGGGTCCGGGGCCGGGGCCGGGTCCGGGGCCGGGTCAAGGGCCGGGTCCCGGTGCCGGTTCCCGAGGCCGGGGCAGGGAGCAGGGGCGTGGGCTGGGTCCCCGGTCCGGGGCCGATAGCCAGGTCTCTGGGCCGAGTCCCGGGACCGGGGCCAGGGCCGAGTCCTGGGACCGGAGCCGGGGTCGGGTCTTGGGACCGGGGCCGAGGCCGGTGCTGGGGCGGGGGCCTGGTCCGGGACCCGGGGCCGATTCCCTAGGCCGGGGCGGGGTCCCGAGGCCGTGTTCGGGGTCGAGGCCGTGACCGGTGCCGGGGCCGTGACCGGGACCAGGGCTGGGGTCGGGACCAAGGTCGGGAACTATTTTAGTAATATTATTTTTTAAAAAAATTGTTGTGTTTTGGTAATATGGGTCAAAACGGGTTGGGTCGGGTATGGGTCAGTCGCGGGTCGGGTCGAGTTTGGGTCATTAAATATGGGTCAATATGGGTCAGATGGGTCAATATGGGTCGGACCATATTCGACCCGACCCAAACCCGACCCGACCTACCCATTTGACACCTCTAGTTTCCACCAATACACGGCGGATATGGAAGATCCTTCTTACTATGTTAACTCCGCCTTAATCTCAACATGTGCTTCGAAACTACTCTTCTCACATCTTAAATTGCGCTCTTTGACGATGTCAGAATCGTTTTTCTTGATTCAGATAACTCCGCCTCACGAATGACACGGGCTTTAGCATTTCGGCAAGTCCCCAATCAGGCCGAGCACGGAGGCTGGACGCATCGTCGCGTCGCGTCAGATGAACTTTCTGCGGTACTTTTGAGGTTGGCGTTGATCTTTTTTTTTTTTTTTTGGTGTATCATTTGTTAGTGTAGAACTAATTTGGTCAACATACTAATCACAATTATAGTAATATGATTCTTTTCTGGCTTAGTTTAGCGGGCCGGTGCCGAGTTGAGAGTCTGGGTGGAATTACCAAAAAGTCCCCCCCCGGAAGGGGGGCAAACCAGGGAAAAAGAGTGTGGTATATCTACTTTTCTTATCTCATCATCAAATGGCAAAAATTGACTCCCGGCATGCAAAGAAAAGTCTTAGATTTAAGGGATAAAATGCAAAAGGAAAATGTCAAAATAAACCAAGAATATCATACTTTAATTTAATGGGAAATCGAACCAAGTGGGACCCGTCCATTAAAAAACATTAATCTTATTTGAATACCCAAAAGAATATTGCCACGTCACTTAGTACCAAGATTTTATTTTTTTTTAAGGTTAAAATGTAAATTTTGATATCAACCTTGGTGTCCAACTTACATACCTATGGTTATGGAGACCAAATATTCGAGGTATATCATGTTGCCACCCAAAATGTCCTTTCCCAAATTAGGATGTTGCAGAAATCGCACATTGAGGTCCACGGAGAAAGCTAGAGAGAGAGAGAGAGAAGGGAATTTTGGATAATATTCCGAAGAATTGACTTTTTTGCCTGGACTCTCGCGAATCCTCAACATTCCATTTTCTTTTGCTGGCATTTTCGATAGTGATATGTCATTTTTTTTTTTTGTATGTCCTATATGTAACTCTTCTCTATCTGACTTTTATTCTGTCTCTTTGCAGAGCGAAGAAGTTGAATCCCGCACCTATGGTACTAGCGTCATCACCCCTCAATTACTTTATCAGCTGGGCCGCATGCCCATCGACACTTGAAACGTGGAGTGGGGTAAAAAGAAAAGCTCTGTAAAAAATGCAAGGAGGGTTTAACTTTCGCTGACTCCATCCCCACATCCTCCAATTCTGAGAAGTTCAAGTCCAAATGACTCGTTTTGACTGCACAAGCACCAGGCTTCTTGAGGGTGTCGGATAGGCGGTGGCCAGGGTAGACGTCGGTGACCGTAAAATTTAGGGATCACATTGCATATTGAACCAAAGTTAAAGGACCATTTATGTCATTTTCTCTTTTGATATCCATGTTAGCATCACGTAAAAAAAAGTCCACGTCATCCCAGTTAATCTAGCCAGTGACATGGTATTTGACTATTGACGCGGCAGCACAATTCTGCATTTCCAGTTTGAGGACAAAAAGAAATTTATGGATTCGATTAATTGAAAAAGTTACAAAAACTACCAGTACCATTTAGAGTAAGACCATCCTTCTTTTCATCCTCACATTTCACATGTACAAGAACTAGCTTCGCAGTACGCATTCATCGAGCTCAAAGGAGAATGATCATTCAAGATAAAATCAGCAGTATAATCATTTTGAACTAACATAATTGCAAGGGATAGATGGCCGAAACGATAACTTTTATGCAAGTCCGGCAAAAACAGGACTACGTCAACAACTCCAGCGACGAGCAGAGAATTCTCGAGTGAATTAGCGACACCCTCGGATGATTTTCTACTGTAGGGGGAGACAGAAAGAAGCCTGAGTTCAATTAGGCTAACACATCGACTCTGGCAAAATTACAACAATGTTTCTTCACCGGGCGTTCGAAAACTCTTGGTTACATCAACAAACCGAAAGGCAGCAGCACCTAGTCCATTAAGCCTAGAAGACAACAACTGTACAATGCTCAAACAGCAGAAGGCAAACACGAACTACATGCCCTGAACAGAGAGAGAGAGAGAGAAAAAAATCATCAAGAAAACTCTTGCAGTATCTCTTCTACATCGCATAAAGCGGGGAAGCAGAAGGCCGCGGGTATGCAGCGGCAGACACTTCCTCAGAGCGGCCTCTGCAGGCTCTTGGGGCGGCATTTGAACTTCTGCGACCGACTGACCGCTGGTCCTTGTGAGTACGCCTTGTGCCCTTCGATTCCTGAAGCTGTTCTAGGGATGTCACGATTTCATCCATGGTGGGCCTTGCCCGGGCTTCTGTGGCTATGCACTGAAATGCGAGCAATGCCGCCTTTTGGGCTTGATCCATAGAGTACTGACCTTCGAGACGGGAATCAATGACGCGAAATATTCTTCGCTTGTTTGTGAGGTATGGCTTTGCCCAATCCACAAGGTTGTGTTGCCCGGTCGGTCTGTTCTTGTCTATTGCTCGTTGGCCAGATAGCATTTCCAGAAGAACGACACCAAAGCCATAGACATCGCTTTTGGGAGTCAAATGGCCTTCAATTGGAAAGTGAGATTAAATCAGAAACCAGCCACACCTCTCCTAGTTTTTGCTTAAGAATTTCGAAAGACAGAGCACCAAATGCACCAAAGTTTCATTTCTCTTGACAATTGACAGTAAGACTTCCTTCAACATGAAAATGAAATGTCTATTCGCCCCAAAGAACAGGAGAGAATCTGATTATAAGGATCTTTAGCCACTTCCATGAGGGATTTGACTAACGATCATGCTAAGCAGTACCTGTGGCAAGATACTCTGGAGCAGCATAACCAAAGGTCCCCATGACCCGAGTAGATACATGACTCTTGTCACCAGTCGGCCCGTCCCTGGCCAACCCGAAATCCGAAAGTTTTGCATTGTAGTTCTGAAAAGAAAAGCCAAACGGCATTAATAACAGTAAGAAAGTGATGAACCAAAACTATGCACTTCAACCAGGATACAGAGAAAGGCACTAAATTGCAAATGACAGCATTATCGCATACCGAATCAAGCAATATATTTGACGTCTTGAAGTCACGATAGATAACTTTTGGTTCGGCATTGTGAAGAAAGGCAAGACCCTTAGCTGCACCAAAGGCAACTTTCATCCGCACGGTCCATGAAAGTGGCTGGAAGTATGTCCCTCCTGTTTCAAGCAATGATATGTAATAAGAAAAGGCAAGTAGGTATTCGCTTCTCAGCAAGGGGAAAGGGGCAACAAAATAATAACAATAACTAAAACGGTTGAGGTTGAAAAAGTAAACCAAACCAAGACCATGGAAGATACTCACTCCTGAATAGGTGATTTTCCATGCTTCCCTTGGACATGAACTCGTACACCAAAAGCCGCTGCTCATCCTCTAAGCAGAATCCTATCAGCTTCACAAGATTAGGATGACGCAGCTGTCCTAAGTAATTGATTTCAGCCTGCATATTCAAAATCACGCAGAAAATTAGACTTTACCACTCTGAATCCATGTCATTGTTGGGCTTGCTTGCACTATGATATGAAGATTGCGGGGACAAAGATTACTGTCCAAAAGTCGTAATTCTTCCAAATTCAAATGATTGAAAAAAGGGTCTTGTTAACGAATGCCTTTAGAGCACTCGTTAACCATACTTAAGCTCCGCTTGTTGCACAGAAAATGAATGATTTGAGAAACATTTTCCTAAAGACAATCGCTTGTATTGTTTGAAATAAATAGCCAATAAAAAATGTTTCATTATCAACAATAATTTAAGTCTGAAGATTTTCGTGGATGATGAAAAATGTTAGTGATACAACCGATAATGTTTAGGAAAATGTTTTCCAAATCATTCATTTTCCGCTAAACAAATGCATCCTTAATAAGCAAATGTTTCCGTTTCAAATACATGGATTACATTCTGACAGAGAAAAATATGCCGATTACACAGAACACAAAAAAGACAATGCCTTGAAGATGACAAACTTTCTTTGTTGAGTGTTTAACAACTGCCGTGGAGGCATTTCTTACTAAATTCCGACAAAAAAAAAAAACCTTAATAAAACTCACAGTAGTCTGCGGGCGTGGATCCCCTGCCTATGTTTTTCCTAGGCAGGGTGATCCCCACCCTTCATTGGGGTGGGCCCCACAGTGTGTGGGGTGGGGATCACCCTGCCCAGCCGAAATCCGGGCAGGGGATCCGGATCCGTAGTCTGCCTGAATCAGAAACTGTAAAGGAGGATTGCACCATAGAAACAAAAGCTTCATAAGGTCTTGAGAAGGAGATAATACTTACCAACCATTCGCGGTGTCCCTGGAACCCTTCTTGGTTAAGCCTCTTTACCGCAACAATCATGCCAGTCCCAGGCCTGGCAGGGACCAACGTTTGCTCATCGATCCACCCCTTAAAAACTGCACCGAAACCACCTTCTCCAAGCACACTGTCTGGGCGAAAGTTTCTCGTGGCCGTTCTCAGTTCGCTGAAACTGAAATTCTTTAAATTCAAAGACTGAAGGATTTCACCCTCGCTTCGGGGAGTCTGAGGTCCGGAAGCAGAAGAGATTCTGCCGCTCAAGTCGTTCCCATCGTGGCTGACATTTTTGGAGTTCACCCCTGCTCATACATCATTTCCAAGCATCAACTCAGTATGTCTATAACAAAAAACAAAGGTTCCATTTTGTATCTTTGAGCTTGGGACTATGGCAGACTAATTCCTTAGTCCAAATTAATGTGTGTCCACGATGCTTAAATGCAGGATAGCAATGAGTCTTACACGCATGTCGTCTCCTTCCACCCAACAACATAGTATTTCAGCCCGGTTTTGTATCTTTCATGCCCAAATTAACTCATCATTACAAGTATGGATTCTCATTATCTAAGTGAATTTTCATGAAAGTATGATCTGCAGGGCACTATCACAGGCAAGACACTTTATAAAAATAAAATCCAAGTTCAAAGGAGATTCTTAACCATCCTTCTCTTCTATTTTGGAAGGTCCATATCTCATTCATAATTAATGAGCTGAAATCTACACAGCGTTTGCTGCGGGCTGAGGCCATTTAATTGCTCTAGGGATAACAGATTCATCACCTCTTAGTCCTGACATTAGCATTTTAAACATCAACCCCTACCCATGAACAATAACATTCAAATCTTTCGCAATTTGTGTCAAAAGAGGATCCTTACCAAAACTCAAGAAAACCAATGAAAAACCAAGATAGCACAAACCACAAAGCCTACTTTATTACATGATTAGCCAAGATAAGCTCAGAAACCATGTGGAAGTTATTGAGCAAAAACCCAGCAGAAACAAGCTCCAGAAGAAGCTGAACAGATCAGTAGCTAGTACCTGTGTTAGTGGGAGTCTCGGCCTTGATCCTATTGCTCCAACAAACACCCATCAAGACCCAAATGAGAACACAAAAGCTCGAATATTCAGCACCAACAGATTAACCTTTATAAAGGGCAGAGCTATATTAATCTCCCTTCAGGTGCAGAGAATCTGATTAGAACAGCGCCAAGTCCGTGAGCTCCCCCCCTAGAAAGCAGAAAGCTTACAGATCTTGAGCCGACTCTCTCTCAAAACGAAGAGATTTTCTCAGCTGTGAAGATGCGTGCAAGTTGCAACAAACAGTGAAACCTCCACCCCAACCCAAGATTCAGACAAACCCCGCGCAGAAACAAGAAAATAGAACAGACCCAACTTCAGGGTACCGAGTTAGATGAACGAATTCAATGGTGTCTGCGTCTCTCTCTCTCTCTCTCTCTCTTTACTGGCTGTTTTCTTGGGGTTCCTGGCTCTTTCGTTTTCGGATATGAGAGGAAAGAGAGATGGCCCAGCAAGAATGAGGGCGAAACAGTAGTCTTTGGGTGATTCCTGGTAGCCTTTTTAGACCCCTTGGCCAACCATGGAGAAGGTTGACTCGGTATATTTTGGCTTCCACTTTGTCGTTTTCTAGACAGCGCCATGATCCCCAAAACCCGAGAGAGAGAGAGAGATCCATCATGGTGTGAATATATATATCATTCAAGATTTGGAGTGAATCTTACGGAGAAAACGCACGCGGAGCTTTTACACCTGTTCTCTTTTTAACAACACGAAACTCCTTTTGACGCTTCTTCTTGATGGAGCTGATACTCGCCCGTCTTCCTATTTCACAGCACGAGATATTCCAAACTTTTCCATTGAACCAATTTTTGCGAAAACCTTTGTCCTATGCAGCCTTTTCCTCCTCTATCTCGGGTCGACCACGGTTCGACCGCCCATTCTCGTCTTAAGTTCATAAAGTTGAGTACAGTACATGCGTGATCCACCGAGAAATTACAAGGCCCGCGTGTAAGGCCGGCGACGAAAATGGAGACATCCCGATCGAGCATCTCGGTGGCAAATCCATATGATCCGATGAAAACCTTTGAAGCTCGGGTGTCCTAGCATCCGATGTAGATAGATCGTGGATCACCAAATCCGTCTTTCCATCTTCGACCATACCTTTTCTGGATTCTATCTGGATTGAGCTTAAGTTTCTATATCTTAGGGTTCCAATTAATAACAAATCACCATTTTTTTTTTGTATATTAGGCTCTGTTTGTTTCTCAAAAAAATAAAACGATATTTTCCCAAAAATGATCACTCGTATTGCTATATAACTGAACGAAACAAAAATTAATATCGATGACAATAACATTTTGATTGAATAATTATTTAAAATGACACAAGCGATCACTTTTATTGAAAATATTTTACGAAATCATTTTTTTTTCGCGAAACAAACGGTATTTTAGTCCACATTAAACTTTGATTACCCCTCCACTACGAAACGAATTATTATTCTAACACTCCCAATCAAAATCGACAGTTAAGACAAATCTTATTCTTCACAAGATCGGTGTAAAAAAATAATAATAATGAGATTCACAACATAAAAACTATATAATAAAACGTAACTGCATGTTAGTCTAGCTCGCCATCAACGACATTGCCGAGTCATATCGGGCTCCTCCGCTTGCAGAAGACGGGTCAATATATTATTCCTTTATCCTTTCTTTATATCGCTGTCATTGCATAAAAAAAAAACATATATAATCTTCTGATTATTATTTTTTCCTTCTCTGCCGCGTTTTGTGGTTGGATCAGGTCAAGAAGATGGGATGAATGGCGGAAGTCAAGGTCAATGCAGATGGCTTGATTATGTTCATTCATCGGTGGGGAAGGGGAGAGCTCATGCTGCTTAATGCTTACCACGTGCTTGCGTGTGCTATAGTTGATAAGATGACATCACACCCAAATTTACGTCTGGACTGGACCCATGTAACCATTTATTTTTTTCTTCTTTTTGTCGGAATATTACTTTGCATATCACATGGTTAAAAAGACGAGGAACGATCCAAATGGGTTTCATAACGTAGAACATCCAAAAGGGATCTGAACTCTAAGACTCTCTCTCTCTCTCTCTCTCTCTCTCTCTCTCTCTCTCTCTCTCTCTCCCTTCTCCCATTTCCTCATGAACTTCATTCCTTTGGCAATGGCTATGGTTTCGGCATGAGCTGCCGATTGGACGCTCACCGGTGCAAGCGAAGCCCCCTATCAACAGCCCCACCGCATCCCAACAAACGTCGGCCACTGCATCGATGGTTGAGCCGGCGGCAAAGGAGCCGTCAACGTTCAGTTTGGGGGAGCTCCAAACCGGTGGAACCCACTTGTCTGGTAATCTGATGTCCTTCCTGGGAGAGTTTTTTTTTTCTTTCTTTTCCTTATTTGTATTCCAAGCTCTGAAATTTCCAGTTCAATGCAAGAGCTTCAGCCACCACACCTCTCGTGCGTGACCAGATTTTGTTTGTGCATGGACAGAGAAGGGATAGGTGATTGGTCTTGGGTGCAAATTGTTAGAATATATTCTTTTTGGATATATTCGATTGTGGACTTTATTAATTGTTTCTGTAATTATTAATTGATCTAATGAATGTAAGATATATACAGTTTCCTATTCTAGTTGGATATGTGGCTGGATAGTATGGGCTGAGATAAACCTTATTTTTAATGAGGGGATATGTTTCATTCTCTATAATTAGAGCTCAAGTCCCTCCTTTAAACCATAATGTCCCCATAACCTCACATATAGAATTGTCTGAAGTGACAGTGAAGGGCCGTCTCATTGAAGCCAGTGATAAAGGGGTTCATAAAGGAGAAGCTAAAGAGGTTCATAAAGGAGAAGCTCTTGAGTATCGAATTCTCACAATTCCGCATCAAGAACGATGAATCCGAAACAAGGTGCGTTAATTCTTTAATTCTATGAAACATGGATTTGTATATCTGTACGTGTGTATCTTGGGTCGCTGCATACGGATTAAAAACGAAGCTTACACAAATTCTACACTTTGCTCCGTAAAACTTTGGGCTTTTGCTGTGAGGATGACGGCGCCTGTTGTTGGTTTATGGTTGTGCGTGTTCTTCTTGAGCTGATTATGTTAGGATGCGTGTGTGAGTTGTGTTAGAGAAGTCCTACATTGGAGAGTTAATATGGTGTTGAGCAATTAATATATCCAAATTGGCCCATAACTCATTGACTTAAATTTTTGAGTGAAGGTGGGTCCAACTGGATATATTAACTGGCTTGGACTTCGGTTCTATCTTGGCTATCTCTCCGATAAAGTGTCGGACTTCAGCTGCGTGCACCCAATAGATTATATCCGCTTCTAAGTGCATATGTTCCTGACTTAGCAGTTGTCCACTCAAACTTATCTCCTTCACCTGTAGTAGGGAGGGGGTTTGCCATGATTTGAATCACAATCCTGTCTTCAAACAAGTTTTGAAGACTTCATTCTGTCCAATAGGCGTTGTTTTGCCCTGTTAATGAACTCAGTAACAAGCTTGAGGGTCATCTCTGTTTGCTGGTCCAGCAATTGTGCCCAGCTTCAAACCACTAATCTTCATGTATTCTGATCAATACGACCCATTGCCTACTAACCAACGTACAGAATTACCAGCAAGCTCTGCCATCCCCATGATGATCGTTATCTCTGCTTTGCATGCCAGTAGGTAGTCTCAGGGAAGTAGCTAGAGTCACCTTAAGAGCGGACTCCAAAGAGTTGCAGGCGTTTGTACCAGTTTCCATACTTGCCTTCCCTGTATCGCCCTAATGAAATGAAAGTGATAAGATCTTTGGAGCCCATTCACCCATCGTCCTTACCTCATTTATAAGTCAGGCTAATTTTTTTCCAGTGTATCCCAGTTTTCTTTTCATTTTGTTTTGCCAAAAGGAGGCAGTTTTCTTTTCAATGTCTCAACAAATGAATGAAATTATTCAAAAAATTTGATATTGCATCTCGTGACAACGCCTGAACTACCACTTTCAAAAGAATTTCCTTCCCTGCTGTGATAAAAGTTTTTCCTTCCAACCTTCTAATTTGATGTTTACCCCGGCCAGTATCCATGTAAACATATCTCTCTCTCTCTCTCTCTCTCTAAAGCTCCTCAGTCCGATGGTATATCCAAGTACTCCCCTGTTTCGGCTATTTCTGGAAATTATAACTCTAATCCATGAACATTAGAATCGGCAAGACAAGCTCGCCGGAGGCCGGCGAGTTTCTCACCTTTGGCCCATCGTCAAGGAAGGAAAGAAAAAGAAAGAAAGAAAGAAAGGGAATCAAAAGAGAAAAAGTACAAATAAAGCAAAATATGCTAAAAACTAAAAAAATCATAGAAATATTAAAATATTATTGAAAATTGTCCAAGTTAGTGTCGGCTGCACTGCGTAAGACGACCAATGTCCAAATCAACGATTTCTGGTCAAAATTGATCACATAGAATAAATTTGCATAAGCGTAGGACTGAATTAGCAAAATTGCAATGAAGCGACATGATCGGTCCAATTTTCAAGTCGAACAAAAGGGCATGTGATCGATGTAGAAAAAACATTAAGTTTTCTATTTAAACTCCTTTTTCAATTTTCAAGCCAACCAAAAAGGAAAGTGGGTTGCTGTGGAAAAGGATTAATTTTTCTATTTAAACTCCGTTTGTTTCATGAAAAAATAAATAATTTAAAAATATTCTTCTGAAATTGTTCACTTGTATTGCTTGAAACAGCGAAAAATATTTTCGTTATCGACAATAATTTATGATTAAAAAATTTGGTTTCGTGGATGATGGAAATATTTTTTTATCCTCCTTTTATTAAACGATGTAAACTATCGATTTCAAGAAAGAAATTTTATAATCATTTATTTTTTGCGAAACAAATAGATCATTAATACTAATTTTCAGCGAAAATTTAATAATGAAAAAAAGGAACCCGTGTCATCTCATCTCATATCATTCTTGTTAGATTGTAAATCAGTCACTCACATTAAAACTTGCAATTTTTTCATCATAAAAGCAGGTTTTATCTTTTTCTAGTCGCTTGATGATAGAACGATATAGTGAATGCACATGAAATGAGCCTTCTCTTACTTTTTAGAAAAAATGATATATTGAATGTACATGAAAATTTATTCCAGCAGTGCTAGGACAAATGATAAGATTGACTCATGGGGCATTAGCGCTGGACCCTTTCAGAAACACCTGTTGTGAAATACATATTAAATAGGAGGAAGATTACTGATTTTAGTTATGTTGTTTTGAAAATAAAAATAATTTATTTTTGTTTGTCCCACATTTAATTTTCACATAAAAATAAATTCAAGAAAAATTGCAAGTAATTTTCCGCACGTGGATTTGACTGTAAAATATTTGCCAAGGTTTAATCTTGTGCGGTATTTTGTTTTGCGAAAAATGAGAGATTACGGAAACAGCTTCCTAAAAATGATCGCGCGTGTCACTTAAAATAATTAATTAATAAATTACTTTCATTATCGATAATAATTTGTGTTTAAAATATTTGTGTTTATAAGCAACATAAGCTTTCATTTATTTAAAAAATATTATTGAAATTACTTATTTTCGAGTGAACATGCTGAGCCTTGTGATTAGTATTTTTCCTCGCGTTGTCACCTCCAAGATAAGAAAGTGGGGTGGGGTCCAACTCCTCATTTCTATAGACTATAGCCATATCACGAGCCTAATGTCAGTACCAATAAGTGGCACAAGAGAGACCAACCACAAAACGACACGTGGTGTATTGGGATGGACGCTCAAGGCATTTTTCTATTTGTGTACCATATTGGTAGATAGATTTCTGTTTGAAATTAGGTTACGAGGAAAGCGATAACATGAAAGTAATTTATCAGAAATTCTTGAATTCAATTGAAGGTAACCTGACTAGTATAAAGAGAGGATGTATATATATAATAGGACTCCAAATGGAATACGAATAACTAAAGATAACATTAATTAATTCAAATCTAATCTAGTCTAATCTAAAAGGAATCAAATCAAAATCTCGAAAATTATGAGAAAATTCAAATCTGCCAAAATAGAAAACTGCAGGAAAAATGGTCTAAACGACTCCGAAACGCTAAAATCCATCGTATCTCACAGCAAATCGGTGACTTTGAATCAGACGGCCGTTTCGTTTCAACCAATTAATTTTGAGCGCGATCCGAGATCGTTTGACCCAAGATCCAAATTACCGATAAAGTTGCACCAGCTTTTGACGATCCAATTTGTCAAGATAATCACACGCTAATTATTCTACATCAGGTTAAGTCATGGTCCCGGATTGGGGATCACAAAGGGCGAGTTTGGGAATATTTTGACCTTAAGACTACACCCTCTAATCATAAGGAGGCTTTGAGCCGAGGTCCTTTGGTGGATCACAGTTAGTGTTTGGTAACTGGTCTTTTAGACACAGTGGTAAAATGGCTTTAGATGGAGGGATATTGTTAAGTTCATCGCCAAGTGAACATGGGATTCGATCACTTGAAGATTCATGAAACACCCTGCAATTCTCATGAACCGATTAAATTCAGACCATTTAACTAATGCAAGTGGCTCTAACGACAACGGTTTGTAGACAATTTGTGGAATTTGAACGGATGACTTTTGGCTCATGAGCGGTAAATCCTCTAATGCCCCAATCAACTATGCCAACCCTTAGCGGTTCGTACTCAATCAAATTTTAAAGAAAATGATCAGTCTTGATTTATAGTGGGTTTATCGTGATGTATAGATGAAGTTAAAAGACTTATATCTACCTCCCCAAGTAGGGGTACAGCCAAGTCAAATGACTAGTAAGTAGCTTAGACTCAGTTGGATGATCAACCGAGATCGATTTGTCTAATTTCTAGTCGAGCTCAAGTTATCGAGTATATTACGTGTCGAGCTCTAGCTCGAAACTCTTGCAAGCCTAATCAATCCTAACCAAGTTTCTTATGATTTTATAAGGACATGCAATAGTCATAAAAATAGACAAGAAAAATCTTGAAAATCACATAATATATCCGCGTTATTCGTGCTATTTGAAATCGAACTCAAGCTTGAGCCTGAGATCTTTTATAAGTTGATATTGATTAGAACTAGCTCCTATATCATGATTTACTATTTGGCTGGAGCTTGAGTAGAAATTTCAAAACTTGCTCGAACTCATGTGGATTGATCAATCGACATAATGGTAGCGGCTTGAGTCGAGCTCGATTTTCAAATTGAATTCCAGTCGTCACTATAAGAATCCAAGACCACAAGCATCGGAGCATTCATTGATGAATTTATATTTCGTAGAAGGCCCATTTGCAAGCAAAGTTGACTAAAAATACATATACATCGAGGGCCCAATTGAAGGACTTAGATTAAATAATTTGCAAAATTTTAAAGACCCCTGATGCCTAGGGATGAGTAAAAAAAATCATGATCCATCTGGACCGGACCGGACCGTATCCCACTGGTTAATTTTCGATAGAATCGGCGAGTAACGGTTCGGTTGTCGATTTCAATTTACTGGAACTGGCGGGTACCGATTCGGTTGTTGGTTCCAATTTTCTGGAATTGGCGAGCATCGATTCGGTTCTTGATTTGGGGTGGGAACCATCCAACTGGCCCAATCGGACCGGTCATTTTATATAAAATATGGATGTGTATTCTTTTATTTGTGTTTGTGTTATACGGGAAAATTATATCTTGCCATCAAGTAGAACACAGTCACTGTGATGGCTTTCAATCCTTTCATTCTAATAGTAGAAAACTTCAAGTGTCCAAAGTGTATGCTTGATACAGTTTACCATTCTTCCATTTGGAGCATTACGATGAACCTTCCCATCAAGGATGCAGAGTTCAATCCAGGGTCAATTGCTCCAAAACTGGTTTCCTTTTCTTTTTTTAATTGATGTTGACACTCAATAGGACTGTAATTGGGATCCAACCGGAAATTGGACTGGACCGGTGGCTCGATTTTCAAATGGATCTATAGAACGAGCGGGTGGCTCACGGTTCGCATTTTGAAGAACTGGTCCCTAGCGGCGGTTCTCGATTCTAGGTTGGGAACTGCCCATCCTGGAACTGATCGCCCTTACTAATGATTTTTTCTAGAAACAAAAGATTCCTTTATCACTCTTCTTTTCATATTTACTCTAGTCAACAAAACAATTTGTAGCCTGGGCAATTTTTTTTTTTTTGGGGTCAGAAAACACGATTGCAATATTAGAAAACATTAAGGTCATTACAAAAATGGCCCGACAAAAGGACATTAACACAAAGCAAGTTCCAAAGGGGTAGTTGAGGGCAAGAAACCCAAGACATCGAAATACTTTCTATTCGGTGGTTTTTAGCTAACCAATCAGCAACTCGGTTGGCGTTTCCATTGTGGTGGACTAAAGTAACTAGGGGCAAATGGGTCAAAATAATTTGAGCTTCTCTTATATGGGCTTCGGCCTCCAGCACAGCTCCTTCGTACCATTGACTGCTTCTACAAGAGTACTACAGTCAGATTCTAAAGGTGCGCATGAAATCACTTCTCCACTTCAGAAGCCATTCTGGCAAGAAGTTGAATTTTCAGCTTTTGCTTTTGAGCAGAAGTTGGTTTTTTAATTTCTATTTTAGAAGTTAATTTCTGATAGAGAATTGCGTTTGATAACTGAAATAAATTTTTACTTCTGAAATAGAAATTCGTTTGATAATGGCTTAAAATTTCTATTTCTGAATTAGAAATTTGTTTGATAATGGCTCGAAATTTTTACTTCGGGAATGTTATTAGCACAAAATGCTTTTACAAAAGCTATTGATCTACCTAAAATGCATTTTTCTTTTGGTCTTATTTTTCAGATCTCAAGAAGATAAAAAACGAACCCACGATTATTCCAAAAGAAGAACAATGTCAGAACCCTATTGCTCCATGGCCATTGGATGCTCGACGACCCTCGCTCCTCCCCTTCGTGGCCACTCTTGTCAGCCGTTGGATGCTCACCACCGAAGCCCTTGACCCCTCGACGACGGACGACGGACGACGGCCAATGACTGATGATGCGCCTGCGGATGTTCGCACCACGACGACTCAATGAGTTCCCCCGATTGACTGGAATCCCTAAAAATCACTAGCCATAGTCTTCTGTTATGTCGGCATGGGTATTTAGATTTGTAAAGGTTGTGGAAACTCCACTTAGGTTATTGCTGGAGGTGTGATTTTAGATGCATCATAGTCGTTAAAATCACGTCCGTCTGTTAATTATTAATATGATACTCTTGTGGTTAGGATGAAACCGTTGTTCGCATCAAAACCCATCTTTGATTAGCGAAAATCTTTACTGTAGAATCTATTGTTGACACCTGATTTTTGACCAAGTCTTTTTCAGTCTTATTTTGAAAAATCACAAAAAATCCATAAAAATTCAAAAAATTACAAAATCAACTTTGGTGACCTTGGCCAAGCCTAAGGAACCATTTTTAACCAAAAAATAATTTTTCATATTTTTCGCATTTTTTAGTATTTTAGAAAATAGGAAAATAAATGAAAAATCAGCAAAAATAGCATTCGACGTCACAAAAATATGAAAAAATGTTCTATATTTTTATTTTAATTTCTTGTCATTTTGACCTCATCAAAAGTCGAAATTCAAGTTTAATTTTGTGTGTTTCTTTGTAACGCACATGGTTGAATTTGTCAAAAAATATGTTTTGAGTCTTTTTATTTGCAATATTTTGCATTTTTAGAATCCTGACTTTCGACTTGATCGCCCCACATTTCAATTTGGTTCAATTGTGTGCTGATTTGATTAATTTTGGCCTTAGGGACCTAATTGCATGAAAATCTTTTCATTTTAGTCCCTAAAATGCCAAATCCAAAATTAAACTTTTCTAAGAGACACCCATAGAACCCCAATGCTTCCTCCCTATAGGTTTTGACCCCCTGAATCTAATGGTGGGCTCAATTGGGGCCGATTCGTCCATTAAGAACATCAATTTGGCAAAAATCGATTTCGGATCATATTCTGTATTTGGGGCTTTCGCATGATTCTAAGTGTTTTAGTCATAAAAACCACATTTCCAAAGAGAAATCATTCCGTGAATAACATTGGAAGCTTCGATTTGGCAAAAAAATGCCAATTACTAGTACAATTTGGCCATTATTCGTGAACCGGGACTGACGGGTCGGGCGGGTCCGACCCAGAGACCCGGTCACTGTTCACCATCTCCCCAAAGCTTTTCACGCTAAAAAACAGAACGGGTGAGGGAGGAAGAAACAAAAGAAAATCAGTTGCGGGGGGAGTCGGTTGAGGGAGGTTCCAATCGGTTTTATGAACGAACAAGAGAGGCGAAGAAGGGGGGACGACGAAAAAACGCATAGAGAGCTAGAGAGGGCGAAGAACAGAGAGCTTGCGAAGAGAGCGAGAGGCAGGGAGAGAAATAAACGCACAGAGAGCTAGAGAGGGAGAAGAACAGAGAGCTCGCGAAGAGAGCGAGAGGCAGAGAGAGAAAGAAACGCATAAAGAGCCGAGAGAGAGAGAGAGAGAGAGAGAGAGAGAGAGAGATCGGCGCCGTAGGAGGAAGGAGACCGCGAGCTTCAAAGGCTCGACCCTGACGAACGGCGCGAAACCGAAGCTTCGGATACGTCCTCCGAGCTTCGTGACACCCCAAGGAACGTCCAGAACCAAGCGGCGTCTCATTTCATCGCAGAATCAGGTGAGGTCCTCCTTCGAGCTCGACCTCTAATGGCAACTTAAGTTAGAGCCATTCATTGGCTGCGATTTTGGTTGCAATATGTTTGCATCGATTCACTGAACATTTTTGCCTTTGATCGCATGTCATTTCATCGCCTAAATCGTCGAGTCTATCCCCCACCATGACCGATCGATCGCGAGCTCCATAGCTCGTTCTAGACCAAACCGAGCCCTCGCAATGGCCAGGTAAGTCTTCTCGGCCCTTTGTTATGCTTCCCGATGATTTGTTTAGTTAAGCAACGTTAGAAAAGGCTAGGGCGGGTAGCCGCCGGAGCTTAGCTTCGACCGGAAATAGCAAGTAGATGAGACTTGATTCTGCTGTGTCGAGCGTGATATATGTTGTAGAGGAAGTCACGGCGAGTTGAATGCCGTTGGTTTCGCGTCGATCGGATATCGAAAGGCCGAGATATGGCCTTTCGACGAGGCGCCGACGAGATAGTGCCGGCGCCGGTCGTCTTCCCCGGTGAGTCGTTGACCAGTCAACGGCGGTTGACCGAGTCATTGGCCACGTGGCGCTGATGTGGCGTCCACGTGGCAGCCACGTCAGCCGTTTGGTTATAACCGAATAAAACAAACTTGATCCGACGGTGGATAATGTGCCACGTGTCAAGATCTCGCATTTTTCGAAAATAAAAATCATTTTCAAATAAGTTGATCGGACGGCTGTAGTTCGATCAGGTGTTTCAATCTGAACCGTTAGTTTCCTGCTTTAGATCTGACCGTCCGCACGTCCGCCACGTGGCGCAATCAGGAGCGTCGATTCGATTTGGGCGGGAATTTGAAAATGCGAGTGGGAGAGATTGAAACGGTGCCTTTACGGTGCGGGTCGGTTCTGAGTGGGTTGGGCCGCCCACCCGCGGGTCGTGGGCCGGGTCACTCGACCTGGTCAGAATAACATTTTTTAAATAAAAAAATCGGAAAATGATTTTAAAAAATAAAAAAATCAGAAAATCCTAGAAAATCCTAAAAAATGCTAGAAAATGCTAGAAAATCCCAAAAAAATATAGAAAAATTACGGGAAAATCCTAGACATTCCAGAAACCCCCAAAAATTGAGGATTGACCACAGATAACTGGTCAATCCTATTTTTGGGGTTTCTTATCCGTTTTTCCAAGAATTGACGATATTACCCTTTAGGTGTAAGTCGTCCCTGCTGTGTATGCGAGATAAAGTCGATAATGCCAAGGTAAGAATTAGGGTCGGATAGGCGACCAATTCTTAGGCTTGGGTTTCGAATCCTGTCTCTTTTCTCAAAAATGACGATTTTGCCCCTCAATGGGAAAATCGTCTTTCTTGTTCCAATTGAGTCCTGAGAATGGCTTAAAATTAGGGTTTGGGTCAGGTGGGTGACCAACCCTAATATTTGAGATTTTCAATTCTCATCTTTGTCCAAAATGACGATTTTACCCCTCCAAAGGTAAAATCACTTTTAAATTCCAGAAAAAGTCTAGAAATTCCCTAAAAATAGGAAATGGAAGGATTTTATTGTCAATCCCATTTCCACCTTCTTTCGACTGCATATTTCATCTGAAATGATGATTTTGCCCCTCTGAGGCAAATTATCCCCAAATTTCCCAAAATTACAATTCTGCCCCTCATGGGCGGATCATGTCAAAGTCATTCCTAAACTTTGATTGATACTTCTCTAGGCTAATAGGGTCTCATTAGGGATGCCATGCTGTTTTCATGTGTTTTATCCGCATGTTTTGGATCCTTCATTTGCACATTTATTTTTACTAACTGTGAGTGATAGGATAGCCACTCCCATCTGTATGAACTCCTAGATTTAGGATCCGTACCCCACTCATCTTGGCAACCAACACACATTCGCCATGTCCCATCCTTCTTTGGCACTAACGAAATAGGGACAGCACACGGGCTAAGACTTTCTCGCACATATCCTCATTCCAGTAATTCACTAATTTGCCGCTGAAGTTCCTTTGTTTCCTCGGGATTGCTTCGATATGCGAGTCGGTTAGGTAATGGTGCACCAGGAATCAAATCAATTTGATGCTATATGCCTCGAATCGGTGGTAAACCTCCAGAAATCTCATCAAGAAAGACATCTTCAAATTCCTACAATAAAGACACGACATAACTAGATAAACTCGGGTCAAGATCGTTAGTAGTAAATAATGCCCCATTGTACTAAAGTACAAGCATAGGTCGGTCCAGAATCAAAGCTCTCATCACTTCGCTCTTTTTTGCATAGAAATTCTTCTCATTTTCCCTCTGCTTTTACCACTCTGTTCTTCTCAGCCTCTACTTTTCCTTGCGTCTCAGACTTTCTACGCAAGCCCCTAGTTTTCTCACCTTTTTTCTCTCTCTCAACCTCACGTTGTAGTTTCAATTGGTCTTCATACACCTCAGTAGGTGTCATTGGCACCAAAGTGTAAGTCTTCTGATTCATCACCATTGAATATCGATTAGTGTACCCATCATGATGTACCCTCCTATCATACTGCCATGGTCTATCAAGTAAAAGATATCCCGCCTGCATAAGCACAACATCACACACCACCTCATCCTTATATCACCCTATCTCAAATGGAACTAAGACTTGCTTCGACACTTTCACTTCACCACTATCATTCAATCACTGAAGCCTATATGGTCTAAGGTGCTTTTTAGTCTTCAATCCTAATTTCTCCACCACAGTACAACTTGCCATATTTGTACAACTACCTCCATCAACAATTAAACTACAAATCTTACCATTCATCAAACATCTTGTATGGAACAAGTTATCACGTTGCTGGTGATGCTTCTCCTCCTTGAGTTGCACCCTAAGAGAACGTCTAACCACAATCAATTTACCCTTGATTGGCATATCGACATCGCTACAGTCCTCCAATGACGGCATGAAATCATCCTCTTCCGCCCTGTCACTTTCAAATTGAACATCTCCAGGTCCCGTCATTATCATCACCCTCCTATTAGGGCATTGATTCGTCATATGATCCCTGCCTAAATACTTGAAACATTTAATTTCACGAGTTCTAGTGTTAGGGTTTTCAATTTTACCTGAAGCCGGATTTGAACCAACTCTGCCATCTTTCTCCTTCTCCTTTGAAGTTTCGATCTTGATGTTGTTTCCCTTTTAATTTGGCTTCTCGTCTCTCTTACAATTGGGCTTCTAATTTGAGCTTGAACCTCCACTACTCTTGTAATTTCAGTCCAACTTCAGTTGCCTCTCAACCTTGATGGCTTTATCCACCAATTTCTCAAATTCAACATAATGTTGCAGCTCTACCACCTTCGCTATGTCTCGACTCAAACCACACAAAAATCGTGACATTGTGGCTTCACGATCCTCCACCACATTAGCACAGATCATGGCAATCTCCATCTCATGGTACTCTTCCACGCTCCTGTTACCTTGTGTGAGATTTTGCAGTTTGTGGAACAAATCTCGGTGGTAATGACTTGATATAAAGCGATTCCTCATCACCGCTTTCATCTCATCCCATGTTTTTATCGGCCTCTCACCATTGCGTCTCATGCTATTCACAAGTTTATCCCACCAAATTATAGCATAATCAGTAAATTCAACAACTGTAATTTTTACCTTCTTGAGCTCCGAATATCGCTGGCAGTCAAATATCATCTTCATTTGTTTCTCCCATTCTAGATACGCATTAGGATCATTTTTCCTTGGAAAGATGTGATCTTCATCTTGATATTGCCAAGCTCATCATCTTCTCGATGTCTAAACCATCGGCATCCGTCCCCCCTCTCAAACCTGCCATCTTGGTCATCTTCTATATCAGACACATACTCATCATCAAATTGCCGCTGCCATCTAGGTTGTGCCCTAGGCTCATCTCGCTGATTTTGTGGCCTCTCTCGTGGTGGCTCTCGATCTCCATCAAGTCTCTTCTCACACCTCACAATTGGGTTGCTAAGTGCTTCAAGTTGTAAGCTCAACTGCTGGATGCCTGCTAAAATCGCATTATCCCTTGGGTTGGTGCCATCATTCCTTTGATTTACGCTTTCCTAGCCCGATATGATTTTTTTTCTCTAAACCTGCAAGATGTTGTTAGAAAACAAAATCTAAAAACACTCCTTCACGTGTTTCGCTCAAGGTGTTTGTCACTCTCCTCGTGTTTAACTCAATTTCGCCTTTTTTTTTTTCTCCTTCAATTAAGCTCACACACTTTTGCCTTTTTCCTATTGTTTCCTTCTTTCAAGCTCCTTATCAGACTAGAATTCCAGTCTCACAAGCTCCTCAGAACAGTCAACTAAACCACCAAGCAAGATCAATTCAGCAATATACTGCTCAATTCAGCAATTCAGCAACTTTTGCTAGATTCGAATTCAGATTCAATTTCTGCTACTGAATTTTTTTTCTATTCGATCCAACTAACAATAAAAAAAAAGAAACGGGTCGTCTCTTGATTTTTTTCGGCCTTTTTTTTAAATTTTTTTTAAATTTTTTAAATTTTTTGTTCGGTTTTCTTTTTTTTTCACCGATTCTTTTTTTTTTTTTCGTTTTTTTCACTGAACTTTTTTTTTGGTTTTTTTTGCCGAAACTTTTTTTTTTACGAACTCAATATAATCAAAACAACTAGGACCGAAAACCCTAAATCAAAATTGAAATTGCAGCAAGAATAATTCAGAGCCCTAATTCGATTAATAACGAATTCCCAATTCTATAAACCCTAAATTGCTGAATTAAAATCAGTTAAAGTAAGATAACTAGACATTGTAGAATTGGCTCTGGCACGAGATGATGTGAATCGCTGTGGAAACTAATCGTTCTACGAAGATTCAAGAGTTGTGAATTACGAACCTTGACCCCCAATCGAACCTGTGATTGGTAACCTTGGTATAAACGTGACCTGTTGACGAACCTATTTCAACAAATCCATGTTATAGACGCCACGAACAAGAGAATTCGCGATCTTGCTCGATAAGTTGAATCGATCTCCACAAAAAAGCCTTGATAAGATCTAGTCTTCAAGAGAACTCGAAGAGGAGAAAAACTCTATGTATAATTCTGAATCAATGTTGTGTTATCAGAAATCCATAAGCACCCTTAAATACGGCGCTAACCCTAAAATGGCAAAAGGAAGAAAATATCCTTAATTAATAAAATTCACCTAAAAATAGAAAAATGCCTAAAAACCCATCTAAACAATGCCGAATGGCCGAAATCCATCGTAATTCACAGATTCGCCAGGCCAAATGTGATCGTGTTGCGCCAAGGAGCTTCAAAATATTTAATTCTCGAATCAAGATCGCCTCTACTCCAAAGATCTTGAACCATGATGCCGACAGCTTGCTTGAATTCCTTCGCCCTCGCTCGAGTAATTGGACCAAGCGGATAGGACAACGGGTCCCTTGCTCCTCATTCTCGATATGGTTCGATGTCAACATCAATAGTGCTCCATCCGACAAGTTTCTCTGCAAATTTGACACAAGAGCGATTCAAGGAACATGACATAAAGAAACAGAGAAGAAAAGTACAAGGGAAGATGATCAATTCACAATCAATATCCAATAATTATATCTCTCTTTTGTTTTTCCTCTTGCTTTTCTTTTTCAGATTTTGCTTGCATGTTCCGCTTGGTAGAAGACATTTGAAAGAGTATTTAAATACAGAATGCAAAATCGCAATCTGAGCAAAACATCCAGAGACATGCATATGCTTACAATACCAATATCGCAATCTGAGCAAAACAATGCAAAAGGCATTCTGAGTAGACTGAAACATGCGATAAAGCAAAAGTAACTACATAGCAGAAGTTGAAACAGAGTAACGAAAATCGATTGAGAGAAGTTTAAAAGTCTGACCTGATATGTCACATTTGTGTCAAATGCATGAGCTCAACTCAAACAAATAAAGTCAACCTTAAGCCACAAAAATAAGTCTCGGACTCCCCCAACGGTTATGCATCAAAGGAATTAGGAGGAAACTAGCTTGGAGGGGGCAAAAGTTACATATTCATCGTATAAATGTCATCAGACATGCCTCAAAAAAGCCGTATACAATCAGCTTATATAACATCACATTAGCAAAAGTTACAATACGAATGTTAGCAACCCAAAATCATGAAATCTCATCTATGCCATGATCCCTTGCCATTTTATTGGCAATACTTTTCCTAAGAATGCTCATCTCGGTTCCTTCCTCGGTCGATATAATATCTTCTGGAACCACATCATGCGCAGGTTCATACACATACTCAGGATCTCCATATTCAGAAAAGTTTCCATTCCTCCTATCTCGGTCACGGATGTAATTATGAATAGCACAACACGCTACGACAATATGTGTCCGCTTCCTAACTGAAAATGGAGGCATGTGTCTTAAAATCCAAAAGCGATTCTTCAAAGCCTCGAAGGATCTCTCAATGACATTCCTAAGTGAAGAATGTCTATAGTTGAAAAGCTCTCTTGCATTTGTAGGTCTTGCATTTCGTCTAAAATCATTTATATGATACCGATTATCTTTAAAAGGTGTTAAAAATCCTGGAGTTGATGTATAACCAGAATCTACCACGTAGTATTTGCCTATAACAAGGCATTCATACATTTGTCATGATACGCGATCACAGAAAAATCATAACGACAATTACCGATAATTACTCATTATATAGCAAACAATTACCTGGGCGGGTGAGGAAATTGCAGTGTGGGATCCTCAAGTGATGTCGCGAGCACTCGACAATTGTTAGTATATCCTTCCCAACCAGCGTAGACAAATGTAAATTTCATATCGAACGAACACACGCACAATACGTTTTGAGTGGTAGTTCCCTTCCTACATCTAAAACGATTCTGCAGCGCAACAGGTACTCTCGCATCAATATGGGTGCCATCAATGGCGCCTATGCACCCCTGTCACAATTATCACAGGCGAACGTTAAACAAGATTATCAGCAAAATTAATTCAATGGTGCAAAGAAAGGATACAAATGATACTTTAAAGTAATGTTTATGCGGGAAAAGTACACCTGGAGTGCCTTAACTTTCGTACGGCGTGCACTTAAGTTCCTTAACTTTCAAAGTGTGCACTTGAGTGCCTAAAATTTAAAAAAAGTGTGCACTTAAGTGCCACCCGTTGATTTGGCTCGTCGGAAAACCTACGTGGACTTATTTTAACATTAAACCTGCCACCATGGCTCGCCGGAAAAATGAAGTCAGCATTAGTGATGGAAAACGACGTCGTCTACTCAACTGATCTAACAAATTGACTTATTTTAACAGATTGGGGCCAAATTGAAAGAAGAACCCTAACCCTAAATTGCTTCGCAGGTTTGAAATTCTGCCAATTGGGAGCTTTTCACATCATTATAATCGTAATGGGAAGCGGAAGTAGGAGAAGCGGGTCAACAGTAATCGTAATTGTCCCTGCGGTTTGAAATTCTTCCAGATTGGGAGCTTTTCACCCCATACTCGCAATGGCGAGCCGAAGTAGGCGAAGCGGGTCAAGGATTTACGAGCAAAGAGAAGAAGAAAGTCGAAGTTGCTGCTACTGTGGGCTGCGGAGTCCTACAAGAACATCGTGGACGCGAGACAGTCCCGGGCGAAGGTTTGTTGGATGCGGTAGTTATAGGGATGGCTTCAATTGTGGGTATTTCAGGTGAGTAGACGGAAAATTTCCAAACCAAGCAGCCAAGGTGATCTTGCAGCTAATGGAAGGACGTGGTGAAGCTCGAGCCGTGTTGCCAGATGAGGTGGATGATGCTGACTCAATGCAAGCAGAAATGAAGGGTCTCGAATCTTTGATCAACCATTTGAAAGAACAAGTTTCAAGGATGAAAATTCAAAGGGATACTTATCGAGCATTGGTTGTGTTGTTGGTAACGACTGTGGTGTGGTTAGTGCTCGTAAGGAAGATCGGTTCTCATAAGAAGAACCAACTTAGTCTTCTATAATGAATTTTAGTAATCGAGGCATCGACTGTAAATTTTTGGATATTGCTTCCTAAACCGGCTAATGACAGTGGCCTGTTTTGGAATGTTAGTTGAGTAGATAGCGTGGTGCTCGATGTTGTGGTTTGTAGCGTGGTGCTCGATGTTGTGGTTTGATGTTCTCGAATGAATAAACATGGCTGGTTTGGATGTTGGCTGATTATTGCTGATTGTAGATGATGCATTGTGCATAAATTTTGGCTTATAACAATATTGTCTAAAAATGTGTTGTGCTTGCTCATTGATTTTACTAACTGAGCATGTTAATAAATTTGGTGGATGAGAAATGGAAGTGTGGTGATGGTGGAAATTTCGTTGATGTGTTGTGCAGTACAAGTTGCAAATAAATTTGCGAGTGGTCATATGAGTGCTAAATATTTTTTTAAGTGAACACCTAAGTGGCTAGATATTTTTTTAAGTGAACACCTAAGTGGCTAGACTTTGTAAAAGTGAACCCTTGAGTTCATTAACTTGTGAAAGTGAACTATTGAGTTCATTAACTTTGTAAAACTGAACACTTAAGTGCCAATTTTTTGTAAAAGTGAACACTTAGCTGCTAAAATCTTTGTAAAAGTGAACACTTAAGTTCCAAAATGTTTGTAAAATTTGAACAGAACTTCTTGATTTGTCCTTTCTCAAAAATACCTAAAAACAAGTAAATTGATATGCTATCATCACAAAAAGGACCTAGTAATCGTGATTCATTAAATTGAAAGGAACAAGCTTCACCAAATGAGCTGCATTTGCATCAAACTAAATTGCACAAAAAGGACAAACTAAATTCGTGCTTCATCGGACCCAAAAAAAAAAAATTCGTGCTTCATTAAATTAAAAGCAACAAAGTTGCTGCAGCTTACAATAGGGAAAAAAATGTCTCAAAGTGCCCAAAGTAGCTTACATACATCAATGTTGCTGCAAAATTCCTTAACAATCTTGTACCAACATTAAAACAGCCCAGGCAACAAACAACAGAAACCTGCCTGCTTACCTCAACATGAAAAAACAAAAAAAAAACCCAAACCCCCATATTTGGGACTAACAAACAGATAGGTGACAGCTCACATAAATAGAAACCTGCGCACATCAAAAAACAAACCCAACCCCTCCTACCACAAAAAACAGAAGCAGCTTAAACTGCCAACCCTCCAAAATCATCCCAACTACCCCAGATGAATAACGCGATCAGATTGAACTGTCTTGAAATGAGTCATGAGCCTTGCACTCTTTCGGATTGGAACGATAGGCACATCCTTAGCAGGGGTTTGTTCTTCAACTCTCTTATCTGCTGGAGGATCATTTGATGAAGATGGAGCTGATGTTGGGGCTGAGGCCTTCTTTGGTGCCTCCTTTCGAGGTGGCCTTGGCACCTTCGGTTTTGGAGCTGCCATTGGCAGCTTTTTCTATTGTGCACGGGTTGTTATTGTTGAATTCATTATGCGTGCATGCACTTGACTTCTTGTCTGTGCTGCAGTAGCTTGTCCAGCTGAGTGTCCTTCAGATATTAACACCTCTGTACTCCTTCCAGGCTGCAATACAACCATAATTATTAGTTACCATGTTATGAAATAACTTAGAAATGCATACCATACACCTAGTTCCCCTTATATTAAAAATAACCATGCCAGTTTTGTCGTGTGTAAATAATCCATAGCCATGCTCCCGTAGCCTTCTCCCAATTAGACCATGTGTTCGTCTTGGTGCCTCTTTTTCTAAAATCACTTGAGTTTTTTTAATCTACATAAGGCACACACAATCACTAATGACACAGTTTTGAAGTCAATTTCATTTGCACCATGCATTGTTTTGAATTTAATTTTTATTGTACCTGATCAACCACTGTCTGTTGTACACTGTCCGACTCAGTTGGCCCCGTGCTTTGTTCGGCATGATTGCTTTCAACGATTCCCTCACAAGCTTGTGATGGCTCAATTGATGTTCTTTTACCCCGTCTGTTGTACACTGTCTGAACGTTGCTCCTTTCCGTCGACTGAGGTGTTCCCGTGCTTTGTCTCGCATCACTACTCCTTATAGTGCCCTCAACTACCTTAGCAGGTTGACATTGTTTTCGTTTAACCTGAAAAATCGACACAACATAATTAAAATAATTGAAAAAAAAATAATACATCAACAAGTCAAATGACCAACTCCAGGAAAATACTTCAATTTCGGTCTGCCGTACCGACAGACCAGCCTTTGCCCCTACATCTTGTTTTTTTTTTTTTTCCTTTGGTGACCTGCAAAAGGACTTAGCCCAATTAAACAGGTTCAACAGCAACTACATAAAAAAAACTAGACAAACAATGACCAGACTCACCTCAATGTTGGTCCTATGTATCGAGTGTTTCGTCCCCGCGCTTTGTCCTCCATCATTACTTCCTCTTGTGCCCTCGCTTACCCCTACAACCTGAGTTGTTTTTCCTTGAACCTGCAAAATGACATAACATATTTAATGCAATGCAACAACACATACATAAAAAAAAGACAAATCACCAATCAAATAGTCAACATTGCTTCTTATGTTGTCCTCAGTCGCACTTGTAGGCTGACTCTGTCTTCTTTTAACCTGCAAATGATGATTAATATTTTCAACAACTTCAACAAACAAATGATTCGGTTCATAAGTTTTGAAATATCTTACTTGAAGTTTGCTTCTCTGAGTCGAATGAGTTGTCTCGGGACTTCCTCCTCCACCGCCACTTCCCCTCCTCATGTCATCTTGCGCTGCATCAATACTCGACTGTGTGGTGACTTGCTGTCCTTGTTGGACCTTCTTTGTTGGACAACTGGTCTTATTATGCCCTTCCTCATGGCATAATGAGCAGTGAATTGGCACACCAGCCCTGGTCATTCTGTGAGCAGAGAGCTCAATATCGTCCAGTCGTCTTTTCTTCTTAAGTCTGCCAACTTGCTTCTTCATTGGGAGGGGTTTTAGGGGTTGATGATTTGTTTTCTCCCAAAACTTTCTACTTCGTAGAGGCTGCATCATAAATCCATATGAGGCAAGATACTTGCTTTTCTTGTAACATTCGTCCACATAATCCTCTGCATTTAGTCTCTGCCGTTGTATGGCACAAATGGCATGGCGGCAAGGTATTCCACTCAATTGCCATGCTCGACAAGAACATCTCCTTCTGTCCAAATGGACTACATATTTTTCACCATCATTCAATACCTCATGTCCATCGTCTCCATTCCAAGTTGAATGACAAAATCTACTGTCAGCAATGCTCTATTCCATTTTTTTTTCAGAATCCTAGGCCCACATTGTGTAGACCATTTTGCACATTCATCCCGCAGCCTTTGTAACCTAGTCATCACCATCAATCGAATGTCCTCCAGCATACTAAGGATCGACTTGCACCTGGCTCCTATAATCCTGCCATTAAATGGCTCACACAGGTTGTTGTTGATGGCGTCACACTTGAATTCTTCAGCGAAGAAGGCTCTACACCAATGTTGTGGGTCAATTTCGAACAATGCGTTAAAAGCTTCCGGTGACAATGCATGTAGGGCTTATTTTTGAATTCGAAAATCTGCCATATTTGTACTTTTGGCAATCATCCAGAATTGCCTCTGCAATTGCTCTCCTCTATACTTCTTTGCCCAATTAGCATATATGTGCCGAGCACACAGTCTGTGCTCGGCATATTGCATTAAATCAGCAATTGCTGGCACAAGTCCCTACACATTAAACAAGAATGCATAAGCGACATTTGGTATCCAATAATAGAAATGCACTCAATGTTAAAGAAAAAAGTACCTTTTGTTGGTCACTCAGGAATTCCCAGCCGCTTCCATCGGTTATTTCACGGTCAGCCAAAAGGTTTTTTAAAAACCAGGTCCAAACGTCTTTGTTCTCCACCTTCACCACCGCCCATGCTATTGAAAACATTTGATTGTTTCCATCTCTCCCAATTGCAGCCAAGACCTCCCCTTTGCATGACCCCTTAAGAAAACACCTATCCAAACCAATGATTTTCCTACAACCAGCGAGGAACCCTTTTCTACATGCCTCGAAGCATACATACATCCGATCAAACTGTGTTCCATCACCAGGCAATGGCCTCTCCACAACTTCAACATGAATTCTACTAGGATGATTCTAGAACCTGCATTCCCTAGCATACTCCCATACTTGTGCATACTCTTCTTTGTACTGTCCCATCAATGTACGCATCACTTTGTACTTGGCTCTTTTGCATTGAGTGCTGAAAACATTCACACCTATTTGCTCTCTCACTAGCTGTTTCAGCTGAGGACCTTTAATATCTGCCATGGCCTTAATGGTGCTAAAGAAATGCTTGGCCAGCCATGCACTAGTCACTCTATTATTATCGAAAGCAATACTACAAGTGTGCTCCTCCTGTAGTGACCGAATTTGAAATGAACGAGCCCTCTTGTTCATTGCAGCATATATATGCCAAGGGCAACTACCATGTGCACACTTTGCTCGAACAACTTCTTTGGTATTTCTAATGAATTTAATGTTCCTCTGTTCACTGATTGAGTGCCTTACGATAGCATCTCTAAATTGCTTCGCATCATCAAACTTCATCGACACACATAATACTGGACTTTCACTAGTTGCATCATAAAAGGGAAACTTACTTTTCCTTCGTGGTTGAACTGATTCATCATCCTCATCTTCTGAGCTGCTCTCAGCATATTCACCATCATCACCATCCGTTTGAAGTCCATCGCGGTCTATTGAAGAGCCCTCATGAACCACCCGAAACGATTGTTTGATCTTTTCGTGATATTCCCTCACTTTTGCCCTGGCCAGTTCCATATCCTCATCATCACCATCACTTGTGCAAAGTGTATGCACAAGTGTTTCCTCATCTTCATCATCTTCATCGTCAACATCCCAGAATGGGAGATTTCTTCTAGTCTCTTCATCAAGTACAAATCCAGAGCTGTCATCAATGCCGCCACCACCACTTGGCTGAGCTTGCTCACATAACTCTATCACACGAGCTACGTGAGAAGGCTTAGCTTCCTACCCTCTCAGATCTCTATGAAATGCTTCGTCAGCTACTTCGCTTTCAGTATGAGGCTGCGACACTGCTTCCTGATGTTCATCACCGTTGTGTTCAACATACATAAAAATTTCGTGACCATGCATGCGATGGTAGACAATATCCCTCATACCGTGATCATCAAACACATGTCCGACACCATCCCTAAGACTTTTACTAGGCATTTGATAGTAAACTTTTCCTACTGTGCAATTGGCCTGTTCAGCTATAGCCTTGACAAGGTCTTCATACGACATCCTACTGATGTCGATGAGGACAGAGTCCATATTTCCCCCTACATAATCGCATACCTCTCCAAAAATAAACTTACCCCCTGTCCAAACTCTAAAGGCAGCTGATTTATCACCCATATGGACACTGCACACAAGGAAAAATAATTCAAGTAAATAGCGAGCAGGACAAACAAACGTCATTGTCAACTTTAACAATACATAACGGCAACACTTGCATAATGGCAACACTTTCAGTGACAATACAGACAAACAACTTCTAATCTGTCCCCCGCAATCCACTTTAAATAAAAACGACAACTTTAACATTCGGTCCCCACGTTAGGCCCCCTTAGCTAAAGACGACAGCTTTAACATTCGGTCCCCACATTAGGCCCCCGAGTGTAAGAAACTTTAATGGCGAACATAATCTGTCACTCACTGGGCGTTCAGTCAATGTCGCTCACTATTGTCGTTATACAAAAAAAATAACAAAAAGGACTAACCTTCACTAGTGTAGAGTCGCGATTCGTTCCGCTCACAAACCCTCTTTGCTTCAGAGGTTCGACTGCACTTGGTAAACCGCACGATAGAGAGCTCGATGAGAAGCGAAAATGAAGCCCTAATGCGATTTGGGGCAAAATGAAAGTTGCCTTGCATCTCCTTCAGGTCTTAAACCGAGCTCTGCCCACGACGTCGTACCAAGTTATTTAAAGATACGGCGTCGTTTGGATGAGGTCTGCCTGCAAGTGTATGTACTGCATATGACCGCACAAACGAATTTTTATTTTTAAATTTTGTGTAAGTTACAAATGTTTTAATTTTGTACGATTTTTTAAATTATTTCACTTAAAATTTTCATATTTTTAGATAAAAAAAGTAATGTCTTAAATTGGCCATGCACGGACTGTGCTTGAAACTTCGCAGACCTCCCCCCCCTTTTTTTTTTGCCTTTTTAGCATTTGTCCCCAATTTGCGACAAGCGTCAAATTCTGCGATAAATGGGTTACTGATAGTGTAATTTGCCACGAAATGTACGAATTCGCGACAAACTATTTTTCAATGGTAATTTCCATAGGTAATTTCATATTTTTTTTTACCTTTTTCCAATTATTTACAAAATCGTCACATTTGAGACAAATATAAAGCGGGGTTGAAGCCGTGATCGTGGGTCAATTTTTTTTTTGTCCTAATTTCCTTTACCATTTTTCAAGTTTAAAATAATTTAAAAAATACCCTATGGGCTTTTAAGTGACCTTTAAAAATAGAATAAAATTTCCAAAAGTCAACGCCTTACGTGGCAAAAAAATCTTTTAAGTGAACCACTTAAGCCCCAAATTTTTTTTTAAGTGAACACTTAAGTGCTCTAACTTTGTGCAAGTGAACACTTAAGTGCACTAACTTTGTAAAAGCGAACATCTAAGTGCCAAACAAGCACGATGTGATTCTAAGACGTTTGTTGTTTCAGAATTGTTAATAAAGGCCGTCCTTAAGACTTCCTTACGATCATAGTAGACTTCCTCACTAAAAAACTCTCAGATGACGAAAAATCGCCATACAACTAAATAAACCCTAGCCGCAGTATAATAAAGCCAAAAAAAAATATAGAAATCTATTTGCACCCCTATGGAGATTTGTTCGCTTGCTTCGAGTTGGGCCTATCTGCCCAACTCTCCGCGTCATGAATCAAATCTCAATTTTCTCTCTAATTTCTTGGCCGCACAAAAAATATGTCGGGTCGGGTGATGAACCGGACCGAGTGCATAAAATTCAAAACATATTTAACAAATACGAAAGGCCCTGCGTAATATATTTACATAAATAAACTAATACTAATTTTTTTTTTTATTTTTTACATTGTCAAATTTTTTTCGAATCATTTAAATTTTTTTAGACCTCGTCGATATTTGATTTGTTTCTTGTAGAGTTCGAATCATTTCATTTTTTTTCGAATCATTTCTTTTTTTTTATGTGTTTCTTGTAGAGTTCGAATCATTTCATTTTTTTAGACCTCGTCAATTGAAACACTTAAGTGCCAATTTTTTTTTATGTGAACACTTAAGTTCATTAACTTCATCAAAGCGAACACTTAAGTTCATTAACTTTGTAAAAGTGAACAGATAAGTGCCATGGTAAACACTGCAACGGTCCATTGTTAAATTAAAACTTGTTTGCTGCAGCTGTATAAATAGCACGCTATGACACATAAACAATCAATAGTCATCCAACAATGTTTGTACAAACATGGTTTGAAACAGCCTGATAAGAACAAAAATCAGCCAAACCCTGGTGATAAAAAAAAAACACCATTCCCTTATAGTCATCTACAATGTGTGTACCAACTACTTTTCAAACAGCCAATCCCCTGATAAAAATCAAAACCAGCCAAACCTCCCTTACAAAAAAAAATCATCTAGTTGTAGATGGAGCATATTCTCTAGACAGTGTCCTCGATATATCAACACATCTGAGCTCATTGACAGGGATATCGGCGTGTTTGAGCTCATTGACAAGGATGCGATCGTGTTCAGTGTCTCCATCATCGCGAGTTATATTGACATGAACACTAGTGTTATCACTTCAAGCCGGTAATATCACCTAGTTCAATGTACCTACCCAGCAGCACAAATGACCCAGTTCAGTCCTGTTTTTTTTTTTCTTCAAGTTCAGTGCCCTCATTCGCCATTGCAGTTGACTCTGTTTTCTTTTTACCTGCAAATAACGTTGCATCATTAAAGTAATGCAGCACTGACCAAAAAGAATGTCACCAGTATCATAAAGGAGTTGTCCGATTCTACACATTCAACTTGCACACATTCTGCAATATGGACAACTTGAAATTCATAACACACTAGCAGCAACCCCTATTCTGGTCAATGTCGTTTCGCCGCTTTTGCACTCTTTCACCCGATATTGAATAAAAATTTCACTCATTTCTCCATCGAACAGAAATAACTTCACTACACTTCACATCCTAACCTTCGCTCTCAATGTATAGAGAAACGATGTCGTTTTCCCCGCTTTCACACTCTCTTAACAACACCACATTGAAAAAGATTTCAATTGTTTTGTCGTCCATGGATAAAAAACAACAAATGACTAAACATTACCTCGATTAAAGGAGATTCGTTCACGAGAGACGCCCCGATGGAGGCCCCAATGCTTCAGAGCTTCAAACATCGACGTCAATTCAAACACACGATCCACCAGAGCGATTGAGAGACCTTCACTTTCAGTGTTAGAATCGAAGCCCCAATTCGTGAGAGGCCCCGATGCTTCAAAACTTCAAACACCGACGTCAATTCAAACACACGACCCACCAGAGCGATTGAGAGACCTTCTCTTTCAGTGTTAGAATCGAAGCCCCAATTCGTGAGCGAGAGGAACAGATGTGCAAGAGAGGAACAGATTTTCCCTAATTCTCTCCCACGATCTCATTTTACCCTAAATCTATTGCTCAAACGACGACGTCTCATTACACAAAGAAACGACGTCGTCTCTTTTAAATCGACGTGGATAACATTTTCCACGTTGGCAAATCAGGCTTTTTCCATGTAATACACGTTAGAAATTAAAAAAATAATCCAAAATTACACGTAGGATGACTGGTCGGAAATAGCACTCATTTGCACACTTTTACTCCGATTAGGCACTCAAGTGCACACTTTGAAAGTTAAGGCACTTAAGTGCACACCATACGAAAGTTAAGGCATTCCGGGTGTACTTTTCCCATGTTTATGCTTATGATCCATAAAAATCTCCTATGGGACAACATCGAAGGGAGGGGGTGCGATAATCTCCTTTGCAAGTTTTCGAACTACTTTAAAGTGCCAACTAATAGTCTGTCCTGACCGTCGGAATCTCTCGGCCAAGACTATTGGAACTGCCATGACAGATTATAAATAAGAAAATCCTAAGCTGTTAATCTACTTTAAGATATCGACTGTCAGCCAACCAGCCTCTTGCAGTCAACAAACCACATAGGTTAATAAAAACACGCGTCTCCAGTCTAAAAGCTTCGTACACTCTATCAGAATGTCCATTAAGAATTTCACTTATCCATTCCGCTCCTAACAAAGCGTTGTCTCTAATACGTTCTCTCGTACGTATGGCCCTATGCAACTCACCAAGACACAACCATGCTTCAGTATATGATAATATTCCTTATCAAAATCTCCACAACTTGATTCATTTTCAATAACTAGAGCTACTTCATCACTAACTCCCTCCATATTACCTATAAAACGAAAGACGTCAACATATGACAACACACCATAGCGTTAAGTGAAAAGAGAGAAAGCAATGAAAGACTTTATCTGTTGATAAGTAAAGAAATCTGAATAATAGTCAACACATAACTAGCAATCCAATATCAACCAGAGAACTAGTCGCAACATAACCATAGTTGCATAATAACAGCAAAGCTGAAATTTCTCAAACATATAGGTCTTGTGAAATAGAGCCACTACGAAATCCATAACATATGCCAACATCTACTTAAATATAATCAACAACTGCACGTCGCCATTCGGATTCCGTTAGGATGAAACCCTTTCTCCAAGCAGCATTCATGGAACCATGATTCAGAGCTTTGGCATAAATAGTAGGTTCCATGTCAGGCATGCTTTTCAAAATGTCAATGAAGGCTCCCATGGAGTAGGGGTTTACAGGCTGTGGGGCCTGTGACGTGACAGAGGTATGCGATGATTGAGCCATTTTCATTTAGAGAGATTCTTGAATGACTTTGCATGTGGTGGCAAAATCATATGAAGTGCTCTTTCTTATTCTCTTAGAATTTGGAATCCTATTCAACTTGTGCTTCTTAGGAACTGGGGTAGCCATCAGTTCATTATCCAACCCTTGCCCACTTTGTTGTTCATTATCTAACCTAGCTTCAGCTGGTGGCTCTTGCACCCTTATTTCCTCCGGTGTATCTAATGCAACACGCAAGCAAACTCATCCCCAACACAGTTGTCACCGTCTTTAGAAGTTGAAATCTGGTCCTGCACATGTCCTGATGCAAACTCTCCGTTAGCATAGGTACCCTTAAACACCACACAAAGCTAGGGATACAAAGGAAACCCTTCCTTTCGGAATGTAGCCCATTTTGTATGTTCCTACACCATTTTCAAAAGGACATACGCCAATAAATTACAATAAATAAACATATGTACAAAGCTAGAACAAATACTCAAAAGTGAGGCTATACCTTGATATGAGTCTCCTAGAGAGTTTCATCATCCACAACAACCTTGTTGTTTACGTTGTCCCATCTAAATCCAGTTTGGCTCAAAAGCTTCTTGAAACTACCGTATAGCTTCTTCACTTTGAATACCCTATTTTTGAACTTGCCCATAGAATATTTGCACCCTGACTGCTTATTGAATTCACGCTGAATGTTATTCCACCCTACTTTGTTGAAGGTAGAAGTGGTTCGATTCCCCTTTTTAACCCCGTCTACCAACATGCTTACCAACAATTGCGTTAATGGCTCGGTCCACTTACCAATGACCGTTTCTTTTTGGGATGCCATTTAATGTAAACTTATGGAGTATAACATGAGCCAAATCATTATAATGAATTAAAACATTTGTCAAATCTAAAGAGAACTTGCTTATATACACATTACATAATAATTAGTGAAATAATACATTTTCGGCAACCATAACAAAACTTCTGCTGAAACAGTAAATTTAAAGCGTAAAAGTTGTGCATATCCTTACCTCTGTTGACCTAATACAATCCTTGCGGAAGGTCTGGATTATATGATCCTATTCTTGTTGAACAAATCAGATAGAACGTCAAAAGCAATGTTATGTGGACAGAAATCATGAAGCAAGAAGTTAGTTTCTGAAATTGTTGATTGTGTAATACTAAAGTTCAATACATTTCTATCTTATCCCCCAGTAACTTCGTGTGATTTGGGAGGAAAGGCATTTTAGTCTGCTTGAAATGTTCAAAACGATTCACGATGACACGTATCTTTGGAAAGGAAGGGAAATTTCTGAAAGATCAAATTCCCGACTTCAAAGTTGAAAATTGCAAAACTTTGACTCACCTCTCCAGCATGGCCTTTAATATAAATACGATAACAAAACACTGGGCCTCAGTAATTTCAAGAAAATCTCTGTCATAATCTCACACGCTCTACTTTAATGACCAATCAAATTAGAGACAATTTGGAGACATAATAGTTGCAATAGTTCAGGTGTTGGCATATTGGAAGATATGTATGTGAGATCTCATATACTCCATGTACAAAACTAGAAACTCACCTTGAGATGACTATTGTCTTTGGAACTGGTTGAGTAATTTGAGATGCAGTTTCCTCACAAGCTCGTGATCTAGCTAATGATAAATAGAGACCACCAGCGCAATTTTTGTCAGCCTGCATTCAATTTCAAGAGTAGCTTTTGTTATCTTCATAACTGAAACATCTATCAAACGAATACTGCAACTAGCCCCAACAAAGTACCGCCTTATGTGTCAAGCCCCGTTCCCGGCGGGCACGCGAACATCCCACCTGGCCGTTCGTCTTGTAGTTAGTCTCCTAGGATCCTTCGGCCCACAATTCATAAATCCATAAATAAGATATGTGCAAACGAAAACGACCAAACAACTTCGTACATAAATAAAAACGAAGTGACTTAGGATGGAACAAGGGTACACTTCTTGTATCCATATAATACACCTCAGGGATTACAGTAGTCAAATACCAATGGTTCAAATTCTAAATCCACTAAACATAATGCAATCCCTAAGGCTACAAAAGATCATATCCAATCGACCAATTACTTCCTCGAATATCAATCCTTGACAAGCTCGGGTTTCCATCGCCTGGAACCTAAAAATGTTAATACCACGACGGGGTGAGATATAAATCTTAGTAAGTCAACCCTAATCCTAAGTTAGGCTATTAGTACCTCTAGGCATCCTTTAAAAAAGGAAGCACGCAACACTTCATCAAGACAATTAACACACAGCTCTCAATCAAATTAGTAAAGCATCATGATTGGCATAAAACGGTTACAATCCAAACACAATTACATCAATGAGACAGTGCTTCTAGTATTAGCACAATATTAAGTTCATAAGCAAGGGATTTGTCTCAATCTCATCATTCGAAGGCTCACAAGCTATTTCTCATTTATTCAAGGGCTCACTAGCCGATTCATTTTTTGAGGGCTCACTGGCCAATTCTCATGAATCAAAGATGAATCGGCTAGTGAGCCATTAACTCATGAGAATTAGCTAGTGAGCCATTGAAAGATGAATCGGCTAGCGAGCCATTGATTCATGAGAATTGGCTAGTGAGCCCTGTTCTTGGCGGGCACGCGAACATCTCACATGGCCGTTCGTCTTGTCGTTAGTCTCCCAGGATCCTTCGGCCCACAATTCATAAATCCATACATAAGATATGCGCAAGCGAAAACGACCAAACAACTCCGTACATAAATAAAAATGAAGTGACTTAGGACGGAACGAGGGTACACTTTTTGTATCCACATAATACACTTCAGGGATTACAGTAGTTAAGTACCAATGGTTCAAATTCTAAATCCACAAAACATAATACAATCTCTAAGGCTACAAAAGATCATATCCAATCGACCAATTACTTCCTCGAATATCAATCCTTGACAAACTCGGGTTTCCATCGCTTGAAACCTGAAAATGTTAATATCACAACGGGGTGAGATATAAATCTCAGTAAGTCGACCCTAATCCTAAGCTAGGCTATTAGTACCTCCAGACATTCTTTAAAAAAAGAAGCACACAACACTTCATCAAGACAATTAACATATAGCTCTAAATCAAATTAGTAAAGCATCATGATTGGTATAAAACGGTTACAATCCAAAGGAAATCACATCAATGAGACCAAGCTTCTTGTATTAGCACAATATTAAGTTCATAAGCCAGAGATTTGTCTCAATCTCATCATTCGAAGGCTCACAAGCTATTTCTCGTTTATTCAAGAGCTCACTAGCCGATTCTCATGAATTAAGGGCTCACTAGCCGATTTATTTTTCGAGGGCTCACTAGCCAATTCTCATGAATCAAGGGCTCACTAGCCATTCATCTTTCAGGGGCTCACTGGCCAATTCTCATGAATCAAGGACTCACTAGCCGATTCATCTTTCAAGAGCTCACTGGCCAATTCTCAAGAATCAAAGGCTCACTAGCCGATTCATCTTTCAGGGGCTCACTAGCCAATTCTCATGAATCAAGGGTTCACTAGTCAATTCATCACATCCAGCCATTCCCTCGCCACTCAAGGTACACAATTCAAACACGTCAGGCTTATCAATTCATGCATACCATTCGGCCTTACACAAAATTCATGCCTTCACATTAAACCATATGACCATTGAAAGCACAATCATGCATCGAACGTGCAATTTCAATCAAATACACCGCCACATGCCGCATTTCACACACGGCATATCGTCGCCGAACAATCACCACATCAATTCAACACTTCCTTGGCATGTTAGAGAAACATTCAATCATGACAATCATCATAAATTTTAATTCACCAAAACTGCCTCATTCTTGGACTCCCCGATCAGGTTCAGTCACAAGCAAAATGACATTATTCTACTGACTTTTTGAGAAATATAATCTCATAATCTTGTCCTTCAAGATATTATGGACGTGTGGATGAAAGCGAAGCTCAATTTGGACATCGGACGACTTAGAACGAGCTATTTTAAAAATGGTGTGCGCTGAAAATAGATTACTCCGTATCTCGGGTCTCCAACATATTTCACTCAAAGACATTCCTTTAAACACTTTCAATTCATCCAAAAATCTACCCATTGGCAATCCAACATCCTAACTAAGGGTTAGAATCAACTCACCAGGCCAAACAAGTAACCAATCTCCTCCAAGAGCAACGACAAGCCTCGGTTCCTAATTTGACCGGTGCAGGCCAGGTTTGGTTCCTTGAGGAGTTCACACAAAACCGACATCAAAACTCCACTTCAACTTCATTTTAAACTACATACTCCTTGTTTACATCTATATCTACGTGTTAGAGTGGCTTACGAATAATTTCAAGGCAAGATAACGCCTCAAAGGCCTTCAAAAGTCCACGGTTCAAAGTTGGTCGATGCGGGCAGATTCTGCTCTAGAGAGATTCGTGGACATTTAGCTATCAAAACTCCTCCAATCTTCAACCAAACTCCCATCTCATATTACTAAACCTTACTACAATGTCTTAAGGAGGTCTTATCGAGAATTCCAAAGCAAGGTGACGTCTTCAAGAGCCTCCAAAGTTCTCGGTTCCCAAACCGGCAGTACGAGGTCATAATCTACCCTTGTAAGATCATACCATTTCAACAATAAAAATCCATTTTAACTCCAACAAATCTCCAACCTCAGCTTGCTATATCCTTAAATTAGGTGATAAAATCATCTTGCCAGAAAATGGAGGCGAAAGGAGTCCTTAAAACCGGTGAAAGGAAGCTCTCTCCCAAATCGGGTTCAAATCCGACTAGCTTGACCTTCGCTCCTTCAAACTACTCCACGAGAAAAATGGTTAGGCCAAATTGGGCTTATAATATGTCCTTAGAACCATAAGATGATAAGATTTCTAATGACGGGTGGCTCGTCTCAATCCGATTTCGGACGAAGAAGTTATGGCCGAAACAGTGGGGGTCGTCGGAGCAGGGCAATTTGGCAAGCGAGAGAGAGAGAGAGAGAGAGAGAGAGAGAGAGAGAGAGAGAGAGAGAGAGAGGATTTGCTCGGCCAAAATGAAGAGAGAGGAGGGAGAGAGAGGTCTTCCACCAATTCACTTGGTCAAATGGATTGAAAGCTAGGTGAAATAGTGCCTAATTAGGGCTTAGTGGATAAAACGCCTCTTAAGATAACACTTGTCCACTTGCTAATAATATCTTGGCTCCAATGACTTAATTATCCTCCAATTTTCGGCAACCAAGGGGAATTACCAATTGACTAAAACGTCCTTAATCACTTCTTAAGGCAATGTTACCCTTCCAAGGGCAAAATGGTAATTTCACATTTTTCCGTCCTAAATTTCACTTTTTCAATATAAATTATCCTTGATGAGACGATATCAAATTCCTTTCTAATGTTGGAATCCTTCATTGTCCGATATCAAATTTCTAGATCAATTTCATGTCAATAGTCTCGAAAAGGGTCGGAATCCGGAATGTCACAACTCTTCCCCCCTAAAGAAATTTCGTTCTCGAAATTTTCAACCTTTCAATCATCCAGTCTTATGGGGCACTGACGCCTCATCACTACCTCACTTTCCAAAGTAGCTCTTTCGTTACTTGACATTTCCATAACGTCCTTACCAATAACAGTGTCTATTTTTCGAAACTCGTTTCCTTTTATGCTCAATTTGCGCTCACTTTTCTCTATTCTCTTTTGACATTCTTAATATCTGTTGGTAGTATGCCCTCGAGCATTCAGATCACCTTTTCAATTGTCTATTAGTCCGAGGACAATATGCATGTCATACTACAATCTAGCTTTTCTAATTCTTGACTGAAGGCCTTTCTAGAGCATCGCATTAAACTCAAGCTCTTTACCTATCACCACCATTACTGTCATCATAAAAATGTACTCTTTAGTGTCCATACCATTTAGCATATCATTCCCTTCAAACATCCTTTTGTACCATCATGGATTCATGGGCTTTATCAACTTGCCCTCTATTATCCAAATCGAGTCAAATACTTCTCGACTCCTTAAGCAAGTTCATGATTTCTTCCATAGTAATTCCTCTTGATTCGATTCGAAAATCTTCAACGATCATAGAAATCCATCAACCTTCTAGGTCATGCATCTTTCTTGTCGGCATGTCTAATACTTGACCACATGTTAGACTAATCCAACTTTCAGTCCATTCCATCGATAGTATTAAGGTAAATCTTGGCAAATCTTTGGGCCATCACAATGGATACCATGGTTCTCCCTTCGAATTCCAATGTGATCATTTCTTTAAGTTCCTCTTCAATATTGAACTCGTACACTCGTCTATGGGACTTTAAGATTTCTCTCCTCAACTTCGAGGTTTCTTACCCAAGTACTCGAAAGTCTGGATTTCCTCCATGTTCTATTCATTTCCATAACCCCTTAGATGTCAGGGTCTGTTCATCGCAACATCTCAACTCTTTTCTGACCTTCAGGTTTGATATTTCAAGTAGCCATCAAACTAATCAATTAACAAACTTCCAATTTAGAAGTTGAATCTCCTATTTCTCAAGGTAAGGTCTGTCCCTTTATCACCAATTGCACGATGCTCAATTTCCAATTATATGCATCCACTACTTAATTTACCTTTCCTAAGCGATATAGGGCATCGCAGTCATGACATTTCTTTCAGTCCTCTTTGGGGCAGTCAATACTCTCAACTCTTATAGTTCACATAATTGCGAGGTCTTTCTTTATACAAGCAACGCTCTCATATCCATAAGTAATTCCACCCATCCGCGTTGCCCCTCATTCAATTTCTCTCGGGAAACTAATACTATACGTTCTTGTGGTATATATATAAACTTGAAACCTTCTTCCACACAAATATTGTTTCCCAGACTTCGTTGTAAGGACATTTGCAAACCAACTCCAATCAAGCATTAGACGTTCCAACTCATATGGCCTTATCGTCACGACGTACATACAATGCTCTCTTCAGGTCGCCTTGTTACGCCTCAAATTTCTTTTCCGCGTTACGTCATTATGGTTCTTTTGATCCTTTCGATTCCAAACGAAAACGCCATTGTCGGCGTAGACACCAACTTGGACCCCTTTTTCACGTTCATTTATTCATTTGCGCTACATCTCGTCCTTAGTCCTTTTCATTAATGGAATAGCTCTTGCGGGAAATCTTTCCACGACATCTATCACAATCCATCGATCCAGGAAACTTCAATTTTCTGCAATTCACATCGATCTTAGTCAATTCATCACTTATTCCATTTCTCAAGTGCTCCTCATAGATTTCATTTCCCAAAAACTTCACGACTAAAGAATCTTCCCTTATCAAACCCACAGTTCGCGCTCTTCACATTTAGCATACAATGAGCGTTTCCTTAGGGTCCATAGGATACTCTCGAAGGCTGTTCATGTTTCTCGTGACTCCTTACACAAGTCCAATCATCGTCTCTAAAGACGGTAATAATCAATCCAATTATTCCTTGGATACTCAATCTGATCGTTATCAGCTTCTTGCTACCAGGTGCCGAGTCATCCCAATTGCCCTTCGTGCTATCCACTTGAGAGCTCATACCTTGGCTCTCTGCTCTCATGGGTCCCCACTTCGACCATGTAACATTTTATTCATTTTTATCACTCTTTCCTCAGGAAGCATTAGTGCCTTAGCCTCTTGGTTCCACAACCAGCTAATGCGACCTTATCTCAATTATCCATTCAACTGAACGTCGACATATCATGGAATTCAACATTGTTTACAGGATAGTTCCTCAGAATTATCTTGTGGAGATCATTTAAGCTCTGCGTCTTCTTTCTCAGTCCAGATGCTCAATCTTAATACCAAGATGATTAGAACTTTCTCTTTCTTCTACACTAGGATCCCTTATCCTATGAAGGAAACTATACACTTCAGTAGCATTTTTTTACTTCGAATCTCCCTTGTCCTTCCTATTCCATAGACGTCAATCTTGGAGTCTATGTCAACGGCGGTATTTTTACTCCAGGATTCAGATGCCACCGTACTTGACATTCTTCTTCCAATGACTCAGTCGCCTCAAGTGACAAGGATCCAAGGAGTCAAGGTTCTTCCTCGGTCTCCATAAATCCACATTTTGGATATTCAATTAGACTACCTCAAGTCACCTTGTGATTACAATCTAAGCACCCTTTTTGCTTACTTGTCATTCATTAAAATCGCAAATAGCTAGAACCATCAAGTCCCTTCACCTTTCTTTCCATCAACGACCATCTCATGGTCTAATCGTCCTTTAAGAACGATGCCCTATCCTTTAGGGGTGATAACTTACAATGCCACTTCTAATGGTTCCATTTCAATTTCAACCAATCTCATAGAATCAACAGGGTCCGACAGATTGACACATCAGTCTCCTTAATATTTCTCATGACAGCAAGAGGTTAATCACCATAAGACTTATGCCAAGGTAACGATCTTTCCTTACAGGCGGGTTCTATGTTCCATAAGTGAAAATTTCCTTACTCGTAATCCATGAGCGACAATGCTCTTACTTACACCTCTTCCGACCATCTACTTCTTTCCTTAGGATCCATTACCGTTCCTCAGAATAAGGAATAACAACTAGCCATAAAACTTTCAAATTTCAATCTACTCAGGAACTTCACGTCTCATTCAAGGGTCCTTGATCACCTTTAGTACACTTAGGCAATCTTGAGAACTCTGTCTCATATTGATCGACCTTCCTCAGGTCCTTGCAAGGTTATCAGAGTTCAAGCAACCTTTGTTCTCAGGCAGCCTAAAAAAGGTACCTCTTGCCAACCAATTCGACAAGGCAATCTAGGCAGATATCATGCCTTCAAGGAAAACTCTTCCTTTAGTGGCCTTTTACCTATCATCGATAGCCTCTTAAGCCCAATAACTGCCAGGGCCATTTTCCTTCGTCAGTGGACTCACTACCTCTAAGGTTTCTTTTCAAAATCCTCAATCCAGAGGGAGACAGTTTCAAATTCATCCTCTCCATCGAACTCAGTCAATCTCACTCTTATACATCGTTCCACAACCTTTCCATCGAACAATTTTCATTTCCATTCTCTATCGCCTTTCCCACGATCTCTACCATTAACTTTGCTAACAATAGCAACTGCAGTCTCAGCGACTGGGGTAATAATGGTAGCTCCTTCTCGAGTCTACCTACCCATCCATTTTCCCATTTTCATTTAAAGTTCCTATGACCCTTTTCAACTTTTGGGTCTCGTATAATTCGCAATCTCGAGCTAAAAGCTCTTCTAGTGACCAAACTCTAGTTTTTCAACCTTATAAGGTTCTCATGCCACTTGAACCACTACAATTCACTCCAGGAATTAAAGACTTAATCCATCTACTCGAGTCTGGCAGTCTCAGGCTGCTCATCTCATCATCTATCACCAGCAAACAACCATCCAATGGTTCCTAGGAAACTCTCAACTAATTGCCCATTATCTAAGGATTCCATATCATCCTTAAGCAGCAACCACATAACAAGCCAGCCTCAACTATGAAATTTCTCAATTAACAGTCAACTACTTGGCAAGCATTAACTCGTCAACTATTGGACAAGTATTCAAGGCATCAATTCAATGAGTCAATCGCTCATACTTTAAGTCTAGAGACATCCGCCACTCTAGCATAAACACGGTAGGCTATCTCAATTTCAAAAGCATCAGCCAAGCAACATTCAATAAGAAACTTGCCCAAACAGGCCAAACATACACGTTAATAGTTTCTCTTTTTCAAACAACACCCATTGCCAAGTAGGAAGCTTTTAGCCATGCCAATTACGGGCGCCATTACAAATGCCATGCCACTTTTGAAAATTCATCTTGAGGATCAATTCAATGCAACACATCTCTTAACCAAAATCAGACTTAACCTGATACCTAGAATCTCCCTTTCAAGTTATGATTTGGGTCATTCCTGCCTCCTTGCTATCTTAAAAGCATGTCAGGAGCCGCTCCTTGTCCGGACCTCTATGTCCCGACGATCACTTCCCGCCCTCATCAGACGTGGTCGTTGCAGGTTGTCCCAAGTCATACATTTACGGAGAGAGCCCCATTCCACACGTCCCATACCATGCATCATTACGATTTGTAGGTATCCCGTCGGCTTGTCCCATACCAAGCGACAGTTTATTAAGTCCGATAGTGAAAAGCTCATGCATGCACATTCCTCAACTTTCATTTTAATGCCACTAACACATGTACTGCATGATTGTCCTCACTATTCGTCACACCACATTTGTCTTCAGATCAATTCTTATCAACAGAAGATTTCTAATTTTCTACAAGTGATCATCACATCGCACGGATCAATTGCCTACGTTCAATCATATACCTCAAGTTGGGCCATTGACAAGCCATAATCATAATCATACAATCCAACTGACCCTTCGTTTGTAAGCAAATTCTCTATCAACTTCAAGCACATTTACAACCTCAAAATCAATGCTTATGACTCTTCAATTTCTGCTTGTTTCCTTGTGAACCTTAATCATGTCACCACCCAAGATCATCAATTAAGATTGATACTATAACCATTAAAATACAACATAAGTTCAAGCCTATAATCCTCAAGATTCAACAATCAAGGCTTAATCCTAAAGGTCTTACTATCTAATTGTCCTCAAGTCATCGCTCCTTATCACTCCAAGTCTCAATCAAATTGGATCAAGCCGACCTTGCTCTAATACCAAAGAAGCAAGGATGTAACGTCCCGTTCTCGGCGGGCACGTGAACATCCTACCTGGCTGCTCGTCTTGTCGTTAGTCTCCCAGGATCCTTCGGCCCACAACTCATAAATCCATACATAAGATATACGCAAGAGAAAATGACCAAACAACTCCGTACATAAATAAAAACGAACTGAGTTAGGACGGAACAAGGGTACACTTCTTGTATCCATATAATACACCTCAGGGATTACAGTAGTCAAGTACCAATGGTTCAAATTCTAAATCCACAAAACATAATACAATCCCTAAGGCCACAAAAGATCATATCCAATCGACCAATTACTTCATCGAATATCAATCCTTGACAAGCTCGGGTTTCCATCGCCCAGAACTTGAAAATGTTAATACCACGACGGGGTGAGATATAAATCTCAGTAAGTCGACCATAATCCTAAGCTAGGCTATTAGTACCTCCAGGCATCCTTTAAAAAAGGAAGCACACAACACTTCATTAAGACAATTAACACATAGCTCTCAATCAAATTAGTAAAGCATCATGATTGGCATAAAATGGTTACAATCCAAACGCAATCACATCAATGAGGCCAAGCTTATCGTATTAGCACAATATTAATTTCATAAGCCAGGGATTTGTCCCAATCTCATCATTCGAAGGCTCACAAGCCATTTATCGTTTATTCAAGGGCTCACTAGCCGATTCTCATGAATCAAGGGCTCACTAGCCAATTCTCATGAATCAAGGGCTCACCAGCCGATTCATTTTTCGAGGGCTCACTAGCTGATTCATCTTTTAAGGGCTCACTAGCCAATTCATCACATCCAGCCATTCCCTCGCCACTCAAGGTACACAATTCCAGCACGTCAGGCTTATCAATTCATGCATACCATTTGGCCTTACACAAAATTCCTGCCTTCACATTAAACCATATGACAACCGAATGCACAATCATGCATCGAACGTGCAATTTCAATCAAATACATCGCCACATGCCACATTTCACACACGGCATATCATCCCCGAACAATCACAGCATCAATTCAACACTTCCTAGGCATGTTAGAGAGACATTCAATCATGACAGTCATCATAAATTTCAATTCACCAAAACTGCCCCATTCTTAGACTCCCCGACCAGGTTCAGTCACAAGTAAACTGGCATTATTCTACTAACTTTTTAAGAAATATAATCTTAAAATATTATCCTTCATGATCTTATGGACGTGTGGATGAAAACAGAGCTCAATTTAGATATTTGACGACTTAGAACGAGCCATTTTAAAAGTGGTGCGCGTTGAAAATAGATTGCTCGGTATCTCGGGTCTCCAACACATTTCACTCCAAGACATTTCTTTAAACCCTTTCAATTCATCCAAAAATCTATCCATTAGCAAAACAACATCCTAACTAAGGGTTAGAATCAACTCACCAAGCTAAACAAGCAACTAATCTCCTCCAAGAGCAGCGACAAGCCTCGGTTCCTAATCTGACCGGTGCAGGGTAGGTTCGGTTCCTTGAGGAGTTCACACAAAACCGGCATCAAAACTCCACTTCAACTTCATTTTAAACCACATACTCCTTGTTAACATCTATATCTACGTGTTAGAGTGGCTTACCAACGATTTCAAGGCAAGATAGCGCCTCAAAGGTCTTCAAAAGTCCACGGTTCACAAGTTGGTCGATGCGGGTAGATTCTGCTCTAGAAAGATCCATGGACATTTAGCTATCAAAACTCCTCCAATCTTCAACCAAACTCCCATCTCAAGTCACTAAACCTTACTACAATGTCTTAAGGAGGTCTTACCGAGAATTCCAAAGCAAGGTGACGCCTTCAAGAGCCTCCAAAAGTCTCGGTTCCCAAATCGGCAGCATGGGTCAGAATCTGCCCTTGTAAGATCATACCATATCAACCATAAAAATCCATTTTAACTCCAACAAATCTCCAACCTCAGCTTGCTATATCCTTAAATTAGGTGTTAAGATCATCTTACCAGAAAATGGAGGCCAAAGGAATCCTTAAAATCGGTGAAAAGAAGCTCTCTCCCAAATCGGGTTCAGATCCGACTAGCTTGACCTGCACTCCTTCAAACTACTCCACGAGAAAAACGGTTGGCCAAATCGGGCTTATAATATGTCCTTTGAACCATGATAAGCTTTCTAATAGTGGGTGGCTTGTCTCAATCCGATATCGGACGAAGAAGTTATGGCCGGAACAGTGAGGGTGGTCGGAGTAGGGCAGTCCGGCGAGCGAGAGAGAAAAGAGAGGAGAGAGAGAGAGAGAGAGAGAGAGAGAGAGAGAGAGAGAGAGAGAGAGAGAGAGAGAGAGAGAGAGAGAGAGAGAGAGAGAGAGAGTTTTCTCGGCCAAAATGAAGAGAAAGGTCTTCCACTAATTCACTTGGTCAAATGGATTGAATGGTATATGAAATAGTGCCTAATTATGGCTTAGTGGATAAAACTCCTCTTAAGATGACACTTGTCCACTTGCTAATAATATCTTGGCTTCAATGACTTAATTACCCTCCAATTTTCGACAGCCAAGGCGAATTACCAATTGACTAAAATGCTCTTAATTAAGGCTTAAGGTAAGGTTACTCTTCCAAGGGAAAAATGGTAATTTCACACTTTTCCGTCCTAAATTTCACTTTTTCAATATAAATTACCATTGATGAGACGATGTCCAATTCCTTTCTAATGTTGAAATCCTTCATTGTCCGATATCAAATTTTGAGACCCATTTAATGTCAACAGCCTCGAAGAGGGTCGAAATCCGAAATGTCTGTCGCGACCCTTTCGTCGAGGCTCGCCTCGTTATCGAGGGCTAATGGGCCGTCCTGTCTGATCGGACACGGGCCTCTCCCAAGGCCCGTTACCCAATTCGCAACGGAGGTATACGTGGTCGACCTTCAATGTGGTCTAGTGACATGTGATACATGTACATGCTAAGGAGTCGCCACCAATCGTTTCGTGGAAGGTACGATTGGAAACCTTATCGAAAAGTTGGGAGCATTCTATTCGATTATGCGAGAACCAAAGAAGTGGGATCGAGGACTTAGTTACGCCAACTATCAAAGTTTACGCCCTTTCGGTACCTAAGTTGACTGATTTATCTGACCTAAGATTTCATACAGATGAGTGAGGTTCGAATCTTAGATCTAGGAATTCATGTAGATGAGAATGACTACCCTAGCACTCATAATCAATAACGAAAGTGCGCAAATCAAGGATCCAAGACATGCGGATAAATCATATGAACACAGCATGTCATCCCTAGTAAAGCCCTATTAGCCTAGAGAAGTGTCAATCAAGGCTCAGGAACGATTTAGACATGATTTGCCCATGAGGAGCAAAATCGTAATTTTGAAGGAATACAGGATAATTTGCTCGGAAAGGGCAAGATTGTCATTTTAGGAGAAATCTGGGGTCGAAGAATGTAAAAAATAGGATTGGCCACCCAACTAACCAATTTCCTATTTTCTGGCAAATTTCAAAATTTTCTGGAATTTTAGGAATGATTTACCCTTTGAGGGGTAAAATCATCATTTCAAGAGAAGGATTGGTCAACCACCAGACCTCAAATCCTAATTTTGAGCAATTTTCACAACTCATTGAAATGGGAAAGACGATTTACCCTTTGAGGGGTAAAATCGTCATTTTAGGCAAAAGTATGAGATTCGAAAATTCAAGCAAAAGGATTGATCACCTAACTGACCGTAACACTTATCTTGACCTTTTCGACCTATCTCATGCACAAAGTAGAGGCGATTTACCCTTAAAGGGAAAAATCGTCAACTTCAGGAAGAAGGATAAGAAATCCCAAAAATAGGATTGACCAGTTGTCTATGGTCATTCCTCAATTTTTGGGAATTTCTGGAATGTTTAGGAATTTTCTACAATTTTCCTATAATTTTTTGAATTTTCTAGGATTTTCTATTTTTTATTATTTATTCATTTTTTAATATTGTTCTTGAAATCATTTTCTTTTTTTTTTTATTGAAAAAATGATCGGGTACCCGGCCCAGACCCGGACCCGGACGAACCTAAGCACAAAACGACGTCGTTTTCCCTTTTTTATTTTTATTTATTTGGGTTTAATCCAACGGCTTCTGTCAAACCACGTGGTTATTCCACGGCCTTAGGATTGGCTGACTAAAACTTACGGCTCAGATCAAAAGCCGACTAACCCTCAACCGTATGATCTGATTACCTAGATCTACGGTGTGGCATCCCCCATTTATTAGATTCCAAATGACCTAGAATGGTCAAATGGGTTTTGAAGCTGACTTTGACACAAGGAATTGGAAATCCGGAAATCCGCTGATGAGGCCTATGATATGAGGATTTGAATTTTGGAAATCATAAGATGGACAATGGATAATTAATTGAGGATTTTATTTCAAGGAGCGATGACCATTGGATTGATTTACTTCCTATGAATTTTGAGGATTTCATATATAGGATCATAAGCTTGGAAATTTCTAAGCTCGATTGATAAGTTGATGGACAATTAAGGGAAATTACCGCCATGATTGGCATGGACGAGAATTAGGTTGTGCAAGGATGATTGTCTAGCAAGAATTCGCAAGGAATTATTTATGCACGAGGTTATGTCCAAAAATATTTCCCTAAGCTAAATGGACAAGTGATAGTCGGCCTTAAGATGATCGACTAGAGGCGCACAGAATTTTCCTAGTTGCCGATTGTGTATAGGAAATGTGAGATGGTCATTGGTTCGGCCATGGAAGAGGAAGGATAGGTGGCGCATGAAACTCTATTGGCCGAAGAAGACATGGGGTGTGGCGCAAGAAGCAAGCTTTTTCCATTGGCCAAAGTCTATCAAATTTTCAACTAGGATTGTGAGGCAATGAGGGTAGCGCCAAGTGGCGCTCAAGCTCATCCCTCCATGAGGCTTCATTGGGCGTGAGACCCTTGGGAAAATACATGAAATTCTATTGGTGGATTGTCATGTTAACTTTTGTGACATGATTAGTAACCGCATAGGGTTTTACCAAGTGGCGAATGGAGGCTAGGAAGTGGCGCATGAATGACAAATGTCATTCGAAACTTCCATGGACAAGCAATCAAAGGAAAAACCTTTCGCCTACCTCTCCCCCTACCCATTTTTCCTTCGACCGAGAGTGAGTAAGAGAGAGAGAGAGAGCTTGCGAGCGAGCTAAACGAGAGAGTGAGGAGGAACAAGAGAGAGCTCGAGAGCTCAAGGGAGAGACCGAGCGGCCGAGCGACCGAGGAGAGGAAGAAGAGGTGGTCCGGCGCGGCATTTGCAAGAGGAACCCGAGGACGAACGTCGAGCTCGAGCAAGCAAGGCAAGAACTCCTTCAATTTCGCTATGGGATAGTGTACATTACACGGTTGTCTCGACAGGAAGTTGCAAGGAGGAGATCATGAATAGAAATTGCTTCGGTGGTCTTCGAATAAACCATGCAGTTTTTATATTCTGTTCATGGAAAGAGGTGTGGCTAACTTAGGTGAAATTGCATGTTTTCGATTATAAGCTTTGAGGGAAAAGAAGAGAATAGACGTGGGCATTTTGTTATCGAGCTAGATTGAAGCAATCCGTACGCTCGGGACCGAATTGAGTTCGGTTTTGGCGCCACCATTTTCTGTTCAGTCGTTGAGGTGGAATTGATGGTGTCACGTTGTTGTTCTTGGACTGTTTATTGAAGAACTAGTTTAGCATGGCATAAATGTATCATTGGTTGGATGAATTAGAGGAGTTTAAGGCCCAAATTGTCATTGAGAACCGAAGCTGCATTGAGGTTAGGATTGGTCAATTACATTCTGAGTTGGGGTCACGAATTGGTGGAAAAAAAGGAAATCTGATTTGTTTAGTGATATAGCAGACTCGGTCTTGATAGGCTAGTTGGGTAACCGAGATTGGTTTTACCTAAGTGTCTTACCATATTAACCATGACGATGTAATGGTAGGACTAGGGACGGTTGGCTATGTAGATTAGAGTCATTTTAATCTCGGTCATAAGGAGGAACCGTGACTGCACAATAGAGTTGAGATTATGTTTGTGACGCGAGGTGATGAGGATTTGATTGAAATTCCTTATGAAGGAAATGTTATGGGAAGTGATCGAGGTCTTCTTTAGATCTTGTAAATTGAACCTAGGTAAATTACTTACTGGAAACTGTCGCTTAATGGTCAATAGTTGGTGAACCGAGAGCTTCAAAGGAAGGGCCGAATATTGTCTTTGTCATTGAAATCCTAATTGCGATGTTTTGCTCGAAAGATCATATTGATATCATATCTCATTGTCATATACCTGTACATTGGCATGCTTATTTGATGGCCTGGCATTGTTTTATCAATCGCAGAATTGATAGTGAGAGTCATGTGATTCATGGCTGAGCATGCATTGGCACATGGTGCCGCGCGCTATATGATGAGATATGTAGAGTATTTACTCTTCAGTGCACTGAATTGAGATGACGCCCCTGGGCTGTGTGCGGGGATTTGTATGTGCTTGATGACCCTGTGCTGTGTGTCTGGGTAGAGCCGTACCATGCATCAAGGACGCCCTGGAGTAAGGGGTCGTTGCAAGCCCTGGGCTTGGTGATGGTTGTGTGAGCGAAGAGCACGTCATTGCATTTCATCATGGCATTTTGTATTTTATGATTCTTGCTTGGTATTGTGAATTGTTATAGTGCCCTGCTCTTAAAGTATTGCCTTATAGTTTGTCCTAAGGAGTCGTAGGACCCCTATGGTGGGATTGAATGTTTTCTTGCTAGCCGTCGTGCTAACCCACGTTTGTGGACATATTTTTCAGATTAGCATCATGGTGACCATCCACAGGCGTTTTGGAGTTCCTATCGATTATGATTCGTACTATCGTGATATGATACACTTAGACGTTCCACACTTGAAGTTAGTAGCTCATGTACATACTATGTGGGTCGACGAGGGTGAGCCTGGGTTGACTATTTATCGCTGGCATGCTATATATATTCGAGAGGGTAATAGGCTGATTTGTCCATTTTTTGAGAGCACTTTTGATGCACCACTTGTGCTTGCCGCTCCAGTAGCTCCTGTCGAGCCCGTAGCTCTTGCTGTTCCTGCACCACCTCCACCTGTAGTCCCTGCTGTTCCAGTTGTCGCTGCTCCTGTTCCTTCTCCAGCACCCGTGCCAGCTGTTTATGTTCCTCCACCCGAGCCTCTTGAGGAGTCCGAGGACGAGGAGATGTTTCCCTCCGACCTGGCTGGGAGGACTGAGGATTTGGAGTTAGTCCGAGCGACTTTTTGGAGTAGGCGACTGTTGTCGGATGGAGTAGTTTTATTTTGGCCATCCCAGCTTACGCCTATGTTATCACGACGAGTAATGTCTTTTGTTATATAGTTATGTATGAACTCTTGTGGTCGTGTATGATGCATATATATTATGAAGTTATAATTCCTATGTTTCGTGTGCATTGTTGGGTTCGCTAAGTTACTATACTATTATATGGCCTGTGGATATTTATTACTATAAGTAATCTCTAATTATCGTTATTAGAGACCTATAACTGTAGGGTGGCGGTCTGGGACGCCATAGCTCTAAAGAGGTGGTATCAGAGTTTAGATTTACCCGGAGTAATAAGGTGCGATAGAATTAGGATATTACGATGCATGCATAAAAGGACAATGAATGTGATTGTTTAATGGCCGTATACTTAGCGATCTTGTTTAGGCCACTCGCAGAGTTTTCCATTGGCAGTGGCAGTGAGATTTAATGAGACAGACTCAATTGAATGTGAATTGATGTGTAGGATCAATAAATCATCATGAGGAGGACGAGGGCATCATCCTCTGGGAGAAACGATGATGCTAGGGCAGGAGATAGAGTTGAAGGACCTGTTGATCGGACTGATGAAATCCTACAAGCTTTGGCCAATCTTGCTACAGCAATAGGAGCTCAACCACGACAGGCTCCAGCTAGAGCCGATGATGGAACGGAAGAACGACGTCTACAGAAGTTGGGAGAGCATTTTCTAAAGCTAGAGCCACCGCGATTCACAGGACTAGGAGAACCTTATGAGGCTGAAAAGTGGATAAAGAATATGGAGAAAATTTTCAGGTTGTTCCACTGTAATAATGTGGATAGGGTGACCTTGGCTGAATATCTACTGGAAGACAATGCTCAACACTGGTGGGCTGCGAGCAAGAATGTGGTGTTTCCACCAGGAACTCCTGTAACGTGGGAAGCCTTCGTTAATGCTTTCTATGGCTAGTACTTTTCTGATTGTGCAAGGGACCAAAAGATTTCTGAGTTTATGAACCTAACTCAAGGCAGCATGACTGTAGTGCAATATGAAGTAAAGTTCTCTGAACTTTCCAGGTTTGCTCCTCAACTGATTGAGACTCAGGAGCGTAGGTGCAAGAGATTCCTGAATGGCCTCAAGATTGCGATACAGAAGCAATTGGCGTCTTTAAGGATCAAGGAGTATACTGAGTTGTATGAGCGAGCTCAGCTAGTGGAACAAGTGTTGTCTAAGGAAAAGAAAGAAGCAGAGCAAAAGGCGGGAAGCAGCCGCGTGGCAACTCAGGGACTGGATAACAAGAGACCCAGATGGTTTGATAGATCTCAAGGGAGTCCCTATAAAAGGCGTAACTTTGGAAGATTCCGTGGGGTTGGAAAGAATCGAACGTTTGGACAAGCTCGAAATCGAGATAGAGTCTGTAACCGCTATGGTAAGGCTCATGGAAATCTGCCGTGTAATACCGGAAGAGAGTGTTATGGATGTGGACGAGTGGGACACATAGTAAAGGATTGTCCCCAGAAAGGACAGCAAGTCCAGCAGAATCAAGGCAATCGAACGAAACCCTTTGGAGTACCGCAGAGACCTCCAGCACAAGGCAGGATCCAGGCTATGACTCGAGAGGAAGCAGAAGCTTCTGGGACCACTATAGCAGGTATGATTCCTCTATGTGATAAGGATGCATATGTGTTATTTGATACTGGAGCAACTCACTCTTTTATATCATCGAAATTTGCTGGGTTGTGTGGACTAAAACCTGAGACACTTGAGGTACCCCTTAGTGTATCCACACCACTGAAGGACAAGATAGTGACTACTCTGATTTGCAAGAGATGTGAAATCGTGATAGGAGGACAGAGTCAGAAAATTGACTTGATAGTCATGGGTTTTTATGATTTTGATGCCATTGTTGGTATGGATTGGCTGCGTGACTTGCGAGCCACTGTAGATTGTTTTAAAAAGGTAATTTGATTTAACCCTCCTAATGAGAACATTTTCGAGTTTGTGGGGACTGGAAACCGAGCAATTGTACCTTTGGTATCAGCAATGGAAGCTCATAAACTTCTGGACAATGGATGTCAAGGTTTTCTTGCTAATGTCAGAGAGTTAACCAAGAAGGAAGTCAATATTAACGACGTCCCGGTAGTTCAAGAATTCTTAGATGTCTTCCCTGAAGAATTACCAGGATTACCCCCGAAGCGAGAAGTGGAGTTTACTATTGAATTGGCCCCAGGAACAGAGCCTATCTCCAAAGCTCCCTATAGAATGGCTTTGACTGAGCTTAAGGAGTCGAAAGTACAATTGCAGGAATTATTGGATAAAGGATTTATTAGGCCAAGTACTTCACCATGGGGAGCGCCAGTATTATTTGTTAAAAAGAAGGATGGGTCACTTCGTTTGTGCATTGATTACAGCAACTGCATTAGGCGACCATCAAGAATAGGTATCCTCTGCCAAGAATTGATGACCTATTTGACCAACTGCAAGGAGCCTCTGTTTTCTCAAAGATTGATTTAAGGTCAGGCTACCATCAATTAGCAGTTAGAGAAGAAGATATCCCTAAGACTGCTTTTCGAACTAGGTATGGGCACTACGAGTTCGTAGTCATGCCGTTTGGACTTACAAATGCCCCAGCCGCATTCATGGATTTAATGAACAGAGTGTTCAAACCCTATCTGGATCAATTTGTGATAGTGTTCATTGACGATATTTTGGTATATTCCAAGGGACGAAAGGAACATGAGAAACATCTACGGAAGACGTTACAAATATTGAGGGAACACCAGTTGTATGCGAAATTCAGTAAGTGTGAATTTTGGTTGGACGAAGTTATATTCCTTGGTCACATGGTGACAGAGAAGGGAATCTTTGTCGACCCAGCCAAAATTGAGGCTATTGTAAATTGGCCACGACCAACTACTGTTACTGAGATACGAAGTTTCCTTGGTCTCGCTGGATATTACCGCAGGTTTGTAGAAGGATTTTCTCGACTTGCGGGACCCTTGACTCAATTGACTCGAAAAGGAGTTAAGTTCGAATGGACAGAGAAGTGTGAACAAGGCTTTCAAGAGCTTAAGAAAAGGTTAACTTCAACCCCAGTATTAACCATATCGTAAGGACCAGAAGGATATGTGGTGTATAGTGATGCATCTCTTAAAGGATTGGGATGTGTCTTAATGCAACATGGAAAGGTTGTGGCGTATGCTTCAAGACAGTTACGACCTTATGAGTTGAACTACCCGACACACGACTTAGAACTGGCAGCAGTGATCTTCGCATTGAAAATTTGGAGACATCATTTGTATGGGGAGAAATTTTAGATTTTCATTGACCACAAAAGTTTAAAGTATCTTTTCTCTCAAAAGGAGTTGAATATGAGGCAAAGAAGATGGATGGAATTACTCAAAGACTATGACTGTGAAATTCTTTACCACCCTGGCAAGGCAAATAAAGTAGCAGATGCTCTGAGTAGGAAGACTACACTCCGTATGGCAAGTCTGATGAGTAAAGAGTGGAATTATTAGAAGAAGTGTCAAATTCAGACTTTATGGTGGAGTTGGATGAAGTGACTGGCGTGTTTGCCACATTGAGAATCGGGTCCGAATTGGTACAAAGGATCAAAGAATTACAACAGACAGATCTCGAAGTCTCTAAACTTCGACAAGAAACGACAGAGGGCAAAAGGCAAGATTTCTCAATTTCGAAAGAGGGAATTCTTCGTTTTCACGGACGTTTATGTGTGCCGGAAGAGGAAAGACTAAGGAAGGATATTCTGAATGAAGCTCATCGAAGCAATTATAGTATTCATCCTGGATGTACAAAGATGTACCGAAATCTCCGACAACATTACTGGTGGAATGGAATGAAGAAAGACATTGCTGATTTTGTTGCAAGATGCTTGACTTGTCAGCAAGTAAAGGCGGAACATTTGAAGCATGCTGGTATGCTCAGACCATTAGACATTCCTGAATGGAAGTGGGAACACATAACGATGGATTTCGTGCAAGGATTACCTAGAACCTCGAAAGGACATGATTCTATCTGGGTAATTGTGGATCGATTGACCAAGTCAGCTCATTTCCTAGCAGTGAGGACGACGTACTCTTTGGAGAAATTGGCTGAATTATATGTACAGACTATAGTGAGACTACATGGAATTCCAGTGAGCATTACCTCAGATCGAGACCCAAGATTTACGTTGAAATTTTGGAAAAGCCTACAGGAAGCCATGGGAACTAAACTTCAGTTTAGTACAGCTTTTCACCCCCAGACTGACGGACAGACAGAAAGAGTTATACAGATCCTCGAGGATATGCTCCGAGCGTGTATTATGGATTTTAAGGGTAACTGGGAAGAGAAATTACATATAGCAGAATTTGCCTACAATAACAGTTACCAGAAGAGCATCGACATGGCACCATTTGAGGCCTTGTATGGACGAAGATGCAGAACGCCTGTATGTTGGGACGAAGTAGGAGAACGAAGGAGGATATGCTCCGAGCGTGTATTATGGATTTTAAGGGTAACTGGGAAGAGAAATTACATATAGCAGAATTTGCCTACAATAACAGTTACCAGAAGAGCATCGACATGGCACCATTTGAGGCCTTGTATGGACGAAGATGCAGAACGCCTGTATGTTGGGACGAAGTAGGAGAACGAAGGATCACATGACCAGAATTGATCCAAATCACGACTGAGGTCATACAGATTGTTCGTGATAAACTGAAAACATCCCAAAGTCGTCAGGAAAGTTACACGGACAAACGACGAAGACCTTTGGAGTTTGCAGTGGGTGACTATGTGTTTCTGAAAGTCTCGCCACTCAGAGGAATATCACGATTTGGAAGGAAAGGGAAACTGAGCCCTATATACGTCGGACCCTTTGAAATTCTGGAGAAGATAGGAGATTTAGCTTATCGGATAGCCCTACCGCCAAAACTGTCAAATGTACATGATGTGTTTCATGTTTCTATGCTGAGAAAATATCATCCAGATACAGAACATGTATTGGACTATGAGACTATTGAGGTGAGCGAGAAAGGCGAGTACATAGAAAGGCCAGTACGAATCTTGGATCGAAAGGAACAAGTCTTGAGGAACAAGACCATTTGTCTGGTGAAAGTTTTATGGCAATACCATGGTATGGAAGAAGCCACCTGGGAACTTGAAGAGACAATGAGACAACAGCACCCCCACCTGTTTGAAGTTACATGTCAGTATTGAGATTCTTCACTAGACATGCTGCATTTCATTTCAGTGAGTACTGTAGAAGGTAAATGACCTATTTGTGAGGTACAGAGAAATTGACCTAATCATTTGACCTTTAGATTTAGGAAGATGATAAGCAGCCGTTAATAGTGCAAAGGAATGGTTAAAATAAAATTTTGGAGCATTATGACTGCTGATGGCTCAATAGCCGAGTGGCACCCCGGGGGAGTGACATGGTCCGAAAAGTGGTCGTGGGATCGAACCACAAGAGGAACGACTGTGCATATTGTAATTGATACTTGTCAATAATTGAACTTGGATTTTGACTTTTTATGAGGTCAAAAGGACAAGGAATTTTAAAGAAAAATATTGATTATTTTTTCATATTTTTGTGATCTCGAATGTTATTTTTCTCGAATTTTCATGTATTTTCATATTTTTTAAAATTACTAAAAAAATGCGAAAATATGAAAAATTATTTTTTGGTAAAAAATGGTTCCCTAGGCTTGGCCAATGCTACCAAAGTTGATTTTGCAAATTTCCAACTTTTTTTTTTATGGATTTTCTATGAATTTTCTAAAAATAAACTGAAAAAAACTGATCCAAAATCAGGTGTCAACAGTTGCCTCTCTTTAAGTGGAATCTCGTGAGAGGTTTGTCTCAAAGACAGGTGATTCCTGAGTCTAGATCGACTCAACTAGGGAAAAGAAAAATGAATCTTGACATCCAATCTTTCTTGTCCTACTAGTGTATGCTCTTCTTATTCTGTTCCAAATAATATGAAAGAGGAAGAGTAGAGAGACCCACTTGCTGCTTACCTGTTGCTCATCTGCCTGATGCTTGTGTGGCATACGTGGTGTATGGCGGATTCAAGTGGATACCTAGGGACTCGTCTCTTGAGCATCCTAGGGAAGTTAAGCTATAGCCCGTATGGTAGGCCAAACTAGAATGGAATTCCTATCTGACAGGAATTTAAAGATGACACACCCGTTCTTTCGTCGAAAACTAGGCTTCCTATTTGTCAGGAACCTAAAGGTGACGCGCTCGTTCTTTGGGGTTTGTCGGAGATTGGGCTTTCTATTGGCCAGGAACCTAAAGGTGACACACCCGTTATTTGGGGTTTGTCGAAGACTATGCTTCCTATTATCAGGAAACTAAAGGTGACGCACCCGTTTTTTGGGGTTTGTCATAGGCTTGCCTTCTATAAGGCTTACTTGGGGAAATGGTTCGTCTCACCCTCAAAGACTAACCATGGATTCGAGAAAGGGTCGCCTAACAAAAGGATTATCTATCCGAAGTTCTAGACGGGAAAGTTGTATCCCAGAATGACTTGTCCCACTTCTCGGGACTCGTCTGAAAATTTCCAGGAGGTCAACCTAGCACTTGGTTTACCTATTGAATGGATGATCCTATACCTTGACGAATCAACGGGGCTCTATATAAAGAAGGTATACCTAACTCCTAGGTTTACCAAAGAGACTATTCTGGGGTTTGTGGGTTACCTAGAACCTTACAGAAAGTCGATTCTGAAGATTGTCCTTTCAACATGTGAGGTGCCATTCTGGGACTGGGGACTCCAGGTATCCTGCAGAAAGCTCAAACTTACAAAAAACTTTTATAACATTTTTCTGGGATTTAGGGGTTACTTGAAATCTCACATAAAGACGATTCTGAATATTGTCCTTTCGACATGTGAGGTGCCATTCTGGGATCTGAGGACTCTAAGTATCCTGCAGAAAACTCAAACCTACAAAAAATTTTGTCACATTTTTCTAGGATTTATGTGTTACCTGAAATCTCACAGAAAGAAGATTCTGAAGATTGTCCTTTCGACATGTGAGGTGCCATTTTAGGATCTGGGGACTCCAAGTATCCTGCAGAAAGCTCAAACGTACAAAATTTTTTATAACACTTTTCTGGGATTTAGGGATCACATGAAATCTTACAGAAAATAAGCTTGGAAACTCTTCATTGTTGAGCAAGGTATCCTTCTGGGACCTGGGGCCACCATGAGTCTTACAGAATTTTAAACCTGAGAGTTCATTCCTCATCGAAAAGATATCAGTAATCTCGGGGCAATGACAGTTATGACGCAGGCAAAGCTTTACTTTAGGCTATGTAATTATGCAAAATGACTTATGATGCTGGAGGTTATCTAATTCATCTTGAAGCATGCAAAGATGATCAGAAATCTCTGTAGGGAAAATATGAATCAAACAATTTGAAATTTCCAACAAAGCTTGTTTAAAGCATTCTATTAGAACATCTTCGTCAAAGAGGGCTTCTCACCAATTCTTTGACTTTGGTTTTTTTTATAAAGAAAGCATTCAAATTTCCTAATAACCTGTACTTGGGTTTTCGGGGCCATTCGCAGCGCATACATTTCGATCAATCGGGAGGTCTTTACGGGACCATAATGTTGGGCTTGGACATGGTTTAAAAAAAAGGGGGACTCACTCTCTGAGTCAGGCCTTTTGAATGAAAATTTTCTTCACCTGCTTCGGGTTTACAAGTAAAGAACCCTGCAAAATGAGAAAGAAATAATCTTGCCCGTACATGTTCGAGCTAAGATACACATTGACCCAGGCGTCTTAGTCGGAAAAGACCGCGAAAGGTTGTAACATTGGTAGAATTGGGGGACTGAAAAAAAGGCTTATTTTTTTTTTCCGAAATCGCGAAGGGTTTGACATTGGTGATTGTCGCGACCCGCTTGAGGTTGTCGGGCTCTCGAGGGCTAATGGGTCGTCCTGTCTGGTCAGACACGGGCCTCTCCCAAGGCCCATTACCCAAATCGCAACGGAGGTATGCGTGATCGACTTTCAGTGTGGTCTAGTGACATGTGCCAAGTGTGCATGCCATGGAGTCGCCACCAATCATTTTTTTAGGGTATGATTGGACCACCCAATCGAATAGTTGGGAGTTTCTATTCAATTCTGCGAGAATCAGAGAAATGGTTTCGGGGACTTAGTTACGCCAACTGTCAGAGTTGACGCCCTTTCGATACCTAAGTTGACTGAATTTTCTAGCTTGAGATTCATGCGGATGAGTAAGGTGTGAACCCTAAATCTAGAAATTCATGCAGATAGGAGTGATTATCCTAGCAATCACAATCAATAATAAAATGCGCAACTCAAGGAATCTAGATATGCAAATAAATCACATGGCATTCCTAGTAAGGTCCTATTTATCAATCACAGCTCAAGAATGATTTAGCTATCCTAGCCGTTCTACACACAATCTAACCTAAGAAAAGCATTAGGAAGCATCACAGGAGTTCGAGAGTACTCACGTGGGGTTCGCCGTGCCCTGGTTTGGTCTTGGACGAGCTATCGAGCTCATGCCGACCCGATTATATTTGGGGATCCACTCGGCGTTTTACACCATGAAATCATGTGAAACAAAAACGAAAATATTTAGCAAGGGGCATTTATTGTAGATGGTGGTCGATCTAATTGGACGTCAAGACTAAAAAGATGTAGAAATTTACAAATTAAAAGACTCGAATGATATTTTTTTTGCCAAATTCGACTCTATGGGTCGTGAAGAAACACATGCAATTGAACTTGAATTTTGACTATTTATGAGTTCAAAATGAAAAGGAAATTAAAATTAAAATATTGACTTTTTTTATATTTTTACGACATCGAAAGCTATTTTTCTTCATTTTTCATGTATTTTTCTATTTTTTGGAAAATATTAAAAAATATAAAAAAATATGAAAAATTATTTTTTTTGTCAAAAATGGTTCCTTTAGCTTGGTCAAGGCTACCAAAGATGATTTTTTAATTTTTTAACTTTTTATAGATTTTTTATGAATTTTTTAAAAATAAACTATGAAAGACTGATAAAAAATCAGGTGTCAACAGTGATCATTGCCGATCAGTCCTCTGTTCTGTCCCTTATTGATGATTCTTCGAAGAACATCTTTAGTCTTCTAAGAATGCCACGCGTCTTGAGAATGGATCTAATCTTTGAAGGACATTGTTTATCCTTTTGGCAGTTGGTTACGATTCCGTTTGAGGAGTAACCTTTTGCTGCATAATTCCCGAGGATTTTTCTTTATTTCAGAATTTGTCGGGGGCTGAGATATCCAATAATCTCTTGGTGCCCTCAAAATCAGCCTTATGATTTTTCAGCATTTTGGTGAGGGTTAGCCATGTTCCTGTCGGGCATCTTGTCTCTTTCTAATGTATAGGGATTCGGCTTTTTCACTCTTTCAATCCCGCCTTTTCCTTTTCTTTTTTAGGAACCAGGATCTTTGATAATCATGTAAGGTATATGACTTGAGTCTCATCCTGTCTGAACATTTTACTTTGGAATTCTCATGCAACTCCCATTTCTTGAACTTTTCTGTCCACGAGTGTCTTTGCCGCCTTTGCCTTGGGGCTGTGCAATGATCACCAACGGGGGTACATGAAATGAATATACAGGCTCAAATTGGCTATGCAATGGGTATAAGTGTATAGGATAAAGAAATGAACGTCTTTTCGTCATCCTATGGCTCCTAGATCAATTAATATCAACACACGAAGATTGATGTTAGTCCAAGCAAAAAGATTTCTAACCATTTACCTTCCAATACTACTGGACTCGCTTCTATATGACCTCGATGTGGGGTGGTTCTTGACAGGGTTAAAAAATGAAGACCACCGTTCAAAGGGGTTGTCAATGATCACATGTAGTATTTATGATAAAGGAACGAATGCCTCCGTCGTCTCAATCCATGTAATCGATGCGAATAGCCCTTACATCCCTAGGTTCAAGCTCTTCTATCCTTACACTTCTCTTATCTCTTCGGTGTGTATAGGACATGTTTGGATTATGCTTGCCTCTTATCTGAAGAAACATTCCTGCTAGATAGCTTAAACAACTTTGTTTTGGAAAAATCATTTCGTCTTTCTCCAAACATTTTACTCCACTAAGAATTTAATGATGCATCATGTATATTTCAATCATGCTTGGATAAACTCTGATCCTAACATGTATGCAATAAGAGCTATCAATGGGGAATTCATCTTTTGAGAGCATGGTCCATTCCTGAGTTTGACCACATGAGTGCTCATCTTTGATTCCTTCTCTCTTACAAGAGGATGAGAAATTTTATAGTACTTCTCCGTTACTGTCTTTTGCCTTCATCGGGCATTCCTATATGGAGAGAATAAAAATTCTAGTGAGTGAAGAGTATTTTTACAATTGATGGAACAGATACACATTACCTGGTTCTATGCGTCAGGGACCATTCTGTTCTCGGTTCCATTTAAACGAGTTTGACTCTAGATTCATTTCCTAGAATGCTGCAAGACATAACACATGCTATGTATGTGTGGATGCATGATATGCTATGTAATGACCATTACGGCGACTCGGATCATTTCGGAGAAAACCAAGTAATCATCATCTGATTTTATTTTAAGGATAATACTTATTCACAACATCTGAATTTACAAGATATCCCAATTCTTCTCCTTTAGAATTTACAAGAATTAATGCTCCACCATAAGGACTTTCTTAACAACATAAGGGCCTTCGTAATTTAGGGTAAACTTGCCTCCCGGATGAGCAGTGTTCGGTAGAGTCTTCTTTACCACTAGGTCATCCACCTCGAAATTTCTGGATTTGACTTTCCGGTTAAATGACTTGGCTACCCTTCTCTGGTAACTCTGACACAGATTTCTCTAAGACGCTTTTCGTCTATCAGATTCAGCTGTTCATATCTGTGTTTGATCCACTTTGCCTCAGACAGCTTAACTTCTGACAATATTCTCAAAGATGGAATCTCAATTTCTACAGGCAGGACAGCTTCCATCCCATATACCAGAGCGTAAGGAGTTGCCCTGTTGAAGTCTTGATCGAAGTCCGATATGCCATTAAGGCAAATGGTAGCATCTCATGCCAATCCTTGTAATTCTCGGCAATCTTAGCCAATTTTTTTTTTGATATTCTTGTTTGCTGCTTCTACTGCTCCATTCATCTATGGGTGGTAAGGGGAAGATTGAAGATGTTGAATACCGAAGTGATCAAGTAAATCGTTGACATTCTTATTACTTAAATTGGATCCATTGTCCTTGACAATCGCCTGAGGGGTGCCGTATCGAGAAATTATGTCTCTCTTGATAAATCTTTCTACGCTTCTTGCAGTGACATTTGTGTAAGAACTGGCTTCTATCCACTTCGTAAAGTAATCAATTGCAACTAGGATAAAGCGATGACCATTCGAAGCCGCTGGGTTGATCGGCCCTATCATGTCGATCCCTCATGTAGAAAAAGGCCAGGCTTCAGACATCTAGTAGAACTCGTTTGGGGGCGCATTAATTTTATCATTGTATACTTGACATTGATGGTATAACCTAACATATTGACAGTAATCTAATTCGATGGTCATCCAATAATAACCAAGCCGCATGATCTTCCCAGCGAGGAGATGACTGGTCATGTGTGGCTCGCATATACCTTAATGGATCTCCTTCATGAGAGTATTTGCTTCTTTAGCATCTACGCACCTTAACAGGGTGGAGTCAAATGATCTTTGGTACAAAGTTTGTCCACTGAAGAAGAATTTGGTAGTCGCTTTGGCTATATATTTTCGGTCTCCGGCTTGACATCCTTCGAGAAACTCTCCTTTCAAGAGACAATTCTTAATATCATGGTACCACGGTTCTCCGTCGAATTCTTCCTCGACCAACATGCAATGGGTTGGTTCCCTGATTATGCCAATCCTTAGTGGCTCCATTTCCAATCCATCAGTTATTTGTCACATTGAAGCCAACGTAGCCAACGCTTCTGCGAACTGGTTCTGCGTTCTTGGCAAGTATTCGAATGACACATCTTTAAACTTAAGTGTCAACTCTTCAAGGTACTCATGATAAAGGATGAGATTTGCGTCTTTTGTTTTCCACTCTCCTTGTATCTGAAAGATAATGAGCATGGAATCTCCACAAACCTGCAGTTTAGGTACCTTCATGGAGATGGCTAACTGTAGGCCTAGAATGCACGCATCATATTCTGAAATGTTATTAGTACTGGAGAAAGCCAGTTTCACTGTCACCGGATAATGTTGACCTTCAAGGGATATTAGCACTGCCCTTGTGCCAACTCCTGATAGGTTGATGGCACCGTCGATGACCCATTTGTCTTCTGTTAGATTCAGAACTTAATCTTCCGTTTTTGTCTCTCCAGACGATGCGCAATTTTGAGAATTTTCTGCCAACATGTCAGCTATTGCCCTCTCTTTCACGGACTTTTGAGGAAAACTCTTGATGTCAAATTCAAACAATATCAATTTCCATTTGGTTAATCTCCCAATCAGAGTAGGCTTCTCTAGGAGATATTTGATTGGGTCATTTTCTGTCACCAGTTGAATGTGGTGGTGTAGGGTATACTGCCTCAATCTGCAAAGTACCCACACTGTTGCTATGCAAGCTCTCTCGACAGACATGTAATTCATTTCGGACGTGGTGAACTTCTTGTTCAAATAGTAAATGGCCCTCTCCTTGCCATCCATAAGGCTTGTTTGAGCAAGCAAAGCTCCCAAAGACTCTTAGTATATAGTCAAATACAAAGTTAAGAGGTGACCTGGGATTGGTGGCACAAGAACTGGCGAAGTGACATGATAATCCTTAATCTTTTGGAAGGCCTGACTACATTCCGTATCCCAAGTCACTTTCGCACCTGTCTTGAGCAGTTTGAAAATCGACTTAGTAACATCTGATAGTTGATTGATAAACCTGGCGATATAATTCAATCTCCCTAGAAGACTTCTTACTTCTTTCACTGTCGAGGGAGTTGTTAGGTTATGAATAGCTTGAATTTTCGAAGGGTCAATTTCAACGCTCTTGGTACTGACCATGAATCCAAGAAGTTTTCAAGATCTTGCCCCAAACACACACTTATTAGGGTTCAGCCTTAACTTGTACTTTCGCAGTCGGTCAAACAGCTTTCTTAGCACTCGAATGTGATCTTGTCCTTTCTTGGACTTGGCAATCATGTCATCGACATATACTTTAATCTCCTTATGAGTCATGTCATGAAATAGGGTGACCATTGCCTTGTGATAAGTTGCCCCTGCGTTCTTCAACCCAAAAGGCAAACTTTATAATAAAAATTTTCCCAAGGGGTGGTAAATGCAGTTTTCGGCTTGTCCTTCTTTTTCATGAGGATCTGATTATATCCGGAGAATCTATCCATGAATGAGAATAATTCATACCCTGCCGTACTATCCACCAGCACATCAATGTAGGGAAGTGGAAAATCATCTTTTGGACTTGCTCTATATAAGTCCCGATAATCCACACAGATCCGGACTCTGCCATCTTTTTCATAACTAAGACTATGTTCGCAATCCAATTTGAATATGGGATAGCTTCAATAAAACCAACTCTAAGAAGTTTCATCACCTCTTCTTTAATTCTATCTTCTAACTCGGCTTTCATCCGTCTGCTTCCTTACCTCACCGGTTTAACACTAGGATCGGTGAGTAATGCGTGTTCAACAATTCTGGGATCCAAACCCGACATATCAGCGTATGACCATGCAAAAATATGTTGATATTCCTTAAGTAATTATGCGAATCTGAGCTTTTTCGCTTGGGATAAATGCCCCCCAATTTTCACTTCTTTGATGTCTGCAGCATCACCCAAGTTAATGACAACTCGTTCCTCCAAAGTGGGAGGTACCGACTCTTCAAAGGCATTCCACTTTGTACGGATAGCCGCATAACCCCCATCTTCATCTTTTTCAATGTCGCAAGAATAATCACCTGGTAATCCGAGTCGCATAATAACCTGGTATGCATGTTTGAGATGATATGCCTGAAATGTCATGAGAATGGTCAATCTCTGTTTCATATAGAAATGTAATACATGGGTGTGAAAAATCTTTTCGAAAAAAGTTTCGAAGTGAACAAAATCACAAGTGGAACTAGTCCTCATATCCTTGGACGTCCTTGTTCCTCAAAAATCATTTGAAAACCAAGAATCATATGGCAAATCAGACCTCATACTTCACATATGTAAGACTAATGTCATCATTGGGCCAATTTGAGGATCCATATGTCATTAATAAAATTGCCGATGTTTTATTGGATGCAAAATGGACCGCATTACGGAATATGCTGTTTGGACCAACGATCGGAGGTCCAAAGGCATTTTCCTACATCTACTTCAAACAACAGAACTAAAAAGTGCAGAGAAATGCAGGAGATTAAGTGCAATATTAAAAATAAGGGAAATGTTTCTTTACTTAGAAGTAGTGGCATTATCATCAAGCCACTCTACGATGACGTTCACAGAATCGTCTTTGTGAAAGGGGTTCATTAGATCTGGTTCTGCTGACGGAGCTACCCCTTCTTCTGACAACCACTTGGAGTTTTTGTTGAAATATTTGTTCAGGGGGCTATTGAACATTTTAGACCGGCTTTTCCAGGCTGGAGAACTAATGAAGGAATCTTTCTGGTTTTCTGGCGTCTACGGCTCTTGCTTCTGCCTTGGCCTGATGTCTTGGAGGTAGAGTCACCGATGCGACCACCTTGATAGCCCAAGTCTATCTTATGCTTGTTGGACTTTAACTGTAGCGGAGCGCGGATCCCTTGGCCATGCTTGCCCAGACCATCTCTTGGACTGAATCCATATGCTAATAGTATCTTAGCCGGTAAAAGGTTAGCTTCAAAGATGAAAGGGGCTTTCATCTTTGCTCCTACAGGAGTGTGGACCACTGCTACAATATCTAGGGAATGGTAGCTTGCTTCTTCTTTACTTTTCAACTCAATATTGGGGATACCGCTATTCTGATAAGCGAGGAGATCAACTTCTCCATGAACGGTAACCATTTTCCCATCAATCACGAATCGCACCTTTTGAAGCAGGCTTAAGGGCACGGCCCCGGTAATGTGAATCCAGGGTCCCCTTAACAGAAATTCGAAAGTGCTCGGTAAGTCCATCACCTGAAAGTTTCTAGAAAATTTGGTCGGGCCAATGAGGACATCCAGCTCAATTTCGCTTACTACCGTCTTTCTCATCCCATCAAAAACTCTAAGAGCTGCTGTCATGCCCCGAGCTCGGCGAGCACGCGAGCATCCCACCTTCGCCGTTACCATTGATGATCTCCCAGGAACCAACGACCTCGTCAACTTACGGACCTATATGAAGCATGCAAGCGAAAGCGAGAACATCTCCATATAAAATAAAATAACACAAGATGACTTAAGACAAAAGGGTGCGCTTCCCATTAAGGTCTATCGTAGGTCAAAGGTTAAAATTCTAAACCTACAATTCATTGTACCATCCCTAAGGTCACAAAAGGTTCACAACCACTTCCTCCAATTCAGTCTTCAAATGTTAATCATGGCATCCCTCGAGTTTCCATAGTCTGGGACCTGAAAAATGTTATGCCACGACGGGGTGAGATATATAATCTCAGTAAGTCAAACCTTACCCTAAACTAGGCTATCAGTACCTCCAGACACTTTTTAAAAATAGGGTATTTTGGGATCAAAAGCTTTGGCATGGTAAAACAGAGTACTTAACAAAACTTGGCATTTCAGTACTTTCAAAACAGCTTGACTCAGTCAAGAAAGATCAAGATAACTCTAAGGGTGCGCATGAAATCTTGCCAACTTCTCAATTTCCCTGCCAGAAGCCGATCTGGCAGGGAAATTCGTTTGATAAAAATACTGCCGAAGTAGAAATTCGTTTGGTAAAAAAATTGACTTCTGGCAAGATTTTCTACTTCTGGCAAGATTTCTAACTTCTGGCAAGATTTTTGAGTGATTTTGAGAAGTAAAAAATTTTCACTTCTCCCCTTGAAAAGTCATTCTCTCGGGACCAGCCGATCGTCGGCCGTCGCCGCCGCCGGTCGTCGGCCGCCGCCGGTCGCCGCCGCCACCGGTAGCTACCGTCGCCGCCGGTCGCCGCCGCCGCCGGCCGCCGATCGCCGATTGCCGCAGCCGGTCGCCGCCGGCCGCCGCCGCCGCCGCCCGGTTTCCGCCGCCGGTCGCCGGCCGCGGCTTGCCAACGGTCGAAACATTTTTTTCATAATGTTTCGAACATCGTCTGTTTTAATTGTTATCAAACGCATTTTTCTACCAGAAATCAACTTTTGAAGCAGAAACTGAAAATTCAACTTCCACTTCAAAGCAAAAGCTGAAAAAATGACTTCCTTGCCAGAAGTCATTCTTGACTCCGGCAAGATTTCATGCGCACCCTAAGCTTTGTACAAGGGCAGGGTTTTCAATCAGAAGCAAGCACTCGACACCATCTCAAAAACATGATGCAACTTTCATTTCTTTCTCAAAAGTATCATTCCTCGAAATTTCCAGAAAATACATTCTTTTCTCTCACGCCCCTCTCTAGCCTAAATTTCAATTCATGAGGCATTTCAATTTCTCAAAAACCAGTTCTTTGATATTTCAGGAAATAGTTCTTTTCATATCCATCCATCATGGGCCACCCACTTTGGGGCTGCGAGATGACTCGGTCTCCATATGACCCGTCAGTACATATGAGACTCTCGCGTCTGGACCTAGAGATGATTCAGTCACCATACGACTCTCGACGTCCATTTTCAATCGAGATGAATCGTGTCGGTATGGGACTCTCTAGCCGCACGACCTCGTTAGGTCAAATGGGAGTAACTCCCTCCCAATACGTTGGTCAAATTATAATCCTCGGCGATCCCACATGCCATTGGCAATCCCACACGCCAGTGCACATATAATTTTTCCCGACGATCCCACACGCCTTTGGCGATCCCACACGCCTGTGCACTTAAAATTTTCTCGGCGATCCCACACGCCATTTATTCATAAGAAATTCGATTATAAAAGCCTTAGTTTTCATTAAAAAAACGCATTCATGCCTCAATTTTCAATCAGAAACGCACTCAACAAACTCAAGCATTTATCGCCTATTCAAGGCATTATTTTCAAACGTCCATCACTGGACAAAACACATTTCAAGTTCGAACATGTTTAGTAAAACACGAGCATCACTCAGCTCAACTCAAGCAAATCTCAAATTTGGTCATTCACAAGTCATCTCAAGACTCGATTGGTAAACCAATCCGCTTAATGCACTCAAATCAATGAGAATTTCCACAAAGCACGCCAAATGGCCCAACCACATGCCACAACCAGATTAAGATCCTTCAATTCAATCTCGATTTCAGAATTTTCATACCATGAACCCATTCAAGCTTAATCCATCAAAATAAGGCAGATTTGGGTTTCATCGCGCTTCTAATAGAATTAGTTCACAAAACCATTCAATTTGAGTCAAAACTCCGTCCTTTAGTAACCTAACATCCTAATAAAGGTTTAGGCATAACTCATCTCGAGCCTAGGCCAAGCAATTTCCACAAAATGCGCGACACAACATCACGGCACCAAGCTGTCCATATTGGACTTCCACGACCAGATTCAGTCCCAAATTAACTGGCATTGCTCCATCGAATTTATACGAAATCAAATTTCATAATCTTATACTTTAATATCTTATAGACACGTGGGTGAAAACGAAGCTCAATTCGGATACCGGACGACTTAGAATGATCCATTTTAAAATCGGTGCGCGATAAGGACAAATTGGTCGGTCCTATGGATTTCATGCAAACCGGCCATTAACACTCATCCAAACTCCTTCTAACTCCTCATACTCTTCACCAACATGTAATACTATGTCTTAGAGAGCCTTACCAGCAATTTCCAGGCAAGGCCACACCTCGGCGAATCTTTAAACAACTCGGTTCCCACGGTCCAGTGTAGGGGTAGAATTTGGTTCTGAGTTAAACACACCTAACAACCATTTAATCACCTCTTAACCCAAATTCCTCACAAAATTGACTTGCTAATACATCCATTTACAAGTTTAGAAGGCTCACCTAAAATTTGGAAGCAAGATAACCCTTCTAGATCTTCCAATCAGTCCGACCCTACTCGGTTCTCAGGCGAGCAGATTCTGCTCCACAGAAGCGACCTCAAAACAGCCCTCCACAGAAGCGGCCTCAAAACAGCCTTGGAAACCCGTCTAAACTCAATTAAACTTATAACCACAGCTCAGCCAACTCTAATACTATGAGTCAAGAGAGTCTCACCGAAAATTTGGAGCCATTTGAAGTCCTGAAGCCCCCAAAAACCGTCCCTCTCCAAAACCGAGTCATATTCTGATCTTTGCCCACTCAAACAGCCCTACGGGAAGAAATACTGAGCCAAATTGAGCTTATAATACCTTTTTGGAATGACAAGACGATAAGCTTTCATATGAAGGTAGTTTTACCTCAATCCAATATCGAAAGATAAAGTTATGGCCAGAACAGTGAAGCACAATTTCTCTGTCCACAAGAAAACTGCTCGGCCGAGACATCAAAGGGAGAGGAAGAAGAAAAATGAAGAGGAAAAGTGAGGGGAAGAAGGTGCAAGGCTGAAGAGGGTGGGTATGAAGCTCTCACCCAAATAATTGAGCTTAAAAATGATAAGATTGATTTAATGGGCATTTAATGCATGAGGCCTTCTTTGGTTGACACTTGGCAAGCTTCCATTGGTTGATCCCTTGACTTTGACTTCCTTTGACCATATCCACAAGCATTTTCGACAACTTCCTTGAGGGTCCCAAATGACCCTTTTGCCCTTCAAATTTTCTTAAGGCAAGGGTAATGGGTTGAGGGGCAAAACGGTAATCTGGCACTTTTCTTCCGAAACTTCGTTTTTCTGATTTTGAATGACCATTAGAGAGACGACTCGAAATCCTTTTCCAATTTTGAAATTCTTCATTTTCAATTGCCGATTTCGAGCTTCCATTTCGTGATCAACCTCTTGACGATCGCATCTTCAGTTTATCTCGAACTAACGGGCGGCTTTTGCACACGTTACGTGTATCGACCCTGTGACTCTCGTCACCCTTAGGACGACTCAAGTTACGATGGCTTTGGTTGTCATGTAACTGCGAGGGTTCATTATTAGTTCCGACGGCCTCGATCGTCTTTGATCGATTTAGGAAAACTTCCCAAATTATACATTGGTTAAGCGGCATCACCTGCACTCCAATCGTATAACGCTAGTAACAGATTCCTTAATCGTTATTCGGCCGGGCTTATTGGCTCTAAATGTTCCCTCGGCAATTCTTAAGGTCAAAGCGTCATTTCCTTTTTCGAGTCCCCTAAGTCCACGTCCATTGTCTTACGTTAGCTTTTCCCTTTTGGTTAGTCCTCTCATGATTGATCAGATTCGAGCGAAATATAACTGAAATACATTGATAGATATGTCTCATTCCATAGTCTCAAAATGGAAGGAAAATCAGAATGTCACAATTCTTTCCCCTTACAAAAATTTCATCCTTGAAATTTACAATTTCCCGATTTTCCACTTCGATGGGGGTACTGACGCCTCACCGCATCCCCACTTTTCAAAATGGTTCCTCCCATTACTTGACACTCTCATTTGTCCTTTCTGACAAAAGTTATCCTCCTCCAAGACTTGTTTCCCTTCGTCCTCAACCTGTACTTGCTTTTCTCTATTCTCTCCTAACATTCATAATATCTATCGGTGATACACCTTCGAGCATTCGAATTTTCAATTCAATTTGCCTATTAGTCCAAGGATAATACGTGCATCACACTGCAACCCTGCATTTGAAATTCCCAATCGGAAGGCTTTTCCAAAATGTCGCCTTAAATTCATGTTCCTTTCCTATCATGATCATTACCAGATCATCATGAAAACGTACTCCTTGGTGCCTCTACCATTTGGCATAATCATCCAATTCTAACGTCCTTTCATATCGTCGGGGACGCACAAATTCCATTAGCTTACCCTCGATTGTCCAAGTCGAATCATAGCCTTCTCGACTTCTCAGGCAAACTCATGATTGGGTCCTTAATAGCTCTTCCTCGATTACATTCTAGATCCTCCAATGACCAATTTAATCCACCAACTTGCAACGATTATGCTTCCCCTTCAATCCCCTTGGAGCAGTCAACATTTCCAACTCTTGCAGTTCACACAGTTGCGAGGTCTTTCCTTACACGAACAACGCTCCCGTATCCGTAAGTAATTTCATCCATCGACGTTGTTTCTCATTCAATTCCTCTCGGAAAACTACTACTCAATGTTCTTGGAGTAGTTATAGACTTGAAATCTTCTTCCACCCAAACAATGTTTCCCAAACTTTGTCGCGGGGACATTCGCAAATCAATTCCAATCATGCTCTAAGCATTCCAACTCATATGGCATTATTGTCACGGCGCATTCGCGCAGTTCGTATCAGTTTGCCATGCAACGCCTCAAATTCCCCTCTTACGCTACGTCATTATGATTCTCTTGACTCTTTTGATTCCGAACAGGAATGTCACTAACAGCGTAGTCGTTGACTTGACTCAAGCTCTCAAAGACTCATCGCGTTCATTCACCCATTTGGGTTACATCTCGTCCTGAGTCCATTTCATCAATGGAACAACTCTTGTGGGGAATCTTCCCACGATCCGTCTGTAACAATTCACCAATCTCAGGAAATTTCAACTTCCAGCAATTCACATCGACTCAGTCAATACATCACTTATTCTAATCCTCAAAGGCTCCACAGGGAGTCCATTTCTCAGAAATTTCACGACTGAGGAATCTCACCTCATTAGGTCCATAACTCGTGCTCTTCATATTCCACATATAACGAGCATCTCCTTAAAGTCCATAGGACACTTTCGCAAGTTATTCATGTTTTTCATGACTCCTTAAGTGAGTTCAATCATCGTCTCTCTAGACGGTAACAACCAACTCAATCATTCCTTGGACACCCGATCCGACTGTTATCCACCTCATTACTACCAAGTGTCGTATTATTTCAACTACCCATGGTACCATTCACCTTAGAGCTCATATCTTGGCTTTCTGCTCTCATGAGTCCCACTTGGACTCTGTAGCACTTTGCTCATTTTTGTCACTCCTCCCTGAGGAAGCATTAGTGGCTTGACCCATTGGTTTCACAACCAGTTAATGCGACCTTATCTCAATTTCGTCCATTCAACTGAACATCGACATCATCCTGGAATTCAACATTGTCTACATGACAGTTTCTCGAACTTCCCTTTCAGGAATTATTCAAGTTCTGCGTCTTCTTTCTCAGTCCAGACGCTTAACCTTAATACTAAGACAATTCGGATTTGCTCTTCCTTTCACACTAGGGTCTCTTACCCTATGAAGGAAACCATACACTTCAATGGCATTCTTTCATTTTGAATTCACCTCGTCCTTCTTATTCTATAGGACGTTAGTCTTGGAGTCTTTGTCAATAGCGATGTTCGTACTCCAGGATTCAGATACCACCATACTTGGCATTCTCCTTCCAGTGACTCAGTTACCTCAAGTGACAAAATTCGTTCTTCCTTGATCTCCACCAATTCACGTATCGAATACTCAACTTGATTACCTCAAATCACTCTGCAATTACACTCTAAGCGCTCTTTCGCTTACTCAACCATTCATTAGGATTATGAACATCTATGACTATCAAGTCCATTCACTTTCCTTTCCCTCAACGACCATCTCATGGTCCAATCGTTCTTTGAGAACGACACCCTACTCTTTAGGGGTGATAACTCGCAATGTTATTTCTTGGGATTCCGATTCAACTTCAATCAATCCCATTTTTATTCAACAAGGCCAGACAACTGGCATAACTCTTCCCTTAACTTTCCTCACGACGGAAGAAACAAAATATCAATCTCTTATTACGAGCCTTACTCCAAAGTAATAGCCATTTCTCACAGGCACGTTCCATGTTCCATAATGAGCATATCTTTGCTTGTAATCCTTAAGCAAGAGTTCTCTTATTCATAGGTCTTCCGATCATTCTCTTCTTTTACTAAGTCTTATTACTTTTCCTCAAAATCAGGAACAACAACTAGCCACAAGGCTTTCAAATTCCAATCCACTTAGGAACTTTACGTCTCATTCAAAGGTCACTGACCATTCTTAGTACACTTAAGCGACCTCGAGAACTCTGTCTCACATTGGTCGATCATCCTCAAATTCTCATAGAATTATCAAAATTCGGGCAACCTTTGTTCTCGAACAATCTTAGGAAGGTACTTCCATTGAACAACTCAGCGAAGGCGATCCAAACAGATACCATGCCTTCAAAGAAAACTTCTTCCTTTGGTGACCTTTCACCAATCATCAATAGCCTCTTAAGGCTAGGAACTGTCAGGGTCACTTTCTTTCTTCAGTGTACCCAAAACCTCTAAGGTTTCCTTTCCAAGTTCTCAATCCAAAGAAAGGCAGTTTCGGGATCATCGTTTCCATCGAACCTCAGTCGATCTCGACCTCATGATTCACTTCACAAGTTATTCAAAGTTCTCGTGGTTCTTTTCCACATTCCCCATTTAAGAACGAATAGTCTTAGAGTCACATTTCTCATGACTTCTATCACTTAATTTATCAATACCAGCATCAGTCACATTAGTGACTTGGGCAACAATGGCAGCTCATTCTTAGGTCTTCTCACACCTTTTAGATTCCTATTTCCATTCAAGGTTTTCATGACGCCATTAGCCCTTGGATCTCATACAATTCACAAACTCGAGCCAAATGCTCCTTAAATGCCTTTACTCCTTCGGCCCAACCTTACTAGGTTCTCGTGACATTCGAGTCACTATAATTCCCTCCATGAATTAATGACCTAAGTCATTCATCCAGATCTAGTAGTCTTAGGCTGCTCATCTTATCATCTATCACAAGCAATCTACCATCCGGTGGTTCTAAACAAATCCTCAATCAATCGCCAATTATTCAGAGATTTTAAATCATCATTCACCAGTATCCACTCATCAAGCTAGCCTCAACTAGGCAATTCCTCAACTAGTCGCCATCTATTAGGCAAACTCTTGAATCACAACTCACTAGGTCAAGTGCTCGCACCATAAGTCCAGACGTATCTGCGACTTAGCAATAACTAAACAGGCTTTCTCACATTAAAAAAAAAAACATCAACCAACGGCATTCAATGCCAAGACTCGCCATACAGGCCAAACACAAGCGTCAATTTTCTTTTTCAAACAACACCCACTGCCATGTACGAAGCTCCTAACCATGCCAATAACATATGCCATGCAATTTTAAAAATTTACCTTGAGGGACACTTCAGTGCAATACATCTCTTAACCAAAATCAGACTCAACCCGATACCTAAACTCTCTCTTTCAATTTATGACTTGGGTCATTCTTGCCTCCTTACTATCTTAGAAGCCTGCCAGGAGCCGCTCCTTGTCCGAACCTTTCTGTCTCGGCGTACACTCCTCACCCTCATCAGACCTAGTCATTGCAGGTTGTCCCAAGTCATACATCTGCGAAGAGAGTCCCGTTCTACACATCCCATAACATGCTTCATTACGGTTTATAGGTATCCCATCAACTTGTCCCATACCAAGCGACGGTTTATCAAGTCTAATAATGACAAGCTCATGCATTCACCTTCCTCAACTTTCATTTTAACGCCATAAACGCATGCACTAAATGAGCGTCCTCAATACTCGTCACACCACATTCGTTTCCAGATCAGTTCTTATTCGTAGAAGGTTTCTAATTTCCACAAAGGACCATCACATAACACAGATCAATTACCTATGTTCCACCATATACCTCGAGGCCACAATCACGATCATGAAATCCAATCGATCATTTACCCATAAGCAATCCTCTATTAGCCCCAAGCACCATTATGACCTCAAAATCCACACTTAAAACTCCCCAATTTTCGCTTACTTCGTTATGAACCTAAATAATATCACCACCCAAGATCATCGATCAAATTCGACGCTAGGACCATTAGAATACCACACAAGTTCAAGCCTATAATCCTCAAGATTCAGTGATCATTGCTTAATCCTATAGGTTTCACTATCTAATTGTCCCTAAGTCATCACTCCTTATCACTCCAAACCTCAATCACACTGGATCGAGCTGACCTTGCTCTAATACCAACCAAACGGGGATGTCACACCCCGAGCTCGGCGAGCACGTGAGCGTCCCACCTTCGCCGTTACCATTGATGATCTCCTTTGAACTAACGGCCTCATCAACTTACGGACCTATATGAAGCATGCAAGCGAAAGCGAGAACATCTCCATATAAAATAAAACAACACAAGATGACTTAAGACAAAAGAGTGCGCTTCCCATTAAGGTCTATCGTAGGTCAAAGGTTAAAATTCTAAACCCACAATTCATTGTACCATCCCTAAGGTCACAAAAGGTTCACAACCACTTCCTCCAATTCAGTCTTCAAATGTCAATCATGCATTCCTCGAGTTTCCATAGTCTGGGACCTGAAAAATATTATCCCACGAAGGGGTGAGATATATAATCTCAGTAAGTCAAACCTAACCCTAAACTAGGCTATTAATACCTCCAGACACTTTTTAAAACACATGGTATTTTAGGATCAAAAGCTTTGGCATGGTAAAACATGGTACTTGACAAAACTTGGCATTTCCGTACTTTCAAAACAGCTTGACTCAGACAAGAAAGATCAAGATAACTCTAAGCTTTGTACAATGGCAGGGTTTTCAATCAGAAGCAAACACTCGACACCATCTCAAAAACATGAGGCAACTTTCATTTCTTTCTCAAAAGTATCATTCCTCGAAATTTCCAGAAAACACATTCTTTTCTCTCACGCCCCTCTCTGGGCTAAATTTCAATTCATGAGGCATTTCAATTTCTCAAAAATCAGTTCTTTGATATTTCAGGAAATAATTCTTTCCATATCCGCCCATCATGGGCCACCCACTTTGGGGTTGCGAGATGATTCGGTCTCCATATGACCCGTCAGTACATATCAGACTCTCGCGTCCGGACCTAGAGATAATTCAGTCACCATACGACTCTCGACGCCCATTTTCAATCAAGATGAATCGTGTCGGTATGGGACTCTCTAGCCGCACGACATCGTCAGGTCAAATGGGAGTAACTCCCTCCCAATACGTTGGCCAAATTAAAATCCTCGGCGATCCCACACGCCATTGGTGATCCCACACGCCAGTGCACATATAATTTTTCCCGGCGATCCCACACGCCCTTGGCGATCCCACACACCTGTGCACTTAAGATTTTCTCAACGATCCCACACGCCATTTATTCATAAGAAATTCGGTTATAAAAGCCTCGATTTTCATTAGAAAACGCATTCATGCCTCAATTTTCAATCAGAAACGCACTCAACAAACTCAAGCATTTATCGCCTATTCAAGGCATTCTTTTCAAACGTCCATCACTGGACAAAACACATTTCAAGTTCGAACATGTTTAGTAAAACACGAGCATCACTCGGCTCAACTCTAGAAAATCTCAAATTTGGTCATTCACAAGTCATCTCAAAACTCGATTGGTAAACCAATCCACATCATGCACTCAAATCAATGAGAATTTCCATAAAGCACGCCAAATGGCCCAACCACATGCCATAACCAGATTATGACCCCTCAATTCAATCTCGATTTTAGAATGTTCATATCATGAACCCATTCAAGCTTAATCCACAAAATAGAGCAGATTTGGGTTTCCTTGCGCCTCTCACAGAATTAGTTCATAAAACCATTCAATTTGAGTCAAAACTCCATCCTTTAGTAACCTAACATCCTAATAAAGGTTTAGCCATAACTTACCTCGAGCCTAGGCCAAGCAATTTCCACAAAACGCGCGACACAACGTCGCGGCACCAAGCTATCCATATTGGCCTTCCACGACCAGATTCAGTCCCAAATAAACTGGCATTGCTCCATCAAATTTCTATGAAATAAAATTCATAATCTTATACTTCAACATATTATAGACGCGTGGGTGAAAATGGAGCTCAATTCGGATACCGGACGGCTTAGAACGACCCATTTTAAAATCAGTGCGCGACAAGGACAGATTGGTCGGTCCTATGGATTTCATGCAAACCGGCCATTAAAACGCATCCAAACTCCTTTCTAACTCCTCATACTCTTTACCAACATGTAATACTATGTCTTAGAGAGCCTTACCAACAATTTCCGGGCAAGATGACACCTCGACAAATCGTTAAACGACTCGGTTCCCACGGCCCAGTGTAGGGGCAGAATTCGGTTATGAGTTAAACACACCCAACAACCATTTAATCACCTCTTAACCCAAATTCCTCACAAAATCTACTTGTCAATACATCCATTTACAAGTTTAGAAGGCTCACCGTAAATTTGGGAGAAAGATAACCCTTCTAGATCTTCCAATCGGTCCAATCCTACTCGGTTCTCAGGCGAGCAGATTCTGCTCCACAGAAGCTACCTCAAAACAGCCATGGAAACCCATCTAAACACAATTAAAATTATAACCATAGCTCAGCCAACTCTAATACTATGAGTCAAGAGAGTCTCACCGAAAATATGGAGCCATTTGAAGTCTTGAGGCCCCCAAAAATCGTCCCTCTCCAAAATCGAGTCATATTCTGATCTTTGCCCACTCAAACAGACCTACGGGAAGAAATACTTGGCCAAATTGAGCTTATAATACTTTTTTGGAACGACAAGACATTAAGTTTTCATATGAAGGTAGTTTTACCTCAATCCAATATCGAAAGACAAAGTTGTGGCCAGAACAGTGAAGCAGTTTTTCTCTGTCCGCAAGAAAACTACTCGGTCAAGACACCAAAGGGAGAGGAAGAAGAAAAATGAAGAGGAAAAGTGAGGGGAAGAAGGTGCACGGCTGAAGAGGGTGGGTATGAAGCTCTCACCCAAATAATTGAGCTTAAAAATGATAAGAATGATTTAATGGGCATTTAATGCATGAGGCCTTCTTTGGTTGACACTTGGCAAGCTTCCATTGGTTGATCCCTTGACTTTGACTTCCTTTGACCCTATCCACAAGAATTTTCGGCAGCTTTTTTATGGGATCTCAAATGACTCTTTTGCCCTTCAAATTTTCTTAAGGCAAAGGTAATGGGTTGAAGGGCAAAACGGTAATCTAGCACTTTTCGTCCGAAACTTTATTTTTCTGATTTTGAATGACCATCGGCGAGGCGACATCAAATCCTTTTATAATTTTACAATTCTTCATTTCCAATTGTCGATTTCGAGCTTTCATTTCGTGATCAACCTCTCGACGATCGTATCTTCCGTTTATCTCGAACTAGCGGGCGGCTTTTGCAGACGTTATGTGTATTGACCCTGTGACTCTCGTCACCCTTAGGACGACTCAAGTTACGATGGCTTTGGTTGTCATGTAACTGCGAGGGTTCATTACTAGTTCCGACGGCCTCGATCGTCTTTGATCGATTTAGGAAAACTTCGCAAATTATACATTAGTTAAGCGGCATCACCCGCGCTCCAATTGTATAACACTAGTAACGGATTCCTTAATCATTATTCGACCGGCCTTATTGGCTTTAAATGTTCCCTCGGCAATCCTTATGGTCAAAGCGTCATTTTCTTTTTCGGGTCCCCTTAGGTCCACGTCCATTGTCATACGTTAGCCTTTCCCTTTTGGTTAGTCCTCTCAAGATTGATTAGATCCGAGCGAAACATAACTGAAATACATCGATAGATATGTCTCATTCCATAGTCTCAAAATGGCAGGAAATTTAGAATGTCACAACTGCCTTGGAGGTTGAATAATTTCTTCTTTAATGCCCAAACTTCTTAGTGTGGCCATAGGGCAGATGTTAAAAGCAGATCCGTTGTCGATTAACACATGTGCTACTCTTTTCCCGTTGTAGTGTGCAGTGATGTATAAGGCCTTGTTGTGCCCTCTTCCTTCTATGGGAAAGTCCTCGTCCGAGAAACTCAATTGGTCTTTTAGAAGGATTGCCTCTACAAAGCCCCATAGCTGTACATCGTTGATAGTTTTAGGGACATGTACTTCATTCAGTATCTTTAACAGCGCATCTTTATATTTCTCCGAGTTGATGAATAAATCTAACAGAGATATTTGGGCCGGCATCTTCTTTAACTGTTCTATTACCTCGAACTCGCTGGTTTTAACGATGAATAGCTTTGCCACATCTTCTTTCGAAACCTCCTTCTTTTCTGATTCACCTTCTCTCGGGGCTTAGAATTGTCCAGACCTCATTACAGCTCCAATTTCGCTCGTCCTATAATTCCAAGGGACTGCCTTAGGATCGTACTCCTCCCTAGGGGGAACTTTTATGGTGACCGTGTCAGGCCAGATGCCGCTGTGTGACATTCTGAATTTTCGACACCTCGGGGCTAATGACATAGATTGGAAGCTCGAAATTGGCAATTGGAAATGAAGAATTCTAACATTGGATTGGAATTTGACGTCGCCTCGTCAATGGTCATTCAAAATAGGAAAAATGAAGTTTCGGACGGAAAGCGCCAAATGACCATTTTGCCCCTCGACTCTTGCCCTTGCCTTAAGAAGTTTAAAAGGACAATTTGGTCATTTAGACCCCCAATGGCTGTCGAAAATGAGAAGACTAGTGGTCAAAAGAAGTCAATGGTGGACCAAAACTCTTCTAGAAGCTTGCCAAGTGTCATTTGGTGGTGAAACCAATTATTTGGGGTGACACCAATTATTTATGGAAGACTCTTTCTCTCTCTCTCTCTCTCTCTTCATTTTGGTCGGCCAAAACTCTCTCTCTTCTTCTTCTTCTTCTCCTTTTTCCTCTCTCGACCGAGAAGCCCTCTCGCGGACAAACAAAAAGTGGTTCACTATTCCGGCCATAACTTTTTCGTCCGATATTGGATTGAGGTAAAACCACCTCCATCTGAAATCTTATCGTCTTTCCGTTCCAACAAGGTATTATGAGCTTAATTTGGCCAAGCCATTCATCCCATAGGTCGGTTTGAGTGAGCAAAGGTCATATTGAAGGCATAATCTGACTGGTTTTGGGAGAAAAGCTGTTTCATGGGCTTTAAGGCTTCAAATGACTCCAAATTTTCTGTGAGATATCCTACACTCATAGTACTTGAGTTCATTGAGCATAGATGGTAATTTTATTGGAGATTTAAGGTAATTTCATGACTGATTTGAAGGGGGTTCTCATCGAGCAGATTCTGACCGCCGAACCGCCATGAGAAAACGAGCTGATCGAAGGACTTTAATGCGTTATTTTGCTTCCAAATTCTCGGTGAGCATATTAAACAAGTAGATTAAGGTTTTGGCAAGATGATTTCATGATGAATTGAAGTTTAGAGTTGGAATTGTGGGCTGTTATGCATGCTTCGTTGAGGACCGGTTCTGCCCTGTTAAGGTTCTGTGGAAGCCGAGAACTTTGAGGCTTAGAAAGGGTGTAGTCTTGTTGTTAAGTTATCGTTAAGGCACCCTAGGATGTTAATTGATATGTTGATAGGGTGTACACTTGGTGAAATAGAGATTGGAAGAGTTTTAAGGGCTGTTGAGATGAAAAACGTGAAGTACCGACCGATTTGTCCATAACGCGCACCGATTTTGAATGGAGTCATTCTAAGTCGTCTGGTATCCGAATTGAGCTTCGTTTTCACCCACATGTCCTTAAGATCTTGAAGTTTAAGACTCTAGAATTTTTTTCTCACAAATTTAGTAAAAAAATTACAATTTTCGTGAGACTGAACCTGGTTGTAGGGGCTCAAATTGGGCAGTTTTGGTGAATTGAGACTTTAGATGACTTGCCTTGATAGAACGACAATTGGCATGCTTAGGGGCATTGAATTAACATTGTGACGGCTTGAGGATAAGGTGTTGTGTGTGAAATTGAGATATTTGTGCAAGGGAATTGAGAATCGAATGAGTTTTGATGTGAAATTGGTGAAATTCTCTAGGACCGTGCGTGATCCTTGTTGGCCGAGAGCTTGCTGAGCTAGGTAGCTCATTTGGATGGAATATGCTAGCTTGATTAAAGAGGTAAGTATTCTTTAAACTTTTACTTGAACACTAGGACGCTACTGGATAGATTGGTTGGATGAATTGATTGATTGGTAAAGCTTGTGGCTTAAATTGTTTGATGCAATCGTGTGATGGTTATTTTATGCTAGAATGCCCTGAGATATCAACTGGCTTGTATTCCCTGGGATATCATTTGGCTTGAATGCCCATGTGAATTACATCGCGGCTTAGAGCCCTGGCGATGAGTGAATAAATTGGCTATGATGCCCTGTGATGTATTGGGCTATAGTGCCCTAGTGATCAATTGGCTTGTAGCCCCGGAGATCGCATTGGCTATGAGCCCCAGTAATAACGATACCGATTGGCTTGTAGCCTCGGTGGTATCGAGTGGCTGTGAGCCCCTGTAATAACAATTAGCTGTGAGCTCCAGAGGTACCGATTGGCTTGTAGCCCCGGTGGTACCAATTGGCTATGTGCCTTGATGATATCGATTAGCTTGTAGCCCCGGTGATATCAATTGGCCAGAGTGCCTAGAGAAGTACATCGCGGCTTGGAGCCCTGGCGATGATTGAATAAATATATCGCGGCTTGTAGCCCTGGCGATACATCGCGGCTTGGCGCCCTAGCGATGATTGAATAAAATGTCACTTTTATTGACTTGTGAGATTGTGTATTTAATATATGCGAATGTGTGAAGCTTGGATCCCATAGTATGTGATGTGCTTGATGGTGTTTTTCTTTATATCAAGTGCCAAAAGAAAGTGATATTGAAATGCTATATGCTAATGCCTTGATGAGCTTTTGTATATTGCTTTGTGGTGTAATCTGGTGGGACTAGTGGTCAGGTCTAGGTTTAGGGTTTGCTTACTGAGATTTATATCTCACCCCGTTGGGGATTAACATTTTTAGGTTCCAGGCGATGAAGCATTAGTTTGCCAAGGATTGGCATTCGAGGGAGTAATTAGTGAATGATTATAAGATATTTTGTGAACTTAGGGATTGTAATTGTTTTTGTGGATCAGGAATTGAACCCTTGGTATTGACTACTGTAACCCCTGATGTACATTTATTCATATTAGAAGTGTACCATGTTCCTGTCCCAAGTCATCTTGTTGTTTTTATGAGTGGAGTTGTTTCTCGCTTCCATACCTTTAATGGATAGTGAAGATTAAAGGCCGATGAGTCTTGGGTAGCTGTTAATGAATGGCACGGCCTTGGTGGGATGTTCGCGGACCAAACGGGTCGGGGCGTGACACGCTGCTTCTGTTTCCTCGTCTGTTTCGTCAATTGGTAAACTAATTATGACGAGTTTCATTGGGCAATCTTCTTTCTGTCTTAGACTGTCGATCTCATCTAGCTTGATTATTACTGTCATCGAGGCTTCGACCATCCCTACAATATCGCCAAAACCTCTTGAATTGTCCTCAAACTTGGACTGAAGATATTTCCTATCAACATCAGATTCGAAAGGAGTTAAAAGACTTAGCCGCTCTCTCACTTCATCGAACAGTTCATTCACATCTTGCCATTGAGCCCATAATTCCTCCATTCGGGAATTCCAATTTTGAATTTGAGAGTATTGCTCTACGCCAGATGCATCACTTACAGCCTGAAAGGGATTAGAAGTCGTTAATTGCAGTGACACATCTTTCATCTCGCACGAGAAGTTATTCACTTGTTCTTCAATGCGTAAAAACTGTGACAGTCCACATCCTTGGGGCGCTGGTGTAGCTTTGTTGTCTTCGACTTTCGGTTGGACAGGATCATCCAAACCACCCCATCCATCGGGTACGATGTTCTCAATTCTTTGAAAGAAACTGGGGGGGGGTAGAGTATTTAACCTTGAAGTTATACTTCCCAGAGTCCTCGCCCAGGTTATCTACTTTTTCACCTCTTTCTAGGGCTTCAGCCGCAAACTTGTGATCGGCCAGACGTCTCTTGGTGATCTCTCGCTCATCCTCGTCGAGCTCTTCTTCCGGTTTAGTGATCAATGCAACGTCATCTACCAGGCTCTCATGAGGAACACTCCACGTATTTCCTCGCTCAGTTTCAACCACAAATTGATTCCACTCTAGGATCACATAGGCCTTAGTTCCTTCAAACGATTCGTCAGTAACTCCTGCCATTATCCCTAGGCTCATCATCTTGGCGATGCATAGCTTCTTTCTTTCGATTGATACATCCCTTTCCTTTGGATATGACGAAGCGATTACCAGAATATCGGTCAGTTTGGATACGTTCACCTTCAGCTCTAGGCGATTTTCTTCCTCATCAGTGAAGATCACACCAATTGCTTGGTGGTTAGGAAGTGGATTTTCTTGTACATTTGGAGTTACATCATCAAACTTCAAAATTTGACTGTCAATGAGAGCTGGAACCTTCAACTTTAGGATGTAGCAGTTGTCTATAATGCGTCCTCTTTCACCCATATGATAGGTACAAGTTTGGCTTCCGTCGAAACCAGGGTATCTTGCCGGATTTGCTCTAGGAGGTTCCTTTGCCACCAAGTGCTGCTCTAATAACATCGAGAGCAATTTGGATAACGGTCTCAGGAGTTGGGAAAATTGCTTTTGATGCTGTTTCTTCCTTGGTCCTGCCCTTTAGACACTGACCGTGATGATCCTTCCTTAGCTTGGTTGGAGTTAATGAACATCTTGGGCTTAAGGGAATCGGGTACAAAGGCTATATCAACTCCAGCCTCTCTTTCCTTTCTTGGGGGATATTGCCTTCTTGTTGAAGTTTCAGGCGGCCTCCTTTCTCTCAAAGTACACTCCAACCTTTCTGCCATATTTATCAAGTGTGTAAAGGTTTGGCATCTTAAGGTATTTAGCCTATCTAAATATTCATATGAAAGTGCCTTTAGAAATAGGTCGATCAAATCGTCTTCAAGGATTGATGGCTTTATTTGGGTTGCCAAAGCTCGCCACCTTTGGGCATATGTTCTAATCGTTTCGTTCTTTCCTTCATGGTTCGTAATAAATCTTCCCTCGTCGGGGCAATAGCTGTGTTGAACTTATATTGCCTGAGGAAATCCTCAGCAAGATCTTCCCATCCATCGTAATCGTCAAGGTCCAACTCAATAAACCAAGCCAGAGCGGCGCCAGCCAAACTCTCATGGAAAATATTCATCAACAGCGGAATGTAATCTGAATAGTGCATCATCTTACGCAAATAATACTTGAGGTGAACATGAGGACAGCTTGTCCCATTGTACTTTCTTACAAAGTCTGGTTCTTTGTAGTCAAGAGGAGTCTCCACTTTGGCGAAATGAGATATTTTGTCAAAACGAACCAGTTCATAGCCCTGACTACTCAAACATTCCTCAATTTTGGCTATTCTTTTAGCCTCGGCTTCAGTTTTCACTGCCTGTTTTCCCTTTTCCTCCCTCTCGAGGTTAATGACAACATTGGGAGTCTTTGGTCGCCACTGAACATTCGACACATGACTATCTTCTACGACATGTTGGGCACCTTCAGCTGTCCCTTTGTCAGTCGTATTGGGCATCGAGGGTTGACCTGAGTCGTTCAGGTTAAGTAATGTTGCTTGTCTGGCTTAATAGGTTTCTAGCATTGCCTTTATCTCAGCCATCATAGTAGTCATAGTAGTCATTTGAGTCTCCGGCATGCCTACTCGCGGAGTCAACTCTTGTTGTTCCATTCTTGTCTTGGTCGAGTGCGAAAACGATGTTTAGGTAGTTCCATGATTACAGAGTACCTGTTTATTTGAAAATAACAAGTAAGTACATTTTCAAGATAGATAAGGAAAATACTAAATTCCTTCAATTTCATGTTTTCCAATGATTAATGAGAAAAATGACTACCTTGTGAGCCTTAGTCTCACATGAACAGTTCTTTCAATCGTTCACCAAGAGAATTCAAGAAATTAAAAGAAGTATAATCCATGACGATAGTTTTTTATGTATCGACAAAACATGCCTTCGCGCACACATATGCAAAAAGTAACATTTATTATAAATGAATATTCAAATGCTAAGGAACATCATAATGTTCACATATCCTACACTTGACAGAATTGTCCTATCCAAGTCCAGGGCGCTTGGGGCTAAAGGTGCCCTCAACGTCCCAGTAGAGATCAAGTCCCTCAGTCTGAGACTCCTCATCTCCAGAATATGGAGGCGATCCCATATCTTCAGGTATATACGGCTCTACTCCAGACATGTACGTCACGATGTATTTTGGTACGTAAGGCTCGACAAAGCTACGTCTGGCCGCCTCAAAGTATCGAATGTATTATACGGAAGCCCTATGAGTATTCATCTCAAGAGTCATGTCATCTGGCCACTTTATTTCTTTAGTCTGGGATTCTTTCAAAGAGCGTATGATAACCTTCACCTTCTCTTCGAACTGCTTCTTCTTCTCGCCTATGAGAATTTCTTTGGGCATGTCGAACGAAAAGACATTTGGTCGGGGTGCTAGAGGGATCTCCTGCAGTGCCCTGAATTGCTGGATAACCCTTCTTGGGTAGTATGCGGTGGCACATGTGAATCCTAACAATGGGACTGGGTCTTCATCGTTACATGCGAGTCTGACTTTTCCCAACGTTAGTAGCCTAAGCCGCCATCGGAGTTGTTCAGGTTTCAGGGTCCTAAGAAACTCTTTCCACTCTTTGAAATTGAACTTAGGGATACGTGTGTGGGTTCAGATGAAAGTTCTAAGGGGATGGATATCGGAGCTAATCTCAGTGAAACCCATGCGGATATGAAATTGCTTGATATGAGATGTGAACCACAGGTATATGAGACTACTAAAGGCTCTAAAGATTCCCTTATTTTCTTTTCGAAAACGATTAAGGAAAAGAACGGTTTCGGCCAGGATAAGGTTGGAATAGTCCCACCCATAGCAAACTTGTTTGACTACTACGGCCATGATAGGGTCAAATGTGACAGACGAAATGAGGAATAGCACAAAGCTAAAGAATGCCAAGACAAAAGCTCTACCTGACTTAGTTCCTTTGCTAGTAAGGAGGTTAGGAAACCTATTTAGGAAAAAGGATAGGGAAACCCGCCCAGAATTACTTTTGGCGTTTGCTTTGATTTCATTGTGGCTTGTATCAAGGAATTCAGCTAGTTGACTCAAATGCTCAAATCTTATAGGAGGTTGGACTATCAAGTGAGTGAACTCAGCTCCAATGGCGGCGCTATACTCTTCAAGGGTAGGAGTGATCTCCAATCCTTCCATGCGGAACGTCGCGGTGGTAGGGTCCCAATAAAGCGCCATGGCTTGGATGAAGGCAGGTGGACTTTCAATCTTCAACAGATCCAACAGATATCCTAGTCGCGATCTGGCGTACTTCTAACTGGCTTCACCCATGCTGTCCCACCAAGCTAGGAGCTCAGCCCGAGGGACTTTGAATACTTGGATGCCATTCTTTCCCATCATATCTAAAATATGCTTTAACCATGTGATTATGCAAATGTCATGAAATATGCATTAACCGATTTAATTGCATATTCTAGTTAATGAAATGGAAATTAGAATCCCTTTCAGGTGTGAAAGACCCGACTCGAGGTCCAATTTGAATTTCAAGCAAGTGAATTATGCAATTAATCAGAATCATCCAGTGACTAAAGGAAATAACGTCACATTCCATTGATCAAACATCAAATGGGAGTATAGTAAAGTAAATTCCTTATTGTAAGAGGGTCCATCAAGAAAGAGAGGTAGAGAGGAATCTCAAAAAAAGGGGGGAGATACCAATCAGCCTTATTTTAAAACAAGAAAGCCAAAAAAGACCGATGGAATGTGGGATCTAGACTATCCCTCCCCAAAATCTAATCTCCTTCATAATAGTAGTCAATTGGGGGTTCCTCCTCGATGGCATCTTCATCTTGCCCCTCTTCCGGATACAGCTCGGTGATCAGGATTGCTTCCCTAGTTGAGCATCCCTCAGAGTGTGGAGGGTAGTCTTCGGTAGGCCGGTTGAGATGATTTAGCTCCTCTGGCCATTCTCTCATCCATGGTGTAATGACTTCAGGGGCCCTTTCTACTTTCTTGGGTTTTATTTTCTCGAGTATGATGCGTTTCGGCTTTGTCTTGACGGCGGAACGTCTCCTCTTTCCTCAAAGGGTTAACATTGGTCTATTTTCCCTAGCTTGATGTTTAGCTTTTCGGCGAGCATATGCTTCTCTAGCTAGACGGTTGCGATATTGTCTTTTCATCTTCATGTAATCCTTGAACATTTCGTCCGCCTGCCGCTTGAATCTGAGGTTATCGACATAGTAGCGAGTCTGACAATCTAGTGAGTCTGACAATCTTCAACGTATCCCAACTTGTGCCCAGTAAGTTCTCGGCCATGTATGAATCTTGTAAAGTGGAGCCTGGTGTTCAGCCCGGGTCGAGTTACCTTTCTCAGATATTCAAAGGTCACTAACTCAGTTGAACACTTAGGAAACAGCGATATCCTTTCCCCTATCATTGTCATTTTAATTAGTTACTTGGATGATTTCAAAATGTATGCCATGCATGTAAGTGGTATGCAACATGTAACCATAATACAGAACAGATATAGGAAAGTACAGCAGGTAGTAAATGCCTTACCAACCTCAAACCCTAGGGAATATCAAACGTTCCCTTGTAACCATGAGTGGCTTTAGGTATACCAACCATCCACAGACATGCGCATGAGACAAATGGGGGGTATACTCTAAAAATCGAAAATCAGGTGAGGAACCTATGGCTCAGGCTCTCACGATCCAAATATGGCAGATTCCTCCCTAAGAGTACCAACGCAAGAGGGCTAGATATTGTTGACACCTGATTTTTAACCAAGTCTTTTTGCAGTTATATTTTGAAAAATCACAAAAAATTCACAAAATGTCAAAAAATTACAAAATCAACTTTGGTGGTCTTGGCCAAGCCCAAGGAACCATTCTTGACCAAAAATAATTTTTCATATTTTTCACATTTTTTAGTATTTTTTAGAAAATAGAAAAATACTCAAAAAATCAAGAAAAATAGCATTTGAGGTCACAAAAATATAAAAAAATAGCCAATATTTTTCTTTTTAATCTCTTGCATTTTTGACCTCACAAAAAATCCAAAATCAGATTCAATTATAGGTGTTCCTTTGTAACCTGTACTATTGAATCTGAGAAAAAAATATCAATTGAGTTTTTTTAATTTGCAATTTTAGCATTTTCTAGGATCTTGACATTCAATCTAATTGTCCCCTATTTCAATTTGACCTAATTGTTCGGACAAATTGCTTAATTGCAAACATAATTGCATTTTAGTCCTTGAATTTGGGCATAATTGAAATTACTTTCAATTCAAGGGCTATCATTACAAATTGAAAATGCTGCCCAATGGATTTCACCACTCTAAATCAATTGGCATAGGTGATTTGGCCCAATTTGGTCATTTGAACCCTCAATTACACGATCCCCAATTTCCAATTAAATGGGAATTTGGGGGTTTTATAGAAATTGATGAAAACTTTTGGGCAAAACCACATTTTTAGGTAAAATCCATGCTCTAGATTCGATTCTGAGGTTCAATTGTAAAATTTTCCCATTAATTTAAGTTTAATTGGGAAAATGGTAAGTCAGAATCGGTTCGGACCGGTCGAACCGGTCTGCTACAGTATCGTCTTCTTCCTCGCACAAACGAATAGTCCTTAGCTCAGTTTTGATAAAGAAATTGAAGGGCAATTCGCGACTAATTGAAAGGGGAAAGGTGGGCGTCTTGTCCCTTACTTCAATACCTTTCGATCAAGACCGGCCGCAAGGCAAATGGCCGCCGGACGAGCTCCGGCGAGGTTAGTCAAACCTGTACACCTGTAAAAGTCAACGAACATCAAACGCAGGAAAAATTCATGTCAAATTCGCGTGAAATGAAGCTCTCCGGAGAACCAAACGGAGTTGGACGGAAAACCCATCGTCCCCGACGCCGTTTAGGCCTAAATGCACATGGCCTCACGTGCAATTAAGGCCGTTACACCACCTCGTTGCGGCGCCAAAATGCCCAAGAGCTATATAAGCTCATGGTCGCTTTCTGTTGAAGGGGAGAGCGAATTCAGTTGAAAAAGAAGAAACAGAATCAAGGGAAAGAGAGAGAACAAGAGAGAGAGAGCTCCCCTCCATCGCCATTGTCGAGGGTAGAGCTCGGATTTGCAGAGCGCTGGTCAGGCCTTCTCAGGCCAAACCAAAGCTCTTCAAGGTCGACAAGAATATGCTCAAGCCCCCAGGAAGCAATCGCCATCGACCGCGCAGCCCAAAACTGCTAGAACAGGTAATCCCGAACTTCGAGCTCAAGCTCTGGTCTTCAATGGCGAACCCTGATTTCGGTTTCAATCTTTGCGATTCCCGTGTGCGTTTCATCCCTTAGACATCACTGACCATCGCTGCATCTTGGTTTTGCATTGACTTTGCTTGAACAACTCGAATAGAGTCTTCGAATTTAGCTTCCATAGCCGACCACTGTTCATCCCTGCCTAGCCCAATCTAGGCCGAGCGAGCTCGATCGGAGCTCGAGGTGAGTTTTCTGAACCTCCACTGGCACTGTTTTGTGATTGAAATGCCACGATTTTAGATAAATCACGCGATCGAACTCCCATGGCCGTACTCGGTACTTTGCATGATTCTTGCAATTCTGTGAATTAGATGTCGCGATTGTTAGATATGTTAAAATAGAGGTTATTGCGAGTCGATTGCCGCCGGTCTCGCTCCAATCCGTCAAGATTCCACTGTTAGATCAGCACCGGAGAAGCTCAGTCGTCCATTCTGCCAGAGTCGCGAGGTTGAAGACGAAGCTGACGTGGCGTGGTCAACCGGTCAAACCCTTAGGTGGCAGTAGGCCATTGGTCCACGTGGATGTCGAGTCAGCTCGACCTTTAGTTTGTTAAGACGAGTCAGTGTTAGATCGGACGGTCTAGGTTAATCGAGTCTAATAAATAATAGCCGTCCGATTAGTAAATAGGATTAACTGAAAATGATTTTAATCAAAAAATCAATCAGAACAACAAACGGTGCCGTTTTGATAAAGGACCAGGCGACGTCGTTTTGGGTTAATGAGAATAGACGGTCCTGATCAAATCCCATGTTCTAATCGTGGCCGTAGGTCTTAATAGGTCAATCGGACGGTTCCGGTCGAGTCTCTAATCAATCAGAGCCGTAAGATTTAGTAATCAGAGCCAACGATCGTGGATTAGCCACGTGGTCCATCAGGGACCGTCGGATCAGATTAGGATAATTCGAAAGATAAAAAAATACGACGCGGCGTCGTTTTGGAGCCGTGGTCCGCGCGGGTCCGGGTCTGGGCCGGGTTCCGACCCAAGTGAGTAGGGTCGACTCGGCCCGAATAACATTTTTTTTATAAAAAAATCGAAAAATGATTTTTAAAAATAAAAAAAAATCAGAAAAATCCTGAAAATTCTCAAAAAATGGAAAATGGATTGGATTGATAGCCAATCCTATTTCCCCCATCTTTTGACTTCCTAATTCATCTAAAATGACAAATTTACCCTTTCAAGGCGAATTGTCCCTGAATTGTTCAAAATTACGATTCTGCCCCTCATGGGCGAATCATGTCAAAATCACTCTTAATCCTTGATTGACATTTCTCTAGGCTAATAGGGCCTCATTAGGGATGCCATGCTGCTTTCATGTGTTTTATCCGCATGTACTGGATCCTTGATTTGCGCGCTTATTTCTATTGATTGTGAGTGATAGGGTACTAATTCCCATCTACATGAACTCCTAGATTTATGATCTGTACCTCACTCATCTGCATGAAATCCTAAGATCAGATAAACCATTCAGTTTCGGTACCGAAAGGGCGTCAACTCTGACAGTTGGCGTAACTAAGTCCCCGAACCCACTTCTCTGGTTTCTGCAGAATCGAATAGACCACTCCCAACTATTCGATAGGGTTTCCGATCGTACCCTCCACGAAACGATTGGTGGCGACTCCTTGGCATGTACACTTATCACATGTCACTAGACCACACTGAAGGTCGACCACGTATATCCAGCAGTTGCGATTTGGGTAATGGACCTTGGGAGAGGCCCGCGTCCGATCATGCAACATCGGACGGCCCATTAACCCTTGCTAGCCAGATAGCGCTCGAGAGGGTCGCGACAGACTGGCGACTCCACTGGGGACTTATTCTAAACCAGAATCTCTGGTTACGAATTCCAGAGGACTTGAGCCCATTAAAAAGTTGCTTGGTTTATCTGACATTATTTTCTGCAGATGCTCTCGAAGGTGAGGTACGTATGCTAACCATTGTGTTAGATGTTTTTGCAGATTGGAGAAATAAGGGGTGGAGTGATTGTTGACATTTTTCCTGTAGGTTGGAGTTGGGAATGTATGTTTACTTTACGCACATACTGAAGCGTTGTTTGATACAAACTGCTATGCATGACTTTGCATTGTGATGATCACGACACATCGCACACACTGGCGGTCAAACCCCGACTGCAACCACCTCTAGGTTACCTTAGATAGGAAAAGGGTGCGAAAAGGATCTTGTGTTTGATGGCACTTGAGACTTTCGTATTCATTCCCGCCTATCATCCGCATTGGCGATATCTAGCCATCTTGGGTGGGTACCCTTGGGGAGGAATCTGCCTCATGTGGATCGTGGGAGCCTGAGCCGTAGGTTCCTCACCTGATTTTTGATTTTTAGAGTACACCCACTTGTCTCATGCGCATGTCTATGAATGGTTGGTATACCTAAAACCACCCATTAATACAGGGGGACATTCCACATTCCCCCAAGTACGGTTGGTAAGGCATTTATTTTCAATGTACTTTATTATTCCCTGCTCCATAATGTGACTCATACATTACATACATATGCATTCGCATCATGAGAATCACTCAAGTGACTAATTGAAACAGCAATGGTAATAGGGTAGGATGTCGCTGTTTCCTAAGAACTCGACAGAATTGGTAACCTTCGAGTACCCAAGAAAAGTCACTCGCCCTGGACCAAACACAAGGCTATACTTCACCAAATTCGTGCATTGTCGGGAACTGACTGGACGTAAGCTAGGATATGCGGAAGATTGTCAAACCCGCTACTACGTCGATAACCTCAGATTTAAGCGAGAAGCAGAAGAGATGTTTAAGAATTATCTGGAGATGAAGAGACAGTGTCGCAACCAGTTGGCCAGGGAGGCATATGCCCGTCGGAAGGCTGAACTACTGACCAAAGAAAGTGTACCCATGATCACTTTTTGGAGAAAAAGAAGACGTCCTGCTACCAAGACAAAGCCAAAGCGTATCACACTCAAGAAGGTGAAACCCGAGAAGGCTCCTGAAGTCGTCATACCATGGACCAGAGAATGGCCAGAGGAACTACGACCTTTCGACCAAAACATTGAAGACAACCCCCTTTACACTTGACTAGAGGAGAGTTCCCGACTGACTGTCATTTGGATAGACATCTAGGAAATGAGTGATTTAGATCCTCACATTCCATTGGCCTTTTATGGCTTTCTTGTTTGAAGAATCTTTCTCTACCTTTCTTTCATTAGGTATCCTGATTGTAATAAAAGTTCATTCCACTTTGTTCATTTGATGTATTGACCAATGGAATGTGACATTACTGTTTCCTCTAGTCACTGAGTGAACCTGACTAAATTGCATAATTCACTTCCCTGAAATTCAAGTTAGGCTTTAAGTCAGGCCTTCGAAACCTAAAAAAGGTCATAATTTCCATTTCTTCAAAATGAACTATGCAATTAAGTTAGCCCCTGCATATCTCATGGCATCTGCATAATCATGTCTTTAAAGTAATTTCTGACGATTGACATTTGCATATTTTAGATTTGATGGGAAAGAGTGATATTCAAGTGTTCAAAGTTCCCCGGGCCGAACTCCAATCATGGTGGGATAGCATGGGCGAAGCCAACCAGAAGTATGCTGAATCACGACTAGGATACCTGTTAGACCTGCTGAAGATTGAATGTCCACCTACCTTTATCCAAGCCATGGCGCTCTATTGGGATCCTACCACCGCTACATTCTGCATGGAAGGACTGGAGATTACTCCCATTATCGAGGAGTGCAGTGCCGTCATCGGAGTTGAGTTCACTCACACAGTCGTTCGACCCCCCATAGGATTTGAACCCCTGAGTCAGGTGGTTGAATTCCTTGACACAAGCCTAAACGAAGTCAAAGCAGATGCAAAAAGCAACTCTGGACGAATCTCCCTATCTTTCCTTATAGACCGATTTTCCTGCCTCCCTACTGCTAAAGGGACCAAATCTGGAAGAGCCTTTGTCTTGGCATTCTTCAGCTTTGTGCTGTTCCCAATCTCATCTGTCACTTTCGACCCTATCATGGCTGTAGTAGCCAGACAAGTCTGTTGTGGGTGGGATTACTCAAACATCATCCTTGCCGAAACCTTCCTTTCCTTAAATCGCTTCAAGAAAAATAAAAAGGGAATCTTTAGAGCCTCTAGTGATCTTTTGTATCTGTGGTTCACATCCTATATCAGACAATTCCACATTTGCATGGGTTTCACTGAAATCAGCCCCGATGCACATCCTCTTAAAACCTTTGTCAGAACCCATACACGTATTCCTAAGTTCAACTTCATAGAGTGGAAGAAATTCCTTAGAGTTCTAAAGCCCGAACAACTCCGATGGCGACTGAGGTTACCAACGCTGGGCAAAGTCAGATTGGCCTGCGATGACAAAGGTCCAGTCCCCTTACTAGGATTCACGGGCGCTACCGCATACTATCCAAAGAGGGTGATCCGACAGTTTGGGGCACTACAGGAGATCCCTTCTCCACCACAACCTAGTATCTTTTCTTTTGACATACCGAGCAAGACTCTCATGGAGGAGGAGGAGAGACAGTTTGAAGCCAAAGTGACATCCATCATACGCTCTTTGAAGAATTCTCAGGCCGAAGAAATAAGTTGGCCAGAAAACATGACTCGTGAAGAAAACATTCATAGAGCCATTGCGGAATACATTCAGCACTTTAAAGCGACCAGGCGGAGCCTTGTCGAGCCCTATGTACCCGAAAACATCGTACCGTACGTACATGGAATAGAGCCGTACGTACCCGAAGACATGGGACCGCTGTCATATTCAGAGGATGAGGAGCCCCAGACTGAAGAGGGGAATCCATACTGGGACGATGAGGATACCCTAGACCTCAAGCGTCCTAGACTTGAATAGACTATTCTGTCAAGTGTAAAATAAGCAAGCATTGTGATACCTTCTCATACATTCTCACTTCTGTGTGATGCTATTTTGGACACATGAGCATGAATGTGAACACGTTTTGCGAATGCATAAAAACTATCGTCAGAAATTACGCTTATTTTAATTTCATGAATCTTGTCGGAAAATGATTAAAAGAACTACTTACATGAGGCTAAGGCTCACGAGGTAGCCCTTTTTCCCATCTACCGACAATAAGCATGCAACTAAAAGAATTAACTGCTTCTTTTTGGCAAAGACAAATGAAATACTCATTGGGAATCCTTCTGAAATAGGTACACTCTCATCATGGAATTACCAACACATCGTTTCCGAACTCGCCTTAAGACAAGAATGGAGCAACAAGAATTGACTCCGCGTGTGGGCATGCTGGAATCTCAGATGACCGCCCTAGCAACTATGATGGCCGACATCAAGGCAATGCTGGAAGCTACCCAAGCTAAAAAAACAACGGGTCATAACCAGAACAATGCAGGTCCTTCTTTTGTACCTGATACAACAGATAAGGAGGTGACGAGAGATACCCAACATGCAGAGGAGGACATCCATGAACCAAACAGCCGGTCACAACAAAAGGCCTCGCCTATTGTTATCAACCTCGAGAAGGAGGAGAAGGGGAAGCAGACTGTGAAAACAGAGGCAGAGGCTAAAAGATTGGCCAAGATCGAAGAATGCTTGAGCAGCCAGGGCTATGAGTTAGCCCGCTTCGACAAAATATCCCCTTTTGCTAAAGTAGAGACTCCTCCTGACTATAAGGAGCCAGAGTTCGTAAGAAAGTATAACGAGACAGGCTGTCCCCGTGCCCACCTCAAATATTATCTGCGCAAGATGGCACACTATTCGGATTACATTCCACTGTTAATGAACACGTTCCAAGAGAGTTTGGCTGGCGCCGCTCTGGCTTGGTTCATTGAGCTAGACCTAGAAGATTATGACGGATGGGAGGATCTTGCAGAAGACTTCCTCAGACAGTACAAGTTCAACACGGCTAAAGCCTTAACAAGAGAAGACCTTATACGAACTTCAAAGGCGAGAGGCGAATTAATCAAGACATATGCCCACAGGTGGCGAGCCTTGGCTACCCAAGTAAAGCCGTCAATCCCAGAGGAGGAGCTGATTGATTTATTCCAAAAGGCACTCCCCTATGAGTACTTTGACAAGCTAAACACTTCCGGATGTTAAACATTTGTACACTTGATAAAGGTTGCTGAAAGGTTAGAATGGGCCCTGAGAGAAAGAAAGCCTCATGAAGCTTCTAGAAAGCAGTATCCCTTAAAAAGGGAAAGAGAAGTCGGACTTGACATAGCATTTATACCGGATCCCCACAAGCCCAAGCCGTTTGGCAATTCCAATCAGACCAAAGGAGGATCGTCCTGGTCGGCACCGAAAGTACAAGAGCCCAGAAGAAGGCAACCCCAAAAGTAATTTTCTCAGCTCCCGAGGCCTTTATCCAAGTTGCTCCCAGTGCTGCTAGAGCAACGCCTGGTGGCAAAAGAACTGCCTACCCCATTAAATATCCTGGCTTTGACGAGAACCAAACCTGTGTCTACCACATGGGCGAGAGAGGACATAATGTGGACAACTGTTATATCCTTAAGCTGAAGGTGCAAGCTCTGATTGACAGTCAGATTCTGAAGTTTGACAATGTGGCCCCAAATGTACAAGAAAACCCACTTCCAGATCATCAAGCAGTAGGAGCGATATTTACTGAAGCGGAGGAAGACTACCTTAAGCTGAAGATAGACGTGCCTAAGCTGACCGACTTGCTAGCAGCCGCTTCGTCATGCCCAAAAGCAGGAGAGATCTCTGCTGACGAAAAGAAACTATGCATTGCCAAAATGATGAGCTTAGGGATAATGTCTGATATCACCAATGAAGAATTCGAAGGAGTTGAAGCTTCTTTATCTTTGGAAGGAAGCTACTTCGTGATCAAAACTGAGCAGGGTAGCACCTGGGGTATCCCACACGAGAATCTGGTAGACAGTCTCTGGCCGGTCACTCAGTCAGAAGAAGAATTTGAAAAGGACAACTGGAAGCCAAGAAACGAAGTCTAGCGGACCGCAAATTTATGGCCAACGCGCTGGAAAAGGGCGAAATTGTAGACAACCTTGGTTAAGATTCTGGGGGGTACAACTTCAAAGTGAAATATTCAGCCCCTCCCAGCTTTTATCAGAAAATTGAGAACATCATACCAGACGGATGGGGAGGTATGGATGATCTCTCTCAACCAGAGACCTCGAAGGACGTAGAATAACTTTTTTCAAAAGGGCTTGACGACACTGTATCAATGGTCGAAGTCGCTACGACAGTGGTAATCAGATTGGAAGAACTTGATAGCATGAGCGGGGTGAAAGACTACCTAGCCAAGCCTGTTGTGATTCAATTGCCGCAAGAAGAAGCAGACAACACGGCTGAACTAGAGACGTCTTATCAAACGACTGTAACTATAGAAGTCCCTCCAGTAGAAGAATACGATCCTAAAGCAGTCCATTGGGACTATGGGACTAAAGAAGTAGACGCGGTAATGAGGTCTGGACGGTTTTATGCCCCTAGGGAAGGCGAATCCGAAAAAAAAGGAAGTCTCAAAGGAAGACGCCGAAAAGCTCATATCAATCATCAAAACCAGCGAGTTCGAAGTAATAGAGCAGCTAAGGAAGATGCCAGCTCAAATATCCTTGCTAGATTTATTCATCAACTCAGAGAAGCACAAAAATGCACTGTTGAAAATACTCAACGAAGTACATGTCCCTGAAACAATTAACGAGGTACAATTAGGGGACTTTGTGGGGGCGATCCTTTTAAAAGACCAATTGAGCTTCTCTGACGAGGACTTCCCCATGGAAGGAAGAGGGCACAACAAGGCCTTATATATCTCCGCGCAATGTAACGGGAAAAGAGTGGCACACGTACTGATCGACAATGGATCAGCCTTCAACATTTGCCCTTTGGCTACCCTAAGAAGGTTGGGAATCGATGAGGAAACGGTTAAGGCATCCAAAACGGCTATGAGAGCTTTCAACGAAATGAAGAAGACTGTGGTGGGTGAGATTGAGCTGGACGTATTCATCGGCCCGACAAAATTCTCTATAAACTTCCAAGTAATGGATCTGCCTGCCCAGTGCATTCGGATTCTTGCTGGGAAGGCCTTGGATCCATACAGCAGGAGCCGTCCCTTCGAGCTTGCATCAAAAAGTATGCTTTGTAGTGGATGGGAAGGTGATTACCATACATGGAGAAGTCGACCTCCAGATATACCAGAACAGTGCCATTCCCTATGTTGAACCCGAAGTGAAAACAGAAGCAAGCTATCATTCCCTAGAACTGGTAGCCACAGTTCATACCCCGACAGGGACAAGGTTGAGAACCCCCTACATCTCAGAAGCCAATCTTTTACCAGCTAAGATGCTACTGGCATATGGATTTAATCCTAGAAAAGGTCTGGGTAAACACAGTCAAGGGATAAATACCCCCTGCAGTTAAAAGCTAACTCGCATAGAATGGGCTTGGGATATCATAAACATCACATGGATGAATCTATCCCAAAGGCAACAGGCCGAGGCCGAGGCAAAAGCCTGGGACGCCCGGTAGGCCGAAACAGCCCGAATAACTCGCTCATCGGTTCTCCAACTTGGAAATGCAGGTTTCGAATGTTCAATAATCCTTTAAATGCCTACTTCAACCAGAACTCTAAATGGTTGTCTGAAGAAGATGTCACTTCACCGATAGAACTGGATCTGACAAATCCTTTTCTCAAAGATGACTCTGTGAATGTCATCATGGAGTGGTTGGATAATGAAGCCACTTCCTCTGAGTAACGAGACTCTTCCCTTGTCTTTAAATACTGCATTTAGAACTTTCTGCATTTTGTCGCATTTTCTTTCCTTATTGTACGTATAAGGAAACGCCTTTGGATCTCCGGCCGTTGGTCCAAATAGCACATCTTGTAATGCGGCCCATCTTGCATTCAATAAAACCATATATATTTTGTTAAGGACATATGGAACCACGAATCAGCCCAATGATGATACTAGTCTTCTGCACAGAAGCTTGAGGCCTGATTTGCCGTATGATTCCTGATTTCCAAAGAGATTTCCTTGGGGCCAGGATATCCAATGACATGAGGATTAGTCCCGTTTATACCTGTACCTATTTCGAAAACTCTTTCGAAAAGACTTTCCATGATCATGCATGTCATTCTTATGGAGTACGAACTAACCATACTCATGACATTTCAGGCATATCATCTCAAACATGCATACCAGGTTGTTACGAGATTCGGATTTCTCCAGTAACCATTCTTATAGCATTGAGGAAGATGAAGACGAGGGTTATGCGTCTATCCGCAGAGATTTGAATGCCTTTGAGGAATCGACGCCTCCTACTTCAGAAGAACCAATCATTGTTAATCTGGGAGACTCCGTGAATATCAAAGAGGTCAAGATCGGCGGGCATTTATCCCGAAATGAAAGGCTTGAGTTCACAGAGTTATTAAAAGAATATCAAGACATTTTTGCATGGTCTTACGCTGATATGCCAGGCCTAGATCCTAAGATTGTGGAGCATGCCTTACCCACAGATCCCAGTATCAAACCTGTCAAGCAAGGCAGCAGACGGATGAAGGCCGAGTTGGAAGACAAAATTAAGGAAGAAGTCATGAAACTTCTTAGGGTAGGCTTTATTGAAGCTATCCCATACTCAGACTGGATTGCAAATATAGTCTCCGTCATGAAGAAGGATGGTAGAGTTCGAATCTGCGTGGATTACCGAGATCTGAATAGAGCAAGCCCAAAAGATGATTTTCCACTTCCTCACATTGATGTGTTGGTGGATAGCACAGCAGGTTATGAATTGTTCTCGTTTATGGATGGATTCTCAGGATACAACCAAATCTTCATGAAACAAGAAGACAAACCAAAGACTGCTTTTACCACACCCTGTGGGAACTTTTGCTACAAAGTCATGCCATTTGGATTAAAAAACGCCGGGGCTACCTATCAGAAGGCCATGGTCACATTATTCCATGATATGATCCACAAAGAAATTGAAGTGTACGTCGATGACATGATCGCCAAATCCAAGAAAGGGCAGGATCACGTACAGGTGTTAAGAAAATTATTTGAGCGCCTGCGCAAATATAAGTTGAAGTTGAACCCTAACAAATGTGTGTTTGGGGCGAGATCTGGGAAACTTCTTAGGTTCATAGTCAGTAACAGGGGCATTGAGATTGATCCTTCAAAGATTCAAGCTATCTACGATCTGTCAACTCCCCCCACAGTAAAAGAAGTGAGAAGCCTTCTAGGGAGATTGAACTATATTGCCAGATTTATCAATCAACCGTCTGATGTGGCTAAGCCTATCTTCAAATTGCTTAAGAAAGGCGCGAAAGTGACATGGGATGCTGAATGCAGCAGGGCATTCCAAATGATCAAGAACTATCTGATCACACCGCCGGTACTTGTGCCACCAATTCCTGGTCACCCATTGACCTTATATCTGACTATACAGCAGGAATCCTTAGGAGCCTTACTTGCCCAAACAAGCCTGATAGATGGTAAAGAAAGGGCCATCTATTCCCTGAGTAAGAAATTCACGCCATCTGAAGCAAAATATGTACCAGTTGAAAGGGCCTGTGTAGCAGCGGTATGGGTACTTCGTAGACTGAGGCAGTATACCCTACACCACCACATCCAGCTCATAACAAAAAATAATCCTGTCAAATACCTCCTGGAGAAACCCGCTTTGATTGGGAAATTAGCAAAATGGCAAGTAATGCTGTTTGAATTTGACATCAAATGTTCTCCGCAGAAATCAGTTAAAGGAAAAGCTATAGCTGACATGCTGGCAGAAAACCCGTCAAGCGGTGAGTCTCCTGAAGTAACAAGCACAGAATGTCAAATCCTCAACTTAGCAGAAGACAAGTGGGTCATGTATTTCGATGGTGCTGTTAATCTATCAGGGGCGGCACTGGGGCAGTACTGATATCCCCTGATGATCAACATTACCCTGTGGCGGCAAAAATAACTTTCCCTTGCACCAACAACATCTCAGAATATGAGGCGTGCATTCTAGGCCTACGATTGGCCATTTCCATGAAGATACCTAGGTTGCAAGTTTTTGGAGATTCTACGCTCATCATTTTACAGACACAGGGAGAGTGGAGGACAAAAGATGCAAAGCTCATCCCTTATCACGAATACCTTGAAGAATTAACACTCGAATTTGAAGAAGTGTCATTCGAGTACCTATCGAGATCTCATAATCAATTTGCAAATGCGTTAGCCACCCTGGCCTCAATGTTACAAACAACTGGAGGGTTGGATATAGAACCCCTAAGGATCAATATAGTTGAAAGGCCAACTTATTGTATGCTAATCGAAGAAGAATTTGATGGGGAACCATGGTATTACGACATCAAGAATTATCTTTCAAAAGGGGAGTTTCCTGAAGGATGCCACCCAGGAGACCGGAGATACATAACCAAGATGGCCAGCAAGTTCTTCCTCAGCGGACAAATTCTATACAAAAGGTCGTTTGACTCTACTCTGTTGAGGTGCGTAGATGCCAAAGAAGCAAATATTCTCATGAAAGAGATCCATGAAGGTATATGTGGGCCTCACATGAACGGCCACCTCCTCGCCAGAAAGATCATGCGGCTTGGCTATTTTTGGATGACCATCGAATCAGACTGCTGCCAGCATGTCCGGTCATGCCACCAATGCCAAATATATGGTGATAAAATCAATGCACCCCCAAACGAACTACACCAAATGTTTGAAGTTTGGCCTTTCTCTATGTGGGGGATAGACATGATAGGGCCTATTAATCATGTGGCTTCAAATGGTCATCACTTCATCCTGGTAGCAATTGATTATTTCACGAAATGGGTAGAAGCCAGTTCTTACAAGAACGTCACTGCAAGAAATGTGGCAAGATTCGTCAAAAGAGACATCATCTCCCGGTATGGTACCCCTCAAGCGATCATCACAGATAATGGGTCTATCCTGAACAACAAGATTGTCAATGGTCTATTGGATCACTTTGGTATTCGACATCTGAATTCATCCCCCTACCGCCCACAGATGAATGGGGCAGTGGAAGCAACCAACAAAAACATCAAAAGAATCTTGGCTAAAACAGCAGAAAACTACAGGGATTGGCATGAAAGGCTGCCATTCGCCTTAATGGCTTACCGAACGTCAATCAGGACTTCTACAGGGGCAACTCCCTACGGTCTGGTGTATGGGACGGAAGCAGTTCTACCCGTGGAAGTTAAGATTCCCTCTTTGAGAATCTTGTCAGAGGGTAAACTCTCCGAGCTAGAGTATTCCAAACACAGATACGAACAGTTGAATTTAATAGACGAGAAGCGTCTTAAAGCCATTTGTCATGGACAAACTTACCAGAAGAGGGTAGCCAGGACGTTTAACCGAAAGGACAAGACTAGAAATTTCGAAGTAAATGACTTGGTAATTAGGAAGACTTTGCCGAGTAATATCCATCCGGGAGGTAAATTCACCCCGAATTATGAAGGCCCATACATTATCAAGAAAATTCTCACTGGAGGAGCATTGATTCTTGTAAACTCCGAAGGAGAAGAACTGGAGCACCCTGTAAACTCAGATGCTGTGAAGAAGTATTACCCTTGAAATAAAATCAGATTTCGATTATATGACTCATCCCGGATTGAGCCGAGTCATCATAATAGTCATTGCATAAGCATATCATGCATCCATGCATACATTAGCATGTGTTTAATATTGCAGGACCCAAGGAAGCAAGGTCCTCGATGGCAAATACCAGGAATGTCTAATGAAGACAGCAGACAGCAAAACGAAGAGCAGGAAACTGCAAAGAATGGCACAGGGGCACGCTCCAAAATGAATGAAGCCATTGAGCAGGATTCATTGCCCCAATCAGACGAAGGCATCATCACCATAGGTCAAAATGGCTGATTTATGTAATCTACGCATTGGCATTCAGATGGGAATGCATGATCAAGGAGACCTAACGGCGTGGTGGTCAGATTTGCATGAATTTATGGATTCCCATTGGAACGCATGATCAAGGGTAAGGTGTATCGTTCTAATTTTCTGAAATTCGAGAGCGTACACCAACATATTCCTTTTATATTTTTCAGGGATCCCTAGCCACGCTGGGCAGGTAAGTATTCATTTCCCAATCTCTTAGGTTTTAAGACTGTCAGGATCCCTATCGCTAGAACTTGAAGGCTTCTTGGAATATAGCAAGCATTCAATTTTCATGACTAGAAAGATGCAGAATTCTCACAGTCACGACATTGGCATTCATGTCTAGACTTGGAGGTTATCTGAACATGATTGAAATATGCATTGTGCATCATAAATCCCCTTTGAGGGTAAGTTTTGGAAGAAGCAAAATGAACTTTTTCAACAAGAGTTGTTTAAATTGTTCAAAAGGATGTTTCCTCAGACAAGATGCCAGCCTGATCTAAACATGTCCTATACACACTTGAGAGATGAGTGGAATGGTAAGAATAGCGAGACCTTGACCTACGGGCATAAGGATTATTCGCAGTGATTACATGGATTGAGACGACGGAGGCATTCGTTTCTCTATCATAAAACACTACAGGTAACCATTGATTACCCTTTGAACGACGGTTTCATTCTTTACCCCTGTCAAGAACCACCCCCACAGTGGGGCAAACTGAAGGTACGTCCAGCGGTATCATGAGGTAAATGGTTAGAAATTTTCTTGCTCTGACTTGCATCAATCTTCGTGTGTTGCTTGTCATTTTAACTTCTATGGTAATTCAGGTCCTTTAGGATGATGAAAAGCATTCGTTTCTCTATCCTATACACTTTTACCCTTTGCACAGCCCAGTTGAGCCTGTACTTCGTTTCGCAAACTCATTGGTGATCATTGCATATTCCAAGACGAAAGCAACGTCACTTCAAGAGCAGAAAAAGTTCGAAAGATATGATTTGTAAAAATTCCTGGACTAATGTTTGAGTGCTGAGATTCAAGTTATACACCTAGCACACTCATTTAAAAATTCTGGTCCCCAAAAGAAAAAAAAAATGAGGGATTTCGACAAAAGATGAAAAAAAAAAGAGGAGAGAAAAATCCGATTCTGGGCATTAAGAAAAAGCAAAGTGCCTGGTAAAAGCAAGGCCAATGCCCGTCCAAATACTTGTACACTTGTGAACCATGTGTTTGATCTTGTAACTACCAAAAGATGGCATGATACCTTTGTATAGGTCACTAGTGAGATCTAGTTGTAAAAGAAAATTTCAAAGGAGCTGGATTGCAAAAGATACTCCCAGATTATGTCACATTCAGATGACGAAAGCATAAACAAGATGTTGACGCCGTCTCAACATGAAAGAGATGTTCTCTAAAGATAAATGCGCGCCTCGAAGACGGACGATGCTCTCCAAAGACTATCAGTGCACTTCGAAGACTGAAGACACTCTTTGAACCAGAAGGGACAAGATCAACGGCAGACCTGCAGTGATCACCAATGTTAGACCCTTCGCGTATTCTGGGCCAAAAATAAGCCTTTTTCGGTCCCCAATCCTACCTATGTTACAACCCTGAAAAGCCTTTTCTGATTAAGGCACTTGGATGGACATAAGGTTTAATGTCCAAGCTTAGCCCGAAGAAGTTCGAGCAAGATTATTTCTTTCTCATTTTGCAGGTTGCTTGACTTGTAAACCTGGAGTAGACATTGAAGACTTCTCTTCGAAAGCCTTGACTTGCATGCAAGTTCCCCTTTGAAAACCGTTGACCAAGCCCAACATTACGGTCCCTTGGAAGTCCTCCTGATCGATCGAGGTGTATTCACTGCGAATGATCCTGAACCCTAGGCACAGGTTTGATAGGAAATTCGAGTGCATTCTTGGTAAAAGACCATTATCTCAAAACGGTGAGAAGTCCTCTTTGATGGGAATACTCCGTTGGACATTTTAACCAAACTCTTTTGGGTAATTTCAGATTGTTTGATTCAAACTTTCTTCACAAGGAATTTTTGATCACTTCCGTAGGTTGCAAGGTGTTTTGGATAACCTCCAGCATCGTAATGTATTCATTGAAATTTTTTTTTTCATGACTATGATATAAGTCATAAAGTATTGTCAGTTTGACAATAGATATCACTTAAAGACCATTGATGTTCCTTTGGTGAGAAAATTTTCAGATTGGAGCTTCTGCAAGATTCTTGATGACTTCGGCTCCTAAAATGGCTTGTATCACTCTTGGTGAGAAACGTTTAACATGTCTAAACTTCTGCAGAATTCCTGGCAAGCTCAGATCTCAGAAGAACACAACCTCTCTTGGTAAGAAAGAGTTTACATGTTCAAGCTTCTGTATGATACTTGGAGTCCCCAGATTCCAGAAAGTCACCTCACATGTCAAAAGGACAATGTTTGAAATTATCTCCCTGTGTGAGATTTCAGTATTACAGGTTCGAACTTTCTGTAGGATACCTAGAGTCCCCAGATCCCAGAATGTCACCTCTAATGTCAAAAGGACAATCTCTGAAATCATCCCTCTGTGAGATTTCAAATTTATAGGTTTGAGCTTTCTGCAGGATACCTGGAGTCCCCAGATCCCAGAATGTCACCTCCCATGACAAAAGGACAATGTTTGAAATTATCTCCCTATGTGAGATTCCAGTATTACAGGTTTGATCTTTCTGCAGGATGTCTGGAGTACCCAGATCCCAGGATGTCACCTCCCATGTCAAGAAGACAATCTTCAGAAATCATCTCTCCGTGAGATCCTAGTGTTACAGGTTGGAACTTTCTGCAGGATACCTGGAGTACCCAGATCCCAGAATGTCGCCTTCAATGTCGAAAGGACAATATTCAAGATAGTCTTTCTGCGAGATCTCAGGTAGCCCCTAGATCCCAGAAGAATCTCATCAAAGTTTTTGCAAGTTTAAGTTTTCTGCAGGATACTTGGAATCCCCAAATCCCAGAATAACGTCTTGCATGTCGAAAGGACAATTTTTCAGCTTTTTGTGAGGTTCTAGGCAACCCCTAAACTCAGAATAGCCCATTTGGTGAAGCCTAAAGGTTATGAACACCTCACTTGTATGAATCCTAGTTAATTCCTTAGAATATAGGATCAAAAACTGTTGACAAAGTCTACTTTCTGTGAGGTTCTAGGTAACCCCTAAACCCAGAATAGCCCATTTGGTGAAGCCTAAAGGGTTAGGCACACCTCATTTATATAAATCCTAGTTAATTCTTTAGAATATAGGATCAAAATGTTCGACAATCCCTAAGAGACTGGGTGCGTCATCCATAGGTTCCTAGCAGATATGAGTCTTATTCTCGGCCTGATCCCCCTGAAGGATCAAAATGTTCGACAATCCCTAAGAGACTGGGTGCGTCATCCATAGGTTCCTAGCAAAGAGGAGTCATATTCTCGGCCTGATCCCCCTGAAGGATCAAAATGTTCGACAATCCCTAAGAGACTGGGTGCGTCATCCATAGGTCCCTAGCAGAAAGGAGTCCTATTCATGGTCTGATCCACCATACGGATCAAAACCCCGACAATCCCTAAGAGACTGGATGCGTCATTCACAGGTTCCTGTCAAGTATAGGAATCTCATTCTGGTACAGCCTACCATACAGGCTAGAGTTTAACCGCCCTAGGATATTCAAAAGACGAATCCCTAGGTATTCACTTGAACCCGCTATACACCGCGCATGCCGCACGAGCATCAGGCAGGTGATCAAACAGGAAAAAAACAGGTGGGTCTCTCTATTTTCTCTCTCACGTCAGCAAAAGAATAAGGAGCAGAACGTTCACCAGCGGGATAAGAAAGATTGAGTGTCAAGATTCGCTTTTCTTTTCTCCAGTCGAGTCGGTCTAGACTCAGGTGTCACCTATCTTTGAGCGAAACCTCTCACGAGAATCCTCTCAAAGAGGGGCAGCTGTTGACACCTGATTTTTGACCAAGTCTTTTTGCAGTTATATTTTGAAAAATCACAAAAAATTCATAAAAAGTCAAAAAATTACAAAATCAACTTTGGTGACCTTGGCCAAGCCCAAGGAACCATTCTTGACCAAAAAATAATTTTTCATATTTTTCACATTTTTTAGTATTTTTTAGAAAATAGAAAAATACTCAAAAAATCAAGAAAAATAGCATTTGAGGTCACAAAAATATAAACAAATAGCCAATATTTTTGTGATATTCCGAATTCTGACCCCTCTCGAGGCTATGGAATGGAAGGATATCGATCGGTCTATTTCAGTGGTATCTCACTCAGAGCAGGCCACTCTCGAGTTAACTGATCGAAAGGGAAAGACTAACGCGAGGTCAGGTACGTGAACCTGGGGAATTTGAATGAGGAATGGCACTTTGACCATAAAGATTGTTGAGGGAATATTTTGGTCCAGCAGAGAACGATCTAGGAACGATCATGGAATGCCTTGCTAGCGTTATACGTTGGGACGCGGGTGATTCCGCTTAACCAATGTGTAATTTGCGAGAATTTCCTAAATCGGATTCCGATGATCAGGACCGCAGGAGCTAGCGATAAACCCTCGCAATTACATGACAATCAAAGTCGCTACGGCTTAAAAAAAAAATCCCAAGGTCGATACGCGTAGAGCCTGCAAGAGTCGCCCGTCAGTTTGAGATATTGGAATTACAGTCGACGATAATTCAACATGATCTTTGGCCTTGAATTTGGGTATTGGACATTGAGGAATTCCAACAATTTAAACGTTTGGACGCCGCCTTATCGAGGATAATTAGGATTGAGATTCACCTCTTAAGACTAGAGAAGTGAGGCGTTGGATTAGAAATGGAAATTTACCTTTTGCCCCTCGAAGATTAATCTTACCTTAAGATTAGAACAAGGGCATTTTAGTCATTTGGAGTTCCCCATGGCTGCTGAAAATTGGAGGATATAATGGTCATTTGATGCCAAGATTTTTAATACAAGAAGACAAGTGTCAAGATGGGAGTGAATGACATTGATGGATCAACTTTTAACCTACCATTCAAAGGAGTTGACCAAGGTGGACTAAAGTTAATCTCTCTCCTCTCTCTCTCTCTTCATTTTCGGATGGCCACTCTCTCTCTTCTCCATCATCATCTTCTTCTTCTTCCTCCAATGGCCGGCAGAACCCGTCGCTCAGCTCGCTGCCCAGGTCCGATCACCCCACTGTTTTGATCATAACTTTGTCTTCCGACATCGGTTTGAGGTAAAACCACCGCCATCTGAAAGCCTATCGTCTTACCTTTCTAGGGATATATTATAAGCTCAATTTGGCCCAGTAAATCCTTCCGTAGGTCGATTTGAATGGACAAAGGTCTGGACGAGGCAGATTCTGACCGGTTTTGGAGAGAGTCCGTTTTTGAGGGCTTCAAGGTTTCAAATGGCTCCAAATCTTCAGTGAGACTCTCTTGACTCTTAGTATTAGAGTTGGATGATATGTGGTTGTAATTTTAGATGCATTAAGATGGGTTTCCATGTCTAATTTAAGATGGTTTTCTTGAGGCGAAACTGACCGCTTGCACACCGAAGGGAATCGGCCCGATTGGAAGGCCTAGAAGGATTTTCTTGCTTCGAAATTGTTGGTGAGCCTTCTAGACTTGTTGATTGATGTTTTAACAAGATGGTCTGGTAGAGAATTGAATTTTAGGATTGATTTATGGGCTGATTAGTGTGATTAAGAGCAGAACCGATTCTGCCCTAAGTTGTGACTATGCAAACCGAACCTCTTGAGGGATGAGGAAGGTGTTGCCTTGTTATAAATTCATCGTTAAGGCACCTTGGGATGTTAATTGATGTGTTGACGAAGTGTTTACTCGATGGAATGGAGATTGGTAGAGTTTTATTGATGGAATCGTGAAATTTCTCTTAGGACCGTGCCATGCCTTGCTCTGGCTGTGAGTTGATTGAGCTTGGTGAATCAATTGGATTTGAATTGCTAGCTCAATTAAAGAGGTAAGTTATTCCTAAACCTTTATTAGGATGTTAGGTTACCAAAGGATGAAGTTTTGAATTGGAATGAAAGGTTTATGGTCTGATTTTGTGAGAGGCGCGAGGAAACCCAATTCTGTCCTGTTTTGATGAATTGAACTTGAATGGTTTCATGGCATGAAAATTGTGAAATCGAGTCTTGAGATGACTTGTGAATGACCAAACTTGAGATTTGATCAAATTGAGCTGAATTATGCTTGTGTTTTACTGAGAATTTCATAATGAGAAATGTGTTTGGTCCAGTTGAGGGACGTTTGAAATGAATGCCTTGTTATGGCGATGAATCTCTTGAGTTGTTCTTGAATAAAGAATTTTGAGGCGTGAACTGTTTTCTTTTAATGAATATTTGAGGCTATTTTTATAATTGAATTTTTATGAATAAATGGCGTGTGGGATCGCCGAGGAAATTATATGTGCACTGGCGTGTGGGATCGCCGGGAAAAATTATAAGTGCACTGGCGTGTGGGATCGCCAATGGCGTGTGGGATCGCCAAGGAATTATAAAATTTGGGCAACGATTGGGAGGAAGTTACTCTCATTTGACCTGACGAGGTCGTGCGGCTAGAGAGTCCCATACCGACACGATTCATCTCAATTGAAAATGGGCGTCGAGAGTCGTATGGTGACCGAATCATCTCTAGGTCCGGACGCGAGAGTCTCATATGGACCGACGGGTCATATAGAGATCGAATCATCTCGCAGCCCGAAATGGGCGGCCCTGGATGGGGCGGAAATGAAAAGATCTGATTTTCTAGAAAGGATCAAGAATGGATTTTTGAGAAACTAAGATGCCTCATTAATTGATATTTTCCTCGAGTTTTAAATCTACCTCATGAGTTAAAAATGGCCTAGGAAGGGCGTGAAAGAAAAAGGCTATGTTTTCTGGGAATTTCGATAATGGTACTTTGATGTACTTTAAAAGTTGCCTCATGTTTTGAGTGGCCTCGAGTGTGTATGTTTGATTGAAAACCTTGCCACTGTACGAAGTTCATATTTTGCCATGATTTGTGACTGAGTCTAACTGATTTGAAAATACTGAAAGGACTAATTTTGATGGAATCATGCTTTTGCCATGCCAAAGTTTTTAATACCAAAATACTCACGTTTTTCAAAAGTGTCTGGAGGTACTGGCGGCCTAGTTTAGGGTTAGGTTTAACTTACTGAGATTATATATCTCACCCCGTCGTGGGACCAACATTTTCAGGTCTCAGACAAAGGAAACCCGAGCTTGCTATGGATTGGCATTTGAGGAAGTCATTGGAGGCAATAGAGATTAATCTGATTAAAACCTTAGGGATTGAATATATTCTTTGGAGTTAGAATTGTACCTGACTTTGATATTAATGAGAAGAATACCCTTTTGTCTCAAGTCATCTTGTGTTGTTTTGTCGTATGGTGTTGTTTCACGTTTCTGCATGCATCTCATTTAGAAGCCTTGAGCTCGTTGTTAGCCGTTGGATCCTGGGTAATATCTTGATAAGAAGAACGGTTTGGTGGGATGTTCGCGTGCTCGCCGGGTTCGGGGCGTGACATCCCCATTTAAGTGGTATCAGAGCAAGGTCAGCTCGATCCAATTTGATTGAGACTTGGAGTGATAAGGAGTGATGACTTGAGGACGATTAGATAGTGAGGCCCTTAGGATTAAGTATTGATTATTGAATCTCGAGGATTATAGGCTTGAACTTGTGTTGCACTTTAATGGTTATAGTATCGATCTCGATTGATGAATTTGAGTGGTGATATGATTGAGGTTCACGAGGAAGCAAATAGAAGTCAAGGAGCATTAAGCATGGATTTAAAGTGTAAGTGTGTTTGAGGTTAATAGATGATTGCTTATAAGTAAATGGTCGATTTGATTTTATGATCGTGATTGTGACTTTGAGGTATATGGTTGATCCTAGGCACTTGATCTGTGAGATGAATGGTCATTTGCGGCCATAGAAATCTTATACTACTAAGAGTTGATCCGAGAGCGAATGTGATGTGGCGAGTATTGAGGATGGTCATTCAGTGCATGTGTTTCTGGCATTCAAATGAAAGTTGAGGAAGGTGAATGCATGAGCTTATCATTATTAGACTTGACAAACTGTCGCTTGGTATGGAACGAGCTGATGGGATACCTACAAACTGTAATGAAGCATGTTATGGGACATGTGGAACGGGACTCTCTTCGTAGATGTATGTCTTGGGACAACCTGCAATGACCAGGTCTGACGAGGGCGGGGAGTGTACGCCGGGACAAAGAGGTTCGGACAAGGAGCGGCTCCTGGCAGGCTTCTAAGATACCAATGAGGCAGGAATGACCCAAGTCATAAATTGAAAGAGAGAGTCTAGGTATCGGGTTGAGTCTGATTTTGGTTAAGAGATGTATTGCACTGAAGTGATCCTCAGGGTGAACTTTCAAAACTGCATGGCATTTGTAACGCGCATGTGATTGGCATGGTTAGAAGCTTCGTACGTGGCAATGGATGTTGTTTAAAAAAAAAGAAAATTGACGCGTCTAATTGAAGGGCAATTCGCGACTAATTGAAAGGGGAAAGGTGGGCGTCTTGTCCCTTACTTCAATACCTTTCGATCAAGACCGGCCGCAAGGCAAATGGCCGCCGGATGAGCACCGGCGAGGTTAGTCAAACCTGCACACCTGCAAAAGTCAACGAACATCAAACGCAGGAAATATTCATGTCAAATTCGCGTGAAATGAAGCCCGTCAGAGAACCAAACGGAGTTGGACGGAAAACCCATCCTCTCCGACGCCGTTTAGGCCTAAATGCACGTGGCCTCACGTGTAATTAAGGCCGTTACACCTCCCCGTTGCGGCGCCAAAATGCCCGAGAGCTATATAAGCTCATAGTCGCTTTCTGTTGAAGGGGGGAGCGAATTCAGTTGAAAAAGAAGAAACAGAATCAAGGGAAAGAGAGAGAACGAGAGAGAGAGAGAGAGCTCCCCTCCATCGCCATTGTCGAGGGTAGAGCTCGGATTTGAAGAGCGCTGGTCAGGCCTTCTCAGGTCAAACCAAAGCTCGTCAAGGTCGACAAGAATACGCTCAAGCCCCTAGGAAGCAATCGCCATCGACCGCGCAGCCCAAAATTGCCAGAACAGGTAATCCCGAACTTCGAGCTCAAGCTCTAGTCTTCAATGGCGAACCCTGATTTCGGTTTCAATCTTTGCGATTCCCGGGTGCGTTTCATCCCTTAGACATCACTGACCATCGCTGCATCTTGGTTTTGCATTGACTTTGCTTGAACTACTCGAATCGAGTCTTCGAATTTAGCTTCCATAGCCGACCACTGTTCATCCCTGCCTAGCCCAATCTAGGCCATCCGAGCTCGATCGGAGCTCGAGGTGAGTTTTCTGAACCTCCACTGGCGCTGTTCTGTGATTGAATTGCCACGATTTTAGATAAATCACGCGATCGAACTCCCATGGCCGTACTCGGCACTTTGCATGATTCTTGCGATTCTGTGAATTAGATGTCGCGATTCTTAGATATGTTAAAATAGAGGTTATTGCGAGTCGATTGCCGCCGGTCTCGCTCCAATCTGTCAAGATTCCACCGTTAGATCAGCACCGGAGAAGCTCAGCCGTCCATTCTGCCGGAGTCGCGAGGTTGAAGACGAAGCTGACGTGGCGTGGTCAACCGGTCAAACCCTTAGGTGGCAGTAGGCCATTGGTCCACGTGGATGTCGAGTCAGCTCGACCGTTAGTTTGTTAAGACGAGTCAGCGTTAGATCGGACGGTTTAGGTTAATCGAGTCTAATAAATAATAGCCGTCTGATTAGTAAATAGGATTAACTGAAAATGATTTTAATCAAAAAATCAATCAGAACAACAAACGGTGTCGTTTTGATAAAGGACCAGGCGACGTCGTTTTGGGTTAATGAGAATAGACGGTCCTGATCAAATCCCATGTTCTAATCGTGGCCGTAGGTCTTAATAGGTCAATCGGACGGTTCCGGTCGAGTCTCTAATCAATCTGAGCCGTAAGCTTTAGTAATCAGAGCCAACGATTGTGGATTAGCCACGTGGTCCATCAGGGACCGTCAGATCAGATTAGGATAATTCGAAAAATAAAATAATGCGACGGGGCGTCGTTTTGGAGCCGTGGTCCGCGCGGGTCCGGGTCTGGGCCGGGTTCCGACCCGAGTGGGTCGGGTCGACCCGGCCCGAATAACATTTTTTTAATAAAAAAATCAAAAAATGATTTTTAAAAATAAAAAAAAAATCAGAAAAATCCTGAAAATTCTCAAAAAATGGAAAATGGATTGGATTGATAGCCAATCCTATTTCCCCCATCTTTTGACTTCCAAATTCATCTAAAATGACAAATTTTCCCTTTCAAGGCGAATTGTCCCTGAATTGTTCAAAATTACGATTCTGCCCCTCATGGGCGAATCATGTCCAAATCACTCTTAATCCTTGATTGACATTTCTCTAGGCTAATAGGGCCTCATTAGGGATGCCATGCTGCTTTCATGTATTTTATCCGCATGTACTGGATCCTTGATTTGCGTGCTTATTTCTATTGATTGTGAGTGATAGGGTAGTAATTCCCATCTGCATGAACTCCTAGATTTATGATCTGTACCTCACTCATCTGCATGAAATCCTAAGATCAGATAAACCATTCAGTTTCGGTACCGAAAGGGCGTCAACTCTGATAGTTGGCGTAACTAAGTCCCCGAACCCACTTCTCTGGTTTCCGCAGAATCGAATAGACCACTCCTAACTATTCGATCCCTCCACGAAACGATTGGTGGCGACTCATTGGCAAGTACACTTATCACATGTCACTAAACCACACTGAAGGTCGACCACGTATATCCAGCAGTTGCGATTTGGGTAATGGACCTTAGGAGAGGCCCGCGTCCGATCATGCAACATCGGACGCCCCATTAACCCTCGCTAGCCAGATAGCGCTCGAGAGGGTCGCGACAGATATCACCAATTTAGATTGTGAGCGGGAACGAATACGAAAGTCTCAAGTTCCATCAAACACGAGATCCTTTCGCATCCTTTCCCTATCTAAGGTAACCTAGAATGTGTTTGCAGTCAGGGTTTGACCGTCAATATGTGCGATGTGTCGTGATCATCACAATGCAAGGTCATGCACAACAGTTTGTATCAAGCATCGCTTCAATATGAGCATAAAATAAACATACAATCTCAACTCCAATCTGCAGGAAAATGGTCAGCAAACACTCCGCCCTTTATTTCTCCAATCTGCAAAAAGATCTAACACAATGGTTAGCGTACGTACCTCACCTTCAAGAGCATTTGCAGGAAACAATGTCAGATAATCCAATCAACCTTTTAATCGGCTCAAGTCCACTAAAATTCCTAACTAGGGATTCTGGCTTGGAATATTTCCCCAGTGGAGTCGCCAGTCTATTGCGACCCTCTCGTCGAGGCTCACCTCGCTCTCAAGGGCTAATGGGCCGTCCTGCCTGATCGGACGCGGGCCTCTCCCAAGGCCCGTTAACCAAGTCGCAATGGAGGTATACGTAGTCGACCTTCAGTGTGGTCTAGTGACATGTGATACGTGTACATGCCAAGGAGTCGCCACCAATCGTTTCGTGGAAGGTATGATTGGAAACCTTATCAAATAGTTGGGAGCATTCCATTCGATTCTGCGAGAACCAGAGAAGTGAGATCGTGGACTTAGTTACGCGAACTATCAGAGTTGACGCCCTTTCGGTACTTAAGGCTGCGTTTGGTAACGTTTCTATTCTTGGGAACATATTTGGAACAGAAATATTTTTTTGTGTTTCTGTTCCTGGTTACGATTTTTGGGAACAAAAACACGTTTGGTAAGTTAAAAAAAACACTTTTCTTGCCAAAAGGAAGGATCGGCGACGGCGGGTGGAGGCAACTGGCGGCGACCTGCCGCGGCGGGCGATGGCGACCGGTGGCGACGGCGGCAGCGAGAGGTGGCGGCAATCGGCCGGCGGTGGCGGTGGTGGCGATCGACGGCGACAGCGACAACCGGCGGTGACCGGCGGCGACGTCGACCGGCGACGGCGGCGCCCAGCGGCGACCGACGATGGCGGCACCTAGCGACAGCGCCCGGCGGCGGCGCCCGGCGGTGATCGTCGGCGGCGGTTGCCGCAGCTGCCGGTCGGTTGGTCGCCGCCGGTCGCCATCGCCGGAGACTGTTGACACCTGATTTTTTTTACCATTTATTATTGTGATTTTTATTCTTTAAAATTAATTAAAAATATCAAAAAAGGTCATAAAATCACAAAATCAACTTTGGAAGCCTTGGTTTAACCTTAGGAACCAATTTTGAACAAAAAATAGTTTTCGGTATTTTTAATATTTTTCGAGTTTATTTAATTATAAAAATACCCAAAAAATCAGAAAAATACCATTCGTGGTCAGAAAAATACCCAAAAATATTCGATAATTTTGTTTTAATTTCCTCTTCAAGTGTGTCACTTTAAATCTCAAAAATTCGGCTCGGGTCAATATTTTCCTTCACAAACATAAACCCTAACCGAGCCTAAAAAAAAATCATTTTCGAGTCTTTTAGTTTTCAATTCTCACTTTTTATAAGCTATGACATTGGATTCTAAAGTCTTAAAGTGCAATTAGGTCAATTTGCCCTCCAATTTAATCAATTTTTACCAAAAGGGCTTAATTGCACATTTTTCTTTCAATTAGTCCCCGGTTTCACGGATGTATACGTATGCTCTATGTATTTATACGTCATATGTATTTATACGTTATGCATATTTGTACTGTTTGGTAACCTCTTTAACTCTTGTAATAATAATAATGGTTATTATTTTTAACACCTTTGTTAGTGCCTTTTTTTTAGCATTTTTGTATTGTGAGTGCTATTGCTAGTGCTATTTTTAAATAGCATTTTTTGTATTATAAATTGTGAGTGCTATTGTTAGTGCTATTTTTAAATGACATTTATTTATCATAAATTGTGAGTGCTATTGTTAGTGCTATTTTTAAATGGCATTTATTTATAATAAATTGTGAGTGCTATTATTAGATAGAATTTATAATTGTTAGTGCTATTTTTAAATAGCATTTTTGTATTATAAATTGTGAGTGCTATTGTTAGTGCTATTTTTAAATGACATTTATTTATCATAAATTGTGAGTGCTATTGTTAGTGCTATTTTTAAATGTCATTTATTTGTGAGTGCTATTTTTAGATAGAATTTATAATTGTTAGTGCTATTTTTAAATACAATTTATTGGAAGGTATTTTTGGCTATAAAAGGATGGCAAGAGTTTTGAGGTTGAGGGGGGAGACATTTTGTAGAGTGTGCAAATTTTTGAGAGCTTAGAGAGAAGAACACAAACACTCTCTATATTCTCATCATCTTGAGTGAGCAAAATATACTAAGTTCGGAATATTGATTCCGCATATTGCTAGCACAATTGTTGTGGAGTTATTAGTCGTCTCCCCGTTCGTCAATTGGTGGTGCGTCCGAACTAGATGCCTAACACTTGTGGAGGCTGAGATCGAAGAACATCGAACCGACACCTCCGTTCAAGCACGCTACGAGAGGTAATCTATTTACTCCCTTTGAGGCTTTGTGATTTTTTTCTATTGAAATGCACGAAGTACGCCTCTGGAGATACATGTATGGGTTGTTATTTATTTCCGCTACGTGTTACGTGGATCCCAACAGTGGTATCAGAGCCGATCCTTAGGTGTTTTCGTGCATTTAATTGATTTTTTGCAATTTTTGCAATACTATGGCCAATATGTATTAACGAATTGTTCGTCTTACATGGCTAATGTAGGTTGATTATTTTATATGATAAATTAATCAACGTAGCAAAAATTGAGACTAAATCAATTTTAAATCGAAAATTTATGGCTATCTTATTTTACATAAAAATTCTGAATGTGATTCAACGTAGAATTTTTATTGTGCCTTCCTAAGTTTTAAATTGTGAATTTATTACTTACGTGGAAGGGTGGTGATCATGGAAAAATCCCTAATCAATGTGATTGATGTATATATGAATGTATGATGATTATTTATATATTTGGGGTTGTAGTTATTAAATGGAGGCTGCGTACTCCTTTTATTTTTCATGTAATCTTTATTTTTAGCATAGTCAATTGTTGATGTAAATGCTACGAGGATTACGTGGGGGAGCCTTTTAAGTCGGCGAGCTCTTTGGGGTCCAATTCTTGAAGAGTTCAAGAAACCAAGAAGAAGCGAAGAGCGGCTCTCCGTTATTAAAATATTAAAATGATTAAATGTGGTCTCATTGGCTCGAGACCCATTAAATCATAATTCCATGATCACCACGTAGGATAGATGTTTATGTGATTGACATCTATTTATTTATTATGATTACGTGAGCATGTTAAACTGGTTAATGTGCAAAGTCAGACTTACCTCACCCAAAATTGCGCCTGCATGAAATCCTAGTTAGGAAAATCACTCGCGTTAGGTACCGAAAGGGCGTTGGTAACGACACCAGCGTAACCAAGTCCCCGAACCCAAAAACTCTGGTTCCGTAGAACTGATCGATCTCTCCCAATCGATCAGTAAGGTTTCCGGTCTACCCTCCAAGAAAGACCGGTGGCGACTCCAAATGCATGCACAAGTTGCACATGCCACCACGACCACACTAAGGTCGAAAGCGATCGACTCTTATCGTCGAATCCTTCTGAAAAATACTCCCGCCGCGATTTGGTATGGGCCTGGGAGGGCCCGCGCCGATCCAAGACCCGCGATCGGTAATCCATTAGCCGCGTCCGCTTTCGGACGGGTCGCGACAGCTGGCGACTCCGCTGGGGACACTGTGTTCTAGAACCTATGGTTCTAGACCCCAAGTGGACTTACGCCGTAATTAAAACGCTGAGTGATTTTTCTAACCATGCAGGCGCTCGTGAAGGTGAGGTAAGTCCGCTTACGATAGGTGTTATATTTTTTTGCAGATTGGAGAAATAAGGGGTGTAGTCCGTGATTAACATTGTCTTATGCAGGTTGGGCGTAGGAATGTATGTTGTGTGGATGATTTGAAGTGCTGATTGATAAACGGCTATGCATGAATTGCATTGTGATGATCACAACACGTGGACACACACAACCGCGCCTAAAACCCCGGGCGTCGCCTATAGGAACACAATAGAAGGAATTGAAAATGGAATCTCCGTGAGGAAAAACGCGGGGTAATCCACTTTTCAATTCCGCTCGCTTCGAACTATGGATCGAGTCCCAATGCAACGATAGCTGTGCAATGGAATCGGCTCTTTCTAGAACTCGAAGTGGGAACCTTAACCTTAGGTGCCAAACCCTCTGATTTTTAGAAGTTCACCATAACTTGTCTCATGCGCATGTCTTTGGGCGGTTGGTACACCTAAAACCACACATAAGTCGACGAGTTTGGTTGGTAAGACTCTCTATACCTCGAATCTATTACAGTTCATATAAATATAGGCATTTCATTCATTGCATTCTGGTGATTAGATTAAATGCCATTTCAAGGATAGATGTGTGTGTTTTTCCCAAACGTCCTTGATAGAAGACGAAGAGGATGATATCCCATGACAAGCACCGAGTGAGCAACAAAGGAGCCTACTATGGACATTATTGAGATATCGTCCAATGAAGATGACGAGTTGGGGCAAGTGATCCGGAAGTCACAGATCGAACTTGGGGCATCCTTAAACGTTAGGATCACATTCCTTTGTTTCATTTTCCATTGCTAGTCCTCTTGTATAGGGTTTACTTTTATCGAGGCTTTCTCTATCTCACCCCTTAGAGTGATTGTATTAGGGATCTATTGGTGTATACATTTAGATGGAACTTGGTTGTATTTCTTTTGACAGGTCATAGTGGCATTTTCTCTAATCATCAGAATACTCCCAAGTCAAGTTTATAATTCCTTTAGAGAAAATTAAAATTGGAAATCTTGTACGACCTTTTTGGTCATATAGGGTAATCCAACCCCAATTTCGCTAGAAGGAATTATACACTTGAATTGGTCCATGCATGTTTTACGTCGCTGGTAATCCACGATAATTGATTGAGAATATCGGCGTTGTTTTGAATTTAATGACGAGATAGATGTCCAAATTACTCTCGTTCTTAACAAAACGGCCTTGATTTGGATGCCGTATCTTCAATTAAATTTAAAACACGTTATTATGCCTCGCACTTTTGAGTAATTCGTTCCTCTCGAAATTGATCAAAAGCGATTATTGTGAATTACATTCCTTTCAATAGTATGCTTTCTTTCGAGGAATATTGATAAAAACTTTTCGCGCAAGATTAAAACCCTTGTAAAAGTTCTTGTCCTTATTAATCATGGGCAAGCATAGGATTGAAAGGGGTTTTTGATTTCTTTTTCAAATTATTCCTTCTGATTCTGTCTTTTTATTTGCAGGTAAAAAAAATAGGTAATAGAGAGAAATCTTTTCCTGGACAAGTCTAAGGCTATTATCTCATCTGATCATGAGCGAGTTATAAAATCATGACATATTTGCTCGGCTTACTGATATTATGGTTCGGCTCACCCAAGTTGAAGATGTTCGGATGCTCGAAGAAATGAACCATACAGAAGTTAAAACACACACACAAGAGTTCTCATTTATTTTGCTCAGTGGAGGGTTTTCAAAAGCAGGTCATACAATTCGGGGTAGAAAAGTAAAGCCGAAGTGAGCCCTAATTAACGACACGAAGGAGCCCAACTGACCCTCCATGTTATTAATGCTCTGCTCATACTCCCAACTCCGCATGTCATGGTCGGCAAGCCTGAGGAGAAGACTTTTGCATTCTCCCTTAACTTCGGCGACCTTGGCCTCATGTTCTTCGGCGATTGTTTCCAGGTCTCGAACCAGTCCATTCCCGCGAGCTATGTCCGCGGTTATTTTGTCGAGCCGTTCTTCCTGCCAGTCGCTCTGAAGCCTCAACAGGACATTGCGGCGGTCATGCTCGCCGGTGGTCAGGGATAGGGCCAATTGCTCCACCAGATTTCTCCTCTCGCGAAGCAACGTCGCGACCCGCTCATTAGCAAACTCGACGGCCTTTTTGTAACTATCGGCCAGATAGTTGGTCAGCACCAAATGATCAGATCGATCCTCATAACGAGCTCGCAAGACGCGAGCCACGAGAACCTCCCGATTAGCAGCACGGTAGGCCTCTAAGGAGTGTGCAAAGAGAATCGGGAAAATTCTATATTCCCTCCCCAGTGTAGTACCTTCGAGAGAAGTGGTATCAAGGTCCTCGAGCAGGGCACGGATTTCATCCTCGGTCGCAGAATGATCGGTTATGTGTGCGTAACCGCGACCCAGTAGGTTATAAAGCTTTTCCCACTGGGCCAAGACATCAGTTGAAAAAGTGCGTACGGGAGAGGAGGCCATTTGCGTTGGGTTGGCTTGAGAATAAGACGAGTTTGACAGAGAGATTAGAAGGAAGAAGCTGATTATGCGAGAACGTTAACCTTCCATACATTAATTCCTCATTTTATAGCAACTCGAGGATGATGAAGGGTCTCAGTAATAATGCTGGTGGAGCCCAGTTAGGGGGTAAAGCAGGAGGTCCCCTCACGAGAACCATTGGATTCGTTTCGGTCCGCGATTTCCGGCTCATCAATTAAAAGATGTAAAAGATTTGTCGGGATCACCATTATTAGAGTTAGGTGGGAGGTAAGCGCAACTATCGAAGAGAGCCCTAACAGGATTTGGCAGTCCCATCACGATTGAAAAGCTAAGCGAGAAATTCAAAGTCTTGAGGGGGAACGTTTGCCTAATGATGCTTGAAGAGCGTCTCCTGAACATACGAAGTCACTCGAAGAAAACTTTATAGGGAGTGAGCATACATGAGAGAGTGGAGAACTCTGAGTGGGCAAGAACCAATCAAACATTTCTCAATCCAACATATTTAAGAGGTTATTGTCAGCTGCTAGAGGCGACTGACTCAAAAATCTCAGAAATTGAACTACAGAGGGATCTCGAAGATTCCAAGATCAAGTCTAACGCCAAAACCATGGAGCCCAACACTTCTGGCAACGGAAATCAAGATCATGGCGACGACGACAACGACATCCACGATGTTCAACTCGGGAAAAGAAGACGTCCTCACCAATACTCTCAGGAGGAAATCCAAATGCTGGAAACCCTTTTCAGTAAAAGTCATTACATGAAAAAGAAGTGGAGAATTGAATTGAGCCGGGAGTTGGGGATTAATCAGTCGAGGATCCAGTTTTGGTTTCAAAATAGGAGATCCAAATCGAAGGCTCAACGCAAACGTCAGGTGGTCGAGATTTTAAAGGAAGAAAACCAAAAGCTGCGAACAGAAAACATGAGGTATGAAAAAGCTCTCAATATTACCGTTTGCCCTCATTGCGATAACCTCGTCGCCCTCGGTAAGATATTCCCCGATAAGCCTCACGCGATGATTGAAGACGTTCATTTACCACCCTACTCCCTCGGGGCATCTCCTGCTCAACCAGATTTTGCCGGAGTCACGCATGAGCAGGATGATCCTACGAAGATGATACAAATGCCTCCTGGGGGATGGGATTTGCATCGCTTTGATTGGAGTTACAGTTTCAAGGAGCTGGATGTTACCGCCGACCAACTCAAAGCATATCAGCCTCATGCACAACAATTTTCGATAGGGTCGGGTCCTGCTGGAGATGAGTTAATCAGTCGTCAAGCCATCGATGCAATTTTGGGCCACGATAAGAGGAGGTTCGCTTGGCCCCCTGAATTGCATTCCAGATTCCTAGACGTGGTTCACCAAATGGGGATCGACTCAGCAACTCCGACGCGCATATTTAAGGCCATGAATGTACCGGGGCTTAGTAAGGAGCTAGTCAGGAATCACCTTGCTGCCTACAGAAAACTATTAAAACAACGTCGAGCGGAGCTAAACCGGGAGGAATCCGTCTCGAGCTCAAAAGCTAGGGGCGACCGCCATTGTAATGCTCAGGCATCAAGAGATACCCGGCCAAATCTAAGCATCAATCAAGCTAGCAACCCGACCACCGGCAAACTGAAAGCTGATCAGAATGTCCTCCCGGGCCATTTCAACATTTCTCAAGAGCGCGTGTCACAAGTACAGCGAGTGCAAACTCCTCCATTCGAGCAGCAGTCGGCTGGTGCTCTGCCTGCCGCTGGTCAACCCACGACAGACGATTTCTTCGATGAGGGGCTCGATGCCTTGTTCAATCAGTGGGAAGCTGGCATGCTTGGACAGCCATGATCTAGCACCTGACTCGGGGCACGATGGGTCGGTCACTACAAACACCCATAGAAAGAAGAACATGTTAACGAGTAGATCACTCATTTTATCGTTGTAAAGTTCCTACGGGAACATTTTTCTTTAATGACTATAGTTAAACCAACGCTATCGACGAACATCGTCATGCTCAGTTGTGATGATCCCTTGTTAGATTAAGTCCGAAACCAGAGACGGTCTTTAAAATTTTGAGTGGCCACGAACTCATTCCTCACCAAGCGCCCGGGATGCTAAAATGAAGAGTAACAGCATGCACAGGGAAAATGCCACTTTCGTTTGAACGATGAAAAGGGGTTGAGAGAAGATCATAGCGTTAATTCCCATGGAGCTAAATGAATTAAACGGAGTCATTAATTGCGGGTCCACCGCTGCTCCCCACGTTCTCGGGCCTAGCAAATCATAAAAGGCGCCGAAAGATTGTAGACCCACCACTTTGAAGACTGAACTAGGGGACGAGCGCAATACTCGATGAAACCGAATCAATGCAAGAGAGTTTGTGATCCTATCACGAGGAAAAAGAAAGGGGAATACAGACGATGAGTAATTGCAGGATCTCGGGAGGAGCGCTTGCTTGCTGGTCTTCATATGCAGCCTGAAGGATGGTTCCATGACAAGCACAATCACTTGAGAAAATTTCTAGAGTGAGCAAACACGTAAGAGCGAATTGAGAAAGCTGAGTGAACTAGATCAGCCCGAGATACCCCGATCCATCATGTTTAAAAGTTATTCCCATCTGCTAGAAACGCCCGACCTGGACATTTCTGAGCACGAACTGCTGGGAGACTTTGAAGATCCTGGAGCTGAATCCTGCCCGAAGGCCATAGAGACTGACTCCTCCAGCGATAAAATTCTAGGTTTCAGCTACGAAGAAGGAGTATACAATGATGACCGGAGTCGGAAAAGGAAGCAACTACAACGCCACACTCCAGGCCAAATCCGAGAGCTCGAAGCTTTCTTCAATGAATGCCCCACTCCAAGCAGACAACAGAAAATGGAGTTGAGCCGAAAAATAGGATTGGAGCTTTCGAAGGTCAAGTTTTGGTTCGCCAACAAACGAACCCTGGTGAAACAGCAATACGCAGACCATGAGTTACTAGTCCTGAAGGAGGAGAATGAGAAGCTTCAAGCTGAAAGCGCGAGATATAAGGAAGCTCTGACCAAGGCCACCTGCCTTAATTGTGGTAATCCTGTTGTCCTCGGCGAGGTGTTCCTCGATGAACCGTCCCTGTTGACGAATAACGCTCAGCTGTTACCGTATTCTCCACAGCATTTTCCGACACAACCAGATATCGCTGGAGATCTGCATGAGCAAGTCAACACCATAGGATCAACACCAACATCCTCTGAGAAATGGGATATGAATCATCACAGGGGGAGTTCTCTCAATGACGAACTCGCTGTCACAGCCAGCCAATCCAAAGTCGGTGAGTCCCTCCCTGGACAACTTTTGAAACGACTAGATCCCGTAGAGAATAGCTACCGAAGTATTGACGATATTTTGGGTGATAAGAGAACAAGGTTTTACTGGACCTATGAACTTCACACCAAATTTGTTGATGCAATTCGAGAACTGGGAGTTGATTCGGCTAGCCCACTACGCATACTTGAGATTATGAATGTGCCGGGGCTCTCTAGAATTAACGTCGAGTCTCACCTCAAGTACTATAGGAGATTGCTAAGGGATGGAAGGATAGCGTTAAACCATCATAAAGCCAGTTGGAGCTCAAGTGCCGGGCAGAGTTACAACCACGATGATTGGAGAGCCGAGAGCACCCAACCGTGTTTCAGCAATAACGGGACCAGCAGTCGTGTCAGCGACTCCTCTAACCCAAATCAGAATGCTCCGCCGAGCTATCTCAATACTCCTCAAGAGTATATACCGCAGTTCCAGCACATAGGGATTCCTCAGTTTGAGCGCGATTCGGTCATTAATGCTGTCCCTGAAGCGGATCTGGCATTGGTAGAGAGTGCACATATAAACCTGCCGGTCATTGGAGGAAGTTCCAATTCGAGGGGTCAAGTTGCTCACGGCGAGAGCAAAGAGAGGAATCCCTCGCCTGCAGTCGACGACAGCCAATCTGGGCACCAAAGGCTAGAAAGAACAGGCGATTTCCTTGAGGAGGAGCTGGACACTTGGATCAATACTCTTCAGGAATGTATGTCTCGACCCCAACAGGGCAATGATGAAGGTTCCAGCTCAAAGACTCCAGTTCCTCACAATGAAGGCGATGAAGGAAATCTGCCCCCAACAATTGTTGATACCCAACTTGAACATCAATGGCTCGAAGACCCGAGCAATTTCCTTGGCGATGAGTTCAATCTTTGGCTCGATCAATTTGGAGCCGGAGGGCCATCGCAGTGGTGACGCAAGGCAGGTGACCAAACGTCTGATGCAAGGCATGGTTACTCGATGAAAAATGCTTAGACGAAAGGGGTGGAACACTCCTATTGAATATGTTGTTGATCGCACTGTAAGGTTCCCACGGGAACATCTTTCATTAATGTCTAGAACTAATTGCGCGTGAGTGTCAACATCACCCTTTGAGCATCTTCAAGCCGAGGGCCGTGGATTAATCGCTTAATCCGTGGAGCAAGTTCCCCGAACAATGACTATCACCCGCGGAGTATAATGGGATCTACCCCTTCAATACGAAATACGTTTGGCCGCGAAGCCACCTATTTGGTAAAACGATGTATCGTTCCTAAACGATCTTCAATCGAATACCGAAGTAATGTCTCATTTCTTTCCCTTCTCAGGTGATAAACGTGGATAAATCACTCAAGGAGCCATTTGTTCGAATAACAGAACAGACGTTGCCTAACTGGGGGCAGATGAACCATTGATGTTGCAAACACTCCAAGAATGGATAGGCGGATTTGATAGATGTTGTTCATATCAATACGCAATATTAGAACGGGATGAGAACCAAGAGTAAAGTTGTATCGTTCCAATTTGTCTTGAATTTGAGAATATGAATTGATACTCGTTATTTATCCTTGATAGGGGAATCGCCTTACAGACGAACAGGTTTTCACATCCCATGTATTACCCGTTAGAATACATGACCAAGGGTAAATTGTATCGTTCTAATTTTTTGAAAAATTCGTGAACGTACAATAACATGTTTCTTCCGCATTTTCAGGATCTCCAGCCGCGGGGGACAGGTAAGTATCCCTTTCCCCAATCCATTGAAGATGTTAAATAAAAAACAGAGAGAAAAAGAAAAGCTTTCAGAATCTAATGTCTAGAAAAGACATAGAATTCAAACTTCATTGGCATTCATGTCTTAAAACAGGAGGTTATCTGAACATGAATAAGAACATGCATGGTGCATCATAAAATCCCCTTGACGGGTAAAATTTTTGGAGAAAATGAAAGAGATTTTTTCCAATCAAAAGTTCAAAACTTTTAAAAGGACGTTTTCTCAAAAGAAAAGAGGCAAAACCTAGTCCAAACACGTCCTACACACACTGGAGAGAAGTGGAGCGGATCAGATAGCAAAATCTGGACCTACGGAAGTAGGGATTATTCGCAACGATTACATGGGTTGGGATGACGGAGGCATTCGTTTCATATCCCTCAAACACTACAGGTGACCGTTGATAAACCCTTTGAACGACGGTTTTCATTCTTAACCCTGTCAAGAACCACCCCACATCGGGGCAAAATGGAGGTGAGTCCAGCGGTATCAGGAGAAAATGGTTAGAAATTTTCTTGCTCGGACTAACATCAATCTTTGTGTGTTGTTTATATGGTAATCCAAGTGCCATAGGATGACGAGAAGCATTCATTTCTCTATCCCACACACCATATCCTTTGCACAGCCAAGTTGAGCCTGCAAATTCATTTCATAAACCCCTGTTGGTGATCATGGGATGTTTCAAGATGGAAACTGCATCACTCCAAGAACGGAAGAAATCAAGAGATGGGATTTATAGAAAAATCTCATATCGGCGTTTAAATGTGCTATGATTCAAGTTGTATATCTAGCACAATTTTCTGAACATCGTAGTTCCAAAGGAAAAGAAAAGGCGGGATTTCAACAAAGAAAAAAATCCCCAGCATCAAGAAAAAGCAAAGTGCCTGGTAAAAGCAAGGCCGATGCTCGTGAAAACTGTTTGATTGATCCCCAATAAAGCCTAGTTGGGAAGAGAGAAAAACCCATAAAGGAGTCAGATCAAGAAGACTGCTCCCCAAATGATGTCAGCCGTGGTGCAAAAACACGGACAGAATTGTCAATCTCTTAATACCACAAGAGACGTTCTCTAAAGGACTTGTGCACACCTCAAAAGCGGTTGCACACCTCAAAAATGGAAGATGCAGAATGGAAAAGACATGTGACAAATTGGCAATGATCACCAATGTCAAATCCTTCGTGATTTCTGGGCCAAAAATAAGCCTTTTTCGGTCCCCAATCCTACCAATGTTACAACCCTGAAACAGTCTTCTCTGACTAAAACACTTGGGTTAACATATAGCTTAGCTCGAAGAAGTACGAGCAAGACTCTTTCTTTCTCATTTTGCAGGGTTCTTGACTTGTAAACCCGGAGCAGATGGTGAAGATTTTCATTCGATGGCCTCGACTCCAAAGCGGGTCCCCCTTGAAAACCAATATCCAAGCCCAACATTACGGTCCCGTGGAAGACCTCCCGACCGATCAAAATGTATGCGCTGCGAATGAGCCTAAAACCTAGGCACAGGTCAGTAGGGAATTGAGTGCATCCCCTAAAAATCATCACCTCAAAACAGGTGAGATGGCCTCCTTGTCGAGAAATATTCCAATTGATGTTTTGAGCAAACTCTTTTTGGAAATTTTCAAACTGTTGATCCAGATTTTCCATACAAGGGATTTGTGATCACATTTGCATGTTGCAAGAATGTTTTGGATAACCTCCAGCATCAAAATGCACATCTCATGACTAAAGCTTAAGTCATAAAATTTTGTCAATTGGACAATTGCTGTCTTCTCAAAGATTACCAATATTTTCTTGGGGAAGAGAAACCCTTAAAAAAAAAATCCTTTTCAAAATCAGACAGTCTCATTGGACGTGGAGAACCCTCGTCATGAGACCCCTTTTCATTTAGGCAGTCTCATCGGACGTTGAGAACCCTCGTCATGAGACCCCTTTTCAAAGTCAAAACTGATGGTAGACACCGCCTGAAGGGTTAAACAAAGGTAGATACCGCCTGAAGGGTCAAATCAAGGTAGATACCGCCTGAAGGGTCAAAATAAGGTAGATACCGCCTGAAGGGTCAAATCAAGGTAGAAACCGCCTGAAGGGTCAAATCAAGGTAGATACCGCCTGAAGGGTCAACTGAAGGTAGAAACCGCCTGAAGGGTCAAATCAAAGGTAGAAACCGCCTGAAGGGTCAACTCAAGGTAGAAACCGCCTGAAGTGTCAAACCAAGGTAGAAACCGCCTGAATGGTCAACTCAAGGTAGAAACCGCCTGAAGGGTCAAACCAAGGTAGAAACTGCCTGAGGGATCACATTAATGGTAGAAACCGCCTGAAGGGTCACATATGGTAGAAACCGCCATAAGGGTCAACTCATTGATAAATATCGCAGTAAGGATCAACACAAAGGTCTGATTCACCATACGGATCAAAATCCTTGGCAAATCCCAAAGCGTGGGATGCGCCTTCCTTAGGTTCCTACAAGTTAGGAATCCCATCATGGTATGACCTACCATACAGGTCAGAGCTTAATCTCCCTAGGATATTCTGAATGACGAGTCCTAGGCATCTTCTTGAAAGTCGTCGCAACCGGCAGCATTCGACAGGTGAGCTTCAGGTAAGCCTCTCTCACTCCGGCCCATGTTCAAATTGTTAGAGCAAACCGGGGATTGATTTGAGCTTTTATCAATAGGCTTAAGGATCCGATGTCATAACATTTCTTCTCTTATTTTCCCAGTTGAGTCGGTTAGGAATCAGGTGCCACCTTATCTTTGAGAGAAACCTCTAACGAGATTCCTCTCAAAGAGGGGCAGCTGTTGACACCTGATTTTTTTTACCATTTATTATTGTGATTTTTATTCTTTAAAATTAATTAAAAATATCAAAAAAGGTCATAAAATCACAAAATCAACTTTGGAAGCCTTGGTTTAACCTTAGGAACCAATTTTGAACAAAAAATAGTTTTCGGTATTTTTAATATTTTTCGAGTTTATTTAATTATAAAAATACCCAAAAAATCAGAAAAATACCATTCGTGGTCAGAAAAATACCCAAAAATATTCGATAATTTTGTTTTAATTTCCTCTTCAAGTGTGTCACTTTAAATCTCAAAAATTCGGCTCGGGTCAATATTTTCCTTCACAAACATAAACCCGAACCGAGCCTAAAAAAAAATCATTTTCGAGTCTTTTAGTTTTCAATTCTCACTTTTTATAAGCTATGACATTGGATTCTAAAGTCTTAAAGTGCAATTAGGTCAATTTGCCCTCCAATTTAATCAATTTTTACCAAAAGGGCTTAATTGCACATTTTTCTTTCAATTAGTCCCCGGTTTCACGGATGTATACGTATGCTCTATGTATTTATACGTCATATGTATTTATACGTTATGCATATTTGTACTGTTTGGTAACCTCTTTAACTCTTGTAATAATAATAATGGTTATTATTTTTAACACCTTTGTTAGTGCCTTTTTTTTAGCATTTTTGTATTGTGAGTGCTATTGCTAGTGCTATTTTTAAATAGCATTTTTTGTATTATAAATTGTGAGTGCTATTGTTAGTGCTATTTTTAAATGACATTTATTTATCATAAATTGTGAGTGCTATTGTTAGTGCTATTTTTAAATGGCATTTATTTATAATAAATTGTGAGTGCTATTATTAGATAGAATTTATAATTGTTAGTGCTATTTTTAAATAGCATTTTTGTATTATAAATTGTGAGTGCTATTGTTAGTGCTATTTTTAAATGTCATTTATTTGTGAGTGCTATTTTTAGATAGAATTTATAATTGTTAGTGCTATTTTTAAATACAATTTATTGGAAGGTATTTTTGGCTATAAAAGGATGGCAAGAGTTTTGAGGTTGAGGGGGGAGACATTTTGTAGAGTGTGCAAATTTTTGAGAGCTTAGAGAGAAGAACACAAACACTCTCTATATTCTCATCATCTTGAGTGAGCAAAATATACTAAGTTCGGAATATTGATTCCGCATATTGCTAGCACAATTGTTGTGGAGTTATTAGTCGTCTCCCCGTTCGTCAATTGGTGGTGCGTCCGAACTAGATGCCTAACACTTGTGGAGGCTGAGATCGAAGAACATCGAACCGACACCTCCGTTCAAGCACGCTACGAGAGGTAATCTATTTACTCCCTTTGAGGCTTTGTGATTTTTTTCTATTGAAATGCACGAAGTACGCCTCTGGAGATACATGTATGGGTTGTTATTTATTTCCGCTACGTGTTACGTGGATCCCAACAGTGGTATCAGAGCCGATCCTTAGGTGTTTTCGTGCATTTAATTGATTTTTTGCAATTTTTGCAATACTATGGCCAATATGTATTAACGAATTGTTCGTCTTACATGGCTAATGTAGGTTGATTATTTTATATGATAAATTAATCAACGTAGCAAAAATTGAGACTAAATCAATTTTAAATCGAAAATTTATGGCTATCTTATTTTACATAAAAATTCTGAATGTGATTCAACGTAGAATTTTTATTGTGCCTTCCTAAGTTTTAAATTGTGAATTTATTACTTACGTGGAAGGGTGGTGATCATGGAAAAATCCCTAATCAATGTGATTGATGTATATATGAATGTATGATGATTATTTATATATTTGGGGTTGTAGTTATTAAATGGAGGCTGCGTACTCCTTTTATTTTTCATGTAATCTTTATTTTTAGCATAGTCAATTGTTGATGTAAATGCTACGAGGATTACGTGGGGGAGCCTTTTAAGTCGGCGAGCTCTTTGGGGCCCAATTCTTGAAGAGTTCAAGAAACCAAGAAGAAGCGAAGAGCGGCTCTCCGTTATTAAAATATTAAAATGATTAAATGTGGTCTCATTGGCTCGAGACCCATTAAATCATAATTCCATGATCACCACGTAGGATAGATGTTTATGTGATTGACATCTATTTATTTATTATGATTACGTGAGCATGTTAAACTGGTTAATGTGCAAAGTCAGACTTACCTCACCCAAAATTGCGCCTGCATGAAATCCTAGTTAGGAAAATCACTCGCGTTAGGTACCGAAAGGGCGTTGGTAACGACACCAGCGTAACCAAGTCCCCGAACCCAAAAACTCTGGTTCCGTAGAACTGATCGATCTCTCCCAATCGATCAGTAAGGTTTCCGGTCTACCCTCCAAGAAAGACCGGTGGCGACTCCAAATGCATGCACAAGTTGCACATGCCACCACGACCACACTAAGGTCGAAAGCGATCGACTCTTATCGTCGAATCCTTCTGAAAAATACTCCCGCCGCGATTTGGTATGGGCCTGGGAGGGCCCGCGCCGATCCAAGACCCGCGATCGGTAATCCATTAGCCGCGTCCGCTTTCGGACGGGTCGCGACAGCTGGCGACTCCGCTGGGGACACTGTGTTCTAGAACCTATGGTTCTAGACCCCAAGTGGACTTACGCCGTAATTAAAACGCTGAGTGATTTTTCTAACCATGCAGGCGCTCGTGAAGGTGAGGTAAGTCCGCTTACGATAGGTGTTATATTTTTTTGCAGATTGGAGAAATAAGGGGTGTAGTCCGTGATTAACATTGTCTTATGCAGGTTGGGCGTAGGAATGTATGTTGTGTGGATGATTTGAAGTGCTGATTGATAAACGGCTATGCATGAATTGCATTGTGATGATCACAACACGTGGACACACACAACCGCGCCTAAAACCCCGGGCGTCGCCTATAGGAACACAATAGAAGGAATTGAAAATGGAATCTCCGTGAGGAAAAACGCGGGGTAATCCACTTTTCAATTCCGCTCGCTTCGAACTATGGATCGAGTCCCAATGCAACGATAGCTGTGCAATGGAATCGGCTCTTTCTAGAACTCGAAGTGGGAACCTTAACCTTAGGTGCCAAACCCTCTGATTTTTAGAAGTTCACCATAACTTGTCTCATGCGCATGTCTTTGGGCGGTTGGTACACCTAAAACCACACATAAGTCGACGAGTTTGGTTGGTAAGACTCTCTATACCTCGAATCTATTACAGTTCATATAAATATAGGCATTTCATTCATTGCATTCTGGTGATTAGATTAAATGCCATTTCAAGGATAGATGTGTGTGTTTTTCCCAAACGTCCTTGATAGAAGACGAAGAGGATGATATCCCATGACAAGCACCGAGTGAGCAACAAAGGAGCCTACTATGGACATTATTGAGATATCGTCCAATGAAGATGACGAGTTGGGGCAAGTGATCCGGAAGTCACAGATCGAACTTGGGGCATCCTTAAACGTTAGGATCACATTCCTTTGTTTCATTTTCCATTGCTAGTCCTCTTGTATAGGGTTTACTTTTATCGAGGCTTTCTCTATCTCACCCCTTAGAGTGATTGTATTAGGGATCTATTGGTGTATACATTTAGATGGAACTTGGTTGTATTTCTTTTGACAGGTCATAGTGGCATTTTCTCTAATCATCAGAATACTCCCAAGTCAAGTTTATAATTCCTTTAGAGAAAATTAAAATTGGAAATCTTGCACGACCTTTTTGGTCATATAGGGTAATCCAACCCCAATTTCGCTAGAAGGAATTATACACTTGAATTGGTCCATGCATGTTTTACGTCGCTGGTAATCCACGATAATTGATTGAGAATATCGGCGTTGTTTTGAATTTAATGACGAGATAGATGTCCAAATTACTCTCGTTCTTAACAAAACGGCCTTGATTTGGATGCCGTATCTTCAATTAAATTTAAAACACGTTATTATGCCTCGCACTTTTGAGTAATTCGTTCCTCTCGAAATTGATCAAAAGCGATTATTGTGAATTACATTCCTTTCAATAGTATGCTTTCTTTCGAGGAATATTGATAAAAACTTTTCGCGCAAGATTAAAACCCTTGTAAAAGTTCTTGTCCTTATTAATCATGGGCAAGCATAGGATTGAAAGGGGTTTTTGATTTCTTTTTCAAATTATTCCTTCTGATTCTGTCTTTTTATTTGCAGGTAAAAAAAATAGGTAATAGAGAGAAATCTTTTCCTGGACAAGTCTAAGGCTATTATCTCATCTGATCATGAGCGAGTTATAAAATCATGACATATTTGCTCGGCTTACTGATATTATGGTTCGGCTCACCCAAGTTGAAGATGTTCGGATGCTCGAAGAAATGAACCATACAGAAGTTAAAACACACACACAAGAGTTCTCATTTATTTTGCTCAGTGGAGGGTTTTCAAAAGCAGGTCATACAATTCGGGGTAGAAAAGTAAAGCCGAAGTGAGCCCTAATTAACGACACGAAGGAGCCCAACTGACCCTCCATGTTATTAATGCTCTGCTCATACTCCCAACTCCGCATGTCATGGTCGGCAAGCCTGAGGAGAAGACTTTTGCATTCTCCCTTAACTTCGGCGACCTTGGCCTCATGTTCTTCGGCGATTGTTTCCAGGTCTCGAACCAGTCCATTCCCGCGAGCTATGTCCGCGGTTATTTTGTCGAGCCGTTCTTCCTGCCAGTCGCTCTGAAGCCTCAACAGGACATTGCGGCGGTCATGCTCGCCGGTGGTCAGGGATAGGGCCAATTGCTCCACCAGATTTCTCCTCTCGCGAAGCAACGTCGCGACCCGCTCATTAGCAAACTCGACGGCCTTTTTGTAACTATCGGCCAGATAGTTGGTCAGCACCAAATGATCAGATCGATCCTCATAACGAGCTCGCAAGACGCGAGCCACGAGAACCTCCCGATTAGCAGCACGGTAGGCCTCTAAGGAGTGTGCAAAGAGAATCGGGAAAATTCTATATTCCCTCCCCAGTGTAGTACCTTCGAGAGAAGTGGTATCAAGGTCCTCGAGCAGGGCACGGATTTCATCCTCGGTCGCAGAATGATCGGTTATGTGTGCGTAACCGCGACCCAGTAGGTTATAAAGCTTTTCCCACTGGGCCAAGACATCAGTTGAAAAAGTGCGTACGGGAGAGGAGGCCATTTGCGTTGGGTTGGCTTGAGAATAAGACGAGTTTGACAGAGAGATTAGAAGGAAGAAGCTGATTATGCGAGAACGTTAACCTTCCATACATTAATTCCTCATTTTATAGCAACTCGAGGATGATGAAGGGTCTCAGTAATAATGCTGGTGGAGCCCAGTTAGGGGGTAAAGCAGGAGGTCCCCTCACGAGAACCATTGGATTCGTTTCGGTCCGCGATTTCCGGCTCATCAATTAAAAGATGTAAAAGATTTGTCGGGATCACCATTATTAGAGTTAGGTGGGAGGTAAGCGCAACTATCGAAGAGAGCCCTAACAGGATTTGGCAGTCCCATCACGATTGAAAAGCTAAGCGAGAAATTCAAAGTCTTGAGGGGGAACGTTTGCCTAATGATGCTTGAAGAGCGTCTCCTGAACATACGAAGTCACTCGAAGAAAACTTTATAGGGAGTGAGCATACATGAGAGAGTGGAGAACTCTGAGTGGGCAAGAACCAATCAAACATTTCTCAATCCAACATATTTAAGAGGTTATTGTCAGCTGCTAGAGGCGACTGACTCAAAAATCTCAGAAATTGAACTACAGAGGGATCTCGAAGATTCCAAGATCAAGTCTAACGCCAAAACCATGGAGCCCAACACTTCTGGCAACGGAAATCAAGATCATGGCGACGAAGACAACGACATCCACGATGTTCAACTCGGGAAAAGAAGACGTCCTCACCAATACTCTCAGGAGGAAATCCAAATGCTGGAAACCCTTTTCAGTAAAAGTCATTACATGAAAAAGAAGTGGAGAATTGAATTGAGCCGGGAGTTGGGGATTAATCAGTCGAGGATCCAGTTTTGGTTTCAAAATAGGAGATCCAAATCGAAGGCTCAACGCAAACGTCAGGTGGTCGAGATTTTAAAGGAAGAAAACCAAAAGCTGCGAACAGAAAACATGAGGTATGAAAAAGCTCTCAATATTACCGTTTGCCCTCATTGCGATAACCTCGTCGCCCTCGGTAAGATATTCCCCGATAAGCCTCACGCGATGATTGAAGACGTTCATTTACCACCCTACTCCCTCGGGGCATCTCCTGCTCAACCAGATTTTGCCGGAGTCACGCATGAGCAGGATGATCCTACGAAGATGATACAAATGCCTCCTGGGGGATGGGATTTGCATCGCTTTGATTGGAGTTACAGTTTCAAGGAGCTGGATGTTACCGCCGACCAACTCAAAGCATATCAGCCTCATGCACAACAATTTTCGATAGGGTCGGGTCCTGCTGGAGATGAGTTAATCAGTCGTCAAGCCATCGATGCAATTTTGGGCCACGATAAGAGGAGGTTCGCTTGGCCCCCTGAATTGCATTCCAGATTCCTAGACGTGGTTCACCAAATGGGGATCGACTCAGCAACTCCGACGCGCATATTTAAGGCCATGAATGTATCGGGGCTTAGTAAGGAGCTGGTCAGGAATCACCTTGCTGCCTACAGAAAGCTATTAAAACAACGTCGAGCGGAGCTAAACCGGGAGGAATCCGTCTCGAGCTCAAAAGCTAGGGGCGACCGCCATTGTAATGCTCAGGCATCAAGAGATACCCGGCCAAATCTAAGCATCAATCAAGCTAGCAACCCGACCACCGGCAAACTGAAAGCTGATCAGAATGTCCTCCCGGGCCATTTCAACATTTCTCAAGAGCGCGTGTCACAAGTACAGCGAGTGCAAACTCCTCCATTCGAGCAGCAGTCGGCTGGTGCTCTGCCTGCCGCTGGTCAACCCACGACAGACGATTTCTTCGATGAGGGGCTCGATGCCTTGTTCAATCAGTGGGAAGCTGGCATGCTTGGACAGCCATGATCTAGCACCTGACTCGGGGCACGATGGGTCGGTCACTACGAACACCCATAGAAAGAAGAACATGTTAACGAGTAGATCACTCATTTTATCGTTGTAAAGTTCCTACGGGAACATTTTTCTTTAATGACTATAGTTAAACCAACGCTATCGACGAACATCGTCATGCTCAGTTGTGATGATCCCTTGTTAGATTAAGTCCGAAACCAGAGACGGTCTTTAAAATTTTGAGTGGCCACGAACTCATTCCTCACCAAGCGCCCGGGATGCTAAAATGAAGAGTAACAGCATGCACAGGGAAAATGCCACTTTCGTTTGAACGATGAAAAGGGGTTGAGAGAAGATCATAGCGTTAATTCCCATGGAGCTAAATGAATTAAACGGAGTCATTAATTGCGGGTCCACCGCTGCTCCCCACGTTCTCGGGCCTAGCAAATCATAAAAGGCGCCGAAAGATTGTAGACCCACCACTTTGAAGACTGAACTAGGGGACGAGCGCAATACTCGATGAAACCGAATCAATGCAAGAGAGTTTGTGATCCTATCACGAGGAAAAAGAAAGGGGAATACAGACGATGAGTAATTGCAGGATCTCGGGAGGAGCGCTTGCTTGCTGGTCTTCATATGCAGCCTGAAGGATGGTTCCATGACAAGCACAATCACTTGAGAAAATTTCTAGAGTGAGCAAACACGTAAGAGCGAATTAAGAAAGCTGAGTGAACTAGATCAGCCCGAGATACCCCGATCCATCATGTTTAAAAGTTATTCCCATCTGCTAGAAACGCCCGACCTGGACATTTCTGAGCACGAACTGCTGGGAGACTTTGAAGATCCTGGAGCTGAATCCTGCCCGAAGGCCATAGAGACTGACTCCTCCAGCGATAAAATTCTAGGTTTCAGCTACGAAGAAGGAGTATACAATGATGACCGGAGTCGGAAAAGGAAGCAACTACAACGCCACACTCCAGGCCAAATCCGAGAGCTCGAAGCTTTCTTCAATGAATGCCCCACTCCAAGCAGACAACAGAAAATGGAGTTGAGCCGAAAAATAGGATTGGAGCTTTCGAAGGTCAAGTTTTGGTTCGCCAACAAACGAACCCTGGTGAAACAGCAATACGCAGACCATGAGTTACTGGTCCTGAAGGAGGAGAATGAGAAGCTTCAAGCTGAAAGCGCGAGATATAAGGAAGCTCTGACCAAGGCCACCTGCCTTAATTGTGGTAATCCTGTTGTCCTCGGCGAGGTGTTCCTCGATGAACCGTCCCTGTTGACGAATAACGCTCAGCTGTTACCGTATTCTCCACAGCATTTTCCGACACAACCAGATATCGCTGGAGATCTGCATGAGCAAGTCAACACCATAGGATCAACACCAACATCCTCTGAGAAATGGGATATGAATCATCACAGGGGGAGTTCTCTCAATGACGAACTCGCTGTCACAGCCAGCCAATCCAAAGTCGGTGAGTCCCTCCCTGGACAACTTTTGAAACGACTAGATCCCGTAGAGAATAGCTACCGAAGTATTGACGATATTTTGGGTGATAAGAGAACAAGGTTTTACTGGACCTATGAACTTCACACCAAATTTGTTGATGCAATTCGAGAACTGGGAGTTGATTCGGCTAGCCCACTACGCATACTTGAGATTATGAATGTGCCGGGGCTCTCTAGAATTAACGTCGAGTCTCACCTCAAGTACTATAGGAGATTGCTAAGGGATGGAAGGATAGCGTTAAACCATCATAAAGCCAGTTGGAGCTCAAGTGCCGGGCAGAGTTACAACCACGATGATTGGAGAGCCGAGAGCACCCAACCGTGTTTCAGCAATAACGGGACCAGCAGTCGTGTCAGCGACTCCTCTAACCCAAATCAGAATGCTCCGCCGAGCTATCTCAATACTCCTCAAGAGTATATACCGCAGTTCCAGCACATAGGGATTCCTCAGTTTGAGCGCGATTCGGTCATTAATGCTGTCCCTGAAGCGGATCTGGCATTGGTAGAGAGTGCACATATAAACCTGCCGGTCATTGGAGGAAGTTCCAATTCGAGGGGTCAAGTTGCTCACGGCGAGAGCAAAGAGAGGAATCCCTCGCCTGCAGTCGACGACAGCCAATCTGGGCACCAAAGGCTAGAAAGAACAGGCGATTTCCTTGAGGAGGAGCTGGACACTTGGATCAATACTCTTCAGGAATGTATGTCTCGACCCCAACAGGGCAATGATGAAGGTTCCAGCTCAAAGACTCCAGTTCCTCACAATGAAGGCGATGAAGGAAATCTGCCCCCAACAATTGTTGATACCCAACTTGAACATCAATGGCTCGAAGACCCGAGCAATTTCCTTGGCGATGAGTTCAATCTTTGGCTCGATCAATTTGGAGCCGGAGGGCCATCGCAGTGGTGACGCAAGGCAGGTGACCAAACGTCTGATGCAAGGCATGGTTACTCGATGAAAAATGCTTAGACGAAAGGGGTGGAACACTCCTATTGAATATGTTGTTGATCGCACTGTAAGGTTCCCACGGGAACATCTTTCATTAATGTCTAGAACTAATTGCGCGTGAGTGTCAACATCACCCTTTGAGCATCTTCAAGCCGAGGGCCGTGGATTAATCGCTTAATCCGTGGAGCAAGTTCCCCGAACAATGACTATCACCCGCGGAGTATAATGGGATCTACCCCTTCAATACGAAATACGTTTGGCCGCGAAGCCACCTATTTGGTAAAACGATGTATCGTTCCTAAACGATCTTCAATCGAATACCGAAGTAATGTCTCATTTCTTTCCCTTCTCAGGTGATAAACGTGGATAAATCACTCAAGGAGCCATTTGTTCGAATAACAGAACAGACGTTGCCTAACTGGGGGCAGATGAACCATTGATGTTGCAAACACTCCAAGAATGGATAGGCGGATTTGATAGATGTTGTTCATATCAATACGCAATATTAGAACGGGATGAGAACCAAGAGTAAAGTTGTATCGTTCCAATTTGTCTTGAATTTGAGAATATGAATTGATACTCGTTATTTATCCTTGACAGGGGAATCGCCTTACAGACGAACAGGTTTTCACATCCCATGTATTACCCGTTAGAATACATGACCAAGGGTAAATTGTATCGTTCTAATTTTTTGAAAAATTCGTGAACGTACAATAACATGTTTCTTCCGCATTTTCAGGATCTCCAGCCGCGGGGGACAGGTAAGTATCCCTTTCCCCAATCCATTGAAGATGTTAAATAAAAAACAGAGAGAAAAAGAAAAGCTTTCAGAATCTAATGTCTAGAAAAGACATAGAATTCAAACTTCATTGGCATTCATGTCTTAAAACAGGAGGTTATCTGAACATGAATAAGAACATGCATGGTGCATCATAAAATCCCCTTGACGGGTAAAATTTTTGGAGAAAATGAAAGAGATTTTTTCCAATCAAAAGTTCAAAACTTTTAAAAGGACGTTTTCTCAAAAGAAAAGAGGCAAAACCTAGTCCAAACACGTCCTACACACACTGGAGAGAAGTGGAGCGGATCAGATAGCAAAATCTGGACCTACGGAAGTAGGGATTATTCGCAACGATTACATGGGTTGGGATGACGGAGGCATTCGTTTCATATCCCTCAAACACTACAGGTGACCGTTGATAAACCCTTTGAACGACGGTTTTCATTCTTAACCCTGTCAAGAACCACCCCACATCGGGGCAAAATGGAGGTGAGTCCAGCGGTATCAGGAGAAAATGGTTAGAAATTTTCTTGCTCGGACTAACATCAATCTTTGTGTGTTGTTTATATGGTAATCCAAGTGCCATAGGATGACGAGAAGCATTCATTTCTCTATCCCACACACCATATCCTTTGCACAGCCAAGTTGAGCCTGCAAATTCATTTCATAAACCCCTGTTGGTGATCATGGGATGTTTCAAGATGGAAACTGCATCACTCCAAGAACGGAAGAAATCAAGAGATGGGATTTATAGAAAAATCTCATATCGGCGTTTAAATGTGCTATGATTCAAGTTGTATATCTAGCACAATTTTCTGAACATCGTAGTTCCAAAGGAAAAGAAAAGGCGGGATTTCAACAAAGAAAAAAATCCCCAGCATCAAGAAAAAGCAAAGTGCCTGGTAAAAGCAAGGCCGATGCTCGTGAAAACTGTTTGATTGATCCCCAATAAAGCCTAGTTGGGAAGAGAGAAAAACCCATAAAGGAGTCAGATCAAGAAGACTGCTCCCCAAATGATGTCAGCCGTGGTGCAAAAACACGGACAGAATTGTCAATCTCTTAATACCACAAGAGACGTTCTCTAAAGGACTTGTGCACACCTCAAAAGCGGTTGCACACCTCAAAAATGGAAGATGCAGAATGGAAAAGACATGTGACAAATTGGCAATGATCACCAATGTCAAATCCTTCGTGATTTCTGGGCCAAAAATAAGCCTTTTTCGGTCCCCAATCCTACCAATGTTACAACCCTGAAACAGTCTTCTCTGACTAAAACACTTGGGTTAACATATAGCTTAGCTCGAAGAAGTACGAGCAAGACTCTTTCTTTCTCATTTTGCAGGGTTCTTGACTTGTAAACCCGGAGCAGATGGTGAAGATTTTCATTCGATGGCCTCGACTCCAAAGCGGGTCCCCCTTGAAAACCAATATCCAAGCCCAACATTACGGTCCCGTGGAAGACCTCCCGACCGATCAAAATGTATGCGCTGCGAATGAGCCTAAAACCTAGGCACAGGTCAGTAGGGAATTGAGTGCATCCCCTAAAAATCATCACCTCAAAACAGGTGAGATGGCCTCCTTGTCGAGAAATATTCCAATTGATGTTTTGAGCAAACTCTTTTTGGAAATTTTCAAACTGTTGATCCAGATTTTCCATACAAGGGATTTGTGATCACATTTGCATGTTGCAAGAATGTTTTGGATAACCTCCAGCATCAAAATGCACATCTCATGACTAAAGCTTAAGTCATAAAATTTTGTCAATTGGACAATTGCTGTCTTCTCAAAGATTACCAATATTTTCTTGGGGAAGAGAAACCCTTAAAAAAAAAATCCTTTTCAAAATCAGACAGTCTCATTGGACGTGGAGAACCCTCGTCATGAGACCCCTTTTCATTTAGGCAGTCTCATCGGACGTTGAGAACCCTCGTCATGAGACCCCTTTTCAAAGTCAAAACTGATGGTAGACACCGCCTGAAGGGTTAAACAAAGGTAGATACCGCCTGAAGGGTCAAATCAAGGTAGATACCGCCTGAAGGGTCAAAATAAGGTAGATACCGCCTGAAGGGTCAAATCAAGGTAGAAACCGCCTGAAGGGTCAAATCAAGGTAGATACCGCCTGAAGGGTCAACTGAAGGTAGAAACCGCCTGAAGGGTCAAATCAAAGGTAGAAACCGCCTGAAGGGTCAACTCAAGGTAGAAACCGCCTGAAGTGTCAAACCAAGGTAGAAACCGCCTGAATGGTCAACTCAAGGTAGAAACCGCCTGAAGGGTCAAACCAAGGTAGAAACTGCCTGAGGGATCACATTAATGGTAGAAACCGCCTGAAGGGTCACATATGGTAGAAACCGCCATAAGGGTCAACTCATTGATAAATATCGCAGTAAGGATCAACACAAAGGTCTGATTCACCATACGGATCAAAATCCTTGGCAAATCCCAAAGCGTGGGATGCGCCTTCCTTAGGTTCCTACAAGTTAGGAATCCCATCATGGTATGACCTACCATACAGGTCAGAGCTTAATCTCCCTAGGATATTCTGAATGACGAGTCCTAGGCATCTTCTTGAAAGTCGTCGCAACCGGCAGCATTCGACAGGTGAGCTTCAGGTAAGCCTCTCTCACTCCGGCCCATGTTCAAATTGTTAGAGCAAACCGGGGATTGATTTGAGCTTTTATCAATAGGCTTAAGGATCCGATGTCATAACATTTCTTCTCTTATTTTCCCAGTTGAGTCGGTTAGGAATCAGGTGCCACCTTATCTTTGAGAGAAACCTCTAACGAGATTCCACTCAAAGAGGGGCAGCTGTTGACACCTGATTTTTTTTACCATTTATTATTGTGATTTTTATTCTTTAAAATTAATTAAAAATATCAAAAAAGGTCATAAAATCACAAAATCAACTTTGGAAGCCTTGGTTTAACCTTAGGAACCAATTTTGAACAAAAAATAGTTTTCGGTATTTTTAATATTTTTCGAGTTTATTTAATTATAAAAATACCCAAAAAATCAGAAAAATACCATTCGTGGTCAGAAAAATACCCAAAAATATTCGATAATTTTGTTTTAATTTCCTCTTCAAGTGTGTCACTTTAAATCTCAAAAATTCGGCTCGGGTCAATATTTTCCTTCACAAACATAAACCCGAACCGAGCCTAAAAAAAAAATCATTTTCGAGTCTTTTAGTTTTCAATTCTCACTTTTTATAAGCTATGACATTGGATTCTAAAGTCTTAAAGTGCAATTAGGTCAATTTGCCCTCCAATTTAATCAATTTTTACCAAAAGGGCTTAATTGCACATTTTTCTTTCAATTAGTCCCCGGTTTCACTGATGTATATGTATGCTCTATGTATTTATACGTCATATGTATTTATACGTTATGCATATTTGTACTGTTTGGTAACCTCTTTAACTCTTGTAATAATAATAATGGTTATTATTTTTAACACCTTTGTTAGTGCCTTTTTTTTAGCATTTTTGTATTGTGAGTGCTATTGCTAGTGCTATTTTTAAATAGCATTTTTTGTATTATAAATTGTGAGTGCTATTGTTAGTGCTATTTTTAAATGACATTTATTTATCATAAATTGTGAGTCCTATTGTCAGTGCTATTTTTAAATGGCATTTATTTATCATAAATTGTGAGTGCTATTATTAGATAGAATTTATAATTGTTAGTGCTATTTTTAAATAGCATTTTTGTATTATAAATTGTGAGTGCTATTGTTAGTGCTATTTTTAAATAGCATTTTTGTATTATAAATTGTGAGTGCTATTGTTAGTGCTATTTTTAAATGTCATTTATTTGTGAGTGCTATTTTTAGATAGAATTTATAATTGTTAGTGCTATTTTTAAATACAATTTATTGGAAGGTATTTTTGGCTATAAAAGGATGGCAAGAGTTTTGAGGTTGAGGGGGGAGACATTTTGTAGAGTGTGCAAATTTTTGAGAGCTTAGAGAGAAGAACACAAACACTCTCTATATTCTCATCATCTTGAGTGAGCAAAATATACTAAGTTCGGAATATTGATTCCGCATATTGCTAGCACAATTGTTGTGGAGTTATTAGTCGTCTCCCCGTTCGTCAATTGGTGGTGCGTCCGAACTAGATGCCTAACACTTGTGGAGGCTGAGATCGAAGAACATCGAACCGACACCTCCGTTCAAGCACGCTACGAGAGGTAATCTATTTACTCCCTTTGAGGCTTTGTGATTTTTTTCTATTGAAATGCACGAAGTACGCCTCTGGAGATACATGTATGGGTTGTTATTTATTTCCGCTACGTGTTACGTGGATCCCAACAGTGGTATCAGAGCCGATCCTTAGGTGTTTTCGTGCATTTAATTGATTTTTTGCAATTTTTGCAATACTATGGCCAATATGTATTAACGAATTGTTCGTCTTACATGGCTAATGTAGGTTGATTATTTTATATGATAAATTAATCAACGTAGCAAAAATTGAGACTAAATCAATTTTAAATCGAAAATTTATGGCTATCTTATTTTACATAAAAATTCTGAATGTGATTCAACGTAGAATTTTTATTGTGCCTTCCTAAGTTTTAAATTGTGAATTTATTACTTACGTGGAAGGGTGGTGATCATGGAAAAATCCCTAATCAATGTGATTGATGTATATATGAATGTATGATGATTATTTATATATTTGGGGTTGTAGTTATTAAATGGAGGCTGCGTACTCCTTTTATTTTTCATGTAATCTTTATTTTTAGCATAGTCAATTGTTGATGTAAATGCTACGAGGATTACGTGGGGGAGCCTTTTAAGTCGGCGAGCTCTTTGGGGCCCAATTCTTGAAGAGTTCAAGAAACCAAGAAGAAGCGAAGAGCGGCTCTCCGTTATTAAAATATTAAAATGATTAAATGTGGTCTCATTGGCTCGAGACCCATTAAATCATAATTCCATGATCACCACGTAGGATAGATGTTTATGTGATTGACATCTATTTATTTATTATGATTACGTGAGCATGTTAAACTGGTTAATGTGCAAAGTCAGACTTACCTCACCCAAAATTGCGCCTGCATGAAATCCTAGTTAGGAAAATCACTCGCGTTAGGTACCGAAAGGGCGTTGGTAACGACACCAGCGTAACCAAGTCCCCGAACCCAAAAACTCTGGTTCCGTAGAACTGATCGATCTCTCCCAATCGATCAGTAAGGTTTCCGGTCTACCCTCCAAGAAAGACCGGTGGCGACTCCAAATGCATGCACAAGTTGCACATGCCACCACGACCACACTAAGGTCGAAAGCGATCGACTCTTATCGTCGAATCCTTCTGAAAAATACTCCCGCCGCGATTTGGTATGGGCCTGGGAGGGCCCGCGCCGATCCAAGCCCCGCGATCGGTAATCCATTAGCCGCGTCCGCTTTCGGACGGGTCGCGACAGCGACTAGAGAGCGTTGGACCAAAAATGTTCCAGAAACAAAAAAAGCATATTTTTTTTTGTTTCTTTTTTTAGGACCAAAAGTGTTCTTTTTCTTAAAAGTGTTCTTCGGAACACTTTTGGAACAGTTTTTTGCCAAACGCGTTTCTGTTCCAAAAGTGTTCCCGAACACTTTTGGAACAGAAACACAATCCCTAGAGTGTTACCAAACGCAGCCTAAGTTGCCTGATTTATCTGACCTAAGATTTCATGCAGATGAGTGAGGTGCGAATCCTAGATCTAGGAATTCATGCATAGGAGAATGACTACCCTAGCACTCACAATCAATAACAAAAGTACGCAAATCAAGGATCCAAGACATGTGGATAAATCACATGAACACAGCATGGCGTCCCTAGTAAGGCCCTATCTATTAGCCTAGTGAAGTGTTAATCAAGGCTCACGAATGATTTAGACATGATTTGTCCATGACAGGCAAAATTGGAATTTTCAAGGAATACGGGACAATTTGCTCGGAAAGGGCAAGATTGTCATTTCAAGAGAAATCTGGAGTCATAGAATGTCAAAAATAGGATTGGCCACCCAACTGACCCATTTCCTATTTTCTGGCAATTTTTAGAATTTTCTGGAATTTTAGGAATGATTTACCCTTTGAGGGGAAAAATCTTCATTTCAGGAGATGGCAAGAAGTGAAAATCCCAAACAGAAGGATTGGTCAACCACCAGACCCCAAATCCTAATTTTGAGTAATTTTCACAACTCATTGGAATGGGAAAGACGATTTACCCTTTGAGGGGTAAAATCGTCATTTTAGGCAAAAGAATGAGATTTGAAAATCCAAGTAGAAGGATTGGTCTTAACTGACCCTAACCTTTATTTTCACCTTTTCGACCTATCTTATGCACAAAGCAGAGGCGATTTACCCCTAAAAGGCAAAATCGTCAACTTCAGGAAGAATGGATAAGAAATCTCAAAAATAGGATTGACCAGTTGTCTTTGGTCATTCCACAATTTTTTAGAATTTCTAGAATGTCTAGGAATTTTCTACAATTTTCCTACTTTTTTTGAATTTTCTAGGATTTTCTAAAAAAAATTATTATTTATTCATTTTTTATATTTATTTTTTTTAAAAATCATTTTTTTGATTTTTTTATTAAAAAATGATTCGGATCGGGTCAGCCCGATCCATGCGGATTGGGTACGCCCGATCCATGCAGATCGGGTACCTAGCCCAAACCCAGACCCGGACAAACCTACGCCCAAAACGACGCCGTTTTCCCTTTTTTATATTTTTATTTATTTGGGTTTAATCCAACGGCTTCTGTCAAACCACGTGGCAATTCCACGGCCTTAGGATTGCCATGGCCTTAGGATTGACTAAAACCTACGATTCAGATCAAAAGCCGACGAATCCTCAACCGTCTAATCTGATTACCTAGATCTACGGCCACAATCGAACGATTTGGCTAATCCTCGACCATCCGATCAACTGATTTATTTTATTTTTTTTGAAAATTCGATTTTTATTAACATAACATATAAAATGATTCGATGGCCACCAAGCCAACACGTGGCATAACCTAAGCCATTGAATCGCCTAACAGACTTATACCGAACTCTAACGACTTAGCTGACGTGGCTGCCAAGTGGCATGTCACGTCAGCGACACGTTGGCAACTTTGACCGGTTAACTGACACGTCATCGTCTTCTTCCTCGAGCACTCTTCCCCTGCAATGGAAGGCAGAGAACCTCCGGCGAGATCTAACGATGAAGCCTCGACACAATTGAGTAAGACCGGTACGATTCGATTCGTTTCAACATCGCACGCAACATATCGTAGAAGCAAACATGATCATCCTTAGAATCCAGGTTAATCGCGGTTTAACCAGTTCGGCCATGGCTACACTAATCAAGCAATAGAGAGCATATCGAGCTAATTCCTTCACATGATCACATCCATGGGAGTTCAGAATACTTACCTACAGGTCAGATTGACCTGGTATGGTCTAGGATGACCTAGACGAGCTTCGACTGAATCGACAATGGCGACGGGGTTTAAATGCAAGGTTCGACTCGATTTCAATGCAATCAAAATACATAGACATGCTCAGTGATGTCACAGATATGATACGCACACATCAATCGATAGAATTGAGTCGAGGATAGGACTTTGCCATTGAAGGTCAGAAGTCAAGCTTCGAGGATCGACTTACCGTTTTTCGGGATTACAGGCAACGTGAGTTGGTACGATCGACTCCACGGAGTTCAGGAAATCTCCTAGACGTGAAATCACGGCTCGATTCGACCTGAATCGTCGCCGGAGATCACTTGCAGGTCGAACTCAAACTCTCGACGACGGGGGTCGAAGAGCAAGTTCTCTCTATCGTTCTTCCTCTCTTGTAATTCTGTTCACTCTCTGAAACCGAATTAACCAACCTCCTTCTTCTAGAAAGATCAATTAGCTTTTATACCTGTTTGAAATTTTGGCGCCGAACGAGGAACTCTCCTTTGCCCTTGTCACGTGCCTCCCATGTGCCATTTGGTCATCGGACGGTGACGGAATCCGTTGGGTTTTCATCCATGTCCGTCAGGATCTCCAGCGTTCTTCACTTGGTGTGAATTTTGGACAAATTTGATATGAATTTGTTTTTTTTTGACATTTGCAGGTACCGTGACCTTGACCGGTCAATTACTCCCTGTTCCGACGACATCAGGTGGTGTCGCCGGTGTTGATCGACGGGGGACGACGAGAGGGTCAAAACGCCAACCATTTCCCTTCCAATTATTTGTGAATTGCCATTCAATTTGACAACCAAAATCGGTCTGGGAATTGTTCATTCATGCGGGAGCTTGGGGAAGAAGACAACACTGCAGTGGACCGGTTCGACCGGCCTGACCGGGCAATCTGACCGGTCAGATCCGATTCTGACTTGATTTTCAAAATTAATCACAATTTGATGGGGAATTTTTGCAATTAAACCTCAAAATCGAATTTAGGACATGAACATTATCTAAAAATATATTTTTGCCCCAAAGTCCTTGCCAATTTTTATTAAAACCCCAAATTTATTCTTAATTACAATTCGGAAAATGATGAGATTGGGGGCATAAATGGTCAAATTGGACCAAACCACCCATGCCAATCGATTCAGAATGATGAAAAATATTGGGCAGTGACTTCAATTTGTAATTGTAGTCCCTGAATTGAAAGTAATTTCAATTATGCCCAAATTCAAGGACTAAAATGTAGTTAAGTATGTACTTTTGTCCAATTCTTGCAATTAAACCATTTATGCGAACAATTGGACCAAATTACAAATAAGGACAATTAGATTGGATGACAAGATTCTCAAAATGCCAAAAATTACAAATTAAAAGACTCGATTGACATTTTTTTACCAAATTTCACCATATGTGTAACAAAGGAACATGTACAATTGAACTTGGATTTTGACTTTTTATGACGTCAAAAAGACAAGAGATTTTAAATAAAAATATTGATTATTTTTTCATATTTGTGTGACCTCGAATGCTATTTTTCTCGAATTTTCATGTATTTTCTCATTTTTAAAAATACTATAAAATGCGAAAAATTATGAAAAATTATTTTTTGGCCAAAAATGGTTCCTTAGGCTTGGCCAAGGCTACCAAAGTTTATTTTTCAATTTTTCAACTTTTTATGGATTTTCTGTGAATTTTCTATAAAAAAAACTGATCCAAAATCAGGTGTCAACAATGTCACATCATGTGAACTTCTACAGGTACAAAGAATTTGCATTCGAGGACGACATCAGTCATGACTGAAACATCTATCTACAACCGAAGGCAACCACCCGCAAATGAGAAATTTCCAACGACACATGACCCAAACAAGTCGAATATAAATCTTTTCTTTTTTGGTTGGCTAGGGTAGACACGTTCAACGACGAGTAAATCCAATCATGACTTAGATGATTGAATCCCAATAGAGAACATGCAAAAGATGAATCGGATACAAAAGTTGAAACTGCGTTGACAAACAACACAGAACAAGTTTGACGAAGGAAACCCTAACCTCGCAGATCTGAGTTCATCGGACACAAAGACAAATCAGAGCTGGTACATGGATTTTTGAAACGCAACGGCAAAAATGAAGGCTCCTTGAAGGGGGTAATCGGGATCCGCGGCTACAGATGGGTCTCCAGATGGCGATGGATACAGATTTTCGGCTTGGACGGGGAATCGCAAGCAACGGCCCGTTGAGGTCATCGGTTGTGCAAATCGGGAGGCGACTCCTTGAGGCGGAGGCGGAGGCGGAGGTGGAGGCGTGACTGTGGTGAGTGACGGGAGCTCGATGGAGAGAAGCTTTTGGGAAAAGAGAGATGGCTGATGTCGAGAGGATAAAATCTGGTCGAGAAAGGGAGAAGCTATTTTTTTTACTTCTTAAGATTGAAAGAAAATGCCATCAGAAGTTAGTTTCCACTTATAAAGCCATAATCTTGTCAAAAGTAAAAAAATTTATCAAACAGCTTTCTACTTCGGCTGAGTGATTACCACATGCATTTCCCTGCCAGATCGACTTCTGGCAAGGAAATGAAAAATTGGAAGTGTTATCATGCACTGCCTATGTAGATTTTTCTTTTCCCCACTTTCCACGACTCTAACTCTCGCCATGGTTACAGAGACTTCAGTTCCTTCTTTCTTCTCGACTCCAAAAAGATCAGACCTTGAACTAGGGCTTCGGCTTCTGGTTGAATTGGAACGTTGGCTCAAATCCTTGCTATAAGCCATCAAGAGGAATCCCTTGGGAATTGCGGAGAATTCCAGCGACAGCTCCATTCACAAAGTCCTTGCCGATTGAAGCGTCCACATTTAGCTTTAGATTTGGGTCCTTCGGCGGCGTCCAGTTGAAAGATGGGTTTAGATTTGACACGAGAATGCTTGAATGTTGGTGATTCCATCTTTTGCTACCTGGATTAAGGTTAAAGTCTCGGATTTTTTTACCTCTGAAGACAAAGTTGTTTCTCGTTTTCCAGGTATTCCACAGGTAGCTGCAGCAAGTTCGAAGAATGGTGAGTGGTAGGTAGGGGTGAGTGGTTCCAGGTTCCTTAAAGGTTCTACCTGAAACATACCCATCAGAACAGGTTCCTCATTTTTTGAAACCTAGAACCTACCCGTCATATCTTGGAACTTGGAACCTACCCTATCATAGGTTCTAGGGTCGGTTCTAGGGTACCCGAGAACCTATCAATTTCTTTTATTTTTTTCATTTTTAGTTAAGTAAAATGAGAGTAAATACTACAACAGTTAAGGAGAAGTAGAGGTGAGCGGTTTTAGGTTCCACATTTAGAACTTGAAACTAACTCGTTGGAATAGGTTCTTTATTTTTTGGAACTCGAAACATAAAAATTTATTTGGCTCTAGATTATATACTCATCATTGAACGCCATAGAACATTGTAGGATCATACGAAAATATATAATAATAAAAACACAATCAAGATTCAGGATCCAGGTTCTAGGTTCCAAGTTCCAAGTTCCAACTAGTAGAACTTGGAACCTTTTCTTGACTTTTGGAACCTAGAACCTACCATATATACCTTGGAACCTGGAACCAGATTGGTTCCTACAAGTTCCGGTTCCAGGTTCTCGGTTCTATCCTGGAACCATGCTCACCCCTAGTGGTAGGGGTTCTCGACTAACTCTTGAAGCCACGCATCCACTCTCGTGTAGGTAGTTCTCTGATTTTGCCTTACCACATATGGTTTAAGCAAAATCGGTTCTGTCCAAGGGCAAGACAGAAGTATGTGTTCTATTGTCTCCACCTCTAAGTTGCACAGAGGGTACAGTGGTTGAAGGATGATGTTGCATGTGACATTCCGAATTCCGATCCTTTTCGAGACTATTGATTGGAAAGATATCGATCGGTGTATTTCAATTATATCTCGCTTGGAGCTAGCCACTCTCGAGTCGACTGACCGAAAGGGTAAGGCTAACGCAGAGTTAGTACGTGGACTAGGGATACTCGAATGAGAAATGGCACTTTGACCATAAGGATTGTCGAGGGGATATTTTGGGCCAAGAGAGATCGATCTAGAAAAGATCATGGAATGCCTTGCTAGCGTTATACGTTGAGACGCGGGTGATTCTTCTTAACCAATGTGTAATTTGTGAGAATTTCCTAAATCGGATTCTGATGATCAGGACCGTAGGAACTAGCGATAAACCCTCGCAATCACATAACAACCAAAGTCACCACGACTTGAGAAATCCTAAGGTCGATACGAGTAGTGTGACATAATGAATTTCTGCCAATTTGAGACTATGGAATGAGAAGTATCAATTGATATATTTCAGTTTTATCTCGCTCGGACCTGATCAATTCGAGTTAACTGACCAGAAAGGGAAAGGCTAACGCATGACAAGGTACGTGGACCTGGGAAACTCGAAATGGAAATGACGCTTTGACCATAAGGATTGCTGAGGGACATTTAGAGTCAATAAAGGCCGATCTGATAACGATTAAGGAATTCATTGCTATAGTTATACGATTGGAACGCTGGTGATGTCGTATAACCAATGTATAATTTGTGAAGTTTTCCTAAATTGAACAATGACGATCGAGACCATCGGAACTAGTAATGAACCCTCGCAATTACATGACAACCAAAGTCGTCTTATCCTGAGGCGTCCTAAGTGTGACAGTAGTCACAGAGTCGATACACGTAACGTCTGCAAAAGCCGCCCATTAGTTCGAGATAAATTGAAGATACGATCAACGAATGAACGATCATGAAATGGAAGCTCAAATTGGCAATTGGAAATGAAGAATTTCAAAATTGGAAAAGGATTTGATGTCGCCTCGCCAATGGACACTCAAAATGAGAAAAATGAAGTTTCGGACGAAAAATGTCAAATGATCGTTTTGCCCCTCAACCTAGTACCTTTGCCTTAAGAAAGTTGGAAGGGCAAAATAGTCATTCTACCCACCCATAGAAGCTGTTGAAAATGGTGAGAGACAAGTCAATGGAAGTCAAAGATTGTGGACCAATTATTGGAGCCACTGCCAAGTGTCACTATAGGATGAAACCATGCCTTAATCACCATTAAATGCAATCTTGTCAAAATTGTCTCAATTATTTGATGGAAATATCCCCTAGCAGCTGCAAAAATCGTGCACTCCCTTCCCCTCCTCCATTTCCTTCAAAATCCTCTCCATTTTCCTCTTTAACAAAACTGCATCAAAAGACAGATTCTGTCCTCCCTGTTGGGTGTGCTCGACTAGCCTCATCCGATGTCCATTTGAAGAGCGTCGAACACCAGAGGTAAGATCTATGTGTCCTTGACAAGCTCCAAGTGGAATTTTGTCTTTGGTTAAGTATTTTTATCGATGTGAGCCCGAGACCGAAACCGGACGGAATCGGCGCGAGCTGGGATAAGACCACCGTACACCCTCTTAGAAATTTCAAATGACTCCATTCTTTTTTTGGGATCTCTATAATATCTAGAACTCAAGTCCACTGAGTATAAATTTTGGTTTTATTGGAGATTTAAGGTGTTTTCATGGCTGATTTAAAGTGGTCTTTACCGAACAGATTCTGCCTTCTCCAATCGGTAGAGTATCCGTCAGCGTTTAAGGTCCCCCGAGGTGTCGCCTTGCCCCGAAACTTGTTGGTAAGACACCCTAATACATGATACTACATGTTAGCAAAGGATAGGTGGGTTAGATTGAAGTTTTGATGGCCGGTTTGCATGGATTTTCCTAGGAACAGAATCTACCCTGTACCGGACAGATTAGGATCCGAAGATTATTGCGATTCTTAGAGGAGTTTGTTGCTTAAATTAGCTTGGTAAGTTGATTCTAACCCTTCCCTAGGATGTTGGGTTACTAAATGGTGGATCTTTGGTGAAATTGAAAGGATTTTAAATGTTGTTTTGGGGAGAAAAACGTGAGAGAACCGAGAGGTACTCAAATCTGTTTTCAGCGCACATCGTTTTTAAAATGGCCCGTTCTAATTCATCCGATATCCAAATTGAGTAACATTTTAGCCCACACGATCGTAAGATCTTGAAGAACAAGATTATAAAAAAAAATTCCCAAAAAGTCAGTAGAAAAATTATAGTTTTCTTGAGAACGAACCTGGTCGTGGGTGGGCAGTTTTGTGGATTGGCGTCATTGATGACTTTTCTTGCTTGAATGTCCCTTTAACATGCCTATGGAGTGTCGAATTGATGCTGTGATTGTTTATTGATGAAATGCTATGTGAGAAAATGGGCATGTGATTATTAATTGGGATTCAATCGAGGGCTTTAATGTTCGGTGTCGCAATTGGTGTCGAATGATACATGGTGTGACGATGTGCATGTGTATGATGGCCGAATGGCTTGTTTTAAATGATGAACCTGATGTGCTTGAATGCGTGCCTTAAGTGGCGATGGCATGAATTTGCTTGTGATTGTGAAATTGGGAGTAACGAGAAAGTTCACAATGATGTTTTGTGGCCAATGCATTGAGTTGGGGAGAGAGTTACTCCCAATGGCCTGACGAGGTCTTGCGGCTAGAGAGTCCTACCTTGACCGAATCATCTCGAAGACTATAAGAATCGAGAGTCAGGTAGCAACCCAATCATCCCTAGGTCCGGACGCGAGAGTCCTATAGTCGACTGAATCATCTCGATGGCGCGGAGTGTCGAGAGTCGCTATGGAGACCGAATCATCTCGCAACGAGAGTCATGATGACCGAATCATCTCGATAAGACGTCGAGAGTCATGTGATTGACATAATCATCTCGCGGCCCAAGTAGGACGGCTCTTGGTGGGCGTAAAGAAGATAAAAGACTTAAACATGGCTTTGATATGTTTTCGGGTCTGTATGCTTGAATTGGCTGGAATGTCTAGAATGCCTGGAGTGCATGGGATCTCTATTATGCCTTTATGGCCTATGAAGTCCAGATTGGAAAGCGAACGTGTGAAAGACAGGAACTTGATTGCCTGATATGCCTGAGTTGCTTTATTATGCCAATTGCTTGAATGTCATGTGGGAAAAGCTTTTTGCCAAAACTTTCATATTTTCAAACGAGGTACCAATAGTCTAGCTTAGGGTTAGAGTTAACTTACTGAGATTATTATCTCACCCCATCGTGGGACCAACATTTTCAGACCCAAAGTCTTGAAGAATGCCTCGAAGATGATAAAGAAGGAAAGAGGAGGAAGATGAAGACGAGTCTACCTAGTTTGTGGATTTCTTTTTGAAGTTCTTCTCTTTGGTCTTATAGTGCCTTCCTCCGAACCCTACTTCCTTTTTGCTGTAATAGACCATTTTATTTGTAAGACAATGCATGTTCGTTTTAATCCAATGTCACCTTGTGTTTATTTTATGTGTGGGGTTTTGTTTCCGCTTCCGCATGTGCTTTCCATATCAAGCTCCAAGAGTTAGGCCGTTAGATCCTGGGTTATCTTATTAAGATTGACGGCTATTGTCGCGACCCTCTCGAGGTTGTCGGGCTCTCGAGGGCTAATGGGCCGTCCAGTCTGGTCGGACGCGGGCCTCTCCCAAGGCCCATTACCCAAATCGCAACGGAGGTATGCGTAGTCGACCTTCAGTGTGGTCTAGTGACATGTGCTAAGTGTGCATGCCAGGGAGTCGCCACCAATCATTTTTTGGAGGGTATGATTGGACCACCCTATTGAATAGTCGGGAGTTTCTATTCAATTCTGCGATAACCAGAGAACTGGGTTCGGGGACTTAGTTACGTCAACTGTCAGAGTTGACGCCCTTTCGGTACCTAAGTTGACTGAATTTTCTGACCAAAGATTTCATGCAGATGAGTGGGGTACGAGTTCAAAATCTAGGAGTTCATGCAGATAGGAATGACTATCATAGCAATCACAATCAATAATAAAGTGCACAAATCGATGAATTCAAGTGTACAAATAAATCACATGGCATTCCTAATAAGGCCATATTGGCCTAGAGAAGCATCAATCAGGCTTAGGAATGATTTAGACATGATTTTGCCCATCAGGGGCAAAATCGTAATTTTGAGACAAATGTGACAATTTGCCCAAAAAGGACAAAATCATCATTTTGGAATGAATCCGGAGTCAAAACAGGTTTGGTCACTCAATTGACCCATTTCCTATTTTTTTGGCAATTTTCGTGATTTTCGGGAATTTTAGAAACCGATTTACCATTCGAAGGGTAAAATCGTCATTTTCTAAAAATAGAAATGAAATGTGGAAATCTTAGACATAAGGTTTAACCACCCATCTGGCCCATCACCAAATTCTAAGCAATTTCCACAATTCATCAGAATATCAAAGACGATTTACCCTTTGAGGGGTGAAATCGCCATTTTGGATTAAATGGGAGAAAATCCCAAAAATGAAAACAAATCAATTTTTTTGTCATTTTCAGCCTTGGACAATTTTTATAATTTTTCTGCAATTTTTCTCAATTTTTTTTGTTTTTCTTTAATTTTTCCATTTTTTGGCATTTTTTTATTTATTAATATTTTTTTTATATTTTCAGAAAATATTTTAACAAAAAGCATGTCTTTGACAATAGATAACACTCAACCAGATAAATAAGCTAACTACTGAACTGAGATAAATACGTGCAAACCAAATCTATAATGGCGACATTTTAGAAAAATAACCCTAATACACGGATCGGGTACGTAAAACATACCGGATTGGACACCGGCCTTCAATCGCCCAGTCCCAGCCTGCGACCATCTCCATGCACATCACCAGAAGAAGAAGAAGAAGAGGAGCTGCGGAAGAAGAAGGAGCCAGAGGAAGAAGGAGGGGGGAGGCGGATGAAGGAGGAGGGATCTCTCCTCCCTCTCTCTCAATTGAGTGCACTCAAGTGCACTTGAGTGCATTCAAAAAGAGAGAGAGAGAGGAAATAGCAAAAGAGAGAGATGGAGACCGTGTGAGAAAGAGAGGGAGCGGGCGAGCGAGAGCGAGAGAGAGAGAGAGAGAGAAAATAAAATAAAATATTAATAATAAAATATTAAAAGTAAAAAATAAAATAACAAAAAGCGAAGACAAAATTATTAGTCGAATCCCCTCCTTTTTCCTTTTAAATGATGATGTTTTCAGTCCTTTTCCTTTTAATTATTGCTAATATTTTTGTCAAATTCAATTTTGCAATTTTATGATGATCAAAGAATACCTAAAATCAAACCTGAATTTTACTATTTATGAGGTCAGAAAATGGATAAAATAAAAATAAAAATACAGACTATTTTTTATATATTTTTGTGACCTCAAATATTATTTTTCTTGATTTTCTTCTTTTCTTTTTTTTTCTTTTTTTTTGTATTTTTCGAAAATATTAAAAAAATAAAAATTATGAAAATTATTTTTTTTTGGCAAAATGGTTCATTTAGCTTGGCCAAGGTCACCAAAATTGGGTTTTCAATTTTTCAACTTTTTATAGATTTTCTATGATTTTTTTAAAAAAATAAAAAATAAAAAAATAAAAAAAAAAATAAAACAGAAAATGTTGATCAAAATTTAGGTGTCAACAGCTGCCCCTCTTTGAGAGGAACCTCGTTAGAGGTTTCTCTCAAAGACAAGGTGACACCTGAATCCTGATCGACTCGACTCGAGAGACTAAATGAAAAGGAGTCATGACATCCAATCTTCATGCTTGTCCATGTATGCTCTTTCTTGAAGGGGGAAACGTTCATGTGACATGAGAGAGTGAGATAGTAGAGAGACATACCTGCCACTTACCTGTTCGATGTTTGCGCGATTTTTGCGGAGTCTGATGAATTTAAGAGAATTTCTAGGGACTCGTTTCTAGAGTGTCCTAGAGAAGTTAAGCTCTGACCCGTATGGTAGGTCAAACCATAATGGGATTCCTAACTTATAGGAACCTAAGGAAGACGCGTCCCATTTGGGATTTGCCAAGGATTTTGATCCGTATGGTGGATCGGACCATTGAGTTGACCATTTAAGTGATTTTCACTATTGGATTGACCCTTCAGGCGGTTTCTACCATTAATTTGGCCCTTCAGGCGGTTCCTACCATTGAGTTGACCCTTCAGGCGGTTTCTACCTTTGCGTTGACCCTTCAGGCGGTTTCTACCATATGTTGACCCTTCAGGCGGTTTCTACCATGAGTTGACCCTTCAGGCGGTTTCTACCTTGAGTTGACCCTTCAGGCGGTTTCTACCTCGAGTTGACCCTTCAGGCGGTTTCTACCATGAATTGACCCTTTAGGCGGTTTCTACCATTGGTTGACCCTTCAGGCGGTTTCTACCATACATTGACCCTTCAGGCGGTTTCTACCATTGTTTTGACCCTTCAGGCGGTTTCTACCATACATTGACCCTTCAGGCGGTTTCTACCATTGTGTTGACCCTTCAGGCGGTTTCTACCATTGATTGACCCTTCAGGCGGTTTCTACCATGAGTTGACCCTTCAGGCGGTTTCTACCTTGGTTTGCTTTAAAATGGGGTCTCATGAAGAGGGTTCTCCACATCCGATGAGACTGCTTGATTTTTGAAAATGGGTCTCATGATAAGGGTTCTCCACATCCGATGAGACTGTCTGATTTGAAAAGGGGTCTCATGACGAGGGTTCTCCACGTCCGATGAGACTGCCTGAATTTTGAAAAAGGGGGTCTCATGATGAGGGTTCTCCATGTCCGATGAGACTGTTTGATATTTTTGAAAAGGGTGTCCTAGGACGAGGGTTCTCCACGTCTGCTGGGACAGTTTGCTGACTTCTTTTGAAAAAGGGTTCTATCCTCACCCCTTCTTTTGAAGGATCCCGAAATTTGCCGGGAATTCAATTTTGAAGCAGTGAAAGATTTTATCTTGACAAAGCTTCACTTGGGTCTGTTGAGGCGACATTCTGGGAGCTGGGTTCTCCAGGTATCCTGCAGAAGTTTGAGCCTGAAAGATTTTTCTTCACCAAGAAAATATTAATAATCTTTGGGAAGACAATAATTGTCCAATTGACAAAATTTTATGACTTAAGTTTTGGTCATGAAATGTGCATTTTGATGCTGGAGGTTATCCAAAGCATTCTTACAACATGTAAATGTGATCACAAATTCCTTGCATGGAAAATTTGGATCAACAGTTTGAAAATTCCAAAAAGAGTTTGTTCAAAACATCAACTGGAATATTTCTCGACAAGGGGGTCTTCTCACCTGTTTTGAGATAGTGGTTTTTATAGAGGACGCACTCAATTCCCTACTAACCTGTGCCTAGGTTTTAGGCTCATTCGCAGCGCATACATTTTGACCGGTCGGGAGGTCTTCTACGGGACCGTAATGTTGGGCTTGGATATTGGTTTCCAAGGGGGACCCGCTTTGGAGTCGAGGCCATTGAACGAAAGTTTTCACCATCTGCTCCGGGTCTACAAGTCAAGAACCCTGCAAAATGAGAAAGAAATAGTCTTGCTCATACTTCTTCGAGCTAAGTTATATGTTAACCCAAGTGTCTTAGTCAGAGAAGACTGTTTCAGGGTTGTAACATTGGTAGGATTGGGGACCGAAAAAGGCTTGTTTTTGGCCCAGAATTCGTGACGGGTTTGACATTGGTGATCATTGCTGATTTGCCTCCTGTCATTTCCTTTATGCATCTTTAGTCTTTGAGGTGTGCAATCGATTTTGAGGTGTGCACCAATTCTTTAGAGAGCCTCTCTTGTTGCATTCAGAGAACGATAACTCTCTCTATGTCTTTGTTCTGCGCTCGGCACCATTTGGGGAGCAACCCTTTTGGATTTGGCTCCTTCAGGGATTTCTTCTTTTCCCATCCGGCTTCATTTCGGATCAATTAAACAACTTACACGAGCATCGGCCTTGCTTTTACCAGGCACTTTGCTTTTTCTCGATGCCGTAGATTTTTCTCATTCACTTTTGAAATCCCATTTTTTTTTATCTTCATGGGATCGTGTTAGACCTACGATCAAAGGTCTAACAAGGTTAAGCATTAACTTAGGAATTTTTTTTTGCAAACCCTAAGTCTTGAACTCCTTCGTTTCTGAAGTGATGCTGCATCCGTCTTGGAATGTGCAATGATCACCAACGGGTTTATGAAATGATTCTGCAGGCTCAACTTGGCTATGCAAAGGATTCGGTGTGTGGGATAGAGAAATGAATGCTTCTCATCATCCTATGGCACTTGGATTACCATATAAACAACACACAAAGATTAATGTTAGTCCGAGCAAGAAAATTTCTAACCATTTTCTCCTGATGCTGCTGGACTCACCTCCATTTTGCCCCGATGTGGGGTGGTTCTTGACAGGGTTAAGAATGAAAACCGCCGTTCAAAGGGGTTATCAACGGTCACCTGTAGTGTTTGGGGGATATGAAACGAATGCCTCCGTCGTCCCAACCCATGTAATCGCTGCGAATGGTCCCTACTTCCGTAGGTCCAGATTTTACTATCTGATCCACTCCACTTCTCTCTCAAGTGTGTATAGGACGTGTTTGGATTAGGCTTTGCCTCTCGTCTTTTGAGAAAACGTCCTTTTGAAAGTTTTGAACAATTTTTTATTGGAAAAATCTCTTTCATTTTCTCCATGAATTTTACCCGTCAAAGGGGATTTAATGATGTCCCATGCATGTTCTTATTCATGTTCAGACAACCTCCTGTTTCAAAACATGAATGCCAATGAAATTTGAATTCTATGTCTTTTCTAGACATTAGATTCTGAAAGCTTTTCTTTTCTTCTCTATTTTTTATTCAACATCTTCAAGGGATTTGGGAGAGGAATACTTACCTGTCCCTCGCGGCTGGAGATCCCTGAAAATGCGGAAGAAACATGTTATTGTACGTTCACGAATTTTTCAAAAAATTAGAACGATATCATTTACCCTTGGTCATGTATTCTAACGGGTAATACATGGGATGTGAAAACCTGTTCGTCTGTAAGGCGATTCCCCTGTCAAGGATAAATAACAAGTATCAATTCATATTCTCAAATTCAAGACAAATTGGAACGATACAACTTTACTCTTGGTTCTCATCCCGTTCTGATATTGCGTATTGATATGAACAACATCTATCAAATCCGCATATCCATTCTTGGAGTGTTTGCAACATCAATGGTTCATCTGCCCCCAGTTAGGCAACGTCTGTTCTGTTATTCGAACAAATGGCTCCTTGAGTGATTTATCCACGTTTATCACCTGAGAAGGGAAAGAAAGGAGACATTACTTCGGTATTCGATTGAAGATCGTTTAGGAACGATACATCGTTTTACCAAATAGGTGGCTTCGCGGCCAAACGTATTTCGTATTGAAGGGGTAGATCCCATTATACTCCGCGGGTGATAGTCATTGTTCGGGGAACTTGCTCCACGGATTAAGCGATTAATCCACGGCCCTCGGCTTGAAGATGCTCAAAGGGTGATGTTGACACTCACGCGCAATTAGTTCTAGACATTAATGAAAGATGTTCCCGTGGGAACCTTACAGTGCGATCAACAACATATTTAATAGGAGTGTTCCACCTCTTTCGTCTAAGCATTTTTCATCGAGTAACCATGCCTTGCATCAGACGTTTGGTCACCTGCCTTGCGTCACCACTGCGATGGCCCTCCGGCTCCAAATTGATCGAGCCAAAGATTGAACTCATCGCCAAGGAAATTGCTCGGGTCTTCGAGCCATTGATGCTCAAGTTGGGTATCAACAATTGTTGGGGGCAGATTTCCTTCATCGCCTTCATTGTGAGGAACTGGAGTCTTTGAGCTGGAACCTTCATCATTGCCCTGTTGGGGTCGAGACATACATTGCTGAAGAGTATTGATCCAAGTGTCCAGCTCCTCCTCAAGGAAATCACATGTTCTTTCTAGCCCTTGGTGCCCAGATTGGCTGTCGTCGACTGCAAGCGAGGGATTCCTCTCTTTGCTCTCGCCGTGAGCAACTTGACCCCTCGAATTGGAACTTCCTCCAATGACCGGCAGGTTTATATGTGCACTCTCTACCAATGCCAGATCCGCTTCAGGGACAGCATTAATGACTGATTCGCGCTCAAACTGAGGAATCTCTATGTGCTGGAACTGTGGAGTATTGAGATAGCTCGGCGGAGCATTCTGATTTGGGTTAGAGGAGTCGCTGACACGACTGCTAGTCCCGTCATTGCTGAAACACGGTTGAGTGCTCTTGGCTCTCCAATCATCATGGTTGTAACTCTGCCCAGCACTTGAGCTCCAACTGGCTTTATGATGGTTTAACGCTATCCTTCCATCCCTTAGCAATCTCCTATAGTACTTGAGGTGAGACTCAACGTTAATTCTAGAGAGCCCCGGCACATTCATAATCTCGAGTATGCGTAGTGGGCTAGCCGAATCAACTCTCAGCTCTCGAATTGCATCAACAAATTTGGTGTGAAGTTCATAGGTCCAGTAAAACCTTGTTCTCTTATCACCCAAAATATCGTCAATACTTCGGTAGCTATTCTCTACGGGATCTAGTCGTTTCAAAAGTTGTCCAGGGAGGGACTCACCGACTTTGGATTGGCTGGCTGCGACAGCGAGTTCGTCATTGAGAGAATTCCCCTTGTGATGATTCATATCCCATTTCTCAGAGGATGTTGGTGTTGATCCTATGGTGTTGACTTGCTCATGCAGATCTCCGGCGGTATCTGGCTGTGTCGGAAAATGCTGTGGAGAATACGGTAACAGCTGAGCGTTATTCGTCAACAGGGATGGTTCATCGAGGAACACCTCGCCGAGGACAACAGGATTACCACAATTAAGGCAGGTGGCCTTGGTCAGAGCTTCCTTATATCTCGCGCTTTCAGCTTGAAGCTTCTCATTCTCCTCCTTCAGGACCAGTAACTCATGGTATGCGTATTGCTGTTTCACCCGGGTTCGTTTGTTGGCGAACCAAAACTTGACCTTCGAAAGCTCCAATCCTATCTTTCGGCTCAACTCCATTTTCTGTTGTCTGCTTGGAGTGGGGCATTCATTGAAGAAAGCTTCGAGCTCTCGGATTTGGCCTGGAGTGTGGCGTTGTAGTTGCTTCCTTTTCCGACTCCGGTCATCATTGTATACTCCTTCTTCGTAGCTGAAACCTAGAATTTCATCGCTGGAGGAGTCAGTCTCTATGGCCTTCGGGCAGGATTCAGCTCCAGGATCTTCAAAGTCTCCCAGCAGTTCGTGCTCAGAAATGTCCAGGTCGGGCGTTTCTAGCAGATGGGAATAACTTTTAAACATGATGGATCGGGGTATCTCGGGCTGATCTAGTTCACTCAGCTTTCTCAATTCGCTCTTACGTGTTTGCTCACTCTAGAAATTTTCTCAAGTGATTGTGCGTGTCCTGGAACCATCCTTCAAGCTGCATATGAAGACCAGCAAGCAAGCGCTCCTCCCGAGATCCTGCAATTACTCATCGTCTGTATTCCCATTTCTTTTTCCTCGTGATAGGATCACAAACTCTCTTGCATTGATTCGGTTTCATCGAGTAATGATCTCATCCCCTAGTTCAGTCTTCAAAGTGGTGGGTCTACAATCTTTCGGCGCCTTTTATGATTTGCTAGGCCCGAGAACGTGGGGAGCAGCGGTGGACCCGCAATTAATGACTCCGTTTAATTCATTTAGCTCCATGGGAATTAACGCCATGATCTTCTCTCAACCCCTTTTCATCGTTCAAACGAAAGTGGCATTTTCCCTGTGCATGCTGTTACTCTTCATTTCAGCATCCCGGGCGCTTGGTGAGGAATGAGTTCGTGGCCACTCAAAATTTTAAAGACCGTCTCTGGTTTCAGACTTAATCTAACAAGGGATCATCACAACTGAGCATGACGATGTTCGTCGATAGCGTTGGTTTTCATACATAATTAACTATAGCCATTAAAGAAAAATGTTCCCATAGGAACTTTACAATGGATAAAAAGAGTGATCCACTCGTGAACATGCTCTTCTTTCCATGGGTGATCGTAGCGACCAACCCATCGTGCCCCGAGTCAGGTGCTAGATCATGGCTGTCCAAGCATGCCAGCTTCCCACTGATTGAACAAGGCATCGAGCCCCTCATCGAAGAAATCGTCTGTTGTGGGTTGACTAGCGGCAGGCAGAGCACCAGCCGACTGCTGCTCGAATGGAGGAGTGCGCACTCGCTGTACTTGTGACAGCGCTCTTAAGAAGTGTTGAAATGGCCCGGGAGGACATTCTGATCAGCTTTCAGTTTGCCGGTGGTCGAGTTGCTAGCTTGATTGATGCTTAGATTTGGCCGGGTATCTCTTGATGCCTGAGCATTACAATGGCGGTCGCCCCTAGCTTTTGAGCTCGAGACGGATTCCTCCCGGTTTAGCTCCGCTCGACGTTGTTTTAATAACTTTCTGTAGGCAGCAAGGTGATTCCTGAGCAGTTCCTTACTAAGCCCCGGTACATTCATGGCCTTAAATATGCGCGTTGGAGTTGCTGAATCGATCCCCATTTGGTGAACCACGTCTAGGAATCTGGAATGCAGTTCAGGGGGCCAAGCGAACCTCCTCTTATCGTGGCCCAAAATTGTATCGATGGCTTGACGACTGATTAACTCATCTCCAGCAGGACCCGACCCTATCAAAAATTGTTGTGCATGAGGCTGATATGCTTTGAGCTGGTCGGCGGTAACATCCAGCTCCTTGAAACTGTAACTCCAATCAAAGCGATGCAAATCCCATCCCCCAGGAGGCGTTTGTATCGTCTTCGTAGGATCATCCTGCTCATGCATGACTCCGGCAAAATCTGGGTGAGCAGGAGATGCCCCGAGGGAGTAGGGTGGTAAATGAACGTCTTCAATCATTGCGTGAGGCTTATCGGGGAATATCTTACCGCGGGCGATGAGGTTATCGCAATGAGGGCAAACGGTAATATTGAGAGCTTTTTCATACCTCATGTTTTCTGTTCGCAGCTTTTGGTTTTCTTCCTTTAAAATCTCGACCACCTGACGTTTGCGTTGAGCCTTCGATTTGGATCTCCTATTTTGAAACCAAAACTGGATCCTCGACTGATTAATCCCCAACTCCCGGCTCAATTCAATTCTCCACTTCTTTTTCATGTAATGGCTTTTACTGAAAAGGGTTTCCAGCATTTGGGTTTCCTCCTGAGAGTATTGGTGAGGACGTCTTCTTTTCCCGAGTTGAGCATCGTGGATGTCGTTGTCGTCGTCGCCGTGATCTTGATTTTCGTTGCCAGAAGTGTTGGGCTCCATGGTTTTGGCGTTAGACTTGATCTTGGAATCTTCGAGATCCCTCTGTAGTTCCATTTCTGAGATTTTTGAGTCAGTCGCCTCTAGCAGCTGACAATAACCTCTTAAATATGTTGGATTGAGAAATGTTTGATTGGTTCTTGCCCACTCAGAGTTCTCCACTCTCTCCTGTATGCTCACCCCCTATAAAGTTTTCTTCGAGTGACTTCGTATGTTCAGGAGACGCTCTTCAAGCATCATTAGGCAAACGTTCCCCCTCAAGACTTTGAATTTCTCGCTTAGCTTTTCAACGTGATGGGACTGCCAAATCCTGTTAGGGCTCTCTTCGATAGTTGCGCTTACCTCCCACCTAACTCCAATAATGATGATCCCGACAAATCTTTTACATCTTTTAATTGATGAGCCGGAAATCGCGGATCGAAACGAATCCATTGGTTCTCGTGAGGGGACCTCCTGCTTTACCCCCTAACTGGGCTCCACCAGCATTATTACTGAGACCCTTCATCATCCTCAAGTTGCTATAAAATGAGGAATTAATGTATGGAAGGTTAACGTTCTCGCATAATCAGCCTCTTCCTTCTAATCTCTCTGTTAAACTCGTCTTATTCTCAAGCCAACCCAACGCAAATGGCCTCCTCTCCCGTACGCACTTTTTCAACTGATGTCTTGGCCCAGTGGGAAAAGCTTTATAACCTACTGGGTCGCGGTTACGCGCACATAACCGATCATTCTGCAACCGAGGATGCAATCTGTGTCCTGCTCGAGGACCTTGATACCACTTCTCTCGAAGGTACTACACTGGGGAGGGAATATAGAACTTTCCCGACTCTCTTTGCACACTCCTTAGAGGCCTATCGTGTTGCTAATCGGGAGATTCTGGTGGCTCGCGTCTTGCGGGCTCGTTATGAGGATCGATCTGATCATTTGGTGCTGACCAACTATCTGGTTGATAGTTACAAAAAGGCCGTCGAGTTTGCTAATGAGCGGGTCGCGACGTTGCTTCGCGAGAGAAGAAATCTGGTGGATCAATTGGCCATATCCCTGACCACCGGCGAGCATGACCGCCGCAACGTCCTGTTGAGGCTTCAGAGCGACTGGCAGGAAGAACGGCTCGACAAGATAACCGAGGACATAGCTCGCGGGAATGGACTGGTTCGGGACCTGGAAGTAGTCACCGAAGAACACGAGGCCAAGGTCGCCGAAGTTAAGGGAGAATGCAGAAGTCTTCTCCTCAGGCTTGCCGACCACAACATGCGGAGCTGGGAGTATGGGCAGAGCATTAATAACATGGAGGGTCAGTTGGGATCCTTTGTGTCGTTAATTAGGGCTCACTTTGGCTTTACTTTTCCACCCCGACTTGTATGACCTGCTTCTGAAAACCCTCCGCCGAGCAAAATAAATGAAAGTTCTCGTGTGTGTGTTTTAACTTCTGTATGGTTCATTTCTTCGAGCATCCAAACATCTTCAACTTGGGTGAGTCGAACCATAATATCAATAAGCCGAGCAAATACGTCCTGATTTTATAACTCGCTCATGATCAGATGGAAGAATAGTTGCAGATTTGTCCAAGAGAAGATTTCTCTATACTACTTGTTTTTCACCTGCAAATGAAAAGACCGAGTCAGAAGGAATAATCTGAAAAAGAAAGCATAGACCCCTTTCAATCTTATGCTTGCTCGTGATTAATAAGGACAAGAACTTTTACAAGGGTTTTAATCTTGCGCGAAAAGTTTTTATCAATATTCCTCGAAAGAAAGCATACTATTGAAAGGAATGTAATTCACAATAATCGCTTTTGATCAATTTCGAGAGGAACGAATTACTCAAAAGTGCGAGGCATAATAACGTGTTTTAAATTTAATTGAAGATACGGCATCCAAATCAAGGCCGTTTTGTTAAGAACGAGAGTAATTTGGACATTTGTCTCGTCATTAAATTCAAAACAACGTCGATATTCTCGATCAATTATCGTGGATTACCAGCGACGTAAAACATGCACGAAACAATTCAAGTGTATAATTCCTTCTAGAGAAATTGAGATTGGACTACTCTATACGACCAAAAGGTCGTGTAAGACTTCCAATTTTAATTTCCTCTAAAGGAATTATAAACTTGACTTGGGAGTATTCGGATGATTAGAGAAAATGCCACTATCACATTCCCATGACCCGTCAAAAGAAATACAACCAAGTTCCATCTGAATGTATACACCAATAGATCCCTAATACAATCACTCTAAGGGGTGGGATAGAAAAAGCCTCGATAAAAATAAACCCTATACAAGAGGACTAGTAATGGAAAATGAAACAAAGGAATGTGATCCTAACGTTTAAGGATGCCCCAAGTTCGATCTGTGGCTTCCGGATCACTTGCCCCAACTCGTCATCCTCATTGGACGATATCTCAATAAGGTCCATAGTAGGCTCTTTTGTTGCTCACTCGGTGTTCGCCATGGGATATCATCCTCGTCGTCTTCTATCAAGGACGTTTGGGAAAAACACACACATCTATCCTTGAAATGGCATTTAATCTAATCACCAGAATGCAATGAATGAAATGCCTATATTTATATGAACTTTAATAGATTTGAGGGATAGAGAGTCTTACCAACCAAACTCGTCGACTTATGTGCGGTTTTAGGTGTACCAACCGCCCAAAGACATGCGCATGAAACAAGTAATGGTAAACTTCTAAAAATCAGAGGATTTGGCACCTAAGGTTAAGGTTCCCACCTCGAGTTCTGGAAAGAGCAGATTCCATTGCACAACTATCGTTGCATTGGGGCTCGATCCATAGTTCGAAATGAGCGGAATTGAAAAGTGGATTACCCCGTGTTTTTCCTCACGGAGATTCCATTTTCAATCCCTTCTATTGTTTTCCTATAGGCGGCGCCCGGGGTTTTAGGCGCGGTTGTGTGTATTTTCGGTGTCGTGCTAAAGCGATAAACATGCATCTCATTTAGCAAACACCGCTTCAATATAAACATCCACACAATCATACATCCTAAACTCCTACCTGCATAAGACAGAGTTAACAAACACTTCACCCCTTATTTCTCCAATCTGCAAAAACATTTAACACCTCAAGGGTTAAAGTACGTACCTCACCTTGAAGAGTATCTGCATAAAACATGTTAGAAAAATCAATCAACTTTTTAATCGGCTCAAGTTCTCTAAAGTCCCCAGTGGAGTCGCCAGTCTGTCGCGACCCTCTCGAGGTTGTCGGGCTCTCGAGGGCTAATGGGCCGTCCAGTCTGGTCGGACGCGGGCCTCTCCCAAGGCCCATTACCCAAATCGCAACGGAGGTATGCGTAGTCGACCTTCAGTGTGGTCTAGTGACATGTGCTAAGTGTGCATGCCAGGGAATCGCCACCAATCATTTTTTGGAGGGTATGATTGGACCACCCTATTGAATAGTCGGGAGTTTCTATTCAATTCTGCGATAACCAGAGAACTGGGTTCGGGGACTTAGTTACGTCAACTGTCAGAGTTGACGCCATTTCGGTACCTAAGTTGACTGAATTTTCTGACCAAAGATTTCATGCAGATGAGTGGGGTACGAGTTCTAAATCTAGGAGTTCATGCAGATAGGAATGACTATCATAGCAATCACAATCAATAATAAAGTGCACAAATCGATGAATTCAAGTGTACAAATAAATCACATGGCATTCCTAATAAGGCCATATTGGCCTAGAGAAGCATCAATCAGGCTTAGGAATGATTTAGACATGATTTTGCCCATCAGGGGAAAAATCGTAATTTTGAGACAAATGGGACAATTTGCCCAAAAAGGACAAAATCATCATTTTGGAATGAATCCAGAGTCAAAACAGGTTTGGTCACTCAATTGACCCATTTCCTATTTTTTTGGCAATTTTCGTGATTTTCGGGAATTTTAGAAACCGATTTACCATTCGAAGGGTAAAATCGTCATTTTCTAAAAATAGAAATGAAATGTGGAAATCTTAGACATAAGGTTTAACCACCCATCTGGCCCATCACCAAATTCTAAGCAATTTCCACAATTCATCATAATATCAAAGACGATTTACCCTTTGAGGGGTGAAATCGCCATTTTGGATTAAATGGGAGAAAATCCCAAAAATGAAAACAAATCAATTTTTTTGTCATTTTCAGCCTTGGACAATTTTTATAATTTTTCTGCAATTTTTCTCAATTTTTTTGTTTTTCTTTAATTTTTCCATTTTTTTGGCATTTTTTTATTTATTAATATTTTTTTATATTTTCAGAAAATATTTTAACAAAAAGCATGTCTTTGACAATAGATAACACTCAACCAGATAAATAAGCTAACTACTGAACTGAGATAAATACGTGCAAACCAAATCTATAATGGCGACATTTTAGAAAAATAACCCTAATACACGGATCGGGTACGTAAAACATACCGGATTGGACACCGGCCTTCAATCGCCCAGTCCCAGCCTGCGACCATCTCCATGCACATCACCAGAAGAAGAAGAAGAAGAGGAGCTGCGGAAGAAGAAGGAGCCAGAGGAAGAAGGAGGGGGGAGGCGGATGAAGGAGGAGGGATCTCTCCTCCCTCTCTCTCAATTGAGTGCACTTGAGTGCACTTGAGTGCATTCAAAAAAGAGAGAGAGAGAGGAAATAGCAAAAGAGAGAGATGGAGACCGTGTGAGAAAGAGAGGGAGCGGGCGAGCGAGAGCGAGAGAGAGAGAGAGAGAGAGAAAATAAAATAAAATATTAATAATAAAATATTAAAAGTAAAAAATAAAATAATAAATAAAATAACAAAAAGCGAAGACAAAATTATTAGTCGAATCCCCTCCTTTTTCCTTTTAAATGATGATGTTTTCAGTCCTTTTCCTTTTAATTATTGCTAATATTTTTGTCAAATTCAATTTTGCAATTTTATGATGATCAAAGAATACCTAAAATCAAACCTGAATTTTACTATTTATGAGGTCAGAAAATGGATAAAATAAAAATAAAAATACAGACTATTTTTTATATATTTTTGTGACCTCAAATATTATTTTTCTTGATTTTCTTCTTTTCTTTTTCTTTTTTTTTTCTTTTTTTTTGTATTTTTCGAAAATATTAAAAAATGAAAATTATGAAAATTATTTTTTTGGCAAAATGGTTCATTTAGCTTGGCCAAGGTCACCAAAATTGGTTTTTCAATTTTTGAACTTTTTATAGATTTTCTATGATTTTTTTAAAAAAATAAAAAAATAAAAAAATAAAAAAAATAAAACAGAAAATGTTGATCAAAATTTAGGTGTCAACAGCTATGTGGGATGTTGGCATGCCTGCCGGGGTCGGGGCGTGACATCCCCGTTTAAGTGGTATCAGAGCGATGTTAGCTCGATCAAATCTTTTCGATGTCTGGAGTGATAAGGAGTGATGACTATAGGATGGTTGGGTAGTGAGACTCTAGGGGAATTCCCTGGAGTTAGGCATGAAATGCATGACATATGAATTGGCGCTTGTGATTGGCATTGTGCTCAGGCATGACTGGTTGTGATATGTTGATATGCTCGAAAGCTAGTTGCGATTTGCGAATGTGCAAATGCGTCTAGACTTGAGGTACAAGTGAAATCTCCATGTTGTGATGCCTTTAATTGTTTGAGTTGTGACGAATGGCTAGCTGTGATTGTTGATGTGATAAGTAGCCTGGAGATGTTAGACTTAAGTGAGTGACTTAGGTCTCTAATTCCTGAATGAAATTGTAATGGTCCGGGTGTTGTGGAAACTAGCGAGATGAACCACCGAGGTAGGAACACTAGAGGAGCGTCTAGCTCGAGAGCACCAGCGGCCGAGGATCCAAGAGTTGATGGAGTCTTGAGGGCGCTGGAGCAAATTGGAGAGATAATGGGAAAGGAAGCCCAAGATAGGGCTGCTGCGGCCCTTCGACAGGCTGAAGATAGAGCGGAGATAATAGCTCAAGCTGCAGTGGCAACTGTGAACCTAGCGAATGGAAATAATGGCCAAGGAATTGGAGGTGGTAATGTGCAAGGCCCTGAGAATCGTGCTATGGGTCAATTAATGGAGCAATTTCTGAAGCTAAAAGCATCGAAGTTTGATGGCAAAGGAGACCCTGAGTTAGCTCCTAGATGGATTGAGGAGCTAGAGAAAGCATTTACAGTGTTAGGGTGCACTGAAGCTGAGAAGGTGACCCTAGCGACTTATCAACTCCAAGGAACTGTGAATGATTGGTGGAAGTCCACCAAGGGAATCGTTTTTCCTGAAGGGATTGAGCCAACATGGGTGATCTTTGCCGAGACTTTTAATGTGAAATATTTCTCTAAAACTACCCAAGAACAGAAGTTGGCTGAATTCTAAAATCTTTGCCAGAACCACATGAATGTTGATGAGTATGAGGCAGAATTTGCAAGGTTGTCGAAGTAAGCACCAAGGATGGTAGAGAATCTGTGGGATCGGGAAAGAAGGTTCCGAGATGGATTGAGGCCCCGATATTCGCAGCCAAATGATCTCAATGAACCTAAGGATTACAATGAGATCTATACCAGGAGCCAGATGATTGAAAGAGATATGAGGAATAAAGGAATTTCCTCAGGACCGCGATTCAATCCAGTCAGAGACAATCGAAATTTTGGCAAGGGACCCATGGTAAACAATAGGAGGTTTGTTCCCTCAGTGAAGAAGAACATTGCAAAACTTGTTCACCAGAATAACTGGAATTATCGTCTCTATGGGCGAAGGCATGGAAATGGACCCTGTCCAAAGCAGACAGGATGATGTTTCAAGTGTGGAAAGATGGGCCATAGGGCCAGGGAATGTGGACAACAAGATGTTGGTCCTCGATATCAACCGCCACGAGCTCAACCAGGACCACCAGTTGGAGCTACCGCGCAGGCCAACCAAAATAGGCTTCCGGCCTAAGGAAGAGTGTACACTGTAGCTCGCAGGAAGGCGGAGGAGACGCCTGGTGTGGTCACGGGTAAGATCTTTCTCTGTGATCATGCTGCTTATGCCTTTTTGACCCAGGAGCGTCACATTCGTTTGTGTCTGCCCAATTTGCTGATTTGACTGAAATGAAATTGGAACCATTGGATGTTATGTTGCATTTGACAACGCCTTTGTTGGATAAAGTGCTTGTTTCGTTAGGATGCAAGAATTGTAAGATAGATATCGGAGGTAGTGAAAGACAAATAGATTTGGCTGTGTTACCCATGTTTGATTTTGATGTCATTATTGGAATAGACTGGCTGAGTAAACAAGGGGCCGTAATGGATTGTGGTAGTAGGGTAATTCGATTTCATCCTGTTGATCACCCTAGTTTCGAATTTGTGGGGAGTCGAGGAGGAATCTCGATTCCTTTGGTTTCGTCACTAGAGGTGACTAAGTTAATGAATGAAGGGTGTGAGGCTTATTTAACCATTGTGGTGGATACGACGATTGAGGAGCCGAAGCTAGAAGAAATAGCTGTTGTATGTGAATTTCCTGATGTATTTCCTCAAGAGTTACCTGGGTTACCACCCGAAGGGGAAGTGGAATTTTCGATTGAATTAGCCCTTGGGACGGAGCCGATTTCGAAAGCACCTTATAGGATGTCTATATCGGAGTTAAAGGAACTAAAGGTGCAGATGCAGAACTTGCATCAATCTTCGTGTGTGGCTTGTCATTTTAACTTCTATGGTGATTCAGGTGCTTTAAGATGATGAAAAGCATTCGTTTCTCTATCCTATACATTTTTACCCTTTTGCACAGCCCATTTGAGCCTATATACTCGATTCATAAACCTGTTGGTGATCAGTGCATATTCCAAGACGGAAGCAACGTCACTTCAAGAGCGGAAGAGTTCAAAAGATAGGATTTGTAAAAAATTCCTGGTGCTGAGATCCAAAGTGTATATCTAGCACACTCATTTGAAGAATCCTGGTTCCCAAAAGAAAGAAAAGAAGGAACCCCACAAAAGAGAGCAAAGGAAAAAGAGAGAAACACAGTTGTGGGCATCAAGAAAAAGCAAAGTGCCTGGTAAAAGCAAGGCCAATGCCCCTCCAAATATTTGCACACTTGTGAATCATGTATTTGATATGGTAAATGCCAAAAAAAAAAGAGATGGCATGATGTCTGTGTTTCGGTCACTAGTGAGAATTGGTGATGCCACCTTCGGACGCTGACACCACACTAGCACGAGAGAGAAGTTCTCCAAAAGAATATCAATGCGCTTCAAAAGACTGAAGACGCTCCTTGAACCACAAGGTGCCAGATCAGCAGCAAATCTGCAGTGATCACCAATATTAAACCCTTCACATGTTCTGGGCAAAAAACAAGCCTTTTTCGGTCCCCAATCCTACCTATGCTACAACCCTGAGAAGTTTTTTTCTGATTAAAGCATTTGAGTTAGCGTAAGGTTTAATGCTTAAGCTTAGCTCGAAGAAGTTCGAGCAAGATTATTTCTTCTCATTTTTGCAGGGTTCTTGACTTGTAAACCCAGGGCAGATGAAGAAAATTTTGTGTGCAAAAGACCTGACTCAGAAAATGAGTCCTCCTTCGGAAGCCATATCCGAGCCCGACATTACGGTCCAGTAAAGACCTCCCGATTGATCTAAATGTATGCGCTGCGAACGGCTCCGAAAACCCAGGTACATGGTATCAAGAAATTCGAGTGCTATAATTGTGAAAAGACCAAATCAGAAAACTGGTGAGAAGACCTTTCTGACAGAGATATTCCAGTAGAATGCTTGAAAGCAAGCTTTGGTTGGAAACTTCAAATTGTTTGATCCAAGGATTTTTCCTCACAATGATTCTTGATCATCTTTGCATGCTTCGAGATGTTTGGATAACATCCGACGTCCTAAGCCATTTTACATAAACTGCGTAGGTTAAAATGAAGCCTTTTACCTACATTATAATTGTCATTACCTCAAGAGGGCTAATATCTTGGCAAATGAGGAATGAACTCTCAGGTCTAAGCTTATAGGACTCATGGTGACCCCGGATTCCAGAAGGATGCCTTGCTCTGTGAAGAAGAGCTTTCAAGTCTATTCTCCTGCAGGATCCCTGGTAACCCCATATCTCAGGAAGATACATTCTTATGAAAAGTTTTTGTAGGTTTAAGCTTTATGTAGGATACCTGGAGTCCCAGATCCCAGAACGTCACCTCCAATGTCAAAAGGACAATCTTCATAATCATCTCTATGTGAGATTTCAGTTTTACAGGTTTAAGCGTTCTGCAGGATACCTGGAGTCCGCAGGTCCCAGAATGTACATCCAATGTCAAAAGGACAATCTTCAGAATCATCTCTATGTGAGATTTCAGTTTTGCAGGTTTGAGCTTTCTGTAGGATACCTGGAGTCCCCAGATCCCAGAATGTCACCTCCAATGTCAAAAGGACAATCTTCATAATCATTTCTATGTGAGATTTCAGTTTTACAGGTTTGAGCTTTCTGCAGGATGCCTGAAGTACCCAGATCCCAGAATGTCACCTTCAATGTCAAAAGGATAATCTTCATAATATTCTCTATGTGAGATTTCAGTTTTACAGGTTTGAGCTTTCTGCAGGATGCCTGGAGCCCCTAGATCCCAGAATGCCACCTCCGATGTCGAAAGGACAATATTCAAGATCGTCTTTCTGCGAGATTTCAGGTAACCCCTAAATCCCAGAAGAATCTTATCAAAGTTTTTACAGGTTCAAGTTTTCTGCAGGATACTTGGAATCCCCTAATCTCAGAATAACGCCTCGCATGTCGAAAGGATAATTTTCAGAACCAGCTTTCTGTGAGGTTCTAGGTAATCCCTAAACCCAGAATATCTCATTTGGTAAAGTCTGAAGGTTAGGTACGCCTCATTTGTATAGACCCTAGTTAATTCCTTAGAATATAGGATCAAAATGTTCGACAATCCCTAAAGAACGGGTGCGTCATCCATAGGTTCCTAGCAGAAATGAGTCCTATTCTTGGCCTGATCCCCCTGAAGGATCAAAATGTTCGACAATCCCTAAAGAACGGGTACGTCATCCATAGGTTCCTAGCATAAAGGAGTCCTATTCGCGGCTTGATCCCCCTGAAGGATCAAAATGTCTAACAATCCCTAAAAGACTGGGTGCGTCATCCATAGGTTCCTAGCAGAAATGAGTCCTATTCATGGTCTGATCCACCATACGGATCAAAACCCCCAACAATCCCTAAGAGACTGGGTGCGTCATTCATAGGTTCTTGTCAAGTATAGGAATCTCATTCTGGTGCGGCCTACCATACAGGCTAGAGTTTAACCGCCTTAGGATACTCAAAAAGACGAGTCCCTAGGTATCCACTTGAACCCGCTATAGACTGCGCACGCCGCACGAGCGTCAGGCAGGTAAGTAACAAGTGAGTGTCTCTATCCCGTCTCTCTCTCTCTCACATCAGCTCAAACGAAATGAGCGGAGCATTCACCAGCGGGACAAGAAAGATTAGATGTCAAGATCCATTTTTCTATTTCCCAGTAGAGTCGATCTAGATTTAGGTGTCACCTGTCTTTGAGAGAAACCTCTCACGAGATCCTCTCAAAGAGGGGCAGCTATTGACACCTAATTTCGGATCAGCCTTTTTGTGGTTATTTCTTAGAAAATTCATGAAAAATCCATAAAAAGTCAAAAAATTACAAAATCAACTTTGGTACCCTTGGCCAAGCTTAAGGAACCATTTTTGACCCAAAAAAAATAATTTTTCATATTTTCGCATTTTTTAATATTTTCAGAAATTAGAAAAATCAAGAAAAATAGAATTTGAGGTCACAAAAATATGAAAAAATAGCCAATATTTTTATTTTTAATCCCTTATCTTTTTTACCTCACAAAAAGTCCAAAGTCGGGTTCAATTTTACATGTTTCTTTGTAACACGTATGATTGAATTTGATAAAAAAAAAGTATCGATTGAGTCTTTCAATTTGCAATTTTGGCATTTTTTAGGATCTTGACATTTAATCTAACTGCCCTTTGTTTCAATTTAGCCCAATTATTTACACAAATTGCTCAATTGCATGAAATTGGCAAAATTACACACTTAATTGCATTTTTAATCCTTGAAAATTGGGCATAATTGAAATTACTTTCAATTCAAGGGCTATCATTGCAAATTAAACATGTTGCCCAATGATTTTCACCATTTTGAATCGATTGGCATAGGTAATTTGGCCCAATTTGATCATTAGAGCCTTCAATTGCACAATTCCCCAATTCGCAATTACATGAAAATTTGGGGTTTTTATAGAAATTAATATGAACTGTTGGGAAAAATTACATTTTTAGATAACATTCATGCCCTAAAATCGATTCTGAGGTCCAATTGCAAAAATTTCTCATTAATTTGGGTTTAATTTCGAAAATTGTAAGTCGGAACTGGTTCAGACCGGTCAGACCGCCGGTCGAACCGGTCCACTATAGTGCCTTCTTCTTCCTCAGTTTCCTGCGCAAATGAACAGTGCCGAACTTAATTTTGGTGACAAAATTGACGGTCCAATCGACTACAATTGAAGATACAATGGTGGGCGTTTGGTTCCTTAGGCATTTACCTATCGATCGACACCAAGACCGCGACCAATGGTCGCCAGAGGAAGAAGTAATCGGCCGGTCAATCCGGCGGACCTACGAAAGTTAACATCTCGCAAAGCTCAGTTGAAATTCATCCCAATTCGTGCCAAATGCGACCACCGGAGGTCCCGAGCGGAGTGGCCACTTAATGCCCGTCAATGGCCAGTCGCCAGTGACCATTTCGCATGTGTTTTCACGTGCGGAGGTCGCCTATGCCAGCTCCCCGATTTGGCGCCAAAACTAAAAATGCTATATAAGCCTACGAAGGCTTTCTGTTAGAAGAACGGTTGATTCAGTTTTAGTAGGGAAAACTGAATCGAGAGAGAGAGAGAGAACGCGAGAGAGAGCTCGTTCTCCGACCCCCGTCGTCGAGAAGTTGAGGTCGATTGGAAGGCACTGGTTGGGCCGTCTCCGGCCAAACCGAAGCCAAAGAAGACCGTCGGGAGTTCGCCCAGTGTGCCAGGAAGCGATCGCCGCCGACCGCGCAGCCTTAAACCGCAGAAATAGGTGAGTCACAGTCTCGAGTTCTTCGTTGAGCATTAATGGCGACTCACATATTTTTTTATCATTATTGCAATTAGCGTGTGCGTTTCATTCCTTGAACATCACTGACCATACCCTCATCTTGATTTTGCATCGATTTTACCTGAACAACTCAAATCGAGTCTTCGAACTCAGCCTCCATAGCCGACCACTGTTCATCTCTGCCTAGCCCAATCTAGGCCGTGCGAGCTCAATCGAAGCTCGAGGTAAGCCTCATGAACAGTGATTGATGCTATTCTGTGAATGAATCGCTTTGATTTTGCGTGGTTTGAGCAATTGAACTTCCATGGCCGTGCTCGGCATCCTGCGTGGTGATCTTGATTTTACGAGTAGGATGCTTCGATTCTTAGATATGTTAAACTAGAAGTTCTTTCGAGTCGATTGGCGTTGGTTTCGCGTGATTTCGTCGAGATTCCACCGTTAGATTATCACCAGAGAAGCTCAACCGTTCATTCCGGCGGAGTCGCGAGGTTGAAGACGAAGCTGACGTGGCGTGGTCAGCGAGTCAAACTCCTAGTTGGCATTCGGCCATTGGTCCACGTGGACGTTGAGTCAGCTCGACCGTTAGTTTGTTAAGGTGAGTCAGCATTAGATCGGACGGTCTAGGTTAATCGAGTCTAACAAATTGTGACCGTTCGATTAGTAATTAGGATTATCCGAAAATAGTTTTAAATCGAAAAATCAGAATTGGTTGAAACGGCGCCGTTCAGGTTAGTAAGCATGCGACGTCGTTTAGGTTAGTGTGGATGGACGGTCTAGATCGAGTCTTGTGTTTTAATCTTGGCCGTAGGTTTAAGTAGTCAGATCAGACGGCCCTAGTTAAATCTTCCTTCAATCTGAACCGTAAGGTTTAGTAATCTCATCAAGCGATCATGGATTAGCCACATGATCCATCAGGGGCCGTCGGATTAAATCCGGATAATCCGAAAATAAAAAAACGCGTGATACGGTGTCGTTTTTGGCCGAGGGTTTCGCGGGTCCGGGTTTGGGCCAGGTTCCGACCCGAGTGGGTCAGGTCGACCCGGTCCGAACCACATTTTTTAATTAAAAAAATCATAAAATGATTTTAAAAATAAAAAAAAAATCAGAAAAATCATAGAAAATCCAAAAAAATGCTAGAAAATCACAAAAAATCAAAAAAAAATATGGAAAAATTGTGCGAAAATCCTAGACACTCCAGAAATCCCCAAAAATTGAGGATTGACCACAGACAACTGGTCAACCCTATTTTTGGGGTTTCTTATCCGTTCTTCCGAAAATTGACGACATTACCCTTTAGGGCTAAGTCGCCTCTGCTGTATATGCGAGATAATGCCGATAATGCCAAGGTAAGAATTAGGGTCAGTTAGGCGACCAATTCTTGGGCTTGGGTTTTCGAGTCTCGTCCCTTTTCTCAAAATGACGATTTTGCCCCTCAATGGGAAAATTATCTTTCTTATTCCAATCGAGTCCTGAAAATTGCTTAAAGTTAGGGTTTGGGTCAGGTGGGTGACTAACCCTGATATTTGAGATTTTCAGTTCTCATCTTTGTCCAAAATGACGACTTTACCCCTTCAAAGGTAAAATCACTTTTAAATTCTAGAAAAATCCTGGAAATTCCCGAAAAATGGGAAATGTGAGGATTTGATCGCCAATCCCATTTCTACTATCTTTTGACTGCATATTTCATCTGAAATGACGATTTTTCACTTCTAAAGCAAATTGTCCCCAAATTTCTCAAAATTACGATTTTGTCCATCATGGGCGAATCATGTCAAATTACTCTCAAGCCTTGATTGATACCTCTATAGGCTAATAGGGCCTCATTAGGGATGACATGCTGCTTTCATGTGTTTTATCCGCATGTATTGGATCCTTGATTTGCGCATTTACTTTTACTGACTGTGAGTGATAGGGTAGCCATTCCTGTCTATATGAACTCCTAGAATTAGGATCCTTACCTCACTCATCTGTATGAAATCCTAGGATCAGATAAATCATTCAACATTAGGTGTCGAAAGGGCGTCAACTCTAGCAGTTGGCGTAACAAAGTCCCCAATCCCGTTTCTCTGGTTTCCGCAGAATCGAATAGATCACTCCTAACTATTCGATAGGGTTTCCGATCGTACCCTCCACGAAATGATTGGTGGCGACTCATTGGCATGTACACATATCACATGTCACTAGACCGCACTGAAGGTACGTATATCCAGCCGTTGCGATTTGGGTAATGGACCTTGGGAGAGGCCCGCGTCTGATCAGGCAACATCGGGCGGCCCATTAGCCCCCTCGCTCCCGCGTCCGATCAGGCAACATCGGGCGGCCCATTAGCCCCCTCGCTCCCGCGTCGAGAGGGTCGCGACAGTGCGCTCCAGTTAAATCTCGCTCAGAGCTGGCCACTCTTGAGAAGACTAACCGAAGGGGAAAGGCTAAGTATGATTTAAGTACATGGATCAAAAAACTCGACCATGGATTGGTACCTTGACCATAAGGATTGCCGAGGGAATATTTTGAGCCATTATAGGCCGGTCTGAGATTGGTCATATAATGATTTGCTAGTGTTATACAATTGGTTCACGGGTGATTCCGTTTGACCATCGTATAATTTGCAAATTGACCTAAACCAATTCCTGGCGATCGCGTCTTTTGGAACTAGTGATTGGCCCTCGCAATTACATGACAACCAAGGTCGCCATGACTCGGATAACTCTTAAATGTGACATTAGTCACGGGTCGATACACGTAACTCCTAAGAGCCGCCCGTTAGTTTGAGATACACTGAAATCGTCATTGATGAATTTTAGCCACGAATTGGACTTCGGAATTGGGCGTCGGATATTCGAGAATTCCAACGGTAATAAATTGGACGTCGCCTCATCGAGGACCATTAAGATTAGAGTTCGCCCGTTATCGATTAGAAAAGTGAAATTCGGACCGACGATTGGAAATTACCTTTATACCCTTAGGTTAATGCCTTTTTCTCTTAGATTTAAGCAAGGGCATTATAGTCTTTTGGTGTAGACTCTCTTTGACCGAAAATTGAGGGGTAGTATAGTCATTTGACCCTTGAATTATTTGAAGGATGGATTAGACAAGTGGACTTGACATTTTCCCCTTGAACCACTTCCACCAACTTGTCATTCAAGACCACTATTCATGTCATAACCACATTACCAACTCCCACTCAAGCTCTCTCTCACTCTTGCACTTGAAATTTGAGGAAGCAAAACTCTCTTCCTCTTCCTCTCATATGTTCGGCCGAGCACCCCCCCATCTCTCACTCTTCCATTTCATTTTTCTCTCTTTTCATCAAACACTCTCTTTCTCTCTTGCTCATTCAGCCGCCGACGCCACTCCTCCCATACGCCGCTCCTTCGCTGGCCTTCGAGCTTGATTTGTGAACTCCACAAGCTGACTTTGCCTTGGTATGCCTTCTTGAGACTTAGACCTTTGTACTACTTAGCCTTTGTTAGGAGTTTAGAGTGAATTGAAAGGGAAACCATGGCTAACTGGACTTGTTCTTGCTAGAGGCCGAACACTCCTCCCCGGACCAGATTTGAACCGTGGATTCCATCGCCTCTTTGATCGGTTTATCTCGACTCATTAACTTGGTAAGTTAGTTCTAACCATTTGTTAGGACCTTAGATTATTGAAGGACTAAGTAAGGGATGGTTTTTAGAGTAATTTGTGGGTTATTCTAAGTGAAACTCTTTGATACTCGAATCTGTAATTTTAGGGATTTAATGTGGAAATAGGTTATAGTACTTGAAATGGTGAGATCATGGTTGAGCTAGGTTAAGGGATGTGCTCTTGAGTGAGCCGAATGCCTCCTTATGCCATAGGGAATGCTAGAACTTGTTTGAGCTTGATTGAGTTAATGTGATCTCTTGATTGAATCCTTGTGCATTCGGCCATGGTAGGGAGTGGTGGTACCTTGCATGAAAATGTTCTAATAATCCTTAATAAAATGTTGGCCGTGAGCTAGATGTGGGATTAAATGAATGGGATGACACAACACCTAGTGCAATTCGGCCATGAGTGCCATTTAGTGCATTTGATGCTTAAATTGATGAATCAATCCTAATGCTTGAGAAATGGCCTAATGGTGATGATGGTGGATGATGATTTCCCCTCATCGAATTATATTCGATCATGAAGTATGAAAATGGTGCCACCTTGAGTAAACTTTATGATGTAGTTCCGTGGCATGAGATTGGGAATTTGATGGTCAATTGGTGCCTTGAGTTGATGTAATGCTCAATTGAATGTGTTTAGCTATAATTAATTGAATTATGGGCTTATGAGCATATAGTACCCTGATGCGACTAACGCGTGGTTTATATACATCCTAAGGCGAATATCGCGGGATGGACCTGATGCGACTAGCGCGGGTTCATTGATTTATACATCCTGAGGCGAATATCGCGGGATGGACCTGATGCGACTAACGCGGGTCTTATACATGGCATTGGAAACCTAAGGCGTACTAACGCGGGTTCCTTGATTCATTAAGCCTAAGGCGTTATTACGCGGACTGCCTGAGGCGTTAAGACGCGGGCCTAGCCATGGAAAGTGCAATCATATTATGTATAAGTACTATCCTATATGAGATGAGTAATTGAGTGCCAAAGTATGAAGTTTAGTCTAGAATTGAAGTTTCCTACTAAGACTTTGCCTTAATTGAATTGTTATATGCCATTTGCCTTGTTCTCGATTATTGGATCATTGCATGTGTTTGGGAGTGTTTGGATGTACTAAGTGCCTATCTTAGGTTTAGAATTAACTTATTGAGATTTATCTCACCTCGTCGTGGGACCAAACTTTTCAGACCTCTTTCCTTGACCCTGATTACTATGTCGCGGCATTTTGGAGTTCCAATGGAAATTGAGACCTAGGACTCAAAGTTTACGGTTAGCAAGGGTAAGGTGCCTACTAAGGTGACGAGCGTGGTCTGGGTTGACGAAGGAGGCCAATACTTGCTTCCCCACACTTTTGAGGCTTGGATGTTTCAAGATGGAGACTCCCTAGGCGGACCATTAGAGGAGAGCGTCGTACCTGTCGACACGCTGTGGGTTGCTGACCCACCTGAGATTCCCGATGATATACTGGAGGATCCCGATGCTGGACTTGTAGATAAAGAACCTGAACCCAAGTCGACGGATGTTGTTAAACCGGATGCTTAGGGATAGTTATATCACCACTCTTCGGACGTTTCCTTGAGTTAGGCAGGTTGGAATTTAGTAGTGACCCATTTATGTTATGTTTGAAGTTTGATGTTGTAAAACTTTGTGTTGTATGCATTCTAAGTCATCTTGTTGAGTTTTGTGTATGGAGTTTATTTATCGCTTTCGCATGTGCATTTCATTACGCGAGTATATTGTTAGATGATTCGATCCTTGGGACTTATCGCGAAGTAAGAGCAGGAAGGGATGTTCGCGCGCCAGAAAGGACGCGGGGCGTAACAGAGGATATACCGAAAACGGCTTTTAGGACGAGGTATGGACATTACGAGTTTACCGTCATGCCGTTTGGGTTGACTAACGCCCCAGCTGCATTTATGGATTTGATGCATCGAGTATTCAAGGAATTGTCTTTATTGATGATATCTTGATTTACTCAAGGAGTAACGAGGATCATGAACGACACTTACGGATTGTCTTACAGACCTTAAAGGAACACTCGCTCTATGCCAAGTTTAGCAAGTGCGGGTTTTGGTTGAACAAGGTAGCATTTCTTAGTCATGTAGTGTCTGAAGAAGGAATCTCCGTGGATCCTTCGAAGGTAGAGGCAATTATGAATTGGCCTGACCTACGACAGTCACTGAAATCCGAAGTTTTTTGGGATTGGCAAGTTACTATAGACGCTTTGTAGAGAATTTCTCGTCTATAGCTATTCTGTTAACGAGGTTGACTAAGAAAGATATACTATTTGAAAGGACGGACAAATGTGAAAGGAGTTTTAAGTGGCGAGAAGTTTCAGATCTATACGGATCGTCAGAGTCTAAAGTATTTATTCTCTCAGAAGGAATTGAATATGAGGCAACGTAGGTGGATGGAGTTGCTTAAAGACTATGATTGTGACATTCTATACCGCCCTGGAAAGGCTAACAGGGTAGTAGATGCCCTTAGTCGAAAGTCGAGCATTGCGCATCTGTTGGTCAATGGATGGTCAGTACTTGAAAAACTTAGAGATTCAGAGTTTAAATTGGAAGTTTGCCAATTGTTAAGTTTGATGGCAACTTTGAGAGTCGAACCGAAAATACAGGAGAGGATTAAAGTATTGCAACCCACGGACCCTGATATAAAGAAGATCTTGGAAATGGACGCGGACAAGAGGAAACGTGAATTCCAAGTATCTGAAGATGGAATATTGAAGTTCCGAGGACAACTGTGTGTACCTAATGATGAGGAGCTTAAGGAAAAGATTTTGTCTGAAGCTCACAGGAGCAATTATAGTATTCATCCGGGCAGCACAAAGATGTACCAGAACTTACGTCAGCATTATTGATGGAATGGGATGAAAGTGGACATGGCTAAGCACGTAGCTAAGTGTCTGACGTGTCAACAAGTGAAAGTGCAACATTGTAAGCCTGGTGGTATGCTGCAACATTTGGAGATCCTTGAATGGAAGTGGGAACATATCACCATGGATTTTGTCATGGGCTTGCCGAGGAGTCAAAGAGGTCACGATTTGATTTGGGTGATAATGGACAGATTGACCAAGTCCGCTCATTTCCTGCCTGTACGAAAGGATTTCGCGATGGATAGATATGCTGATTTGTATATGCGACATGTAGTGTGACTTCATGGAGTGCGACAATAACGTTAGATAGAGATCCTAAGTTTATTGCGAATTTCTGGAAGAGTCTACAGGATGCCATGGAAATGAAATTGCAGTTTAGTACGGCATACCATCCACATACCAATGGACAGTCTGAGAGGATGATTCAGACGTTAGAGGATATGTTGCGAGTTTGTGTCATCGATTTTAAAGGTGGATGGGAGGAGAAGCTGCACTTAGTGGAATTTGCATATAATAACAACTATCAGCAGAGTGTCGGAATGGCACCATCCGAAGCGTCGTATGGTAGAGCGTGCAGGACTCCAATATGCTGGGACGAAGTTGGTGAGACGAGTATAACAGGCCCAGAATTGGTGGAGCAATCAGTTAAGTTTGTTAAGACCATCCGAGAAAGACTTAAGACTGCCCAGAGTCGCCAGAAAAGCTATGCAGATAAGCGACGAAGGCCTTTGGAGTTTCAAGTGGGTGACCATGTCTCTCTCAAGGTATCACCTATGTGAGGATTATCCCGATTTGGAAAGAAGGGAAAGCTGAGTCCAAGGTACGTAGGTCCATTTGAGATATTAGAAAAGATTGGGACTGTAGCTCATCTTCTTTCCTTGCTGCCAAGCTTATCGCAAGTTCATAACGTGTTTCATGTGTCGATGATGAGGAAATATGAACCGGACCCGACTCATGTACTGGATCATGAAGTCATCGAAGTGGACGATAAGATATCGTATGTGGAAAGGCCAATATGAATTGAAGATCGAAAGGAGCAAGTCTTGAGGAACAAGACGATTCCACTCGTCAAAGTGATCTGGGAACATCATGGCATGGAAGGCGCTACTTGAGAAAGCGAAGAAGCGATGAGGCGCTGTTGACACCTGATTTTTGACCATTTATTATTGTAATTTTTATTCTTTTAAATTAATTAAAAATATCAAAAAAGGTCATAAAATCACAAAATCAACTTTGGAAGCCTTGGCCTAGTCTTAGGAACCAATTTTGAACAAAAAATGTTTTTCGTAATTTTTAATAATTTTTTGAATTTATTTAATTATTAAAAAAAAAAAAAAAAAAAAAAAAAATTGATTCGGGTCAACCGGGTCGGGTTGACCGACCCAGTCAACCCATTGGCTATTTTTCTAAACTAAAGATGTTCTTCTCGGCGAGGAGCAAAGGAAAGAAAAATAAAAAAAAGAGAGGATGGCCGACCGAGAGAGTGGAGGAAAAACGGTCGGCCAACGCTAGAGGAAAGATTTTTTTTGGGTTTTCAAAAGGAGGTAGCGGGCATCCGGACCGGGAGACGAGCAGCTACGTTCCCTGCTAACACCGCCGTCGCCGTCAGGAGCAAGAGGGAGGTCCTGCATTCTGATGCTCTGTTTTCGGGTTCAGTGGACACTTCATTGGTCACGACCCTTGCGACCACCTTCGTCCCTTTCGAACATCGTCGGACGCCTCCCCTGATCTTCGCCGACATCCTGACGCCAGTCCGGGCGCCGCGCACCACCAAGAAGGCCCAAAAGACCCGTCGACCTCCATGCCCTGTTTTGGGAACCGAAGGTCTGTTCGAAGCTCCGTCAGTCATTGTCACCAATCCTGATGGCCAGTCGCCCTTGCTTCATGGCCTTCCAGCCTCACTGTCATCCTCTGACTCCCCCCAACCTCCTCTGATAGCTTCGCACCGTCGGGAATCGCCACGGAGTCGTCGGAAAGCTTAAAACCGAAGCTCTGTTTCCGACTCGATTCTGTTCGAGTTCGGGTTCCGCCGCCCCGTGGCCTTCCTCCGCCAAGACCCGACCACCAACGTCCTCCTCTAATCCCCTTTAGGCGATCACTGACGACCCTGGAGCCGGCCGACGTCCACTGCTACCGGAAACAGCCCCGATAGATCACCATTGCCTCTCGGGTTCCCCTGTTCCTACTGTTAGCTTCGTTTCTGTTCGTGGCTGTCGGCCACCGCTCCGACCACCGTGAGCCACCACCGTCCACCGAAGTTTTCCTCCGATCTCCTTGGAGCTTCGCCGCCTGCCACTGCTCCGGCCACCACCCCCCCAGGCCGACGAACCAGCCTTGCTCAGCCCCGAAGTCCCATTGCTTCCTCGGTCAGTGGGCTAGACAGATGCCTTTTGGGTTTGTTTTTGGGCCAGCTAAGTTGGGCCCAGGCCTAAGCTGATTTGGGCCGCACCTGCAACAGTTGGGCCGTGTCTTGGAAGGTTGGGCTGTAGGATTTAGGCCTTATTTGAGGCCCATGGGCCAATTTAATTGAAAGTTTGGGCCCATTAGATAAAATTGAAGTTCACGGTCCAAATGAGTTCGAGGTTCGGGTCGAAGGATTTTTCGCAGACCACCGCCAATCCCGACTCGACTATTTGATTATGACGCAAATGGAGAATAGCGCACATCGGGACTTGGCGATTGAAGGCCGGTGTCCAATCAGGTATGTTTTGCGTATTTGATTCGCATATCAAAGTTATTTTTCTAAAAATATTGCTACTATAGACTTGATTTGCATGTATTTATTTCAATTTAGTAGTTAGCTTGTTTATTTGGTTAAGTGTGGTATGTGGTCAAAGAAAATATTTTCAGAAAAAAAATATTAATAATAAAAATTTGAAAAATCAATAAAAAAATAAAAAAATCAAGAAATCCCAAAAAATTCTCAAAAATGAGAAATTGCCACAAACAACTGGCCATGGAATATTTTGGGTAATTCGGTATCCAAACCTTCCAAAAATTGACGATTTTGCCTTTCAGGCTAATCGCCTCCAAATCTTCTCATTTTACCCCTGGTCCGAAATCACACCTTCCTTAAGCCTTTATGGTTATGCTAGGAAGCCATTGATCTGAATTGATGTGCATTAAAGTGATTTATTTATGTACTTGATTGCGCTTTCATTTAAATTGATTGTGATTGATAGGAATAGTCTTCCAATCTGTATGAAATCCTGAATTAAGCCTACCTCACCTAAAATTGCGCCCGCATGAACTTTTAGCCAGGAAAACCACTCGCGTTAGGTACCGAAAGGGCGTTGGTAATGACACCGACGTAACCAAGTCCCCGAACCCAAAATCTCTGGTTCCGCAGAACTGATCGACCTCTCCCAATCGGTCAGTAAGGTTTCCGGTCGACCCTCCAATAAAGACCGGTGGCGACTCCAAATGCACGCACAAGTTGCACATGCCACCACGACCATATTGAAGGTCGAAAGCGATCGACTCTTATCGTCGAATCCTTCTGAAAAATACTCCCGTCGCGATTTGGTATGGGCCTGGGAGGGCCCGCGCCGATCCAAAACCCGCTACCTGAGATCGGTAATCCATTAGCCGCGTCCGCCTTCCGGACGGGTCGCGACAGCTGGCGACTCCGCTGGGGACGTTTGTTCTAGAACCTATGGTTCTAGACCTCAAGTGGACTTAGGCCATAATTAAAACGTTGAGTGATTTTTCTAACCTTGCAGGCGCTCTTGAGGGTGAGGTAAGTCCGCTCATGATAGGGGTTATATGTTTTTGCAGATCGGAGAAATAAGGGGTGTAGTCCATGATTAACATTGTCTTATGCAGGTTGGGCGTAGGAATGTATGTTGTGTGGATGATTTGAAGTGCTGATTGATAAACTGCTATGCATAAATTGCATTGTGATGATCACAACACGTGGACACACACAACCGCGCCTAAAACCCCGGGCGTCGCCTATAGGAACACAATAGAAGGAATTGAAAATGGAATCTCCGTGAGGAAAAACGCGGGGTAATCCACTTTTCAATTCCGCTCGCTTCGAACTATGGATCGAGTCCCAATGCAACGATAGCTGTGCAATGGAATCGGCTCTTTTTAGAACTCGAAGTGGGAATCTTAACCTTAGGTGCCAAACCCTCTGATTTTTAGAAGTTTACCATCACTTGTCTCATGCGCATGTCTTTGGGCGGTTGGTACACCTAAAACCGCACATAAGTCGACGAGTTTGGTTGGTAAGACTCTCTATCCCTCAAATCTATTACAGTTCATATAAATATAGGCATTTCATTCATTGCATTCTAGTGATTAGATTAAATGCCATTTCAAGGGTAGATGTGTGTGTTTTTCCCAAACGTCCTTGATAGAAGACGAGGAGGATGATATCCCACGACGAACACCAAGTATGCGAGGAGCATACTGTGGACATTATTGAGGTATCATCCAACGAAGATGACGAGTTGGGGCAAGTGATCCTGAAGACACAGATCGAAACTGGGGCATCCTCAAACGTTAGGATCACATTCCTTTGTTTCATTTTTCATTACTAGTCCTCTTGTATAGGGTTTATTTTTACCGAGGTTTTCTCTATCTCACCCCTTAGAGTGATTGTATTAGGGATCTATTGGTGTATACATTCAGATGGAGCTTGGTTGTATTTCTTTTGACGGGTCATGGGAATGTGGTAGTGGCATTTTCTCTAATCATCCGAATACTCCCAAGTCAAGTTTATAATTCCTTTAGAGAAAATCAAAATTGGAAATCTTGCATGACCCTTTTGGTCGTATAGGGTAATCCAACCCCAATTTCGCTGGGAGGAATTATACACTTGAATTGATTCATGCATGTCGTACATCATTGGTAATCCACGATAATCGATCAAGAGTATCGGCATTGTTTCGAATTTAATGACGAGATAGATGTCCAAATTGCCCTCGTTCTTACAAAACGGCCTTGATTTGGATGCCGTATCTTCAATTAAATTTAAAACACGTCGTTATGCTTTGTACTTTTGACTAGTTCGTTCTTCTCGAAATTGATCAAAAGCGATCATCGTGAATTACATTCCTTTCAATAATATGCTTTCCTTCGAAGAATACTGATAAAAAACTTTTGCGCAAGATTAAAACCCTTGTAAAAGTTTTTCTCCTTATTAATCACGAGCAAGCATAAGATTGAAAGGGATTTATGCTTTCTTTTTCAAATTATTTCTTCTGATTCAGTCGTTTCATTTGCAGGTGAAAAATAGGTAATAGAGAGAAATCTTCTCCTGGACAAGTCTAAGGCTATTATCTCCTCTGATCATGAGCGAGTTATAAAATCAGGACATATTTGCTCGGCTTATTGATATTATGGTTCGGCTCACCCAAGTCGAAGATGTTCGGATGCTCGAAGAAATGAACCATACAGAAGTTAAAACACGCACACAAGAACTTTCATTTATTTTGCTCAGCGGAGGGTTTTCAGAAGCAGGTCATACAATTCGGGGCGGAAAAGTAAAGCCAAAGTGAGCCCTAATTAACGACACAAAGGAGCCCAACTGACCATCCATGTTGTTAATGCTCTGCCCGTACTCACGACTCCGCATGTCCTGGTCCGCGAGCTTGAGGAAAAGGTTTCTGCATTCTCCCTTAACCTCAGTGACCTTGACCTCGTGTTCTTCGGTGATTATTTCCAAGTCCCGAACTAATCCATTCCCGTGAGCTATGTCTGCGGTTATTTTGTCAAGCCGTTCTTCTTGCCAGTCGCTTTGCAACCTCAATAGGACATTGTGGCGGTCGTGCTCGCCAGCGGTCAGGGATAGGGCCAATTGATCCACCAGTTTTCTCCTCTCGCGAAGCAACGTCGCGACCCTCTCATTGGCAAACTCGACGGCCTTTTTGTGACTATCGGCCAAATAGTTGGTCAGCACCAAATGATCAGACCGATCCTGGTAACGAGCCCGCAAGACGCGAGCCACGAGAACCTCCCGATCAGCAACACGGTAGGCCTCTAAGGAGTGTGCAAAGAGGGTCGGGAAAGTTCTATATTCCCTCCCCAGCGTAGTACCTTCGAGGGAAGTGGTATCTAAGTCCTCGAGCAGGACACGGATTTCATCCGCGGTTGCAGAATGATCGGTTATGTGCGCGTAACCGCGACCCAGTAGGTTATAAAGCTTTTCCCACTGGGCCAAGACATCAGCTGAAAAAGTGCGTACGGGAGAGGAGGCCATTTGCGTTGGGTTGGCTTGAGAATAAGACGAGTTTAACAGAGAGATTAGAAGGAAGAAGCTGATTATGCGAAAACGTTAACCTTCCATACATTAATTCCTCATTTTATAGCAACTCGAGGATGATGAAGGGTCTCAGTAATAATGCTGGTGGAGCCCAGTTATGGGGTAAAGCAGGAGGTCCCCTCACGAGAACCATTGGATTCGTTTCGGTCCGCGATTTTCGGCTCATCAATTAAAAGATGTAAAAGATTTGTCGGGATCATCATTATTAGAGTTAGATGGGAGGAAAGCGCAACTAACGAAGAGAGCCCTAACAGGGTTTGGCAGTCCCATCACGTTGAAAAGCTAAGCGAGAAATTCAAGGTCTTGAGGGGGAACGTTTGCCTAATGATGCTTGAGGAGCGTCTCCTGAACATGCAAAGTCACTCGAAGAAAACTTTATAGGGAGTGAGCATACAGGAAAGAGTAGAGATCTGAGTGGGCAAGAACCAATCAAACATTTCTCAATCCAACATATTTAAGAGGTTACTATCAGCTACTAGAGGCGACTGACTCAAAAATCTCAGAAATTGAACCACAGAGGGATCTCGAAGATTCCAAGATCAAGTCTAACGCCAAAACCATGGAGCCCAACACTTCTGGCAACGGAAATCAAAATCACGGCGACGACGACAACGACATCCACGATACTCAACTCGGGAAAAGAAGACGTCCTCACCAATACTCTCAGGAGGAAACCCAAATGTTGGAAACCCTTTTCAGTAAAAGCCATTACATGAAAAAGAAGTGGAGAATCGAATTGAGCCGGGAGTTGGGGATTAATCAGTCGAGGATCCAGTTTTGGTTTCAAAATAGGAGATCCAAATCGAGGGCTCAACGCAAACGTCAGGTGGTCGAGATTTTAAAGGAAGAAAACCAAAAGCTGCGAACAGAAAACATGAGGTATGAAAAAGCTCTCAATATTACCGTTTGCCCTCATTGCGATAACCTCATCGCCCTCGGTAAGATATTCCCCGATAAGCCTCACGCGATGATTGAAGACGTTCATTTACCACCCTACTCCCTCGGGGCATCTCCTGCTCAACCAGATTTTGCCGGAGTCACTCATGAGCAGGATAATCCCACGAAGATGATACAAATGCCTCCTGGGGGATGGGATTTGCATCGCTTTGATTGGAGTTACAGTTTCAAGGAGCTGGATGTTACCGCCGACCAGCTCAAAGCATATCAGCCTCATGCACAACAATTTTCGATAGGGTCGGGTCCCGCTGGAGATGAGTTAATCAGTCGTCAAGCCATCGATGCAATTTTGGGCCACGATAAGAGGAGGTTCGCTTGGCCCCCTGAACTGCATTCCAGATTCCTAGACGTGGTTCACCAAATGGGGATCGATTCAGCAACTCCGACGCGCATATTTAAGGCCATGAATGTACCGGGGCTTAGTAAGGAGCTGGTCAGGAATCACCTTGCTGCCTACAGAAAGCTATTAAAACAACGTCGAGCGGAGCTAAACCGGGAGGAATCCGTCTCGAGCTCAAAAGCTAGGGGGGACCGCCATTGTAATGCTCAGGCATCAAGAGATACCCGGCCAAATCTAAGCATCAATCAAGCTAGCAAACCGACCACCGGCAAACTGAAAGCTGATCAGAATGCCCTCCCAGGCCATTTCAACACTTCTCGAGAGCGCGTGTCACAAGTACAGCGAGTGCGCACTCCTCCATTCGAGCAACAGTCGGCTGGTGCTCTGCCTGCCGCTGGTCAACCCACGACAGACGATTTCTTCGATGAGGGGCTCGATGCCTTGTTCAATCAGTGGGAAGCTGGCATGCTTGGACAGCCATGATCTAGCACCTGGCTCGGGGCACGATGGGTCGGTCACTACGAACACCCATAGGAAGAAGAACATGTTCACGAGTAGATCACTCATTTTATCCGTTGTAAAGTTCCTACGGGAACATTTTTCTTTAATGTCTATAGTTAATTCTATATTAAAACCAACGCTATCGACGAACATCGTCATGCTCAGTTGTGATGATCCCTTGTTAGATTAAGTCTGAAACCAGAGACGGTCTTTAAAATTTTGAGTGGCCACGAACTCATTCCTCACCAAGCGCCCGGGATGCTGAAATGAAGAGTAACAGCATGCACAGGGAAAATGTCACCTTCGTTTGAACGATGAAAAGGGGTTGAGAGAAGATCATAGCGTTAATTCCCATGGAGCTAAATGAATTAAACGAAGTCATTAATTGCGGGTCCACCGCTGCTCCCCACGTTCTCGGGCCTAGCAAATCATAAAAGGCGCCGAAAGATTGTAGACCCACCACTTTGAAGACTGAACTAGGGGACGAGCGCAATACTCGATGAAACCGAATCAATGCAAGAGAGTTTGTGATCCTATCACGAGGAAAAAGAAAGGGGAATACAGACGATGAGTAATTGCAGAATCTCGGGAGGAGCGCTTGCTTGCTGGTCTTCATATGCAGCCTGAAGGATGGTTCCAGGACACGCACAATCACTTGAGAAAATTTCTAGAGTGAGCAAACACGTAAGAGCGAATTGAGAAAGCTGAGTGAACTAGATCAGCCCGAGATACCCCGATCCATCATGTTTAAAAGTTATTCCCATCTGCTAGAAACGCCCGACCTGGACATTTCTGAGCACGAACTGCTGGGAGACTTTGAAGATCCTGGAGCTGAATCCTGCCCGAAGGCCATAGAGACTGACTCCTCCAGCGATGAAATTCTAGGTTTCAGCTACGAAGAAGGAGTATACAATGATGACCGGAGCCGGAAAAGGAAGCAACTACAACGCCACACTCCAGGCCAAATCCGAGAGCTCGAAGCTTTCTTCAATGAATGCCCCACTCCAAGCAGACAACAGAAAATGGAGTTGAGCCGAAAGATAGGATTGGAGCTTTCGAAGGTCAAGTTTTGGTTCGCCAACAAACGAACCCGGGTGAAACAGCAATACGCAGACCATGAGTTACTGGTCCTGAAGGAGGAGAATGAGAAGCTTCAAGCTGAAAGCGCGAGATATAAGGAAGCTCTGACCAAGGCCACCTGCCTTAATTGTGGTAATCCTGTTGTCCTCGGCGAGGTGTTCCTCGATGAACCATCCCTGTTGACGAATAACGCTCAGCTGTTACAGTATTCTCCACAGCATTTTCCGACACAGCCAGATACCGCCGGAGATCTGCATGAGCAAGTCAACACCATAGGATCAACACCAACATCCTCTGAGAAATGGGATATGAATCATCACAGGGGGAATTCTCTCAATGACGAACTCGCTGTCGCAGCCAGCCAATCCAAAGTCGGTGAGTCCCTCCCTGGACAACTTTTGAAACGACTAGATCCCGTAGAGAATAGCTACCGAAGTATTGACGATATTTTGGGTGATAAGAGAACAAGGTTTTACTGGACCTATGAGCTTCACACCAAATTTGTTGATGCAATTCGAGAACTGGGAGTTGATTCGGCTAGCCCACTGCGCATACTCGAGATTATGAATACACCGGGGCTCTCTAGAATTAACGTTGAGTCTCACCTCAAGTACTATAGGAGATTGCTAAGGGATGGAAGGATAGCGTTAAACCATCATAAAGCCAGTTGGAGCTCAAGTGCTGGGCAGAGTTACAACCATGATGATTGGAGAGCCAAGAGCACCCAACCGTGTTTCAGCAATGACGGGACTAGCAGTCGTGTCAGCGACTCCTCTAACCCAAATCAGAATGCTCCGCCGAGCTATCTCAATACTCCTCAGGAGTATATGCCACAGTTCCAGCACATAGAAATTCCTCAGTTTGAGCGCGAATCAGTCATTAATGTTGTCCCTGAAGCGGATCTGGCATTGGTAGAGAGTGCACATATGAACCTGCCGGTCATCGGAGGAAGTTCCAATTCGAGGGGTCAAATTGCTCACGGCGAGAGCAAAGAGAGGAATCCCTCGCCTACAGTCGACGACACCCAATCTGGGCACCAAGGACTAGAAAGAACAGGTGATTTCCTTGATGAGGAGCTGGACACTTGGATCAATACTCTTCGGGAATGTATGTCTCAACCCCAACAGGGCAATGATGAAGGTTCCAGCTCAAAGACTCCAATCCCTCACAACGAAGGCAATGAAAGAAATCTACCCCCAACAATCGTTGATACCCAACTTGAACATCAATGGCTCGAAGACCCGAGCAATTTCCTTGGCGATGAGTTCAATCTTTGGCTCGATCAATTTGGAGCCGGAGGACCATCGCAGTGGTGACGCGAGGCCGGTGATCAAACGTCTGATGCAAGGCATGGCTACTCGATGAAAAATGCTTCGAGAAAAGGGGTTGAATACTCATATTGCATATGTTGTTGATCGCACTGTAAGGTTCCCACAGGAACATCTTTCATTAATATCTAGAACTAATTGCGCGTGAGTGTCAACATCACCCTTTGAGCATCTTCAAGCCGAAGGCCGTGGATTAATCACTTAATCCGTGGAGCAAGTTCCATGAACCATAATTATCACCCGCTGAGCATAATGGGATCTACCCCTTCAACACGAAATACGTTTGGCCGCAAAGCCACCTATTTGGTAAAACGATGTATCGTTCCTAAACGATCTTCAATCGAATACCGAAGTAATGTATTCTTTCTTTTCCTTCTCAGATGATAAACATGGATAAATCACTCAATGAGTCATGTGAACAGACGCTGCCCAGCTGGGGGCAGATGAACCATTGATGTTACAAACACTCCAAGCATGGATAGGCGGATTTGATAGAGGGGAATCGCCTTGGAGACGAATGAGTTTTTACATCCCACATACTACCTGTTAGGGTACATGAGGGTAGGATGTATCGTTTCAGTTTTCAAAAAAAAATTCGTGAACATACAATGATATGCTTCTTTTACATTTTCAGGGATCTCCAGCCACGGTGGACAGGTAGGTATCCCTTTCCCCCAATCCATTGAAGATGTTAAACCAAAAACACAGAGAGAAAAAGAAAAAAGCTTTCAAAATCTGATATCTAGAAAAGACATGGAATTCTAACTTCATTGGCATTCATGTTTTGAAACATGAGGTTGTCTGAACATGCATTGTGCACCGTAAAATCCCCTTGACGGGTAAAATTTTTGGGAAAACGAAAGAGATTTTTCCAATCAAAAGTTGCTCAAAACTCTCAAAAGGATGTTTCCTCAAAAGAGAGGCAAGCTCAAATCCAAACACATCCTACATACACTTGAGAGATGAGTGGAGCGAATCAAATAGTAAAATCTGGACCTACGGAGGTAGGGACCATTCGCAGCGATTACATGGATTGGGACGACGGAGGCATTCGTTTCATATCATAAACACTACAGGTGACCGCTGACAACCCACTTGAACGGCGGTTTTCATTCTTAACCCTGTCAAGAACCACCCCACACCGAGGCAAAAGGGAAGTAAGTCCAGCAGTATCAGGAGAAAATGGTTAGAAATTTTCTTGCTCGGACTAACATTAATCTTTGTGTGTTGTTTATATGGTAATCCAAGTGCCATAGGATGACGAGAAGCATTCATTCTCTATCCCACACACCATATCCTTTGCACAGCCAAGTTGAGCCTGCAAATTCATTTCATAAACCCCTGTTGGTGATCATGGGATGTTTCAAGATAGAAACTGCATCACTCCAAGAACGGAAGAAATCAAGAGATGGGATTTATAGAAAAATCTCATATCGGCGTTTAAATGTGCTATGATTCAAGTTGTATATCTAGCACAATTTTCTGAACATCGTAGTTCCAAAGGAAAAGAAAAGGCGGGATTTCAACAAAAAATCCCCAGCATCAAGAAAAAGCAAAGTGCCTGGTAAAAGCAAGGCCGATGCTCGTGAAAACTGTTTGATTGATCCCCAATAAAGCCTAGTTGGGAAGAGAGAAAAACCCATAAAGGAGTCAGATCAAGAAGACTGCTCCCCAAACGATGTCAGCCGTGGTGCAAAAACACGGACAGAATTGTCAATCTCTTAATACCACAAGAGGCGTTCTCTAAAGGACTTGTGCACACCTCAAAAGCGGTTGCACACCTCAAAAATGGAAGATGCAGAATGGAAAAGACATGTGACAAATTTGCAATGATCACCAATGTCAAATCCTTCGTGATTTCTGGGCAAAAAAAAAAAAAAAAAAAAAAAAAAAAAAAATAAGCCTTTTTCGGTCCCCAATCCTACCAATGTTACAACCCTGAAACCGTCTTCTCTGACTAAGACACTTGGGTTAACATATAGCTTAGCTCGAAGAAGTGCGAGCAAGACTCTTTCTTTCTCATTTTGCAGGGTTCTTGACTTGTAAACCCGGAGCAGATGGTGAAGATTTTCATTCGATGGCCCCGACTCCAAAGCGGGTCCCCCTTGAAAACCAATATCCAAGCCCAACATTACGGTCCCGTGGAAGACCTCCCGACCGATCAAAATGTATGCGCTGCGAATGAGCCTAAAACCTAGGCACAGGTCAGTAGGGAATTGAGTGCATCCCCTAAAAATCATCACCTCAAAACAGGTGAGATGGCCTCCTTGTCGAGAAATATTCCAATTGACGTTTTGAGCAAACTCTTTTTGGGAATTTTTAAACTGTGGATCCAGATTTTCCATGCAAGGGATTTGTGATCACATTTGCATGTTGCGAAAATGTTTTGGATAACCTCCAGCATCAAAATGCACATCTCATGACTAAAACTTAAGTCATAAAATTTTGTCAATTGGACAATTATTGTCTTCCCAAAGATTATTAACATTTTCTTGGTAAAAAAAAAAAAAAAAAAAAAAAAAAAAATCCTTTCAGGTTTGAACTTTCTGCAGGATACCTGGAGAACCCAGCTCCCAGAATGTCGCCTCAACAGACCCAAGTCCTAGCATGACGTGGAGAACCCTCGTCTCGGGACCCCTTTTCAAAAATCTGGCAGTCTCATCGGACGTGGAGAACCCTCGTCATGAGACCCATTTTCAAAGTCAAAACAAAGGTAGAAACCGCCTGAAGGGTCAACTCAAGGTAGATACCGCCTGAAGGGTCAAACTCATGTTAGAAACCGCCTGAAGGGTCAACCCAATAGTAAAAATCACTTAAATGGCCAACTCAATGGTCCGATCCACCATACGGATCAAAATCCTTGGCAAATCCTAGGGCGTGGGATGTGTCTTCCTTAGGTTCCTACCAGTTAGGAATCCCATAATGGTATGACCTACCATACAGGTCAGAGCTTAATCTTCCTAGGCCATTCTGAATGACGAGTCCTAGGCATCTTCTTGAAAGTCGTCGCAACCAGCAGCATCCGACAGGTGAGCTTCAGGTAAGACTCTCTCATCCCGGCCCATGTTCAAGTTGTTGGAGCAAACCGGGGATTAATTTGAGCTTTCATCAAAAGGCCTTAAGCGATTCAATGTCGTAGCATTTCTTCTCTCATTTTCCCAGTTGAGTCGGTTAGAAATCAGGTGCCACCTTATCTTTGAGAGAAACCTCTAACGAGATTCCTCTCAAAGAGGGGCAGCTGTTGACACCTGATTTTTGACCATTTATTATTGTAATTTTTATTCTTTTAAATTAATTAAAAATATCAAAAAAGGTCATAAAATCACAAAATCAACTTTGGAAGCCTTGGCCTAGTCTTAGGAACCAATTTTGAACAAAAAATGTTTTTCGTAATTTTTAATAATTTTTTGAATTTATTTAATTATTAAAAAAAAAAAAAAAAAAAAAAAAAATTGATTCGGGTCAACCGGGTCGGGTTGACCGACCCAGTCAACCCATTGGCTATTTTTCTAAACTAAAGATGTTCTTCTCGGCGAGGAGCAAAGGAAAGAAAAATAAAAAAAAGAGAGGATGGCCGACCGAGAGAGTGGAGGAAAAACGGTCGGCCAACGCTAGAGGAAAGATTTTTTTTGGGTTTTCAAAAGGAGGTAGCGGGCATCCGGACCGGGAGACGAGCAGCTACGTTCCCTGCTAACACCGCCGTCGCCGTCAGGAGCAAGAGGGAGGTCCTGCATTCTGATGCTCTGTTTTCGGGTTCAGTGGACACTTCATTGGTCACGACCCTTGCGACCACCTTCGTCCCTTTCGAACATCGTCGGACGCCTCCCCTGATCTTCGCCGACATCCTGACGCCAGTCCGGGCGCCGCGCACCACCAAGAAGGCCCAAAAGACCCGTCGACCTCCATGCCCTGTTTTGGGAACCGAAGGTCTGTTCGAAGCTCCGTCAGTCATTGTCACCAATCCTGATGGCCAGTCGCCCTTGCTTCATGGCCTTCCAGCCTCACTGTCATCCTCTGACTCCCCCCAACCTCCTCTGATAGCTTCGCACCGTCGGGAATCGCCACGGAGTCGTCGGAAAGCTTAAAACCGAAGCTCTGTTTCCGACTCGATTCTGTTCGAGTTCGGGTTCCGCCGCCCCGTGGCCTTCCTCCGCCAAGACCCGACCACCAACGTCCTCCTCTAATCCCCTTTAGGCGATCACTGACGACCCTGGAGCCGGCCGACGTCCACTGCTACCGGAAACAGCCCCGATAGATCACCATTGCCTCTCGGGTTCCCCTGTTCCTACTGTTAGCTTCGTTTCTGTTCGTGGCTGTCGGCCACCGCTCCGACCACCGTGAGCCACCACCGTCCACCGAAGTTTTCCTCCGATCTCCTTGGAGCTTCGCCGCCTGCCACTGCTCCGGCCACCACCCCCCCAGGCCGACGAACCAGCCTTGCTCAGCCCCGAAGTCCCATTGCTTCCTCGGTCAGTGGGCTAGACAGATGCCTTTTGGGTTTGTTTTTGGGCCAGCTAAGTTGGGCCCAGGCCTAAGCTGATTTGGGCCGCACCTGCAACAGTTGGGCCGTGTCTTGGAAGGTTGGGCTGTAGGATTTAGGCCTTATTTGAGGCCCATGGGCCAATTTAATTGAAAGTTTGGGCCCATTAGATAAAATTGAAGTTCACGGTCCAAATGAGTTCGAGGTTCGGGTCGAAGGATTTTTCGCAGACCACCGCCAATCCCGACTCGACTATTTGATTATGACGCAAATGGAGAATAGCGCACATCGGGACTTGGCGATTGAAGGCCGGTGTCCAATCAGGTATGTTTTGCGTATTTGATTCGCATATCAAAGTTATTTTTCTAAAAATATTGCTACTATAGACTTGATTTGCATGTATTTATTTCAATTTAGTAGTTAGCTTGTTTATTTGGTTAAGTGTGGTATGTGGTCAAAGAAAATATTTTCAGAAAAAAAATATTAATAATAAAAATTTGAAAAATCAATAAAAAAATAAAAAAATCAAGAAATCCCAAAAAATTCTCAAAAATGAGAAATTGCCACAAACAACTGGCCATGGAATATTTTGGGTAATTCGGTATCCAAACCTTCCAAAAATTGACGATTTTGCCTTTCAGGCTAATCGCCTCCAAATCTTCTCATTTTACCCCTGGTCCGAAATCACACCTTCCTTAAGCCTTTATGGTTATGCTAGGAAGCCATTGATCTGAATTGATGTGCATTAAAGTGATTTATTTATGTACTTGATTGCGCTTTCATTTAAATTGATTGTGATTGATAGGAATAGTCTTCCAATCTGTATGAAATCCTGAATTAAGCCTACCTCACCTAAAATTGCGCCCGCATGAACTTTTAGCCAGGAAAACCACTCGCGTTAGGTACCGAAAGGGCGTTGGTAATGACACCGACGTAACCAAGTCCCCGAACCCAAAATCTCTGGTTCCGCAGAACTGATCGACCTCTCCCAATCGGTCAGTAAGGTTTCCGGTCGACCCTCCAATAAAGACCGGTGGCGACTCCAAATGCACGCACAAGTTGCACATGCCACCACGACCATATTGAAGGTCGAAAGCGATCGACTCTTATCGTCGAATCCTTCTGAAAAATACTCCCGTCGCGATTTGGTATGGGCCTGGGAGGGCCCGCGCCGATCCAAAACCCGCTACCTGAGATCGGTAATCCATTAGCCGCGTCCGCCTTCCGGACGGGTCGCGACAGGCGCCAGTACCCCTCATTTGTTTGAGTAGATTTGGGTTATTGCAAATTTCGAGGATGAAATTTCTGTAAGGGGGGAAGAGTTGTGACATTTTGAATTTCTGCCATTTGAGACTATGGAATGAGAAGTATCAATCGATATATTTTAGTTTCATCTCGCTCGGACCTGATCAATTCGAGTTAACTGACCAGAAAGGGAAAGGCTAACGCATGACAAGGTACGAGGGCCTAGGAAACTCGAAATGGAAATGATGCTTTGACCATAAGGATTGCTGAGGGACATTTAGAGCCAATAAAGGCCGATCTGATAACGATTAAGGAATTCATTGCTAGTGTTATACGATGGGAACGCGGGTGATGCCGTATAACCTATGTATAATTTGTGAAGTTTTCCTAAATCGAACAATGACGATCGAGACCGTCGGAACTAGTAATGAACCCTCGCAATTACATGACAACCAAAGTCGTCTTATCCTGAGGCGTCCTAAGTGTGACAGGAGTCACAGAGTCGATACACGTAACGTCTGCAAAAGCCGCTTGTTAGTTCGAGATAAATTGAAGATACGATCAACGAATGAACGATCATGAAATGGAAGCTCGAATTGACAATTGGAAATGAAGAATTTCAAAATTGGAAAAGGATTTGACGTTGCCTCTCCAATGGACACTGAAAATGAGAAAAATGAAATTTCGGACGAAAAATGTCAAATGATCGTTTTGCCCCTCAACCTTATACCTTTGCCTTAAGAAAGTTGGAAGGGCAAAATAGTCATTCTACCCTCCCGTAGAAGCTGTTGAAAATGGTGAGAGACAAGTCAATGGAAGCCAAAGATTGTGGACCAATTATTAGAGCCATTACCAAGTGTCACTCTAGGATGAAACCATGCCTTAATCACCATTAAATGCAATCTTGTCAAAATTGTCTCAATTATTTGATGGAAATATCTCCTAGCAGCTGTAAAAATCGTGCACTCCCTTCCCCTCCACCATTTCCTTCAAAATCCTCTCCATTTTCCTCTTTAGCAAAACTGCATCAAAAGACAAATTCTGTCCTCCCTGTTCGATGTGCTCGACTAGCCTCATCCGATGTCCATTTGATGAGCGCCGACCATCAGAGGTAAGATCTATGTGTCCTTGACAAGCTCCAAGTGAAATTTTGTCATTTGGTGAAATATTTTTACCGGTATGAGCCCGAGACCAAAACCGGACGGAATCCGCGTGAGCTGGGATAAGACCACCGTACACCCTCTTAGAAATTTCAAATGACTCTGTTCTTTTTGTGGGATCTCTATAATATCTAGAACTCAAGTCCACTGAGCAGAAATTATGGTTTTATTGGAGATTTAAGGTGTTTTCATGGCTGATTTGAGGTGGTCTTTACTGAACAGATTCTGCCTTCTCCGACCGATAGAGGATCCGTGAGCTTTTGAGGTCCGCCGAGGTATCGTCTTGCCCCAAAACTTGTTGGTAAGACACCCTAATATATGATACTACATGTTAGCAAAGGATAGGTGGGTTAGATTAAACGTGAGAGAACCGAGAGGTACTCAAATCTGTTTTCAGTGCACACCATTTTTAAAATGGCCCGTTCTAATTCATCTGTTATCCAAATTGAGTATCGTTTAGCCCACACAACCGTAAGATCTTGAAGAACAAGATTATAAAATTTGTTTTCCCAAAAAGTCAGTAGAAAAATTATAGTTTTCTTGAGAACAAACCTGGTCGTGGGTGGGCAGTTCTATGGATTGGGGTCGTTGATGACTTTTCTTGCTTGAATGTCCCTTTAACATGCCTATGGAGTGTCGAGTTGATGCTATGGTTATTTAATGATGAAATGCTATGTGAGAAAATGGGCATGTGATGATTAATTGGGATTCAATCGAGGGCTTTAATGCTCGTGTCGCAATTGGTGTCGAATGATGCATGGTGTGACGATGTGCATGTGTATGATGACCGAATGGCTTGTTTTAAATGATGAATTTGATGTGTTTGAATGCGTACCTTAAGTGGCGATGGCATGAATTTGCTTGTGATTGTGAAATTGGGAGTAACAAGAAAGTTCACAATGATGTTTTATGGCCAATGCATTGCGCTGGGGAGAGAGTTACTCCCAATGACCTGACGAGGTCTTGCGGCTAGAGAGTTCTACCTTGACCGAATCATCTTGAAGACTGTAAGAATCGAGAGTCGGGTAGTGACCGAATCATCTCTAGGTCCGGACGCGAGAGTCCTATAGTCGACCGAATCATCTCGATGGCGCGGAGTGTCGAGAGTCGCTATAGAGATCGAATCATTTCGCAGCGAGAGTCATGATGACCGAATCATCTCGATAAGACGTCGAGAGTCATGTGATTGACCGAATCATGTCGCGGCCCAAGTAGGGCGGCCCTTGGTGGGCGTAAAGAAGATAAAAGATTGAAACATGGCTTTGATATGTTTCCGGGTCTGTATGCTTAAATTGACTGGAATGTCTAGAATGCTTGGAGTGCATGGAATCTCTGTTATGCCTGTATGGCCTGTGAAGTCCAGATTGGAAAGCGAACGTATGAAAGATAGGAACTTGATTGCCTGATATGCCTGAGTCACTTTATTATGCCAATTGCTTGAATGTCATGTGAGAAAAGTTTTTTGGCAAAACTTGCATATTTTCAAACGTGCCCGGAGGTACCAATAGTCTAGCTTAAGGTTAGGGTTAACTTACTGAGATTATTATCTCACCCCGTCGTATGACCAACATTTTCAGACCCAAAACCTTGAAGAATGCCTCGAAGATGATGAAGGAGGAAAAAGGAGGAAGATGAAGACGAGTCTGCCTAGTTTGTGGATTTCTTTTTGAAGTTCTTCTTTTTGGTCTTATAGTGCCTTCCTCCGAACCCTACTTCCTTTTGCTGTAATAGACCATTTTATTTGTAAGATAATGCATGTTCATTTTAATCCTATGTCACCTTGTGTTTATTTTATGTCTGGGGTTTTGTTTCCGCTTCCGCATGTGCTTTTCATATCGCGCTCCGAGAGTTAGGTCATTGGATCCTGGGTTATCTTATTAAGATTGACGGCTATATGGGATGTTGGCGTGCCCGCCGGGGTCGGGGCGTGACACGTAGCGCCTGCAAGAGTCGCCCGTCTGTTTGAGATAAATTGGAATTACAGTCGACGAGAACTTGACATGAATTTGGCCTCAGAATTGGGTATCATACATTGAGGAATTCCAACATTTGAAAGTAATTGGACGCCGCCTCATCGAGTGTAAATAAGATCATGACTCGCCTCATAAGATTGGAAAAAGTGAAATTTGGACTAAAAGTAGAACATTACCTTTTTGCCCTCTTATGACATTCTTTCTTTTAAGTGTAAACAAGGGCAATTTAGTCATTCTCTCCACCCCTATAGTGGCCGAATAAGTGAGGGTAGATTAGTCATTTGAGCCCTAGATTTTTATGTGGTAGAGGACAAGTGTCATCCATTTGGATGATGAGCCTACTTAAACCATAGGTTGTAGTCTTAGATGCATTATTTAACTTGTCTAATCCCATACCTACCATTCCACTCTCTTTTGACTTGAGGATTAAGCACGAACACTTTCTCTCCCTCCTAGCTTGGCCGAAAATATATATATATATATCTCCCCATACCTCTCATTTTCTATTTTCCTTCTCATTACTCTCTCACGCTCTCTCTCTCTCTCTCTCTCTCTCTCTCTCTCTCTCTCTCTCTCTCTCTCTCTCTCTCGGCCGGAACCCTCTTCACCGTTCACTCCACTCAACGACCACTTTCAGCCACCGATGACCCGAACACCCATTACCATAACGATCCTCATCATCTTGCCTACAACCTCCAACCCTCCGTTCGACCGTTCGTCTCCGCAAACTGCTCATCTAACTGCCGGAGTCCGAGAGGGTCAGAACCAGACCCAGTTTGACCGTGAGTCCTCCTAGACCGGCCTTGAGACCTTGTTTCACTCCCGATCATGGTAAGATCTTCTTGAGACGTAGTACTAAGGTTTAGTGACTTGAGATTAAAGTTTGGTTGAAGTTAGATGGGTTATGATGGTTGAACTTTGATGGATTTCTCTAGGACAGAATATGTCCTCTTCGATCGGTTTGGGAACCGGGGGCTTTCGAAGACCTTTGAAGCGTCGTCTTGCTTGTAAATCACCGATAAGCCACCCTAAGATGTAGTGTCACATGTTAACAAAGTGTGGGAGAGGTAGAGTGGTGTTTAAATGGTGTTTGACGGTCGATTTCTTGTGGATTCGTTGAAGGGGCAGAATCTGATCTCCGAAGGAACCGGCTGAACCCGTGAGCTTTACGCGTCCCTTGGTCGAAATTTTTTATCGAAAATCATTGGTAAGCCTCTTAAGGCCTTGCTTGACATGCTAGGGGAGCTTATGGTTGATTTTGGAAGTGGAATAAGTAAGTTTGATGGCGGGAATTTTGTGGAAATCCTAGGAAATGGTTCTGGTCAGTTTTGGGGGAGGATTGGTGCCGCTCTTTTCGTGGAACTCTTTAGCCTAGAATTACCGGTAAGCTATTCCTAAACCTTTATTAGGGAGTTAGGTTACTAAGAGACGGCCTTGTTTGATAAATCGATGAATTTATGAACCGATTTTACTTGAGGAACTCCAAGAACCCGAATCTGCCCTGTTTTGGTTAAGTTGGATTTGAGTTATTTTTAGCATGAAATTTGTGAATCAAGGTCGATTTATGAAGTACTAACCTGATTGTGAGCGATGGCCGAACCCTTGTCATTCATTGTGGAAGTCTTTGTTTGATTCGAGCGCAATAAGTGGCATGTATCGTTAAACTGATTTTTCAAAATGGCCTGCAAGGCCGAGAGCTTGAGTTGGTTATGAGTGAATGTTAATTTTTGACTCAAAGAATGATCGTTTGGCATAAAGTTGTGTGTGTGGTAACACAATCATGCTTTACTTTAAAATGAGTTTTCATTGAAAGAACTCGATTTCTGAATTTGTGGAACCATCGAGTTTAAAACAAGGCAATGGGCCGGTTTACACTTGATTGAGTATGTTGGAATTGAATGAAAATTTAAGGCCAATCCAGTCGGGTGTTTGATCCCGATGTTGGGTGTTTGATCCCAAATGTTGTTGTGGGTGTTTGATCCCAAGAATTGAGCTCAAGGACTTGATCCCATTTGGCTTGACGAGGTCACTGCGGCTAGAGAGTCTTATAGTAGACCGAATCATCTCATGGTGTTGGAGTAACGAGAGTCACTGTATTGACCGAATCATCTCTAGGTCCGGACGCGAGAGTCTTCATGTTGACGGCCTCGAGGGAGTTAAGGTATCGGGGGTCACATGTTTGACCGAATCATCTCGCAGGATTGGCCGTGACGAGAGTCTCATAGTTAACCGAATCATCTCGACGGTGCTAGGGAGCGAGAGTCACTATGACGACCGAATCATCTCACCATAATAAAGTGAAAACCAGGATTGAAATTGAAATGATGAAAAGGTTTTCAGTAATTGTCTGGTTTCTTGGTAAGAAACGATTGGAATAAGGGAATCTTTCCTATTGAAGCCCAGGGTGCTTTAGCACGGGCGAGTAACTCTTGTTACTATTGATAAAGTGTCGAGTTTTTATGAAATAATAGAACCGAACGATGGTTTTGGAACAAAGAATTGTTTTCCTCTGAGTCTGCTTTATTGAAACCCTAAGTACGAAGCTGAGTTTTTATCATGATTTTGATTGTCAAGTTATTTGAAAAAGATTGGAATGCCACTTTTGGTCAAAAGTATGCCTTATTTCGTGAACCATCATGTTTTACCAAGATTTTCGTACTTTTACCATGTCAAAGCTTTTTTACTCCAAAATACCTATTTCCAAAAGTGTCTGGAGGTACTCGCGACCTAGTTTATGGTTAGGTCTAGTTTTCTGAGATTTTCATCTCACCCCGTCGTGGGATCACATTTTTTAGGTCCCTAAAGACGAAGTCCCGTGGATGCCAAGGATGAATAGCGAGAAGGAACATTTGATGTGCTTTTAGACTTGTAACCTTGTTTGATCTTACAGTTTGTGAACCAAGACCCTGCATTGTATATTGATTAAATGTTTCTATTATATCGTTCTAAAGCCCTCTTTTATTTATTAAGTATAGTGTTGTATTCTCGCTTTCGCTTGCATGCTTCATTTAGGTCCTTTGAGATTTGGACGTCGGATCATAGATGACTATCGAAGTTTACAGCCGCCGAGGGATGTTCGCGTGCCCGCCGGGCTCGGGGCGTGACATCCCCGTTTGGTTGGTATCAGAGCAAGGTCAGCTCGATCTAAGTTGATTGAGATCCGGAGTGATAAGGAGTGAGGACTTTGAGACAACTGGGTAGCGAGTCCCTTAGGATTAGGTATTGATCGTTGAATCTTAAGGATTATAGGCTTGAACTGGAGTTATATTTTAATGGTTATAGTATCGATTTTAATTAATGACCCTAAGAGGTGATATGATTGAGGTTCATGAGGGAGCAAGCAGAAATGAGGAATTATAAGCATGGATTTTGAGGTTGTAAAGGTGTTGAGGTTAATAGAGAATTGCTTATGAATAAAGGATCATTAGGATTATGTGATTGTGATTGTGGCGTATCAACGATTGAACTTAAGGTATATGGTCGAACATAGGTATTTAATTTGTGAGATGTGACAGTAATCTGTGGAATTACAAATTTTCTACCGATAGGAATTGATCTGGAGATGAGTGTGGTGTGACGAATCGTGAGAACAATCATGCAGTGCATTTATCTATGGCATTAAAATTGATTCTCAAAGTGAATTTTCAAAATTGCATAGAATTTGTAATGGCGCATGTGAATGGCATGATTAAAAGCTTCATACTTGGCAGTGTGTCTTTTGAAAAAAAAAAAGAGTTGATGTGTATGTTTGGCCCATGTGGCGAGCTTTGTGCTTGATTTTGTGAGTTGTTCTGATGGGTGTTTAATTGAGGTAATAAGTAATGCGTTGAGCTATTGTTAAGTTACAGAGGTGTCTGGACTCAGAGTACGATCTTATACTTCTTTGAAAGAGTACTTCGATGTGTCTTCTTGATGTTGTCTAGTTGAGACTTGCCCAATAATTGGCGCTTAGTTGAGCATTACCTGAGACCATTAGATGGAAGATTGTTTAATTGCGACTACTGTGTTGTTGAACTATCTAGGACTGCCAGACCCGAGGAATGACTTAGGTCTTTAATCCCAGGAGGGGATTTTGGTGAATAGAAGACAACGAGAACCTTGAATGGAGTAAGGGTGTTAATGAGCGCCGAACCTGAGTCTGCAGGTTGTGAGAAACCCAAGAACTGAAGGGTCATGAGAATTTTTTTTAAAAAAAGAGAGGAATGAGAGTCGGTGGGCAAGCAAACTCGAGAAAGAACTGTCGCCGCCGATTGAGTCGCTGAGACAACTGAGGTTGTTGTTACCGATGTAAGTATTAGAAGCCATGAAGAAGATGGCAGAAGGCGAACATGGAAATTGTCAAAAGGATGACCTGTTGAAGGATTATATGGTTGAGGCTGATTAAGTTCTATGGAGAAAGGCGGCCCTAAAATTGTTCTCCTACAGATGGAAGATCCGACGATAAACCTTACAGGTTTCTGGGTATCCTGAAGAAGGAAAATTGCTCCGGCTATTATTGGTCTTAAGACATCGTCGAGGGTTGGAGAATGTTAAGGAGACAGATATGTCGGCCCCTCATATTCGGTCTAGTCTGATGAATGGACTGAGGTCGAACCAAGACCTTTGGAGATGGATTTATGAGATATAGCTCCCTTAGGAATAGGGGCGTTGTTTTCTTTAAGACAATTAGACCATGAGATGGTCGTTGGTAAAAAGGGAAATTAGTGGACTTAATAGTCATAGCTATGCATGGTCTTAATGCACAACTGAAGTGAAATGACACGTTAGGCTAAAAGAGACTGCCTTGGACTATAATGGTAGGGAATCTAATTTGACCGGACCGGTCGCACTGAGTGGAAAGTAATGGGAAAACCAAAAAGGAACCTCGATCCCCGGATCTGTGTCACTTGAAGCGACTGAGTTGTTAACAAAAGAATGACGTTGAAGCGTATAGATACCTTCTTGGAGTAAGAGGTCCCAATCATTTGGAAATTAAGATTGAGCGCTTGGATTGGGGAAGAAGACGCAGAGCTCAGAAGATCTCCAGAAAACAATTTTGAGAAGACTTTATTGGAATGAACATCGAACTCCATGATGATGTCAACGTTCAGTCCAATGGATGGAATTAAGAGAAGGTCGCATTAGTTGATGACGAATCATGTAGTTGGATGTTAGTGCTCCCTGTGTAAGAGTAACAAAATGAACAAAATGTCGTATGATCTAGCAGGATATCTAAGGAAACGGGAGCCAAATTGTAGACTCTCAAGAGGACAATGCAAATAGCAACTGGAGTAGTCGGCATCTGGTAAAAGAATAATTAGGCTGACTTGTTGTTGCTTTGACGATTAATACTTGGGTTTACTTGGGAAATCCTAAGAGGCATAAATGGAAAGTAAGGACTATCCCTCAGACTTTGAGGAGAGCGCTCGCTATATGCTAGGCGTAAAGAGCGCGAGTTTTGATGTTAATAAGCAGATTGTTTGGCCATGAAGTTTTAAGGAATGGAATCCCTAAGGAACCCTTAAGAATTAGAATGAGCAAAGAATCAATTGAGACTGAGGTAAATCACTGAAGCTTGAAACTTCTTGGATTGACGGACTATCATAGACGATTCATGGAAAGGTTCCCCCCCCCCCCCCCGAAAATATTTCTGGTGATAAGATCGTCTGAGGATGAAATGCCACGTGAATGGATGGTCAAGTGCGAAAGGGATTTTGGTGATCAAATATGGAATGATAACTGCATCAATATAAGCGATTCCATCTAGACATGAAAGGTCGTGTGAATTGTAGCGACATGATGCGAAAAGAATTAGAATGCATAGTCGTGCAATATGGAAGGGTTGTTGTCTATATGTAGAAATGGTAAGACCAACAAGGACAAGTAACCTAAAGTATGACTTGGAATCGTTGGTTGCTGCCGTCGCATGGGATATGAGGAATGTCATTTTGAGATAAGGAAGATTTCGAAGTCGTGCGGACCATCGGAACTTGAAGTATTAGTTTTCCGAAAAGAATTAGACGAAGGGCAATGTGTAGGGAAGAAGTTGCTTAAGGTTATGGAAGCGTGTTCGTGTAAAGGAGGATCCCGCGAGTAGGTGAACTATAAGAACATTACTCAAAGGTCATGACTATAATGCCCGGTATTGTCTTGGAAAGGCGAATAACGAAACGGATGTCTATAATTGGAAATTGAATGTTTCGTAATTGGTAATGAAAGGATAAAACCCTACGCGAGGAATAAGAGATTCAGTTTCTAAATGGAAGGTTTGCCGAAGTGCTAATTAGACGAATGCCTTAAGCATCAAACCTGAAGGTCAGGAAGCCGCTGCGACGGATGGACCCTAATGCCCAAAGGATAGAATAGATGGAAGTAACAGGAAGAAAATCTAGATCTTCAAGTACCTGAGTGTTACGCCCAAGCCCGGCGGGCACGCGAGCATCCCACCTTCGCCGTTACCTTTGGTGATCTCCCAAGATCTAACGACCACGGTCTCAAAGGATTAAATGAAGCTAGCATGCAGAAGCGTGAAACAACCCCATACAAATAAAACACAAGATGACTTAGGACAAAAGGGTACACCTTATATAAAGGTCAATCATACATCAGAGGTTATAATTCTAAATCCCCAAACCCTTCATTACAACCATATGGTCACAAAAATGATTCATGATCATTTCTTCCAGTGACTTCATCGAATACCAATCCATGGCAAGCTCTGGTTTCCTTCGTCTAAGACCTAAAAATGTTGTCCCACGACGGATTGAGATATAAATCTCAGTAAGCTAAACCTAACCCTAAACTAGGTTGCCAGTACCTCCAGACACTTTTGAAAAATAGATATTTTGGGATAAAAATCTTGGGCATGGTAAAACAAGGTACTTGTCAAAACCTGGCATTTCAGTACTTTCAAAATTATTTGACCCAGTCACAAAAAATTTCATGAGTAAAACCGAGCTTCGTACTATGGCAGGGTTTTTCAGTCACTAGTATACACTCAAGGAAAACTTTTCAATCCATGAGACAATCTCATTTCCTTTTCAAACCATGAGGCATTTTCAAACTCGTGAGACAACTTTCATTCCTTGAGGCAAATTTCCAAAACATGAGGCATAATCTATTTCTCAAAAATCACTCTTTGATTTTTCCAGAAAATAGATCTTTTCACTTCCGCCCTTCCTGGGCCGTCCACTTTAGGCCTGCGAGATGATTCGGACTTCATATGACCCGTCGGTCCATATAAGACTCTCGCGTCCGGACCTAGAGATGATTCGGTCACCATACGACTATCGACGCCCATTTTCGATCGAGATGAATCGTGTCAATATGAGACTCTCTAGCCGCACGACCTCGTCAGGTCAAATGAGAGTAACTCCCTCCCAATACGTTGGCCAAATTATAAATTCTCGGCGATTCCACACCCCATTGGCAATCTCACACGCCAGTGCACTTACAATTTTTCCCTGCGATCCCATACGCCATTGGCGTTCCGACACGCCAATGTACATATAATTTCATCGGCGATCCCACACGCCATTATTCATAAAAATTTCATTTATAAAAAGCCTCAATTTTCATTCGAAAACACATTCACGCCTCAATTGTCAATCAGAAGTAAACTCATGAAATTCAAGTATTTCTTCGCCCACTTCGAGGCATTCATTTCAAATGTCTTTCACTGGACAAAACACATTCCTCGTTACGAAATTCTCAGTAAGACACAAGCATCACTCAGCTCAATTCAAACCAATCTCAAATTTGGTTATTCACAAGTCATCTTAAGACTCGATTGGTAAACCAATCCGCTTAATGCATCAAATCAAATGAGAGTTTCACAAAGCACGCCAAATGACCCAACCACATGCCATGACTAGATTAAGATTCCTCAAATCAACTTCGATTTCACAATTTCCATACCACAAAATCACTAAATCTCAATTCATCAAAATAGGGCAGATTGGGTTTCCTCGCGTCTCTCACAAAATCAGTTCATAAAACTATTCAATCCAACTCAAAACTTCATACTTTAGTAACCTAACATCATAATAAAGGTTTAGGCATAACTTACCTCGAGCTTAGGCCAAGCAATTCCATAAAACGATCGACGCAACATCGCGGTACCAAGCTGTCCATTTTGGCATTCCAAGACCAGATTCAATCCCGAATAAACTAGCATTGATATACTGAATTTTGAGAAATCTACCCTGAGAACCTTATCCTTCAAAGTCTTACGGACATATGAATGAAAACGGAGCTCAATTCGGATACCGAATGACCTAGAACGAGCCACTTTAAAATTAGTGCGCGCTAGGAACAGATTTACACGACTCACGGGTTTCATCTCAAATCGGCCATCAAAACTCATTCAATCTCCATTCTAATTCCACATATTCTTCACCAACATGTAATACTATATCTTAGAGTAACTTACCAAAGATTTCCAAGCCAAACGACGCCTCGGCGGACCTCAAATGTGCCTCAGTTCCAAACCGATCGGCGGTGGACAGATTCTGCCCTCAAAATGTTCGCAAGAAACCAGCCATGAATATCACTTCAAATCACCTTAAAATCCACTCTTAAACCATCATTTGACCATACATAACCTTAAGTTAGGCTTGAGGGTCACTTACCAAGAACGAGCTTGGAACATTCCGTGAAACGGTTCCTCGAGTCCTCGGTTCTTCCTCCAACTAAACCGGTCCGATTTTTGTCCACAAAACAACAAGGGATTAGCCCTTAATACTCATTATAATTCATCCTCAACCTCAATTATATACTGCTATATGTCTTAACTATGTTCAAGGAGAGCCTTACCGAAGATTGGAATGAAATGAGCTCGGAAATCCCACTTAGAGCTCTCGGGTTCCAATCTGACCTGTCTGACCTTTGCTCCTTCAAACGGCTCTACGAGACAAATGGCTAGGTGTATTTGGTCTCATAATACCTTGTTGGAACGGCAAGAGGATAATCTTTCTAATGGTGGTGGTCTCACCTCAATCTGATGTCGGACGACGAAGTTATGGCCGGATTAGTGAAACTGTTGGTCATGGAAGCGAGCTGCGCGCGAGGGAGAGAGAGAGCTCCGTGAGAGAAAAGGCAAGAGAGAGAGATGGCCGGCCAAAATGAGGGAGGAGAGAGAGAAAAGTCTTCTTCAATAATTCACCTTGGTCAACTCTTTGAATGGTAGTTGGAAAGTGATCTATAAATGCCAACTAATCCCCATTTGACACTTGTCTTCTTGCAATAAAAATCTTGTTGTCAAATGACCATCTCACCCTTGTATTTTTTGGCAGCCATAAGAGGTAACTAAATGACTAAAATGCCCTTCATTATGCTTAAGACAAGGGTAGGCCTCGAGGGGTAAAATGGTAATTTCGCACTCTTCATCCAAAATTTCACTTTTCTAATTTAAATTACCTCGATGAGACGACGTCCAATTCATTTCAAATGTTGGAATTCATCATTGTCCGATACCCAATTTCCGAGGTCCAATTTAATGTCGAGCTCTCGTCGACTGTAATTTCAGTTTATCTCAAACTGACGGGCAACTCTTGTAGACGCTACGCGTATCGACCTTAGGATTTTCTCGAACTCTAGCAACTTTGGTTGTCATGTAATTGCGAGGGTTTATCGCTAGTTCATGCGGTCCTGATCATCGGAATCCGATTTAGGAAATTCTCACAAATTACACATTGATTATACGGAATCACTCGCGTCCCAACATATAATGCTAGCAAGGCATTCCATAATCGTTCCTAGATCGATCTCTGCTGGCCCAAAATATCCCATCGTCAATCCTTATGGTCAAAATGTCATTTCTCATTCGAATTTCCCAAGTCCACGTACCCGTCTCCGCGTTAGTCTTTCCCTTTTGGTCAATTAACTCAAGAGTGGCCAACTCCGAGCGAGCTATAACTGAAATACACGATCGATATCCTTCCATTCAATAGCCTCGAGAGGGGCCGGAATTCGGAATGTCACACTGAGGATGGAAACCCCAAAGTTTCATGGACGGGAGTATGTGGAAAAGAATATTATAGGAAACTCCTTAGAATGACTATGGTGTTCATCAGGTGGTACAAAGGGGTACCAGGTCTTACATTGGTACTAGAAATGGATAAAATGTAAGCGAAGGAAATCAAGCTCGTAGTTGGAAGTTGAAACTTGCCAATAAGGAAAGGCGAAATCGTTATAGGTTGGTGGATTAGTTGGCCATTGGAGAATCTCGAATGGAATCGAGAGCGAACTACTAAGGATTTAATCATGAATTTTCCTAAGAGCCAAGAAGGCTATAACCCAGCTGAACGAATTATAAGCCAACTAAAAACCGCATGTGCTTAATGGTGTGAAAAGGACATTTGAAGCGAATAGCCCACAAAGGATATAGGCTCTAAAGGAGGTGGTCCCATGGTGAGTTGAAAATGACGGCGAAGGACGGAGATCTTAAGTTTGATACCATGTTTTGGAAGGACCTTCAAAAGGATTAGTGAAGTAAAGTAGCAGCATGGCGTGCCTATTACCTTCGGACCAATAAACCGTCTAAAGAGAACGAACTAAGGATGTTTTATGAACCGACGCTATTGAATTCAAGAAATAATAAGGGGAGCGACTACTTTGGATAGAGTTCGCCCGAAGTGGCAGTGGCTAGTAGAGGATCAGATTAGCAATGCTTGAGACGATGAATGGAAGGACTTGCAAGACCCTGCGTATTGGAATATGAGTGGTGAAAGGAAACGAGAAGGACTGGACAAGCTCGACCATTGAGCGAGCCAACTAAGGATAGTCGAGGAAAGCTTAAGAATATCCAAAGGAAATAATGGACAAGTGACACGGATTTTAGGAATTCAATGAGGAAAATCATGTATACTTCAAAGTGTCACAAAGGAAGGACCCATTTCGGTCTGAAGGAAAGGAGAGTTGAATAACCGCACTAAGGAAGTGCGAGCCGACCAATCCTAATCATGAAGAGTGAAGTTATAAAGGTGGACAATTAAGCGTCGTTAGTAGAAGGACAAGTACGGATTGGGGATGGAAGAAAATGAATTTTGAAGGACGGAGACGTCTGTTGGTAAAGACAATTATGAAACATCGTGAGGAAAAAGAGAATTCCTTGGAAAGTGAGGAAGCGATGAGGCGTTATTACCCCCACAAGGCTGGATAACTGAAAGTCCGTGAACTTCGAGGAAATTGAATTGGATCCATGAAATTGAGTTACACAGGATCAGGCCCAGGCCCAGTAACAGGCCCAAGACCAAGCCCAAGACCAAAAATCCCGTGCAAGCAAAGCCACGTTGGGCACGAGTTCTGGCCACCGACTCTCTCAGGCCGAAGCGAAGGGCGAGTACATACGGCAACAGAGCAACTCGGCACGAAGCTTTCTTCTGCTTTCCCGATTCAACCAATTATCGGATAGCCACTCGGAATCATCTTCCGTCGCCGATCGCACTCCTTCACCGCCTTCGTTCTCGTCCCCGGATTGTTCGAGGCAGCGGAACCGCCACCCAAGGAGCACGGTGAGTATCTGCGGATTGGGCGTCTTTCCCGGGAGCGTTGCCCGGGGGGGCCGTTTGATGCGTGCGTAAGTTGGACCAGCAGTTTTGCAGTCGGCGGGGTTGAGGAGCGAATCTGGGGGGTGAGAGGTGTTCGGGGCTCTGGCGCTGTCTGCGTTGCGCGGAGTTCATCTTGCCTTTCGTTCGGAGCCGCGGAATGGACATGGACACTGATCGTTCTCCCAAGGCTAGCAATCTCAGCCCTCGAGATCGAATCCTGGAGGTGCGGCGGTTTTTTTTCTTCCGATCATTTTGCTTTTCCGCATTTTTTTTCCGGTTCCCATTTCGTCGTTTTTCTTGAAATCGTTGGCTGTTGTTTGCTTCCTCTTTTTCCCCCCTCTTCCAAATTTAGGAATTGAATGTTTTGCTCACTTTCGATGTGGTGTGCTGTGGATGGGGTTTTGAGAGCTTCTGTTTGGTCTTTGGAAGCGAAATGCGTAGGCTCTTCTTCAAAGAGGCTAGGAATTGATTTTTTACAGGTTGTGTGCGGTGAATTGAAGTTGGAATCATCACTGTCTTTTTTTTTTTCTTTTTTTCCTGAACTGCTTTGTTTTGCCACAAATTTGTCGTTGCTTCATAATAGGACTTAGCGGTATGGCAGTGTGAAGTGAGCTTTTGTGTATACACTAAATGTATGTGATGTGAGTCCTTTGGTTGTAGCCTCGAGGGGCAATTTGAAAGTGAGTATTTCTATGTTCTTTTTCATTTTTTCCAATTTTTAGTCTGCTGCATGGATGGTGACGGAAAAAGGGTTCTGCTACTTTTCCTGTGATAATTTCATTGCTTACCCAGTCCTTCTCTGATGATCTTTCCTTTACTGTTGGGTAATATGTTTCTATCAGTAATATGAAGTAAGAGACAATTTGCTAACAGCGGGATATAAGTAGGAAATAATTCGCTAAATTGGATGCTATCTTATGCTACTTGTTTCTTTATGCTAGAGGCTTGCACAAATTGAAGTTCCACAGGAGTATCTTTGCAACTCTGAATCTGGTGTAGTTTCTTTCCTCGAGGATAAGGAGTCCTGGACCCCACAGCTTGTATCTGCAATTTTACCATCAGATGAGGAGTTGGCAGAGATCCATCAGAAACTGCAAATGGGATCTGAAGATGTCCTGGAAGAAAATGACATGAGAAAGTGTTTTAGAGAAAGTATGGTTTGGTTGCAGTGGTTGATGTTTAAGGATGAACCTGCCTATGTACTTAAGTGTCTTTCAGACATTGATGTGGGCCAGAGGGGAGTTTGTGGTGCTGTATGGGGGAACGATGATATTGCCTATAGATGTCGAACGTGCGAACATGACCCCACATGTGCAATATGTGTTCCTTGTTTTGAAAATGGGAATCATGAGGACCATGATTACTCAATGATATATACTGGAGGGGGTTGCTGCGATTGTGGAGATGCGACTGCATGGAGACGAGAGGGCTTCTGTTCGAAGCATAAAGGTGCAGAACAGATCCAACCCCTTCCTCAGGCAATAGCACACTCTACTGGACCAGTCCTTGATGCCCTTTTTGTGTTTTGGAAAAACAAGCTGTTGTCTGCTGAGTCTTCCCCTCAAGAAGACAGAAGAACAAGAGACCATGCTGCAGAGTGTAGTCAAGTTGCAGATGAGCTTACTCTTGTGATAGCTGAGATGCTACTAGAATTCTGCAAGCGTAGTGAGAGTTTGCTGAGTTTTTCTTCAATTAGGATATTTTCATCTGCTGGTCTGTTGGAGATTCTGGTGAGGGGTGAGAGTTTCTTGAGTGACAAGGTTGTGAAGAAACTTTATGAACTGCTTCTTAAACTGCTTGCAGAGCCCTTGTTCAAGTATGAGTTTGCCAAGGCATTTTTAAGTTACTACCCAGTTGTTGTAAAGGAAGCTATAAAAGAGTGCAATGATGATGTTTCTAAGAAGCATGCTGTATCGACATTTTCAGTGCAGATCTTTACCGTGCCAACTCTGACTCCACGTCTTGTGAAGGAAATGAACTTACTTGAAATGCTATTTGGATGCTTAGGAGACATATTTACTTCATGTGCTGGTGAAGACGGTCGTTTACAGGTAAGACACAAGTTTGTCTCCTATTTGGTCATTGTATTCTCCATACACGCCTTTGGTCCACTGGATGAGTACTGACATTTCTGCAATCTTTAGTGATTTAGTGGATAGAATGTCCGATCTATTCTAGTAGGACATTATGATTAATATATTCTTGAGCATCAAGGGTATTTATTTAATCACTCAGCATGGAGAAAGCTTTCCATGGAATAAAAATTCAATGGTTGAACAATTGGCACTTGATTAAATATTTTCATTTAAACCTTAGTCGTTTCCTTAGAGGTACCTCGTCTTATGATATTTTGGAAGTATATATAGTGGTTCGAAATTAGTTAGTAGGTGAGTCTTAAACAAGGTAGTTAGGGTTTTGTGTATCTCATGCTGTATAAATAGAGCCATTTAATGTACCCTTTTTGTTAATTAATTGAGTATACATGGAGCATATAAGTATTTTCTCTCTCCTCTCTTGATTATCCTAGAATATTTACATGCAATTAGAGCCACAATAGAGGGACCCAAATCAAAACCCTAACATTTCTTCTTGTTCATTGCCATTGATGTAGAGAAATGAATCCGAAAAAGCCATTGGTCAGCCCCGTCGATCCCTGTTCCAGTTTTCTTGGAAGGGCATTAACATCCAATCACCTTGTCATCACTTGCCATGTGCTGCGGCCACTGCTCGCTGTTTGTCGTCTGTTGTCGACAATTTTTTGCTCATGTCGTCATCCTTGAGAGCAGCATGAGCATTGTCCACCACTTGTCCCTGTCTCAAACCAGGTCTTGTTGTCTTTGAGAGTAGCGCTGTCTCTGAATTGTCGACTTCAGTTACATTGTCCCTTTGAGCTCAGTGGTGTCTTCATCACCCGTGTCTTCTCCGACAACCTCGTGAGCCCTAGTCATGTGTCCATTCAAGCTCTGTAGAGTTGTTGTTTGTGATCTCTGTTTGTTCTCTAGCACGACCCCCTCGCAGCCTCTGTTGTCCTCATCTTCACAGTCTCTTCCTCTGTCTCGAGCAACCTTTTCCTTGCTATGTCCAGTTGCTCGACGGAAGCCTTCTCCTTTGCACCCTCTCTTGGCCATCGAGTTCCTCATCTCTTCAGCCCAGATCCCGTTGGTCTCTACCAATCATCAGGGGGATGACTCTCTGTTAGCAAGTTTTTCTGCTGTCATCCTTTGTTGGGAGCTGTCCTTTTTCCTCCTTTGCTCGTCTTCCTTCTCTGTCACTTGCTAGTTCATCTTTTCTTTTTTCAGCACTAGCTTCCGTCCAGATTTTGTTCTCTCTCTTATGCTGTTGGTTTCTTCTTTGGTTTTATGCTTGTTTTGTCTTTTTCTAATCTTGGACAAAGGTTAAAAAGGGGTTTTTTTTATAGAGACATGAATGCTCCGATATCAGCTGCTTATCCTGGGCAACTTCTCCTTTTTTTTTTTTTTTGATGACCGAGGTGTTCGGGCCCGCTTCGCGGCCTCGAATATTCCTCGGGAGGGACTGGCCCAGCAACCCACCAGCCGGGGCCCCCCACTTAAGTCAGCGGAACGCGGCCAGGAGATTCGAACCCTCAACTTTTCATGAGAGGAAGAAGGGCACGGTCTCAACCAACTACGCCATGCGCGGGTGGGTAACTTATCCTATTTTGGTCCTCTGAAATCTCAAGAAAGCCTATGGAGATGTTATTAGTTGAGACTCCTCATACGTTGTGAAAGTCATTGGCGAGCAAAGTCACCATCAAGTTCTAGGTAGTCGTGAGTGCTGTGGTCGAGCACACATTTGTTTGGCAGCTAGAATCGAGCACCGTGGGGTTATGCAGTTTGGTTTGCCACAATACAAGTTGGGTTCTTACATGATTTTAACCAACATTATGTGAGAAAGAGGTGTCAACTTCCTGATCATTTCTTTCATCAGTGCGTCTGTCAACTCTAGCGTTGATGACGAATGTATAGTTTGTCATGTAAGGTCCGGCTTATGCAAAATAGCCTTGAATTTGGTTGGATGTAGCCACGTCCATTATCTATTGTAAGGTCCGGTTTACATAGCACTTTGCTTACACACTTTAAGAAAAAGCTGCGCTTGTTATATGCAATTTGCATACTTTAGCTTGAGGGTGAGTGCTGATGTATACTTAGTGGTGTTGGGAATTAGTTACTAGGCGAGTCTCAAATGAAGTAATCATAGATGTTCTCTGAATAGAGCCATTGCGGGGTATTCGGACCTTGTGGCTTGGCGAATCCCACGCAGACAGCCCCGTTCACATACATTGGATAAGGCTCCCCCCATAGGGTGTAGGCGTGACAGCTAAGATTAATATGAGTGATGATGCTGTGGACAGGATCTGCTAGATCCAAACCAATTGCTGAAGCACTTGGCCAATATCTTGGGGTCAGCCATCTTATGTATGCCTTTGATTATTTTCTCTCTCTCTTGAAGATCATAGATTACTTATGGGTATCATAAACCATAAGTTTCGTATGATAGACAGCTATAGATATCGTTAGCGAATGGTTTCATGGCAGGATACTGTTTTTGGAACGTCAATGAAGTAGATAGTTGTTCTCTGCGTTCAGAATACTTGAAAGTATTCTTTGGAATTCCCTTCGAAGGATACTATTTCTTTATTACTGTTGGGGTGTGGATGTTTTCTAGATTAATTGTAATCTAGGCATCTGAGAGATGATACGTTGAACAAGAATGTACAGATGTAGAATGACCACTTAAAGATACTTCCAATTAGGGCATATATAAAGTCTTATATACTGCAATAAACTTTCGAATTTATTATTGGCTTTCCATGTCAATGGTACTGTTTGAGAGTCTTATAGAAAATTGATGAATGAAATGCATTAACCAACTGGAAGTGGTGAATGATATTGGGAAATAACAGAACATTTAGTTCACAATGCATGTCCTCCATTTCTCTTTGTAGCATCAGGAGCTGTTAAATTATTGAGTTTTTATATCATAAAGCCCTTTTGTATTCTATGTATGGAGGATTGGCCATCTAATCAGTGCCCGCACTGCACTAATAGATGGCTCGGCTAGGGCAATATACAAGTTAGCTGATTATGTTCTGTGTGTCTCATGAAGTTTTACCTCGATTTAGCTTCCAGGTGTCAATGGAAGATGAGCTTCCGTAAAAAGTAGGTTCTAATGGTTTTTCCATTTTACCTGTTGAAGCAAATCCATCATAGTTTGATTTTTTCTTTAACATCTTTTCCTTGGCCTGCCGTGTACTAAATTGCTGAGAAATTCTGTTGATAGGTCACCAAGTGGCAAAATTTGTATGATACAACCATTCGTGTGGCTGAAGATATACGATTTGTTGTGAGCCATGTGGTCGTACAGAAGTATTTAACTAACGAAAAGCGGGATATCTTAAGGACTTGGATGCGGCTTTTGAACTTTGTGCAAGGAATGAACCCTCTAAGGAGAGAAACAGGTATACTTATAGAAGAAGAAATTGATACTACACATTTTCCTTTTGGTCTATGCTATTCAATAGCGAATACACACTCCCTACTCGTTGATGGAGCATCTTCTGATGAACCTGCTGAAGAGACAATTGATGCCAATGTGATTGATGAAATGGACGTGGATGATGGAGAAAGTCCGAGACATGCAAAAATCGTACGGTTATCACAGGAAAGCTCTGCATGTAGCACTTCAGGGAGGAGCAAGGCATCAGCATCTGGATCTAAGGCTGTGGAAGTCTATACTATAAAAAGTAGTCATCCATCAATTCCACTGTCTATCTCATGGTTAATTAATGAATGTTTGAAGGCTATTGAGAAGTGGTTATTAGTTGATAAGACTTCAGGGGCCCCTGTAATTGATTTATCTCAGAGCAACAGTGGTATTGCCACTAGCCATTTCTCTGCATTGAAGAAGACAATATTGAGGATCAGAAAAGGTAAATATATATTTGGTAGACTTGGTAGTCCTAGTGACCAGCAAGGTCGACTTAATCGTGGTGATTTGCCCAATGCCAGTGTAGATAATGGGGAGGATGCTGATCCTGAAAGTAAGTCCATACCTGTTGGTGAAAGTGATGTTGCAAATGTTTTTGCGGCCTCTGATAATTGTGCAGTGGAAGGTGATTATACTTCAGAAGTGGGTGCTTTGCGTGTTCTTAGTTTGCAGGATTGGCCGAATATCGTCTATGATGTTAGTTCGCAAGATATATCTGTTCACATTCCGTTTCATCGCTTGCTCTCGTTACTTCTGCTTAAAGCCTTGAAAATTTGGGATGGGGATACCACTGCATCCAATGAAAAAGCTGGTGCTTTTGCTTATCAGCCATCAGTGCCCTACTCCAACTTTTTTAAGTGCCTTTTGGGTCTTTGTAGTCCACTGGGATTTTCTGCTTTTGTCATGGAGCATCCTTTACGTATTAGGGTTTTCTGTGCTGAGGTTCATGCTGGAATGTGGAAGAAGAATGGAGATGCAGCCCTATTATCTTGTGAATGGTATCGGTCAGCTCGGTGGTATGTGATTTTCATCTTGTGTAATTTACACACCAGAGTGACATTCCTTCTCACTGAATGTAGATTTACTTGTATGATTCTTTTTCTACTACTATTCTTACAGATTCCTATAGGTCATGGTGATTCCTAATTATGCCCTTCTGCAGGTCCGAGCAAGGCTTGGAGCTTGACCTTTTCCTGATGCAGTTCTGTGCGGCTGTAGCCCCTGCTGATCTTTTCATCAGCAGAATAATAGAACGTTTTGGGCTGTTGAGTTACCTCTCTCTTAATCTTGCACGGGATAGTGAGTATGTATTACTTTCTTGTATTGCACATACACACCTTTAGTTAAATAACATCTCAACCTGTTTTAGATCAGGAGAATTGTAAGATTTGCATTTATATAAACAAGTAGGATAGCTTTATTTGGATATTGAATTTTGCTGCGAGTCTAGATTTATCTTCTGGTGGAATGAATGAACTGATGTTGCTTTGTGTTCCCTCTTTTTGGGCCTATTGTTAAGCTGCCCATCCACCCCCGGTGTATTCTCTCCGAAAAAAGCAGTGGAGGGATTCTTGGGCTTATTACATGTTACCATAGAAGTGAGTAGGAATTGGCTGTCTTAGTAATTCGAGCTTCATTGTGTCATATTCCTTTTCTGAAAATCACTGATAAAACTGATGCATATTAGAATATTTGGCCAGTGGATGGATGTTTCAGAAGAACTTCCCTTGCATGTTCAGTTATGCTTATCGAGCATTATGCTATCTGTTCTTCGGGACTTTGTTCTGTCCATTTTAATAATATTCCTTTTGGATAGTGCATAAAGTCGTCATTTGTCATTGTTGTCCTCTTCAATTTGTTTGAGTAATTCAACTTGTCAAAATGATTCCTCGCTCTGAACATGCTTCAACCAACTCCTGGCTACTAGCTTCTAGAATGACAAGTCATCTGGGTTTAAGAAGCCAATTAAGAGCTAATCTGTAAGGGCTAGAAGCTTAAGTTCCCCTTCCGGCTTGTTAATTCGGCTTTTGAGCAGAAATATAGATAAAAACAAGTTTTACTTCTTAAACCATGAAATGTCTAAAAAACAATTTTTTTTTTTTTTGGTGAGTGAAAGACATAAAATGCTTCCACGTACTTGCAAGCGAAGTCGAAAGCCACATGCTGGAGCTACATCAAAAAAGGCACCGAGGGTTTTGGGGTTTGCAGCCAAATGACTTATCAACCAAAAGATGAATAGAGGGGAGAATGCAAATGGAGGATGAGGAAAAACTAAATGATGAATACTTTGATGCCAACGATTGGTCATACTTTCTGGTGTGAGTTGTATTATTGGCGATCTTGTTGGAACTGATGGGCTGAAGAAGATATGCTGCTTTAAGGGCAGTTATAAGTATCAGGGTGCTTAAGTTAGTGAAATTGGGGGGCTTCTTGCCAAACCTTTGATAGGCATACTTGCATATTGTCAGCTTTCCCCAGTCCATAGCCAGTTATTGTAAGTTGGGACTTAGTCTCCTCACCTACTTGTCAATGAATTGCCATGCTTAATAAAGGAAGGGAATGGCTTTTGATAGCGCTCCTCTTGTTTGAGTTCTAGGCCATAGAAATCTATTGGAAATTGGAAGTAGTCAGGTTTTTATTGGTCCACCCTGCGAGAATGAGAATAATGAATTGCTAATTCTATTCCTTTTTTATTTATTTATTTATTTATTTATTTATTTTTATTCGTCCTTGGCTGGTCCAAAAATTGCTTGAGACGATGGTTGTTGCTTGAATATATGTTTAGTATTTATTCCATTCGTGTGTAGTCGGTTTGGGTGTTCCAGTGGAGACTCTAGTGAGAAAATTATGAGTGCTCCTGACAAGTGGATGAATTGCTGCTAGCGAAAGTAAATAGTTCTCTGCTTATCATTTATTGTTCCTCGAAATCAGTGTGCACAACCGTTTGTTCCAAATGCTTAAGGACGTAAATGAAGATGATGTTTCATATCAAGAAGTTCTAGCACTTCCTCTGACATGGCGATTTGACCTTGGTGCAAAATTTGAATCGTTTAAGGGTAGGGATGGGATTGGGGATGAGATGAAGAGTAGGGATGGTAAAGGGACGGGATTTGGGAAGATTGATCTCGTCCCAAACCCGTCCAACTAATTTTTGAGTAATTCCCAAGCTTTTCTCAAACCCTATATGTTTTGAGATGGAAACCCGCCCTGTATCCATTTAAATTACATGGTGGGTTCTCAACGGGTCTGATATCATGACAATTGTTTTTCTCTTATATAAATTATATAAGTACGCAATGAATTAGAAACCATCGCAAATACACAACCACCATGATGAAATTCCTGATTATGTAGCCAATTCAATTTCTAATTCTTGTATGAATTCTAGGAATCATAGTACATGATGTATAAACTCTGAATGTTCAAAAGAATGTAAATGGGCATAAGTAATTTCTTATCTTTGGATATAATTACATGGGACCTTCTATTTTTTAGAGAAGAAAAGCTATTGTAGTAAAATGTCATCGGGTTACTTCTTGACAAATATCAAACCTGTCACAAACCCCATTTGGTTTTGTAAATAAAATCCCCACCTGTCCTGCAACCTATTTAAGCCCTATTGAAAATTGAGCCCGGGTAGGGTACCCTATTAGGCCCAACCCATTGCCATATCTAGTTAGGGCTGGGGTGGGCTTAGGCTTGTGTAGAGTGGGACCTCATTCTAAGCTGCTTGCATCTAGTTTTTCAAATTGTACCTAAAATCGAACCACCCACTTCCCCTTTTTCTATGGTCTGGCCGCTTTCTCATGCCGTTTTTACAATTATGGGACCATTTTTCACCTATTTAAACGTTTAAGCTTTGTAGAACAATCAAGTGTGCACTAAACTAAGTTGGTGTTGAAGCCCCAAGTCCAGACTTAGAAGTGTGTGATCTCCTATTAATAAGTTGTCAGGTTTTACAGCTATAATGTTCTTTTGACAGTTTGAGCTTTCAGATAATTGGGAGTTTTAAAGGTTCATCTTTGGATGGGTTGTCTTACACTTGTACATACTATGTACGTGTTATCTATTCTGATTGTCCATACTACATAGGAATGTGTCTTCGTGTGTTAAGCCTGAATGCTATGGATTTTCAGGTATGAACCGGTTCTAGTAGAGGAAATGCTTACTATTATAATCCAAATAGTTAAAGAAAGGCGGTTTTGTGGACAGACTACAGCTGAAAGTTTGAGAAGAGAGTTAGTTTACAAGTTAACCACTGGAGATGCCACTCGGAGTCAGCTTGTGAAGTCACTTCCCCGTGATTTGGCTAAGTTTGAGGGTCTGCAGGAAGTTTTGGATACTATTGCTTCATATTCCAATCCTTCTGGCCTTAATCAGGTACCTTTTACGCTCGCGCACACTTTCTCTCTACCAGCCTTTAGCAGATATAATCCTAATATGTCGCTTTTTTGTAGGGTACATATTCATTGCGATGGCCATGCTGGAAAGAATTGGATTTGTATCACCCGCGTTGGAACTCAAGAGAATTGCAACTTGCAGAAGAAAGATATGCACGCTTTTGCAGTGTTTCGGCATTAACTGCTCAGTTGCCTAGGTGGACCTACATATATGCACCTTTACGAGGAATAGCTGGAATAGCTACTTGTAGAGTGACCCTTCAATTAATCCGCTCAGTGCTATTTTATGCTGTTTTCAGTGATAAGGCACGTGACTCACGTGCACCTGACAGTGTCCTGATTGTTGCATTGCATTTGCTCTCTCTAGCGGTCGATATTTGTTTTCAGCAGAGAGAGTCCGGAGAGAGAACATGGTTCAATGGAGATCAAAATTCCGTACTATCTTTTTTTGCTGAAGAAATTAATGAAGGGTTATCTTATGGTGTTGGCAAAATAAGCTTATTATCGCTTCTTGTTTTGCTGATGAAGTTACATAAGAGAGAGAGAGTTGGGAATCAGATGGATGCATATGGGTCTGATCTTTCACATTTAATTGAAAGCTTATTGAAAAGAATTGCTGAAATCGATCCTCACTGTATGAATGAGTTGCAACAGCTAGCCCCAGAAGTATTTAATCAAGTACCACAGTCCATCCTAGACAGTGATAACGGAAGTTCAGGATCTCCTTCTAATGAAGGGAAACACAGAGCCAGAGCTCGTGAAAGGCAGGCTGCTATAATGGTAAGGATGTGAGGCATTGTCCATACAGATAATCTTTTTCTGCTTGCTTGGTGTAATAAGTAAAATATAGAGCCATGCATTTTAATAGAGACTTGGTCTTAGTTAGTTAAAGTTGGCTGTTGTCGTCTTTATCCTAATTGTTGATTTGGTCATGTTCAAGCATCATCTTGAAAAGTATTTTGGATGCATTGATATGTTAATAGAAAGAGCCTACGGCTTGATCCAATAAACGGAAGCATTTAATAGACTGAAAATGAGGTTGCAAGAAGGAAAAAAGATTGGTGGTTAGAAAATAAGTACTCCAAATTTAGTGGAGCATGTTTGCATCAAGACTGAATTTAAGTATACTACATGGGTTGCTGTATTACCGGCACAAATTTGCTTCAAACCATTTCGCTCATTGAAGTTCGTTTTGCAGGCAAGAATGAGAGCTGAGCAGTCCAAGTTTCTAGCAAGCATTTCAACTGATGAGGGCTTATCCTCTGCGGAAGAGGCAACTCGTTCGGCTGCTATGAATGAGACCAGAGAATGTGTTCAAGATGTTTGCTCTCTTTGTCATGATTCTAATCCAGAGAATCCTCTCTCTTTCTTAATTTTTCTCCAGGTAACAAGTTATACTTTTCTTTTGTTTCTCTTTCCACCAGTTCATCTCTTCTCAAAATTAATGTTTGTTTTTGTTCCTGATATAAGAAATCTAGGCTGCTAAGTCTTGTTGACAGAGGACCCCCATCATGGGATTGGGTTCAACAGCCAGAGAAGGAAAGAGTGCAGATTGAGAAGAACAAGGAATCTGAACAATGTGGAATTGAAAGGGCGGCCAGCCGTTCAGAAGTAGATCCACCTTCTAAGTTAGTTCGGTTGGTTCGCAATACTATAGATAAATTCATGCATAATGCCCAGCCTTCTGAAGTCAATGCTTTCATGGAGTTTATCAGGGCTTGCTTCCCTTTGTTGAGAAACCTTGAAGTGCCGCAGATGTCTAATGATAAAAATGAAAACAATGTATATATGTTTGAGATGCTGGAGGAAGATATGTACCAAATGGTTCGAAGGGGAGTTCATAACAAGACACATCTTCTAGAGTCAGTCGAGGGAGATATAAATATTTCATCTCAAGAGGATGCACGGGATTTTGAAGATGCTGAAACTGTTCTGCTTGCAAAGTATATAGCAAGCCTTTCAGGAGATAGAGTAAAAGATGCGTCAACTTCTGAACACTTGCACATTGATGAGACCTCAGAAGAAAGTGCTAAACAAGGGTCAGCATATGATGGTTTTGGTCCAGTTGATTGTGATGGAATATTTCTTTCTTCCTGTGGTCACGCTGTGCATCAGGGATGCCTGGAACGCTATCTATCTTCATTGAAGGAAAGGTTAGTTTTTCTGGAAATTTCTTTTCTTGTCTTTTGTTTGGTGAAGTGATTGTGGCTAGGTTTCATAGTCATTGATGGCAACTGGACGATAGAAAAGGATTTACTGGTCCATCATGTTATTTATGTTGGAGGTTTAATAAATGACCTATTATGTATGAGTTTAAAATTCTGCTACATCAGATGTTAGCTATGGGATGCCTTGATGGAAGTTTATATACTGGCCAGTAGTGGCCCCTATGTAGTGGAAGCGGTGGCTGCCGATAATGCTCTTGTTGCTATTGTGGTGAGAAAAATGTTTTGGGTCAATAGTGGACACGCTGTTGGCACTACATGCAGTGATAACACCCGTCACCTGCCGAGTGTCATCACTGTGATCACAACATCGAAAAAAGAAATAGAAATTAAGAACGAGAACATACTTGACCTCCAGGGACGAGTGGCTATGTTGCGACACTTCAGTAACTTATGCCAACATTATAAGCTTGTTTGTTTTGTTTTGGATAAATAAAGAAAAATTACTTTATTGCTCTGCCGCCAATATTAATTTATTACTCAAATGCAAAAGATAATATACGTGAATTACGTGTCAATATCATCATATTGCAAAAGTTTCGGGTTTAAAATGTCGAAATGCGTCAGCTGCAATACTTTAATTAGGAATTTGTAAAAAGATGAAAGTAATTCCAGACAGATTGTATAGTTTGCCTAAAAGTTTTCTTGTCTGGTTAAGGTTTGTTTGGAGGGGCTTTTACTTTTTACTTGTTTGTTTTTTTCTAAATCTTGTGTCTCATACCTTTGAATATTTTACATGAAACACCTAATAATTCAGAATTTATAGATTTTGGCTGGTAGATTCGCATATAATTTCTCACGGTACTTTCAACAACATCAACATCAACATCACCTTTATCCCAAACTAGTTGGGGTCGGCGGTCGATGAACCCAAAAAAGAAAAATAGAATAAAATAGAATATAACAAAAATAAAAAGAAAAGATCAATGGAAGAAAAAAAGAATAAATATAAATATAAAAATAGGGAAAAGGGACTAAGGACTAAAATGGTCAGTCTAGAACATAGGAAATCTACCCCTCTCTAATACTAATAGATTGTTCTTCATGTTGTGCTAGCATTTTGAAAATAAATGCCTATGGTGATAGCTATGTGCTTTTAGGCGGCTGCTGTACTAGCATTGATGAGTATCTGCTATTGTGAACTTTCTTAATTTTAAGAGGGCAGCTTCTTTTTTGTTAGATGTGATGTGAGTTCTTCTTGCATCTGGGGTAAACACAGCTTAAGCTTTGTGAAATTGTCTGTATCAGAACGCTATATAGGATTGTGCGTAACAGACATTGAATGCATCTTGACTCTGCTTTGAAGATTAAATGTACCACATTTCTGCTTTGAGAAATTTCATGCACAAAGTCTTAGTTTGGTCTAGTTTAAGTGTCTTCAATTTCAGGCTGAGACATTGTCACGCTTCATTGGAAGTTCTGGCATTTGCCTATGATCATTGTATATAAGAGTGATTAGTTCTGTGCAAATTGAAAAATACTGCTAGAGTTCTTCGCTAATGTATTGCAAGATCAATAGAATGTACCAATAGGTTATATTAGCAAGATCAATAGAATGTACCAATAGGTTGCCCAAAGGAAAATGCTGAATCATTACCTAGATAGTTGTTTTCATCTGGCTGGAAAAGGATCAGTTTGAGTAATTAACTTGCCAAAAAATGATGGGCGACTTTTTGATAGAGTTTCAGCCTTGAAAGGTAACATATGAAGTTTCTTCTATTGTGAAGCTTCAGACATTGTTCAAATTGTTGTCCTCGTCTTGCTGTGTTTGGTGAACTTTCTGGATATTGTCAGCTTGATAACTGTAATCTCAGTGGACCTTTGGTTAAGCAAATCAAATTGTTATCGACCTCTTTGTTGTGCTTATGCAATCAATTAACAATGTCCTTTTTCATGCGTACTGTTCTTTCCTGACAAATATGACTTGTTCCTGTAACATTTGTTGCAGACATACAAGAAGAATTATCTTTGAAGGAGGGCACATAGTAAATCTCGATAAGGTGCATGCCCTTTAACTCTCTTATTATTAATGCTTAGGCTGCATAAGGTCTCATTTCTCTTAACTGCCGACTTAGTGCTGCTGGTGAATGGTCATATTGGTTTTAGATACTTGCATTACTTATAGTAGATTTTGTCTTCGTTAAATCATATAATCATACCGCCGACCCCATCTAGTTTGGGATAAAGGTATTGTTGATGTTGATGTAAATCATATAATCATAGCCCGAGAGTCCCTCTCTTATTTTGTCTTCGTTATTTGGTATCAATGTCCCTTCTTGTAGCCAGAGTCGGAGTTTTTCTTGGACCGAGAGATGGGGTCTATTTGTACTTCTTTAAGCTTTCCTGTCAATCTTATTGCCTTCAACCAGTAGGCATTAAGACGACTCTCTGTGACTTTGAAACCATTTTCAATTTAATACACCTTAAAAATTAACCCGGCACAACCAACATGGGCGGCTTTGTATTCCTGCGGATATTGCGAGTTGGTGTTTAGAGAGAACAATGATTTAATTGGTTTTATCCAAAGGGAAACCATACAAACTTCAGCAGATGTGAATGTAGATTCTACTCTGGTTCACCATGTGTTGGGTCTTAGAGATTGTAGATCCTTAGTACATATGCAGGAAAACTTAGTTTGCTGGTTTTTATTGCTGGTTTTTATTTTCTGAGAAAACAGTCAAGGAAGGCATTTCCAGGGCGGTCTGGGACTACTAGTAGAAATGCTAATGAGGATGGAATAGTTTTAATGGGAAACTCAATGGTAGGAACTGATTGTAAATATTAATTATAGGTCACATTTCATGTGCTCTTTGAAATTTGATCTTCTCATTCCTTGTAAATTTATTTATGTGAATATATTCCCTGAACTTCGGGAAAAGGACATCGCAAGTGCCATAATTTTTGCATGGCCCTCACTTGAGTGCTATTTTCTTTTTTCGATCACTTGAGTGCCTTCATGTATGGAACTCACTTAAGTGCTATAATTTTTTTTTTTCGATCACTTGAGTGCTGTATAACTTTTTAATTGATCACTTGAGTGCCATAAATTTTTAAAAATGTTCACCACCAATGCCATGCCATGTCAGATTTCCGGCTTTAAGTGAACATTTAAAAAGTTATGGCACTCAAGTGATTGATTGAAAGTTATGGCACTTAAATTAAAATGCTTTTTTAGAAGTTATGCCACTAAAGTGGTAAAAAAAAAAGTTTATGACACTAAAGTGAGCGCTGTATAAAAGTTATGGCACTTGTAGCATGTTCATCTCCCTGAACTTCCCACTATTTGAAATTGCATTTGTCCTACTTTTTGGTTACAAGTTACAGTGGTTCACTCTCTTCCATATTTAAACTTGGATGAATTAGACAAATCTTTTGACACCAATTTGCATTCCATACTTAGCCATTTAAATAAAGTCAAGAACTTTAAAATCAGGCAAGTTCTGGTCAAAAACGAGTGACATCAATACTTTAAGTAGAAAATTAAGCAAAGAGGCTTTGTCTTGATGTTGTTTTCCTTTTTCTATTTGGTGTTTTCTAGGTGGGTTTGAATGGGCAAAATATTAATTGGAACAAAACGAGATTAGAACCAAGCTTAGTGTTTTTTTCCAAAACACTGACGATGATGTAAATTTTTCATGGTTATGTTCTACAAGGTCTAAAGAGCACAAGAGTTACTTCTTATTTACATATTCTTTTTTTTTTTTGGGTGGGGGGGTGGGTGGTGGTAGGTTAGTTTCTATGGAAATTTCCCCAAAAATTTGGTTGATACTTTCTCTGTATTTTGTTCTTACTTCAACTTATTCTGTCAATTGACGGTCTTTTATTATGACAATCAATATCATTAACTGTGGACGCCTTGAACATGTCTGTTTGTCTTGATTTATGCTTCTCTTCTATACTGATATATGTATGTTCCCATGTTAGGGTGAATTTCTATGCCCTGTTTGCCGTCGTCTGGCAAATTCCATCTTGCCTGCCCTACCAGGTGTTGGTCAGAAAATGTGGAAGCAGTCAGTGAATACATTTCTCAATTCTTCGCAGTGCCCTTGGCCTGGTGCGAGCAGCGACACAACTTCCCTTCATTTACCGGAAGCCTTGTGCCTTTTGCAATCTGCAGCTGATTTAGTAAAGAAGGGGGAACTTTTTAAAGCTTTTCCTCTTCAAAGTAACTCAAGCTTAAGATCAAAACTTCAATTGTTCTGTGATCTGCTTTCTAAGATGTATTTTCCAGGCCAACAGAAGAGATCATCTAGGACTGCTAAGGCAGCTTGCTCAGTTATTATGTGGGATACTCTTCGATACTCACTTATATCAACCGAAATTTCTGCTCGTAGCGGAAGGACGTCCCTCACTCCAAATCTTAGCCTTAGTGCCTTGTTCAAGGAAATTTCATCTGCTGGGAATTTTGTTTTCTCCTTGTTTTTGACGGTCATTCAGAGCATGAGGACTAAGGATACCCTAGACGTTCTTCAAAGATTTAGAGGTATTAGGCTCTTTGCAGATTCAATCTGCTTTGGCATTTCGACGGATCGCACATTTTCTTCTGATGGCAAAGAAGGTAATACCATGTTTTGTAAGAATTTATTTATTTATTTTCTGTGGATCAAGACCTTGTTATACACGATCAAAGTGTTTTATTTGTTGTTTTTTTTTTTCTGCCCCACTTTACTGTATCGTAGTCAGTCAGGCATCCTCTTAAGGGATGCTTCACCTCTATTTCTTTATTGTTTGCAGAAGAATCCTGTTCTACTTTTTTCTCCCTCATATGGGTGGAAAGGTTTTTCTTCCCAAATTTGTCCATTCATGGGATGCAAATAAATGTTTTTTAAATAAATAATGCTTTTGCTATAAAAATGTTGAATTTTTTTTTTTCTGTTTCTTAAAAGACTTTACCATTGTTGTATGTGATGTAAGTCTTTTCATGTTGTTGTTGTTGTTGTTGTTGTTATTTGTGCCTTTCCTTGTAGTGTTGGTTTCGGATTACGGTCATGTCTGGCAACATTTTCTGAAAGACATGATTCGTCTTCCTGTTCTTAGATCTCTTAACCTATTGCAATGCATTAAACTTTGATTGTCAGAAAGTAGTCAAAGAAAATATTAAGAAGCTTTTCTGTAATTCCTTAGGAAATCTAGTAGTCGACTTATCAGTTTGACAGGGTAGTAGAATGAATATACACTACCAAAGGGAAAATTCTATTGTGTTTATCACATTCAAAATGACCAAAAGACCCTTTTATACACGGGAAAAGTAAGGAACCAATGGCTTAATGGTAAAGTTAGCTCTCTCAGAGGTTCAAAAACTATGGAATACGGGTTTGTCGCTCTTGCACAATAGGCGGGTTGTGGCATGGCCTGTTAGGGAGGAACTTAGCTTGGGTGAAACCTTTTTGTTTTTCATCACTGCTTCCTTTTTACGGGTCATCTAGAAAGGAAGAAGTCGGCGAGCTTTTAAAAATGAGGAAAGTTCTGATGATGAGATAGAGGACTTCCACGTTATTTTTTGGCATTGTGGTGGCTGATCCTTAGACTCTGAGTCTTTTTGAATTTCTAATATATTTCCTAAGTTGCAAATGGGAGGCAACCCCATTTGTGCTCTTTAATATACTTAGAAAAAAAAAATTAGCTCTCCAAGGAGCACCTCTCTGTATATATGTTAAATTTGATTGGATTAGATTAGCATTTTGTAATGTTGATTTTTCTTTTTAATCTCTTGCCAGTTTTATTCCTTCTTTGGTTGGTTCTCTGTCCTAATTCCCTGAATTATGGTAGATGCCATGACTTGAGAAAGCTTGTTAGTTTGTTCCTTTGTTAGTCGATTCTGTTTGACATAATTTTTATACTTGTTTGAAATGAGGTAAGAATTGGTTGTATAGTCATCTTGGTCATATAGCATTGGGCAAGCAGCTAAAACAAGTACTTGGGTCACGTCGTTAGTTTTCACTTCATCACTTGATTTCCTATTGAAATTCATGGGTTTTGACTTCATAGGCGGTATGTTGTGTATCTTGGAAGATATCAAGGAGGAATCACCACATCCCGGTCTTCATTTTTGGAAACGAGCTGCCGATCCTGTCCTTGCGCATGACCCTTTTTCATCACTGATGTGGGTCCTATTTTGTCTCCCTTGTCCCTTCCTGCAATGCGAGGAGTCCCTTCTCTCACTTGTGCACCTTTTCTACGTTGTCTCCATCACTCAGGTTTGTTACTGCATCCGTTTTCTTTTACATTGGCATTTGGAGCTCTATTTGTTTGTTCTCTGTTTTTTTTTTTTTTTGGGTGCAGCGGCATATTTTTGTTGTCACGTGGTTGGATTTCTTATGGTTTAATTTTATGGATGTGCAGGCTATAATTTCATTTTGTGGGAAACATTGTGGCAAGATGGATGAATTAGGTTTTCATAGTGGTCTGGTCAGTGACATATACAAATTTATGAACGAGTCTGGATGTGATTTCAAGTATGCTGTTTCTGACCATGTCGAGCCATCATGGGGCATTGACAATGTAGTTCGTAACTTGAGCTTACCTTATTTGCGGAGATGTGCATTGCTGTGGAAGCTTCTGAACTCGTCTACCCATAGCCCATTCTTTGATGGGGGTAGTGAGTCAGATGGGCCTTTTTATGCTGGCCATTTCTCTGACAGTTCTGTAGAGCTCAATGAGATTCAAAAGCTTGAGACGATGTTCAAGATCCCCTCGATTGATAAGGTATATAAAGATCAAAAGCTCCGCCTTTTTGTCTCAAGGTGGATTCGTCATCTCTGCAACGAGACTCAGCTTAGTAGGGTCACCTGCATTGTCCGCTGTGTCCCTGCAGTTCCTTTTAAGCTGATGCAACTACCCTACCTATACCAGGACCTTCTGCAGAGGTTTGTTTGGATGGTGAAATACTTTCAGGATTTTCTGACACTTTATATCCCATCCTTTTTGCCTGCTAGTATACATCATTCATGTTGCAAATATATGAACAGGTATATTAAGCAGCAATGCCCGGACTGCAATACTGTTGTAGAGGAACCCGCATTGTGCCTGCTATGTGGTAGACTATGCTCGCCAAGCTGGAAACCATGCTGCAGGTTTTCCCAAATCACTTCAGTTAGCAGTACAGTGTTTGCATAGAGATATGCTGTTGGAAAGGAATCATGAGTTTTAATCTTGAACTTAGTTGGCCTTACTTGTCTATTCTTTTCCTGAAGGAAAAGTGGATGCCCAAGTCATGCTTTTGCCTGCGGTGCTGGTATTGGAGTATTCTTGCTGATCAGGGTATGACTGCTTGCTGTTTGTGGATTTGTGGGAAGTCCCATTAAAGACCCTCCCCCACACCCCCCCCAACCCCCCCCCTTTCTCTCTCTCTCTCTCTGCTTTATTCACTTTGTGGACTTTCTTTTTCTTGTGGCAGAGGACAATGATTTTGTTCCAAAGGTCTGCACGTCAAGCGCTTTGGCCATCTCCTTACTTAGATGCGTTTGGGGAAGAGGTTATACTTCTTACCTGGATATGGTTTGGATTTTTTATTCTCGTGTTGAAGCTTATTTCTTGTGCTTTCACTTAAGCTAATTTTCTTTGGGACTGGTTTATCATATGCAAGTCCTCATTATGCATCATTTGCTACAATGTGGCTTTGCAAGATCTTAGAAGAAGGATATTATTGTTGATTCTTTTATAGGAGGAGAATCATTTCCGGTGTGTTTGTAGAGGCTATGGCCTTTCTTCTTTCGGTTCAATCTTTTCTACCACTTGAAACACATGAATATTGACATGTAGGATCTTTTTGGACTGTTTCCTGTTCCGCTTTTTAAATTTTAGCATTTTCTGATTTGACGGGGAAGCAATGTTTTCAGCGGAAAAGCAAGAACTTCTAAGAGCTTTTAATCACACTACATCCTTCAGTTCATCAAAAGAGCATGTAAATTTGTTGCCTTGGCTTGAGGGTACTCTCTTCTCTGTTTCAGCGGAAAAGCAATAATTTTATAAGTTTTTAAACACACTACAATCTTCAGTTCATCAAAAGAGCATGTTACCTTGTTACCTTGGCTTGAGAGAATCGTTCTCCTTTTGCTGTTTCCAGTCCTTTAAATTGTGTCAAACAGCTAACAGCCAAGAAAATAATGTACCGGACAATTTGGAGTGACTTGATAATTGCAATTACTCATGATGTCTTCTGTTTCAGTTGGCTTCAATACTCTTTGCAAGGTGTATAGTATACATGTAGTTTCAATTGCTCTTTTCCTGTAAATGATTGAATCTATATTCATTTTTGAGGGAGTGCTGCTGGACGGTGAATAAGTCATTGTTCGGTTTTCTAGAGATGGCATTGTGCATGAGCCACAAATTCTTCAACTTGAGAAGTGCATGCTCATTGACGACTCATAAGACAACTTGCAAAATTGAGGTCAAATCGTTGGTAAATAGGTTTTGCCTGAAATTTTTTATCGTTTGTCGATATGCTGTGGTTAGTCAAGAATGCTTTGGGATATGGATTTGTCAGTTCTGGGCATTAAGGAGGTCAGTGCAAAGACTGCAAGAAGAGCTGAGAACTTTGCGAGGTATATGCATGAAAAGAGCAAAGATTCAGTTGATCCCCCAGGTGGCTTTTTTAGCTGATTTGGAGGGAAACAAACGGGAGATTTCTGGATTATACAGTCATTTCGTAAGAATTAGGGCTTGCCTTTATATTTCTCGGGTATGCATGGAAGTTGAGTGTTAATACAAAATGCCATTCTAGACGGGGACAAAGAATTGGGATTAGACGGCTTTACGTTGGCTTTTCAGGCAGTACTGGGCAGTAGTGATAGGCGACGTGATGCAAGTTTTTGAGGATTTTCATGCAAGAGGTGATTTTGTCTGTGGATTCAATGTTACTTTTATCACTCTCGTTCCTGAAAGAGGCGGTGCGCTTACCATTAAGGATTTCCGCCATATTAGTCTAGGGAGCAGTGTGTACAAAATTCTCTCCAAGGTGCTTGAAAAGATATTAGAACGTGCAATGCGGCGGCTCCTTTTCAGAGGGCTTTTGTTGAAGGAATATGCATTCTAGATGCAGCTCTCATTGTAAACGAGCTAGTGGATTCCCCACTAAAGGCAAAGAAGAAAGGTGCTACCGGCACACTTGATATGGAGATGCGTATGGCCATGTCTCCTGGGATTGTGTTTTGTTTGTTCTGAAGAGAATGGGCTTTGGAGCGGCAGTGCAACCGGATAAAACGGTGTATTTCAACCCCAAGCTTCTCTGTTCTTGATAATAGCAGCTCAACCAGTTGTTTTCAATATTCTCGGGACCTTGGGCAAGATGTCCCTTTATCCCCCTTGTTGTTTATCCTAGTAATGGGGGTCCTTAGCAAAATGTTGTGCAAAGCATCCGTGTTGGGTTGGCTTTCTGTCATGGCACTGAATTGATGGTTTCTCACCTCCTCTTTGTAGACGATACTACCATTCGTATGAAAGATAATGTTCAGCAGTAACTTTATTTGAGAAGTGTACTTGTGTTTTGAGGCAGTTTTTGGGCTTAATATCTGACTGAGTGAAAGTGAGCTTATTCCGCTAGGTGGAGTGAACGGTACATTGGTATGTTTGGTTTTGGAGTGTTGGTTAGGATCTCTCCCCATCACCTACATAGGTATTCCTTTGCGGGGCTAGTTCAAAGTATCTGAGAGCCTGTTTTTGAACAGTTGGAGAATAGATAGTCTGGTTGGAAAAGATCAGAGGCTTGCTCTTATTAAGAGTGCTCTGTCTAATCTTCCTATTTATTTTATGTCTATCTTTCCCTTCCTTGTTCGGTGGCTAAGTCGTTGGAAGCTATTCTGAATAATTTTTGGTGGGATGATACCGAGGAGGCTGGCAAGTTCCATTTGGTCGATTGGAAAGCAGATAAACGACCTTTTTGCAATGGTCCATTAGCCATTAGGTCCCTTTTGTTATTCAACAAGGCTTTTCTTGGCAAATGGCGGTTCAGTGTTGATAATGAACGTCTGGGGATTAGAAGAGCAGTGGTTGCTATTTTTTGGCCTGTGTGTGTGTGGGGCTGCGTGTATGTGTGAGAGTGAGAGAAAGAGTCAAACACAAGAAAAGTAAGAGATGGAGTACTTGGTCAATTTTTCTATGCTGTAGGCTTCAGCAGCCTCTAACAGCAGCAGTAGAGACAGGTTTGTGGCTTTCTGTTAAAAGTCTGGAAAGTGGTCTTAAACTTACTTTCTTGACCCTCACTATGCCTAAAGCTTTTTCCCAGTACTCTGAAGAGTCTTTTCCAATATAATGAACTCCCTTCGGCCTTTTTTTGGTTTGCCAAGGGCTCTAGAACTTTTTGCCTGATGACTTAAGTTTTCCATTCAGAGAAAAGAAAACCCGATGACCCGCCTCACCTGACTACCTAGGCGCTTGTCTGTTGTGCCTTTGACTACATGTTCAACCTTCAAAAGGCAGGTTGACCACTAAGGATAGGAGAGTTTCTCACGATACTGGGATATAGAAGAGGGCTAAAGAGGATTGGAGTGAGTTTATTCTGTTTGCTTCACTGAAATTATGTAATGGAAAGAAATTTTTTGCTGACGTTTGGTGGGGGAACGGTTTTAAAGGATCAGTTTCCAAATATCTGTATGAAGCTTTGGTAATGGATTGTCATCAGTACGACGACAGAATAATCATTTGGGATATTGATTACTTGAGACAAGCCCAAGATTGGGAATTCAAAGCTTTTTGCCTGCTTTCTTGCTGTCTTCTATATTTCAAAGATATCAATTGCTTCTGAGGATGCTTTGGTGTGTAACCAATGGAAGAGATGGAATTTTTGCCGCGAAGTCTTAATACAAACTGCTAGATAGGCAGGTTGGTGGTAGAACGGATTTTCCTTGGAAAGAAATTTGGAAAGTGAGTTTTCCAGCTAGAGTTTCGTTTTTCTGCTTGGATAGCAACTTGGGGATGAATCCTTACTGTAGGTGTTTCCTTTCCTCTGCAAAGGCTGAGTCAATGCAGTATCTCCTCGTCCATTGTTGTTGGATGAGAATGCTTTGGACAGTTTCCTATGCTTGCTCTGTTTTATATTGGGTGGTTTCATGCAGCAAGAACTTTGGGCTTGTCGGTGCATTTCACAGCGCAACAGGAGAAGGATTACCTTAATTCTTTCTCTGTTTTTTGATGGAGAGGATTCTCGTATTTCTATTTATATTGAAAATTGGCCTTGAGTTATACACTTTTGGTGTAGTTGAAATTGCATATTGATGTCAATGCCTTGGTTGATATAGTCGATGTTTTTCTTGTATTTGAGCTCCATTCTGGTTTTGAGAGCTTTTTTGGGTTCTTTTTGTATGCGTTTGCACCTCCTTGGTGAACTTTAGTTTTTCTTTTTATCTATTGAATCAAGTAAAAATGTATGCCATTCTAGACCAACTAGACTCCCCCATTTTGTAAATGGTTTGGCATTTCCTTGGTGCTTTTTAGTAATTTACCTTGCTATTCTACAAAAAAGATGACAGTATTTTATCTAAATGTGAGAGCAACTACTTCGAGTTCCATTTGCTAATTATATGATGCAGTGTGTGTCGATGCCCCACTATGCAAATGTTTTAGCTTTCAGCGGTCATTTGATTTTTGCATCGTCTAGATCTTGACTTATCAATGGACAATGACTCCGAAGCTTCAGTTCCTGCAGTCTTCTCAATGTCAGCTATGAGCTAGTAACATGTTAATCGTTTGTGCTATTTCTCTGCAGGACATTGATTTGCATAGGGGAAAGCCTCTGTTCTTAAATGAAGAACGTTATGCTGCTCTTACCTATATGGTGATGATTCTTCCTTGTTATGCTTCTTCCAATGAGATCTATATAACATTAATCATAGAAATTAATTCTCTTTCAGGAAGTGACATTCAGATGTAAAATGAGGAAAAGCATTGATTGTGGTCGTGTTCTTTAGATAGCATGCACATCTTATGCATAATAATTTTTTGGTTGGCATGAATCCTACTTCTGTTCCACCTTTCTTGATCAAATATCATCTTTTGTCAGGTGGCTTCACATGGGCTAGACCGAAGCACCAAAGTTCTTCGTCAAACAAGTATTGGTGCCTTATTCTTGTTAGATTAGATGCTAGGACTTTGGCACAGGTCAGCCCATGTTTGGTTCACTCGGGTGGTGTTCCATCTTTTGGGGGGCAGCCTGTTGACACCTGATCTGATCATATCAAAGAACTATCATTATGAAGGTGATATCGAGTGGTGGCAAGATGGCTGTGCATATCCCAAGGTTGTCGATATGTGGACATGAACTAATTATGGCGGTTCAGCTTCTCGGGTCCACTGGTCACGAATTATGTACAGGACAATGGTAGGTTGCTCAATTATTTGCTTTTTTTTTAACTACTGTTAGGACCTAATTGATAACCTTAATTAAGTGTTTGAAAATAAGAAATTCTGTTGTTAATGAAATTAAGCTGGTTTGATAAACATAATTAGTTTCAACTTAACAGATTTAATTGAGTTAAAAATTCACTTAACCAATAAGTAAAGAAGGGTCACCTATTTCGTTTGATGGAAAAGTAATTGAATATAATTAGAATATGCCAATTATATTATTAGACTTACCAATGATATTGCAATTCCATGCTTGGAAAGTAATCTATATCATTTAGTAATCCATTCCCAGTTGTCATCAAACAATTTCTATGCTTGTTTTCAGCACTCAAGGGTATCAATGCTAAAAATCCAGGATTTACATTTTCAGCATTGATTTTCTGGTTTTTACCAAACAAGCCTTTATTCATGTATTTCTAGTCAAATCCCTCTTTTGTCCCTTGATTGTCATCAAGTTGTGGAGCATTTTGTGTAGTTCAATTTCTTACGAGCATAGACATCCAGAACAAAGAAAAGGCTTTAATTTGGATTGTGAGGCTGGGAAATTCCATTAGGGTTAAAAATATATCATGTTTCGTCTTAGAAATTCAAGTTCTTTAATTTCACTGTCGTGCCTATTGTTTGAGTTTTAGCATGAGAGCACTCTCCAGGAGTTTCTACAGACAAATCATGACCCTTGTTTTTGACTAAAATAGACGCAATGTAACTTCATTGCATTGGAAAAAACTTTGCTGTGGATCTCCCCTTTTGAGGGGATTATCTCGGATTAATATATGTCGTATTATGTTTTTTATTAGTAAAAATCAAACAATTCGGTTAAGAGGAACAAAGAGGAGGCTGCCAGCAGCTAGTTGAAAGGTCCTTATGTTCCATTTACGTATGCTAGTGTAGTCAAAGGTGATTGCCTGGCGCCTAAGCACTCACACGAGGCAGGGCAATGAGATGTGCATGAGCAAGGTCCACGCCTTTCATGCCTCTTGCGCTGAGAAGCATGAGTTTTGGAAAACCCAAATTGCTGTGCTTATTATAGAAGTGCTCTTTTATCCTTTCAAAATGACATATTTGACCACTGTGCACGGCTTTTTTAGACTATCAAAAGCAGAAAAAGCAGCTGACAGCTGCACATAGGTCACTGTTCACCAGAGAAAAAGGACAGCAAAGCATTGGCTTAATCTCCTTGCACTCTCTTAATGGCTAATGTAAGCTCATGAGATCACGTGTGCACTGTGCATAAGTGCCTCAAGTGTGCTCTGCATTTCTTGCCTCCTGCCTTTTCTGTGTTCTGGTGCCTCAAGTGTGCTTTTTACCTTTGACGACAGTTGCCTATGTCATGTGGAGCTACTGCACATTCAAGTGGGTGGAAGTCGACAATGACACCGATTAGATTGTTTATTCTTTTTTAACACGACCCGATTACGAAAATCTAGCATCGTTCTTCGTACATTATTTGACCACGTGTGCACTGTGCATGCGTATAAAGTGCCTCAAGTGCACTCTGCATCTCTTGCCTCCTGCCTTTCTGTGTTCTGGTGCCTCAAGTGTGCATTTGCCTTTGACGACAGTCGCCTATGTTGTGGAGCTTCTGTACATTTAAGTGGGTGGAAGTCGACAATGACGCCGATTAGATTGTTTATTCTTTTTTAACACGACCCGGTTACGAAAATCTAGCATCGTCCTTCGTACATTATTTGCTTAGTTTTTTCATCTCCTTTTTCAGAATCAATGTTAACTCTGTTAGAATGAAAAATTTCTTCAACAACAGCAATTTGATCCTTGGGCAAGTAGTCAACTTAGTTGGAAATTTCATCAGATTCAGTGTGCTCAGTGAATTGCTGATTTTGCTCTAATGTATACTATTGTCTTCAATTTGACTTCTTTGTATGTCTATGTTAGTTTTGACTAAGCACCCTAAGCTTGTGTAATCTTATGGTTAGCATCAGTCTTCCTTGATTTGAGAAAACTCAAACTTGAGTTTTGAAGTTTTGGATTACACTGCACAGCCAAGCTTTACTCTCCATGATATTAATGATTATTGATGTATTCTTTCCTTGCGAAACTTGTCCATCAAGGTTCTGTGGCAGGTCTATTGAATTATTTGGTATCACTGTATCACAAAATCCATTCGCACATCATATTGCTTGATCATCTCGCCCTTGTTTTCCTTTTCATCTTGTTCGCTATGTTTCCTTATCTCAAATCTTAGTTGGACATTGAGAAGCTACATGACTGCATTATTTTTTTGCAAAAAAGGACACTAATCTGTTGCTTGCTTTAAGTGATTGTTTTTACGATTCTCATCCTCATCTATTGCAATTTAAGGCATTTATGCATGATGAATATACCACTTTGGTCGACGTCCATCTCTTCTTCCTGATCCATCCCATTTGATTGCTTGTTCTCTCTCATCCCTTTAAACAAAAATTTTGGCTTTCCCCGGAAAAAGCAAACTAATTATGTTCTTATTATCCTATGATGTGAATATTGCTCCATGATCCCAATCAAATAACATGTTCAGAGGATCAAATTGTATGTCTGTTAGTTTTAACTATCTAAGCACCCTAAGCTTCTTTACTCTCAGGTTTTAGCATCAGTCTTCCTTTGATTTAAGAAAACTCAAACTTGAGTTTTGGAGTTTTGGAATATAACCGCACAGGCACTCTTATATTCAAGTCTCCATGATCTCAAGGATTATTGATGCTTTCTTTCCTTGTGAAACTTGTCAATCGAGGTTCTATGGCAGATCTTTTGAATTATTTGGCATCACTGTATCACAAAATCCATTTCGCACATCATATTGCTTGATCATCTCGCTCTTGTTTTCCTTTGCATCTTCTTGACCATGTTTGTTTCCTTGTCTTTATGACATCTTATTTGGACATTGATAAGCTACATGACTCCATTATTATTATTATTATTTTAAAGGACACTGATGTTACTCTCTTGCTTGCATAAGTGATCGTTTTTATGATTCTCCTCATCTATTGCAATTTTAAGGCATCCATGCATGATGAATATACCACTTTGGTCAACGTCCATCTCTTCTTACTGATCATCCCATTTGATTGCTTGTTCTCTCACATTCCTTTAAACATAACATTTGGCTTTCCCTAGAAAAAGGAAATCAAATACCATATTATGGTTGTACTACCCTGTGGCATAGATATTGCTTGATGATCCAGATCAAATTGAAAATAGCATGTTCTAAGAATCAATGTCATTTCACAGGATAGCAGTCCACCCATGAATATGATCCTATTTTGCTCGACAAATTGGGGCTAATTTAGCTCACCCAAAACCCCCTGTCAAGTCTCGTCATATCTTAGGCTGCAATCCAATATTATGGCATCAGAATTGGAAGGAAAATTGCTTGTGAACGTCATCTTCGAAAGATCCATATAAAAGACGGAGGTCATGGAGAGTCGACCTCCATCTTCAGTCTTCTAAACAACAATATCTGAAGTCAAACTTCTTGTATATCTTTATCTCCAATCAACTTCATCTTTTCTCGTTTGTTGCTAAGAATGACTTCTCTTTCTCGAATGTGGCAAATTATGGCTGCTTTGTAAGACTGATGGAAGTGGTTCTCTTCTTTGATTTGCTTCGGTTCTTTTCACTTTCCTTGTGCTGTTGCTCTTTCCATATTTTTTTGTCCACCATTGTTATCGATTTTTTATTTTACTGAGTCGGTTTTTGTTGAAAGAGGATTATTCTATTCATTGATCGAAAAAAGAGGTGATACAATATATATATATATTGTTGAATTATCATGTTTTTTAGTAGGAATATGTTTGAATTCTGTATTTTAATACCTAAAGTAGGTTTACCTAACTTAGGTGAGTCTATACCTAAATTAGGCCTCTTGCCTAACTTAGGTAAAGTCAATACCTAAATTAGGCTTCTTGCCTAACTCGTGAGTCTATACCTAAATTAGGCCTCTTGCCTAACTTAGGTAAAGTCAATACCTAAATTAGGCTTCTTGCCTAATTCGGGTCTTCTTTTCTTGTATATATATCCACCTTGTAATTACTCAAGTTATGTAAGGAAATACAGATTTTTTCCTTCATGGTATCAGAGCTTTAGGCTCATTTTTCTGGGATAGTGTTGCAGTGCAACCTTCATCGCTGCAATAATCTTCCAATCACAGCCTTCATTGCTGGATTATTTTCACAGCCGTGCCTTCATTGCTGGTTCTGTTTTTCGCAGCCTTCATTGCTGCATTCTCAGCTATACTGCTGACTTATCCAGCCTCCATTGCTGGTTCTGTTTTTGCAGCCTTCATTGCTGCAATAATCCTTCAATCACAGCCTTCATTGCTGGATTATTTTCACAGCCGTGCCTTCATTGCTGGTTCTGTTTTTCGCAGCCTTCATTGCTGCATTTTCAAGTCACTTGAAGCCTTCGTTGCTTCTGTTTTGTTGTTCCTTTAAAGTGAAGAGGAAGAATGGATGCTTCAAAGCCTACATGGAGGGATAACCGAGATAGTATGTGGTGTACCCACTGTAAGAGGCCAAGGCATACAAAAGAGCGTTGCTGGAAACTGAATGGCAAACCAACGAGCTCAAGACGAGAGTGGGGAAATAGAGGAGGACGGTCAAGGCCCAAAGCTCGTCTAATTGAACAAACCAGCCAGCAGATCAGTAATAATGAATGGCAGGACAATGAATCCTTCAACAGTGAGGAGATAGAAAGAATTAGAGACCTTTTAGCGTCTCTTGAAAAGCCCTCTGGTGCATGTTCTTTAGGACTCTCAGGTAATCCTCTATTTTCCGTTGGTAAAAATGCCTCAGAAACTCTTTCTAGTGAAGCTTGGATAATAGACTCAGGTGCTACTGATCACATGACTCACACTTCACATTTCTTTAGTACCTATACTCCATGTCCAAGCAATAGAAAGGTAGTGGTGGCAAATGGTTCCCTAGCCACTGTTGCAGGAGTTGGTGATATCCATATTACGCCCAATCTCACTCTCAAAGGTGTTCTCCATGTGCCGAAACTATCAGCCAATCTTGTCTCCATACAAAAGCTCACCAAAGATCTCAATTGTTATGCAATCTTTTACCCTACATATTGTGTTTTCCTTGAGCAGGATTTGGAGAGGAAGATTGGACTTGCTAAGGAAAGGAATGGGTTGTACTATCTTGAGACGCCGAGGGCTTTGAAGAAAGTCATGAATAATTCATCTTTGTCATTTCTTAGTGCTTCAAACAAAGATGTCATTTGGCTTCATCATTTTCGTTTTGGTCATCCATCTTTTCGAGTCTTAAAAATCATGTTTCCTTCTTTGTTTAAAGGATTAGATATAACTGAATTTCAGTGTGATACATGTGAATTTGCTAAGCACACTCGTGTATCTTTTCCTATTAACAACAAAAGAAGTTCTCTTCCTTTTGATTTGATTCACAGTGACATTTGGGGACCTTCCACAATTCCAAATATCTCAGGGGCTCGTTGGTTTGTTTCTCTAATCGATGATTGCACTAGGGTCACATGGATATTCTTACTCAAAAACAAATCCGATGTAAGTAGTGTTATTCCTAACTTCCATTCCATGGTTCAAAACCAATTTGGAGTCAAAATTAAATGCTTTAGGTCAGATAATGCTCGAGACTACTTTAATCAGATCTTGTCAACCTATTTCCAAAAGGAAGGGATCATTCATGAGTCATCTTGTGTAAGCACACCACAACAAAATGGGGTTGCTGAAAGGAAAAATGGTCATTTGCTTAACACTACTAGAGCATTGTTGTTTCATGAGAATGTCCCTAAGTCATATTGGGGGGAGGCTGTCCTTACATCTGCATACATGATTAATAGACTACCATCAAGAGTATTAGATTTCAAAACTCCCATGTCTATTCTTTCTAGCTTTTATCCCCATTTCAGGACAACAAATAATCTCATACCTAGAGTCTTCGGTTGCACCTCGTTCGTACATGTTCATAATCAACACAGGGGAAAACTAGATCCCAGAGCAATCAAATGTGTCTTTCTTGGTTATTCATCTACACAAAAGGGATACAAATGTTATCATCCTCCCTCTAGGAAGACCTATGTATCAGTCGATGTTACATTTGTGGAAAACAAACCATACTTTCCGGAGTCTTATCTTCAGGGGGAGAAATCATTAGTGGAAGATAAAGACTTTGAAGACCTTAATCTTGATTTACCTCCAGATAATCTTCCAACTCAAACTTCCACTTCTAATCACCTTGTTCCTGATCAATCAGCTCCTTTTGATGAATCAGTTCCTACTACTTCAAATTCGGACTCACTCCCTACATCCGAATCTATTCCAGAACAACTCTCCACTCCTGCATCTACCCGTATTTATGACTCTATGAGATTTCCTCAGGTGTACTCAAGACAGGAAGCTGTTCCAAACCAAACACAAGTTCAAGATTCTCATCTGAATTCTGCAAATGAATTCCCGGTAAGTTCCGACTTTCCTTTGCATGCAGAATCAATAGATATGCTAGAAAATATGCCAGAAGATGACTCCTACCTTCCCATTGCTGTTAGAAAAGGTACAAGAGAGTGCACAAGGCGACCTTTATATCCACTATCTCACTATGTGTCACTTGAACGCCTATCACCATCTCATAGAAATTTCATTATGAGTTTAAATACCATTGCTATTCCAAATACTTTATCTGAGGCATTTTCTAAAGAAGAATGGAGGAATGCAATGAGAGAAGAAATGGATGCACTGGAAAAAAACAAGACCTGGGAGATTGTCGAAAAACCAAAGGAAAAAAATCTTGTGGGCTGCAAATGGGTTTTTTCCTTGAAATATAAAGCTGATGGTTCTCTTGAGAGATATAAAGCAAGATTGGTGGCAAAGGGATATACTCAGGCTTATGGAGTAGATTATCACGAGACATTTGCTCCTGTGGCAAAGATGAACACTGTGAGAATTTTACTTTCTATAGCTGCCCACTTCAATTGGCAACTTCAACAGTATGATGTGAAAAATGCATTCTTACATGGAGACCTAGAAGAGGAGATCTACATGAGTATTCCACCGGGTTTTGAAGGGAAGATGACAACAAACAAAGCATGTAGATTACAGAAAGCACTATATGGGCTCAAGCAATCGCCTAGAGCTTGGTTTGGGAGATTTTCCAGAGTTATGAAAGGTTCGGGGTACAAACAGAGCCAAGGCGATCATACTCTCTTCATTAAGCACTCGACAACAGGGAGAGTGACGGCACTTCTAGTGTACGTTGATGATATTATTGTCACAGGTGATGATGATGAGGAGAAACAAGAGCTAAAACGTTGTTTGATTAAAGAATTTGAAATAAAAGAGCTAGGAAGACTCAAATACTTCCTTGGGATTGAAGTTGCTCACTCTAGACAAGGGATTTTTCTTTCTCAACAAAAGTACGTGACCGATCTCTTAAAGGAAACAGGAAAGCTTGGGTGTAAACCAGTAGCCACACCTATTGAGCCTAATAAAAACCTTGGGGAGGCAAAGGAAGAACCTGCTGTAGATCGAGAAATGTACCAAAGATTGGTTGGGAAACTCATCTATTTGGCTCATACTAGGCCCGATATTGCCTACTCAGTAAGCGTGATTAGTCAGTTTATGCATGACCCAAGAGAATCACACTTACAAGCCGTCAATCGAGTGCTACAATACTTGAAAGGAAGTCCTGGAAGAGGAGTTATGTTCAGAAGAAATCAAAAACTTGTGCTAGAAGCTTATACCGATGCTGACTATGCAGGATCGTTGGTGGATAGAAGGTCAACATCTGGTTATTGTATATTTCTTGGTGGAAATTTAGTGTCTTGGAGAAGTAAAAAACAAAACGTAGTTGCAAGATCAAGTGCTGAATCAGAATTTCGAGCAATGGCCCAAGGAGTATGCGAGCTATTATGGCTCAAAATCATCCTAACAGATCTGAAAATCAAGTGGGAGGGTCCTATGAAGCTGTACTGTGACAATAAATCAGCAATCAACATTGCTCATAATCCTGTACAGCACGATAGGACAAAGCATGTTGAAATTGACAGACACTTCATCAAAGAAAAGCTAGAAGAGGGGTCGATCTGCATGTCCTACATACCTTCTGGAAATCAACTTGCAGATGTGCTGACCAAGGGACTTAATGGTGGAATCTTTTACGAAATAACTTCCAAGCTGGGAATGGAAGACATCTATTCCTCAGCTTGAGGGGGAGTGTTGAATTATCATGTTTTTTAGTAGGAATATGTTTTAATTCTGTATTTTAATACCTAAAGTAGGTTTACCTAACTTAGGTGAGTCTATACCTAAATTAGGCCTCTTGCCTAACTTAGGTAAAGTCAATACCTAAATTAGGCTTCTTGCCTAACTCGTGAGTCTATACCTAAATTAGGCCTCTTGCCTAACTTAGGTAAAGTCAATACCTAAATTAGGCTTCTTGCCTAATTCGGGTCTTCTTTTCTTGTATATATATCCACCTTGTAATTACTCAAGTTATGTAAGGAAATACAGATTTTTTCCTTTATATATATATATATATATATAGAGAGTAGAGACAGACCTCAACCCTAAGACATCTTAATAAATAAACTAGGCCTAACTAACTAGGCCCACTAACATTAACAATAGACATAAAAAGGTTTCAACACTCCCCCTTAAGTTGGAGCATAGATATTGGACATGCCCAACTTGTTGAGAATGGTATGAAACATGCGCCCGTTCAAGCCTTTGGTGAAGATGTCTGCAAGCTGATCATTAGAGGCAACGAAAGACAAGTTGATGAGATTGCTGTCCAATTTTTCCTTTATAAAATCTCGATCAATCTCCACGTGCTTGGTGCGATCATGTTGTACTGGATTATGAGCAATGCCTATAGCAGACTTACTGTCACAATAAAGTTGCATTGTTTGTAACATTTATTGATTGATGTACCCGCACTACTTGGGTTTATTTATTGCGACAGAAGAGTGATGTTTTCCAATGCTTTAAGCAGTTTCTAGCAATGATTCAGACACAATTTGATGGCAAGCTTCGTCTCCTTCGAAGTGACAATGGAACGAAATACACTAGGTCAGATTTTCGAACATTTTTACATGACCGTGGTATTCTCCATCAAACGAGCTGTGTTGATACTCCTGCACAAAATGGTGTGGCGGAACGCAAGAATCGCCACCTCTTGGAGGTAGCCCGTTCCCTTATGTTTGCCATGAATGTACCAGCTCAATATTGGAGTGATGCCATTTTGAGTGCGGCTTATTTGATCAATCGCCTCCTATCACGCATTCTCCAATATCGCTCTCCCATTGAGACTCACTGGATCTCATAAGTTTTTGGTCCCTCCAAAGGTGTTTGGGTGTGAATGTTTTACCCATATAACTCACCCAGCCGGTAAGCTTGCCCCTCGCAGTTTCAGGTGCATTTTTTTGGGCTATTCTCCCACGCAAAAAGGATACAAGATCTATTGTCCCTCCACTCGGCGCTATTTTGTTTCCATGGATGTTATCTTTCACGAGTCTCAGCCTTTTTACTCACGGACACCTCTTCAGGGGGAACCTCCTCATGGTGAAGAGGAGTCCTCTAGTTTGGATGTGATACCCACTCAGGGGGAGTTAATTCTGAACATTTTAGGTGAAAAATCAGATCCTACAGCTGCTGCCAATACAGACAAAACAGCTCCAACAGACTCGGCGGTAAGTACTGAAAATCCTAACTCTGTCAATGCAAACATTTTAGCAATGGTTCCTCCGATTCAGGAACAGTTTCGGTACCCTATTGTGTTTCATGAATTTTCTGTTGGAGTTCATAGATTTGGGCATCATTCCCCACTTGAGAGTAGGTGTTCTGAGCAGCCTCCCAAATCTTTGCTGCTGTATCCAAGCATTAGTATCCACGGGCGATAAAATCAATCATTGAATTGACAAGATAAGCCATAACCATGGCATTTTCGGAGATCCACTTGCGGATCGCATCATCTCCGGCAGTAGGTTTCACGCTCTCTCCAGTAAGATAGCCGATAAGACCATGTGAAACAATAGTGAGATAACAAGAGCAAGACCAAATCAAGTAGTTGGAGCCATCTAACTTGATGGGATTTGTCGGAAAAGAGGGATACATACCAGGAGCACTACAGCTCAATTCCCCAAGAGAGTCCAAATCTTTTGTCTCTGACATGGTCTCGTATAATAAGTTGTAAAAAAAAACCGTTTAGATCATATAACCAGACAACATTAATGCTGGTCGACAGCAAGGAAGAAGAAATCAGTGAAGAAATCAGTTGCCGCCGGCATTAGGAAGAAGAAGAAATCAATTGCCGTGCCTTGATAATGTCAGACGACCACTGGAAACCACCAAACAGGAATCGCCAACCTTGAGCGACTTCAGGTGATCATCGAAAAAGGGTCCGGCGAAAAAGGGTCGCCGGACCTAAGGGACGTCAGGCGACCACCAGGAGGACGTCGCTTGCCCTGGGCGACGTCGGGTTCTGGGTCGCCTGGTCTAGGCGATGTCAGACGACCACTCGGAGAGAGTCGCCTGGCCTGGGCGACGTCGAGCTCTGGGTCGCCTGGCCTGGGCGACTTCGATCTGACGTCGTTGACTCAGAACTTGCTTTGCCTGGCCTAGAGATGCTTGGCCGACACTGTGGTTGACGTGTTTGAAGGTTTAGAGGCTAATTCAGCTCTGTTACCATGTTGAAAGAGGATTATTCTATTCATTGATTGAAAAAAGAGGCAATACAATATATATATAGAGTAGAGACAGGCCTCAACCCTAAAACATCTTAATAAATAAACTAGGCCTAACTAAGTAGGCCCACTAACATTAACAATAGACATAAAAAGGTTTTAACAGTTTTCCTTTCGTGCTAGCTGATTCTCTTTTCCAATATCCATTTTTACTTTTTGTTTATTGTGTAAATAGATCATATTGATTTGTATTCGTTTGTTCTTGTTTCTCTTGTGTTCCATTTGTTTCGCGGAAAACGAATGATTCGAAAATATTTTCCTAAAGATGATCGCTTGTATTATTTTAAATAATTAATCAATGATTTTCTTTTTATTATCTGCAACAATTTATGTCTAAACATCTTCATGGATAATGAAATTTCTTTTTTTGTTTACTAACATCTACGTGGATGATGAAAATATTTTTTGTGCATTCATTATTGCAACCGCTGAAAATATTTCTTGTGCATTTATTATTGTAAGCGATCATCTTTAAAAAAATATTTTTGAATCATTAGTTTTCCGTGAAACATACGTATCATAGGTTAGATCCTTGTTCAGATGCAATTTGCATTATCTAATTCAATTTGCTCAAGTAGCAAGAACATAAGGGCTTCGAATAATAGGATGGGAGACGGGAGCATACAATTGGGAATGATGAAGTTATAAGAAATGCTAGGAAAAGTTGTCAAGTTACGTACGCTGGTGGAGCTGTCAAAACATGTTTTATATGTTAGGATATGTTTTTCATGCTTGGGTTGAAAACTGGCGATGAGAATGTGCTCTTCATCCTTTTTTTTTATGGTCTTTGGGGATTCGGAATTAGAAAGGAGCGTGAATAGAAACTGGGAATGAAAGAGGCTGTTACTATGTTTTTCAGCAAAGGGGATGTGGAAATTCACGAGAAAAGGTGGGCATGGCTTAAAGAAATGATAATTTCACAGATTCATGATTAATTGTCAGTTGCAACAACTACATTAAAATCATGCCCTCTCTCTCTTTTCTCTCTTTTCTCTCCTCTCTCTCCTCTTTTACTAGTTCTTGGAGAGGTTTCGAGTAAACTTTTGTGATTTGGCATGCTATTATCAATTTCTTCCACACTTCAGCCTGAAAAACATCTCATTCCAATTCGAAGTCGTTATGATATACCATTCAATTAATTATTGTTTATTTCAAGTCCTTTTATGTTGTTTCAATTTTCTAGACCAAGTAAACGATAGCTAGGACTATACCGTTAAAGCCAACAGTCATAGCCTCCCCAAACATTCAACATGTGCCCTTAGCTATTTTTTTTATCTCCAATGTTCCTTGTTTGGTTACGAATTATAGTATTGCATCTCCTGCTACTTGTTCAAGCAATATCCTGCAGATCTCTTCCTGTGTTTCTTCTTTTCTACTGTTCTTTGTCAGAATGAACATCCCATTAATATCAACTGCCTTTTCATGAAATTGGTTGAAAATGCAGCTTTTTATGAAGCGGTGATCTATCTTTTCTTTTTCTTTTTTTTTTGCTTCGGAAGTAACCTATCTATTTAGACTATTTTTGTTCGCCTTGTTATTTATAGCTGTTATTTGTGCTTGACTCTCATCTTGTCGAACTTGTGTGGCAGGTATTTTTTCTCTTCCGCCATCCATGGGAGTTTGTTTGCACCTAATTTATTTTATGTCGCGGGCTGATACTTCTACTGTACATTCTCTCTTCTGTACATGCATTTTATCAGTCTTCTGAGTAGGGTGTAAAGTCCAGGATCTTAATGTGAATGATCTTGACCTAACTACAAGATTGCTTGCTCATGCTCTTGCAATAGTATTAAGCTCTTGACCTCTCTTGCCAAATGTTTTTGTGCTTTTTGTTACTATGTTCACTCTTTCAAGAAGAAATTCTAGAGAAATCTGCATTGTTCAGCTCATGTTTCTGACGGTATGCAATCAACTAGGTTATTGTCATGATATGGTGGTAACCACTTTGGTTGCAAATAAAATCTAGCCGTAGCTGTTAGAGAGTTGCCCCGCCGATGAAGGTGATTGGTTCAGCTGTAAACTCTTTCCTACGAAGGACTTTGGCGACGCCTGGTTCCCCGATTATCCCTGGTTTGATGTGCATGATTGGTTGTTTGTGTAGACATTGACCTTTTGATGCAAATTATTTGTCAACTTTCTTTTGGCTGAGATGTTTGGATTATGAAAAGCCAAAGCAGGGTGATCAATGGGGTTCTAGTTTCCAAAGAATGGATGACATTTTCCTTGCAATGAACAATGGGGGGAGCATTTAGTTAATTCGACTAGATCTGTGAACTTGCAAAGTGATTTACTGGTAAATGACAGGAAAAGTATAAAAAAAAAAGTCTTAAAACTTTTTTCATTAATACTAATTTAGTTCTAAACATTTTAATTACATCAATTTAGTTCTTAATTTTTTTTGTATTGGTACTAGTTAAGTCCATCATGCTGATTTAGGCTAAAAAGTGGGGATGTGAACATCGGTTGTACTACGTGGCGTGAAATTTTTATGTTCTTTAAATCAATTTCTTTAATTTTTTTATTACTTTTTTTATCTGTACTTTTTTTTCTTCCTCTATTCTTTTTATCGGTGGCCAGGATGGCGCCAGTCGCCCACCTCACCCCACCCCCTTGGGGCCAAATTTGGAGAGGCCTGGCTAGTGTTGCTTGTGCGATGGTCGGCCTCGCCGACCATGGCCTGTGGCCGGTTGACCATCGGCAAAAGGAAAAGGGGATGAGCAAAAAGTAAAAAAATGCAAAGAAAATATTTAAAAATTGTAAAAGAATTTTACTTTAGTATCGATGGTGCCACGTATGATGGTTGGCATTCACATTTTTTTCTACTTAAATTGGCTAGGTGAGCTGAATCGATATCAATACAAAAACATTTATGACTAAATTGGTATAATTGAAAGTTTTAGTACTAAATTGGAATTTGGTACCGATGTAATAAGTTTAGAATTTTTTTTGGTACTTTTCTCGGTAAATGACTCTAAAAGTTAAATGCACTTTCTTCAGTTGAACTGACGGAGGTCAGTTTTATTGGGCTTTTTTCCAAATTAATTTTTTTTTAAAAAACATTTACCAAAATAATAGTAAAAAAAAATTAATTATCAAATTGGGTGCCAATCGGCAATTGGGCCGCCGATTGGCACCCATTGGGCCCCAATCGGCGGCCCAATTGCCGATTGGGGCCTAAAATTATTTTTTTTATTTTTTTATTTTTTCAATGGATTCCTCTCGAAAAATTATGCGAAATCAAAAAAATATTCGTTCCAAACGGACACCTGAGCGATGAGATATGCAATTTCAAAGTATTATTAATAAAATTTTACTATTATTTTGGTAAAAGTATTATTAATAAAATTTATATATTTTATAAAAATAAAAAAAATACTACATAATTCGTATTATGTATTATTAATAAAATTTATATTTTCATAAAAGTAAAAAAACTACATAATAAAATTGACTTTTAATTTATATTTTTTTATAAAAGTTTTCAATTAAATAATAAATTATAATTAATAATTTTATTAATAATTTAGGCAACAATTGAAAACTTTTATAAAAGTATTATTAATAAAATTTTACTATTGGTAAAAGTATTATTAATAAAATTTATATTTTTTATAAAAGTAAAAAAAACACTACATAATTCATATTCCACAATTAAAATTGACTTTTAATTTATATTTTTTATAAAAGTTTTCAATTGATGCCTAAATTATTAATAAAATTTCAAATTATAATTTATTATTTAATTGAAAACTTTTATAAAAAAAATATAAATTAAAAGTCAATTTTAATGGTGGAATATGAATTATGTAGTGTTTTTTTTACTTTTATAAAAAAAAATATAAATCTTATTAATAATACTTTTACCAAAATAATAGTAAAATTTTATTAATAATACTTTTATAAAAGTTTTCAATTGTTGCCTAAATTATTAATAAAATTTTAATTATAATTTATTATTTAATTGAAAACTTTTATAAAAAAAAATATAAATTAAAAGTCAATTTTATTATGTAGTTTTTTTACTTTTATGAAAATATAAATTTTATTAATAATACATAATATGAATTATGTGGTATTTTTTTATTTTTATAAAATATATAAATTTTATTAATAATACTTTGAAATTGCATATCTCATCGCTCGGGTGTCCGTTTGGAACGATTTTTTTTTTATTTCGCATAATTTTTCGAGAGGAATTCATTGAAAAAATAAAAAAAATAAAAAAAAATAATTTTAGGCCCCAATCGGGGGCCCAAGTGCCGATTGGGTGCCCAATTGCCCCAATCGGCAATTGGGCCGCCGATTGGGGCCCAATGGGTGCCAATCGGCGGCCCAAGTGCCGATTGGCACCCAATTTGGTAATTAATTTTTTTTTACTATTATTTTGGTAATTATTTTTTAAAAAAAAATAATTTGGAAAAAAGCCCAGTTTTATTTCCAGTAAAATTTGGCGTGTGCCGATTACAGTGGAAGGTTTAGCTGTGCGTATCTTTGCCGTAAACCTCTTTAGTTTTGGGTCTCATGATTGAACGACCTCGATATGCCCCCAAAGTATCGCAAGAACTCCAGGAGAGTAACATCTTCTCATCAAGTGCTGTAATTGCAGGAACTATTTGGAAGTTTTCGGGTGAAATGAATTTTGCACTGGCAAGGAAACATTAGACTTCACGTAGATTGGTTGGCATCTTGTTGAGTTTAATTGAATCCTTAAAACTTGTAGACGAGAGAGGTGGAAAAGTGGTGGACGTACCCCGTTAAAACAATTTCGAGTGTTCGTTTCTCCTCAATTTGTTTCTTCTCACTGTATAATTTGATCAAACTGCGTAACTATTGTCTTATTCTGAATCATGAAGATGACAAGTGAATCCAGGAATGTCACGTTTCAGCAAGAAAGGATTTCAAATTATGGAAGTTCCTAACGAAAAATGCATTTCCTTTGTCCATGCTCGAAAACCATTGAACTTGATGCTCATGCTCAGAGAAACAACCTGCGCAAACGAGCATCGAAGTATCAAGAAACTAACAGAAACATCACTAAAATGCGTCCGGAAAGAAGCCCAGAAGGAATGTTACTACTTAAAAGATCAACCTGTTAATGTGAGTCATCAAAATATGACCCTTTGAATCTAATATCTTATCCCTCATTTTACAGTAAGAATCTCCAACTGAAATCACGGTAGTAACAAGATATCGGATGGTACAGATTGTTGTGTTCCTATATTCTTTTACACTCTTATGCAAGAATATCTGTCGCTACATCAAACTCCCAACACGAAAACTTCCTGTCTCATTCCTTTGGGATCTTCTCCGGAGGAGGGGAAAAAAAAAACAACACAGTTCCTATCAGCGAGGGTCATCTTGGATTTATTTGCTGTTCTGCTTGGTTGAGCTCCGCCAGTCTCGTTCCAACAAGTGCTGATAACTTGAGGAATTTTTCAGCACAGTGAAGCACACATCTCTCCTCTTGTTTGCCAAGAGACTTGCGCCAGAAAGAATCAACACAATCGATAAAGCATCTCTCCACCAAAGAATTATACAACCTTAGACTGCAATAAATTATCAGAAGCAAGAGAAAGAAAATCAGATTCTCACAATATGGCATAACCCTCCCTCACACAAATGAAATTTATACAAGGTGCACATATGCAATTTAAGTCGAATGAATTAGTAAGATTCACAGAATCACAGTAGAGTGAAGAGTTAACTGGAGGCTTACGGGGGTCTGCGAAAGGACAGAGTGATGCCATAGTTGATGAGAAAGAACAGGCAAACTTCCGTAGATTGAGATAAATAAGGATGGGCAGAAACGAAAAATAATGGGCAAAAAGAATGAGGCTGTTCCATTAGAAGAAATCTCATCTTCCCTTATGTCAGTTGAAAAGGCATTGAATGCAGAAAAGAAGGGACATATCAAATATCAAATTGATAATACTTGGACCATTATGGGATACCTAGAATAAGCTAATCTCCTTATTAGTTAGTGTTGCCAAGTTCACAAGACACTTCAATGAGGGGCGGTTGGGTGATGTTCCCAGACAAGTAATTACCAGTAAGTTAATTGTCAAACTGAACGTAGGCAACGATGGAATATCAACAGGACACCAGTTTGGTGTGATATCTTCTTAGTTCTCATGATGATTCATGTGGAGATAAACCTAATTGTTTCTCGAGACAGTAAATTTTGAAGGTCAAGCCATCAAGCCACTTTTCTCAAATGCACAGCAAGTTCTAGCAAAATACAAACTAAACTTTGTATTATTACCATGTTGAGCCATGCTTCCTTTGCAAGAAGAGAGCCATCTGTGGATCACATTATTATCCATGTTCAATCTATGACATCAGGAACTTTTTTTAACTGAAAGATGGAATGCTCCTGGTAATGCCACATAATGTTTCTTCTCACTGGAGATGAAAACAGAGGGTCAGATTTGACCGGAATTTGTAATGAGCTACTCAATCACACATTACACAGAAATTTTGGATGAAAGGCACGGAATAAATTTGAGGGAGAACAACCTGGCAACCTGGCCCATGGAACCATCTATGCTGATAAGCATGATAAAGAGATTAGTTGAATGCTGCATCAGTATATCTTAGTCACAAAAACCTCTTCATATGTCCTGAGTCTTGATTTCTTTTATTTGTATTATTTATTTTATCCACACAGGATTGTATTTATTCTTTATTGAATAAACTTCTTAGTCTTAACAAAGGTAAAAAGAATTTGCCCCTCCCTGCACAAACTTTTTACTGAAACTAGAGCAATTGAAGCTCAGTGAGTCATCTCCAGACATCAAAAGGTGGAATGTGATGGTTAAATCAGAAGTTGCAAGAAGATGCAAATGCCATGTGAAGGAGGAAGTCGGTTAAGATGTCTCACACATACCTTTATCATACTCCAAACTGACAGCATGCATGGCAAGAGAGAGAAAAACTCAACAGACTAATTCAGATTGCCACTCTCAAACAAGAACAGAATATAACAAGGCATAAAACAGGAGAAATAGCAAGAATCTTTCAGTTTGAGCACGATCAACTCCACGGTTTTGCTCGACAATACGAGAAAGACCCCTTCCCCAGAGAAAATGGTTAGAAAATCGCTTGTTTTGGGTAACGTCTTTTGAAGCAACATATGCAGATAAACCAGCGTGAAAAGCCCGGAGTCACTCCTCCTTAATTTTAAGATCTGTGGAAGAAGCCGCATCACGTTAACTTTCATGTGGCAGAAAAAGAACAGGAAATGGGAAGTTTGGGAGAAAATTTGTGGCCATGAACAACGGAAATATTCTGCAGGACTTGTTACATTTACATTCTGAGCCAGCGTTCCTTTACCTGAAATTCTCGGCAACAGACTAGAAACTACCCATTGAAACACACCAGACATCACAGATTATAAAAACTTCAAAAGAAAAAAAAAATGTAGAAGAAGAAAATGACTAAACGTAAACGCAAAATCAGAGTGGAACGGGATTAACAATCGGGATGAAAAGAAGACGACATTACTGCAACTGAATCAATACAGCAAATTGGAAAATGGACATTTAGGAGAAAATTCTGGCAACGAAGAACTAAAGACTATGCACAACAAGACTTGATACATTTACAGCCAGTCTTCCTTTTTCTGAAATTCTCGACATCAAACAGACTAGAAACCCATCCATCCACAGGCATCAGACATCACAGATCATCAGAAACTACGAAAGAAAATGAAACAAGAAGACTCGCCCGTACGTTCTTTCTTCTCAGGCAATAACGCAAACGCATGGAACGCAAAACCCAGTGCGACAATTCAAAATCACCGCACGCGCCACACATTCGACAACGCGAGTAATAGGGCGATGAAGAAGGGGGGGTTCAAATGAATACATCTGCACAGAGTCGAGATTGATTTTCGATTCCTAAGCTCGGGGAACTGCGGGCTGACCTGTCGCGCGCTTGTAGCCGATCGACGAAGGCACCCATCCGGAGCTTATCTTCTTCGGGAAGGGAGTCCAGTTCTCCGAGAATGGTCTTGTCCATCGCTTCTGCTTCAAGCTTCAACTGGGGAGTCCTGAGTGCGATCACGACTAGGGTTTAAGGGCGCGGTAACGACGCCATGAGAGCCTTTCCCTTAAACCCTGAAATGAGAGAGAGAGAGAGAGAGAGAGAGAGGGAGAGAGGGGAGTGGTTGGAAGTTATGTAGAACCGCCACGACACGTATACGGGGACACGATACGACACAATACGATATGATAATTCTCAAAAAATAGAGAATTTCGACACTATATATATATATATATATATATATATATATATATATATGTGTGTGTGTGACCGATCCTGACTCGTGAAAATATCAAAATTTCCTCTGTCAAATATACCAAATTTCATTTCAGTCTTGAATTATCAAGTGACCGAATTACCCTCAATAATTCATTAATAAGAAACAAAAAAAAAATTAAACCCAAGTGAACCCCACCTCAAATCAACTCTCACCTAACTAATCACATCTCTCCATCAACTCTCTCTCCCCTCTCTTTCGCTTACTCTCTCTCTCTCTCTCTCACGATCTCTCTCCGTTCTCTCTCTTTCTTTGTCTTCTTCGTGGACAACTTCCCCTCCCAGCCAAGACCTCCTCTTCCTCCCGATGTTTCGTGCGCCACCACCACCTCCTGCCACCCCTTGCCGCCGCCACTGACCCTTCGACGCGGCCGCTAGTCGTCGGACGGCCGTGAGGAAGGCCGCAGAAGACCTGCCCTGTTTCTGTCTTCCCCTGAGTCCCCCCTCTCACGCCTTCGCCCTTCCACTCGAACATCCTCCTCCTCCCTTATTCATTCGCGGCACCACCACCACACGCCGTTACCGTGACTCCCCCACCACGTCGTCCCCGCATGACCATCGCGCGCCACCACCGAGCCCGAACTAGCCCCTGCTTCCCCCTCCCTACTTTGTTTCGCTTCAACCCCTACCCAGCTTCGGTTTGCAGCAGCCCAACGCACTTCGACCACCACCAGCCACCACATCGTCGTCCTTCGTCAGCCTCAGACCCTCGCGCCGTCTCTCCGACAACCCTGAAGCCGCGGAACAGCTTGTGACAGAAGCCGTGACAACTGTGAAGTGAGAAATCTCTCGGACACGGCTGTTTTTCTTATCCTCCCATCCGGACACGCGGTCGGCCGTGTCCGACACGCAAAAATTATCTCTCCCGGCGTGTCCGTGCTTCATAAGTTGGAAGGTGTGGTGGGAGCACGAGCATCGCACGTGCCCTTTGAGGTGTTGATCAACTTGCAAAAAATGAATGATTTTAAAAGACGTTTTTCTATTAAAAAAATCACGCATATCGTTGAAATAATCAGACAATTAAGAAGTTTATTTTCGTGAAATATGAAAATTTTATTGTTTATTTGCTTTTGTAAGTGATGCAATCAATCGTATTCAAGAAAATATTTTTCTAATTATTCATTTCCTCTTGTTGCTATAAAGTTAAATGAGAAAGTGTGTAGTAGCTTGCCAAAAGAAAAATAGTCCCTCAATCTTTTCTTACTCGTGGATTAAGCCTCTTAATTGTTGAAGTTATTGTTGTTGTTGTTGTTGTCGCCCCATATCAATTGTGGATGAGTTATGTATGCTTTTTATATTAATATGGTTTCCCTTCATTTATCAGCTTAAATTTTTAGGTTTGACTTTCTAACATGATATCAGAGTAACACAATGAATCATGTGCACAAACGCACGTTCTATGTGGAGTCTCTTTGTATTAAGATGAACGAGAAAGTTGACATGAAGAGGGTGGAGAGAATTTGCGACATGCTCATTAGGTTTGGCATGTTGATGCACACATCACGAGATGAGGGTCGCCACCCTCACCACGTCACAAATTTAGGCAAACTCTTGCTAAGAAAAAGCTAAGATCTTTTTCACTCTTTCTCTCTCGACTTTGTCCTGGCTCATGTGCCCCGTCGAAAAGCGGGATGCCGAACCGTCGTCATGCTTGAGCGGCATCGACCTTACAACTTCCCCCCTTGCCTTCTCCGTCTTTGTTTTACTTACTAATTTCACTTCTCCTTCTTTTCGAGTTTTCTTTTGACAAGTTTATGGAAATATCAACTTGATTTTATTTCCTTTTAAATGTGTTAATAGCTGATAGCCACGTAGGTAAATCATGGAATGCAAGCGTGGCACTTGACACTTATGAAAAGAGTTATTAACACCGTTATTAACTTCGACCGCCCGTTGTACTCCGCCAGAAAAGCTGTCGAAGGGTCGCAGAAAATGTCGGGGTTGAAGAAGATGAAGGTGTCCACGGATGCGGAAGACGTTGGGGAGGGGTGGGGAAGAAAGGAAAAGGAAAAGCAAAAGGGAAAGAGAAAAAAATAGGAAAATAAAATAAAAAAGTAAAAGGACGAAAATGCTCATCAAACCATTTTTTGAAATAAAAAGAGTACTTCAGATCCTTATTTGAAATAATGTCCATTTTAAGTCCTCATTTGAAAAAATAAAAATATTTTAGGCTCTTATTTAAAAAAAATCCTTTAATTGACAATAAATATAAATTGAGAAAATTTAATAAAAAATATAATATAATTTGGGTCCACGTGACATTTACCATAGGGCCGCAGTTCAAAATGGATAAGTATTGTAGCCAGACAAAAGGGGGCCAAGCCCCGGAGCAGACCCAGTCTTGAATTCGAATAGCGTTGGAGCTCCACTCCAACGGTCGAACACCACCAACGGCTCTCTGCTCCAGTCCATCCCCTGTGCCCCCAAATCTTTCTTTCTTTCTTCTTGGTTCGCAATTTCTTCAAATTTTCCAGAATATTTGCCTTCCAATGGACGCGTGGTCTGCGGATTTACCCTCCAGAGTTCGGGTGATCGTGCGGGTCCGCCCTTTCCTCCCTCACGAGGCGGCCGTGAAGAAGGGCGAACCCGTCCCGTGCGTTTCCATCCTCGATCGAGCGAGCGCACCCGAGGACGAAGTCACCGTCCATCTCAGGGACCAGGCCACTAGGTCAGTGGAAAGTTACTTCTCGATCGTTCGATTTCTGTTTCTCAGAGATTGATTTGTCCCGTGTCGGTTTTGATTTGTTTTTTGTTTTTTGTTTTTTTGGGTGATTTTGTTTCTTTGTTTCCTGTGTCCGCAGTCGGAACGAGTGCTACAAATTGGATTCGTTCTTCGGCCAGGAGGACGACAATGTGAGCGAGATATTCGACAGAGAAGTGAAGCCCCTGATTGCTGGCGTTTTTCATGGATGCAATGCTACGGTGTTCGCCTACGGCGCCACCGGCAGCGGTAAAACCTACGCGATGCAGGTTGGTCCTGTAATTCTTGAGAAAAATTTCAGCTTTTGAGTTTTGATTGCAACTTAGACTGCTTGATTATATTATTATTGCGGCAAAACAAAAGGAAGTATTGAGTTCCCAAGTTAGTCTGGGAGCTTCCGAAGCTGATTAGGGAAAGCTGAATTGAATACTGGGGTCATATTTATATGCAGCTTTGAGGTATTGAGAAAAAAAAAAAAAAGTCCCGATGATCATCATGTGGTTCTTCAATTTCGTTTGGCTTTGTATGTAATTAGTCTCAGCTCGGGTTTAAGGAGAATTCGTAGGAAGGAAGGAGGAAAGTTTTCTGCGGCGAACAGAATTTGCAGAGCTAGAGAATTTTATGTTCCTCACGATGAATGCCCCGTTGCTCGAAATACTAATAGAACATTGCCGTGAATAAGCATGTTTTGGGGGGTGGATTATTGGTTTTCAAACTCTTCTTCTTGTTGGATTTGGACTTCAATGGTGACTAAATTTGTTTCCTGGGCTTGAATTGTGCTAATTCCGCTTCTGCCGAAAGAAATATGACCGAATGATGAATGATTTAGGGTACCGATGAACTGCCGGGCCTGATGCCGTTGGCCATGTCCACAATCCTGTCCATGTGCGAGACCACGGGAAGCACTGCGGAGATCTCATACTACGAGGTCTACATGGAGAGATGCTATGACCTTTTGCAAGAGAAACCGAAGGAAATTGTGATTCTGGATGACAAGGATGGGCAAATCCACCTGAAAGGACTCTCGCGGGTCCATGTGCAATCAATGTCCGAGTTTAACAAGGTGTTTGGTAGTGGAATCCAGAAGCGCAAAGTGGCACACACTGGTCTAAATGACATCTCCAGCAGGAGCCATGGTGCGCTCGTTATCGCTGTCACCACACCTTGTGGCGCTGGTTCTGATGTTGTAGCCACCGGAAAGTTGAACCTCATAGATCTAGCCGGTACTTTCTAATTTTCTCGCCGTTAAGTTGTTCACCGAGGCTCATTTTTTCCCCCAGATTTTCATATAATTGTTGCTTATCAGGGAATGAAGATAACAGGAGGACCTGCAATGAGGGAATCCGTATGCAGGAGAGCGGCAAGATAAACCAATCGCTGTTCGCGTTGTCCAACGTAATTTATGCTCTGAACAACAACAAACCTCGAGTGCCCTACCGAGAGAGCAAGCTGACTAGAATACTGCAAGACTCTCTTGGTGGAACAAGCCATGCTGTCATGGTTGCATGTTTGGTAAGACTCAAGTTTTGAACTTCCTTAACAAATTGCGAATATCTGTTGGATCTTTGAAAAATATAATTTCTGTTTGGTGTTCCGGTAATAGAATCCTGGAGAGTACCAAGAATCTGTTCATACTGTGAGCTTGGCAGCTCGGTCACGCCACATCACTAACTTCATTCCTTCAGCTCAAAAGCAAGAGACTCCTAAGTTGAAAGTTGATATGGAGGCAAAACTGCGTGTTTGGCTCGAATCAAGAGGCAAAACAAAGAGCACAAACAGAGTCGGAGCATTGAAGACCCCAGTTTCTGTCAAGAAAATTGCTGAGCGTCATACTTCCGTTAAAACGAAGGTCGGCTCTAGACAGGGCAATTCTGTCTCCCAAAGGTAATGTCAGAATGGCCGATGAAAGTGCTGAACGACATACTATTCCTTCAATTTTATCTGATGGTCACTTCCATGCAGGATCTTGCCGGTTCCCTCCAGAACTTTATTCAAAAATGGGGATTTGGAGGAAACGGACGCAGAGGTTTGTCATGTTTAAGAGGCTCTTTCGTACACGACATTATGTCCCTTAAAATGAAAATCCAACCAGCAATGAAAACCAAACCTACATGACATCCTTATATATGTCGCTATTCTTCATCACTTTGATGCGTTCGTTGCTTCTGCTCATCACTTAATCTTCGAGTAATTTTGCTATTATACAATGGTTACAGTGGTTTCATGTCATGATCTGAAGCATCTTAGACGAACAATGCGTAAACTTTTTGACAAATTGATGCCCGGGCTTGTCTAACAGTTTAACAATGTTCATTTCAGAACCTGCAGCTCATTCCTCAGCACACAGACATTAAGGTGAAAGCTGCTCTCGATGCAGTTACTCTTGAATCAGGATTTAACCTCGGAGGTACTCTTTAGTCTTCAAGGATTCTTCTATTCATAGTCAATTTAGATAAACTAAACTTGGATCTATTTAACATGGCTATAACGATTTGTAGGTGAGCCATTGGAAAAGGATGACGACCGCACGAGTGCCAAAACATCCATTGACTTCACTGAGTCATTCCGAGTCCCAGATATGAAAAGTGAAAGGCAGAGCCCGCAAAGGAAAGCGCTCTCCCCCGTAGAGAGTGCCAAAACATCCGAAGACTTCACCGAGTCATGTCAAGTTACCGATACCAAAAGTGAAAGACAGAGCCCGCTAAGAATCGCGCTCTCCCCTGTAGATGTAAACATCGGACAAAGGGCTATGGAAACATGGTCCGAGCCATTTGAGCCAGAGACCCCGGTAACATCTTCCAAGAGCCGCTGCACAAGCAAGCTCCAGAATTTCGTCACTCCACTCGATAAATTTAATGAGTCCAGCTCTCACTTGAAGGCAAGTAGAAATAACCCAGAAACGCTTTGCCTTTTTTTATTGCCAACGTCTTAGTAAATATGTGGAGATGGAACTGACGGGCGGCATCTGATCTGCAGGCCTGTCTTATTAAAGAATTCATCGATGTCTTGAATGCCGCCAGCAGGTAATGCGACCAACAGTAGTGTTAAGAGCATGTATCTTTTTCTTTTCCGTGATTGCTGAACATGCCTCTTTGGTTGTTGCAATTGCAGAGAGCAGCTTCTTGAGCTTAAGGTACGCATGTAGCAGGAATTAGGTAACTTCAAAATGGACATTTCGTGTTTGAACACTGCTTGATATTTTCTCTTGAATCATGATGTACAGGGCATTGGACCGAAGAGAGCAGATTATATCCTTGAACTCAGAGACTCTAGCCCTCTGAAATCGGTACTGACTGCTTTGTTTCGTCAACTTCCTTCCCCTTTCGGTCTATGAAAGCAAAGAGATTATAGCAATGAACGCTAAGGCTCTTTTTTCTAAACTCATTTTGTCATTATGATTAATTTTTATAATGCAGTTGGATGACTTGGAGAAGATCGGCCTCTCCTCTAAGCAGGTACACTTGGTTATACCCTAAACTGGAATTTAGATAACATGGACATGGATATGTGATTTTTCGAAGACAAAGCTCTCGAGATCTCCGGATCTTCGAACTTGACGCCGGTATTTTATTTTTATTTTTATTTTTATTTTTTTGCCTCGCAGGTTCACAACATGTTTAATAGAGTCGCAACAATTGTTTTCGAGTGATTTGGAAGACTGGCAACACCCTGTTGTTGGGCATTGCAGTTTGAAGTAGTCATACGTTGTCTCTGTCTCGCACCTGTTCTGGTCGGAAATCAATGGATTGCTGAAATATAGAAGGGGATGTAATGGTCACAAACTCTTATCCTATTCTTTTAACAAATGATATTTCGTTGGTTGTGCTCTCATCCCATTACGCAGACCATGTGTGTTGATAAGCTTTTTTTTTTTTTTTTTTAAATATCTCGTCCTTATCCTTCCGGTTAAATCTGCATAAAAGATTGATATAAGCCGTGCAAGATGCATGCTGCGTGAGTCATCTTAAAGACGACACAAAGTCCAACTTAGATGACTCTTCTTCGTGGGATAAAGTTAGGCACAGGCTTCGATCTACCATTCAATGGATCAAAGTGACCCCACTTCCACTGCTTCTGTTGCCCCCCAATAATTCACGGACTTGGATCGCCTGCCTGATGGAATCAGGACAGGTTAATCTGGCCGTCCACTTTAAAAATCAACGGTCCAGATCAATTTTTTTTAAAAACTCTTTCAATTCCTGTCCTGATCACCCCCTCTTCCCTCAAATCAACAAGAAACATGTGGTTTCTTTAATGGATCCGATCTTCATTTGAGGAAAAAAAAATGGTTTCATGATAATACCAGACAAGAAAAATGGAGCGAGAGAGAGAGAGAGAGTGGCAAACTTTCTTGACCGCAAGAACAGAGCATTTCAATCGCCATATCATTTTCACGAACACGAAACCAAAACCCCCACACCCAAAGCAGAGACACCCAGATGGGACACGACCTTCATACAAAGAAAGACAAAAACACCAAAGCCAGCCACCGCATGGAAGGACCCCCTGAACCGGAGAAAGAGAGAGGGGGACAGTAGGATCAGTCGCACGCATGCTGCTTTATTCCGACACACAAAGGGCAAAAGACACCCCACATGGCGAAGGACATACAGAAAGACACTAACGTTGCTATATACTAAAAAGGATTCCATCCCATCTCTTTCGGTCTCGGGCAGGATCGGCCGCGTCGAATTCAATGTCGCGATTCGCCTCATTTACAGTTGCACGGATCGCAGGTGCAGCTCGAGCCGCACTTGCACCCGTTCTCGGCTCCGGCCTCCATCTCCGACCCCTCGAAGTATCTGCGCGTTCGAAAACACAGCATATATTAAATCCTAAGTTCACAAACTCAAAAGGGGAGGGGGGAAAAAAATTCGGCGTCGAGGCGTCTCTGATAAAGCTGCGATTTTTATTGGGAAGAAGAGAGAGGCGTACGACTTCTCAGGAGCAACGCCCATGACGAGGGTCTCGGTGGTGGCGCTCTCGGTGTAGCTCAGGTCCGCATGCATCTTGCATCTGCATCGCCAATCGTCGTCGTCACCGTCATCACACAAAGCGAACAGCAATTAAGGAAAAATGAAACGATAATCCCAACGAAGTTCATCGATGGTTCCGCGACGGAGAAATCGGACGAAGTGAGAGGACTACGACGTACCCTCCGCAGCCGCTGCCGCACTTGCAGCCAGTCCCGCAGCCACAGTTTCCTCCACAGCACGACATTCTCAGGTTGGAAGGTGAATGGAAGACGAGAAGCTTGGGAAAGAAAGACGATTCGAATTTGCTTCTGAACTCTCCTGGGCGTTGAACGAGTTTTGAAGGACGAAGCGCTGCCCGAATTTATAGCGCGGGACGGGGAGGATCTCGGGGGCGTATCCACCGTCCACGTGTCCCGAGCCTTCATGCGGTCCCCTCCCATGCGCGTCGCTCCGAAAAACGATGCCGTGCGCCGGGGCCCCTCTCTCTTCCCACGCGAGCCAGTATAGCGTACGCCCGATTCCACGTGATTTCGTCTAATCTCAGCCGTCAAACGAAAACGATTGAGTATCGTGCGTGGGACCCACCCTCTCTGATGCCTTATTTTTTTCCCGGGGCTAATACGCACCTGATATTTTTTACTTCGTCCTTGTGGGCCCTACCTAGTCTTTACTCGGGGTGGGTAAATAACACGGGGTATCCGTTGGATGAGACGTTCGGATAATTGGACGGTCTCGATTTGTTAGCAAGATACCCACCCTTGCCGAAATAAGCGGGAACGGTTTCGGACCCTCAGATCATCCGTCCCTTCTTTAGTCAAAAGCCAGATTCGCCTCTTTAGTGCGGGCCGGCTTCCAAGGCTCGCACATAAATAATTTCGATTTTTCTCTTTACTTAAAAGCCAAATTCACCTCCATACTCGGCCTCCGAGGCTAGAATCAGGATGTCAATGAAGTTCGATTTGATTTTTTTTTTTTAAATCAAACCCAGCCATTAAGATGTAAGCTTGAACCGAATCGAAATTTCAATTCAGTTTGATTCGATTTTTGATTTTTTTTTCTTTCTTTTCTTTTTTCTTTTTTGATTGCCACTAGCTAGGGGTCGATGGGGGTCATTAGGTTAGGGTCGACAGGGGTTGCCAGCCCCTCGACGAGGGGTCGCGATCCCTCGCTAAGCGGACGAGGGCGTCGTGGCCCTCGCCCGCCCTCTCCTTGTCAGATTTGGCGTGGTTGAGGGCTCAAGATGCCAGATTTGGTCAGCAACGGGCCACGACTCCCGCTGGCCCTTTTCCCCAAAGAAAGAAAAGAAAAAAGAAAGAAAAAGGAAAAATAAAAAAATGATTATTTTGGAGATTTTCAGTGCGGTTTGGTTAACTGAAGCGCACCTAAATAATTGAACTGAAAAAAAAAAAGAATGATTATTTTTCAATTACCTAAACCTAAAATCGAACCGAATCGAAATGCATTAAATTTTCGATTCGATTCGATTCAGTTCAGTTAGCAATGATTCGAATTTTCAATTCAGTTTTAACCCCCATATCAAAGATACGTCTATTATTCTATATTGAGAACATCAACTATTTAAATAGCATCAACTATTTGAATAGCTAATTAGCAAAAGTAAAAGTAGTTTAAGCCCTAAGCTTGTAGAATGGGAAGCCGAACATGCAAAGCTTCGTGCAAAAAGTTGGCTTCCTTTAGGCTTCGTTTATTTCACCGAAAAATATTTTCTTAAAAATGTTCGTTTGGTTCGCTTGAGATAATTAATCAATGGAAAGTATTTCAATCATCGACAAAAATTTATCTCTGGGCATTTTCATAGAAGATGAAAATATTTTTCGTGTATTCATTTTTGTAACCGACATAAAACAAATTTTAGTGAAAAAATTTTTAATTTATTTATTTCTCGAGAAATAAAGGGAGTCTAAATTTAGAGATAATTTTTTTTTTCATTTTGTTTGAGAGGAAAAATTCGGGCCTTCAATTTGGGGGACAAACAAGGGATCGAATCCCCTAACCTCAAGTTAGGAGGTTAGCGGAATCCCCATCCGACAAACAAATGCGACGGACACGTCAATTCAGGCTTTCTCTTTCCAAGAGATACAAATTTGGGGGGTGGTGGGGGGTGAAAATGAAAGGAAAAGGGTAAAAGAATGTTGATTTGTGAAAGCGTCGTCCCTTTGGAAACTTCACCGCATGGGAAAATGGGATGAACCCGACCCCGACCGTCGTCCAACTTTAAGGAAGAAGATGAAAGTAGCGAAGGTGTGAGGAGATAGACATCTTACGTTCATTGATGTGTCCAATTGACTTAAAGGGTGCTCGACAATGACTTCTCACCTACCCAACTCCATCGATGACGCCGGTGAAAAACAAAAATATTTATTTAAAAGGGTGGTGGCTTGATGGCTCCGACTACGACCTTTGAAGAAAAAAAAAAAAGCCATGCGATTTGAGTTCGAAAATTAGGGAAAAAGTCGTGGATTTATTGTACTTTTATCAATTTAATTTTAAAACTTTTAATTATATCAATAGAATCATGAACCTTTTCATATTTTTCCAATTAGTTCCGTCCGGCCATTCAACCAGAAATCGCGGTAGAATCTTGGAAAAACAGCGTTGGATTTCTTAGATTTCTCACTTAAGAACACCAAATCTTAGGCCACAACTATTTTATTGTTCGTGGAAAAGGAAAGGAAGGATCCCCAATACTTATATGGCTTTGGGATTATCGTTGGACCGATGATATCATCTGCCAGAATTTTGGTTCTGTCACACTCTTTAAGAATTATTATTACCATGTTTTCCAGATGTTATGAAAGAGGATATTTTGTCTTGAATAGGTCAGCATTCTAGTTCTCGCCACGGCATACCCCGTGTCGCACCGGACGGGTTCGTGCATCTTTGATCGGATTGATCGGTTTAACTTCAAATCTAACATTTCATAATGAATGTGAAAATTTTATGGTAACCTCCAGAGTGAGTAGTTGTCAAATTTTTGCTCGCCTTTTTAAACCGAGAGAAGAAGGGGAAAAAAAAAAGTATTACTGGGGCCTGGTGATGATGATTATTGTCAGTCACTTGAACAAATTTGTTGAAATATCTCCAATGAAGAGAGTCGTGATTGAAAATGCCTGTCCACTTCAAGCTGATAAGAATGATGGCCCCAAGCAATACCAATTAGACTAAAATCAATGTCACTTTTCTCTTTTAGGTCTTGTAAACGAGTGCCTCTAGAGCACTTACTATATAATTTTAATTAGGAACATTTCTTTTTCAAGATAATATTTATACATAACACGAAAAAAAACAGTGTTGTAAAAACTTTAAAATTTTCAAGATAATATTGTTGTAAAATATCGCGCTGCAAGTATATAACAGAAATAACAGAGAGCAAGTAGAAAAAGCTAGAGGAGAAATCTCTTTATTTCAATCTTATCTCATTTGACCAAAAACTAAGCTCCTATTTATAGGAGAATAAGGATGCACTTATCATTAATACTAATGTATTGAATTAATACATACATTTGATAGGGAGATGAACATACATTGGATAGGGAGATGAACTTAGAAATGTACCATAAAATGTACATTAGATAGATGAATATAATGAATATTCATTCATGTATTTCAAACATTCATATATTTCATAACACTCCCCCTTGAATATTCATTGTGTTCATCATATTATGAATGTGCATAGAATGATACTGCCTCATTAAAAACCTTAAGCCGGAAAAATCCAGTGGGACAAAAACCGGACAAAAGGGAAAAAGAGTGCAGTGCATAGTTCATAATATCTCCCCCTCAATTAAACCATATAGCCACTGCTGGGGCTAGTCAATCTTGCATCTTGTGAACTCGCCGCATACCAATGCCATATACTAATTTTTCAAAAATTGACGTTGGCAATGATTTGGTAAAAAGATCTGCAAGATTATTTATGGATTGAGTCTGTTTAACATCAACTTGTCGACTTTCTTGGAGTTCGTGAGTATAGAAAAATTTCGACGAGATATGCTTGATCCTATCACCTTTGATATATCCTCCCCTAACTTGTGCAATACAAGCAGCATTATCTTCATAAATTATAGTGGGAAAATTTACAACCGGTGTTAAACAACAAGAATTATGAATATGCGTTATAACGGATCTTAACCAAACACACTCTCTTCCAGCTTCATATAAAGCAATAATCTCAGAGTGGTTAGAAGATGTAACTACTAGCGATTGTGTAACGCCCCGAGTCCCTCCTGGCGCACATCATCGCCTTACAACCAGTCCTTTCCCTGTATTATACCCAGGATCCTTGCAATACATGGTAGGCAATGAAACTTAAATGAACATGCAGCAGCGTCATGCAAAACTCCTAGACTATTAAACACAAGAGGGTTTGAGGGAAGTAAGACACTTAATCAAGCCATAGCATAGCATACGATTCGCTTTACAACATAAACATAAACTGGGGTACAACAATTAAGATTTGGGGAGATGGTTAGCCTAATCAAAAGAGACGACGGGCTAAGGGTCAGGTACTACTCAGAAGTGGAACTCCAAAAAGTCATGGATACCTAGACTATCTAAGGGTCGAGCTCGCGGTCATCATCGGGGTCCTCGCGATGCACTGGGTCATACTCCTCCAGGTCTTCCTCGTCTTCCTCTTCCTCTTCTTCCTCTTCAAACTCTGGCTCTGGATCTGCCTCATCCTCGGGTTCAGGCTGATCATGGTAGATGGCCTCTCCGTCAGGGTTGTACTCCTCCGCCAAAGGCTCGTCCTCGGAATCGTCTAGCTCCGCGTCATCCTCCTCAGGCTCGGACTCGTCCGTCTCCATGGGGTCTTCAGCATCCGGGGGCCCCACGATGTCGCCATCAATCTCGGGGTTCTGAGACGGTGCCGGCGGAAGATCTGGATCAGGTGCGGTCTCGGAGTCAGTGAGCTCCCCATCGGCAGGGTGTACGATCGAAGGATCCTGCTCGCCAATGACATCCCACGGCACGTCAAAAGTCCTCAGTGGCCCCACTGTGAGATCGCCGTCGCGGTAGAACCATGCTGCAAATCTATCTTCTCTCCAGTCTGCTAAGCCCACATCCATCCAGATGGTACCATACTTCCTAATGTAAGCTTTCCCCTCTCCCACCGGGTACTCCGTGGAATACTGCTCTATCCAGACGGGCACCCCAAAAATCGGCGGCGACGGCATGCTTAGGGTTTGGGGTCTGAAAATGGGGGTCCCACGACGGGGTGAGATAAACCCAGTAAACTAACCCTAACCCTAGACTAGGCTCAGGGACTTCCAGACACTCCCAAAACACATGCAATGACCAAACATGCAAAGGTAGGCAAACGGCACTCAACAGCTCAAATAGAGTATAATAGGGCATCCAATTAACATTTTATAGATTGACTTGGCTTCGTACTTGGTAACGTGGCACTTATCAGTATGTAGCATAAGGATAGCTTATAATCATAATATGGTTGCACTTCGCATGGCAGAGCCCGCGTAATAACGCATCAGGCTTATAATATTGTGGAACCCGCGTTTAACGCCTCAGGTTATCCTTTGCCATGACATGACCCGCGCTTAACGCATCAGGTCTATCCCGCGTTTAACGCATCAGGATAATATACGCACATAGGCCCATAATTCAACCAATTATAGCATAAAACAATCACATGTGCATAACGTCCTTACAAGGACCACTTGGCCACTCTAAATCACAATCCCGTACCGTGGCACATCATTATATCACAATCGATGAAGGCCCTTAACATATAACATAATTACTCGCATTTCAATCACAATGCTTCATTTCAAGCATTAAGGCCATTTTAGGTACCAATCCTCGACAAGACAATTATGTTACGATCTCAATCAATTGGGGCCAATACGACATCCTACAATAAGTCTCATTTTCAATTAAACAAGTTGCTTTCTACCCCTATACCAATCGGCCATCACAATCTCATAGGCCAATCACGCCATAACACCACAAAATGCTTCAATTCACCACATAAAGCCTAATGCACAATCATTGTCCCCATTCACCCATTAAATAACATCATATTGCTCATGATCAGAATGCTACAAGGCCGCTTGACCATTTTTCAATGACGCATTATACAACTCTCCATAGGGCCGATCACACCTAGGCACCATTTAGAATTTCACTAGTTCCAACAAGCTAAATTCAAGCTCTAACACATCTAAGGGTATCGTGGGGTATTAGGTCAGCATATAAGGGTATCTACCAACCTATTTAAACCATGATTTTCACATTCCAAACATTAATTTCCATCTAGCACAATCAGCCCTCTAAAACCCAATTTCGGGTTTCCTATGCACCAAGCCAAAACAGCCCCTTAAACACTTCAAAACCAACTCTCACTTGGTCCTTCCATCACCATGGTCCTAATATAAGGTTAGGGGAAGCTTACCAAGTCTTCCAAAGCTAAGCAAAGCCGGCGGCAACGGCGGAGTAGCGGCGTGAGTGGTCTGGTCCGGCGCGATCAGACCTGGTCCCTAGGAAAAATCCACCATTTACCAAGCTAACTTAATGAGAAACACTCCTAACACAAGCCACTAACCTCTTAACATGTCTACCTAAGTACCAAAGGCCACTTACCTCAAGAAAATCAAAGTTTTCCCCAAGAACTCCTTCGGTTTTTCCTTGGTCCGAATCTGGTCGGCGACGGCTCGGGCGGTCCCGGGCTGAACGGCGGCTCCCAAGGCGGTCTAAGGGGAAGAGGTGGTGGTGTTGGCGAGGCCTCGAGGTGGCGGAGTGGCGGCCGGTGGTCGTTCCTCCGTGAGGGGAACCGAGAGCGAGAGAGAGAGAGTGTGTGGCGACGGGAGGGAGGAAGAGAGAGCGAAAATGGGAGAGAGAGGGATCTGATGGGGTGATGGCCAAATGAAGAGGAGAGGGAGAGTTAAGAGGGAGAGTGTTTTTGGAGGGAAAAGAGTGAGTGGAGTGGTTCATGGGGTAAAGGACATGAATAGGAACCTTGAATGACACGGTTTAGTGGGGTAGGTTTGGGGATTTTGTCAAATCAATTGTGTCTCTCCAAAATCAATAATTCAACCTTCAAAATGACCATAATACCCCTCTAATTTCGGCTGGTGGCTTGGGGAGGCAAATGACCACTTTGCCCTTGCTTGGTTTAAGAGAAAAGTGCACTAAACTAGGGGTAAAAGGGTCCTATTTCACTTGGCGGTCCGAATTCGCTTTTCTAACCTATACGGGACTATTTCTAACCTTAATAGCTCTCCGATGAGGCGACGTCCAAATTTACTCCAATGCGATCTCCGAATGTCCGGCCTCCAATCTCGAAGTCCAATCTATGGCTAAATTCAGTCAATTGTCATTCCAGTGCGTCTCTGACTAACGGGCGGCTCTTAGGAGTTACGCGTATCGACCCGCGACTTATGTCACGTTTAAGAGTTACTCGAGTCACGGCGGCTTTGGTTGTCATGTAATCGCGAGGGTAATTCGCTAGTCCCGAAGGTTACGACCGTTAGGAATCGATTTAGGTAAATTCGCAAATCATGTCATGGTCATACGGAATCACCCGTGAACCAATCGCACGACACTAGCAAATCGTTCTAAAACCATTCTTAGATCGATCTTGAGCGGTTCAGAATATTCCCTCGACGATCCTTATGGTCAAAGTACCGACTCGTGGTTAAGTTCTTTGGTCCACGTACTTTAAATCCTATACGGCCATTCCCCATTGGTTAGTCGACTCGAGAGTGATCAGTTCTGAGCGAGATTAACTGGGATACATCGATAGACATTCATTCACTGATAAGTTTCGAGATAGGGTCAGAATTCAGGATGTCACAACTCTTCCCCCCTTACAAAAATTTCGTCCTCGAAATTTACATTACAACCACCTACTCAAACAAATGGGGGTGCTGACGCCTCATCGCTTCCTCACTTTCCCAAGTGGCTCCTTCAGTTCCATGGTGCTCCCAGATCACCTTTACTAGTGGGATCGTCTTGTTCCTTAGGACTTGCTCCTTCCTGTCCTCGATCCTGATTGGTCTCTCCACATAGGTTACCCGATCGTCCACTTCTATTACTTCGTGGTCCAGCACATGAGTTGCGTCCGGTTCATACTTCCTCAGCATCGACACGTGGAATACGTTGTGAACTTGTGATAAGCTTGGCGGCAAGGCGAGTCTGTAGGCCAGAGTTCCAATCCGCTCCAGAATTTCGAAAGGGCCTACATACCTCGGACTCAACTTTCCTTTCTTCCCAAACCGAGATAGACCTCGCATTGGTGACACTTTCAAGAAAATGTGGTCTCCTACTTGAAACTCCAAAGGTCTGCGCTGCTTGTCGGCGTAACTCTTCTCGCGGCTCTGCGCGGTTTTCAATCTTTCTCTTATGATTTTCACTTCCTCCACTGACTGTTCCACTAGCTCCGAGCCTGTTATGCTTCGTTCACCAACCTCATCCCAACATAAAGGTGTCCTGCAGGCCCTACCGTATAGTGCTTCGAACGGTGCCATTCCGATGCTCTGTTGATAACTGTTGTTATAGGCAAACTCCACCAAGTGTAACTGATCCTCCCAACCTCCTTTAAAGTCCAATACGCAAGCTCTCAGCATGTCCTCAAGCGTCTGAATTGTCCTTTCTGATTGTCCGTCCGTCTGGGGGTGATAGGTGGTGCTGTACTGTAGTTTCGTTCCCAAGGCCTCTTGTAGGCTTTTCCAAAATGAAGCGGTAAACTTGGGGTCTCTGTCCGAAGTAATCGTCACTGGAACTCCATGAAGGCGAACTACGTACCTCATGTACAACTCTGCATATCTATCCATCGCGAAATCTTTCCTTACTGCCAAGAAGTGTGCGGACTTAGTCAGCCTATCCACGATCACCCAAATCGAATCATGCCCTCTCTGACTTCTCGGCAAGCCCATGACAAAGTCCATGGTGATGTGCTCCCACTTCCACTCGGGGATTTCCAAAGGCTGTAACATCCCACCAGGCTTACAATGCTGAGCCTTGACTTGCTGGCACGTCAAACACTTCGCCACATGCTTAGCTACATCTACTTTCATTCCATTCCACCAGTAGTGTTGACGCAGGTTCTGGTACATCTTCGTGCTACCCGGGTGAATACTATAGTTGCTCCTATGCGCTTCCGACAAGATCCTTTCTCTTAGCTCCTCGTCACTGGGTACGCACAAGCGTCCACGAAACTTCAAAATCCCATCTTCGGACACTTGAAAGTCGGGTTTCCTTTTTCCGGCATCCGTTTCCAAGATCTTTTGGATGTCAGGGTCCGTAGATTGCAACGCTTTCACCTTCTCATGAATCTCTGGCTCAATTCTCAATGTCGCTAGAAGACAAGACAGCTGGCAAACTTCAAGCCTAAACTCCGAATCCCTTATCCTTTCCAACAAGGTTCATTCCTTAACCAACAAATACGCGATGCTTGATTTCCGACTCAGCGCATCCGCAACCTTATTTGCCTTTCCGGGGTGATAAAGGAGATCACAATCATAGTCCTTGAGCAGCTCCATCCAGCGACATTGTCTCATGTTTAACTCCTTTTGGGAAAACAAGTACTTCAAACTCTAGTGGTCCGTGTAAATCTGAAACCTTTCTCCGCACAAGTAGTGCCTCCAAATCTTCAAGGCGAAGATGATAGCTGCTAGTTCCAAATCGTGCGTCGGGTAGTTCATCTCATGAGGTCTTAACTGTCTCGATGCATAAGCTACAACTCTTCCATGTTGCATCAAGACGCATCCTAATCCCTTCAGCGACGCATCGCTATAAATCTCGTAACCTCCAGGTCCAGAAGGGATGGTCAACACTGGTGCAGTCGTCAAACGATGCTTCAGTTCCTGAAAACTCCTCTCACACTTATCCGTCCATTCGAACCTCGTATCCTTCTTAGTCAGCCTCGTCAAAGGAGTAGCTGTCGAGGAAAACTTTTCTACGAACCTGCGGTAATATCCTGCCAATCCTAAGAAGCTTCGAACCTCCGTCACTGACGTAGGTCTAGGCCAATTCGTTACTGCTTCAATCTTTGCTGGGTCCACAGAAATTCCATTTCCAGAGATGACATGACCAAGGAACGCAACTTTGTTAAGCCAAAACTCGCACTTACTGAACTTGGAGTACAACGAGTGTTCCCTCAACGTCCGTAGAACTCTACTCAACTGCTCCTCGTGCTCCTCAGGGCTCTTTGAGTAAATCAAAATGTCGTCGATGAAAACAATGACAAACTGATCCAGGTATTCCTTAAACACTCTATGCATCAAATCCATGAAAGCAGCTAGGGCATTAGTCAATCCAAACGGCATGACTGTGAACTCGTAATGCTCGTATCTCGTCCGAAAGGCCGTCTTAGGTATATCTTCCTTCTTAATCCGCAACTGATGATAACCCGTCCTTAGGTCTATCTTGGAGAACACAGAAGCTCCTTGTAGTTGATCAAACAAGTCGTCAATTCTTGGCAACGGGTACTTATTCTTGATAGTCACCTGGTTCAACTGCCGGTAATCAACACATAACCGCAACGATCCATCTTTCCTCCTTACAAACAAGACCGGCGCTCCCCAAGGCGAAGCGCTCGGACGAATAAATCCTTTGTCCAGCAGTTCTTGCATTTGAACCTTCAATTCCTTCAACTCCGACAAGGACATCCTATAGGGTGCCTTCGAGATTGGCTCTGTTCCAGGTGCCAATTCGATCACAAACTCTATTTCCCTTTCTGGAGGCAACCCTGGTAACTCTTGAGGAAAGACATCAGGGTAATCACGTACTACAGCTATGTCCTCTAGCTTTGGCTCCTCTATGGTCGGATCCACTACGGCAGCTAAGTAAGCTTGACATCCTTCATCCAATAGCCTGGTCACCTCAAGTGACGAAATCAAAGGGATTGAGGTTCCTCCTCGACTTCCCACAAACTCGAATCTAGAGCGATCATTGGGATGGAAATGAATCACCCTGCTACCACAATCAACGACAGCTCTCTGCCTACTCAACCAATCCATTCCAATAATCACATCAAAGTCAAACATGGGAAGCACAGCTAAATCTATTCGTTCCTCACTACCCCCAATGACTATCTTACAATCCGAACAACCTAAAGAAACCAGCACTTTATCCTTTAAAGGGGTGGTAACATGCAATATCACTTCCAGTGGTTTCAATTCAATTCCGACCAAATCAGCAAACTGAGCAGATATAAACGAATGCGATGCTCCGGGATCAAACAAGGCATAGGCAGCATGATCACATAAAGTAATCGTACCTGTGACCACGCCAGGCGCGTTCTCCACCTCCCTACGCGCCACAACATAAACTCTTCCTTGAGCTGGCGGCCTATTGGCATTGTTCTGCGGAGCTCCCGCCTGCGGTCCCGCTGGCGGCCGGTTCCCTTGGGTCTGAGCTCCTGGTGCCTGGCTCGGGCAGTTCCTTATCTGGTGGCCCAACTGGCCACACTTGAAGCAAGCGCCGGTCCTGCTCGGGCAAGGTCCGCTCCCATGCTTCCGTCCACACAAGCGGCAGTTCCAACTCGGCCGGGGAGCAGGCTTGCTAATGTTCCTTCTGGTCGGAGGGAAGAAACGCCGGTTGCTCACCATCGGCCTTTTGCCGAACTGGCGGTTATCCCTCACGGGGGTGAACCGCGATCCAGATGCTACTCCTCTTTCTCTCATGTCCCTTTCCACCAACTGACCTCTTTCATAGATGGCGTCATAGCCCTGTAAGTCCAACAGCACCAACTGGCTGCGAAGGTCAGGTCTCAATCCATCTTTGAACCTTTTCGCCCTATCCTCAGGGTTTTCGACCATTCTCGGGGCATACTTAGACAGTCTTGCGAATTCGGCCTCGTACTGATCGATGGTCATCTGATTCTGTCGAAGATTCTGAAATTCAATCATCTTCTGTTCTCGAGCCGCTCTGGAGAAATACTTGGCAGTAAACACTTCAGAGAAGACAGTCCAGTTGGGTTCTGTGCCTTCTGGAAAGATTCTTCCCTTGGTGGCCTTCCACCAATCATTCGCCGTACCCCGTAGCTGGTACACAGCCAGGACTACCTTTTCGGCCTCAGTACAACCCAATGCCTCAAAGGCCTTTTCCAATTCTTCAATCCAAGTAGGGGCAGTTCCAGGGTCCCCTGTACCATCGAACTTTGGTGGCTTCAGCTTCATAAAGTGTTCCATCAGCTGGCCCATCCCTCGATTTCCTTGTCCATGGGCGTTGCCACCATCATTACCATAACCATTGTTCCCGTTATTCCCGTTTGCTAGGTTGGCGGCAGCGACTGCAGCTTCAGCAGCCTGGGCAACGACAGCAGCTCTCTCCTGGGCTTGCCTGCCCATTAAGTTCCCAATCTCTTCCAAGATCCTCATAACTTCGTCATACCTAGGATCTTCTACCGCTTGCGGCCTAGAGCTAGACGCTCCTCCCGTACCTCTGGTCCGGTTACTCATCTCGCTAAGTTTCACAACACCTGAGCCACTATAATTCCATTCAGGAATTAGAGACCTAAGTCATCTACTTAAGTCGAACAAGGCTACGCTATACTCATAGCAGAAATCATAGTTAAAGCAACCATTAAGAGCATCATAACAATGGAATCACCATTGCACCACGCAATCAGTTGTCTCTGCAACTCAGCCAAATCAAATCAATTACCCAACCAAGCAAGCAGCAGTCAACACTCAGTGCCAAGTACGAAGCCTTATAGCCTTAAGCCTACCAAAGATGACGCCAGTCAATATGCCAATCACAAGCGCCATTTCACATGCCATGCATTCTATGCCCAACTCTAGCGAATTTCCTAAGGTCTTGCTACCCAATACTCCTTGAATCAATACACCTTATTACTCCAATCCTCAATCGGCTTGATCGAGCTGACTTTGCTCTGATACCAATTAAACGAGGATGTAACGCCCCGAGTCCCTCCTGGCGCACATCATCGCCTTACAACCAGTCCTTTCCCTGTATTATACCTAGGATCCTTGCAATACATGGTAGGCAATGAAACTTAAATGAACATGCAGCAGCGTCATGCAAAACTCCTAGACTATTAAACACAAGAGGGTTTGAGGGAAGTAAGACACTTAATCAAGCCATAGCATAGCATACGATTCGCTTTACAACATAAACATAAACTGGGGTACAACAATTAAGATTTGGGGAGATGGTTAGCCCAATCAAAAGAGACGACGGGCTAAGGGTCAGGTACTACTCAGAAGTGGAACTCCAAAAAGTCATGGATACCTAGACTATCTAAGGGTCGAGCTCGCGGTCATCATCGGGGTCCTCGCGATGCACTGGGCCATACTCCTCCAGGTCTTCCTCGTCTTCCTCTTCCTCTTCTTCCTCTTCAAACTCTGGCTCTGGATCTGCCTCATCCTCGGGTTCAGGCTGATCATGGTAGATGGCCTCTCCGTCAGGGTTGTACTCCTCCGCCAAAGGCTCGTCCTCGGAATCGTCTAGCTCCGCGTCATCCTCCTCAGGCTCGGACTCGTCCGTCTCCATGGGGTCTTCAGCATCCGGGGGCCCCACGATGTCGCCATCAACCTCGGGGTTCTGAGACGGTGCCGGCGGAAGATCTGGATCAGGTGCGGTCTCGGAGTCAGTGAGCTCCCCATCGGCAGGGTGTACGATCGAAGGATCCTGCTTGCCAATGACATCCCACGGCACGTCAAAAGTCCTCAGTGGCCCCACTGTGAGATCGCCGTCGCGGTAGAACCATGCTGCAAATCTATCTGCTCTCCAGTCTGCTAAGCCCACATCCATCCAGATGGTACCATACTTCCTAATGTAAGCTTTCCCCTCTCCCACCGGGTACTCCGTGGAATACTGCTCTATCCAGACGGGCACCCCAAAAATCGGCGGCGGCGGCATGCTTAGGGTTTGGGGTCTGAAAATGGGGGTCCCACGACGGAGTGAGATAAACCCAGTAAACTAACCCTAACCCTAGACTAGGCTCAGGGACTTCCAGACACTCCCAAAACACATGCAATGACCAAACATGCAAAGGTAGGCAAACGGCACTCAACAGCTCAAATAGAGTATAATAGGGCATCCAATTAACATTTTATAGATTGACTTGGCTTCGTACTTGGTAACGTGGCACTTATCAGTATGTAGCATAAGGATAGCTTATAATCATAATATGGTTGCACTTCGCATGGCAGAGCCCGCGTAATAACGCATCAGGCTTATAATATCGTGGAACCCGCGTTTAACGCCTCAGGTTATCCTTTGCCATGACATGACCCGCGTTTAACGCATCAGGTCTATCTCGCGTTTAACGCATCAGGATAATATACGCACATAGGCCCATAATTCAACCAATTATAGCATAAAACAATCACATGTGCATAACGTCCTTACAAGGACCACTTGGCCACTCTAAATCACAATCCCGTACCGTGGCACATCATTATATCACAATCGATGAAGGCCCTTAACATATAACATAATTACTCGCATTTCAATCACAATGCTTCATTTCAAGCATTAAGGCCATTTTAGGTACCAATCCTCGACAAGACAATTATGTTACGATCTCAATCAATTGGGGCCAATACGACATCCTACAATAAGTCTCATTTTCAATTAAACAAGTTGCTTTCTACCCCTATACCAATCGACCATCACAATCTCATAGGCCAATCACGCCATAACACCACAAAATGCTTCAATTCACCGCATAATGCCTAATGCACAATCATTGTCCCCATTCACCCATTAAATAACATCATATTGCTCATGATCAGAATGCTACAAGGCCGCTTGACCATTTTTCAATGACGCATTATGCAACTCTCCATAGGGCCGATCACACCTAGGCACCATTTAGAATTTCACTAGTTCCAACAAGCTAAATTCAAGCTCTAACACATCTAAGGGTATCATGGGGTATTAGGTCAGCATATAAGGGTATCTACCAACCTATTTAAACCATGATTTTCACATTCCAAACATTAATTTCCATCTAGCACAATCAGCCCTCTAAAACCCAATTTCGGGTTTCCTATGCACCAAGCCAAAACAGCCCCTTAAACACTTCAAAACCAACTCTCACTTGGTCCTTCCATCACCATGGTCCTAATATAAGGTTAGGAGAAGCTTACCAAGTCTTCCAAAGCTAAGCAAAGCCGGCGGCAACGGCGGAGTAGCGGCGTGAGTGGTCTGGTCCGGCGCGATCAGACCTGGTCCCTAGGAAAAATCCACCATTTACCAAGCTAACTTAATGAGAAACACTCCTAACACAAGCCACTAACCTCTTAACATGTCTACCTAAGTGTTGACACCTTAATTTTGACCATCTATTATTGTGATTTTCATCTTAAAAATAAAAAAAAATCATAAAATTATAAAATCAACTTTGGTAACCTTGGCCAAGCTAAGGAAACCATTTTGACAAAAAAAAAATAATTCTTATTATTATTATTTATTATTATTATTATTATTATTATTATTATTATTATTTTTTTTCTTCTCGAAAAATACAAAAAAAAGGAAGAAGGAATATTTGACCAACAATGTTGTCTTGTTTTTACTTTATTTTATTTTATTTTATTGTTATTATTATATTATTATTGTTGTGGTTGTCTTTGCCCTTTGTTCTTTTTCTTTTTCCTTTTTCCCTTCCTTTTTCTTTCTTTTTTCCGCACACACGCTCGAAGAGGTTTTTTTTTTGGTCTCTCTCTCTCTCTCTCCCGCGTCCAGAAGATCTGCTTTTTTTTCCTGTTCAGTGCGCGAAGATTCCCTCCACCGAACGCTCCTCCTCCTTCGGCGATCATCCATGCGACGGCCATCAACGACAACCACCATCACCGGACCTCCTCCGTTCATCTACCACCTCGTCACCACCGTTTCGGCCGTCGCGCGCCGCCAGAGGACCTAGAATCAGCCCGGAGACGCTCTCTGCTTTGTTATGGCGCCGGGAGTGGCTTGGGCTCCGACGGCCTTCGAGGACGCTTTCGATCACCACCATCCGCCACACCATTGTCCCCCATCTCCTTCACGACCCTCTCGAAACCTCTCCTCGGTCAGTACCCCAAGAACCACCGCGGAAGCCCGGAGAGCTTGAGATCCGGTTTGGTACCCTGTTTTGGGGCCGGATCTATTTCGAAGATCCTCCGCCGCCTCCACCGCGGTACCACCGCTCACCGACCAACTCCAACCTCCCTTTAGATCCTCCGTCACTCCACAGCGCCTCGGCACCGCCATCGCCGCCCAGAGTCGCCGGAAACAGCCCAAGAGCCGGAATCAGTCACTTCCCCTGTTTTGGTCGCCGAAGCTGCTCCGCTCTGGTTTTGGCCCTTGCAACAGCTCTCGACCACTAACACCGCCTCAGCCGCCACCATACCGTCCCTGAGGTTTCCTCCAACGTTGCTCTGCCGCCTCCAGCCGTCTTGAAGTCGCCAGAAGGCCTCGAACAGTCGAAAACTCGAAACTGCCCTGCTCGGTGCCCTGTTTTGGCCCGGTTTTGTTTGGGGCTGAGCTCCGCCACTTCGCCGCCTTACTCCGGCCACCGTGAGTCACCACAGACCTCCTTGGACCTCTACCAGAGCCATCCACGGCTCTCGGATCAAGAACAGCCACAAGAACAGCTGCCTCAGCCCCGACGTGTTCTGCTTTCGCCTGCCCTGTTTGATGAGTGCCCTGCTTTGGGCCTGATCCGTGGGCCGATTTTGTGGGTCGTGGCCCGTTTTGGCCTGGGCCGTGTCCTGTGAATTGGGCCGAACGACTGGGCCATTGTGCCGAGTCCATGGGCCAAGTTGGCGGAGAATTTTGGCCTATGGGCCGAGAGACTGGGCCAATTGTCCAAGGTTTTGGCCCGTGATCCGTCGGAGTTTGAGGTTCGCACCGGAGGATTTTTCGAAGATTGCCGCCAATCCCGACTCGCGTATTTGACTGTAACGGGCATGGAGATGGTTGCATGCTGGGGCTGGGCGATTGAAGACCGGTGTCCAATCAGGTATATTTTGTATACCCGATTAGTATATTAGAATTATTTTCCTAAAATATTGTCATTATAGATTTGATTTGCACGTATTTATTTCAATCTAGTAGTTAGCTTGTTTGTTTGGTTAAGTGTGGTATGTTGGTAAAGAAAATATTTTCAGAAGATATTAATAATGATAATAATAAATTCTAAAAAAAAATGGAAAATCAAAGGAAAAATAAAAAAATTGAGAACAAATTCTAGAAAAATCCCAAAAATAGAAAATGGCCACAATCAACTGGCCATGGAGTGTTTTGGGTAATTCGGTATCCAAGTCTCTTAAAAATTGACGATCTTGCCCTTCGGACCAATCGTCTCCAGTCTTCCCGTTTTACCTCAGTTTGAAATCACACCTTCTCTAAGCCCTTATGGCTATACTAGGAAGCCGTTGATTTGAATTGGTGTGCATTGATGTGATTTATTTATGTATTTGATTGCGCTTTCATTTAAATTGATTGTGATTTATAGGAATAGTCTTCCAATTTGCATGAAACCCCGAATCAAGCCTACCTCACCTAAAATTGCGCTTGCATGAACTCTTAGCTAGGAAAATCACTCACGTTAGGTACCGAAAGGGCGTTGGTATTGACACCAGCGTAACCAAGTCCCCGAATCTAAAATCTCTGGTTCCGCAGAACTGATCGATCTCTCCCAATCGATCAGTAAGGTTTCCGGTCTACCCTCCAAGAAAGACCGGTGGCGACTCCAAATGCATGCACAATTTGCACATGCCACCACGACCATACTGAAGGTCGAAAGCGATCGACTCTTATCGTCGAAGAATACTCCCGCCGCGATTTGGTATGGGCCTGGGAGGGCCCGCGCCGATCCAAGACCCGCGATCGGTAATCCATTAGCCGCGTCCGCTTCCGGACGGGTCGCGACAGCTGGCGACTCCGCTGGGGACCTTGTTCTAGAGCCTATGGTTCTAGACCTCAAGTGGACTTAGGCCGTAATTAAAATGCTGAGTGATTTTTTCTAACCCTGCAGGCGCTCTTGAAGGTGAGGTAAGTCCGTTTACGATAGGTGTTATATGTTTTGCAGATTGGAGAAATAAGGGGTGTAGTCCGTGATTAACATTGTCTTACGCAGGTTGGCGTAGGAATGTATGTTGTGTGGATGATTTGAAGCGCTGATTGATAAACTGTTGTGCATGACTTGCATCGTGATGATCACGACACATGGACACACACAACCGCGCATAAAACCCCGGGCGCCGCCTTTAGGAACACAATAGAAGGAATTGAAAATGGAATCTCCGTGAGGAAAAACACGGGGTAATCCACTTTTCAATTCCGCTCACTTCGAACTATGGATCGAGTCCCAATGCAACGATAGCTGTGCAATGGAATCGGCTCTTTCCAGAACTCGAGGTGGGAACCTTAACCTTAGGTGCCAAACCATCTGATTTTTAGAAGTTTACCATCACTTGTTTCATGCGCATGTCTTTGGGCGGTTGGTACACCTAAAACCGCACATAAGTCGACGAGTTTGGTTGGTAAGACTCTCTATACCTCGAATCTATTACAGTTCATATAAATATAGGCATTTCATTCATTGCATTCTGGTGATTAGATTAAATGCCATTTCAAGGATAGATGTGTGTGTTTTTCCCAAACGTCCTTGATAGAAGACGAAGAGGATGATATCCCATGACAAGCACCGAGTGTGCGATAAGGAGCATACTATAGACATTATTGAGGTATCATCCAATGAAGATGACGAGTTGGGGCAAGTGATCCTGAAGACACAGATCGAAACTGGGGCATCCCTAAACGTTAGGATCACATTCCTTTGTTTCATTTTCCATTACTAGTCCTCTTGTATAGGGTTTATTTTTACCGAGGTTTTCTCTATCTCACCCCTTAGAGTGATTGTATTAGGGATCTATTGGTGTATACATTCAGATGGAACTTGATTGTATTTCTTTTGACGGGTCATGGGAATGTGATAGTGGCATTTTCTCTAATCATCCGAATACTCCCAAGTCAAGTTTATAATTCCTTTAGAGGAAATTAAAATTGGAAATCTTACACGACCTTTTTGGTCGTATAGGGTAATCCAACCCCAATTTCGCTAGAAGGAATTATACACTTGAATTGGTTCATGCATGATTGTGCGCCGCTGGTAATCCACGATAATTGACCGAGAATATCGGCGTTGTTTTGAATTTAATGACGAGATAGATGTCCAAATTACTCTCGTTCTTAACAAAACGGCCTTGATTTGGATGTCGTATCTTCAATTAAATTTAAAACACGTTATTATGCCTCGTACTTTTGAGTAATTCATTCCTCTCGAAATTGATCAAAAGCAATTATTGTGAATTACATTCCTTTCAATAGTATGCTTTCTTTCGAGGAATATTGATAAAAACTTTTCGTGCAAGATTAAAACCCTTGTAAAAGTTCTTGTCCTTATTAATCATGGGTAAGCATAAGATTGAAAGGGGTTTTTGCTTTCTTTTTCAAATTATTCCTTCTGATTCTGTCTTTTCATTTGCAGGTAAAAAACAGGTAACAGAGAGAAAATCTTTTCCTGGATAAGTCTGAGGCTATTCTTTCATCTGATCATGAGCGAGTCATAAAATCAGGACATATTTGCTCGACTTATTGATATTATGGTTCGGCTCACCTAAGTTGAAGATGTTCGAACGCTCGAAGAAAGGAACCATGCAGAAGTTAAAACACACACGAGAACTTTCATTTATTTTGCTCAGCGGAGGGTTTTCAGAAGCAGGTCATACAATTCGGGGTGGAAAAGTAAAGCCAAAGTGAGCCCTAATTAACGACACAAAGGAGCCCAACTGACCCTCCATGTTGTTAATGCTCTGCCCGTACTCACGACTTCGCATGTCCTGGTCCGCGAGCTTGAGGAAAAGGTTTCTGCATTCTCCCTTAACCTCAGTGACCTTGACCTCGTGTTCTTCGGTGATTATTTCCAAGTCCCGAACTAATCCATTCCCGTGAGCTATGTCTGCGGTTATTTTGTCGAGTCGTTCTTCCTGCCAGTCGCTTTGCAGCCTCAATAGGACATTGTGGCGGTCGTGCTCGCCAGCGGTCAGGGATAGGGCCAATTGATCCACCAGTTTTCTCCTCTCGCGAAGCAACGTCGCGACCCTCTCATTGGCAAACTCGACGGCCTTTTTGTGACTATCGGCCAGATAGTTGGTCAGCACCAAATGATCAGACCGATCCTTGTAACGAGCCCGCAAGACGCGAGCCACGAGAACCTCCCGATCAGCAACACGGTAGGCCTCTAAGGAGTGTGCAAAGAGGGTCGGGAAAATTCTATATTCCCTCCCCAACGTAGTACCTTCGAGGGAAGTGGTATCTAAGTCCTCGAGCAGGACACGGATTTCATCCGCGGTTGCAGAATGATCGTTTATGTGCGCGTAACCGCGACCCAATAGGTTATAAAGCTTTTCCCACTGGGCCAAGACATCAGTTGAAAAAGTGCGTACAGGAGAGGAGGCCATTTGCGTTGGGTTGGCTTGAGAATAAGACGAGTTTAACAGAGAGATTAGAAGGAAGAAGCTGATTATGCGAGAACGTTAACCTTCCATACATTAATTCCTCATTTTATAGCAACTCGAGGATGATGAAGGGTCTCAGTAATAATGCTGGTGGAGCCCAGTTAGGGGGTAAAGCAGGAGGTCCCCTCACGAGAACCATTGGATTCGTTTCGGTCCGCGATTTCCGGCTCATCAATTAAAAGATGTAAAAGATTTGTCGGGATCACCATTATTAGAGTTAGGTGGGAGGAAAGCGCAACTATCGAAGAGAGCCCTAACAAGGTTTGGCAGTCCCATCACGTTGAAAAGCTAAGCGAGAAATTCAAGGTCTTGAGGGGGAACGTTTGCCTAATGATGCTTGAAGAGCGTCTCCTGAACATGCAAAGTCACTCGAAGAAAACTTTATAGGGAGTGAGCATACAGGAGAGAGTGGAGAACTCTGAGTGGGCAAGAACCAATCAAACATTTCTCAATCCAACATATTTAAGAGGTTACTGTCAGCTGCTAGAGGCGACTGACTCAAAAATCTCAGAAATTGAACCACTGAGGGATCTCGAAGATTCCAAGATCAAGTCTAACGCCAAAACCATGGAGCCCAACACTTCTGGCAACGGAAATCAAGATCACGGCGACGACGACAACGACATCCACAATGCTCAACTCGGGAAAAGAAGACGTCCTCACCAATACTCTCAGGAGGAAACCCAAATGCTGGAAACCCTTTTCAGTAAAAGCCATTACATGAAAAAGAAGTGGAGAATTGAATTGAGCCGGGAGTTGGGGATTAATCAGTCGAGGATCTAGTTTTGGTTTCAAAATAGGAGATCCAAATCGAGGGCTCAACGCAAACGTCAGGTGGTCGAGATTTTAAAGGAAGAAAACCAAAAGCTGCGAACAGAAAACATGAGGTATGAAAAAGCTCTCAATATTACCGTTTGCCCTCATTGCGATAACCTCGTCGCCCTCGGTAAGATATTCCCCGATAAGCCTCACGCGATGATTGAAGACGTTCATTTACCACCCTACTCCCTCGGGGCATCTCCTGCTCAACCAGATTTTGCCGGAGTCACGCATGAGCAGGATGATCCTACGAAGATGATACAAATGCCTCCTGGGGGATGGGATTTGTATCGCTTTGATTGGAGTTACAGTTTCAAGGAGCTGGATGTTACCGCCGACCAGCTCAAAGCATATCAGCCTCATGCACAACAATTTTCGATAGGGTCGGGTCCTGCTGGAGATGAGTTAATCAGTCGTCAAGCCATCGATGCAATTTTGGGCCACGATAAGAGGAGGTTCGCTTGGCCCCCTGAACTGCATTCCAGATTCCTAGACGTGGTTCACCAAATTGGGATCGACTCAGCAACTCCGACGCGCATATTTAAAGCCATGAATGTACCGGGGCTTAGTAAGGAGCTGGTCAGGAATCACCTTGCTGCCTATAGAAAGCTATTAAAACAACGTCAAGCGGAGCTAAACCGGGAGGAATCCGTCTCGAGCTCAAAAGCTAGGGGCGACCGCCATTGTAATGCTCAGGCATCAAGAGATACCCGGCCAAATCTAAGCATCAATCAAGCTAGCAACCCGACCACCGGCAAACTGAAAGCTGTTCAGAATGTCCTCCCAGGCCATTTCAACACTTCTCAAGAGCGCGTGTCACAAGTACAGCGAGTGCGCACTCCTCCATTCGAGCAACAGTCGGCTGGTGCTCTGCCTGCCGCTGGTCAACCCACGACAGACGATTTCTTCGATGAGGGGCTCGATGCCCTGTTCAATCAGTGGGAAGCTGGCATGCTTGGACAGCCATGATCTAGCACCTGGCTCGGGGCACGATGGGTCGGTCACTACGAACACCCATAGGAAGAAGAACATGTTCACGAGTAGATCACTCATTTTATCCGTTGTAAAGTTCCTACGGGAACATTTTTCTTTAATGACTATAGTTAATTCTATATTAAAACCAACGCTATCGACGAACATCGTCATGCTCAGTTGTGATGATCCCTTGTTAGATTAAGTCTGAAACCAGAGACGGTCTTTAAAATTTTGAGTGGCCACGAACTCATTCCTCACCAAGCGCCCGGGATGCTGAAATGAAGAGTAACAGCATGCACGGGGAAAATGCCACTTTCGTTTGAACGATGAAAAGGGGTTGAGAGAAGATCATAGCGTTAATTCCCATGGAGCTAAATGAATTAAACGGAGTCATTAATTGCGGGTCCACCGCTGCTCCCCACGTTCTCGGGCCTAGCAAATCATAAAAGGCGCCGAAAGATTGTAGACCCACCACTTTGAAGACTGAACTAGGGGACGAGCGCAATACTCGATGAAACCGAATCAATGCAAGAGAGTTTGTGATCCTATCACGAGGAAAAAGAAAGGGGAATACAGACGATGAGTAATTGCAGAATCTCGGGAGGAGCGCTTGCTTGCTGGTCTTCATATGCAGCCTGAAGGATGGTTCCAGGACACGCACAATCACTTGAGAAAATTTCTAGAGTGAGCAAACACGTAAGAGCGAATTGAGAAAGCTGAGTGAACTAGATCAGCCCGAGATACCCCGATCCATCATGTTTAAAAGTTATTCCCATCTGCTAGAAACGCCCGACCTGGACATTTCTGAGCACGAACTGCTGGGAGACTTTGAAGATCCTGGAGCTGAATCCTGCCCGAAGGCCATAGAGACTGACTCCTCCAGCGATGAAATTCTAGGTTTCAGCTACGAAGAAGGAGTATACAATGATGACCGGAGCCGGAAAAGGAAGCAACTACAACGCCACACTCCAGGCCAAATCCGAGAGCTCGAAGCTTTCTTCAATGAATGCCCCACTCCAAGCAAACGACAGAAAATGGAGTTGAGCCGAAAAATAGGATTGGAGCTTTCGAAGGTCAAGTTTTGGTTCGCCAACAAACGAACCCGGGTGAAACAGCAATACGCAGACCATGAGTTACTGGTCCTGAAGGAGGAAAATGAGAAGCTTCAAGCTGAAAGCGCGAGATATAAGGAAGCTCTGACCAAGGCCACCTGCCTTAATTGTGGTAATCCTGTTGTCCTCGGCGAGGTGTTCCTCGATGAACCATCCCTGTTGACGAATAACGCTCAGCTGTTACCGTATTCTCCACAGCATTTTCCGACACAGCCAGATACCGCCGGAGATCTGCATGAGCAAGTCAACACCATAGGATCAACACCAACATCCTCTGAGAAATGGGATATGAATCATCACAGGGGGAATTCTCTCAATGACGAACTCGCTGTCGCAGCCAGCCAATCCAAAGTCGGTGAGTCCCTCCCTGGACAACTTTTGAAACGACTAGATCCCGTAGAGAATAGCTACCGAAGTATTAACGATATTTTGGGTGATAAGAGAACAAGGTTTTACTGGACCTATGAGCTTCACACCAAATTTGTTGATGCAATTCGAGAACTGGGAGTTGATTCGGCCAGCCCACTGCGCATACTCGAGATTATGAATGTGCCGGGGCTCTCTAGAATTAATGTTGAGTCTCACCTCAAGTACTATAGGAGATTGCTAAGGGATGGAAGGATAGCGTTAAACCATCATAAAGCCAGTTGGAGCTCAAGTGCTGGGCAGAGTTACAACCATGATGATTGGAGAGCCAAGAGCACCCAACCGTGTTTCAGCAATGACGGGACTAGCAGTCGTGTCAGCGACTCCTCTAACCCAAATCAGAATGCTCCGCCGAGCTATCTCAATACTCCTCAGGAGTATATGCCACAGTTCCAGCACATAGAAATTCCTCAGTTTGAGCGCGAATCAGTCATTAATGCTGTCCCTGAAGAGGATCTGGCATTGGTAGAGAGTGCACATATGAACCTGCCGGTCATCGGAGGAAGTTCCAATTCGAGGGGTCAAATTGCTCACGGCGAGAGCAAAGAGAGGAATCCCTCGCCTGCAGTCGACGACACCCAATCTGGGCACCAAGGGCTAGAAAGAACAGGTGATTTCCTTGATGAGGAGCTGGACACTTGGATCAATACTCTTCGGGAATGTATGTCTCAACCCCAACAGGGCAATGATGAAGGTTCCAGCTCAAAGACTCCAATCCCTCACAACGAAGGCAATGAAAGAAATCTGCCCCCAACAATCGTTGATACCCAACTTGAACATCAATGGCTCGAAGACCCGAGCAATTTCCTTGGCGATGAGTTCAATCTTTGGCTCGATCAATTTGGAGCCGGAGGACCATCGCAGTGGTGACGCGAGGCCGGTGATCAAACGTCTGATGCAAGGCATGGCTACTCGATGAAAAATGCTTCGAGAAAAGGGGTTGAATACTCCTATTGCATATGTTGTTGATCGCACTGTAAGGTTCCCACGGGAACATCTTTCATTAATATCTAGAACTAATTGCGCGTGAGTGTCAACATCACCCTTTGAGCATCTTCAAGCCGAAGGCCGTGGATTAATCACTTAATCCGTGGAGCAAGTTCCATGAACCATAATTATCACCCGCTGAGCATAATGGGATCTACCCCTTCAACACGAAATACGTTTGGCCACGAAGCCACCTATTTGGTAAAACGATGTATCGTTCCTAAACGATCTTCAATCGAATACCGAAGTAATGTATTCTTTCTTTTCCTTCTCAGAGGATAAACATGGACAAATCACTCAATGAGTCATGCGTTCAAATAGCAGAACAGACGCTGCCCAGCTAGGGGCAGATGAACCATTGATGTTACGAACACTCCAAGAATGGACAGGCGGATTTGATTGATGTTGTTCATATCAATACGCAACATCAGAATGGGATGAAAATCAAGAGTAAAGTTGTATCGTCCCAACTTGTCTTGAATTTGGGAATATGAATTGACACTTATTGTTTATCCTTGACAGGGGAGTCGCCTTGCAGACGAACAAGTTTTTACATCCCATGTACTACTCGTTAGAGTACATGACCAAGGGTAGGATGTATCGTTTCGATTTTTGAAAAATTCGTGAACCTACAATGAAATGCTTCTTTTACATTTGCAGGGATCCGCAGCTGCGACGGACAGGTAAGTATCCCTTTTCCCAGTTAGCTGGAGATAAAAAATGTCAGAATCCTTTCAGCCGGCATAAAGATTTTCCAATGCATCGATATTCATGATTTAAATCGGGAGGTTGCCCAAAGCATGAATAAAACATGCACGATACATCACAAAATCCCCTCGATGGATAAATTTTGGGAAAGAAAGAAATGAATTTTTCCAAGTATGATTATTTGTCACATCATTCAAAAGAAAGTTTACTCAAAAGAGAGGCGAGCCCAGTCCAAACACATCCTACATACACTTGAGAGACGAGGGAAGTGAATCGGATAGCAAAATCTGTATCTACGGAGGTAGGGACCATTCGCAGCGATTACATGGATTGGGACGACGGAGGCGTTCGTTTCATATTCCCAAATACTACAGGTGACCATTGATAACTCCTTTGAACGGAGGTTTTCATTATCAGCCCTGTCGAGAACCACCCCACATCGGGGCAGAATAGAAGTAAGTCCAACAGTATCAGGAGAAATGGTTAGAAATTTTGTTGCCCGGACTAACATTAATTTTCGTGTGTTGTTTATATGGTAATCCAAGTGCCATAGGATGACGAGAAGCATTCATTTCTCTATCCCACATACGTTTATCCTTTGCACAGCCAAGTCGAGCCTGCAAATTCGTTTCATGAACCCGTTGGTGATCATTGCCCATTTCAAGATGGATGCAACATCACTTTAGAAACGGAAGAGCTTAAGACTAAGGGATTACAAAGAAATTCCTGGATTTATGGTAAAAGCATGTTTAGACTTTCGATCATATGTCTAAAGTGATCTCCTGAAGATGAGAAAAATGGGATTTCAAAAAAAAAAAAAAAGATGACAATGAGAAAAAAATCCCGGCATCAACAAAAAGCAAAGTGCCTGGTAAAAGCAAGGCTGATGCCCGTGCAAGCTGTTTGATTGACCCACAATAAAGTCTAGATGGGAAAAGAGGAAATCCCCGAAGGAGCCAAATTCCAAAAAGGCTGCTCGCCAAATGGTGTCAAACGCGGAATAAAGGCGCAAAAGAGAAAGGACAGGTAGCAAATCTGCAATGATCACCAATGTCAAACTCTCCAAGAATTTTGGGCCAAAAACAAGCCTTTTTCTGTCCCCAATCCTACCAATGTTACGACCCCGAAAGAGTCTTCTCTGACTAAGACACTTGGGTTGACATATAGCTTAGCTCGAAGAAGTACGAGCAAGACCATTTCTCTCTCATTTTGCAGGGTTCTTGACTTGTAAACCCGGAGCAGATGGTGAAGACTTTTATTCAATGGCCTCGACTCCAAAGCGGGTCCCCTTTGAAAGCCAATATCTAAGCCTGACATTACGGTCCGTGGAAGACCTCCCGATCGATCAGAATGTATGCGCTGCGAATGATCCTAAAACCTAGGCACAGGTTAGTAGGAAGTTGAACGCATTCCTTACAAAAGACCATTATCACAGAGCGGTGAGGAGCCCTCTTGGATGAGAAATTCTCCAATAGATGTTTTGAACGAACTCTTTTTGGAAATTTCAAATTGTTTGATCCAGATTTTCCGTGCAAGGGATTTGTGATCACATTTGCATGTTGCGAGAATGCTTTGGATAACCTCCAGCATCAAAACACACATTTCATGATTAAGACTTAAATCATACGGTTTTGTCAGATGGACAACCGTCTTCTTCCCTAAGATTACTAATGTTTTCTTGGCGAAGAAAAATTTTTCAGGCTCGAACTTCTGCAGGATCCGTTGGAAACACCAATCTCCCGGAATGTCGCCTCAACAGACTCAAGTGAAGCTTTGTCAAGATAAAATCTTTCACTGCTTCAGAACTGAATTCCCGACAAATTTTGGGATCTTTCAAAAGAAGGGATGAGGATAGAGCCCTTTTTTCAAAATCAGACAGTCTCATCGGACGTGGAGAACCCTCGTCATGAGATCCCTTTTCAAAATTTAGGCAGTCTCATCGGACGTGGAGAACCCTCGTCATGAGACCCATTTTCAAAAATCAAGCAGTCCTAACTTGACGTGGAGAACCCTCGTCCTAGGATCACTTTTCAAAAATATCAAACAGTCTCATCGGACGTGGAGAACCCTCGTCATGAGACCCCTTTTCAAAACAAAACAATGGTAGAAACCGCCTGAAGGGTCAAACAAAGGTAGAAACCGCCGGAAGGGTCAAAACAAAGGTAGAAACCGCCTAAATGGTCAAATATGGTAGAAACCGCCATAAGGGTCAACTCATTGGTAAATACCACCGTAAGGATCAACACAAAGGTCCGATCCACCATACGGATCAAAATCCTTGGCAAATCCCAAAGTGTGGGGTGCGCCTTCCTTAGGTTCCTACCAGTTAGGAATCCCATAATGGTATGATCTACCATACAGGTCAGAGCTAAATCTCCCTAGGATATCCTGAATGACGAGTACTAGGTATCTTCTTGAAAGTCGTCGCAACGGGCAGCGTCCGACAGGTGAGCTTCAGGTAAATCTCACTCCGGCCCGTGTTCAAATTGTTTGAGCAAACCAGGGATTAATTTGAGTTTTTATCATGAGCCTTAAGGATTCAATGTCATAGCATCTCTTCTCTCATTTTCCCAGTCGAGTCGGTCAGGAATCAGGTGCCATCTTATCTTTGAGAGAAATCTCTGACGAGATTCCTCTCAAAGAGGGGCAGCTGTTGACACCTAAATTTTGACCATCTATTATTGTGATTTTCATCTTAAAAATAAAAAAAATCATAAAATTATAAAATCAACTTTGGTAACCTTGGCCAAGCTAAGGAAACCATTTTGACAAAAAAAAATAATTCTTATTATTATTATTATTATTTATTTTTTTTTTCTTCTCGAAAAATACAAAAAAAAGGAAGAAGGAATATTTGACCAACAATGTTGTCTTGTTTTTACTTTATTTTATTTTATTTTATTGTTATTATTATATTATTATTGTTGTGGTTGTCTTTTCCCTTTGTTCTTTTTCTTTTTCCTTTTTCCCTTCCTTTTTCTTTCTTTTTTCCGCACACACGCTCGAAGAGGTTTTTTTTTTTGTCTCTCTCTCTCTCTCTCCCGCGTCCAGAAGATCTGCTTTTTTTTCCTGTTCAGTGCGCGAAGATTCCCTCCACCGAACGCTCCTCCTCCTTCGGCGATCATCCATGCGACGGCCATCAACGACAACCACCATCACCGGACCTCCTCCGTTCATCTACCACCTCGTCACCACCGTTTCGGCCGTCGCGCGCCGCCAGAGGACCTAGAATCAGCCCGGAGACGCTCTCTGCTTTGTTATGGCGCCGGGAGTGGCTTGGGCTCCGACGGCCTTCGAGGACGCTTTCGATCACCACCAGCCGCCACACCATTGTCCCCCATCTCCTTCACGACCCTCTCGAAACCTCTCCTCGGTCAGTACCCCAAGAACCACCGCGGAAGCCCGGAGAGCTTGAGATCCGGTTTGGTACCCTGTTTTGGGGCCGGATCTGTTTCGAAGATCCTCCGCCGCCTCCACCGCGGTACCACCGCTCACCGACCAACTCCAACCTCCCTTTAGATCCTCCGTCACTCCACAGCGCCTCGGCACCGTCATCGCCGCCCAGAGTCGCCGGAAACAGCCCAAGAGCCGGAATCAGTCACTTCCCCTGTTTTGGTCGCCGAAGCTGCTCCGCTCTGGTTTTGGCCCTTGCAACAGCTCTCGACCACTAACACCGCCTCAGCCGCCACCATACCGTCCCTGAGGTTTCCTCCAACGTTGCTCTGCCGCCTCCAGCCGTCTTGAAGTCGCCAGAAGGCCTCGAACAGTCGGAAACTCGAAACTGCCCTGCTCGGTGCCCTGTTTTGGCCCGGTTTTGTTTGGGGCTGAGCTCCGCCACTTCGCCGCCTTACTCCGGCCACCGTGAGTCACCACAGACCTCCTTGGACCTCTACCAGAGCCATCCACGGCTCTCGGATCAAGAACAGCCACAAGAACAGCTGCCTCAGCCCCGACGTGTTCTGCTTTCGCCTGCCCTGTTTGATGAGTGCCCTGCTTTGGGCCTGATCCGTGGGCCGATTTTGTGGGTCGTGGCCCGTTTTGGCCTGGGCCGTGTCCTGCGAATTGGGCCGAACGACTGGGCCATTGTGCCGAGTCCATGGGCCAAGTTGGCGGAGAATTTTGGCCTATGGGCCGAGAGACTGGGCCAATTGTCCAAGGTTTTGGCCCGTGATCCGTCGGAGTTTGAGGTTCGCACCGGAGGATTTTTCGAAGATTGCCGCCAATCCCGACTCGCGTATTTGACTGTAACGGGCATGGAGATGGTTGCATGCTGGGGCTGGGCGATTGAAGACCGGTGTCCAATCAGGTATATTTTGTATACCCGATTAGTATATTAGAATTATTTTCCTAAAATATTGTCATTATAGATTTGATTTGCACGTATTTATTTCAATCTAGTAGTTAGCTTGTTTGTTTGGTTAAGTGTGGTATGTTGGTAAAGAAAATATTTTCAGAAGATATTAATAATAATAATAATAAATTCTAAAAAAAAATGGAAAATCAAAGGAAAAATAAAAAAATTGAGAACAAATTCTAGAAAAATCCCAAAAATAGAAAATGGCCACAATCAACTGGCCATGGAGTGTTTTGGGTAATTCGGTATCCAAGTCTCTTAAAAATTGACGATCTTGCCCTTCGGACCAATCGTCTCCAGTCTTCTCGTTTTACCTCAGTTTGAAATCACACATTCTCTAAGCCCTTATGGCTATACTAGGAAGCCGTTGATTTGAATTGGTGTGCATTGATGTGATTTATTTATGTATTTGATTGCGCTTTCATTTAAATTGATTGTGATTTATAGGAATAGTCTTCCAATTTGCATGAAACCCCGAATCAAGCCTACCTCACCTAAAATTGCGCTTGCATGAACTCTTAGCTAGGAAAATCACTCACGTTAGGTACCGAAAGGGCGTTGGTATTGACACCAGCGTAACCAAGTCCCCGAATCTAAAATCTCTGGTTCCGCAGAACTGATCGATCTCTCCCAATCGATCAGTAAGGTTTCCGGTCTACCCTCCAAGAAAGACCGGTGGCGACTCCAAATGCATGCACAATTTGCACATGCCACCACGACCATACTGAAGGTCGAAAGCGATCGACTCTTATCGTCGAAGAATACTCCCGCCGCGATTTGGTATGGGCCTGGGAGGGCCCGCGCCGATCCAAGACCCGCGATCGGTAATCCATTAGCCGCGTCCGCTTCCGGACGGGTCGCGACACTAAGTACCAAAGGCCACTTACCTCAAGAAAATCAAAGTTTTCCCCAAGAACTCCATCGGTTCTTCCTCGGTCCGAATCTGGTCGGCGACGGCTCGGGCGGTCCCGGGCTGAACGGCGGCTCCCAAGGCGGTCTAAGGGGGAGAGGTGGTGGTGTTGGCGAGGCCTCGAGGTGGCGGAGTGGCGGCCGGTGGTCGTTCCTCCGTGAGGGGAACCGAGAGCGAGAGAGAGAGTGTGGCGACGGGAGGGAGGAAGAGAGAGCGAAAATGGGAGAGAGAGGGATCTGATAGGGTGATGGCCAAATGAAGAGGAGAGGGAGAGTTAAGAGGGAGAGTGTTTTTGGAGGGAAAAGAGTGAGTGGAGTGGTTCATGGGGTAAAGGACATGAATAGGAACCTTGAATGACAAGGTTTAGTGGGGTAGGTTTGGGGATTTTGTCAAATCAATTGTGTCTCTCCAAAATCAATAATTCAACCTTCAAAATGACCATAATACCCCTCTAATTTCGGCTGGTGGCTTGGGGAGGCAAATGACCACTTTGCCCTTGCTTGGTTTAAGAGAAAAGTGCACTAAACTAGGGGTAAAAGGGTCCTATTTCACTTGGCGGTCCGAATTCGCTTTTCTAACCTATACGGGACTATTTCTAACCTTAATAGCTCTCCGATGAGGCGACGTCCAAATTTACTCCAATGCGATCTCCGAATGTCCGGCCTCCAATCTCGAAGTCCAATCTATGGCTAAATTCAGTCAATTGTCATTCCAGTGCGTCTCTGACTAACGGGCGGCTCTTAGGAGTTACGCGTATCGACCTGCGACTTATGTCACGTTTAAGAGTTACTCGAGTCACGGCGGCTTTGGTTGTCATGTAATCGCGAGGGTAATTCGCTAGTCCCGAAGGTTACGACCGTTAGGAATCGATTTAGGTAAATTCGCAAATCATGTCATGGTCATACGGAATCACCCGTGAACCAATCGCACGACACTAGCAAATCATTCTAAAACCATTCTTAGATCGACCTTGAGCGATTCAGAATATTCCCTCGACGATCCTTATGGTCAAAGTACCGACTCGTGGTTAAGTTCTTTGGTCCACGTACTTTAAATCCTATACAACCATTCCCCATTGGTTAGTCGACTCGAGAGTGATCAGTTCTGAGCGAGATTAACTGGGATACATCGATAGACATTAATTCACTGATAAGTTTCGAGATAAGGTCAGAATTCAGGATGTCACAGATTGCTTAGTAGAACGCCAAGAAATGGCAGTGCCGTTATAACAAAACAAATAACCGGTTTTAGAGCGAGCCTTATGTGGATCAGATTTATATCCAGCATCAGCATATCCAACTAAACCAAATGTAGTGGAATCCTTGGAATAATATAATCCCAAATCTATGGTTCCTCGGAGATAACGAAAAATATGTTTAACTCCATTTCAGTGTCTCCGAGTTGGCTCAGAACTAAAACGTGCCAATAAATTTACCGCGAAAGCGATATCTGGTCTCGTACATTGTGCCAAGTACATTAATGCCCCAATTGCATTGAGATATGGTACTTCAGGACCAAGTATCTCTTCATCAGATTCTCTAGGACGAAATGGATCCTTTTGGGGATCTAGAGACCTTACAACCATAGGAGTGCTCAATGGGTGAGACTTGTCTATGTTGAAGCGTTTAAGTAATCTTTCAATGTATGCTAATTGATGGACAATTATTCCATTTGCTTTATGCTCAAGCTTTAGACCAAGACAAAGTTTGGTTTTACCCAAGTCTTTAACTTCAAACTTCATTTTCAAATACTCAGCAGTTTTAGTTAACTCTTCTGGAGTTCCAATTAAATTCATATCGTCGACATAAACTGCTACAATAGCAAATTCGGTTTCTGATTTCTTAATAAACACGCATGGGCAGATAGGATCATTCTTGTACCCTTCCTTAATTAGGTACTCACTTAGGCGTTGGTACCACATGCGACCGGATTGCTTTAACCCATACAAAGATCATTGCAACTTTATTGAGAATAAGTTGCGGGGAGTGCATGCTTCAGGCATTTTAAATCCTTCAGGAATTTTCATATAAATATCAGAGTCTAATGAGCCATATAGATAAGCCGTCACAATGTCCATAAGACGCATTTCCAATCTTTCAAAGACTGCAAGGCTAATTAGAAATCGAAATGTAATCATATCCATCACAGGTGAATATGTCTCATCATAATCAATCCCAAGTCGTTGGGAGAATCCTTGAGCAACGAGTCGGGCTTTATATTCACAACCTCGTTTTTCTCATTTCGTTTTCGGACAAATACCCATTTATATCCAACAGGCTTTACATTGTCGGGGATTCGAGTTACAGGTCTAAAAACCTCTCGTTTAGCTAGAGAAGATAATTCGGCCTTAATTGCTTCTTCCCATTTAAGCCAGTCATGCCTTTGACGGCATTCAATAATAGATTGTGGCTCACAATCATCATCCATAATTTTATGAGCAACTGAGAATGCAAAAACATCATCCATGATGATTTCATTCCGATCCCAAATCTCATTACAATATGTAATGGAATTCTCAGTATTCCCAGGGTTGGTGATCATTTCATGGGTTTGTGCCTCTTCAGGGGCAATAAGCGCTTTGGGAGCAAGCACAATACCGGGCTCTTCTGGAGCGGATTCCTGATTCTTTCCCCTTCGTTTTCGAGAAACAGTGTCTTTTGATCCTATCGGTCTACCACGCTTCAAATGTGGTGGATTTTGATCCATTTTATCATGTCCTTCGGGAACAACTATTCTAGCTGGAGCATTTGCAGCTGGAATATGAGACTTCGTTACTTAATAGCATCATTAAATGCGTCAGGAAGTCTATTGGCCATAACATGTAAATGGATTATACGCTGCACCTCGTTTTCACATTCAGGAGTTCTTTGGTCTAAATGAGATAAATCTTTCTCATTCCAGGAAATAACCTCAACTGGTTTCTGCTTTGCAGTCATAGGTGTCCCAATTGATGGAAACACCGTCTCATCGAAATGACAATCCGCAAATCTAGCAGTAAAAAGATCACCAGTAGTTGGTTCCAAGAACCTAATAATGGACGGCGAATCAAACCCAACATAAATGCCCAAACGGCGTTGGGGACCCATTTTAGTTCTTTTTGGTGGTGCTACAGGCACCTGTACTGCACAACCAAAAGTACGTAAATGTGAAATATCATGTTCATAACCAAGAACCATCTGAAGGGGAGATTGTAAGAGACTAGCAGTGGGGCGCAATCTAATTAAGGCCGCCGCATGCAAAACTGCATGACCACATGCTGTATCGTTGAGATTTGTTCTCAATAATAGAGTGCGGGCAATGATTTGGATGCGTTTAATCAAGGATTCTGCCAATCCATTTTGAGTATGAACATATGCGACTGGGTGCTCAACCTCGATTCCGAGTGAAGCACAATATATATCAAAACTCTTTGATGTAAATTCACCAGCATTATCCATCCTTATGCTCTTAATTGGATAATCAGGGAAATGTGCCCGGAGCTTTATAATCTGCGCAAGTAAACGTGCAAATGCGACATTGCGCGTAGATAATAGGCAAACATGTGACCATCTACAGGATGCTTTTTTGGAATTATAATTGAATTCAGAAAGAAGCAATAGGTTTCTTAAAGATGAAACTTTCCATTTTGTCCTAATGAAGGCTATCCTTACGGGATTGTATTTACGCCCATTGGACTCTTCGAAATAGGTTGACCGATTGCATAGATGCCAAAGTTGCCATTTTCGCTAGGTGGTCTGGTTCCAGGATCAAGTGGTTTGGTTCTTGGTTTCTGAATGGACTAGACCGAAATGGGAATCAATCACCCCTAATGCAAATTTTTTATCCGAACCATACCCAATCAATACTCGACCCAATCCATATTCCTAAAGACTTTCCTATTTACTCAAATCTAGGGAAAACTCATAAGTGGGGAGAGAGCGAGCGTGAGATCGAGTGAGGGCGAGAGCGATTTGTTGGGTCTCAGTAAATTGTAAATCCATTTATGACCCATTTAACATCCATATTATGTTTAAACCCATATAATAACTCATCTCATCATATGAGTTAAGAAATAAGTCTATGATCCATTTTGAGAGATTTAGTTTTGGTTATGTTGTCAATGATCAAGGAGAATACTTAAGAAAAGCAATTTTGTCGAGAAAGGAGAAGGAGGATTGTTTCTATACATGATAGATAGGTGCAACTAGGGATGTGCAAGAGAACTTGGGAAATTTGCAGAATCTGTAGAATTTGCATGGGTGGATCAATGTAATTTTGGCGCCGAAATTGCATGGTAAATTAAAAGGCTTAGAACTATACATTTTATATCCACCTCATACCCTATAGATATACCTTGTACCGATGTATATAATTTCTTATGATGCTTAAATTATACGTCTATTTAGTATTTACATGTGAAATCTGTAGTATTAATAAGTAACATTAGGATAGCTAAATAGAATATAAGATTAAAACTGCGAAAAACTCAAATTGGTACACATGTAATAAATTTACCAAAAATTAATTTTTGATCACTAAAACTCCAAACCAATACACCTGTGATAGATATCCTAAACTTAATTTTTTAGTCATCAAAATTTGCAAACTGGTACACGCATGACACATTTATCATCTGTTAGCTTTCGTCAAATTTTATCATAAAATTGTTTAGCTAGATGACATATGGTAGTAACTCAATTTTTTTTTTCAGTGGGCCTGTCAAGTAGAATGAAAAATCTATCTTCTCACGTGTGCTTCTGAAGAAGGAAGGCTAATAGTTTTTGTCACGCCCCGGGCTCGGCGAGCATGCGAGCATCCTACCTTCGCCGTTACCATTGATGATCTCCCAGGAACCAACGGCCATTAACTTACGGACCTATATGAAGCATGCAAGCGAAAGCGAGAACATATCCATATCAAATAAAACAACACAAGATGACTTAAGACAAAAGGGTACGCTTCCCATTAAGGTCTATCGTAGGTCAAAGGTTAAAATTCTAAACCTACAATTCATTGTACAATCCCTAAGGTCACAAAAGGTTCATAACCACTTCCTCCAATTCAGTCTTCAAATGTCAATCATGGCATTCCTCGAGTTTCCATAGCCTGGGACCTGAAAAATGTTGTCCCACGACTGGGCGAGATATATAATCCCAGTAAGTCAAACCTAACCCTAAACTAGGCTATCAATACCTCCAGACACTTTTGAAAAATAGGGTATTTTGGGATCAAAAGCTTTGGCACGGTAAAACAGGGTACTTGACAAAACTTGGCATTTCAGTACTTTCAAAACAGCTTGACTCAGTCAAGAAAGATCAAGATAACTCTAAGCTTTGTACAATGGCAGGGTTTTCAATCAGAAGCAAGCATTCGACGCCATCTCAAAAATATGAGGCAACTTTCATTTCTTTCTCCAAGGTATCATTTCTCGAAATTTCCAGAAAACACATTCTTTTCTCCCACGCCCCTCTCTGAGCTAAATTTCAATTCATGAGGCATTTCAATTTCTCAAAAACCAATTCTTTGATATTTCAGGAAATAGTTCTTTCCATATCCGCCCATCCTGGGCCACCCACTTTGGGGCTGCGAGATGTTTCGGTATCCATATGACTCGTCAGTACATATGAGACTCTTGCGTCCGGACCTAGAGATGATTCAGTCACCATACGACTCTCGACGCCCATTTTCAATCGAGATGAATATTATCGGTATGGGACTCTCTAGCCGCACGACCTCGTCAGGTCAAATGAGAGTAACTCCCTCCCAATATGTTGGCCAAATTATAATCCTTGGCGATCCCACACGCCAGTGCACATATAATTTTTCCCGGCGATCCCACACGCCCTTGGCGATCCCACATGCATGTGCACTTAAGATTTTCTCGGCGATCCCACACGCTATTTATTCATAAGAAATTTGGTTATAAAAGCCTTAGTTTTCATTCGAAAACGCATTCATGCCTCAATTTTCAATCAGAAATGCACTCAACAAACTCAATCATTTATCGCCTATTCAAGGCATTCTTTTCAAACGTCCATCACTGGACAAAACACATTTCACGAACACGTTCAGTAAAATACGAGCATCACTCGGCTCAACTCAAGCAAAACTCAAATTTGGTCATTCACAAGTCATCTCAAGACTCGATTGGTAAACCAATCCGCTTAATGCACTCAAATAAATGAGAATTTCCACAAAACAAGCCAAATGGCCCAACCACATGCCACAACCAGATTAAGACCCCTCAATTCAACCTCGATTTCACAATTTTCATGCCATGAACCCATTCAAGCTTAATCCATCAAAAAGGGCAGATTTGGGTTTCCTCGCGTCTCTCACAGAAATAGTTCATAAAACCATTCAATTGGAGTCAAAACTCTGTCCTTTAGTAACCTAACATCTAAATAAAGGTTTAGGCATAACTTACCTCGAGCCTAGGCCAAGCAATTTTCACAAAACGCGCGACACAACGTCGCGGCACCAAGCTGTCCATATTGGCCTTCCACGACTAGATTCAGTCCCAAATAAATTGGCATTGCTCCATCAAATTTCTATGAAATAAAATTTCATAATCTTATACTTCAATGTCTTATGGACGCGTGGACGAAAACGGAGCTCAATTCGGACACCGGACGACTTAGAACGACCCATTTTAAAATCGGTGTGCGACAAGGACAGATTGGTCGGTCCTATGGATTTCATGCAAACCAGCCATTAAAACTCATCCAAACTCCTTTCTAACTTCTCATACTCTTCACCAACATGTAATACTATGTATTAGAGAGCCTTACCAGCAATTTTCGGGCAATGCGACACCTCGACGAACCTTTAAACGACTCGGTTCCCTCGGTCCAGTGCAGGGGTAGAATTCGGTTCTGAGTTAAACACACCCAACAGCCATTTAATCACCTCTTAACCCAAATTGTTCACAAAACCGACTTGCCAATACATCCATTTACAAGTTTATAAGGCTCACTGCAAATTTGGTAGCAAGATATCCCTTCTAGATCTTTCAATCGATCCGATCCTACTCGGTTCTCAGGCGAGCAGATTCTGCTCCACAGAAGTGACCTCAAAACAGCCATGGAAACACATCTAAACTCAATTAAACTTATAATCACAGTTCATCCAACTCTAATACTATGAGTCAAGAGAGTCTCACCGAAAATTTGGAGCCATTCGAAGTCCTGAAGCCCCCAAAAATAGTCCCTCTCCAAGACCGGGCCAGATTCTGACCTTTGCCTACTCAAACAGACCTACGAGAAGAAACACTGGGCTAAATTGAGTTTATAATACCTTTTTGGAACGGAAGGACGATAAGCTTTCAGATGGCGGTGGTTTTACCTTAATCCAATGTCGGATGACAAAGTTATGGCCAGAACAGTGAAGCAGTTTTTCTCTGTCCGCGAGAAAACTGCTCGGCCGAGACACCAAAGGGAGATGAAGAAGAAAAATGAAGAGGAAAAGTGAGGGGAAGAAGGTGCACTGCTGAAGAGGGTGGGTATGAAGCTCTTACCCAAATAATTGAGCTTAAAAATGATAAGATTGATTTAATGTGCATTTAATGCATGAAGCCTTCTTTGGTTGACACTTGGCAAGCTTCCATTGGTGGATCCCTTGACTTTGACTTCCTTTGACCATATCCACAAGCATTTTCGGCAGCTTCCTTGGGGGTCCCAAATGATTCTTTTGCCCTTCAAATTTTCTTAAGGCAAGGGTAATGGGTTGAGGGGCAAAACGATAATCTGGCACTTTTCGTCCGAAATTTCATTTTTTTTTTATTTTGAATGACCATTGGCGAGGTGACGTCACATCCTTTTCCAATTTTGAAATTCTTCATTTCCAATTGCCGATTTCGAGCTTCCATTTCGTGATCAACCTCTCGACGATCGTATCTTCAATTTATCTCGAACTAACGGGCGGCTTTTTCAATGGCGAAGTCGTATCCTCGCTCTAATTCTTTCAATTGAGGTGTGCATATTGTATCTGCGACATCACTGAGCATGTTCATGTGTTTTGATTGCATCGAAATCGAGTCGAACCTTGTACTTGAACCCCGTCGCCATTGACGATTCAGCCGAAGTTCCTCTAGCTCAAGCTAGCCTAAACAGGTCAATCGGACCTGTAGGTAAGTGTTTTGAACCCCTGTTGGTGCTGTCCTGTGATCGAATTGCCATGATTTGGTGTAGATTGTGCAATCGAACTTCCATGGCCGTACTCGGCATTTTGCATGATGGTCGTGATTTTGTGGATGAGATGCTCTGATTCTTAGATATGTTAAACTAGAGACAATTGCGAGTTGATTGGCGCCGGTCTTGTGTAATTCCGTTGAGGTTTCATCGTTGGATCGTCGCCGGAGGTTTTTAGCCGTTCATGTAGTCGTAGTCGAGAGGTTGAAGACGACGCATACGTGGCAGGTTAGAGAGTCAAAGGTCTAGGTGGCAACACGTGATTGGTCCACGTGGATGCTGAGTTGGTTCGACCGTTAGTTTGTTAGGTTGAGTCAGCTTAGATCGGACGGTCTAGGTTAATTGAGTCCTATTTTTTATGGCCGTCTGATTAATAATTAGGAATATCCAAAAATGGTTTTATAATCAGAAAATTAAAAAGTGCAGAAACGGTGTCGTTTAGGTAAAGGGTCGAGCGGCGTCGTTTCGGTTAGTGAAGATGGACGATCTAGATCGAGTCTAGTCTTCTAATCTTGACCGTAGATCTTGGCAAGTCGATCAGACGGCCTTGGTTGAGTCTTCGTTTAATCTAAGCCGTAGGCTTTTTAGTAAGCTGATCCAAGGGTCGTGGAGTAGCCACGTGGTTCAATAGGAACCGTCGGATTAAATCCGAATATTCGAAAATCAGAAAAACCTGAGACGGCGTCGTTTTGGGTGGCTGGTCGCGCGGGTCCGGGTTCCGACTCGAGTGGGTCGGGTCGACTCGGTCCGAATCATATATATATATATTTTTTAAAATAATTCGAAAAATTATTTAAAAATAAAAAAATCGAAAAAATTCTAGAAAATTCTAAAAAAAATGTTAGAAAATCCTAGAAAATCCCAAAAAAATAGGAAAATCGTGAAAAATTCCTAGACACTCCAGAAAATCCCAAAAAAATTGGGATTGACCACAGACAACTGGTCAATCCTATTTTTAAAATTTTTTATCCGTTCTTTCGGAATTGGACGATCCTACCCTTTAGGGGTAAACCGTCTCAGCCTTGTATACGAGATAGGCCGAGGACGCCAAGATAAGGATTAGAGTCAGTTAGGTGACCAATCCTTTTGCTTGGGTACTCGAATCTCGTCTTTTCTCTAAAGTGACGATTTTATCCCTCAAAGGGTGAATCGTCTTTCCTATTCTAATCGAGTCTTGAAAATTACTTAAAATTAGGATTTGGGTCAGGTGGTCGACCAATCTTAATGTTTGAGATTTTCATTCTCGTCTTCGCCCAAAAATGACGACTTTACCCCTTCAAGGGTAAAATCACTTTTAAATTTCAGAAAAATTCTGGAAATTTCCAAAAAATAGGAAATGGATTGATTTGGTCGTCAAAATGGCAATCATTTAAAATGGCATTTTTTTCGTCATATTTTGACTACACATTTCATTTAAAATGGCAATTTTTCCCTTCTGAGGCAAATTATCCCAAAATTTCTCAAAATTACGATTTTGCCCCTCATGGGCGAATCATGTCAAAATCACTCTTAAGCCTTGATTGATACTTCTCTAGGCTGATAGGGCCTTATTAAGGATGCCATGTTGCTTTCATTTGATTTATCCACATGTTTTGGATCCTTGATTTGCGCATTTATTTTTACTGATTGTGAGTGATATGGTAGTCATTCCTATCTGCTTGAGCTCCTAGATTTAGGACCGTCCCCCACTCGTCTACATGAATATTAGGATTAGATAAATCGTTCAACTTAAGTGCCAAAAGGGCGTCAACTCTGACAGTTGGCGTAACAAAGTTCCCGATCCCATTTCTCTGGTTTCCGCAGAATCGAGTAGAATGCTTCCGATTATTCAATAGGGTTTCCGATCGTACCCTCCACAAAACGATTGGTGGTGACTCCTTGGCATGTACACATATCACATGTCACCAGGCCGCACCGAAGGTCGACTACGTATATTTAGCCGTTGCGATTTGGGTAAAGGGCATTGGGAGAGGCCCGCGTCCGATCAGGCGACATCGGGCGGCCCATTAGCCCTCGCGAGCGTGATCACGTGCGAGCCTCGAGAGGGTCGCGACACCAATTACACAAAATATTACACTGGCAACACTTCATGTCATCTAAGCATTTAGGTGGCTTTTCTTAATATTTGATATCTCAAACAACAAAAGCTATAAAATATTGCCTTCCTAATGGCACAATTAGTCAAAAGTCGCAATGGTGGCAAAAGGGTCAAATTCTCCGGAAAGAGTTGCATCATTACAAACGTGAAGATCAAAAGTGAGAACATTTGATTTAATCACAAACTCAGCAAAGTTATAAATAACAACTCTTTCCAATGGGTGCATTAACATAGTTCGGAGAAATTTGATTTTAGACTAATTAAGCTTATTTCTTCACTATATTCATCTCTAGAAAATGCATCACGCTTTAGAAACCCTACAAAAACTTTAAGCAAAATTCAAGTCTAGAGACAAACACGAAGCATGATATAAGCTATAATAGGTCAAAGAAAGTTGATATATCTAAAGAAAAAAGACACGATAAGTGAAACGAAAGTAAATGTCAGTGGGCCAGTTGACCCCACCACTGATGCCTTGGGCCGTCACTGCAATCATAAACTTCATTTGACATGAAACAACATTGTACTTTTCTTTAAAGTTACACGGGGCCACCTTTCTTTTTTCTTTTTCTTTTTTCTTTTAAAACATTACATCTAAAAAATAAATGCAACTCTGAATACAAATGAAAAATATCTTCTCAACTACAGTAGAAATTTGAGGCTTATTTTACCTTATTAGTGTCGGTAGATATAAGATATCAAGATGATATTATTCAAAAACATCGGATAACCTCTTTTAATAAATATACGGGCTAGTCGGCTAGGTCCACTTGCCCAAGCTCGGCCCGTCTACCAACCAAGCCTGGTAAAAGTTCCTCGTGGCGAAAGAGTTTGGCTAACGGGCTGGACCGTTTTGCCACTAGCTTATTAATCAGATTTATTTATAACGATTTATGTGATATTAATTAAATAAAAAATATTTAAACACAAATAAATGTATCCAACCCGCGATAGAGGTTTGCAATGATTTTTGTTTTTACTTCATCACCTACATTATTCGTTTTAAAATTTGAATTTCGATTTGTCATAAAACTCATAAAACATGTTCACATATTTCTAAAATTAAGAGAAATCTTTATTTTGGCAACAAACAAAACACATATGTGGCTCATACTCAACCACGACCCTAGATATTAGAGGCTGTTTTTTGTTTTATTATTTTTCGTTTTTTGGGTGCTGAGTTCGTAGTACACTCACCCTTCTTTTCTAGTTAAATAGCAGTACACTTCCGCCAGTACAAATTTCCTTTTCTTTGGTGGAAAAACAAGATTGGACTCATGGATAAACTCGAAAAAAGAAAAGAAAAGAAACAAGATTACACTGGATTTATAAAGGTTTATAGGATTTTTTTATATAAAAAATTTAGAAGTTATATTTTTCGAATTACAAAATTCTTAAATTAATGCAGTTTTTTTTTTAAAAAAAAATATAAATAATATTAGAACTTTAATATATAATAGTTCATAACGTAAAATCAAAGATCTCGTTTCCATTATTTTCTATTTATATATTTATATTTATTCCTATTTTACAATATATAGTTATATTTTATTAGTAATTATATTTATTACATATTTATATTTATTACATATTTAAGGCATTATAGTATTTTAGATATATTAATATATTCTTACTATTTAACGAAATTTTATTAGGGAATGATGAAAGGGGGGAAAAAGAAATAAAAATAAAAGAATTGAAAAAAGAGTAGGAAAAATAAGCAAATAAAATTGAAGTGTCAGCGAGAGATTATTACAACTCGCATTTGTGCAATTTTTAGGTTCGTTTACACTCATTTCCCATTTATACCAGACAATGGATAAAAATAAGATGTGAAAACATCTGATCTTACTGTCGCATTTCACCAAAAAGTGGATATGATATATCAACCCCGTCTAGAAATCTAGACGAGAGTGGTTACCCTGTTCAAGGAACAGGCTTCCAACCGATGACGCCCTTTTTCTCAACCAATGGACGTGCTCGTGGAATCGAAAGAAAGAATCAAGAAAAGAAAGAAGAGAATTACGCCAATTCAATGGGATAACATCATTCATTTTTTTTTTCCCGGCAAACCAATCGAGGGCGAATCCAACAGGGGAAAAAGGGCTCAAAAGCATCAAAGATGACCAAATCCCATTGACTAAATAAGTAAATAACACGAAAGGTAGCGTCCATTTGAAGGGACATAACTCGAGATTCCCCAAAAGTACATGACTCGCAAGGCGCATTCGCAAAAAAGGATGGCTCGCCTTCTTCCCAAATCCCATAAAACTAAAGCAAAGTACTCCCACTCCCGCCCCACCGTCTCCCCACCCCACATGGTGTGCGCCCCTGCGCTCCGTGGGCCCCGGACTGTTCCGGGCCCCACTTTCCCCCCCGAGACGACTTGACGACGTGGACCGAACCGGGCCCCACTACTCAATCATGCTGTCGCCGTAGGGGGTGTTTCGTGGTGGGACCCGAACGAACTTGGCCCGTCCACGGTGGATGTGTGGGAATCAGGTCGTTAAGAATTGGAACGTGGAACAGATATGGACCGATCGTGCTGGACAACATATCCGAGCGAATTTGTCCGCCTGGTTCAGCACCCGAGTTCGAATTTGAATCGGCACACTAGGGAAATTGCCTTTGAGACCACCTTTTAGCCTTTAGGTGCACAGACCCGTTTGCCTACCCGATGGGTGTGTGGAAGGCCGCGACTGCAGCGTCCGATAGAGATCTTAAATTATGCTCATCATGATATACTTACTCTAAACTTTCTCAGATGATATTAAAAATCCTAAATTTGAACCCGCATGACACATTTTCTCCACGTTTTTTTTTTGTGACATAAAAAATGTCAAGGCTTTACCCCGTGTGACACATTTACCAAAAACCCAAAATTTGCAGGCCACACGCCGAAAAAAGTTTAGGATTTTTTGTGTCGCAGAAAAAAATTTGGGGTAAACGTGTTAAGTTGGTATTGGTTTGGGATAAACACCGATACAAATTTGAGGTTTTTTATTGTCTAAAAAAAAAGTTGAGAGTAAATGTATCAAATCGAGCATGGTTTAGGATTTTTTGATGACTTTGATCCTATAATATATTATCGAACTAATCTAGATTATCGCATTGTGATATTCTTCTTTTGCCTTTTGTTCCTTCGGACGAGCGAGCCACTCAGTTGCGGTGCAGCTTTTGTCATCTCGCCTTTCCCCGAAAAGCAAAAGAAGCCAACTTGTCCGAACCCTTACTCGATCGTGGGGAGGGGGTGGGTAGACATACTTTGTCCAAAATACCAAAAATCCAAATGGAAGGTCACGTGTCCAGGGTTCCCCCGATGGAGAACGTATGGCGAATTGGGGCAACAGATCCATGTGCTCACTCGATCATAGTCCCTACACTTCATTACTGTTCTTGAACGGTTAGATTCCACCTCGCTTTCGAGTTCGAATCTTTTGTACTTTGACTATTTTACTTGGACGCTTGAGATAAAATCTTTACCCATTAACGAAAAAGATGCATCAACTTTTAAGGATTTGCACCTTTAAGGTTTTTTTTTTTTTTTAACTATACTTATACAACTTTACATCCTAACATTAGTTAGTAGTGCATCTTTATTTACAGAAATGCCATTTTTCATTCCCAAAATGCCCCCACCCAAGTGCCAAATTCCGATTTCCACCCACCACCCAAAGCCTCTCGAATCGAGGGGACGAAAGTGGTGGACGGCGCACCGAGTAGGGACGGTGGTCGTAGATTGCTGCGGACGGAGGGTGGCGCAGCTGATGGTGGTGGGCGGTGACAAAGAGATTCAGGTTTTCTCAAGGATTTGAAATATTTGGGGAATTCTCGATGGGGGTAATTTGGTCTTTTAATGATGGGTTGTTGTTCTTCTTCTTCTTTCTTTGGTTGAAAGAAAATTGTATTCATTACTCAAATAGATAAATAAGGATTACATAGACTTCATAGCAAAACAAGTCGAAGGAGCACGGAATATTGCAAAACAAAACCAAATCCAGAGAACAAGAAAGGTTGCATACGCTCCTTCCACAAGAACGGATATGTCAAGCGAAATAATCAGGGGCCTATCATTGGATCTCGTATTTTCGTCAGTGATGAACACACGTCGAAAATTCCTTCCATAGTAACTAGTAACTACGGTGTTGCCATGTCGATGCACGCCTGTGCTTGATTTTCGCCATACTATCTATTGTCATACAGAGAGAATCAAAACAAAACGAAAGAATGCAGATATAACATTTTTAAGAGCAAATCTCTTTTTTTTTTTTTCAGCAGGACGCTAGAGTTTCTATGAACACCATTGAAGCTGGAGGCACAAGACTTGTACACGGACATAGCACCGAGGCATCAAATCCTTGAAAGCAAATTTACTAAAACCTGATCGAGAGAGTTCAAACTCTCGGATCTAGAACTAAATTGGGATAAGAGAGTTCTCAGATCTAGATCGGGAAAGACGAAGAATTTTTTTTTTTGAAAAGGAACAATTAAAATCAACAAGAGAGGAAGGGGAGGGTGAAACTAGCTCAAACTCTCACCCCATGGCTTTGAAGTAGAATGCGCAGTTAGCATGATGGGCTATTTTTGAGAGGCATGAAAAATGCATTTTGGGGAGGGTGAAACTTTAGTTCTAATGACGATTTTGTCGCGAATTTTTTTTTTGTCTCATTAAAAATCACCAACTTTAACTCTAGTCTCAAATCTGGCCTGAACTTATTTTTGTCTCATAAAAAAATTATCAACTTTAACTCGAGTCCCAAATTTGGCCCTCCTAATTTGGAACCATTAGTTGTCCAACACGCAAATTTCACGTATTCAATAAATCCACGTAACTTGCTAAAGCGGATTCAAGGCACTATTCGAGGTATTCGTATCTTCTTAACACCGAATCTCAAGTTGTTCATTCGCTCCACCTTGGTCATAACTTGAAAGATGACGGTTGAGGATGTGTGGTAATACACACCTTCGAATTCCAGTAAGACAGTGGATTCGTCGAACTCACGACTAAAGTCTTTATTCGTTTAACAAGCCATTGCCCCCCTCCTCGAATCTTCAAAACAGTAAACCAAGTTTTTTTTTTTTTTTCAAATATTGCTCTTTTAGGAAACTATGGCTAAGAGCTGATGACGTTGTTGCCACAGCAATAATGAAAAATTCTATTTGGCTCTATTTCGAAATGCTATCAGTTGGCTCTATTTCGAAGCTTTAGGGGATGGTTTGGGTTTGTTTAAAAAAAGAAAAATTCTAGTCGTGAGCTTGGTGGATCATGTCCACGGCGTCTCTCCATGGGTGGGTAATACACAACCTCATATTCCAGTGAGACAGTGGAGCCTTGAAGGTGAAATGAAGGAAATGATGAATTGCTTAATGATCGTCCATCAAGCTATGACCAAGGTGAAGTGGATGAATAACTTCATATTCCGTACTAAGAAGATGATGAATAGTGCCTTAAATCCACATTAGCAAGCTATGTAGATTTATTGATGATGTAAAATTACATGTTGGACAATTAACGGTTCCAAATTAATAAAGGCCAGATTTGAGAGTCGAGTTAAAGTTGGTGGTTTTTATGAGACAAAAAAAGTTCGGATACGTAGATTTGAGACTCAAGTTAAAGTTGGTGATTTTTTATGAGACAAAAAAAATTCTGACCAAAATCGTCATTGGACCTAAAATTTGTGCTTTTTTAGAGAATTAGCATGTAAGTTATCATGAACACTTTCATCTTTATCCTCGTTCGTGCCCCTTGAGATAGATTTTCATATTTTTTTTGTGATACTTACTATTCTAATTAATGAACTCAGTTAAGAACTTTTATGGATATAGTCTTATCGAAATAAAGACTTCGATGCCACTAAGGTTGTTGTTCTATTCTTGAGTAGAATCTAAATTATGAGCAAATCTCTAGACGACACTGCTTGTGTTCTATTGCTTAGTTATGGGAATGGCATACCTCGTTTGGACTTCCTAACTGATAGCATTTTGATGATGCTGCGAAGACAGACTCACCAATCTCGGACTTTTGAGTCATGGGTGGTATGGAATATTCATGATTCGACAAGCATATCGAGGCGATTATGAGATACTTATGATAACACCCAGAATAGATCACTACTGCCGGTCATCCCTCTTCATTATTTAACTTATAAAAAAAATCAATATTTTAATTAATGGTTCTTTTCCGTAGATGATGAAAGGTTCAATATTATTAGTATTAGAAATACTACATTATATGAAAAAAAAAAAGAAAAGGGAACGCTTTCTTGTTTTAATCCATCATCTACTGCCTTATTGTTTTTTTTTTTAAATTGTCTAATCAGTCATAAATATGTTGTAAGAATGTTAATCTACTTCTAAAATTTATAGTTTTGTCAATCTAACCTAAACCTATGGGCAAAATTTCAATATAGTTCTTTCGGTCAATTTTCGCTGGAAATCGCTAACTGAACAGTGTGCCAAGTAATACGATCGATGATAACTGAACCACCACGACATCGATTTTTTGCGGAATTGATAAGAAGGATTGACAAAATTTTAAAAAAATTAGGATTGAATTGGCATTCATACAATATATTTGTAATTGATTGGACAATTTTCCTATTTTCTTTCTAATAAGTAATAACCAGTAAACCACCTCTTAACCAAAAAAGATAGAAAGAAAGAAAAGTAAAAGACCTGTGGAGGCACGAAATTTAACAGTTGTAATCGTTAAAAAATAACAAATTAAATGTTAGTTTTTTGAATAGAAAGCGAAACGATCCAAGCTTTCTTGGCAACTTAGTGCGAAATCCAAGACCAAACACTCTAGTCCTTTCCTTTGCGATAGTCAATTACATGCTTGTATTTTAACGTCGCTGTTGTATCGTTCTCTTTTCTAATAATGGATAGGCATAACTTTGGGAGCTCTCGGCTTACCCCGGCTAATTCTCATCGATTGTGATAGCGACTCGTCTCGTCCACATCGGATGTTTACATAAGAGAATAAAACACAAGTTTATGATCCGGACTAGGAAGCACCGACATTTTTCGAGGGCTTTCATGCCGTGTTGTATTGTGTCTGACACTCTTCGATATTCGTTGACATGCGATTGGCACGTGGTCAGCGTTTCAGACACGCGAATTCAACATCTCGATATGCACAAGGTCAATTATAAGCATTTTCAAAAAAAGTAGGGGTTAAAACGTAAATTTCTAAAGAAATATATATATGCTTAAGTCATATACCAAGTCACCGCAAAATTAATATATATGACCAGAAAAAAAAAATTATAATCGTGAATCTCTAACAGAAGAAGAAAAAGAAAAAACTCACCGTAGATATTTTTAAATATACCATGATAAAAAAATATTTATATATACATGATAATTTTTTTTATATAAATGAAAATATATTTGACATATAACGCGTCCTAACGTGTCGAAATTCTCTATTTTTTTTTTTAGAAATGATATGCCGGCGCGTCACGTCGTGTCGTGTGGAGTGTCGATGTCCGTGCTATAGTTAGGCTCCGCCACTCCTGAGAGTAACCTTAAAATTACGGCAAGTGTGATGAGATTTTTGTTCCAATCTCATAAATCTCCCTCTTCAGTCTTCATGGCTATTTTAGCACCAAATCTCATTTACTTAGACCTTTGGGCTGAGATCTGGATCAAAGGTCATGGGCCTCCATTGTCCAGCCTGAATTCAACATTTACTCCAAAATCCATCCCATTCTTTTAGCTTCAAGAATCCGTTTTTTTATTTCACAAAAAGTCAATGACTTTGATTTTTTTTTTTGTTAGTTTTATATCGTTTTCGTCCCTTAGAATTTTTTTTTTGGTCATATTGAAAAATGGTTTCGTAGTGAACGTCAGTCTAGTCTTCAGTGAGGACTGAGATTTTGTCGGATCGTGTAATAATACGTCCACAAAGGGGTGTGTTTGATACAACCATGAAGGGGTACGTTTGAGAGAACCCTACGTACAGATACCCTTTCGAATGGGTGCCTCCTTATCTATAAAAGATATAGATAACTTTTGAAAGGGCACGAGAGACAGAAAAACGTTCATCAGAAAAACTAACGTACGTTATGCTCACTCAAGAACAAATACTCACACCAAAAGTTAATCCATTGTTACTTTGAGGATCGATCGTATTTACATTGTGAAACAAGAATACTTTCCGCACGTGATTGTATTCAGACTGTCGTGAGTTCGAAGGTTCGAGAAGGTCTTGTCGGAGATTCAACAAAGCTCTTGGCTATTCCGCAATCGAACATCGATAGAGGTTAGTAGAATTTCTCGATGATTAAAATTCTAACATTGGTATCAGAGCCAGATTAGAATCTCTGTCTTGTTTCCGTTGAGTTTTGGCTTGATTAATTCTTTGATATTGCTACAGGAATCATTGAACACAAATCGAGTACGAAAAACTTGTCTAAAAGTTATAGACTATTGTAGCGATTTTCTCCGAAATTTTGTCCGATGAAAATTACTATTATTATTATTTTTTATCGCACGGTGAGTTAGATCTCATTGAGACGAGAAAAACGATTGGTGATGGTCCTTCGGAAACGTCATATGCGTCGGCCGCGCAAAGAAATTAAACTGTTGCACTAGATTTTTTTTTTTTTTTTTTTTTTTTTGGTCAGAAACCGTTGCACTAGAGTAACTTTGGAGAATTTGCCCTGGTTCAACGAACTGCGAAGGCAAGGTTTCGCGCACCCAAGTTAGGCGCGTGCGGCACGCACCGATGCATACACGTGCACACGCATGTGCAAGGTGCTCACTGCACAACACACGCCCGGTGCACGGTGCACAGGTTTGGCGAGTGCAAGTGCACATATAAGTCACGTGCTGCCCTATGCTTATTTACCGTTTTTGCCTGGCAGATTATTTACTATTCCTCCATTATTTAATTTAGTTACTGTTTTGCCACTATATGCAATTTGAGGAATATTTTTTATGCAATTAAATGTTGATCTATACATATTTAATAAAATAGAGATTAGTCATAAGATCTCTAATTATATCATATTATTTTTTTTAATTTGCAATGTCAGTTCAAATCAAATTCTAATAATGGTAAGAGATTATGATATCTTGTATTTCGCATTTGAATAAATAATTAAAATGGCAAATTAATTTTGCTTTATAAAATTACGAAAGAGATTACATGACTTTATTAGGAAAAAAATATTATCCATCGGCCTACGAGGCTCTGAAGATAGCTAATTAGTGAAAATAAAAGTCGTTTAAACCCTAAGCTTGTAGGATGGGAAGCCGAACACGCAAACTTTAGTGCGAAAAGTTATTTATTTTAGGACTCCATTTATTTTGCAGAAAATGAATGATCTAAAATATATTTTCTTAAAAATGATCGCTTGAATCGCTGGAGATAATTAGTCAATGAAAAATATTTGAATCATAAAAAAAATGTCTGGACATTTTCGTGGTCAATGAAAATATTTTTCATTCATCATTGTAAGCTATACAAGAGATCAATTTTAATAATAATTTATTTTTCAAAAAATAAACTAAATACGAATTTTGGCTCCGTTTGTTTCACAAAAAATAAGTGATTTGAAAAATATTTTCCAAAAAGTAATCATTTATATCTCTTAAATAAATAAATAGATATATTTTTTTTCATCGCCTATGAAAATAGTTAGGCATAGATTGTTATCGATGATGAAAATATTTTTCGTTGATTAATTTTTCTAAACGATATAAGCAAGTATTTTTCAAAAAATATTTTTCAAATTGCTCATTTTTCGTAAAACAAACGGAGTCGAGATAAAAGATTTTCATTTTGTCACGAGAAAAGACTCGACCGGAACGATAAATACGGTTACTTAGCCGGACAAACAAATGGGACGCACACGTCAACTCAAGCTTTCCGTTTCCTAGAGAAGGAACTCAAGCTTTCCGTTTCCTAGAGAAGGTAAGAACGTGACTTGTGAACGCGTCGTCCCTTTGAAAACTTCACCACATGGGAAAATGGATGAAACCCAACCCGTCCAACTTTAGGGAAGAAGATGAAAGTTCTAACGTGTGATGAGATCGACATGTTACGTCGGCAAAAATACATTTTTAGTGCAAAAAGTTGTGTACGAAGATCACTTTGGTGCCAAAAATTTCAATCGAATCACTTTAGTGCCAAAAAGTTATAAAAAAGGATCACTTTGGTGCCTTCGGCCAAAAATTCCGACCAAAATTACCACGTGGCTTTTTTAATTATTTTTTAAATTTAATTGGCATTTAAAAAAAAATGAGTCCACGTAGGCTCCACGTGGATTTCAAAATTCAAGAAATATTAAAAATAATAAAATAAAAAAAGAAAAAAATAACATAAAATCTTTAAAATAAAAATGTTATTGAAAATAAATTAAAATAAGTTGAAAAAAAAACTAAAGAAAAATGGCAGGCAGTGGCGAGGGTTACTGCAACCCTCGCGGCCGCCGCCCCACCAACACCGGCAACGGCCGGCGGGGGGTGGAGGGGGCTCGGCAACCCCCGCCGGCCTCAGGCGGGGGTTGCAGACCCTTAGCCAGAGCTGGGCGAGGGTCGCCGGTCCTCGCCCACGTTTAGCGGAGGGTCGCCATCGGTCGACCGCTAGTGGCGACTCTCCGCCAGACCTGGGCAAGGACCGGCGACCCTCGCCCAGCTCTGGCTGAGGGCCGCGACCCTCGCCCAGATCTGGGCGAGGGTCTGTAGCCCCCGCCGGCCATTCTCTACCCCCGTCGACCGTTGCTGGCATTGGTAGAGCGGCAGCGGTGAGGGTTCCAGCATCACCGCTGCCTTCATTTTTTTTTGAATTTTTGATTTTTTTTTAAATTTTTTTATCTATTTCTCAAATTATTTTAAATAAAAAAATTTCAAATTTTTTAAAAAAATTGCCACAGTGGATCCCCGACGAGCCACATCAGCCGGAATTATTAATAAAAAAGTGCCACGTTAGATTTCCGGCGGAGCAAATCGGACTTGTCACGAAAGTGATCCTTTTTTTTTTTTTTATAACTTTTGGCACTAAAGTGTTCCGATTGAAACTTTTGGCACCAAAATGATCTCCGCACATAACTTTTGGCACTAAAAGTATACTTTTGTCTGTTATGTCCGTTAATGTGTACAATTTACGTAAGGCAACCCAATTTTCACTCCTATTTTGGCTAATATACTCTTTTTTTCTTGTTAACTTACCAAAATAACTTTATCTCTCCCTTCAATTTTTTGTTTCTTTTTTTTAATCTAGTTATTTCATAAAACTGACTTTATTTCTGCCATTACTCTCATTAATTTCACAATACGAATATTTCATTACACTTGTCAATATACTAATTTACCATATCTCATTATCTTCTCAGTTTTAATTTTGTTACAGTTTTCGCATTAGCCATTACAATTTCTTATCTTTTTTCTTCTTCTTCTTTCCCTCAATTTTACTAAAAGAAAAAAATTTAGCGTCATCCCTTGCAAACAACTTTTATCCGCGGATTCTTCCACACCCATTATATTTCAATGTTTCCTTCTTATTTGTATTTTTTTTTAACTTATTCTTCATTATTGTAGTCTATTCAAGCCCCAATGCTATATCATAGTAGAGAAATGTCAACGTTATCTACAAATTATTTACTTCTTTTCCCTAAATTATCCTGATGATTATGAGTTTTTCGACTTCGGCTTTTGGTACAAATTTACGAGAATTTAGTCAAAGATTGAATATTGTAGTTCATGTATGCATTGTACACAATTTACTCAAAGATTCTTAGTTGTCCCTTATTTATTTTTTGAATAATATTTTCCTAGTTAAAAAATATACAACTCATTAAGAAAATAATTAGTTTTTTTTTTGTCAGAAACACAATAAATAGTTCCAAACGGAGAAAGAAAACCAAAAAACCAAAAAAGAAGGTAAGCATTAGTCTTAAATCAAGAGTGGACCTCAAATTTAACCTCAATAAATGTTGTTTGACATGAGTATGATAGTTTCATCCGACTTATCAATTTCATGATAAAATTAACAAAACTAATAGAAGGTAAATGTATCACACATGTACACTTGTAACAATTTGGGATTTTTACCAATGCGAAAATTATTTTGGGATTAATTTATCACATGTATACATGTCTGGGGGTTTTAGTGACAAAAAAAAAATAGTTTGGATTAAATTTATCGCTGATATACTAGTTTGATATTTTTCATGATATTTACCTCATAATATATTATGAATATTAGGACTATTGACAACCTTTTACCATAATATTCCATTGGAAAATCAGTATAATTTGTCCTATCAGATGGAAATATTATATTGACAACAGTTGATGTTATCTAAGCATTTAGGTGGCTTCTTGTTAATAGTTGATATCTCAAATAACAAAAGCTATAGAGTATGCCCTTCCTCGTGGCACAATTAGTCAAAAGTCACAATGGCAGCAAAGGGATCAAATTCTCCGGAAAGAGTGGCACCGTTAGAAACGTGAAGATCAAAAGTGAAAGCATTTGATTTAATTACAAGCTGAGAAAAATCATAAATAACGACGTGATCCGGCGCCGTATTTAGAAATTGGGTGCGCTAATTCACTTATGCTCTATAATAGTAGGAGCATTTAATCAGGGACGGAGCTAGAACATTCTATCAATGGGTGCATTAACATAACGGAGAAACTCAACTTGAGACGAGTTAAGCTTATTTCTTCACTATATTCGTCTCTAGAAAAATAATCGCGCTTTAGAAATCCTTCTAAATGTCTAAGCAAATTTCAAAAACTAGACACAAACACGAAGCATTGCTATGTGCTATAATAGGTCAAAGAAAGTTGATATTTCTCAAGAAAAATATATCATAAGTGAAAAAAAAAAATGTAAAAGTCAGTGGGGCCAGCTGATGCCTTTGTCCGTTCATCAACTTTATTTGACCTATTACGACTCAATGGGTTTCGGGTTCCGGGTAGAGAGGGAGCTTCCTCTGGAATGCGAAGCATATTAATGGCTTCGCTTTCAATTGGCTGATCGGTTTCATGCTTCCAAGTCCAGGCCAAGCACTCATTGAATCCCGAACCCCATCAATCGACTGAAACGGTGAAGTGATTATAGGTATGAAATATGAGTTTTGTCGTAGTTTGTTCTCTACTATAGTAGAAATTTGAGGCTTATATTATCTTATTAGTGTTGATAGGTATGAAATATCAAAGTAATATTGTTCACAATAGCAAATAATCTCTTTTGATAAATATGTGGGGGAGTCAGCCAGGTCGGATCCACCTACTAACCATGCCCGGAAAAACTTCCTCGAGGCAAAAGAGTTCAGCCTATTGGCGGGACCACTCGCCATCTGCTTATTGATCGGGTCTAGTTAATACTTATAACATTATATGTGATAGTAATTAAACTTTTCTTTTGATTAAGAAATGTTCAAACAAAAATAAATGTATCCAACCGGGGATAGAGACTTACAATTTTGACTTCATCATTAGTATTATTAGTTTTAAAATTCGAATTTCGATTTTATTCAACACTAAAAAAGATAAAACTCATATAATATGTGGATATATTTCTTAAAAAAAGAGAAATATTCATTTTGACAACAAACAAATCATACTCACCACGACCCTAGATATAGAGGCTGTTTTTTGTTTAGGATATGCTCATTAGAAGTTCTAAAATTTGTCAAGAAAATGCAATTAAATCCTAAAACTTAAAAAAAGTACAATTAAATTCTAAAACTTATTAAATTGATTTAATCGAGTCCTTCCCTTAACTCCATTCACTTTGACTAATTGAAAATATTGACATGGCTTTTTAAATATTTTAACTCTCTTACGTTGTGATGACATAGCTAAAACAACTCTGTTTAGCTTTTTCTTTTTCTATTGATTCTTTTCCAATCGAGATATATGGAACGGATCTATGTGTCTATATAGATCCTTTGTTCATGGATTAACGAAAACGCGCAAAAGCTCTATTTGCCTTTTTCAATCGAGATATATGGATCAACGGATCTATGTGTCTATATAGATCCTCTGTTCATGGATTAACGAAAACGCGCAAAAGCTCTATCTGCCTCTGCCATTCTATGAGTCTCTTCCTTTTTACGTATGGTATCGCCATTCCCTTTGGCAGCATCCACTAATTTGGAACTTAATTTGAAAGCCACATTTTAACCTCGACGTTTTCGAGATGCTCCTAATAACTAGCGAATGGCAAGTGTTTTTCCTTGTGTGGATCCTATTTCAATGGGAACTTGATGAGTCGATCCGCCTACACATCTTGCTTTTACTGCTATATCAGGAGTTAATTTGATTTTTAATATAATTCTTATTTTATTTGAAGAAAAAAGGAAACATAAATGAAAAAACCAACGACCAGGGCTTTGTAGCCTTCGCAGCGGCGGCCCCATCACCGCTGGGAAGGGCCGATGATGGTAGGGAAGGGCGAATTGGCGACCCTGGTGGAAAGTGAGGGACTCACCGGGGTTGGCGTCGATCAGAGCGAGGGATTGTGGTGAAAAAGATGAGGAAGAGGAAGAATAGCTTCGGAAGAGATGGTAAGTGAGAGTGAGGTTGGGTTCAGAGGGGAAGTTAAGCAGCGTGGGGGCAGGAGACCTGTTGGTAGAAGTTTCTCGGTCGAAAGAGTTTGAATTCGCCATAGCTGTGTGGAGAAGAAGAAGAAGAAAGTTTCTTAGAGTTCTCTGGGGAAGTTTTTGGATGGGGGGTTTTGATTTTCTTGGCAGAGTGGGGAATTGCCGAACGGTGAAGGAGACGAGGTAGATGTTGAATTGATGATTCAAATGATGAGCAGTGGATCCAGGGGAGGGGCCGCAGAACAGTGGATCTGGGCGCCGGGCGGCGGCAAGCTTGCCCCTGGTTCTATGCGCGGGTTTCTTATTTTAAATTAAATTTTACATTATCTTTTAAATTAATTTAGACAAAATTTACAGTAAAAATTAGATCCGGATCAAAACCACATCGTTTTAGTCACTTTATCGCCTAGGAAAGATTTTTTTTTTTTAAATCACATCGATATTTTTCGTTAGCCAAAGTGAATGTAGATTCGATTGCACCAATTTAACAAGTTTTATGACTCGATTGTATTTTTTTTGTAAGTTTTATAACTCAATTGTACTTTCATGATAATTTTTACGATTTTTAGTGAACATATCTTCATTTGTTTTATTGTTTTTCATTTTTTGTGAGTTGACGGATGTTTTGTAGTACACAAATTACAGTAGTACACTCCCCCTTCTTTTCTAGTTAAATAGCAGTACATTTCCATGAGTACAAATTTCGTTTTCATTGGTGGAATAACAATTTGGATTTAGATAAACTCGAGAAAAGAAGAAGAAAAAAGATTAGACTAGATTTATAAAGGTCGATAGAATTTTCAAGGCGTGAATAATAATCATTATCCAGAAATATATATTTCTTTTTCTATTCCCAGGATGAGTTTTTGAACATAGACACGCATTTGATAACGGCACAAGTTTATGTTTCGGGAGCATAAATTCGTTTGATAACAACATAAAATTTCTACGATTATCGACCGTTGGGCCTCAACCGACGGATTGGAGACTAGGGGTGAGCATGGGCCGGGGGGCCGGGTCCAGACCTAGACCCTGAAATAGATCCTGTTATAATCGGTTCTCAATTTTTGAAATCGAGAACTGACCATATTTGTCTTGGAACCTGTTTTGGAGCCAACTCTATTTTTTTGTCCGGTTCTAGGGTTTACCCGAGAACCTGTTTTCCTTTTTTTTCCCATCAAAATAATATGAGTATCAATGAAAATGTTGTGGGTGCATATTTCTACAACATTCTTTCGGCAAAATATAAAAGATTCTCTATTTCCATACATGAACGTTGATATATTTTCTTTTATGAAATGATGTTTGTCAAGTATTTTTTAAGTAACTAAAAATCGGTTCTAAAACCGGTCCGAGTGGGTCTTTACCTAGAACCGAGAATCGGACCGGTTTCAACCGGTTCCTAAAAATTAAAAATGGTTCCCGGATCGGCTTGAACAGGAACCGATTCCCGATCCGATTTTTCGGGTGGGCTGATATAGGTTTTGGGTAAATCCGTTCCGGTTGCACATCCCTATTGGAGACTAGCAGCGGGCGACTAGAGGCTACTGGATAGCGGAGGGTGAACGATGTTAGGGATGCAAGAGAGGCTTCCGGAGATGGATGGCGACAGCTGAACTACGATAGGCAAGCGATGCTTGGGACCAGATATTAGCGACGGGTGACTGGCGGCAGGTACGCGAGAGAGAGGGAGATCGCACCTGAAGGGTAGTGAGTGAGCAATGAGAAAAAATTTAATTTCTGTTTATGTTCAAAAAATAGAAAAATAAAATATTTACTTTTTAATTTCTATTTCAAGTCTATTTCTGGCCAAATATTATCCCAAAAATAGAAAAATAAAACTATGTTATCAAATAGATTTCTGTTCCAAACTTTTTCCAATAGAAAAATAGAAATACAGGAAAATAGAACTGTTGACATTCATGCCCCTTATATTCAAAATTTAAAAGATATATTTATTGAATAACAAAATTCTTAAATTAATACGATTAAAAAAAGTTAAATATAAATAATATTTGAATCCTAATATGTAAATTCAATATAACAGAACAAAAACAACAATTTTGTTTCTATTTTTTCCTATTTATACATTTAAAATTCTTTCTATTTTATAATATAAATTTCATTATGTACATATCTAGTAGTTATATTAGTATATTTTATTATTTAATAATATTTATTAGAAAATGATGGGGGGGAAAAATGAATTGAAAAAGAATGGAAAAAATAATAAAAAAAGAAAATGAAATTGGAGTAGTCAACAATGTGCGAAAAATTCTTACCATCTTCTTTTGTAGATTTTTTAAGTTGATTCACACCGATATACCATTTATACCAAATAATGAGTAAGATAAAATGTGAAAAATTACTGGCTTTATTGCCTCAATCCACCAAACAGTGAATATACACGTAAATTTTTTAAATTCCTTATCATATCATATTCAGTCTTATCCCGTATAAAAATTTCAAGCAATCAAATGTAGCCATGGGATGATAACCTATGTAGCACCGACACCTCTATTTGGGGTGCTTATCGGTGTCGGACGCGTGTCGGACATCGACACGCATCCGACACGTCCGGACACGCGTCCGACATGCGCTCAACGCGTGTCGGAATTCCGACACCGGTCAGCGTGTCGGACACGCGTCCGAACGTGTCGGACGTGTCCGACACGCATAAACAGTTTTTTTTTTAAGCAGTATTTTTGGTTGATGTCAATTGCATTTTTCTCTATTGCATCGTTCGACTCTTAACTGCTTTACATTTTTCTACTAAAATAACGAGAATTGCAGATATCGGCACCTGTTTTTTTTTTTTTTTTTTTTTTGCTATGAGATCAAAATATTATTTTTCAAACTTGCTTTTCTAAGCTTAATGCATTATATATATATATATTTAATACGACGTGTCCCCGACGTGTCGAATTTTTCTATTTTTGAGAAATGACGTGTCGTGTCGGTGTCGGTGCAACCTAGATGATAACCCTATTTAACGACTGTCACTTTTTATTTAGATCCATGGTCGTGGTTGTGGAACCGCGAGGCGCGAGAGAAAGTATCTTATGCCAACCCAATATGATGACATCATTTATTGTCCGAATCCAACTGGGGAAGGCCTTAAAAATTGGCAAAAATTGCAAATTCCATTGACTAATAAGACGAAAAGTAATGTCGATCTGGAGGGACAGAAGTGTTGATTTCCCAAAGGACATGACTCGCAGGCGCGTTCACAAAAAGGATGGTCTCCCAACTAGATGTGGCCAACCGGAACCGTGGACCCGGAATCGGCTAGTTGACTAGTTTCATATTTTTATGAACAAGATTTTATTATATTATAATTTATAAAATTAAAAGTTCGGAACTAGATTTTATTACATTATAATTTATAATAATTTATAAAATTACATTATAATAATAATTCAGAGCCCATTCTTCTCTTTTTTTTTTAAAATTTTATTACAATGTACAATTTGATTATAATTTATAATTTATAATTTATTAATTTTATTTCATTATTTATTATTTTAAAAAATAAAATTAAAAGTTCGGAACCGGAACCGGAACCGGCCCGGAACCGCTAGTTCCTTTTTTTTGTGGAACCGGAACCAGCCACGTCTACTCCCAACCAACCCAAAAAATTTCGACAAAAAAAAAAAAACCAGCCCAAAAATAAAATAAAAAAACAAAAAAATAACCTTCTTCCCACACAAAACCCATTTTCCGACAATGCATCTCCCCTCCGTCAAACTAAAAAGCAAAGTACTTCTTCCACGGTCTCCCCACAAAGGCATGGCCACGGGCCGGGTTCGGCCTGGAACCGGCTCGAGTCAAACCTGAAGCCGGCCCGTTGCTCGGGGCCGCGATTCCAAATCGGAATTGGCCTGTGCCATACGGCCCAGTTACAATTCCGGGAAAAATTGAATCGGGCCCGGAACCAGTGGTTCTAGGTCGGTTCCGAATCGGAAAAAATTCGGTATAAAAAATTAAATTTCTTACAATTTCATAATTTGTTATTTTCTTTATTTCACAATTCATCATTTGATAATTTGGTTATAATTTTATTACATATGCCTTAAATTTTCAATTTTAAACTCAAAAACCGTAACCGAAACTGGAACCTCCGATTTCATTTTCGATTTTGAACTGGAATCGAACCCGAAACTGGCTCGAAACCGACTGTTCTAAACCGAAATCGGAATCGCCCCTTAAGGGCTCTGTTCTGGTTCCCCCGACTTCATGAACCGAAACCGGCTAGCCGTGGCCATATCTACCCGCCCACATCGCGCCCTTGCACTCCGTTGGCCCCGCACGGTTCGGGCCCTCCGCCCTTTTTTCCCCAAAGATGATTTGACGTGGACTGGGCCCCACTACTCAATCATGCTGTTCTAGGTTTCGTGGTGGGATCCGAATGAACTTGGCCCCTCCATGGTGGACGTGGGAGTCAGTCGTAAAGAATTGGTGCGTCCAATGATATAATTAAAAATAATGTAAAGAGTATGGGGGCCGAATTTCAATATATCTCAATATCTTTCCAATACGCATAATCTTGAGAGATGCTTACAATCAACATAATTATTAAAATCTCTCTAACATAAGAAATTATCCTACATAATTCTTAATTATTGTTGATGATATTTTAGTATGGTCCAATCAAATACATAATCAAATTGGAAACCTTCGCGGATGAAGAGGTCACGGAATAGTCTTTTTAAGTAAAAATAATCCGGCTTATCATCAAATCGCAGCGAACGGCAATAATGAAAATAGGATGCAAATTCCGTCGGATAACCACGGCACAGGACCTCGATCGAGGTAGAAACCTTCTCCTCACTAATCTTCCCATACTTTTGTTGCTTGGTTCCTGCTCTCAATCCCTGCCAGGGGAGACTTCCTCTTAGCAAATACATAAGAAGATAACCAAGAGACTCTAGATCATCCCTCCGGCTTTGCTCAATGCCAAGATGAGTGTTCACGCTTGCATATCTCGCGGTTCCGGTCAAATTCACGTTTTCCCTGCGGGGGATGTGTTGATGAGTTGAGCTGTCTCTGTATTTCTTGGCCAGACCAAAGTCAATGATGTACACCTGATTGGCACGTCTCCCCAAGCCCATCACGAAATTGTCTGGCTTGATATCTCGATGCAGAAATGACCTGGAGTGAACAAACTCGACCCGATTGATCATTTGATCCGCAAGCATCAACACCGTCTTCAAGGAGAGCCTTCTGCTACAGAAGTTGAATAGATCTTCAAGACTGGGCCCAAGCAAGTCCATCACGAGTACATTGTGCTCTCCCTCGACGCCGAACCATCTTATGTTCGGAATCCCAGTTCCTCCTTGCAGGATCCGGTACAATCTTGATTCGCCTAGCAATTGAGGTTGCTTCGTTTCGATGCTCTCGAGCTTGATGGCGACCTCTTCATTTGTCTGTATGTTAGTACCGCGATAGATCTCTCCAAAGGACCCACCTCCGATCTTCCTACCCAGCTGGAACTTGTTCCCAACGCGAGGCTCCATCGCCGCATAAAGCGATTCGAAACCCTAACCTGGACCGAGTCACGCGAAACCTAACTCGGCTCTGATGCCAACTTCAAGAATAACGCGGAAGATAATAATTGAGGAATTTCAATATATTTCGATATTGAATAAACGAGCATATATATAGGGTTTATTAGATAACTATGTAAGACAACATATCAATCAAGATACATCGATAATCTTGAGAGATACCGACAATCAACATAATTATAACAACCTATCTAATATAAGAAGTTATCCTACAGAATCCCTAAATGTTGCTAACAGATATGAATCGATCGTGCTAGGATGTTATCTGGACGATTTTGTCTGCTTCCCGAGTTCGAACTTGAATTGGTGCACTTGGGACATTCCTTTCAGGCAACTCTGTAGGGGCACATCGATGGTTGCCTGAGAGATGGGGACTGCCCCGTCTCCTAGAGACCAGTCAGGTGCTCGAGAATTCTGAAAGCCGATTGATATGCCAAAGGAAAAAAAAAAGTCATAAAAATTCTTAGACTATATGCTTAATGTAACACATTAACTTCAATTTTTTTTTTCTGATGACACCAAAAGCTCCAAATTTTGTGTGACACATTTATTTTAAGTTTTTTTTTGTTCTTTTGTCACACCAACAAACCTAAGGTTATGCCCAGGACAACAGATTTAACCATTTTTTTTTTGTAAAACCAAAAATCCTAAATTTGTAGGCGTGTGACATATTTACATCAGATTTTTTGCACTAAATATTTCATACACCTACAAGTTTAGATTTTTTGGTGCCGCAAAGAAAATGTTAGAGGTAAACGTCTTACACGGATACAAGTTTGGGTTTTTTGGTTTCACAAGAAAAAGTGTGGGTAACTGTGTCGTACAAATATAAGTTTGTGATAAATGTGTCACATAAATATAAGTTTAGGTTTTTTAGTGACTTTTACCCTATAAAAATAATAATAAATTACTCCTTTTTTTTTTGGTCTAGTTCATATTCTATTCTAATTTACAAGCAATTGTGTGTGTTATGTGTGTGCGCAGGTTGTGAAATCAAGCACTCTTCTCACTTGAGAAAGGGGAGGTGGAGGGTTCGAATCCCCACTTCGGAAGAGTTGGAGTGAAGAAGACACGTAAATTAATGAATTACTCTTAAGATTATTTGCATTGTGATATTCTTCTTTGGCCTTTTGTTACTTTGGACGAGCCATTCAGTTGCGATGCAGCTTTGTCATCTCGCTTTCTCCGAAAAGCAAAAGAAAAGCAAAAGAAGCCAACTTGTCCGAACCCTTACTCGATCGTGGGGAGGGGAGGGGGTGGGTCAACATACTTTGTCCAGAATACCAAAAATCCAAATGAAAGGTCAGATGTACAGGGGCCGATGGAGATGGCGAATTGGGGCAACAGATCCATGTGCTCACTGAATCCCTACACGTCATTACTGGTTTTGAACAGTCAGATTCCACCTCACTTTTGAGTTTGAATATTGGTTACTCAACAACATATATGAGAAGTGCATCAAATCGAAGCAGAGCAAAGTTCAGAATACTGTAAAATAAACCAAATTCATGGAACAAGAAGGACCAACAGAGCGCCAGCAGGGTTAAATTTAAATGTGTGCTCCTTTTACAAGAACGGATCCGCCAATCAAAATGATCGGCGATTGATCATTGGATCTCGTATAATCATAAGAGATGAGCACACGCCAAAAATTCATTTTCCAGTAACTATGGCGTTGGCAGTTGGCAGTGCGTGTTTAAGTAATTAAATATTAAATGCCTTTATTTAACAGCATAAAATTTTACAACAATTAACAGTGATTTTACAAAATCTCACAGTGCACGCCTAGGTTCGACTTTCTCTACAGCATTGTCGTGCGGAGACAATCGAAACAGATTGAATGAAGATAGGTTTAACATTTGTAAGAGCAAATCTTCCTGCTTCAGAGGGAAGGGGAAGAGACAAAAAAGTAGAATCTGCGCTTACCATGATGGGCTGTTGTTGAGAGGCAAGAAAAATGCATTACCAAAAGTAGAGTTGTGGAAGTGGTCGTAAGGTAAAAGATGCATGTCTTTGGTACGTACTTACCCTACATTCAATCAGGAGACAGTATTTTCTAAAGCTAATTAGGAATAAATAGACTCATTTAATGACACGATACAAGTTTATAATTTCATATTTAGATGACAAGGGAAGCGAGAGGGAATGAAAGTTTCTAATGGTATGCTCAATTACAAAACTCCATTTTACCCACTTTTGACATTATATGCAAACATACATCATATGTATATAGTTTTATTTGAAGTAAAGACTTCGATACCACCAAGGTTGCTGGTCTAATGCAAAAGGGATCATCTTCTTTTCGAGGTCATTAGTAAAAGTTACATTGTGATAAAAATATCTAGGCGATGCTTGTGTTGCATTGTTTAGCTATAGCATGCCTTGTTTGGACTTCCTAATCGATAGTATTTTGGTTATGTTGCGGTGGCAGACTCACCAATCTTGGACTTTTCAGTTACGAGTGGTGTGTAAAAGTCATGATTCGACCATTATATCGCAGCGAGCACTTGGATTAGATCACTGGCGTCAGTCATTCCTCTCCATTATTTAACTTACAAAAAATTAAGACTTTGATTATGGGTCTTTTCGGTAGATTATTAAAGATTCAATAATATTAGTATTAGAAATTCTACTGTGCTTGGAAAAAAAAGAAGAAGGAATGCTATCTTGTCTTAACGTGAATTTGCATAACAAGAAAATAGATTACCCGTCATTTCTTTGACGATCTCAACCTTAATGAGAAATGGACATTTTTGCCCCGGTAATTTCATCGTGGTTCTTTCAGCCAATTTCTGCCGGAAAGAACTAACTTGGCAGTGTGCAATATAGGACGACTGACGATGACTGAACCACCACGTCAATGATTTCTCGGCCAAAATGATCAGACGGACTACATTGAAATTTTGTGTAGATTTAGGATTAAATTGATAAAATTTAAAAATTTAGGATTAAATTGACATTCATACAACATATTAATGACTAATTGGACAATTTTCCTTTTTTGGAATAACCAGTAAAAGGCCTGTGGAGTGCGTGAACATTAACAGTTGTGGGCCTTGAGTGATTGAGGAAGGCCATCGTGCTTACCGCTTTTAAAAAAATCATGAAATTTACAACTTCATGATTTGTTTTTTTGGTTCGATCTCTCGTTATCTCCCTCTTAATGCCTATTTTGGCACCAAATCTCCACCGGGGTGAGATCTGGATAAGAGGCAGCTTAGGGCGCCTATCGCAATACTTTTAAAGCAAAAATATGTTCGATTACGCAATTTCATTTATCTACTTCTTGAGCTTTTTTTTTTACTCTAGAAGTAGTTTTGAGGCCACCTGAAGAAATAATAAAAAAAAAATTTACTTCTCTTCAGAATTAAAAAATCAACTTATCGTCATAAGTTGATTTTAACGGCCTCAATTAGCTAAAAGATTAAGTCATGAGCTCATGGTCCTTCATTGTCCAGCCTGAATTTAGGACTTTAGAAAAATAAAAAATACCATCGAGCCTGGTGTTCAGCCATCCTTTCTTTTAGCTTCGAGTCCATTCGTTTTACGAAAAATCAATAATTTCTGAAAAATATTTTGTTAGTTTTTATCGTTTTCACCCCTTAGACAAATTTTATTTTACTTTTTATTTTTGTTGTTGTTGTTATTGTTGGTCGAACCCCTTAGACAAATTCGGTCATACTAAAAATGGTTACATAATTAACGTCAGTCTAATGCCTAAATATTGTCCTGATAAGGGAAATATTTGTCATTAATTCATTTTCATAACCGAAAAAAAACCATTAAAAACTAATATTGTGCTGTACTTAGTGAGGGTTGATATTTTCATGATTCGATTCCTTAATCGAAGAATTTACAAACTCATTCGTCGTCGTAGTTTCAATTTACATTGGCCGGCTCAAATTGGACCTGCTTCGAAACTATTTGGGCTTTCTTGAAAGCCCAATCGATAGGCTTAGATTTTGAGCCCAAAACATGTGCAGTTTTTGTTTGACATCTTGGTAGCACCTTGAAATTTTCAATTCCTAGATTTACCTAATCTAGATTCAAATTGATCCCTATGTTGATTATTTAAAATTCGAAAGTAAGTCTTAGGTTGCTTGCGCACCTACCATCCTTAATAGATTTCAGGGAATCAAAGTGACGTGTGCAAAGTGACCAATTTATCTGCGTAAATCAAGGGTCTTTAACATTAATTCTCTTATGTCCTAGAAAGGTTTAGCGACCTTTCTCGAGGTGAATCACCAAGAAAAAGCTAATGTAATACTAGGTGAGCACAAACGGTTACTGTTTCGCCGAAAACGATCCGTGACGAAAGATCTTTCACTGAAGATTTGGATTTTCGGCTTTGATGTTTAATCGGGTTCTCGTCATTATTCCAGATATGAAGTGACTATAGAGTCAGGCTCAATGAAAGTGAAAGACAGACGAAAACCACTGAATTTTGTTTTGTATCGATTGAGACTTGGATGTCGATAGAGATGCGGAAGTGGCTGAAGAAGTCGGAGAGCTCCCACTCTGCTTCCAACATCTTCACTGTCTGGAAAAGAGCTCTTTCAGAAACAGTTCTCTTATCTGCTCTTGTTAGCTAGGGATTCTGTGTTGAAGCTCAGCAAGCAAAGTAACCTGAACAATAAAGGTAACAAATCAAGTAGTAAAGAAAGGATAACATAAATTGCAGAGGAAATTGATAAGTTTGATTGACTATGGATCTTTTATAAAGTTTCCTCTTCGGCTATTTATAGTAGAGTATAAAGGATAATCGTCGATAACAGTTATTTTTCATATATTCTATCCCTACTTGGCTACGCTTCGGTAACTGCTCATCTTATCCATTAAACGATTGATTCTCTGACTTATCTATTTTGCTTGTACTTCGGTATTACGTACTGATCTTGTGGTGTCACTGATACTTCCTCTTCTCGGACATTTGCCACGGCAAGTATTTGGTTGCCGATATGTTCTAAATGTTTTGAGTCTCCAAGCCCACGATGTTCTATGCATCCTCCTGTTTTCTGAAACCCTGGCCAATTTTAGGTATCAATATATGCCCCTTTCGAAAAGATTAAACATACTAATTCTTTAAATTCATCTGTGAGTCAACCTATTTAAATCTTTACGGTTTACTTAGGTTTGCGATTCAAATGTCAAATCAGCAAGCTTGGATCATCAAAACTGATTATTCACCAAAGCTAGAAAGCTTCATTTAATTTTGAGACTTCAAAGTAAGGCTACGGGGCTATCACGACGTTTCTCGATGTGAACCATCGAAGGTAGACATGGCTATTTGGGCTCGTGGGCCCGGAACCGGCCCGTTGACCAGCCCGTTGACCGGGCCCGCGGACCCGAACAGAAACCGGCCAAAAAAAAGAAAAAAAAGGGGGGGGGGGGGCGTGGGGGCAGTGGGCCCCCCGGCTCTTCCCCAGGGGCGGGGGGGGGGGGGGGGGGGGGCACTTCCCCCCCTCGGGAAGAGTCGTTTGGCTCTTCCCTTGCCAGGCAGGCGGGGCCCGACTGGTAGGGGAAGAGCCGTTGGGCCAAGGCCCTTTGCGATTATTGCAACGGTCCTCGGCCAGTTGGAAAATTCGCAACGGTCATTTTGGCCGTTGCTAATTTCCTTAAAAAAAAAAACTCTCTATAAAAACCTCACAATCCCTCTTTATTTTTCTCACAATTTCTCTCAATTCTCTCAAATACTCTCAAGTCTCAACTCTCAAGTCAAATTCTCTCGATCCGATATTCTCTCTCAATTCCATCTCAATTCTTTGAATCAACTTTCTGATCAATTCTCTCAAAAAATGGCAAGTGGAAGCAGAAATACTAGAAAGGGAAAGAGCCCGATGGAGATGGGAGAATCCGATTTTCTTGTTCATGAATATGATCCTCGTGAATATGCATGTTGGGAAGACGACGATGTTCCCAATCCCGACGTCGAGCACATCGCAACGCAAGAAAGTCTTTATCCTCCTACTGCTACTGGTGTCAAAGGATCGTCGATACCAAATGAGCCGGCACGGAAGAGCTGAGAATCCGACTTATGGCTACACTTCGACAAAGTATGGAATGAAAATGAAGGTAAGTTTGATATAAGCTGTAAATATTGTCCGCAAAAATACAAACTTGGTAAAGGAGATGGCTGTGGAACATTTCGTCGGCATTTGACGAAAAAACATCCAACGCAAGCGGGGATCGATATTAGCCAACGACAAATTTCCGGGTTTGCCAATCCTAACCCTCATCCTTTATTCCGTTTCACTAATGCACTTTATAAAGAAACATTAGCTGAATATGTTTCCCTTGAGCATGCTCCGTTTAATACTGGTGAAAATTTTAATTTTAGATATTTGGTAAACACTGCGCTGGTTCCACAAGCACAATCTGTTCCGAAAACTACTCTTAAACGCGAACATAAACGAGTTTATAAAGATCGAAAAAATAAATTAAAAATATTTTTTGAAGAATTCAAAGGACGTGTACATATATGTAGTGATATTTGGAGTGATTCTTGGAATATTAATTCTTATATGGGTGTCACGTGCCATTGGATAGGTGATGATTGGGTTATTCAAAAAAGACTTCTTGCATTTCGAGTTTTTCCTGAAAGGCATACGGCCCATAATATTTATAGAATAATTAGACAAGTTTTAGAAGAATATGGTTTGATTAATAAAGTTTTTTCAATTGGTTTTGATAATGCCGCCGCAAATACTGCTTCCATTCCCGAGTTAGAAAAAATGTGTAAACCCTCTTTTGGCGGATAATTTTTTCACATTAGATGTGCTTGTCATGTTTTGAATTTATGTGTTCAAGATGGTTTACGAATTCTTGTAACTTCTCTCCACCTAATAAATAGTGCAATTAGATTTTTATGGAGCCGCCCTCAACTTATGAAAGCGTGGGGAAAATTTTGTAAAGAAAATAGGAGAATGGCAAAAAGGTTTCCAAAAGATGTTCCGACTCGTTGGAATTCTACCTATGAGATGCTTCTACAAACTTTTGATTACAAAGATTTATTATGTTAATTTATTTCAAATACTGTTCCCGATATTGCTTTACTCCCGCAACATTGGGACGTTTGTAAAATTTTTTTAGATTGTTTGAGAATTTTTAATGATGCTACTAAAACTTTATCTGGTATTTATCACCCTACTACGCATTTATTTTTAATAGAGTGTGTTAATATTGCTAATATTTTTAATGCATATGAAAAAGATACTGACTTAGCTTCGAGTATTTTAGTAATGCGAGAAAAAAGGTTGCATTATTATTTGAACATTCCTCTTGTCTATTTAGTTGGTATTGTTTTCGATCCACGTACTAAATTAGATGGTTTATTAGATTATCTGAGTGCTTATTATTGTGATTGTTTACATTTGGATGAAGTAATAAATATTTCAATTATACAAGTAGAGGTTAAAGAAGCTATAGTAGTATTATCTAATGAATTTTATAATAGATATGGTTTAAGCGACAGTGGATATGAATCTGCCCAGCATATTGTCTCAGAAAGCGATGCAGGTATTTCACTACTTAGTAGAGGGTATAAAATTCTCAAGACTAGGCAAAAAAAAAAAACATAAAGGGACATCAATAGGTAGTATTTTCGAATTATAAAACTATTTAATAATTTCTTTTGAGTTTAGCGATTCAGAAAACAACGCAGATTTCAAGATTCTTGAGTGATGGAAGAATCATTCAACTCAATTTCCAGTTCTCTCCCTCATCGCGAAACAAATATTAGCGACCCCTTCTTCAACAGTGGCGGTTGAACAAGCATTTAGTGCTGGAGGATTAATTTTGGACCCCCGCCGTTCAAGATTAAGTCCGGAAAGTGTGGAGTATCAAGCTTGTGTCGATGATTGGACAAAGGCTAAATTTCGCCAACAAGAGCTGGATCGAGAACACGAATTCTTCAGTGATGACTGTGGAGATACTAGCACCACCACAACGGGTAGCGACGATTGACGATGAGGTAAGTTGGGGGTTACCAAAGGTAAGAGAACTACATGGGCTTTGATTCTTCTATCCCCAAAAAGATATGTAGGCGCTTAATGATAATTCATTAAGTTCAAGCCCATTCATTCTCTTTTTTTTTTTTCCAAATTTTATTACATTGTACAATTTGATTATAATTTATAATTTATTAATTTAATTTTATTAATTTAAAAATAAAATTAAAAGTTCGGAACCGGAACCGGAACCGCCGGTTCCTGAACCGGAACCGGCCATGTCTAATCGAAGGAAAGCTAATAAAATACGAAGTGGGTGCAAACAGTTACTTATTCAAAAGATGATACGGTCGCCTAACGTGGGCTCTACCATGCTTATACCAATCGCAACTTGGGGTCTCAATTTAAACACATAATATGTCTTAGCTTTTGTAGCCACCACTAGTTGGTTATGGGTCTATTAGACCCCTAAGTAATATGCGGGAGCGCATTTCGCTCAAAAAATACAGAGACTTGATTACATTAGATTAATATAACGCTCTTTCGCTACATTTATGCAATCTTTGTTGGTTTAAATCACCACCAATGTTTGAGAGATGATGATAGTGCGCAAACAATTAGGTAATACCTAATAATCAGAGCAACAAATAAGGAATACGTAAGCCAAATGAAAAATGTTCCTAACGCGGTAACGCCTATAACGCAAATGCAAACCATGTCAATGATATATTGTTTAGGGGGTTTGGATCAATCCTTAATTTCTGTGCGACAGATAGCTACGTCAAATAGCCAAAATATTCCGACAAAAAAAAAAGCCAAATATAAATGTTAATCTGGGCATCTGAATATGTGGTTACCAATATTTCATAATGCCATTCAAAAACTTTATTGCTTCTTTTGTTAAATCTTGTACCTCAAAGAGAATATTAAACTACCGCGAGCGATACAGTTACTGCTAGGGGAATCCACACTCGTTAAAAGTCCCCAATTTTTTTTTTTTGGGGACTAGAAGCAGACGTGATAAATGTCGATTCATCAAACGTCCAGATTGTTGCGGAAAGTACCAAGAGATGCGCAGATTCAAGCGCGAAATAGCAAGGATAAAAGTAAAATAAAAACGCTCAAGACACGATATACGTGAAAAACCCAAAACAGAAAAAATTACAGGGGGGAGAGAGAGGTTTCACTATCTTCGATAACGAGTATAAGCGTACAATCAAAGATCTGATAAGAAGAAGTGAAAAACAAAGGGTTTCGAGGCATAACGAAAAGCAAGCCTTACGATATGCAAGATATTCTTTTTATAGCCCCTCTAAAATACCCTAAAACAAAGTGAATGGTAAAAAATAATCTTATCACTAATTTAAAGTCAAAATATAACAAATCTCCACCTTGACTTCAAATTTCCAAAAGAGTGTTTAAGAAAATGCCACAAGACTTTTCTCCCCCACCATTAAGAGTGACTACACAAAGCCACCCGCCAAACAGCGGAATCAACGATACACAGCCCTAAGCCTACCCGAGCATACTCGATGTAGGAAACAAGGGATGAATTGCCATTAATACCGCATAAGCAACTCAAATAATGAGAGCACCAACCAAATCGAAACAATGCTTGAACTTGGTCAAAGGAATTGGTTTGCTCAGCATATCCGCCGAATAATCCGTTGTAGGTACTTTCTTCATTGTGTACCATTGGTAATCTCTTCACCCACAAAGTGATAACAACTATTGATGTGTTTCGTTCTCTCGTGATTCATCGAGTTCTTGGTCAACTGAATCGCATTTTGGTTATTGCAAAAGATAACGGAGGCTCCCTCTTACTTCACCCCAAGTTCTGTAACCAAACGCTTTAACCGAAGAGCTTTCTTTGCTGCTTCCGTTGCTGCCATGTACTTTGCTTCAGTGGTAGATAAAATAACCGTGTCTTGAAAAGTTGCTCTCTAACTGACCGCAGAATTACCAAGCGTAAAAACATAACCTGTCAAAAATCTCCTTTTATCAAGATCATCTACATAGTCAGAATCAACGAAGCCAAAAACTGAATGCTCTATATCACAATCTCTATCAAAGACCAACCAACATCTGAGGTACCCCAGATATACCAAAGAATCCACTTCACTGCTTGCCAGTGAGCTTTACTCGGATTTGAAATATACCTGCTCACAATACTAACTGCTTGGAAAATGTTTGGATGAGTGCATACCATAGCATACATAAGACGACCTACAACACTAGAATATGGAACTCGAGATATCTCATCTTCATCTTCTTTGGTTTTAGGTGACAAAGAAGCAGAAAGTCTAAAATGAGATGCCAGAGGAGTATTTATTGGTTTAGCATTCTTCATACCGAAACGTTTAAGCACTTTCTCATTATACCCCTTCTGCGAAAGGTATAACTTCTCAACCTGTCTATCTCTACGAATCTCCAAACCTAGAATTTTCTTGGCATTTTCAAGATCCTTCATCTCAAATTTCCAGCTAAGTTGCTTCTTTAACAACTGTATCTCTGACATGTCCTTTGCTGCAATAAGCATGTCATCCACATACAATAGAAAATAAACAAAAGAACCGTTACGCAATTTCTTATAGTACACACAACTGTCATGCGCACTTCGCGAGTAGCCATGACTTAACTTAAAACTATCAGACCTCTTGTACCATTATCGTGAAGATTTCTTGAGACCATACAAAGAGTGTTTCGATATGCAAACGTGATCTTCTTTACCCTTAACAATGAATCCCTCGGGTTGAGACATATAGATTGTCTCCTCAAGCTTGCCATGCAGAAAAGCGGTCTTGACATCAAGTTGCTCAAGTTCTAGATCATAAAGGGCTACTAACGCGAGCAACACGCTAATGAAACTATGTTTCACAACTAGAGAGAACACTTCATTGAAGTCGATCTCTTCCTTCTGACTAAAGCCCTTCGCTACTAGACGTGCCTTGAATCTTTCATTTTCAATCCCTAGAATTCCCTCATTTCTTTTGAAGATCCACTTGTATCCAACAGCTCTTTTTCCCTTAGGTATTCTCACAAGATCCCGAGTTTGGTTCTTGTGAAGAGACTCCATCTCTTCATTCATCGGTTTCTCAGATTTAGAACAAATGTAGCTTTACGGAATATAGAAGGTTCTTCAATACAAAGCTTTCTAGCAACTGTAAGAGCATATGCTACCAAGTCAGCGAAACCATACCTCTAAAGAGGCTTAATTTGTCTTTTAGTTCTCCCTGCAGCCAAAGTCTGAGGCTGTTTAACTTATTCTACTTCTTCTTTAATCGAATCCGAATTTTGTTGCTCACTGTCACTTTCTAGCTGAATAGGAATGTCTTTAGAGATTCTCCGTGGATGCTCTACACTAAACTTTGCCTCTTTCGCTTTGTTCTCTTCCTGAATATCTATAGACTCAACAACTTTTCTCTAATTAAGCATAGAATTTTCATCAAAAGTAACATTCTTACTAATTATAAACTTTGGTGACTAAGGGTCAGAACACCACAATCTATATCCCTTAACTCCATCTGCATATTCAACAAAAATAGTTTTCTTGGCTCTAGGTTTGAGGTTACCATCTTTTACATGATAATAAGCGGGACATCCAAATACTTTTAAAACAGAATAATGAGAAGGTTTACCAGACCATACCTTGTTTGGAGTCTTACATTGAATTGCGGTGGAAAGAGAACGATTTACCAAATAACATGTTGTATTCACGGCTTCAACCTAGAAATCTTTTTCAAGTCCAATATTTGAAAGCATATACATCTACCTTTCTCTAAAAGTGTTCTATTCATGCGCTCCGCAACCCCATTCTGTTGAGGTGTATATCTGACTATTCGATGTCAAACAATCCCCGAATCTTCACAATACTTGTTAAAATCACATCCGCAAAACTCAAGACCACTGTTTGTTTTTGAGACGCATTATCTTCTTGCCAGATTGGTTTTCAATCAATGGGCTTGTTTGATTCAGCATTTGGTTAAGGGATTTTGAAAAAATGCAAATACCTTTGAGCTAAAGGCCTTTTGTAAAATGCAAGTAATGTTTGGTAAAGTGCATTTTAAAAACACACTGAAAAGAAATATTGATGTAAATACTGTTTGGTGAAAAATGAACTTTGTAAAGTATTTTTACTTTTTCTTTTTAAAAAAGTAGCGGTGGCGGCGGCGACAACCGGAGGCAGCGGTTGTGACGACCTGGAAATTCGCCTTTTGTAAATTGTCTAAATTCGATATAAGGAATGAAATTGAATTTCAGTCGATATGAAACTTTGGACCGTATGGAGTTAAGAGACGGATTTTGAACGATTCTCGAAATTATCAGTCAGTTTAGATTAGGCTCCGTAATTCTTAGTCGTTGCGAATTAGGATTTAAATCCTCGCGCCCGAGCCTAGCTTGTGAAAAGACCAAAAATATGCTTTGCCAGTCGAGCCAAAAATTCGTTTAGTCCCGAATTATCAAATGACTAAATTGCCCTTGGATATTATACATATAGGACAAAGAACTTGAATTTTGACTTGACCTTTGGCGGGCCCCACATGTCAAAATCCCACCTACCAATCAACATCTTAACCACCCTCCTACTCTCTCTCCTCCTTTCTTCTCTCTCTCTCTCTCTCTCTCTCTCTCTCTCTCTCTCTCTCTCTCTCTCTCGTTCACTCTCGATTCCTCCTCCCCCACTCACTGGTTGCTTGTGGACCACCCCTACCGAGCTCCCCCTCTCATCTTTCTTCTTGGTTGTTTTGCGCCACTACCACTCCTCCGCCTTCTTCCACCTCGCGCGATCGCCATCGACCTCCACCCTTCCCCGCCTACTCGCCGTTGCCGCCGTACACCGTCGAACAGCCGCGGAGCAGAGCCACGACACCCTTCCCCTGTTTTCACTCATGTTCGGGTTTCCGTGGGCCAGCCTCTTGCCGGCCACTGCCGACCGCTACCAGTCGCCTCACGCCACCCCCTCTGACCCCCAGGCCTCCCCTCGACCGTCGCGCACCGTCGAGAGCCACCCTGAAGCCGCGGAGATCCTGTTCAGGACGAGGTACCCTATTTCGGGCCTAAGGAGTTCCTGCCGTCCTCCGCTGCTACCCAGCTTTCTCCGTCGCTCACCGCCATTCCCACTAGTCGTCCTCAAGTTCCTCGCCATCCCCCAGAGCTGTTGGAAGTGGGTCGACGCCATTTGAGCCGTTTGAGCTCCGACTTAGCCCCAGATCTTCCTCCCTTGTTTTTCGCCTGAAATTCGCCGGTTCTGTTCATGGCCGTCACCGCCGCCTCCGGCCACCAGCCACCGCCCTCCGCTCGACCCGAAGGTTGTCCTCGACCAACCGATGAGCCCTCTAGTCCTTCTCGGCCTCGCCTCGGTCCGTGAGGTCGAGATTCCTCGCAAAATAATCGATTTCTCCTGATTTTGTAACTGACTAGTTCTGTTTTGGCCTTACCCATCGGTCGCCGGAGCTTCGCTGCCGCCGCCGACCTCTTGCCGGACCTCGACGACGTGTCCTAGCTGCTGTGGGGTAGTGTCGCCGCTTAAATAGCCGAGAAACCCGAGTTATCCAAGGAAATCGAGAACCGTCGCCGGCACCGTCGTCGTCGAGTTTCGTCTTCACTGCCGCGCCATCGTTTTAACATTGCCCGAGCTTGATTAAGGGTGAGTTAATCCTTAATCCTTGGTTAGGGCGCTTATTGCGCCTACAATTAGTTAATTAGTCCATTAGGGTACTTAATTAGAATAAACGTGGTTGGTTTATATAGAAACCGGGTTTAGGGTAAATGGCCCCGATTAATTAAGTTAGTCGATTTAGTTAGGTCGTCTGTAGCTAGTTGGTTGTTAGAATCGATTGATTGATTGATTAGGCATCGATTGCCATTGTTTGATCACGAGCGAGCGATAGTTCAGAACCGAGCGATCGATCGATAATTTAATGAAATTGTGATTAATCAATGCCGTTCGATTAATTGAATTGGTTAATCGATCATGTTTTGACTGCTTGACTGAGTGCAGTTGATTGATTGTGAGGTGACATGATTGAATTTCTGAGTGTTTCATCGTCCGTGTTGGGCGCAAGCCTAAATATGAGGCTGTGCATTCATATGACCATTGGCAGGGTTAAACTGCATGTTTTAACATGAAAACGACTTGGAGCTAAGTCTTTGAGCATGACACATGAGCATTAGAATAAAGATGAGGAATGAAATGGCTAATTGTCGAATATGCTTGTATGGTCATATGATGAGCTTTAAACCGGGCCAGTCGTACGGTAAACACACTAGTCGTGTGAGCTGGGCTGCCACTAGACACCGCCATTCGTAGTGTTAAGCCATACCATCGTGTGAACTGGGCTGCCATTAGACACTGCCAGTCATAGTATCAACGCTGCCGGTAGTAGTGTTAAGCCACACTAGCTGTGTGAGCTGGGTTGCCAATAGACACTGCCAGTTCTAGTGTTAAGCCACACCAGTCGTGTGCATTGGGTCAAGTGGCTATGAAAAATTGGACTATGTAATGTTTCGCCTTATTTAGGCTGATTGAAATGTCATGTCATATTGATGTGATGCTTGCCTTGACTGGGCTATTTGACTGTCATGTCGTGTCTACATCGCATTTCGTGTGGCTTTCTGGCGGGTAAGTTGCATGTGGTTGGATATCTGTATTGGTTGATATGCCATGTCTGTTTGGTAGGATATCCTGGTGAATCAACGTCCTAGCTAAGCTTAGGCGTTGACTTTACTAAGATTTATTTCTCACCCCCGTCGTGGGATAACATTTTTAGGTCACAAGTGACGGAGCCTAGAGGATGCTGATGCGTGACTTTTTGGAGTGACCTTTTGGAGTAGATATGGAGTTAACCCTACTGACCATTGTCTCTTTTGTGGTCCTAGAGAGCCGCCCCGAAGAATGGGGTTGTATGTTGTTAACTCTATAGGGTTAATTAGTATTTGCTTTGCCCAAGGTTTAAAGTTGTCTTTTGATGAATTGACTGAATGTGAGTTCCTGCTTTCCTATCCCTGCTGATCTTGTTGTATGGGAGAAGTGCACGTTCCGCATGCGTAATACGATTATAGGTCGATAGCGAGCCTGGGACTCTATCCTTCGCGACATAAGGGTGTCAAGGTTAGGATGCTGCGTGCTCGAGGATCGGGGCGTAACATCCCCACCCAAGATGGTATCAAAGCAAGGTCAGTCTGATCCATCTGGTCATTAGCCTGGAGTAATAAGGAGCGATAGGAAATGGGATAGTTAGTTGGTTTATGAGCTTGGTGCATGTGTTTGCTGCTTGTGTAGTAAGTTGATAGGTTGCCTTTTGACCGCGTGTTGCTATGGGGTGTACAGTACTCCGTAACTCACTTGCGAAATGAGCAGACGTGGCAGAAGAGCTCCCTGAGCACCCCGAAGGAAGCTTGTTAGGCCGATCGATGAGATCGCTGTTGATGAAGGAGCACCTAGTGCGGCTGAGCCTGCCAGGCAGGAGCCGACTATGGCTGATGTTCTTCAAGCGTTGGGAGCGCTGGGGGATAGGTTTGACTGACAAGAAAGGAGCCAGGGTACTCCTGTCGTCACCACTGCTGTTCAGGCACCCCAAGGAAACCCAGTGGCTGGAAATGAGAATAGGAATAGACCGATGCATAAGATGATGGAAGAGTTCCTCAAACTAATGCCACTGAAGTTTGTTGGAGATGGAGATCCCGAGGCAGCTGCCTCGTGGGTCAAGGAACTGGAGATAGTGTTTGAGTTGCTGAGGTGCATCAAAGAGGACAAGGTCACCTTGGCCATCTTTCAACTAAAAAGAAACGTAAGAAGCTGGTGGGATGCTTCCAAAGGACAGATCTTTCCTGAAGGTACAGCCCCGAGGTGGAATGTATTTGTAGAAGCCTTCAACATCAAGTACTTCTCGGACTGTGCCAGAGAACAAAAAGTGAACGAATTTATGCGTCTGCATCAGTATCAGATGACTATGGATCATTATGAGGCGAGGTTTGCTGAACTATCGCGGTATGCCCCGAGGATGATTGAGGATCCTTTGGATAAAGTTGAGAGATTCTGGGACGGATAGAATGTGGCGTCCCGGACCGCCACCCTACGGTCATAGGTCTCTAATAGCGATAATTAGAGATTACTTATATTAATGAATATCCACAGGCCACAAAACAGTATAACAACTTAGCGGACTAATAGACAAACAACATAGGAACTAGAACTTCTTAGATATATAAGTGCCATACACGACCATTCGAGTTCATACACACACACATATATATAACAAAAGATATGACTCCACGTGATAACAAGGCGTAAGCTGGGTTGGCCAAAATAAACTACTCCATCCTACGTCAGTCGCCTACTCAAAAAGTCGCCAAGACTGACTCCAAATCCTCAGTCCTCCCCAGATAGGTCGGAGGGAAACATCTCCTCATCCTTGGACTCCTCGAGGGGCTTGGGTGGAGGAACATAAATAGCTGGCACAGGTGCTGGAGCAGGAATAGGAGCAGCGACAACTGGGACGGCAGGGACAACATGTGGAGGTGGCGCAGGAACAGCAGGAGCTACAAGCTCAACATGAGCTACTGGTATGGCGGGAACAGGAGGTGCATCAAAAGTGCTCTCAGAAAATGGACCAATGAGCCTATTACCCTCGCGGATGTAGATAGCATGCCAACGATAAATAGTCAACCCAGGCTCACCCTCGTCGACCCACATAGTATGTACATGAGCTACTAACTTCAGGTGTGGAACATCTAAGTGTATCATATCACGATAGTATGAATCATAATTAATAGGAACTCCAAAGCGCCTGTGAATGGTCACCATGATGCTAATCTGAAAAATATGTCCACAAACGTGGGTTAGCGCGACGGCTAGCAAGAAAATATTCAATCCCACCATAGGGGTCCTACGACTCCCTAGGATAAACTATAGGGCAATTCCATCACAATAAAGCATCATAAGAATCCACTATTTCAAACAAGAGTCATGTAATGCAGAAATGCCATGATGTAATGCAATGATGTGCTCTTCGTTCACACAACCATTGCCAAGCCCAATGGCTTGCAGCGACCCCTTACTCCAGGGCGTCCTCGACGCATGGTACGGCTCTACCCATATCTCATCACAGGGTCGTCAAGCACGTACAAATCCCCGCACGCAGCCCAAGGGCATCATCTCAATTCAGTGCACTGAAGAGAAAATACTCCACATATCTCATCATATACCGCTCGGCACCATGTGCCAATGCATGCTCAGCCATGGATCACAAGATTCTCACTATCAATTCTGCAATTGATATAACAATACCAGGCCAATAAAATGAGCATGCCGATTCACAAAATCATACTCATGAGATATGTTATCAACATGATCATTCGAGCAAAGCATCACAATTAGGATTTCAATGACACAGAAAATATTCGGCCCTTCCTTGGGAGCTCTCGGTTCACCAAACTATCGACCCTCAAACGACCATTTCCATCAAGAAGTTCGACCAAGATTCATGTCACATAATCACCAAGGCCTCGACCATTTCCTTGTTTCAAATCGACTAGGAATAGCCCAAACAATCCATTAAACCGAACTTGCCATAGTCCTAAGTCTAATCAGATTTTTCACCATACATGTCACATACCTATCCATTAATGTCATTAATCGCTCAACCTCAAATCTAATGAAAGACATTCGGCTATTTCATAGTTTCATTACTCACTAGAAAATCTCGAGTATCTATTCTCTTCTACCAATCTTCCATGTCCGAAAATCTGCTTGTCCTAGAACCGAATTGGTCCGGTTTTCACCATTTGAAACAGGCCTAAATCCACTCAACTCAACTAACCCCTTTCATACATGCGATTCACAAGCATATATATACAGTAATCAATCCAAGTCAGCCCATTATAGTTCGATTTTCACCTCAAGAACTGCTTCGAAACTTAAGTTAGGTCTGCACTGGATAATGAGCTCAGTTTCGGCTCTAGACATGCCATTTGTTCCAAACTACATAAATCCAACTAGGCCCCGTCATATGCATGACATTCCAGTCCTACTCACCAAGATTTTCTCCCAAAAATCATGCGATGCAATTCAGAATCAACCTTAACTCAGTACATAAGCTAGAACCGCAAGCCTACTAATACAATGCCAAACCACGAAATCGATTCTAGTCCTCAAAACTTCCATCGAGCTTTCTAGTGGGACAATCTCACAATATACAACTATCCTACGATAGGATTGAAGGGATTCTTGCCTTGGTAGTTAGCTTAGCTCGAGCTCGTGGCTTCTTCCTCTCAGATCTCCTTTGAACTCGCCGAGCCGCCCTTCCTCTTCTTCCTTGCTCGATCGCTCGCGAGCTCTCTCCTTTCTCTTACTCTCAGTTGCCCACAACTCTCTCTCACTCTTAGCTCACTCGGCCGAACAAAGATGGAGGAGGGAGAGGGAGGCGAAAGGTTTTTCCCTTGGTTGCTTGTCTTGGGTACTCCACTAGTGACACTTGTCACACTTGCCTTGTTTCTTAGTTTTCGCACGCCACATGGCGTTGCCCCTAATGGTCGCCAATCATTATCACAAAAAGTTGAGATGATGGAAGACCAATGAAACTCCTTGCCACTTCCCCATGACTCACGCCCAATGAGGGTTCATGGGAGGAAGAACCCTTGCGCCACATGGCGCTACCCTTATTGCTCCATTTTCTAAAGTAGATTTGATGTGACAAAAGCCAATGGTTGGCCTTTACTTCACACGCCACTTCTATGCTCCCTTCGGCCAATGGAACTTCATATATTGGGAAGAAAATCATCACTTGTCAATCCACTCAATGGCCGAACCTATGGCCTTCTTGCATTTCCTATGCATGATCGGCAAATAGAAAAATTCTATGCGCCCCTAGTCATTCATTTCATGGCCGAATTCTTTTTATTTCCATCAAGCTTAGGAAAATTTCGAGCTTATGGTCCCAAATACAAAATCCTCAAAATTCATAAGTAATTGATCAATCCAATGGCCGTCGCTTCTTAAAATAAAACCCTCGATTATTTCTCCATCGTCGATCTTATGATTTCCAACTCCTTACGTCAAAAGTCAGCTTCAAAACCCATTTGACCAATCCTGGTCATTAGGAATCTAATAAATGGGGGATGCCACATTGAAGCCGGAGATAAGAGATATCTTGGTGCCTTTCAACTTAAAGGACTACAATGACATTTATGAGAGGGCTCAGCTGATTGAGCGAAATCTGAAGGAAAAGGCTGCTGCAAGTGGATCGTGGTTCACGCCCTGGAACAAGAAGGACACCTGGAAAGGCAAGAAGCAGATGACGGGTGGTAAGCACCACATTCCACCAAGCCGAAAAGGGGCGATCAGCAAGCCTATACATCGTTAGGATGACACGTGTCACCTATGTCGTCAGAGGCATGGTTCTGCTCAGTGTCCATATGGTGATGGATCTTGTTTTGGTTGTGGCCAAAAGGGTCACCAAGTGAAGAATTGCCCACAGAGGCAACAGTCCAGGCAGTAGGGAGGCCAAACTGGTGGGAATGCGTCACAGAACTACCAGAACAGACCCCAGGCGCAAGGACGTGTGTTCGCCATCACTCGAGAAGATGTGAATGATTCGCCGACTGTCACAGGTACAATATTCTTACACAATCATGTAGCATATGCCTTGTTTGATCCGGGTACCACGCATTCTTTTGTTGCTGATCAATTTGTTAAGTTTTCTGGAGTGAATTTGGTGCCATCAGATGTTATTTTCAAGGTGTCCACGCCCTTAAAGGATAGTGTGGTAGCTGCAGTAGGCTGTCCTGATTGTAGATTGGTTGTAGATGGTCATAAAAGTAAGATTGATTTGATTGTGCTGGATATGTACGATTTCGATCTGATTGTGGGTATGGATTGGCTGACAAAGCAAAGAGCCACAATGGATTGCTTTCGTAAGGCGATACGGTTTAGCCCGTTGGATAGGGCTAATTATGAGTTTGTGGGAAATCGAGGAGGAACCTCGACTGTAGTGATCTCGTCGCTAGAGGCGACCCGACTGTTGGAGAAAGGATGCCAAGTTTATTTGGCTGCTGTGGTTGATACATCTGTTGGGGAACTTAAGTTGGAGGATATTGCAGTAGTGCGTGAGTTCCCAGATGTTTTCCCTCAGGAATTACCTAGCTTGCCACTAGAAAGGGAAATTGAGTTTGTAAGAGAGTTAGCTCTTGGGACGGAGCCAATCTCTAAGGTGCCGTATAGAATGACATTGTCGAAACTGAAGGAACTCAAGGTTCAGATGCAGGAGTTGTTGGATAAAGGGTTCATTCTCCCTAGTGCATCACTTTGGGGAGCACCTGTGTTGTTTGTAAGGAAAAAGGATGGATCGTTGCGGTTGTGCATCAACTATGGGCAGTTGAATCAAGTGACGATCAAGAATAAGTACCTGCTGTCGAGAATTGACGATCTTTTCGATCAGTTGCAAGGAGCATCGATATTTTTCAAGATCGATTTGCGGACGTGTTATTATCAGTTAAGGATCGGGAAAGAGGATATACCGAGAACGGCATTCAGGACGCGTTATGGGCATTATGAGTTCACTATGATGCCATTAGATCTGACAAATGCTCATGCTACTTTTATGGACATGATGAATAGAGTATTCAAGGAGTTCTTGGATCGCTTTGTGGTTGTGTTCGTCGACGACATCTTGGTGTACTCGAAGAGTCCGGAGGATCATGAACAACACTTAAGGATTGTGCTGGAAACTCTAAGAGTGCATCAGTTGTATGCCAAGTTCAGCAAGTGCGAGTTTTGGCTAGCTCGTGTGACATTCCTAGGACACGTGGTTTCTGGTGAAGGTATAGCCGTGGATCCATCTAAGATTGAGGCCGTTATAGATTGGCCAAGACCATCGACTGTGACAGAGATTCGAAGCTTCTTGGGTTTGGCAGGCTATTATAGACGTTTCATGGAGAAGTTCTCGGCTATGGCCTTGCCTTTGACTAAACTGCTAAAAAAGGATGTGAAGTTTGAATGGACAGACAAGTGCGAGCATGGTTTTCAAGAGCTTAAACATAAGCTGACTACGGCTCCTACTCTGACAATTCCGTCTGGTCCTGGAGGATTCGAGATCTATAGCGATGCTTCGCTTAGAGGACTTGGTTGTGTCTTGATGCAGCATGGAAGGTAGTAGCGTATACTTCTCGTCAGTTGAGGCCACATGAGTTGATTATCTGACGCATGGCCTGGAGTTGGCTGCAGTCGTATTTGCTTTGAAGATCTGGAGACATTATTTGATTGGAGAAAGTTTTCATGTGTATACTAATCATCAGAGCATGAAGTATTTATTTTCTCAGAAGGAGTTGAACATGAGGCAACGCCGATGGATGGAGTTGCTTAATGATTATGACTGCGAGATTTTGTATCATCCGGGTAAGGCAAATAAGGTTGCAGATGCCCTAAGTAGAAAATCAATGATTGTTCAATAACAAGTCCATGAATGGCGTTTGTTAGAGCAAGTGAGAGACTCTGACTTCAAGTTGGAAGTAAGCTGTTTGTCGAGTCTTGTGGCTACACTAAGGATTGAGCCGGAAGTGCAGGCGAGGATTAAGACCTTGCAACCGACGGACCCTGCCATTCAAAAGATACTTCAAGCGGACTCAGCTAAGCGAAGAGTCGACTTCCAGGTAGCCGAGGATGGGATACTAAAGTTCAGAGGACATTTGGCTGTGCCTGTCGATGAAGGTTTAAGGGAGGAGATTTTGTCGGAAGCACATCGTAGTAGTTATAGTATCCATCCGGGAAGTATAAAGATGTATAAGAATCTGAAGCAGCACTACTGGTGGAACGGCATGAAAGCGGATATAGTCAAGCATGTAGCTAAGTGTTTGACCTGTCAGCAGGTGAAGACGCAGCATTGCAAGCCTGGAGGTTTACTGCAGCCTTTAGAGATTCCAGAGTGGAAATGAGAGCATATCATGATGGACTTTGTGATGGGATTGCCAAGGAGTCAGAGAGGACATGACTCAATCTGGGTTGTAGTTGACAGATTGACGAAATCAGCGCATTTTATTCCTTTGAGAAAGGACTTCGCCTTGGACATATATGCAGATTTATATGTGAGGCACATTGTGAGACTGCATGGAGTGCTAGTGACGCCTACATCAGATCGTGATCCCAAATTCACTGCCACATTCTGGAAAAGTCTGCAGACTGCGTTGGGAACAAAACTGCAGTTCAGTGCAGCCTATCACCCGCAGTCGGATGGCCAGTCTAAAAGGACTATTCAAACTTTGGAGGACATGTTGAGGGCTTGTGTCTTGGACTTCAAAGACAGTTGAGAGGAACAACTGCATTTGGTGGAATTTACCTACAACAACAGTTATCAACAGAGCATCAAGATGGCGCCTTTCAAGGCATTGTATGGCAGAGCTTGTAGGACGCCAGTCTTTTGGGATGAAGTTGGCGAAAGGAAGATACTGGACCTCAGCTAGTAGAGCAATTGACGGAGGCAGTTAAAGTGATCAAAGACAGACTAAGGACAGCCCAGAGCCGTCAGAAAAGGTATACCGATGGGAGGTGCAGGCCTTTGGAATTTCAGGTGGGCGATCATGTATTTTTGAAGGTCTCGCCTATGAGAGGGATATCTCGTTTTGGCAAGAAAAGAAAGCTGAGCCCAAAGTAAGTTGTACCGTTTGAAATTCTAGAGCGAATTGGAAATCTGACGTACCGTATTGTGTTGCTGCCAAGACTTCCTCAAGTGCATAATGTATTTCACGTATCGATGTTGAGAAAGTACGAGCCGGATCCTACCCATGTGCTAAGTTACGAAGAGATCGAATTGGATGAGCGAGCATCATACGTGGAGCGTCCAATCAGGATCGTGGATAGGAAAAAGCAAGTGCTCCGGAACAAGATAATCTCATTGGTTAAGGTGGTTTGACAACACCATGGGACCGTAGGAGCTACTTGGGAGAACGAGGAAGTAATGAAGAATAGTTACCCTGACCTTTTTGAGTAGTCTTGACTGTACTGTAATTTCGGGGATGAAATTTTCTAAGGTGGGGAGAGTTGTGACGCCCTGGAAATTCGCCTTTTGTAAATCGTCTGAATTCGACATAAGGAATGAAATTGAATTTCAGTCGATATGAAACTTTGGACCGTATGGAGTTAAGAGACAGATTTTGGACGGAACACAACATATGGGAGAATCATGCATTTTCATCCATGGAATTAAAGACGACGAAGCTTATACAATACACAGGCATGGCATTTCAATCAAGCCGAGAAAAGTATTTCAGGCTAATTCCTTCATAGAGGAGTTTCGAATGAAGTTCAGAATACGCACCTTCAGGTTCGATTGACCTGGTTTAGGCTAGCCTGAGCTAGGGGAGCTTCGATAGGATCGATAATGGCAAAGGGATTTTCGGGGCTTAGACGCTATGGATTATGTAAAATCGACGCAAAAACGAATTGACCGAGCTTAGATTAGTTCAAGGGATAAAACGCCTACTATAATTGCAAGAAACAAGGTCGGAGACAAAATCTGCCATAGATGCACAGTATGAAGCTCGAAGAAGAGAACTACCTGATTTTGAGGTCTAGAGAATGCGAGACAAACGGAGATCGCTTCCTTGAACTTCAGGCGAGCTTCCAATGCCCTTTTCTATCTTCGGTTTGGCCTGAAAAAGCCCAACCAGTGCTTTACTGATTCGAGCTCTAACCTTCGACAATGGCGATGGAAGGTGATCTCTCTCTCTCTCTCTCTCTCTCTCTCTCTCTCTATTCTGTTCCTCCTCCAACAGAAAATGGACCTCTCTTCTTCTAGAAAGAATAGTTAGCTCTTATACTAACTTTTTAATCTTGGCGGCGAACGGGGAACTCTCATTTGTGGGCTTTTTTCCAAACCGGGGGTAAAAAAAAAGTATTTACCATTTCAAGTGTGTGTTTTTTTTTTATTTACCAAATCAGGGGCCGCTCGGCAATCTTAGTGCCGAGCGGCCCCTGGTTCGGCAGTCATACTGCCGAGCAGGTCTTACGTAGCTGGCTCGACAGTAAGGATGCCGAGTGGGACGTGAACAGTGCCCGCTCGGCAGTTATAATACCGAGCGGCATTGTTCATTTTTTTTTTGCAATTCAAGCTCGAAACAAGCCGAGCAAACCAGATATCAAAATAAAAAACGTGAATAGTGAGGTAGAAAGAGAGCGCTATTGTCACCAAGCTCACATGTAGTTTGCTGGTGTACATTTCAAGCATGGCTGGACAGTTGGGGTTTGCGGCTGGACAGTGTAGGCTTTGACGCTCGGAAAGGAATGCTACAGACGCAAAGAGGTGGAAACCGATCTGGCTTGGTTGCTTGTGAAAAGGTAGAGATCTGGACGTCCTTGGTTGCAACGTTCTATCTCTTCAAGCACGAGAGCGATCATTGACTTGCTTGATCAGACCCTGTTCAGGAGGGAAATGGAATAAAAGACAAAAAAAATTATGATGGTTCTGCTTTCTTATCTTTGCCAAGTTTTCTGGGGACTTCTTTGCTTCGTGAAACTGGTGTGGTGTCCGTCTTCTTTGACTGGATAATTTCTTCCTTTTTGTCTTTCCCCTTTCAACCCTTCGTGGATGGACTACCATCACCAAGCTTGAAGGACAACTTGAGAACTGGCATCTTCCCTCAATGAGCGTCGTCCTCCACGTATCTTCTCTTTCAAATCCTACTTCGATAACAAATAACCTGCAAAATCAGAATAGTAAAAAATTACACCGCTCGAGTCAGTGAAAGATCAACAACATAAACAGGAAAAAAAAACGGACAATGTGCAAGAATCAACGGAGATGCCTTATCTTATGTGACAACATAGTGAAATGAGAATGTCAATGCAATATGGAATGACGTGCTCTTCGCTCATTTACACCATTGCAAAGCGTTCCACCTTGCAATCCCACTCTTCGGGGCTCCGCGACGCATGGTACGACTCTACCCAGCACACAGCACAGGGTCATCAAGTACGTACAAATCCCGCACACAGCCTAAGGGCGTCAACTCGATTTAGTACACTGAAGAGAAATAACTCCACATATCTCATCGATATCGTTCCATGTACAATGTATGCTTGGCTATAAATTCACATGATTCACAATCTCAGTTCTCGTAGGCAATATCTCAATTGCAAAGCCAACATACCAATGTCAATGTCCACAATGACAAGTACATGGAAAAAATCACAGCATTGAATTTAATCAAGCAAAGCACATGATAATTGAATCATCAAGACCAAGAGAATATCCAATTGAAGCCCTCGGGCCAACCATGTTCTTGATCCATAAATTCACAATTTCATCAAGGAAATTCATCACAACTCAGTCTTAAGATCCACAAGAGATATTCCTTAACTTCTCCATTTCATTTCCTCAAAAACAGAATTTTAATTGTCCATTTCCAAAGCTAACTCAGACCCGAAAATATGATCTTCATTATACCCGAACAAAATAAGTTTTAAAAAAAATGGAAAATGAGCTCCTAAAATTTCCAAATTTCACTATGTTGTACTTAAGACCTTGGGGAACATTGTGTCAAGAAATCTCGAATTGATCCCTTCTAGAAAAATCGCAGTAATTCACACATTCTAGAGGAAATCTGGCCTTCTGTAAATCGGTGGCAACTTCATAGAAATAGCTCTATTTCGTGGGGTTAAACAGTTCATAAAATTCCCAAACTTTTATATATTATATTCCAAGATGTCCTCTTAAACTTTCATGAAGGGAAGTTGATCTAAATCGTTCTCCTAAAATCGGTGTAAATTCATGAACTAATAGGGGTCTCGGCTAAACTCACCAAAAACAGGTTAAGCCCGTGTGATTCTAAGGAAATTATAAATACCACATCAAATCCAAAATTTAAAAAATTAAATTATGTTAAAACCAAGGGCGTGACGAACAAGTTTCATGAAGGAATGTTAGTTAGATTCTTATCACACAAGGCTTGACAACATTCACAACCCAGTAAGCATAGTCTAGATTCGAATTCCACAAATTGGGTTTATTGACCTAAAACCTGATCCAAACTTTCTAGCATGGCAACAACACAATGAACATCTATCCTATAGCAAGATTGAAGGAATCTCTTGCCTTCTTAAAGTTGTGAAGCCGCTCAAAGTCTTCTGCAAGCCCTCGGCCTCCTCTGCTCTACTCGGAACCTCATCGATCAACTCCCTCTCTCTCGGTCTCTTTCCCACTCTCCCGATCAAGCTAAGGGGAAGTATGAGCAGAAAACCTTACTTAATCTCCAAGGACATCTATTTATACTAGAGGGAAGAGTGGTGACTAAGTTTTATGACAACTTAGGGGCCAAGTCGTGTGACACTTGGCGGACATGCGGCAAGCTAAGCCGCCATTTGTCCTATTGATCTTGCATGAATGCCATTTGCTCTTCATACATCCTTATTGCTGTCTCCACTTGCCACATTACCTCCTCCCATTTGACACTTGCAAGACATGCATTTCTTGAACCGCCACTCGGTGGACATGCAATTCTAACTTCATGCATGTGTGCCACTTGCCATCAACTCCCTATCATGCATGTTCAACCCTATCTTCTCATGCCACTTGTCCTAATTTCTTAGGCTCGCATTTTCCAACCTTTCCTTCCCTCTCTTAGCATGCCACTTGTCCAATTATTCACTAGGATTGGTTTTCACTTTTCCTCCATAACTTCCTCACCAAGCCAAGGGTGAGTCACCACGTCCAGGCTCACTCTCGAAAAAACTGACAATTTTTTGTCCACTTTTCTGATGATTGGAGCTCAGATTCATATTCCTCATTGTCTTACGATCGCATGGGAGAAAACGAAGCTCAATTTGGACTCCAGACGACTTCGAACGAGCCGTTTTACTTTCGACGCGTGTTGAAACCCGAAAATACGAGCTCTCAGGTTCATGATGTTTTTCATGCAAATTCCCATTCTAATGAAGACCAACGAAATTCTTATGGTTCTAATCTAAATGTCCTCTTGCATGTCTTAAGAAGCTCTTCATTTGACACTTGTCTCATATCCCATAGTACAAGGATTTCTTTCTCAAATTTACGCCAAGTGTTCATGCCCCCAATGGTGATAAGTCATTCTAATATAATCTTGATGGGACCATGAACCAATGATTTTTGTGCATCTTCCCTAGGTATAATTGACCAATATCCTTTCATGCATGAGGGGACAATGGCGCCACTTGTCATTACTCTTAATGTTTTGTTATCCATCACAAGATCTTGATTGGACAATGAGCCAATGGTTGGCCATCTTTCCTTACTAATTCCCAATGCCATTCGGCCAATAGAAATTCATGCACATGGGTTAGTCTTGCCAAGTGTTCTTGCCCCAAATGACCGAAAATGTCTTGTTTCCCAAGGATAGGGAAATAAAATAATGCAACCATGCTCATTTTAATCTCCACGAGCTCTTGATCCATAGGCCATTTATTGATTTCCTTGCTCCCCAAGATAAATCCAATGGTGGCGATTTCCTTCATATATTCGGTCATGTAATAATTCCAAGGTAATTCCTTAATCTCCTTATCAATTTCCACTTTATAATAATTTGATCTTGGATCCAAAATTTTCGACCAATGTACTATGATCCTTAATTCTAAAATTCTTCAATTGATCTTTCTTAAATTACTTGATCACTAAACTTCAAATGTCTGTCCATGATATCCTTCAATGTACACGGCTAATCCTTGTATCATCACGTGAGCCTTAATGAATCCAAAATCGACAAGTTCCTTGATAATTTCCTAACTCGTTTCCTCATATGCCACCTTGATATATTTTGTCCTCTTTACTTAATCCAGTATAATGAGTTCTCAAATCCTTGTTCTTAAAGTCAACTCTCTAATCTCTTTTGGATGTCCTTGCTCATTAGGAATCTCGCACATGGGGGATGCCACAGATCAATCAAGGATGCGAAATCAAGAAGACACATACGACTTTTCAAATGATGAAATCATCTATGGAAACCCAGGATCATAATTGTATGGGCAATTTGATCCTAACGAGGAAGACTTTCCTTTGGCGATCCCTAACGGCTACTAGATCTTTTTTTGGTATTTGTCTTGTCTAATTGGGAAGTTTTGGAGAGACCTCTTCTAGAAGCCTTGCAACAGTTAGATTGGAAGCGAAGGAGTATAAAAGACATCTCAAAGTCGGAGTGAAACAAGATCGGCGTTAAGAGGGAAAAGTGTTCATAATTTTTAGATCGAGAGTACTTCATTTTATACACATTTCTTGATTCATCAATTGTAATTATGAGGAGGTGTACACAAGAGTGTTGAGCGTTAGATGGGGCATCCTACATCTCAAGGAGATCACTAAGCTGAAACCTCACAAGCAGTTTACTAGTGAAATCCAGCTAATTGGCTGATAGCCGAAGAAGTAGACGTAGGCTCATTCAAAGCCGAACCACTGTAAACCCTTTGTACGGTCTTCTCTATTCCATACTATGATTATATCATAAATTTTGTGATAGATGTACTGCATATGAATTGTTCACAGTGATACACTTTGTTTTTATCATCTAAGACGTCATAATAATGCCTGTGCAATTTGAATTCCGTGATAAATACTTAAATTGCACTGTAATCACCTATTCACCCCCACTCTAGGTGATAAATCTATCCACAACATATATAACATAACCACAAGATCAACTTTACAATACGACATAAACAATACATATCTGGGTTTGGGGAAGGATGATGGACCTAAACAAAATGAAATGTATCTAGTCAAGCCATAACACCTCTTATCCTAAAAGGGTGTCTAAAAGTTAGGTGATACAGCTACACCTAAAAGTCGGGCTCATTATCGCTAGAGAATCCTTGTCAGCTACGGGGTCGTAATCTGCAGAAGCATCTCACTCCGAGTCCATGGGAACATCTGCCTCCTCAGGGTCGGATTCTGAATCCACGAGGGCATCAAACTCATCCTCCATCTTCGGTTCGGACTTAGAGTCCAACGGGGCATTAAACTCGTTCTCCAGCTCCAGCTCAGACTCAGTGGGCTCTCCATGCTCGACCTCAACATCAGAGGGTTCCACGATCTCTACATCTTCAAAAGGCTTCGGGGGCTTCAGATGACTACTTTTGGGCTTGGCTTCAGGATGGAATACTTCACCATCAGAAGGGGTAGGGTTGCACCGAGCAGGAATCACACTACGGGGTTTGTCGAAACTCTTTAGAGGTCCAAAAGTTGTATCACCGTCCTTATAAAACCATGCCTCAAAATAGTGGGACTCCCAATCATCATCTCCTTCGTCGACCTAGACTATACTTCATTTCCTACTATAGGCCTTACCTTGGCTTACGGAATACTCGGTAACCGATTTCACGTTGTCCATCGGTTCCTCAAAACGTTTCGGCAGCATACTCAAGGTTTGGGGTCTGAAAAAAGTTAAGCCCACGACGGGGTGAGAATAAATCTCAGTAAACTAACCTGAACCTAAACTAGGCCATTAGTACCTCCAGACACATTTAAATCATGCAATGCTTAATCAAAATAAACACATGGCATTCGATGCATTAGAACGAAATCATAGCACATAGTACTACACAATTCAAAGGTCAATTACTCAATCCAGATTACACTTCGTACTTAGGTACTCAATAGCTCATAAGCTCTTATGATAGTGTGATAGTCATTGTGGTTCCAAATTCCAATGGCTGGGCCCGTGTATTAACGCCTCAGGCTTAAAGAATTATTGTACGCGCGTTAGCACGCCTCAAGATTACTATGCCATTTTAAGACCGCGTTAGCACGCCTCAAATCAATCCCGCGTCTAACGCCTCAGGATATATTTAAACCTCGCGTCTAACGCATCCATGTATAATGTGCACACGAGTTTATAACTCAATCAACTAAGGCCAATTTAATCGTTCAATTCACAAATAACCAATCACAGCCGAATACACTAGGACATAATCAACAATCCAATCATCAAATTAACAATTTGCAAGTCATGACCGAACACAATGATATAGGCTAATCAATCGGCTCCAAGATCACTCACGGTAATTCCGACCTTTAGGTCCACAAAATAATCTTGAGTTCATGCTCAATATCCTCTAATCACCTATGACAAGCATTAGACTCACTAGGTTAACCAAGACAACACAATTTTGGTTCAAGAACACCTCAAGCATCGTTCAGAAGAAATGTTCAAAAGGAAACATTCAGAAAGAAACGTTTAGAAGCAAACATTAAGAAGGAAACGTTCAGAAGAAAACAATCAGAAGGAACGTTCACAAGGAAACATTCAGAAGCAAACGTTCAGAAGGAACGTTGAAAAAGGCAAGTTGTCCTCGACAATCACAGCATTTGAACCACCTTTAATCACCTTCAAATCCACTACTAAACGTGTCTATTAGTAGCTTAAAGCCCTAGGTAAGGTTTGAGAGTAACTTACCAAGGAATTTGAGCGAGAAAAGCCAAGGAGATGGTGGCTAAGTCGTCCGACCAGAACTGGAAATGGCAGAGCTCGGTTCGGTCATGTTATGCCCCGAATCCGACGGGCACATGAGCATCCCACCAGGCCGTTCTTCTCTTGATAGTCTCCCAGGATCCTTCGGCCCACAACTTAGAAATCCATACAAATGATATGAGCAAGCGGAAGCGAGAAAATCACTCCATTTCATTAACACAAAAGATGACTTCAGGACTACACCATGAAAACGTTTAACCAAGATACTACACAAGACTTGGGTTTACAAAAGAAGTTAAAACTAGGTTAGGTTTAACATCACTTCTTCAATGGGGCATCTTCAACTGCCAGTTCATGATAATCTCCGAAATTCCATCACCAGGGACCTGAAAAATATTAATCCCATGACGGGGTGAGATATAAATCTCAGTAAGTTAAACCTAATTCTAAACTAGGCTGCCAGTATCTCCAGACACCTTTTGGAAAAACGGGTATTTCAGCCACAAAAGCTTTTACATGATAAAAGCATAATTCCATCAAAACATGACATCTCAATGATTCAAAACCGACTTTATTCAATCCTAAAGTTCGCGAGTAAGACTGAGGTTCATACTATGGCATGGTTTTCAACCAATTTACACATTTGAGACCATTTTGCCCCTCGAGGTTTGCCCTTGTCTTGAGGTTTAATGAAGGGCGTTTTGGTCATTTGGTCTCCCCCTAGACTGCCGAAAATTCAAGGACTAAGTGGTCATTTGACACTAAGATTTTATGACAAGGAAGACAAGTGTCAATTATTTGGTGATGGGCATTAATGAAACCCTTTTAACCTACCATTCAACTCCCTTTTGACCAAGATGGATAAAGATTAAACCCTCTCTCTCTCTCTCTTCTTTCATTTTTGGCCAGCCATCTCTCTCTCTTCCCATTCCTCTCACGAAGCTCTCTCTCTCTCGCTCGCCAGCTTGCGTCCAATTCCGGCCATGCCCACTGTTCCGGCTATAACTCAGTCTTCCGACATCGGATTAAGGTAAAACCACCGCCAATAGAAAGCCTATCATCTTATATTTCTAGAGACATCTCGTAAGCTCAATTTGGCCCAGCCGTTTGTCCCGTAGGTCTGTTTGAATGGGAAAAGGTCAGGATGGAGGCAGAATCTGACCGATTTGGGAGAAGGATATGTTTCATGGGCTTCAAGACTTCAAATAGCCCCAAATTTTTGGTGAGATATTCTCAACCTATAGTATAAGAGTTTGAAAAATTGAAATTGGGGATTTGTGGGAGTTGAGATGGGTTTTAATGGATGGAATGTTGTGTTTTCTTGAGGACAGAATTTGCCCACATGCTGGCCTAGTGGAACCGAGGCTGTTCAAAGAACTTTGGAGCGTCGCCCTGCTGTGGAATGCTTGGTAAGACCTCTATTGATGTTGCATGATGTGTTGGCAAGAGGATTTTGCAAAGAATTAGAGTTTAGAAGTGATTTATGGGTGGTTTTGTGAAAATCCCCTAGGACCGGTTCTGCCCCTGCACCATGTGGGTGAACTGAGTATTTTGAGGGTTCGTAGGGTTGTTGCCATGCCTTAAAATTGTCGATATGACACTTTAGAATGTCAATTGATATGTTGGTAGGGTGTACACTTGGTGGAGTAGGGATTGAAAGAGTTTTAAGGGCTGTTTTGGAGGAAAACACGTTGGATGCATGAGGTGCCAACTAATCTATTTTCGGCGCGCGTCGTTTTTAAAATGAGTTGTTCTAAGTCGTTCGGTACTCAAATGGAGCTCCATTTTCGCCCACCCGTCCATAAGACATTGAAGTATAAGATTCTTAGTGGAATGAAATTTGTTTCCTCAAAAGGCCAGTAGAAAGATGTCATTTTATCTGTGAATGAACCTGGTCGTGGAGCCTAAAAAAAGAGCAGACTTAGTGGAATGAAATTTGTGATGATTTGCCTTGATAGAATGACAATTGGCTTGCTTAGGAGTATTGAGTTAATACTGTGATGACTTGAGATTAAGGTGTTGTGTGTGTAATGAAGTTGGAAGTATTTTAATGGGCGATTTGTGGAATTTCTTAGGGCCGTGCATTTGCCCTATTCTGGCCGGTTGAGGACTGAACTTGGTGGTGGATTTTGAATGGAAGTTCTAGCTCAATCAAAGAGGTAGGTGTTCCTTAAACCTTTACTCGAAAGCTAGGACGTTACTGGATGAATTTCGTGAGTTAAATGGCATAATGTGATTTCGGTTGTGATAAGGACTGGCATGGTTTTGTGATACTTACTCTGTGATTGCCTAATGTGAAATGAAATGGCTATAGTGCCTATGAGAATTATATGGCTATAGTGCCTATGAGAATTATATGGCTATAGTGCCTATGAGAATTATATGGCTTTAGTGCCCCAGTATGATGCAAGGCTATTATGCCCTTATGCAAATGAAATGGCTATAGTGCCCCAGTATGATGCATGGCTATAATACCCTTATACAATTAAATTGGTAAGAGTACCCTTGATTATACATCGCGGCTATTGTGCCCTTGGTGATGAGAGAGTATGATGTCATTATGATGAGTTCATTCTGTGCGAGTGCATGAAGCGTGGGTTTCGTAGTGTGTGATGTACTTCTTACTATGCCAAGTGCCTTGAGATGTCTGATGTTTAAATGCCATGTGCCAATGCTTGAGAAACTTCTGCATTTTGCTTCATTGTATGATCTGGGGGGACTGGCAGTCTGGTCTAGGTTTAGGGTTCACCTACTGAGATTTATATCTCACCCCGTTGAGGATTAACTTTTTCAGGTCTTAGGCGATGAAGCACCAAGTTTGCTGAGGATTGGTATTCAAGGAAGTAGTTGGTCGATTAATGTAAAACCTTTTGTGGCCCTATGGATATTGAATTGAACCGTCGGTATTGGATCGCCGTATCAATTCAAGCGTAATATTTAGGTATGTGAAGTGTACCAATTTATCCTAAGTCATTTTGTTTGTATCTAAGGAAGGAGATGTTTGTCGCTTCCGCTTGTATATTGATTTTATTAGTTGTGGCCGAAAGAATCCTGGGAGACTATCGAATTAGGAACGGCCTGGTGGGGGTGTTCGTGTGCTTCGCGGGTTCGGGGCGTGACAAAGAATCCATTCCTGCACTCACGAGCTAAGCATATTGAAATTAAGTATCATTTTATTCGTGATCATGTGCATAATGGTGATATTAGCATTCAATCTGTTGATTCAAAGCATCAGTTAGCTGACTTATTCACCAAGCCACTTGTTAAAAATACATTTGAATATCAGACAAGAATTAGGTATTACTGTGATGCCTATTTGAGCTGCTATTTAGACATGAAAATTCTACTTCTGAGCTTAAAGCGATATATGGAAGAAGCAAAAGGTGCCAAAGCTTTATCTGAAGAAGCTCTATAACTACAAGGAACTCAGAACTTAAAGCATCATCTAAAGATGTCATTTTCTGAGTGGAGAACAACTAAAAGCCTGATTATTCAAATTTTGGGTGCGTAAGTATTTATATTTCTAGCAACAAATAAGGTATGCATCTTCACAATCTTTCTAAATATTCTAAAAATTTTATGATTATGTTGATTGCCTTGATTGTCGATTGTCGATTGAATTGAATAAATACATGTTCCTCAAATGTTTTCAACTCTGTTCGTAAACGATTTTCGAATTTTTCTTCTTTTGGAATATCAACTGCCTCAAAGCGGTTTCTAAAAGTACTAAGATAAAAACTCAAAATGAACCATCACCTTCTTCCATGATTCTGCAAGAACAAATTCAACCTGAACTGGGGGTCTTCCTCTCAAATTACTTATTGTCGATCCTAAATCAGAACTCATTTATTCAAAATCCTCTATCAAATGGCCTCCAAAGAGTATCACTCAACAAGAAACTCTTCCGAAGAAACCAGCAGATTAAGATCACCTAACTCTAGGGCTGAAATCAACACTTCGAATCTTCCAGAGGTCTCAAGAATGGACGTAGGAAATCAAGGGCATGCGGAACCAAGCACCTCTAATCAACCACATCTCTCGCACAAAGATATTGAGAGAGACATCAAGAAGAGACATGAACTCATACATTCTCTCTATGCTAATGTATCTTCATAAACTTCTATTCTCGAGAAAGAGAAAAGAATCTATCTGGTTATGAACATTACTCTTACTATTCGTAGCATGAGAGCTCAAGGAAAGAGTTAATAACTGATAAATACTCTGATAAGAATGAATGGATTCTCAAATGTAGTCGAACTAAATATATGTGATGAGTTGCTGACTAAAAAGGAACGCATGGTAGCAAGTGATTTAGCTAGAAGTGAAGATAAAATTATGCAGAAGGCAGAAAAAGGAAAAAAGAAAGTTGGAGAAACTTATGCTAGAGCAACAAAGATGGGCATTATTGGTGAAAAGAGACTTGGTGCAGAAGATGATGAGAAAGTCTTTGAGAAATTTGAGGATATGGAAATGAAATTCCTTAGTGTCAGAGGTTACAAGGATAGACTGTTCAGATCGAAGGATCACCATGATATGTACAAGCTATTAATCAATAGGTCTTCAATGCAAAACAGACCTGTTGAAATTGATTCCTTAGAAAAGACTGGCTTGAATATTCACTTCCTTCTTAATGATTCACATCTCAAGCCTTTGTGCATCTTACAAAGCCCTTGCTATCCTCATCTTACTACTTACTTCTATTCAAATTTTTGTATGCCTGATAGAGACAACATTCAGTTCTCTCTATTTGACAAAGTTTACACTTTGAGTGTCACAAAACTGGCATCAATTCTAAAATGTGAGCAGTACATTTTCACTCATATTCCCATCTCTGATAATGATGTGTTCAGAGCAATCTCTTCTAACCCCTCTGCAATCCGATCAGAAGCATCAACCATTAATTCTGATCTCTTACCTATGATTGGTGTTGTCCTCCATAAGATTATTCTAAACTGTCTTCAACCCAAAAACATATCTTGAACTGTCACTCTTTATGAAGGAAAAATTATATGGGCTATCTTACATAGAAAGCCATTCTTTATTCCTCACATAATTTTCCTACACATGCTGAGATCAGTAAGACATGGCAAAGGCAAACTTCCTTATGGCTCCTTGATAACCAGAATTCTTCATGAGCTGAAGATTGATATACCAATTAGATTAAAATCTCTCTGTTTAAGACAAGGAAGCACTGGCAAAGTAATGCTGACCAGCATAGGGTATAGTTTGGTTAAAGGCTTATGGAGAGATAGAAAACAAAATGTTGTAACCATTCATACCTCCACCACAGAATCAACACCTGCACAGCTGCACCTTCAAAAGAGGAAAGCAGAAACACAGAATGGCAATTCTGCAATTGATGTCAAAAGAAAGAAGAAAATAGACCACGTAGTCATACTTGATTCAGACATTGAGAGTTCTGAGGATGACGCTCCAGAGAGTCATGTCAGTCTCTGGAAGGAGTCATCAAGTGCTGCTCTTCAACCCAACAATGATTTTGATGAGAAAAGCAGAACGAAGGTTCTTACAAAATTATTGCAGATACAACAACAAACAACTCACAGACTGGATGATCTCAGGAACACTTTGCACTCAGATATTGCAGCTTTGAATGCTAAGGTGGATGCTGAGATTACATTGAGGAAGAACTCTTCTTAGGAACTCACAGCTTCTCAGCTTGATCAGGTGGACAGTGCTATTCTCCATCTAAAGGAGGATATTGATCAGAAGTTCAGTCAACTATCCCAGTTTGTCCTTGTCCAGATCCTCCTAAGCTAAGCCCAATCAGCTTCAGCACCATCTACCTCTCACCCACCACAAAAAGACTAAAAATTTTTTTCAAATATTTTTACTCTTTTTGTTGTTTTGTTTTGGTTTGACAGTGTTATTTTTTGGTGCTGTACTTGCCTATTTTGGATGGCTGTTTGGATATTGTTTCAGTTAATCTTATCCTCAATAATTGCATACCTTTTACTCTCCATAATTACTGCTATGCCATTCAGGGGGAGTACTTCTTGTTCTCTATTGCTACATGTCACCCTCTATGCTTTATTGGATAAATCTTATATTCATGGGGAGTATAACTCCATCTTTGTGCTTTAATATCTATGTTTGATCTCATAAGTCATTCATTTTTCCTTTTCTGCTGATGACAAAAAGGGGGAGAAGTTACAAAAGAGAAGAGAAAGAACATCTGTGTCAAGATGTGAATGTTGCATACAATAGGATACATACCACTATGCACACAGGATATATTTATCTCTGTGAATGTTCTGCGAATATTATATTCTGAGAATGATAAGTTGTGTCAGGTACAACAGTTATAAGAAGTATGTGAGAGTATATACAAACATGATATTCACACAGGTTTTGATAACTGAAAATATGAGAACACAAGTTCCCATGTTCAGCAGGAACAAGATCTGAAAGGAAATATAATCTCTTTCCATAGCCGAACAGGTGAACAAGTTATTTACTTTGAGCATTCTATTAATCTGTATGTTTGGTAACATATTTTCCAAAACAAGTTAACTTGAGTATGTTATAACCGTCATAATCTGAGCATGTGTTGAACTACAAGTTCTGAGCTATTATGTAGCAAGTTTATATCATAAGCAATATGCTCATATACAAGTTCTGAGCTATTGTAGCAAGTTTATATCACAAGCAATATGCTCATACTTACCATGCCACTCAAGATTGTTATGCATGTGATTAAGTTATGTAGAAAATCAAGTAGAATCACATGTCTATTGTGACATTTCGAATTTCGACTTCTCTCTAGGCTGTGAAATGAAAGGTATCGATCGGTGTGTTTCAGTTGTAGCTCGCTCAGAGTTGGCCACTCTCGAGTTAACTGACCAAAAGGGAAAGACTGACGTGGAGTTGGGTACGTGGACCTAGGGATTTTGAATAAGAAATGACGCTTTGACCATAGGATTGTCGAGGGAATATTTTGGACCAACAGAGATCGATTTAGGAACGATCGTGGAATGCCTTGCTAGTGTTATACGTTGGGACGCGGGTGAATCCGCTTAACCAATGCGTAATTTGCGAGAATTTTCTAAATCAAATTCCGACAATCAGGATCGCAGGAGCTAGCGATAGACCCTCATAATTACATGACAACCAAAGTTACCACAGTTTAAGAAACCCTAAGGTCGATACGCGTGGCGCATGCAAGATTCACCCGTCAGTTTGAGAGAAATTGGAATTACGGTCGACGAGGGCTCGACATGAAATTGGACCTCGAGATTTGGGTATTGGACATTTAGAAATTCCAACATTTGAATTGAAATGGACGTCACCTCATCAAAAGCAATTTAGATTGGAAAAAAGAAATTTAGGACAACACTTGCAAAAATTACCATTTTACCCCTCGAGGTTTGCCATTGTCTTAAGGTTTAATGAAGGGCGTTTTGGTCATTTGGTCTTTCCTTAGGGCTGTCGAAAATGGGAGGAGAAATTGGTCATTTGAGGTCTTGATATTATTGAGATGAGGACAAGTGTCACAATTGGATGAAGACAAGTGTCACAATTTAGGGTGAGGAGCATTAATTGGCCTATCTAATCGTCCCCCACCAATTATTGAGCATGCTTTGACTTAAGTGGATTAAACTAGCTTATCTCCTCTCTCTCTCTCTCTCTCTCTCTCTCTCTTCATTTGGACGACCAACTCTCTCTCTCCTCCATCTTCTTCTTCATTTTCTTCTTCTATGCCGAACTGCCCAGCCCGACTAGTCCTGACCACCTCCCTTCCTCAGGCCATAACGTATTCGTCTGATGATGGATTGAGGTAAAACCATCGCCATCTGAAATACTATTGTCTTACCTTTATAAGGACATATTATAAGCTCAATTTGGCTCAGTATTTCTTCCCGTAGGTCTATTTGAATGAACAAAGGTCAGATTGAGACATAATCTGGCCGGTTTTGGGGAAGGAGCTGTTTCGTGGGCTTCGAGACTTCAAATGGCTCCAAATTTTTGGTGAGATCTTCCACACTCTTAGTACTAGAGTTGGCCGAGCTGTGATTACAAGTTTATTTGAGAATTGATGAGTTTCCATGATTGATTTGAGGTAGTTTTGTGAAGCAGAATTCTGATCGTTAGAGTACCGAGGGAAACCGATCTGTTTGAGATCCCTCGAGGTGTTATCTTGCTTCCCAATCTTCGGTGAGCTTCCTAAACTTGTAGATTGAGATTATGACAAGTCGTTTTTGTGGTTAATGGAAGTTTAAAGCTGAATTAAGGGCTATTTATAGTGAAAAATGTGAGATGCCGACCAATTTGCCCATAACGCACACCGATTTTGAATTGAGTCGTTCTAAGTCGTCCGGTATCCAAATTGAGCTCCATTTTCGCCCACACGTCCATAAGATATTGAAGAACAAGATTATGAAATTTCTATTCTCAAAAAGTTAGTAGAAAATTGTCAATTTTCGTGAGACTGAAACTGGGCGTGGAGGCTCGAATTGGGCAGTTTTGATGAATTGAGACTTTGGATGATTTACCTTGATAGAACGACAATTGACATGCATAGGAGCATTGAGTTATCACTGTGACGACTTGATATTAAGGTGCTGTGTGTATATTGAAATTGGAAGTATTTTAATGGGCGATTTATGGAATTTCTTAGGGCCGTGCACTTGCCCTATATTGGCTGGTTGAAGACCGAGCTTGGTGGTAGATTTTGAGTGGAAGGGCTAGCTCAATTAAAGAGGTAAGTGTCCCTTAAACATTTACTCAAACGTTAGGACGCTACTAGATGCATTTGACTGGTGAATTGATCAAGTAGTGGATTGATGGAATTATGATTGATGATGGCCAGACATGAGTGTGTGAATTGAGCTTGACATGCTTGTTTTATTGCGAAATTCACATGGAACATGATTGAATGAATGATGTGGGTAATGGAAAGTCATGTTAGCGTGCATGGTTATATGGTAGTGACACTTGATTGATAAAGGTGCTCGAATTAGTAGGCCTGAGATTGGTAAGGGAGTGCTTAGTTAATTGATTTCTTGATTCATGAAAATTGGCTTGGTGCCGTTGTGATATGAATCGGCTTGGTGCCCTTGATTCATGAAAATTGGCTTGGTGCCCTTGTGATAGAATTGGCTTGGTGCCATTGATTAATGAAAATTGGCTTGGTGCCCTTGTGTTATGAATCGGCTTGGTGCCCTTGATTCATGAGAATTGGCTTGGTGCCATTGAAAGGTGAAAATGGCTAGTGAGCCCTTGATGAGAAACATGGCTAGTGATCCCTTAAATGATGGGAAATGGCTAGTGAGCCCTTGAATGATGAGAAATGGCTAGTGAGCCCTTGAATGATGAGAAATGGCTAGTAAGCCCTTGAATTGATGAGGTATGGCTTGAGAATACACCCCCTCTTATTAACTTGAAGTTGTGCTAGCACGAAACTTAGTTGTGATGATATGGTTGTCCTTGAATCGTGAATGCTTTAGGCCAGTTATATCGAGGTGCCTTGATGTTTGAATGCTATGTGCTATTTGCTTTTGATGAGCTTCTGCCTATTGCTTTGTTGCATAGTCTGGGAGGACTGGCAGTCTGGTCTAGGTTTACGGTTCACTTGCTGAGATTTTATATCTCACCCCGTTGGGGACAAATATTTTTCAGGTACCAGACGATGGAACACCAAGTTTGCCAAGGACTGGCATTCGAGAAAGTAGATGATCGAATGTGTTTAAGACATTGGGTGACCTTAGGGATTATATTTGGTTTTGTGGTCTAGGATTGAGCCATTGATATTGGACAACTGTAAACCTTGGTGTACATTTAGTAATATGAGAAGTGTACCATGTTCCTATCCTAAGTCATCTTGTTGTTTTTATAAGTGGAGTTGTTTCTCACTTTTGTATGTAATGGATAATGATGTTTCGAGGGCCGATGAATCTTGGGAAGCACCAAGGGTATGATAAGACCTTGGTGGGATGTTCGCGGGCCAGACTGGTTCGGGGCGTTACATGCCCGTTCAAGTGGTATCAGAGCAAGGTCAGCTCGATCCAATTTGCTTGAGACTTGGAGTGATAATGAGTGATGACTTGAGGACGATTAGATAGTGAGACCCTTAGGATTAAGCAATGACTGCTGAATCTTGGAAATTATATGCTTGAACTTGTGTTGTATTCCGATGGTTCTAGAATCAATTTTTATGAATGACCTTGGATGATGCTATGACTGCGGTTCACTAGGAAGTAAGCATAAATTGGGGAGTCTTAAGTATGAATTTTGAGGTTGTAAATGTGCTTGAGATTGATAGAGGATTGCTTATGAATAGGGGATCGATTGGATTATGTGATTGTGATTGTGGTTTGTCGATAACTCAACTTGAGGAATATGAGTTATAAACAGACGACTGGTATTAGTGGATTCAGGCTTGAATTGCGTTATATCTTGATGGTTTTAGTTATCGATTGTTATTGACAATCTTCGATAATATGAAATGAGATGTACACAAGGAAGCAGACAAGGAATATTTGGATTAAAGGCCAGTTGTGATCGAATGCATATGGATTTGACTTGAATGGCGACTAGACTTGAGTGATATGATTGCATATAGGCAATTGATCCATGTGATGTGATGGTCATTGGTGGAATTAGAAATCTTCGATGGGTAAGAATTGATCTGAAGGCGATTGTGGTATGACAAGTAGTGAGGATAGTCATGATGTGCACGTGTTTGTGGCATTAAAATGAAAGTTGATGAGGGTGTATGCATGAGCTTATCACTATCAGACTTAATAAACTGTCGCTTGGTATGGGACGAGTTGATGGGATACCTATAAACCGCGATGAAGCATGGTATGGAACGTGTGGAACGGGGCTTTCTCAGTAGATGTATGACTTGGGACAACCTGCAATGCTCAGGTCTGATGAGGGCGGGGAGTGATCGCCGGGACAGAGAGGACTGGACAAGGAGCGGCTCCTGGCAGGCTTCTAAGATAGCGAAGAGGTAGGAATGACCCAAGCCATAAATTGAAAGGGGAAGTCTAGGTATCGGGTTGAGTCTGATTGTGGTTAAAAGATGTATGGCACATCATTGATTCTTAAAGTGAATGATCGAAGTGCCCTAACATTTGTAATGGCGCCTATGGTTGGCATGGTTGAGAGCTTTGTATTTGGCAGTGGATGCCGTTTGAAAAAGAAAACTGATGATCGTGATTGACCTAGTTGGCATGTTTTGTAATTGGCATTGTGTGATTGTCTTGGCCAAGGTCTAATTGAGAGATTAGATGGCATGTGGGGTATATACCAATTGAACTGATGCCTATTGAGATTGAGATAACATGTTGTGTAGAGTGGCAGATGTCCCTGGATTTATGGCATGAACGATTGAAATGGCACTTTGAGTACTTGCTTGGTGTTGACCTAGTTGAGTTTTGGCCTAGTTGAGGCTTGCCTAGTTATTGGCTGTTATTTGAGAATTTGCCTCGTGGAGGCTTGCATGATGTGTGGTTGCTGCTTAAGGATGATTTGGAATCCTTGGATAATGAGAAACCAGTTGAGAGTTGTTTGGGAACCACTAGATGGTTGATGGTGAAAGATAATGAGATGAGCAGCCTGAGATTGCTAGACTTGAGTAGATGACTTAAGTCTTTGATTTCTAGAGGGAATCATAGTGGTTCAAGTGACATGAGAACCTAATATGGTTGAACGACCAAGGTACGATCGCTAGGTGAGCACTTGGCTCGAATATGCAAGATATGGGAAGATCCAAAAATCGAGATGGATCATGAGAATTGGGTAAAATCGAGCGACCGTAGTATGAGTACTGAAAGAGAATATGGCTCGATTTGTTAATAGTACGAGACTCGAGTGTAATAAGGGTCGTGAGAACTTTAAATGAAAATGAGAGAATTCGATGGGTAGGCAGACTCGTGAAGGAGCTGCCATTGTTACCCAAGTCCTTGAGACGACTAGTGCTGATGAGTTAAGTGATGGAAGTCACGAGAAAGGTAACTCTGAGACTACTCATTTCCAAAGTGGAAACGTGGACAAGAACCACGAGAGTTTTGAAAAGCTTGTGAAGCGATGTATAAGGTTGAGATTGGTTAAGTTGATGGAGAAAGTGGATTTGAAACTGTCTCCCTCCGAATTGAGGGTTTCGTGAGAAAACCTTATATGTTTTGGGTACACTGAAGAAAGAAAGTGACCCTGACAGTTATTAGCCCTAAGAGGCTGTTGATGATTGGTGAAGTGTCACCAAAGGAAGAGCTTTTCCTGAAAGGCATGGTATCTGTCTGGATCGCCTTCGTTGAGTTGATTAATGAAAGTACCTTCCTGGCATTGCTTGAGAGCAAAGATTGTTTGGATTCTACTAGACTTGTAAAGATCTGAAGATGATCGACCAAGGTAAGGCGGAGTCCTCAAGGTCGCTTACGTGTAATAAAAGTGGTCAAGGACCCTTTGAGTGAGACGTAAGGTCTCCGAGTGGATTAGAGATTGAAAGCCTTATGGCTAGTTGTTATTCCCGAATCTGAGGAATTGTATCGGATTTTAATGAAGGGAGTGGATGACTAGAAGAAATATGAGTAAGAGAACCCCTGCTCATGGATTACGAGCAAAGAAATGTTCATTATGGAACATGGAATGTGCTTGTGAAGATGGCTATTACCTTGGCATAAGGCTAATGGTGGATAACCTCTTGTTGTTGTGAGGATTATAAAAGTGACTGACGTGTTAGTCTGTAGAGCCCTGTTGATTTATGGGATCGATTGAGTTTGAATCGGAACCACTAGAAGTGGTATTGTGAGTTACCGCCCTAAAGAGTAGGGTGTCGTTCAAAAAGAGCAATTGGACCATAAGATGGTCGTTGAGGGAAAGGAAAGTAAATGGACTTGATAGTCCTGGCTGTTCGTAATCCGAATGAATGGTTGAGTAAGCGAAAAGAGCACTTAGAGTGTAATTACAAAGTGACTCGAGGTAGTCGAATTGAGTATTCGATACAGAAATTTGTGGAGACCGAGGAAGAACCTCGACTCCTAGGAATCTTGTCACTTGAGGTGACTGAGCCACTGGAAGAAGAGTGTCAGGCATGGTGACATTTGAATCCTGAAGTGGAGGTACCGCCGTTGGCGCAAACTCCAAGATTGACACTCTAAGGAATGGGAAGGACAAGGTGGATTCGAAGTAAAAGAATGCCACTGAAGTGTATAGTTTCCTTCAAAGGGTAAAAAACTCTAGTGTAGAAGGAAGAGGAAATCTTAGTTTTCTTGATATTAAGATTGAGCGTCTAGACTGAGAAAGAAGACGTAGAACTTGAATGATCCCTGGAAGTGAAGACTGAGAAACTGTCCTGTGGACATCGTTGAATTCTAGGATAGTGTTGACATTCGGTTGAACGGATGAAATCGAGATAAGGTCGCATTAGCTGGTTGTGGAACCCAGAGGCTAAGGCATTGATGCTTCCTGAGGAAAAAATGACAAAAAATGGACAAAAATGTTGTATGGTCTAAGTGGGGACCCATGAGAACAGAGGGCCAAGGTTTGAGCTCTCAAGTGAATGGTACCATGGACAGTTGGAATGACTCGACACTTGATAGTAATGAAGTAGATAATAGTCGGATTGGGTATCCAATGAATAATTGGATTGGTTGTTTCTGTCTTGAGAGACGATGATTGGACTCTTTTAAGGAGTCACGAGAAATATGAACAATTTGGAGGGTGTCCTATGGACTCTAAGGAGATACTCGTTGTATGCTATATGTGAAGAACACGAGCAGTAGACCTGATGAGGTAAGATTCCTCAGTTGTGAAATTTATGGGAAATGAAATCCATGTGGAACGCCTAATGTGTGATTGGAGTTGGTTTGCGAATGTCTTCACGACAAAGTTTGGAAAATATTGTTTAGGTGAAAGAAGATTTTGAGTCTGTATCTACCGCAAGAATATAAGGTGGTAGTTTTTCGAGAGCAATTGAACGAGAGGCAATGCTAATGTATGAAATTGCTTATGGGTATGAGAGCGTTGCTTGTATAAAGAAAGACCTCGAAATTATGTAAACTATAAGAGATTGAGAGCATTGATTGCCAAAAGGGAATTGAAGACAACTCACGTGGAACGAAGAGAGTACCCAAGTGTTAGTACATCGATATCCATATTGCTAAAGAAGGGAGAATTATGGTGTCCCTTGGGATGGAACACAGGTGTGCCAAGACTTGCATCGATATTATCGATGGTTTGGACTGAAAGTTGGGATAGTCTAACTTGTGACCAAGTATTGGAAATGCTGACAAGAAAGGGGCATGATGTTGAAGGTCGATGGTTTAGTAAAGATGGTGACAGATGAAGAGTTTGGGTCGAATGAGATACTCTAGAAAGGCATACAGCCAAGAGTTAAGAAAAGCTGGATCATGGGATGTGTGTTGTCCTCGGACCAATAGACAATTGAATAAGATCTGAATGTTCGAAGGTATACCACCGACATATGTTGTGAATGTTGATAGAGAATAAATAATATTAAGTACTAATCGAAGACGGTGGGAAACAAATCCTAGGGAAGGATGACTTTTGTTGGGAAAAGATATATCTCGAGGTTGTGAAATGAAAGGTATCGATCGGTGTGTTTCAGTTGTAGCTTGCTCGGAGTTGGCCACTCCCGAGTTAACTTACCAAAAGGGAAAGACTGACGCGGAGTCGGGTACGTGAACCTGGAGATTTTGAATAATAAATCACGCTTTGACCATAAGGATTGTCGAGTGAATATTTTAGGCCAGTAGAGATCGATTTAGGAACGATCGTGGAATGCCTTGCTAGCGTTATACGTTGGGACGCGGGTGAATCCGGTTAACCAATGTGTAATTTGCGAGAATTTCCTCAATCGGATTTCGACAATCAGGATCGCAGGAGTTAGCGATAGACCCTCGCAATTACATGACAACCAAAGTCGCCACAGTTTAAGAAACCCTAAGGTCGATACGCGTAGCGCCTGCAAGAGTCGCCCGTCAGTTTGAGATAAACTGGAATTATAGTCGACGAGAGCTCGACATGAAATTGGACATTGAGATTTGGGTATTGGACATTTAGGAATTGCAACATTTGAATTGAAATGGACATCGCCTCATCAAGAGCAATTTAGATTGAAAAATGAAATTTCGGACGACACGTGCAAAATGACCATTTTGCCCCTGGAGATTTGCCCTTGTCTTAAGGTTTAATGAATGGCGTTTTGGTCATTTGGTCTTCCCCTAGGGCTGCCGAAAATGGGAGGAGAAATTGGTCATTTGAGGTCTTGATATTATTGAGATGAGGACAAGTGTCACAATTAGATGATGACAAGTGTCACAATTTGGGGTGAGGAGCATTAATTGGCTTGTCTAATCCTCCCCCACCAATTATTGAGCATGCTTTGACTTAAGGGGATTAAGCTCGCTTCTCTCCTCTCTCTCTCTCTCTCTCTCTCTCTCTCTCTCTCTCTCTCTCTCTCTCTTCATTTGGATGACCAACTCTCTCTCTCCTCCATCTTCTTCTTCATTTTCTTCTTCTCGGCCGAACTACCCAGCCCGACCAGTCCCAAGCACCTCCTTTCCTTAGGCCATAACTTCTTCGTCCGATGTTGGATTAAGGTAAAACCACCGCCATTTGAAAGCTTATTATCTTAAATTTCTAAGGACATATACAAGCTCAATTGAGCCCAATATTTCTTCCCGTAGGTCTTTTTGAATGGACAAAGGTTAGATTGAGACAGAATCTGATCGGTTTTGGGGAAGGAGCTGTTTTGTGGGTTTTGAGACTTCAAATGGCTCCAAATTTTCGGTGAGATCTTCTACACTCATAGTACTAGAGTTGGATAAGCTGTGGTTACTAGTTTATTTGAGAATTGAGGAGTTTCCATGATTGATTTGAGGTAGTTTTGTAAAGCAGAATTCTGATCGTTAGAGTACTGAGGGAAACCGAGCTATTTGAGATCCCTCGAGGTGTTATCTTGCTTCCAAATCGTCGGTGAGCTTCCTAAACTTGTAGATTGAAATTATGACAAGTCGGTTTTGTGGTGAATGGAAGTTCAAAGTTGAATTAATGGCTATTTGAAGTGAAAAATGTGAGATGCCGACCAATCTGCCCATAACGTGCATCGATTTTGAATTGAGTCGTTCTAATTCGTCCGGTATCCCAATGGAGCTCCATTTTCACCCACACGTCCATAAGATCTTGAAGAACAATATTATAAATCTGTTTCTTAAAAAACCAGTAGAAAAAATTAATTGTTGGGAGACTGAACCTGGGCGTGGAGGCTCGAATTGGGCAGTTTTGATGAATTGAGACATTGGATGACTTACCTTGATAGAACGACAATCGGCATGCTTAGGAGCATTGAGTTATCACTGTGACGACTTGAGATTAAGGTATTGTGTGTGTATTGAAATTGAAAGTATTTTAATGGTTGGTTTGTGGAATTTCTTAGGGCTGTGCACTTGCCCTATTCTGGCCGGTTGAAAACCGAGCTTGGTGGTAGATTTTGAGTGGAAGGGCTAGCTCAATTAAAGATGTAAGTGTCCCTTAAACCTTTACTCAAACGTTAGGACACTATTGGATGCATTTGACTGTTGGAAAATATGAGATATTTTGATGGGTGAGTGAATGAGAAATTATTTCTCAAAGAACGTGCTTAAGTTGGAAATGGAAAGTGACAAAACACTAGTCTTACATTTGAAAGTAACACCATGTAAATGGCATTAATTTCGACAGTTACAGAATTAAATATTGTAATGGCAGAGCCATTATTACTGTAACGGGCAAAGCCATTATTGTTGTAACGGGCAGAGCCATTACCACTATAACGGTAGAGCCACTGTTAATTTGCTGTTACATAATTAAAGTTATAACGGCAGATTTATTTAGCCGTTATTTCTTGTCTCCGACATGCCCCCACTGACCTTATATATATATGTATGACCTCCCATTCAGAAAAAGAAAAAAATAGATTAGAGAGATTCCGAAAAGAAAAACTTCCATATCTTTTTATTCTCTACATCTGCATCTGTTCACATTTGGTCAAGTTCGCCGAAAGCTTCGGAGTGTTGTGCTTGTGTCTGTAGCTATTATCGTTATATCTTGGGAGACAGACGTTCACGAAACCTCAAAGCACATACGGGAGGGGACGAATCTGTCTTAGGGAAAGTGTGTAGACAGGCCTCGGTATTTGTGTCACGTCCCGACCCAACTTTCAGAGCGTAATATGAGAAGCACATGAGGAAACGAAAACAAACCCCCGACATAAAAACATACATGGTAACATAGGATTAAAAACAAACACACATCGTCTTATAAATAAAAGGGGGTCTAGTATAACAAAAGACCGAAGGGTTCAGAGGAAGGCACTATAGGGCCACAAAAGAAGTACTTCGAAAAGAAATCCACAGACTAGACAGACTCGTCTTCATCTTCCTCCTTTTCCTTCTTCATCACTTCTGAGGCATTCTTCAAGGCTTTAGGTCTGAAAATGTTGGTCCCACGACGGGGTGAGATAATAATCTCAGTAAGTTAACCCTAACCCTAAGCTAGGCTATTGGTACCTCCATACACGTTTAAAAATATGCAAGTTTTGGCAAAATGCTTTTCACACATGACATTCAAGCAATTGGCATAATAAAGCAACTTAGGCATATCGGGCACCAGGTTCATGTCTTTCATACTTTCACTTTCCAATTTGAGTTTCTCAAGCCATACAGGCATTGTAGACATTTCATGCACTCTAGGCATTCCAACCAATTCAAGCATACAGACTCGAAAACATATCAAGAACCATGTGTCAGTCTTTTATCTTCTTTATGCCCATCAGGGGCCGCCCTCCTTGGGCCGCGAGATGATTTGGTCAATCACATGACTCTCGACGTCTTATTGAGATAATTCGATCATCATGACTCTCGCTGCGAGATGATTCAGTGTCTATAGCGACTCTCGACACTCCGCGCCATCAAGATGATTCGATCGACTATAGGGCTTTCGCGTCCGGACCTAGAGATGATTCGGTTGCTACCTGACTCTCGATTCTTACAGCCTTCATGATGATTCGGTCAAGGTAGGATTCTCTAGCCGTAAGACCTGGTCAGATCATTGGGAGTAACTCCCTCCCCAGCTCAATGCATTGGCCATAAAACATCATTGTGAACATTCTCATTAATCCCAATTTCACAATCACAAGCAAATTCATGCCATCTCCATTTAAGGCACGCATTCAAGCACATCAAGTTCATCATTTAAAACAAGCCATTCAGCCATCATACACATGCACATAGTCACACCAGGCATCATTCGACACAAATTACGACACCGAGCATTAAAGCCCTCGATTGAATCCCAATTAATCAACACATGCCCATTTTCTCACATAGCGTTTCATCACCAAACAACCATAGCATCAACTCGACACTCTCTAGGCATGTTAAAGGAACATTCAATCAAGAAAAGTCATCAATGCCCAATCCACATAACCGCCCACCCACAACTAGGTTCAGTCTCACGAAAACTGATATTTTCCACTAATTTTTTAGGAAAAAAATTTTAGAATCTTATTCTTCAAGATCTTATGGTCGTGTGAAAAAAAACAGTACTCAATTTGGATATCAGATGAAATAGAACGAGCCATTTAAAAAACGGTGCGCGCTGAAAATAGATTGGTCGGCAATTCGGGTCTCTCACGGTTCCATCCTCAAAACAACTCTTTAAAGCCTTTAATTTTCATCAAAAATCCACCATTTAGTGACTCAACATCCTAACAAAAGGTTAGAAGTCTTCTTACCTAGCTAATTAAGTCAACAAACTCCTCCAAGCACAGTAACAAACTTCGGGTCCTAATCTGTCCAGCGCAGGGCAGATTCTGTTCCTAGGAAAATCCATACAAATCGGCCATCAAAACTTCAATCTAACTCACCTATCCTTTACTAACATGTAATATCATGTCTCAGGGTGTCTTACCAACAAGTTTCGGGGCAAGGTAATGCTTCCATGACCTTCAAAAGTGCTCGGTTCCCAAACCCGCTGAAGAGGACAGATTCTCTTCCTAGAGGAATTCCATCCAAGTTCATCCATTAAAACCCATCTTTCTTCAACCAAACTTCAAACTAAACTTACTAAACCTTAATACTATATCTTAAGGAGGTCTCACCTTGATTTGGAAGCAAGACATGCACTCAAAGTCTGTCCAAAGGAGCTCATGGTCTATTTCGCTTCGATTCTGACCTATGCGGGTTTCAGTGGCTCCACGGGTCAAATGGAGCAACGAATGGCCGATCGGTCACTTGGAGGTTGTAAAGGAGAGACTAAGGGTTTTTGTGGTGGTCGGGGTCGAGTCGGATGGTGGCCGGAAGCCGGCGACGAAGAAGACGAATGGCCTGCAGTCGAGCTGGCCGCGATGGTTCCACGAGAGAGAGAAAAGAAAGAGAGGAATGAGGAAGATGGGGAGTGGTCGGCTGAAACTTGAGTGAGATGAGATAGTCTTGACTTCATCCATAAGTCAAGAAGAGAGAGAGAGAGTAGGTGGGGAATTGACATCAAATTAATGCCACCCTAGATGAGATAGTCTTATGGACGTGTGAACGAAAACGGAGCTCAATTCGGATATCGGACGACCTAGAACGAGCCAATTTAAAATCAGTGCGCGCTAGGAATAGATTTACACGGCTCTTGGTTTTCTCCTCAAATAAGCCATTCAAACACTTCGAAACTCCCATTCATCACAAAACCAACTAGCTAAAACATTTTTCTACATGTCTAGTAAGCTCACCGTGAATTGTGAAGCAAAATAACACCTCTAAGAACCTCCAATCAGCTTAGTTCTACTAGCTCCTCAAATGGCCAGAAACTGCCTTCAAGAAACCACCTCAAATTAGCCATGAAAACTCTTCAAAACTCAAATAAATATGCAACCACAGCTCAGCCAACCCTAGTACTATGAGTTAAGAGAGTCTCACCAAATATTTGGAGCCATTTGAAGTCTTTAAGCCCACGAAACATCTCTTCTCCCAAAACCAATCAGATTCTGCCTTCAATTTGACCTTTGCTCACTCAAACCGACCTGCGGGACGAATGGCTAGGCCAAATTGAGCTTATAATATGTCTCTGGAAAGAGCAGACAATAAGATTTCAGATACGAATGAAATCACTTCAATCCGATGTCGAATGCCAAAGTTATGATCAAAACAGTGGACTGGTCGGAGCTGGGCAGCGAGCTGGGCGACGGGGTATCTCGGCTGATGAAGGAAGAAGAAGAAAATGATAATTGAGGAGAGAGAGTGATGTTCGGCCAACCTAGAGGAAGAAGAGAGAGAAAGAGGCTTCTCAATTATTGGTTCGAAGACACCAATAATTGGTGCAAGACACAAATAATTGGTGCAAAATGAGTTGCTCATAGGATGACATGTGGCATTCCTTCTAGAAGGTCTTTGGTCCACTATTGACCTTCTTTGACCATGAAACTTGGCAGCCAAGGGGGGTCTAAAATGACCAAAATGTCCTTTTATATTTCTTAACACAAGGGCAAGAGTCGAGGGGTAAAATGGTCATTTCGCACTTTCCATCCGAAATTTCATTTTTTCCAATTTAAATTGCCCTCTATGAGGCGATGTCCATTTCAATTCAAATGTTGGAATTCCTCAATGTCCAATACCCAATCTTGAGGTTCAATTTCATGTCGAACTCTCGTCGACTGTAATTCTAGTTTTTCTCAAACTAACGGGCGACTCTTACAGGTGCTACGCGTATCGACCTTGGAGTTTTTCTCAAGCTGTGGGGACTTTGATTGTCATGTAATTACGAGGGTTTATCGCTAGCTCCTGCGGTCTTAATCATCAGAATTTGATTTAGGAAATCCTCGCAAATTACACAATGGTTAAGCGGAATCACTCGCGTCCCAACGTATAACGCTAGCAAGGTATTCCATAATCGTTCCTAGATAGATCTCTGCTGGCCCAAAATATTCCCTTGACAATCCTTATGGTCAAAGCGCCATTTCTTATTCACATTCCCCAGGTCCACGTACCAGACCTCGCGTTAGTCTTTCCCTTTTTGGTCAGTTAACTCAAGAGTGGCTTGCTCCGAGTGAGATACAACTGAAATACCTCGATCGACATCCTTCCATTCAATAGCCTTGAGATGGGTCGGAATTCGGAATATCACAAGAGTTATGTCAGTTGTCTGACATTGATGATTCTATGAGATCGATAAAGGTTGAGTCGGGACCACTAGAAGTGGTATTGTGTGTTGTCAGCCCTAAAGAGTAAGGTGTCGTACTTAAAGGGCGATTGGACCATGAGATGGTCGTTGAGGGAAAGGAAAGTGAATGGACTTGATAGTTCTAGTTGTTCGTAATTCTAATGAATGGTTGAATAAGCGAAAAAGAGCGCTTAGAGTGTAATTACACAGTGACTCGAGGTAGTCGAATTGAGTATTCGATACGGGAATTTGTGGAGATCGAGGAAGAACCTCGACTCCTTGAAATCTTGTCACTTGTGGTGACTGAGTCACTGAAAGAGGAGTGTTAGACATGGTGAAATTTGAATCCTGGAGTAGAGGTACTGCCATTGGCACAGACTCCAAGATTGACACTCTAAGGAATGGGAAGGACAAGGTGGATTCGAAGTAAAAGAATGCCACCAAAGTGTATAGTTTCCTTCATGGGGTAAGAGACCCTAGTGTGAAAGGAAGAGAAAATCCGAATTGTCTTGGTATTAAGATTGAACGTCTAAACTGAGAAAGAAGACGCAGAACTTGAATGATCTCTCGAAGTGAAGTCTGAGAAATTGTCCTGTAGACAACGTTGAATTCCAGAATAATGTTGACGTCTAGTTGGATTGATGAAACCAAGACAAAGTCGCATTAGCTGGTTGTGGAACCCAAAGGTTAAAACGCTAATGCTTTCTGAGGAAAGAGTGACAGAAATGAACAAAATGTTGTGAGGTCCAAGTGGAGACCCTTGAGAGCAGAGAGCCAAGATATGAGTTCTCAAGTGAATGATACCATGGACAGTTGAAATGATTCAACATTTGGTAGTAGAGAAGTGGATAACAGTCGAATTGGGTGTCTAAGAAATGATTGAGTTGGTTGTTACCGTCTAGAGAGACGATGATTGGACTCATCTAAGGAGTCATGAGAAACATGAACAACTTTCGAGAGTATCCTATGAACTCAAAGAAAATGCTCATTGTATATTAATGGGAAGAACGTGAGCTGTGAACTGGATGAGGTAAGATTCCTCCGTCGAGAGATTTGTGGGAAATGAAATCCATATGGAGTCTTTGAGAATTGGAATAAGTGATGAATCGACTAGGGTCGATGAGAGTTGCTGGAACTTGAAGTTTCCTGGGATTGATGAATGGTTATAGATGGGTCGTGGGAGGATTCCCCACGAGAGTTGTTCCATTGATGAGATAGACTAAAGACGAGATATAACGTGAATGGGTGAATGAACGTGATGAGTCTGCGAGGACTTGAGTCAAGATGACGACTACGTTGATAAGGGTGTGGGTCCTTAGTCTATCTTGTGAATCAAATTTCTCTAACTTATGTATAGGTTGTCACGTGATACCCTGAAGCGTATTGACGCGGGGATTTGTACCCATCTTGATGCGTTATTACGCGAGATGTTAACCTAAAGCGTTAAGGCACAGGTTTCAGAAAAGTATACTGATCTGAGGCGTTTTACGCGGATCCGTGATGAGTCTGATGGCCCGGTGCGTCATTACGCAGGCCTGGGCATTGATATTGGAATTACATAGACGGACGATATAGATCTTTAGAACTTCAAGTGGGAGATCATGTCTTCCTTAAGGCAACACCTATGCAAGGCTTACCCGATTTGGAAAGTCGAGCCCGAGGTATGTAGGCTTGTTTGGGTTTTGGCAATAAAAGGGGACCATCGAGGAAAGGGAAGTAGTGATGAAGTGTCAGCACCTAGTTGATGAGTTTGGTGGGATTTATGGTAAATTTCGAAGTCGAAATTTTTGTAAGGAGGGAAGAGTTGTGACATTCTGAAATCCGACCTTTTTCGAAGTATAATTGAATGAGACTTCTCGTCAGTGCGCTCCAGTTAAATCTCGCTCAGAGTTGGCCACTTTTGAGAAGACTAACCGATGGGGAAAAGCTAAGTAGGATTTAAATACGTGGACCAAAGTACTCGACATGGATTGGTACCTTGACCATAAGGATTGCCGAGGGAATATTTTGAGCCATTATAGGCCGGTCTGAGATTGGTCATAAAACGATTTGCTATTGTTATACATTTGGATCACGGGTGATTCCGTTTGACCATCGTATAATTTGCAAATTAACCAAAACCAATTCCTGACGATCGTGTCCTTTGGAACTAGCGATTGACCCTCGCAATTACATGACAACCAAGGTCGCCATGACTCGGATAACTCTTAAACGTGACTTTAGTCACGGGTCGATACGGGTAACTCCTAAGAGCTGCCCGTTAGTTTGAGATACACTGAAATCGCCATTGATGGATTTTAGCCACGAATTGGACTTCGAAATTGGGCGTCGGATATTCGAGAATTCCAACGGTAATAAATTGGACGTCGCCTCATTAGGGACCATTAAGATTAGAATTCGCCCGTTAACGAGTAGAAAAGTGAATTTCGGACTGACGAAGGGAAAATACCATTTTACCCCTAGGGTAGTGCTCTTTCCTTTAGAAATGATTAAGGGCAAAGTGGTCTTTGGTCTTGTCCCCCTCTTGGCCGAATTGTGGGGGCATTATAGTCAAATTGCCTCTTGAATTATTGCATGACAAGATGAGACAAGATCATACTTGATGGACATGACAACTTCCCCTTCAACCACTACCAAATACTAGTTATTCTAGTGCACTATTCCTTGTCCTTGCCCCATTACCAACCCCACTAGCATTTTCCCTCCAAAACTCTTCTCTTCATATCACTCACTCTCTCTTTCACTCCCCCATTCGGTGGACCACCTCCCTCACGCCCTCACACTCTCATTTTCTCCCGTTCTCTCTTCCTCTCTCGGTTTCCTCTCGCTCTCTCGGTCTCTCGGTGGAACCGTCGCCGACCACCACTCCTCGTCGCTGTCGCGACCCTCTCGAGATTCGCCGTGGGCTCTCGAGGGCTAATGGGCCGTCCAGTCTGGTCGGACGCAGGCCTCTCCCAAGGCCCGTTACCCAAATCGCAACGGAGGTATGCGTAGTCGACCTTCAGTGTGGTCTAGTGACATGTGCTAAGTGTGCATGCCATGGAGTCGCCACCAATCATTTTTTTGGAGGGTATGATTGGACCACCCTATTGAATAGTCGGGAGTTTCTATTCAATTCTACGATAACCAGAGAAATGGGTTCGGGGACTTAGTTACGTCAACTGTTAGAGTTGACGCCCTTTCGGTACCTACGTTGATTGAATTTTCTGCAATTTTTCTCAATTTTTTTTTTTGAATTTTTTCTTAGTATTCACTTTTTTTGAATTTTTTTATTTGATTTTTTTTATTATAAATTTCCTGAAAATAAGTCCCAACTGAACGGTCCCTAACTCGCCACGTGGCGTCTCGGTGACAATCGAATCATTTTAATTGTTGTAAAATTCGAATTTTATTTCTTTTAATATTAAAAATATTTTTTTATTCTGAAAATCATCGGATCACGACACGTGGCTCATCTGCAACCATCCAATCTAGCATTTTTTTTTGTTTTTATAGGACGCAACACAATGCAAAAAAAAAAAATAATAAAGAAGATATTAAGTCATTATACAACATAAACATAAGCAAATGAGATGGGATCCGGTGAATTTTACGACGTCGGGGTCCGTCGGTGCTCGTGCAACAATGTGTGGGGGGTATAAACCACCAGCAGGAGGCTCGGCCTTCCGATTCTGGGGTAACACAATATAATTTACAGAAAATAAATAAATAAAACACCTTGGACACCAATAGGAGGCTTAGCCTTCCGATTCTGGGTCTTTTATGCGAAATATAGAAATGTTATGACATAAAGTAAATACACAGCAAATATTTAGACACCAACAGGAGGCTCGGCCTTCCGATTCTGGGTCTTTTATGCGAAATATAGAAATGCTATGACATAAAGTAAATACGCAGCAAATATTTAGACACCAACAGGAGGCTCGGCCTTCCGATTCTGGGTCTTTTATGCGAAATATAGAAATGCTATGACATAAAGTAAATACACAGCAAATATTCAGCAACCTTAAAATTCCAGAACATAGCCTATCATCTTAGGAAGCCATCACCGAAAATTTCACCTTAAAAGGAGTCCAAATGAGTGAGATATGACCACAATACCTCAATTCGCTCGATTTTCGTCGACTGTTTTTCAAAAAATCACCATAATTTAACCAGACCTCGAAAATTCACGAAACCAACGGGAAATTGTTAAGGACATCTTAACTTAACCTGTGATGGTCAGAGGGAGGCGCAAAGGTCGCCGGAAGGGCTGATCGTGGAGGACGACGGCGGCGGCAGAAACTGGTCGTTACAGGGTCAGCAGCGACCTTTGCTCATTCAAACGGCTCCATCGGACGAATGGCTGGGCCAAATGAGCCTTATAATATATCCCTGGAAAGATAAGACGATAATATTTCTATTGGAGGTGGTTTCGCCTCGATCTGATATTGGACGACGGAGTTATGACCGGAACAGTGAGATGGTTCGGGAAAGGGAGAGGAGAGAGGAAGAAGAAGAAGAAGAAGAAGAAGAAGAAGAGGAAGAAGAAGAAGGAGGAGGAGGAGGAGAAGGAGCCACGGATGATGGGGGGAGGTGCCTTAAATACTAAAAATAAAATAATAAAATAATAAAATAATAATAAAATAAAATAATAAAATAATAATAAAATAAAATACTAAAAAGTAAAAATAATTATAAAATAATCAAAAGCGAAGACAAAATGATTAGTCACCTTTTCTTTTAAATGATGATGTTTTCACTCCTTTTCCTTTTAATCATTACTAATATTTTTGCCAAATTCAATTTTATGATGATCAAAGAACACCTAAAATCAAACCTGAATTTTACTATTTATGAGGTCGGAAAATGGATAAAATAAAAATACCGAATATTTTTATATATTTTTGTGACCTCAAATATTATTTTTCTTGATTTTCTTGATTTTCTTTTTCTTTTTTTCTTTTTTTTTGTATTTTTCGAAAATATATTAAAAAAATGAAAATTATGAAAATTATTTTTTTGGTCAAAATGGTTCATTTAGCTTGGCTAAGGTCACCAAAATTGATTTTTCAATTTTTCAACTTTTTATGGATTTTCTATGAATTTTCAAAAATAAAAATAAAAATAAAAATAAAAATAAAAATAAAAATGTTGATCAAAATTTAGGTGTCAACAGCTGCCCCTCTTTGAGAGGAATCTCGTTAGAGGTATCTCTCAAAGATAAGGTGACACCTGAGTCCTGATCGACTCGACTCGGGAAACTAAAGGAAAAGGAGTCATGACATCCAATCTTCATGCTTGTCCATGTATGCTCTTTCTTGAAGGGGGAAACATTCATTTGACATGAGAGTGAGATAATAGAGAGACATACCTGCCACTTACCTGTTCGATGTTTGTGCGATTTTCGCGGTGTTTGATGGATTCAAGAGAATTTCTAGAAACTCGTTACTAGAGTATCCTAGAGAGGTTAAGCTCTGACCCGTATGGTAGGTCAAACCATAATGAGATTCCTAACTGATAGGAATCTAAGGAAGACGCGTCCCATTTGGGATTTGCCAAGGATTTTGATCCGTATGGTGGATCGGACCATTGAGTTGGCCATTTAAGTGATTTTTACTATTGGGTTGACCCTTTAGACGGTTTCTACCGTTGTGTTGACCCTTCAGGCGGTTTCTACCATGAGTTTGACCCTTCAGGCGGTTTCTACCCTGAGTTGACCCTTCAGGCGGTTTCTACCTTGAGTTGACCCTTCAGGCGGTATCTACCGTAAGATGACCCTTCAGGCGGTATCTACCTTTGTTTGCTTTGAAAAGGGGTCTCATGACGAGGGTTCTCCACGTCCGATGAGACTGCCTAAATTTTGAAAAGGGGTCCAGAGACGAGGGTTCTCCACGTCATGCTAGGACTGTTTGATATTTTTGAGAAGGGATCCTAGGACGAGGGTTCTCCACGTTATGCTAGGACTGCTTGATTTTGAAAATGGGTCTCATGACGAGGATTCTCCACGTCCAATGAGACTGCCTGATTTTTTTTTTTTTTTTAAAAAGGGTCTCATGACGAGGGTTCTCCACGTCCGGTGAGACTGTTTGATATTTTTGAAAAGGGGTCCTAGAACGAGGGTTCTCCACGTCATGCTAGGACTGCTTGATTTTTGAAAATGGGGTCTAACCTCACCCCTTCTTTTGAAATATCCCGAAATTTGCCGGGAATTCAGTTTTGAAGCAGTGAAAAATTTTATTTTGACAAAGCTTCACTTGAGTTTGTTGAGGCGACATTCTGGGAGCTGGGTTCTCCAGGTATCCTGCAGAAGTTTGAGCCTGAAAGATTTTTCTTCACCAAGAAAACATTAGTAATCTTTGGGAAGACCACGGCTGTCCATTTGACAAAAACCGTATGACTTAAGTTTTAATCGTGAAATGTGCATTTTGATGCTAGAGGTTATCCAAAGCATTCTTGCAACATGCAAATGTGATCACAAATCTCTTGCACGGAAAATCTGGACCAACAGTTTGAAAATTCCAAAAAGAGTTTGTTCAAAACACCAATTGGAATATTTCTCGACAAGGAGGTCTTCTCACCTGTTTTGCGATAGTGGTTTTTTATAGGGAACGCATTCAATTCCCTACTAACCTGTGCCTTGGTTTTAGGCTCATTCGCAGCGCATACATTTTGATCGGTCGGGAGGTCTTCCACGGGACCGTAATGTTGGGCTTGGATATTGGTTTTCAAGGGGGGGACTCACTTTTGAGTCGGGGCCATTGAATGAAAGTCTTCACCATCTGCTCCGGGTTTACAAGTCAAGAACCCTGCAAAATGAGAAAAAAATAGTCTTGCTCGTACTTCTTCGAGTTAAGCAATATGTTAACCCAAGTGTCTTAGTCAGAGAAGACTGTTTCAAGGTTGTAATATTGGTAGGGTTGGGGATCGAAAAAGGCTTGTTTTTGGCCCAGAATTCGTGACGGGTTTGACATTGGTGATCATTGCTGATTTGCCTCCTGTCATTTCCTTTTTGCATCTTTAGTCTTTGAGGTGCACAACCGATTTTGAGGTGTGCACCAGCTCTTTAGAGAGCGTCTCTTGTTGCATTCAGAGACCAACTCTCTCTATGTCTTTGTTCTGTGTTTGGCAGCATTTGGGGAGCAGCCCCTTTTGGGTTTGGCTCATTAAAGGATTTCCTCTTTTCCCATCCGGCTTCATTGGGGATCAATCAAACAACTTGCACGAGCATCGGCCTTGCTTTTACCAGGCACTTTGCTTTTTCTTAATGCCGTGGATTTTTCTCATTCATTTTTGAAATCCCATTTTTTTCTCCTCTTCATGGGATCGTGTTAAACCTATGATCAAAGGTCTAACAAGGTTAAGCATTAACTTAGGAATTTTTTGCAAACCCTAAGTCTTGAACTCCTTCGTTTCTGAAGTGATGCTGCATCCGTCTTGGAATGTGCAATGATCACCAACAGGTTTATGAAATGATTTTGCAGGCTCAACTTGGCTATGCAAAGGATTCGGTGTGTGGGATAGAGAAATGAATGCTTCTCATCATCCTATGGCACTTGGATTACCATAACACCCAAAGATTAATGTTAGTCCGAGCAAGAAAATTTCTAACCATTTTCTCCTGATGCTGCTGGACTCACCTCCATTTTGCCCCGATGTGGGGTGGTTCTTGACAGGGTTAAGAATGAAAAACGCCGTTCAAAGGGGTTTATCAACGGCCACCTGTAGTGTTTGGGGATATGAAACGAATGCCTCTGTCGTCCCAACCCATGTAATCGCTGCAAATGATCCCTACCATCGTAGACCCAAATTTTGTTATCTGTCCACTCCACTCCTCTCTCAAGTGTGTGTTGGACATGTTTGGATTAGACTCGCCTCTCTTTTGAGTAAACTTCCTTTTGAATGATTTGACAAATAATGATATTTGGAAAAATTCACTCCCTTCTTTCCCAAAATTTATCCATTGAGGGGATTTTGTGATGTATCGTGCATGTTTTATTCATGCTTTGGGCAACCTCCCGATTTAAATCATGAACATCGATGCATTGGATAATTTTCATGACGACTGAAAGGATTTTAACATTCTTTATCTCCAGCTAACTGGGAAAGGGATACTTACCTACCTGTTGCGGCTGCAGACCCCTGAAAATGTAAGAGAAGCATATCATTGTATATTCACGAATTTTTTTGAAAATCGAAACGACACATCCTACCCTCGGTCATGTACCCTAACAAGTAGTACGTGGGATGTAAAAACTTGTTCGTCTCCAAGGCGACTCCCTTGTCAAAAACAAACAATAAGTGTCAGTTTGCGTTCCAAAATTAAAGACAAATTGGAACGATACCGCCTTGTTCTTGCTTGGTGTTTTCATTTGAACATAAACGCGCGGCTTGCAGAAATTGGCCTTCTATATTGTGGCCACGATTCCTCCGTTTGGTTGGCGATGAATCATTCTCGAGGATTTGCCCCAGAGGAAATCCATTTGTGTTTTTGGGCGCATTTCAGCGTTACTCTTCATAGTTCCTCCACTTGATCAAAGACCCTTCCTTGGAGTGCTGACTCCCAAGGTTAATAATTTTATTCGCCTCCTCATTGGCGAGTTCTTTTCTTTTGTGGCTTTTGGCTCCAACGACTTCCTGTTAAATGAGGAAAACTCATGTTAAGCATGGGATTTATGGAGATCAAATTGGAACGATACAAAGTTACCGCCTCTAGGTTTGTATCCTGGGGTTTATTTCTGATGCAGATAACTCTGTCATTGCGTCTACGGATTTTGCCAGAGAAGAAACGTCTTTCTTTGCCCAGGGCAAAATTGATTCGCATGCCCCAGTCATGCCTTAACGCTTTCCGCTTTTGTTGGAGATTTCTAATCCAATCTGAAGGAGTCCACGCACCTGCATGTGAAGAAATAGACGTGGGTTTTTTATCTGACTTCATTTGGAATTTCTGAAAAGAGGTACTCCCTCCGAAGTTTCGTCCTTTCGTGCTTTTCGAGCAATCTGCCCCGGTGAGGCCGGTTTCGCTGTTTGTCCTATTTGGATTTGATGACCCTGGTCTGTTGCACTTTTAGGGGGGGATCATGAGAGTTTGCCCCTGGCTGGGCTTCTCGGAGAAAAGGGAGAGACTTGCTCCCACGAGTTTTGCCAATCCTAGTCATCTATGAATTCGTGCTTTTCATTCTATTCAAAGAAGGTATTGATAAAACTTGAGATTTTCTTTTCAAGCATTCTTTTCACAGAGATTTTCAGGTGATGAGAAACTTTTTCAGGTTTTCTCAAAGATTTTGTTCACAAATTGAGCCATTAGAACGCTCTTGAAAACATTCAGTCAGACTTATGTTATGAAAAGGGGTACTCCTTGTTTCGTCATTTGGAAGCACTGCCATCTGATTCCCCTGCTTTTGATCGTCGCTGGAATGGATGGCTCCGCATCGTTTTATTCCCCATTTAGGAGGGAAGCTCCTCCTCGGGAACCTGAGTTATTTAACAACTGCTATGTATGCTTGGAATGGCATGCTTGAAATGTCACAAAGACGGTTATAAAATAGAGAAAGTTCATGTAATGATAAACTTATTTGGGAGACGTCTTAAGAAAAATTGAAAGGGTAGGATGGGAGCTAGCCCTCATATCATTGGGCATCCTCGCATCCCAAAACTTTGCAAACCAGGAGACATGTGGGAAATCAGGTCTCAGTTTTTTTTTTTTTTTTTCGTCATTGACCGATTTGTGGCTCCCACACGTCCCATTTTTTTTTGATTTTTGATTTTTGATGATTTTTTTTGGTTTTTTTTTTTTGGTTTTTTTTTTTAGTATACTTATATTACAATACAACACGTAAGAAAAAGCCCGAGGCACCTAATGTGGATTTAGATGCGTCGAAGAGAGACAGATATCTCTTTACTCCATGGTAGGAGCGTCGCCGTCGAGTGATTTGACAAAATCTCCCAAAGACAAGCTGGTCAAATCAAGTTCCTCCGATGTCGTTTCTATCCCCTCGTCCTTCGACCATTTGGAATCCTCAGAGAAGAACCGGTCGAACTTGTTGTCGAAGATCACCCCCACGGTTTGGTGATCAGGAAGTGGATTATTTTGCACGTTCGGCTCTGTTTTGTCGAATTCAAGGATGCAATTATCGATAAGGGCTTGCACCTTGTGCTTCAAAACAATGCAATTGTCTACGTTATGGCCCTTCTCTCCCATGTGATAGACACATGACTGGCTTTCATCGTACCCGTTAAATTTCACCGGATTCGGCCTTGGAGGCTCCTTAGCCACTAAGTGCTCCTCTAGTAACATAGGAAGTAATTTCGATAACGGCCTTGGCAGGGGGGTGAACTGCTTGGGAGGCAACTTCCTCCTTAGTTCATATGGTTTCTGTACCGACATCGACGAGTTTCCTTGCACCGTACTTGAATTGGAGAACTGCTTAGGGTTGGGTGGGTTTGGTACGAAGGCCACATCAACTTCAGCCTCCTTCTCCCTCTGGGCCGGATATTGGCGTCTTGTTGCGATTTCTGGTGCTTTCCTTTCCCTCATCGCCCATTCCAGCCTTTCTGCGATTTTTATGAGGTGTACAAATGTTTGACAACCAGATGTGTTCAGCCTATCGAAATACTCGTAAGGCAACGCTCTCAAGAAAAGGTCGACCAGCTCGTCCTCTGGAATGGACGGTTTGACTTGTGTTGCTAAGGCCCGCCATCTTTGAGCGTAGGCACGGATTGCCTCATTCCTCCCTTTAGTGGTCCTCAGCAATTCTTCTCTGGAAGGGGCTGTAGCAGTATTGAACTTATATTGATGTAAAAAGTCCTCCGCTAGGTCTTCCCATCCATCAAAGTCCTCCAAATCTAATTCGATGAACCAAGCCAGAGCAGCACCCGCCAGACTCTCTTGAAATGTGTTCATCAGCAAGGGAACGTAGTCAGAAAAAAGTGCCATTTTACGTAGGTAATATTTTAAGTGGGCTCGGGGGCAGCTCGTCCCGTTGTATTTTCTGATGAAATCGGGTTCTTTATAGTCTGACGGCGCTTCAATTTTTGCAAATGGTGATATCTTGTCAAATCGAGCCAACTCATATCCTTGGCTGCTTAGGCATTCCTCTATCTTCGCTAGCCTCTTTGCGCCTTCTTCGATTTTGCCCGGGGGTTTCTCCTTTTTGTCTTTTTCTAGGTCGATGACTACAGACGCGGCCTTCGGTAGTGCATCAGCTGCTAACACTCGATTAACATTCTCTGCCACATTCTCTTCCCGAGTTCGCGCCACATTCGAAGCATTGGGGGGTGCGGGCGGAGCATCCTGGCTGAGGTCATGATTTCTTTCTTGTGCAGCCACCATCATGGCTTTCATTTCTGCTAGCATGGTGGCCATTGACGCCATCTGACCTTCCAAACTATTCACGCGAGATCCCAACTCCTCTTGATCCATTCTGGCTCGGAGACGAGTTATAATACGAGTTATTCTTGGTTCCGTGATTAAAGCTACCTGCCCTGTGGTAGGTAGAAAGATGTGTTAGCATATGGAAAAAAGTTATACTGAGTTCAAGGGGTGAAAGGAATGATACTTACAAACCTTTTGAAGGGGGTAAGACATGTCAAACACATCGATCATGCGCATGTAAACTTGTGAAGTTTTGACACCTAAATGGTGGGGTTCCTGAGGCTTAAAGGCTCCCACCTCGAGTTCTAGAAAGGGTAGGTTCCATTGCACAACTATCGTTGCATTGGGACCCAATCCATAGTTCGAAGTGAGCGAAATTAAAAATGGATTACCCCGTGTTTTTCCTCACGGAGGTTCCATTTTCAATTCCTTCTATTGTTTGCTTATAGGGGCGCCCGGGGTTTTAGGCGCGGTTGTGTGTGTTCAGGTGTCGTGATCATCACAATGCAAGTCATGCATAACAGTTTATCAATCAGCGCTTCAAATCACCCACACAACATACATTCCTACGCCAACCTGCATAAAATAATGTAAATCACGGACTACACCCCTTATTTCTCCAATCTGCAAAAACGTTTAACACCTCAAGGATTAAAGTACATACTTCAATTTGAAGAGCGTCTGCATAAAACAATCAACTTTTTAATCGGCTCAAGTCCACTAAATGGTTAAGAACCAGTCCCCAGCGGAGTCGCCAGTCTGTCGCGACCCTCTCGAGATTCGCCGTGGGCTCTCGAGGGCTAATGGGCCGTCCAGTCTGGTCGGACGCAGGCCTCTCCCAAGGCCCGTTACCCAAATCGCAACGGAGGTATGCGTAGTCGACCTTCAGTGTGGTCTAGTGACATGTGCTAAGTGTGCATGCCATGGAGTCGCCACCAATCATTTTTTTGGAGGGTATGATTGGACCACCCTATTGAATAGTCGGGAGTTTCTATTCAATTCTACGATAACCAGAGAAATGGGTTCGGGGACTTAGTTACGTCAACTGTTAGAGTTGACGCCCTTTCGGTACCTACGTTGATTGAATTTTCTGCAATTTTTCTCAAATTTTTTTTTTGAATTTTTTCTTAGTATTCACTTTTTTTGAATTTTTTTATTTGATTTTTTTTATTATAAATTTCCTGAAAATAAGTCCCAACTGAACGGTCCCTAACTCGCCACGTGGCGTCTCGGTGACAATCGAATCATTTTAATTGTTGTAAAATTCGAATTTTATTTCTTTTAATATTAAAAATATTTTTTTATTCTGAAAATCATCGGATCACGACACGTGGCTCATCTGCAACCATCCAATCTAGCATTTTTTTTTTGTTTTTATAGGACGCAACACAATGCAAAAAAAAATAATAATAAAGAAGATATTAAGTCATTATACAACATAAACATAAGCAAATGAGATGGGATCCGGTGAATTTTACGACGTCGGGGTCCGTCGGTGCTCGTGCAACAATGTGTGGGGGGTATAAACCACCAGCAGGAGGCTCGGCCTTCCGATTCTGGGGTAACACAATATAATTTACAGAAAATAAATAAATAAAACACCTTGGACACCAATAGGAGGCTTAGCCTTCCGATTCTGGGTCTTTTATGCGAAATATAGAAATGTTATGACATAAAGTAAATACACAGCAAATATTTAGACACCAACAGGAGGCTCGGCCTTCCGATTCTGGGTCTTTTATGCGAAATATAGAAATGCTATGACATAAAGTAAATACGCAGCAAATATTTAGACACCAACAGGAGGCTCGGCCTTCCGATTCTGGGTCTTTTATGCGAAATATAGAAATGCTATGACATAAAGTAAATACACAGCAAATATTCAGCAACCTTAAAATTCCAGAACATAGCCTATCATCTTAGGAATCCATCACCGAAAATTTCACCTTAAAAGGAGTCCAAATGAGTGAGATATGACCACAATACCTCAATTCGCTCGATTTTCGTCGACTGTTTTTCAAAAAATCACCATAATTTAACCAGACCTCGAAAATTCACGAAACCAACGGGAAATTGTTAAGGACATCTTAACTTAACCTGTGATGGTCAGAGGGAGGCGCAAAGGTCGCCGGAAGGGCTGATCGTGGAGGACGACGGCGGCGGCAGAAACTGGTCGTTACAGGGTCAGCAGCGACCTTTGCTCATTCAAACGGCTCCATCGGACGAATGGCTGGGCCAAATGAGCCTTATAATATATCCCTGGAAAGATAAGACGATAAGATTTCTATTGGAGGTGGTTTCGCCTCGATCTGATATTGGACGACAGAGTTATGACCGGAACAGTGAGATGGTTCGGGAAAGGGAGAGGAGAGAGGAAGAAGAAGAAGAAGAAGAAGAAGAAGAGGAAGAAGAAGAAGGAGGAGGAGGAGGAGAAGGAGCCACGGATGATGGGGGGGAGGTGCCTTAAATACTAAAAATAAAATAATAAAATAATAAAATAATAATAAAATAAAATAATAAAATAATAATAAAATAAAATACTAAAAAGTAAAAATAATTATAAAATAATCAAAAGCGAAGACAAAATGATTAGTCCCCTTTTCTTTTAAATGATGATGTTTTCACTCCTTTTCCTTTTAATCATTACTAATATTTTTGCCAAATTCAATTTTATGATGATCAAAGAACACCTAAAATCAAACCTGAATTTTACTATTTATGAGGTCGGAAAATGGATAAAATAAAAATACAGAATATTTTTATATATTTTTGTGACCTCAAATATTATTTTTCTTGATTTTCTTGATTTTCTTTTTCTTTTTTTCTTTTTTTTTTGTATTTTTCGAAAATATATTAAAAAAATGAAAATTATGAAAATTATTTTTTTGGTCAAAATGGTTCATTTAGCTTGGCTAAGGTCACCAAAATTGATTTTTCAATTTTTCAACTTTTTATGGATTTTCTATGAATTTTCAAAAATAAAAATAAAAATAAAAATAAAAATAAAAATAAAAATAAAAATAAAAATGTTGATCAAAATTTAGGTGTCAACAGTCGCTCCATCACCTCAAACCACCATTAATCGACCTCCTCTCTACTGTGAGCTAAAGGATAGCCACATTAGGAGCCCGAAGCCGCGCGAACCCCAACCGACCCGAAGCGAAATCGTGAAGACCAAGGGCTGTTCTTGGAGGTTTCTTGTTCAATCTTGAGGTGATTGACTCTTGGAGCTTAGATAGACATGTTAAGGAGTTACAGGCTTGTGTTAGGAGTGTTTCAACTAAGTTCTCTTGGCCATTTGTGTTTGAACTTCCTAGGAGCCGAATCTGGTCACGCCGCTCCAACCGCCACCCCAACCGATTTCCTTGGCTTTTGGACGTTGTAAGTTAGTTCTAACCCTTTGTTAGGACCTTAGATTATTGAAGGACCGAGTGAGGGATGGTTTTCAGAGTAATTTGTGGGTTATTCTAAGTGAAACTCTTTGATACCCGAATATGCAATTTTAGAGATTTAATGTGGAAATAGTTTATAGTACTTAAAATGGTGAGATCATGGTTGAGCTAGGTTAAGGGATGTGCTCTTGAGTGAGCCGAATGCCTCCTTGTGCCATAGGGAATACTAGAACTTGTTTGAGCTTGATTGAGTTAATGTGATCTCTTGATTGAATCCTTGTGCATTCGGCCATGGTAGGGAATGGCGGTACCTTGCATGAAAATGTTCTAATAATCCTTAATAAAATGTTGGCCGTGAGCTAGTTGTGGGATTAAATAAATGGGATGACACAACACCTATTGCAATTCGGCCATGAGTGCCAATTAGTGCATTTGATGCTTAAATTGATAAATCAATCCTAATGCTTGAGAAATGGCCGAATGGTGATGATGGTGAATGATGATTTCCCCTAATCGAATTATATTCGATCATGAAGTACGAAAATGGTGCCACCTTGTGTAAACTTTATAATGTGGTTCCGTGGCATGAGATTGGGAATTTGATGGTCAATTGGTGCCTTGAATTGATGAAGTGTTCAATTGCTTGTGTATAGCTATAATTAATGAATTATGAGCTTATGTGAATATGGTATCCTGATGCGCCTATATCACGCGGGATTGAGTAATGATAAACGCCTGATGCGCCTATATGACGCGGGCTTGACTGAGGAGAAATGCCTGATGCGCCTATATGACGCGGGCTTGACTGAGGAGAAACACCTGATGCGCCTATATGACGCGGGTTAAATGATGAGAAGTTCCTGATGCGCCTAAATGACGCGAGACTGATTGATGAGAATGCTTGATGCGCCTAGGTTGACGCGGGTTTATTGATTGGGATAGCCTGAGGCGTTGTGATGCGAGCCATGATATTGAGCAATAAGTTTCTAATTGACTAATAACCTTAAATGGATATGTGGATTGGTGAATTGCCTTAGTACGAAGCTTAGACCTGGTTATGAAGTAATGATTGGAGTAGAATTGAATTTGAGGTACCTAACTATCATGGATGTTTCCTTGTTCTTGTTGTCATGCCATTTAGAGTCCTTGCCATGTTGTTTGTTCTGGAAATAGAATTGCATGTTTTAGGGAGTGTCTGGATGTACTAAGTGCCTGGCTTAGGGTTAGGATTAGCTTATTGAGATTTATCTCACCCCGTCGTGGGACCCATTTTTCAGACCCCAATCCTTGACCCCGGTCACTATGTCACACCATTTCGGAGTTCCGAAGGAATTTGAGACTTGGGATTCGAAGTTTACCACTAGCGAGGGTAAGGTGTATATTGAGACGACGAGTGTGATTTGGACTGACAAAGGCGGCCAATACTTATTCTCCCATACATTCGAGGCTTGGACGTTTCAAGATGGAGACACCCCTGGTCGAACCATTAGACAAGGGTGCTGTACCTGTCGACACACTTTGGGTTGCTGACCCACCTGAGATTCCCGACGATATACTGGGAGATCCCGATGCTGGACTTGAAGATGAAGAACCTGAACCAAGGTCGATGGATGTCGACAAACCAGATGCGTAGAGTTAGTCGTACCATTTCCTTTCGGACGTTCCCCTGAGATAGGTAGTTTGGGATTTAGGAACAACCCAGTTATGTTTTGTGTACGAAGCTAAGTGTTGTAAACTGATTGTGTTATAATGGTGTTGTATGCATTTTAAGTCATCTTGTCGAGATTTATGTATGGAGTTTATCTATCGCTTCCGCATGTGCATTTCATTCCGCGAGTATATTGTTGGACGATTCGATCCTTGGGACGTATCGCGAAGGAAGAGCAGGAAGGGATGTTTGCGAACCATAAAGGACGCGGGGCGTGACAGAAAGGAATTAAGGGGTTGCGAGGGGTGGACCTTGAGATCCAAAGGATTATGAGAGTGAACATAGCAGGAAAGAAACCTAGACTTCCAAATGCTTGGGAAAGAAATTATGAAAGTTGAGAATAGAAACCTTGACATTCCATGGACGAGGGTATGGGTCCAGTATTGAAAGGGGAATTTAAAGAGATGGCTTCATCGGAAATTTGAAGGGAGAATTATGGTATCCCTTGAGATGGCACAAGGATGTGCCAAGATTGTTTTTCCTTAGTTCTATCGGTGATAAGGACTAAAGGTGAATTAGTCTAATATGTGGTCGAGCATTAGATGTGTCGACAAGAAAGAAGTATGACCTTGAAGATCAATGGATTTATTTAATCATTGGAAATTTTCGAACGAAATCGAGAAAGTTATGACTCGATTGGGTTGATCGAGGACGAGTGGACAAAGCCCATGAATCTCTGATGGTATGAAAGAACGTATGAAGGGAGTGATATGCCAAATGGTATGGGCACTAAAGAGTGCATTTTGGCGAATGTTTAGAATAATGGTGATAGACAAATGGAAGAGACGACGTGAATGTTTGAGGGTAAACTGCTAACAGATGCATGGATGTCGAAAGAGAATAGAAAGAAGTAAATATAGATTGAGGACTAAAGGGAACAAGTCCTGGGGAAAGACGGCTTTTGTCAGAAAGGACAAGTAAGAACGTTAAGTCATGAAAGGAATTATCCTGAGGAATGAGTATGCGGTGAGGCGTCGATGCCCAAAGGATTGGGTGGTTGGAATATTGCAAATTTCGAGGAAGAAATTTCTTTAAGGGGGGAAGAATCGTGACATTTTGAATTTCCACCCCTCGAGGCTTGAGATATGAAATGAAAGCTCGAATTGGAAATTGGAAAAGGATTTGTCGTCGCATCGCCAATGGTCACTTAAAGTGACAAAAACAAAGTTTCGGACGAAAAATGCCAAATGATCATTTTATCACTTGCCCATTTGCCTTTGTCTTAAGGTTAATTGAAGGTCAAAATGGTCATTTTCCCCTCCCCATGAGCTGCCGAAACTTGGAGTGCAAGAAGTCAATGGAAGTCAATGGCATTATTGGTCCATGCCACATGTCACTCAATGAAGGCCCTTGGCATTAATTACCCATACCTAATCCATCTTATCAATTTGACCTCAATAATTTATGGATATCCTCTCCTAGCAGCTGTAAAAACCGTGCAAACCCTTCACCTCCTCCATTTTCTTCATTTTCCTCTTCATCTTCGCCCAACCGAAAACTGCCCAGAACGATAGTTTTTGAGCCTTCTTTTAGGTCGGTACGACCGGCTTCTCCCATTATTGCCTCGCTACTGCCAACCACCACAGGTTATTGTAAGATGTCCTTGACAATTTCCAATTGGTTTCATGATTTTTGGAGGTCTGGTTAATTTATGGGAATTTTTGGAAGAAAAGCGGATGGATTCTGAGCTAACTGAGAGAAGGCCATGATTCACCCTCTTAGAAATTCCAAATGACCTCAAACTTTTTGTGAGAGCTTCATAACATCTAGTACTCATGTCGGATCAGCTTTGGTCGTAAGTTTGGTAGTGTTAAAATAGGTTTTCATGGCTGATTGTGGGTGGTTAAAATCGGACAGATTCTGACCGTGGAGAGATTGTGAAGGAACTGAGCTGTTCGAAGGTTTGGTGGAGTTATTTCGCAACGAAACTCTTGGCGAGCTTCCTAAACTTGTATATTGAGGTTATGGCAGGTTTATTTTGTGAGGAATTGGAGTTTAGAAGTGATTAGGGGTTGTTTGAAGTGAAAAACGTGATAAGCCGACCAATTTGTCCTCAATGCGCATCGATTTTGAATTGGGTCGTTCTAAGTCGTCCGGTATCCAAATTGAGCTCCATTTTCATCCACACATCTGCAAGATATTAAGTTTAAGACCATGGAATTTATTTTCCCAAAAAGTCAATAGAAAAATTTCAGTTTTCGTGAGAATGAACCTGGTTGTGGGGGCTCAAATTGGGCATTTTTGGTAAATTGAGACTTTGGATGACTTGCCCTGATAGAACGACAATTGACATGCTTATGAGTATCAAATTAACACTGGATGACCTAAGAATAATGTGTTATTGGTGTTGTTACGGAATTGGCATGATGGGATTGAGAAATAATCGAGTTTCGATGTGGTTTTCCCAAGCACGCCGTGAGAGCCATATTTGGCCGTGAGTTTGCTGAGCTAGGTAGCTCATTGGGATGGAATATGCTAGCTTGCTTAATGAGATAAGTGTCCCTTAAACCTCTACTAGGACGTTAGGACGCTACTGGATGCGTTTGATTGATGATTTGATCAATGAGCGGATTGATTGAACTTTGATTTATGATAACTGAATGAGTGTATGAAATGATTTGGCTAGAATGCCCATGTGAAATGATTTGGCTAGAATGCCCACGTGAAATGATTTGGCTAGAATGCCTATATGATTTCGGTTGTGATGAGGATTGACTTGTTGTGTGATGTTTGTAATATAATTGCCTATGTTTTATGAATGGGCTATAGTACCCCAGGGATCAATTGGCTTGGTGCCCCGGAGATCGCATTGGCTTGGTGCCCTGAGATATCAACTGGTTTGAATGCCCTGTGTGAATGCATCGTAATTGGCCAGAGTGCCTTGATGCTGATGAATTGGCCAGAGCCCTTGTGCATCGTAATTGGCCAGAGTGCCCTGATGCTGATGAATTGGCCAAAGAGCCTTTGTGAACTTGAAATGGCCAGAGAGCTCTTGTGCATCGTAATTGGCCAGAGAGGCCTGATGCAAATAATTGGCCAGAGTGCCCTTGAGAAATACATCGCGGTCCGGGAGCCCTTGGCGATGAGTGCATGAGATGATGTCTGAAGTTGTGCGTTTAATTATATGCTAAGGTGTGGTGCTTGATTCCATGAAGTGGTGATATGTGCAATTTGAATGCCATGTGCAATGCTTTGTTGAGATTCTACATTTACTTCATGGTGTGATTTGGTGGGACTGGCGATCTGGTCTAGGTTTAGGGTTTACTTGCTGAGATTTATATCTCACCCCAGTGGGGGCTAAACTTTTTCAGGTCCCAAGCGATGAGACGGGAAGTTTGTCGAGGTTGAGTATTCGAAGATGGAATTACAGGATATGGATTCACATTTTGTGGTCTTAGGGATTGTATTTGGTTTCGTGGATTAGAGATTGAACCCTTGAGTATGTTCGACCGCTGTATGAATTAAAGTGTACCATTTTGTCCTAAGTCATTTCAATTTATAATTGATGAGTGGAGATGTTTGTCGCTTCGTATAAGTATAGATGTTTAAAATGCATTGTTGGCCGAGAGATCTTGAGAAACAATCTAAAGATCAACGGCCAGGTGGGATGTTCAAGTGCTCACAGGGTTTGGGCGTGTCACCTTGTACAATGTCTATTGTGCAATAAGGACGTCAAAGGAATTATGGGAATCCTTGGACCGAAAATATAAAATAGAGGATGTCGGAGCAAAGAAATTTGTTGTCGGTTGATTCCTTGATTATAAGATGATGGATTCCAAGACTGTGATCAGTCAAGTGCAAGAGATTCAGGTGATCTTGCATGAGATTCAAGCTGAAAGAATGAACTTGAGTGAAACCTTCCAAGTGGTTGCTATTATTGAGAAGCTTCCTCTTGGTTGGAAGGATTTCATGAACTATCTCAGGCACAAGCGAAAAGAAATGAACCTGGAAGAGCTGGTTGTTAGACTTCGTATCGAAGAAGACAACAGAGGCTCTGAACGCAAAGGGTCCAATCCTACCGAAGCTAAGGCAAATATTGTGGAGCGGAGGCAAGGCCACAAGAACAAGAAGTTTGCCAAGCCAAAATTTGGCCCAAAAGGAGGAGTTTCCAATAACAAGTTTCTAGGGAAATGCTTCAATTGTGGCATGACGGGTAACAAATCTGTGGATTGCAAACTTTCGAAAAGGAAGAGTTATGAGACAAATATGGTAAATGGCATTGCAAAAGTGTCAGACATAAACCTCTCTGCAATGGTTTCTAAAGTGAACTTAGTTGGGTCCAATTCAAAGGAATGGTGGATTGACACTGGTGCTACTAGGCACATATTTTCTAATAAGAACATGTTCACAACTTTCGAACCAATTAATGGAGAGAAAGTTTTCATGGGAAACTCTGCCTCTTCTGCTGTTGAGGAGCAAGGGAAGGTACTATTGAAAACGACTTCTGGAAAAGAACTGACTTTGAACAATGTTCTATACGTGCCAGAAATTCGAAAGAACCTGGTCTTTGGGTCTCTGTTGAACAAGCATGGATTTCGTATGGTGTTCTAGTCGGACAAAGTTATTTTGTCTAAATCTGGAATGTATGTGGGGAAGGTATATGTATCTGATGGGCTTTTTAAGCTCAATGTAATGACAATTATCAATAAAGATAATAAGTTTTCCGTCTATATTGTCGAGTCTTCCAATTTGTGGCATGGCAACTCAGACATGTTAATTATGATATATTGCGTAGATTAATTAACTTGGAACATATACCCTCATTCCAAATTGATTCAAGACATAAATGTGATATTTGTGTTGAGGCAAAATTAACGAAATCATCATTTCGTTTGATTGACATAAGCACTGAGATTCATAGTGATGTTTGTGATTTTAAATTCATACAAACAAGAGGTGGTAATAAATATTTTATTACCTTTATCAATGATAGCACTAAATACTGCTATGTGTATTTGCTTAAAAGCAAAGATGAAGCTTTAGAGAAATTTGTTCTCTATAAGAATGAAGTTGAAAATCAACTTGATAAGAAATCAAAAGATTGAGAAGTGATAGAGGTGGTGAGTATGAAGTGCCAATTGGTGAATTCTGTGCTTAACACGAAATTATATACGAGGTAACTGTGCCTTATTCACCTCAATCAAATAGTGTTGCTGAACGTAAAAATCGCTCATTGAAAGAAATGATGAATGTGATGTTACTAAGCTCAGGTTTACCTAAAAATATGTGGGGTGAAGCTATTTTGTCTAGCAATTACCTTTTGAATAAGGTGCCTCGAAAGAAAGAGGATAAAACCCCTTATGAGTTGTGGAAAGGTAAGAGACCATCTTACAAATACTTACGAGTGTGGGGATGCCTTACAAAGGCGTTTGTTCCAACACCAAAGAAAACAAAGATAGGTCATAAAACGGTGGACTATATCTTTACAGGCTATGCACATAACAGTAATGCATATCGATTTCTTGTGCATGAATCTAAGATTCCAGATATACACAAGAATACGATCATGGAATTTAGGAATGCTTCATTCTTTGAAGATGTATTTCCTTATAAATCCAATGATGGATCAAGTTCGTCTAAACGAACGAATGAAACTATGAATAATGAAAGTCACGATTCAGATCATGAACCAAGACGTAGCAAAGAGAAAGAGTGGAAAAATCATTGGGAAATTATTTTCTAACTTATTTGTTAGAAAATGAGCCACTAAATTTTGCGGAAGCTGTGAATTCTTCTGAGAGACCTTTATGAAAGGAGGCAATAAAAAGTGAAGTTGATTCTACAGTGCAGAATCATACTTGGGAGCTAGTGGATCTTCCTCCTGGTTGTAAACCTTTAGAGTCCAAATGGATCTTTAAAAGGAAGATGAAAGCATATGGTTCCATTGATAAGTATAAAGCCAGACTTGTAATCAAAGGATACAAACAACGAGAAGGCTTAGATTACTTTGATACTTATTCTCCTGTGACGAGAATAAACTCCATCAGAATGATACTTGCAATTGCAAGATTGCGAAATCTAGAAGTACATCAAATGGATGTAAAAACAGCTTTCCTAAATGGGGATTTGGATGAAGAAATCTATATAAAACAACCTGAAGGTTTTATAGTTCTAGGACAAGAAAGGAAACTCTGTAAATTGGTAAAATCATTGTATGGTCTAAAGCAAGCGCCAAAGTAGTGGCATGAAATGTTTGATAATGCAATGATTACCAATGGATTCAAAATTAATGAATGTGACAAATGTGTCTACATTAAAGAGACAAAAATAGGCTATGTCATGCTGTGTCTCTATGTAGATGACATGCTCATTGTTGGTAGTGATGATAAAATGATCAAATCTACCAAGAATATGTTGAATTCAAGTTTTGACATGAAAGACTTGGGACTTGCTGATGTGATTTTAGGAATTAAAATCACAAGAACGTCAGAAGACCTTATATTAAGTCAGTCACACTATGTGGACAAGATTCTTGAAAAATTCAACATGAATGATTCCGGTATAGCTAGAACACCATTAGACAATGATTTGTGTCTATCCAAGAACAAAGAAGAGGGTATTTCTCAAGTAGAATACTCTAGAGTTATTGGAAGTTTAATATACTTAATGAGTTGTACTAGACCAGACATTGCATATACGGTTAGTAGATTGAGTAGATATACGAGAAATCCGAGTGCTGACCATTGGAAAGCAATAGTGAGAGTACTCAGGTACCTACGGTATACTCGGAGTCATGGTCTGCACTATACCAGGTATCCATATGTTCTAGAATGATACAGTGATGCGAACTGGATATTTGATATAAAAGATTCAAAATCTACTAGTGGATATGTATTCACACTAGCAGGAGGAGCTGTATCTTGGAAATCCTGTAAACAAACTGTTATAGCTAGATCCACAATGGAATATAAACTTATAGCTTTGGATAAATGTGGTGAAGAGGCTGAATGGCTACGCCATTTCTTAGAGGATATTCCAAAATGGCAAAAACCTGTGCCACCAATCTGTATACATTGTGATAGTCAATTTGCGATTGGAAGAGCACATAGTAACATGTATAATGGTAAGTCTAGACATATACGTCATAGACATAATACCATTAGACAACTACTCTCAACTAGAATTATCTCTATTGACTACGTAAAGTCAAAGGATAATATTGCGGATCCACTAACCAAAGGGTTAAACAGAGAGTTAGTTGAAAAATCGACAATAGGAATGGGACTGAAGCCCATTACAGAAAAGATTGTATAAAGGAAAACCTAACCTAGTTGACTGGAGATCCCAAGATTTAGGTTCAAAGGGACAACCTAATTATATGAACTGAATTATATCACTGTGGGGGCTTATCCCTCAACCATTCCTATAAGAGAAACAATGATGTGATATCCCCCAGATATGTGGAGAAAATCAATTACTGTGGGGGCTTATCAAGAAAAGGTTAGCAATTTTTACTTTAATGATCCTCAAGTGTGATCACCTATGTGAGAGAGAAGAGGGGCCGCTTCAAAGGAGAATTATTGAGGGATGAATTATCTAGAAACTCTCACAAAACCAAGACGATGTTTAGGGCCAAAACGAACGTACCAGTGAGAATTGAACAAACATTCAGATGATTTCCTGTGTGAAGTGTGTGGGTTATTTACTAATAAAGCAAGACAGATCAAGGACATCTAGTCTACTGGACAACTGGTAAATTAGGTGCACTTTCACAAGGGAAGGTTCAAAGGGTGACATCAACCTATTTTATGCAGGTTTCATTTGGTGAACACTATCACATAGTCAAAACCAAAATAATTTTCATTCTTCTGGGGGATTGTTGGCAAATATGAGATATTTTGATGGGTGAGTGAATGAGAAATTATTTCTCAAAGAACACCATTGAGTTGGAAATGGAAAGTGATAAAACACTAGTCCTACATTGGAAAGTAACATCATGTAAATGGCATTAATTTCGGCAGTTACTGACACGACCAAAACCCGGTGAGCGCGCGAACATTCCAACAGGCCGCCTCCTCTTCAATAGTCTCCCAGGACCCTTCGGCCCACAACTCATACAAACCCATTAATATGCGGAAACGACAAACCTCTCCACTCATCTTACTCAAATCAAATGACCTAGGACAAAATGGTACACTTTACATATCTATAAAATAAACGTCAATTGATACAATTGTCAAGTACCAATGGTTCAATCCTAGTCCAAAAATTCCAAATACAATCTCTAAGGTCACAAAATACCTTATATTCAATCCTCAACCACTTCCTCGAATTCCACTCCTTGGCAAACTTAGTGCTCCGTCACCTGGGATCTGAAAAATATTAATCCCCAACGGGGTGAGATACAAATCTTAGTAAGCGAACCCTAAACCTAGACCTGACCGCCAGTCTCACCAGACTATACCACGAAGCAACATCCAGAAGCTCATCAAGGCATTAGCATATAACATTTCGATTTCACTTTCTTATGGCACTTGATATAAAGAAAAATCACCATCAAGCACATCAACCAATACACATAAGCATCATAATTTTCACAACCAATCATCATCTGGCTCTCAGCCGCAATGTACTTGTCTGGCACTCTTGCCAACTGATATCACTAGGGCCACATGCCAATCGATATCGTAATGACTTTCAATCAAATGGTACCACTAGGGCCACAGGCCAATCGGTACTTCTGGGGCTCGTAGCCATTTGATACCACCGAGGCCACAGGCCAATCGGTGTCGTCATTCTTACTCAAGGCTCACAGCCAACTGATACCACTGGGCCATAGGCCAATTGGTATCGCTGGGGCACTATAGCCCATCATATAGCATCGGCACTATAGCCGTTTATATAGCATATGCACTATAGCCAATTCAATAACAGGGCTTCATAGCCAATTCATACGAATCTAGGGCTCAATAGCCACTTACATCACAAGGCATATCACAATATAAACACCATTCAATTGCATCAAGCAATTCAAGCCATAGGCTTCACCAAACAATCAATTCATCCAACCAATATATCCAGTAGCGTCCTAGTGTTTAAGTAAAAGTTTAGAGAACACTTACCTCCTCAAGCAAGCTAGCAAATTCAATCCAAATGAGCTACCTAGCTCAGCAAGCTCTCGGCCAACAAGGATCACGCACGGTCCTAGAGAATTTCTCCAATTCCACATCAAAACCCATTCGATTCTCAATTCTCTTGCACATATATCTCAATTTCACACACAACACCTTATTCTCAAGCCTTCACAGTGTTAATTTGATGCTCCTAAGCATATCAATGTCGTTCTATCAAGACAAGTCATCACAATTTCATTCCACCCAAATCTACTCTTTCTTAGGCTCAACGACCAGGTTTAGTCTCACGAAAACTGCAGTTTTGCTACTGAATTTTTGAGAAAAAAATTCCAAGATCTTAAACTTCAAGATCTTACGGACATGTGGCAAAAAACGGAACTCAATTTGGATACCGGACGACTTAGAACGACTCAATTCAAAATCAGTGCGCATTATAGACGAATTGGTCGGCACTTCACGTTTTTCACCACAACAGCCCTTAAATCACTTCTAATTCTCAATCCACTTCACACTCTTCCCATTAACACCTCAATCAACATTTTGAGTAGCCTCTTGAGTCATTTTGAAGTCAAAATACCCATTAAAGAACCCCCAACAGGTTCGGCTAGAACAGGGCAGCAGCACACAAAAACCGATTTGATCCAAACCGTCTATATCAATCCAAAACTCAACCCTATGTCCCCATTTATCACAAAATAATCTTGGTAGAACCTTAATATATGTGTTAATGAGGCTCACCAAGAGTTTTGGAGCAAAAACACCTCTTTTGGTCTTTCGTTTAGCCCGTTCCCTTTCGGCGCGCAAATGGTCAGAATCTGTCCAATTTTATTCACTCACAATCAGCCATGAAAACCTATTTTAACACCACCAAACTTGTGGCCATAGCTCATCCAACGTGAGTACTATATGTTATGAAACTCCCACAAAACATTTGAAGACAAACGAAGTCTTTAAGAGGGTAAACGGAAGCCTTACCCTAGCTCATGCGGATTCCGTCCGGTTTTGGTCTCGGACTCACATCGATAAAAATACTTATCCAAATGATAAAATTCCACTTGTATCTTGTCAAGGACACATTGATCTAGTTTTTAGTGTTGGAGCACGGCAAACAGACTTCGGAAAGAGGAGCTCGAGATCACCGAACAGAGGGGGCAGAATCTGTCTACTGAAGCAGTTTCTTGCTAGAGAGGAAAATAATGAAATTTTGAAGGAAATGGAGATGGGGGAGAAAGGTGCACGGCCAAGAGAGCTAAGGGAAGATGTCCACCAATTATTGAGATTAAAAGACAAGATGGATTTGATGGGGTAATTAATGCCAACCAACCCTAGGATGACACTTGTCCTTTTTGTCAATAATTATCCCAATTGCCTTTGACTTTCTTGACCTCTTCTTATCCAATTTTCGGCAACGCTATGGTGAAGAGGAAATGACCATTTTGTCCTTCTTGAAATCTTAAGATAAAGCAAATGGTCGATGGCAAAATGGTAATTTTACACTTTCAGTCTGAAACTTCACTTTTCCAATTCTAAATTACCATTAGCGAGAAGACGTCAAATCCTTTTCTAATCTTGGAATTCCCTATTTTCAATTGGTACTTTTGAGCTTCCAATCCATATCATTAGCCCCGAGGGGTCGAAAATTCGAAATGTCACAATTCTTCCCCCTTAAAGAAATTTCGTCCTCGAAATTTACAACCTTCTAACCATCCAGTCTTTTGGACATCGGTGCCTCTCCGCTATCTCAGTCTTCCTGATAACCTCTTCCATGACTTGTTGTTCTCGCTTGTCCTTTCCGACTAAAGTCATTCTTCCTCAAGACTTGTTTCTTTCAATCCTCAATATGTATTTGCTTCTCTCTATTTTCTTTCGAGCATTCACATTGTCTCTTCCATTTGCATATCACCATTATTACTAAACCCTCGCAAGAATGCACTCTTTAGTGCCCATACCATCTGGCGTATCATTCTCTTCAAATGTCCTTTCGTATTAACGGAGATTCAAGGGCTTTATCGACTTGCCCTTCTTTATCCAAATCGAGTTATACCCTCTCGATTCCATTCGAAAATCCCCTTGGGTCAAGTGATCCTTCAACTTTCGTGGTCATGTCCCACTCTCTTATTGGCATGTCTAATGCTCGACCACATGATAGACTAATCCAATTCTCAGTCCATATTACCGATAGTATTAAAGAAAAGATCTTGGCACATCCTTTTGCCATCCCAAGGGACACCATAATTCTCCCTTCAATACTGGACTCATACTTTCGTCCATGGGACCTCAAGGGTTCTATTCATTCTCATAACCCCTTAAAAATCATGGTTCGATCATGGCAATATCTCAATTCGTTTCTGACCTTCGGCCTTGATGCTTCAGGTAGCCATTAAACTAGTCAATTGGCAAACTTCAAATTCAGAAGTTGAATCTCTTATTTCTCGAGGGAAGATCTGTCCCTCTATCATTAATTACACAATGCTCAATTCTCAACTTCTTATAGTTCACATAACTTGCGAGATCTCCTTGCACAAGCAACGCTTCTATATCCATAAGCAATTTCATCCTTTGGCGTTGCCTCTCATTCAATTCCCCTCGAGAACTACTACCTTATTTTCTTGTGGTAGATATAGACTCAAAACCTCCTTCCACCCAGGCAAGGTCTCCCAAACTTTGTCGCGAGGACATTCGCAAATCAATTCCAATCATACTCTAAGCATTCCAACTCACAAAGCATTATTGTCACGACGTACAAGCAATATCCATTTCAAATCACCTTGTTACGCCTCAAATTTCCATTCCACGTCACATCACTAAGATTCTCTCGACTTTTTTGATTCCAAATAAGAACGCCACAAACAGCGTAATTGTCAACTTGACTCAAGCCTTTAAAGACTCATCGCGTTCATTCATCCATTCGGGTTACATCTCGTTCTTAGTCCATTTCATCAATGGCACAACTCTTGTGAGGAATCTTCCCACGATCCATCTTGCCAATCCATCAATCCCAAGAAACTTCAAGTTTCAGCAACTCATATCGACTCCAGCCGATTCATCACTCATTCCAATCCTCAAAGACTCCACATGGATTTCATTTCTCATAATTTTCACGATTGAGGAATCTATCTTACCTCATCAACATACAACGAGCTTCTTCTTAGAGTCCAAAGAATACTCTTGAAGGTTATTGTGACATTCTGAATTCCAACCCCTCTCGAGGCTATTGAATGGAAGGATATCGATCGTGTATTTCAGTTATAACTCGCTCGGAGTTGGCCACTCTTGAGTTAACTAACCAAAAGGGAAAGACTAACGCGGAATCGCGTACGTGGACCTTGGGGATTTGAATGAGAAATGACACTTTGACCATAAGGATTGTCGAGGGAATATTTTGGGTCAATAGAGATCGATCTAGGAACGATCATGGAATGCCTTGCTAGCGTTATACGTTGGGACGCGGTGGATTCCGCTTAACCAATGTGAAATTTACGAGAATTTCCTTTATCGGATTCCGATGATCAGGACCGCAGGAGCTAGCGATAAACCCTCGTAATTACATGATACCCAAAGTCGCCACGGCTTGAGAAAAATCTCAAGGTCGTTACGCGTAGCACCTGCAAGAGTCGCCCGTCAGTTTGAGATAAATTGAAATTACAGTCGACGAGAGTTCGACATGAAAATGGACCTCGAGATTGGGGTATTGGACATTAAGGAATTCCAACATTTGAAATGAAATGGACGTCGCCTCATCGAGAGCAATTTAGATTAGAAAAATGAAATTTCGGACGACACGTGCTAAATGACCATTTTGTCCCTCACGCCTTGCCCTTGCCTTAAGATTTCTAGAAGGGCATTTTGGTCTTTTTGGATTTCCCTAGCTGCCGAAAATGGGAGGAAAAATTGGTCAATGAAAGTCAATGGTGGACCAAAGACCTTCTAAAAGCAATGCCATGTGCCATTGTGAGAACAAAGCTTATCCTTCTAGCATTAATTATCAATCTTGTCACTTGACCCCAATTATTTAAGGAACACTTCCCCTAGCCCATCTTCAGCCGTGCCCCTCTTCCTCTCCCTCATTTCCCTTTCAATTTTCTTCTTTTTCCTCTCTCGGCCGATAAGCATTCTCACGGACAAACAAAAATTGCTTCACTGTTCCGGCCATAACTTTGTCTTCCGACATTGGATTGCGGTAAAACCACTGCCATCTGAAATTTTATCGTCTTACCGTTCCAACAAGGTATTATAAGCTCAATTTGGCCTAGTATTTCTTCCCGTAGGTCTGTTTGAATGGACAAAGGTCAGAATCTGATTCGATTTTGGAGAGAATCCGTTTTTGGGGGCTTCCGAACTTCAAATGACTCGAAATTTTCGGTGAGTGACTCTAAACTCATAGAATAAGGGTTTAGCAGGCTGAGATTAAGGTTTTGTTGGAGTTAAAATAGATTTTGATGGAGTAAAAGGCTTCGTTTTGTAAGGGCAGAAACTGCCCACTTACTGTCAGGGTGGAATCGAACCATTAGGAGGCTCTTGGAAGTGTCGTCTTGCGAGGGATTGCTTGCTAAGACCTCTATTGATGTTGTATGATGTGTTGGCAAGGAGATTTTGCAAATAATTGAAGTTTAGAAGTATTTGAAGGGCTGATTTGAGGTGAAAATCGAAAACCGTGTAAACTTGACCCTAGCGCGCACTAATTTCGAAATGGCTCGTTCTAGGTCGTCCAGTGTCCAAATTGAGCTCCGTTTTTGTTCACACGTCCATAAGACCTTGAAGGATAAGGTTATGGAAGTAGATTTTTGAAAAGGTCAACAGATCAATACCAGTTTATTCGGGGCTGAATCTAGTCGTGGAAGGATAATATGGACAGCTTGGTGCCGCGACTTTGTGTCGCGCGTTTTGTGGAAATTACTTGGTCTAGGCTCGAGGTAAGTTATGCGTGAACCTCTATTAGGATGTTAGATTACTAAAGGATGGAGTTTTGACTCAAATTGAATGGTTTTATGAACTAATTCTGTGAGAGGCGCGAGGAAACCCAAATCTGCCCTATTTTGATGAATTAAGCTTGAGTGGTTTTATGACATGGAAATTTTGAAATCGAGGTTGAACTGAGGAGTCTTAATCCAGTTGTGGCATGTGGGTGGGGCATTTGGCGTGCTTTGTGGAAATTCTCATTTGTTTGAGTGCATTAAGCGGATTGGTTTACCAATCGAGTCTTGAGATAACTTGTGAATGATCAAATTTGAGATTTGATCGATTTGAACTGAATGATACTTGTGTTTTGTTGAGAATTACATAATGAGAATTGTGTTTTGTCCAGTGAGGGACGTTTGAAACAAAGGCCTCGAGTAGGCGATGAACTGCTTGATTTCATGAGTTGTTCTTGAATGATGAATTTTGTGGCATGAATTATTTTCTTTAAATGAAAATATGATGCTTTCTTTAATTGAAACTTTTATGAATAAAATGGCGTGTGGGATCGCTGAGGAAATGATATGTGCACTGGCGTGTGGGATCGCCGGGAAAAATTATAAGTGCACTGGCATGTGGTATCGCCAACGGCGTGTGGGATCGCCAAGAAATTATGAAATTTTGCCAATGTATTGGGAGGGAGTTACTCCTGTTTGACCTGACGAGGTCGTTCGGCTAGAGAGTCCCATACTGACATGATTCATCTCGATTGAAAATGGGCGTCGGAGTCGTACGGTGACCGAATCATCTCTAGGTCCGGACGCGAGAGTCTCATATGTACCGACGAGTCATATGGAGACCGAATCATCTCGCAGCTCCAAAGTGGGCGGCCCAGGAAGGGCGAAAATGAAATGACTAGTTTTCTAGAAAAGTCAAAGGATGATTTTGAGAAAACTGAATATGCCTCATGTTTTGGAAGTTTGCCTCAACATCAAAAAGTTTGCATCATGAATTGAAAATAGCCCAAAATGGGCATGAAAGAAAAGGCTGTAAATTTCGATAATGACATTTTGATGAAATGTGAAGTTGCCTCATGTTTTGAGATGGCGTTAAGTGTTCGCTTTTGATAGGAAAACCTTGCCTCTATACGAAGTTCAGTTTTACTCATGAAATCTTTTGTGACTAAGTCGAGTCGATTTGAAAGTACTAAATAACATGTTTTGGAAAGTACCCCGTTTTGCCATGCCAATGTTTTTGTTACCAAAATACCCTACTTTTCAAAAGTGTCTCGAGGTACTGGCAACGTAGTTTAGGGTTAGGTTCAACTTACTGAGATTATATATCTCACCCCGTCGTGGGACCAACATTTTTAGGCCTCAGACGCAGGAAACCCGTGCTCGCTAGGGATTGGCATTCGATGAGGTCACTAGAAGAAATGGTTACGAATCCTTTTGTGACCTTAGGGTTGTAATGATGAATTTGGGGATTTAGATTTTCAATCTCTGATGTACGATTGACCTTTATAAAAGGTGTTCCACTTTGTCCTAAGTCATATTGTGTTATTTTTATGCATGGAGTTGTTCTCGCTTTCGCATGCATGCTTCATATAGGTCTGTAAGTTTTTGCCATTGGTTCCTGGGAGATCATTGAAGGTGACGGCGAAGGTGGGTTGCTCGCGTGCTCGCCGGGTTCGGGGCGTGACATCCCCATTTAAGTGGTATCAAAGCAAGGTCAGCTCGATCCAATTTGATTGAGACTTGGAGTGATAAGGAGTGATGACTTGAGGACGATTAGATAGTGATACCCTTATGATTAAGTATTGATGGCTGAATCTCGAGGATTATAAGCTTGAACTTGTGTTGCACTTTAATGGCTATAGTATCGATCTCGATTGATGAATTTGAGTGGTGATATGATTGTGGTTCACGAGAAAGCAAACAGAAGTCGAGGAGCAATAAGCATGGATTTGAAGTGTAAGTGTGTTTGAGGTTAATAGAGGATTGCTTATGAGTAAAGGGTCGATTTGATTTTATGATCGTGATTGTGACTTTGAGGTATATGGTTGATCATAGGCAATTGATCCATGAGATGGTCATTTGTGGAACTAGAAATCTTTTGTTGATAAGAATTGATCTAGAAGTGAATGTGATATGACGAGTAGTGAGGACGATCATTCAGTGCATGCGCTTGTGGCATTGAAATGAAAGTTGATGAAGGTAAATGCATGAGCTTATCATTATTAGACTTGATAAACTGTCGGTTGGTATGGGACAAGCTGATAGGATACCTACAAATCGTAATGAAGCATGTTATGAGACGTGTGGAATGTGACTCTCTTCATAGATGTATAACTTGGGACAACCTACAACGACCAGGTTGGACGAGGGCGGGGAGTGTACGCCGAGACAGAGTGGTTTGAACAAGGAGCGGCTCCTGGCAGGCTTCTAAGATAGCAAGGAGGTGGTAGGAATGATCCAAGTCATAAATTGAAAGAGAGAGTTTAGGTATGGGGTTGAGTCTAATTTTGGTTAAGAGATGTATTGCACCAAGGTGATCCTCACAGTGAATTTCAAAATTGCATGGCATTTGTAATGGCGTATGTTATTGGCATGGTTAGGAGCTTCGTACATGGCAATAAGTGTTGTTTAAAAAAGAAAATTGACGTGTGTGTTTGGCCTGTATGGTGAGTTTTGGCATTGAATGCCGTTTGATTAGTATCTTGTTAATTGAGTTAGCCTGTTGAGTTATTGCTAAGTCGCAGATATGTCTGGACTTAAGGTGCAAGCACTTGATCCAATGAATTGTGACTAGAGAGTTTGCTTGGTAGATGGTGATTAGTTGAGAAATTGCCTAGTTGAGGTTGGCTGGATAAGCGATTGCCAATTAAGGATAACTTGGAATCCCTGGATGATTGGCTGGTTACCTAAGATTGCCATGATGTTGAGCAGTCTAAGACTGCTAGATTCGATAGGATGACTCAAGTTTTTAATTCCCGGAGGGAATTGTAGTGGTTCAAGTGCCCTGAGAACTTAATGAGGTCGAACGACCAGAGTATGGTCACTAGAGGAGCATTGTCTCGAGTATGCAAGATATGAGAGGACTCTAGAAATTGAAAAGAGTCGTGAGAACTGAGTAAAGATGAACGATTGAAGTATGAGCACTAGAAGAACAATTGGCTCAAGTTGGAAAAGTGCGCGAGACCCAAGAAATGAAGGGGTCGTGAGAACTTGAATGGAAATAGGAATCTAAAAGGTGTGAGTAGACTCAAGAAGGAGCTGCCATTGTTGCCCAATTCACTGAGGTGACTGATGCTAGTACTGATGAATTAAGTGATGGAAGTCATGAGGAAGGTGACTCTAAGACTATTCGTTCTTAAATGGGAAATGTGGAAAAGAACCACGAGAGCTTTGAATAACTTGTGAAGTAAATCATGAGGTTGAGATCGACTGAGGTTCGATGGAAAAGATGTTCCCGAAACTGCCTTTCTCTGGATCGAGAACTTGGAAAGGAACCTTAGGGATATTGAGTCCACTGAAGAAAGGAAGTAACTTTGGCAATTGTTAACCTTAAGAGGTTGCTGATGACTGGTGAAAGGTCACCAAAGGAGGAATCTCCTTGAAGGCATGGTGCCTAATTGAATTGCCCTGTCAAATTGACTGACGAGAGGTACCTTTCTGATGCAACTCGAGAGCGAAGGTTGCCTGAACTCCGATAACCTTGTAGGGACCTGAGGAAGGTCGACCACTATGAGACAGAGTTCTCAAGGTCGTCGAAATGTATTAAGGGTGGTTAATGACCCTTTGAATGAGACGTAACGTCCTTGAGTGAATTGAGGCTTGGAAGCCTTATGACTAGTTATTATTCTCGATTCTGAGGAACAGTAATGGATCCTAAGTGGATGGTTGGAAGAGGTGTAAGTAAGAGTATTATCGCTCATGGATTATGAGTAAGGAAATTTTCATTTATGGAACATAAAATGCGCATGTAAGGAATGATCGTTACCTTGGCATAAGGCTTATGGTGATTAACCTTTTGATGTCATGAGAAATATTAAGGAGACTGATGTGTCAGTCTGTCGGACCTTGTTGATTCTAATGAGATTGGTTGAGATCGAACTGGAACCAATAGAAGTGGAGATTTCGAGTCGTTGTCCCTAAAAGATAGGGCGTTGTTCTTAAGGACGATGGACCATGAGATGGTCGTTGATGGAAAGAAAAGTGAACGGACTTGATAGTCCTAACTGCTCGTGATTCTAATGGATGGTTGAGCAAGCAAAAATGGCTACTCAGATTATGACTATAAGGTGGCTTGATTTAAATTAATTGGAATATCCAAGGTGTGGATTTATGGAGACTAAGGAGGAACTTCGACCCCTTAGGACCTTGTCACTTGAGGTGACTAAGTTATTGGGAAAAGAATGTCGAATATGGTGGCATCTGAATCCTGGAGTAAAGGTACTACTGTGGCATAGGCTCCGAGATTGACGTCTTATGGAACGAGAAAGACGAGGTGGATCGAAGTAAAAGAATGCCACTGAAGTATATAGCTTCCTTCATAGGGTAAGAGACCCTAGTGTGGAAGGAAGAGAAAATCCTAAATATCTTGGTGTTAAGGTTGAATGCCTGGATTAAGGATGTAGATGCAAAGCTTGAATGACTTCTGAGAATTAAGTCTGAGAGACTTGTCTTGTGGACAATGTTGGATTCTGAGATAATGTCAACTTTCAGTCGAACGGCTTGAATTGAGACAAAGTTGCATTGTTTGGTTATGGAATCCAGGGGAAAAGTACACCTGGAGTGCCTTAACTTTCGTACGGTGTGCACTTAAGTGCCTTAACTTTCAAAGTGTGCACTTAAGTGCCTTAACTTTTAAAAAGTGTTCATTTAAGTGCCTATGCTGACGTGGCTGCCGGAAAAGGTGAGGTGGCCGCCGAAAATGCTGACGTGGCGCCGGTCAACAATATTTTTATTAATATTTAATGTACACGTGGATTTTATTAAAATTTCAGAAACTATTAAAAAATACAAAGAAAATCCACGTGTACACTGTTCGCCGGAGTTAGCACTCAACTGCACACTTTTACTCCGATTAGGCACTTAAGTGCACAATTTGAAAGTTAAGGCACTTAAGTGCACACCGTACGAAAGTTAAGGCACTCCAGGTGTACTTTTCCCGGAATCCAGCGTGTATGACACTGATGCTTCCTGAGGAAAGAGTGACAAAAACAAACAAAATGATGGATGGTTTAATTGGGGATCCGTGGAAGTGGAGAAAGTCAAAACATATGCTCTCAAGTGGATGGTGTAAAGGACAGTTGGAATAATTTGACTCGGGTAGTGAGGAAACTGATGACGATCGAATCGAGTACTCAAGAAATAATTGGATTAATTATTACTGTCTTGAGAGACGATGGTCGGATTCATTCAAGGAGTCATGAAGAATCCGAATGGCCTTTGAAAAGTATCATGTGGATCTTAAGGAAACACTCACTGAATGCTAAGAGCAATGGATGCGAGTTTCAGCTGGTTAAGGTGGTGTTTCTTAAGTCATGAATTTTCTAGGAAATGGAATACTTGGGGAGGTAACAAACGATGGTGGATTGACTAAGGCTAACGAGAGTTGCTGAGGCTTGAGGTTTCCTAAGTCTGATGGATCGTAATGGAATGCTATAGATGTTGTGGGAAGATTTCCCAGAAGAGTTATTCCATTGAAGAAACAGAATAAGGACGAGATGTAGCATGAGTGGCTGAACAAACATGAAAAGGAAATTCCAAAAATTAAGCCTAGTTGGTGACCACACCAATATGAGTACTTCCATTGGAAAGTGAAAAGATCATGAGAATCATAATGACGTGTCGCAGAAAGAAAATTTGAGGCGTAACAAGTCGATCTGAAATGACACTGCATGTACGTCGTGACAGTAAGATCCTATAAGTAGGAATACCCCATGCATGATTGGACTTGATATACAATCGCCACTGTGGCGAAGTTTGGGAAACCTTGGAGTTTCATGGACAATGAAACGCGTCCACGAACAAAAGGGAAGCTTAGAGAGAGGATCTTATGAGAAGTTCATATGAAGAATCATGGCATTTATTGGAATAGCACGAAAGTATGTTAAGACCTACATTGGTATTAGAAATGTAAGGAATGGAAGAGAAGCAGACCAAGTACATGGTTGGAAGTTGACGCGTGCCATTGAGAGAAAGTATAACCACTGCAAGTGATGGATTAATTAGTCGTCGGAGAAACTTGAATGTAATCAAGGAAGGACTACTTAAGATTCAATCATGGGTTTGCCTGGGTAATTGAGGAGGCTTTAGTTCAATTTGGGCAATCGAGATTAAGCTAATGGAACGTGTACGTCCCCGACGACATGAAAGGACATCGTATGGATTAAAGGATTATGCCTTAAATGTGGAAACACCAAAGAGTACGATTTCATGATGGTCTAATAATAATCGTGATAGAAAAAGATCTTAAGTCTACTACAGCGTCCAGGAAAAGCCTTTCGACAAGGAATTTGAAAAGCAGGGGTTACATTATGTTACGTGTATTATTCGCGGACCAGCAGACAAATTGAAAGGAAAGTTCGAATGCTTGAGAGTGTACCACCAACCAAGGTTATGAATGTCGAATGAGAGTAGAGAAAAAGCAAGTACATGTTGGGGACAAAGGGAAATAAGTTCCGGAGGAAGAGAACTTTAACCAAAAGAGGGCAAATGGCAACGTCTATTAATGGGAGGAGTTATCTTGGAAAAGTGAGGATGCGATAAGGCGTCAGTACCCATGAGATTGGATAATTGCAAGATTGCAAATTTCGAATTCGGACCCCTCTCGAGGCTATTGAATGGAAGGATATCGATCGTGTATTTCCGTTATAACTCACTCGGAGTTGGCCACTCTTGAGTTAACTGACTAAAAGGAAAATACTAACGCGGAGTCTGATATGTGGACCTGGGGGATTTGAATGAGAAATGACACTTTGACCATAAGGATTGTCGAGGGAATATTTTGGGCCAGCAGAGATCGATCTAGGAACGATCATGGAATGCCTTGCTAGCGTTATACGTTGGGACGTGGGTGATTCCGCTTAACCAATGTTTAATTTGCGAGAATTTCCTTTATCGGATTCCGATGATCAGGACCGTAGGAGCTAGCGATAAACCCTCGCAATTACATGACAACTAAAGTCGCCACGGCTTGAGAAAAATCCCAAGGTCGATACACGTAGCACCCGCAAGAGTCGCCCGTCAGTTTGAGATAAACTGGAATTACAGTCGATGAGAGTTCGACATGAAAATAGACCTCGAAATTGGGGTATTGGACATTGAGGAATTCCAACATTTGAATTGAAATGGACGTCGCCTCATTGAGGGCAATTTAGATTAGAAAAATGAAATTTCGGACGACACGTGCAAAATGACCATTTTGCCCCTCACGCCTTGCCTTGCCTTAAGATTTCTAGAAGGGCATTTTGGTCTTTTTGGATTCCCTTAGCTACCAAAAATGGGAGGAAAAATTGGTCAATGAAAGTCAATGGTGGACCAAAGACCTTCTAGAAGCAATGCCATGTGTCATTGTGAGAACAAAGCTTATCCTTCTAACATTAATTACCAATCTTGTCACTTGACCCCAATTATTTGAGGGACACTTCCCCTAGCCCATCTTCAGCCGTGCCCTCTTCCTCTCCCTCATTTCCCTTTCAATTTTCTTCTTTTTCCTCTCTCGGTTGAGAAGCTTTCTCGCGGACAAACAAAAATTACTTCACTGTTCCAGCTATAACTTTGTCTTCCGACATTGGATTGAGGTAAAACGACCTCCATCTGAAAGATTATCGTCTTACCGTTCCAACAAAGTATTATAAGCTCAATTTGGCCTAGTATTGCTTCCCGTAGGCCTGTTTGAATGGACAAAGGTCAGAATCTGATCCGGTTTTGGAGAGAATCCGTTTTTGGGGGCTTCCGGACTTCAAATGGCTCCAAATTTTCGGTGAGTTACTCTAAACTCATAGCATAAGAGTTTAGCAAGCTGAGTTTACGGTTTTGTTGGAGTTAAAATAGATTTTGATGGAGTAAATGACTTGGTTTTGTAAAGGCAGAAACTGCCCACTTACTGTCCGGGTGGAACCGAACCATTGGGAGGCTCTTGGAAGTGTCGCCTTGCTAGGGATTGCTTGGTAAGACCTCTATTGATGTTGTCTTATGTGTTGGCAAGGAGATATTGCAAATAATTGAAGTTTAGAAGTGTTTGAAGGGCTGATTTGAAGGGCTGATTTGAGGTGAAAACCGAAAACCGTGTAAACATGACCCTAGCGCGCACTAATTTTGAAATGCCTCGTTCTAGGTTGTACGGTGTCCAAATTGAGCTCCGTTTTCGTTCACACGTTCATAAGACCTTGAAGGATAAGGCTATGGAAGTAGATTTCTCAAAAGTTCAACAGATTAATACCAATTTATTCGGGACTGAATCTGGTCGTGGAAGGCCAATATGGACAGCTTGGTGCTGCGACGTTGTGTTGTGTGTTTTGTGGAAATTACTTGGCCTAGGCTCGAGGTAAGTTATGTCTAAAACTTTATTAGGATGTTAGGTTACTAAAGGATGGAGTTTTGACTCAAATTGAATGGTTTTATGAACTAATTCTGTGAGAGGCGCAAGGAAACCCAAATCAGCCCTATTGTGATGAATTGAGCTTGAGTGGTTTTAGGACATGGAAATTTTGAAATCGAGATTGAACTAAGGAGTCTTAATCTGATTGTGCCATGTGGCTGGGCCATTTGGTGTCCTTTGTGAAAATTCTCATTTGTTTGAGTGCATTAAGCGGATTGGTTTACCAATCGAGTCTTGAGATAACTTGTGAATGATCAAATTTGAGATTTGATCGATCTGAGCTGAATGATACTTGTGTTTTATTGAGAATTGAGAATTATATTTTTTCTAGTGAGGGACGTTTAAAATAAAGGCCTCGAGTAGGCGATGAACTGCTTGATTTCACGAGTTGTTCTTGAATGATGAATTTTGAGACATGAATTGTTTTCTTTAAATGAAAATATGAGGCTTTCTTTAATTGAAACTTTTATGAATAAAATGGCATGTGGGATCGCTGAGGAAATGATATGTGCACTGGCATGTGGGAACGCCGGGAAAATTATAAGTGCACTGGCGTGTGGGATCGCCAAGGAATTATGAATTTTGGCCAATGTATTGGGAGGGAGTTTCTCCTATTTGACCTGACGAGGTCGTGCGGCTAGAGAGTCCCATACTGACACGATTCATCTCGATTGAAAATGGGCGTCGAGAGTCGTATAGTGACCGAATCATCTCTAGGTCCGGACGCGAGAGTCTCATATGTATCGACGGGTCATATGGATACCGAATCATCTCGCAGCCCCAAAGTGGGCGGCCTAGGAAGGGTGGAAATGAAATGACTAGTTTTCTAGAAAAGTCAAAGGATGATTTTGAGAAAACTGAATATGCCTCATGTTTTGGAAGTTAGCCTTAAGATCGAAAAGTTTGCATCATGAATTGAAAATGGCCCAAAATGGGCATGAAAGAAAAGGCTGTAAATTTCGATAATGACATTTTGATGAAATGTGAAAGTTGCCTCATGTTTTGAGATGGCGTCGAGTGTTCGCTTTTGATTGGAAAACCTTGCCACTGTACGAAGTTCAGTTTTACTCATGAAATCTTTTGTGATTGAGTCGAGTCGATTTGAAAGTACTAAATGCCATGTTTTGGAAAGTACCCCGTTTTGCCATGCCAAGGTTTTTGTTACCAAAATACCCTACTTTTCAAAAGTGTCTCGAGGTACTGGCAGCCTAGTTTAGGGTTAGGTTCAACTTGCAGAGATTATATATCTCACCTCGTCGTGGGACCAACATTTTCAGGTCTCAGACGCAGGAAACCCGAGCTCGCCAAGGATTGGCATTCGATGAGGTCATTGGAAGAAATGGTTACGAATCCTTTTCTGACCTTAGGATTGTAATGATGAATTAGGGGATTTATATTTGCAATCTCTGATATACAATTGACCTTTATAAAAGGTGTTTCACTTTGTCCTAAGTCATATTGTGTTATTTTTATGTATGGAGTTGTTCTCGGTTTCGCATGCATGCTTCATATAGGTCTGTAAGTTTTTGCCATTGGTTCTTGAGAGATCATTGAAGATGACAGCGAAGGTGGGATGCAAGCGTGCTCGCCGGGTTCGGGGTGTGACAGTTATTCATGTTTCTCATGACTCCTTAAATGAGTCCAATCATCGTCTCTCAAGACGATAGCAATCAACTCAATCATTCCTTGGATACCCAATCTGACTGTTATGCACTTTTTTACTACCAAGTGTCGAATCATTCTAACTGTCCATGGTACCATCCACTTGAGAGCTCATATCTTGGCTCTCTACTCTCAAGGGTCTCCATTTGGACAACACAACATTTTGTTCATTTTTGTCACTCTTTCCTCAAGAAGCATTAGTGTCTTAGCCTCTGGGTTCCACAACCAGCTAATGCTACCATGTCTCAATTTCATCCATCTAACCGAACGTGGACATTATTTTGGAATTCAACACTATTTACACGATAGTTTCTCAGACTTCACTTCTAGATATTATTCAAGTTCTGCGTCCTCTTTCTCAGTCCAGATGCTCAATCTTAATATCAAGGTAATTTGGATTTCCTCTTCCTTCCACACTAGGGTCTCTTACCCTACGAAGGAAACTATACACTTCGGCGGCATTCTTTTACTTTAAATCCACTTTGTCATTCCTATTCCATAGAGTGTCAATCTTGGAGTCTATGCCAACGGCGGTACCTCCACTTCAGGATTCAAATTTCACCATGTCTGACACTCTTATTCTAGTGACTCAGTCACCTCAAGTGACAAAATTTCAAGGAGTCGAGGTTCTTTCTCGATCTCACAGATTCCCGTATCGAATACTCAATTCAACTACCTCTAGTCACCTTGTAATTACACTCTAAGCGCTCTTTTTCACTTATTCAATCATTCATTAGACTTACGAACAACCGGGACTATCAAGTCCATTCACTTCCTTTTTCCCTCAACGACCATCTCATGGTCCAATCGCCCTTTAAGAACGACACCCTACTCTTTAGGGCTGACAACACACACTATCACTTCTAGTGGTCCCAATTCATCCTCCTTCAATCAAATTTCATTCAACAAAGTCAAACAATTGACATAACTTCTTCCTTAATTTTCCTCACGACGGAAGAAACAAAACATCAATCTCTCATTACGAGTCTTACGCCAAGGTAAAAGTCGTTTCTCATAGGCACGTTCCATGTTCCATAATGAACATCTCTTTGCTCGTAATCCATGAGCAGGAGTTCTCTTATTCACATATCTTTCGATCATTCACTTCTCTTACTGAGTCCCATTACCATTCCTCAAAGTCAGGAATAATCATTAGCCATAAGACTTTCAAATTCCATTCCACTCGGAGACCTCACGTCTAACTCAAAGGGTCCTTGACCACCCTTGGCACACTTAGACAACCTTGAGAACTCTGTCTCACACTCAAAGGGTCCTTGCAAGATTATTGGGATCCACACAACTATTGCTCTCAAGCAATCCCAGGAAGGTACTTCCGTTAGACAATTCAACAAAGGCGGCCCAAACATATACCATGTCTTCCAGGAAAACTCTTCCTTTGATGATACTTCACCAATCATCAACAGCCACTTAGGGTTAATAACTGCCAAGGTCACTTTCTTTCTTCAGTATACCCAAAACCTCTAAGGTTTTCTCACAAAACCCTCAATTTTAAAAGAAAGCAGGTTCAGATTTCATCCTTCCATCAACTCAATCAATCTCATTCTTATACATAGCTTCACAAGCTTTTCAAAACTCTCGTGGTTCCTATCCACGTTTCCACTTTGGAAATAAGTAGTCTCAGGGTTACATTTCTCGTGACTTTCATCACTTAACTCATCAGCACCAGTCGTCTCAGCGTCTTGGGTAACAATGGCAGCTCCTTCTAGAGTCTGCTTACCCATCAAATTTCCTCATTTCCATTTAAAGTTCTCACGACCCCTTGTTACACTTGGGTCTCGTACGATTAACAAAATCGAGCCATACTCTCTTCCAGAGCTCATACTGAAGTCGTTCATATTTACTCAATTCTCATGATCCACCTCAATTCTCGGATCTTCCATACCATGTATACTCGAGCCTAATGCTCTTCTACGACCATACTTTGGTCGTTCAACCTTATTAAGTTCTCATGTCACTTGAACTACTATGATTCCCTCCAAGAATCAAAGACTTAGGGAAAAGTACACTGCAAGTGCCTTAACTTTTGTACGGCGTGCACTTAAGTGCCTTAACTTTTAAAGTGTTCACCTGAGTGCTAACTTTTTTTCAACTTGTGCACTTAAGTGTCTTAACTTTTAAAGTGTTCACTTGAGTGCCTAAACTTTTAAAAAACGTTCACTTGAGTACCAACTTCTTTTAAAATCATTCACTTTAGTGCCAACTCCGATGAGCCACGTCAGCACAAATAATAATTAAAAACGCCACATGTCGGATTTTCGAAGAGCCACGTCAGATTTGGCACTGAACTGAACGATTTTAAAAGAAGTTCGTACTCAAGTGAACGCTTTTTAAAAGTTTAGGCACTCAAGTGAACACTTTGAAAGTTAAGGCAGTTAAGTGTACGCCGTATGGAAGTTAAGGCACTTGCAGTGTACTTTTCCCTAAGTCTTTGATTCTTGGAGGGAATCATAGTAGTTCAAGTGACATGAGAACTTAATAAGGTTGAACGACCAAAGTATGGTCGTAGAAGAGCATTAGGCTCGAGTATACATGGTATGGAAGATCCGAGAATTGAGGTGGATCATGAGAATTGAGTAAATATGAACGACTTTTAAAATCATTCACTTAAGTGCACGCCGTACGGAAGTTAAGGCACTTGCAGTGTACTTTTCCCAAAGACTTAAGTCATCTACTCAAGTCTAGCAGTCTCAGGTTGCTCATCTCATCATTCTTCACCACCAATCAACCATCAAGTGGTTCCCGAACAACTCTCAACTAGTTGTCCATCATTCAAGGATTCTAAATCATCCTTAAGCAGCAATCACACATCAAGCAAGCCTCCATGAGGCAACTTCTCAATTAACAGCCAACAACTTGGCAAACCTCAACTAGGTCAACACCAGCAAGTACTCAAAGTGTCATTTCAATTGTTCATGCCTCAAATCCAGGGCATCTGCTACTCTAGCATAAATACAACATGCTATCTCAATCTCAACAGGCATTAGTTCAATGGGTATAAACCCCGCATGCCGTCTAATTTCTCAGTTAGATCTCGGCCAAGACAATCACACGATGCCAATTACAAGACATGCCAACTAGGCCAATCATGAACATCAGTTTTTTTTTTCAAATGGCATTCACTGCCAGGCACGAAGCTTTTAACCATGTCACTTTCAAACATTCGCCTTGAGAATCACTCCAGTGCCATACACCTCTTAACTACAATCAGATTCAACCTGATACCTAGGCTTTCCCTTTCAATTTATGACTTGGGTCATCCCTGCCTCCTCCCTATCTTAGAAGCCTATTAGGAGCCGCTCCTTGTCCGGACCTCTCTGTCCCGGCGATCACTCCCCGACCTCATCAGACCTGGTTGTTACAGGTTGTCCCAAGTCATACATCTATGGAGGAAGCCCTGTTCCACACGCCCCATAACATGCTTCATTACGGTTTATAGGTATCCCATAAACTCGTCCCATACCAAGCGATAGTTTATTAAGTCTGATAGTGACAAGCTCATGCATGCACCCGCATCAACTTTCATTTTAATGCCACAAACACGTGCACATCATGACTGTCCTCACTATTGGTCATACCACAATCTCCTTCAAATCAATTCTTATCCATCGAAGATTTCTAATTCCACCAATGACCGTCACATCACATGGATCAATTGCCTATATTCACCCATACACCTCAAGTTTAGTCACTATTCAAGTCAATTCATATGCATTCGTTCACAACTGGTTTTCAATCCAGATATTCCTTGTATACATCTCATCTCATATCACCCAAAGTTGTCAGCAACCATCGATAACTAAAACCATCAAGGTATAACATAATTCAAGCCTGAATCCACTAATATCAATCGTCTCATTATAACTCACATTCCTCAAGTTAGGTCATTGACAAACTACAATCACAATCATATACTTCAATTGACCCTTTAATCATAAGTAATTCTCTACTAACCCCAAGCACAATTACTACCACAAAATCCATGCCTATGTCTCTTTAGTTTCAGCATGCTTCCACTTAACTTCAATCACCACATCTGTCACACCCCGAGCCCGATGGGCACGCGAGTATCCCACCTTCGCCATTACCTTTGGTGATCCCCCAGGAACCATCAACTAATGACTTAAAGACCTATATGAAACATGCAAACGGAAGCGAGAAGGCAACTCCCTTTCTTATAACAAAAGATGACTTTAGGACTACACCACAAAACATTTGATCAAGTTACAATGCAAGGCTTGGGTTTATAAAATACAATCAATCAAGTTCACATGTCTTTCTACGCCAAATGCTTCTTTTGTTCACCAACTTCTGCGTCCGAGGGACTACATCATTAGGGACCTGAAAGTGGTCCCACGAAAGGGTGAGATATATAATCTCAGTAAGTTAAACCTAACCCAAAACTAGGCTGCCAGTATCTCCAGACACTTTTGAAAAAAATAGGTATTTGGAGAATAAAAGCTTTGTCATGGTAAAACAGGGTACTTGTCGAAACATGGCATTTCAATACTTTCAAATCGACTCGACTCAGTCAAGAAAATCGTAATAAGTCTAAGCTTTGTACAATGGCAGGGTTTTCAATCAAAAGCAAGTACTCGACACCCTTTCACGCATGAGGATAATTTCAAATATTCTCAAAATCCATTTCACGAAATTTCCAATTTCATTTCGTGAATTCCCAGAAAATATAACATTTTCTTTCACGCCCTTCCTGAGCCATTTTCAGCTCATGAGGCAAACTTAAAACTCGTGAGACAAACATTTCAATTCATGAGGCATTTTCAATTTCTCAAAATCATTCTTGACTTATCCAGAAAATAGATCTTTTCATTTTCGCCCATCCTGGGCCGCCCACTTTAGGGTTACGAGATAATTCGGTCTCCATATGACCCGTCGGTCCATATGAGACTCTCGCAATCCGAACCTAGAGATAATTCGGTCACCATACGACTCTCGACGCCCATTTTCAATCAAGATGAATTGTGGCATCCCCTGTTTACTAGATTCCTAAAGACCAGAAATGGTCAAATGGGTTTTGAAGCTGACTTTTGACATAGGGATTTAGGAATTGAAAGGTGAGACAAGAAGAAGAAAATAAAATTGTTTCGGATGGCCTAGGCGACGTAGGAAATTAGAAACGTTAGTCGAAGATCCTAATGAAAAATATTAGCAGAGAATAATTCCACGCCATGTTACAGTTCATGGCCGAGACTAAGTGATTTAACACCATTAATGGAGTGGTCGTGGATTAGGATATGCAAGGACGATCGACTAATAAGATTTCATGAAGAATGAGTAATACATGAAAGTATGTTCGAAAATTCCCCAAGCTTGATGGACAAGTTGATCGACTATTAGGGGACTAGGCAATTGGCGGCGATATCCTCTATTATATGAAGGTTAATTAGCCGAATGGACCTAAAGAAGGAAACCAATTAATTATCCTAATTCCATCACATTGGCCGACCATGAAGGATTAGGCATAGTGGCGCCTACGACCTTGTTTACATGAAATCCCACAATGAGGTTCGGCCAAAGAGGAGTTGAACAAGTAGCAATCACACTATCGATGCATGAAATTCTATTGACGGTTGGAGACCTAGGAGTTGGCGTGAGAAGCAAGGCCAACTATTGGCCTAGTGTCATGTCAAAATATTGCTTGGATAATGAAGCAATGGGGGCAATGCCAAGTGGCGCATGAGGTTTTCTTGCATGAAATATCATTGGGCAAAATTCCTAGGGAAGTTGCAAGATGCATCATTGGTGTTCAATCTTGTCAAACTCTATGACAATGATTAGTACCCATTGAGGGTAATGCCATGTGGCAAGTGAAGACTAAGAAGAAAGAACATATGTGACAAGTGTCACTTGAGGGATTCTAAAGGCATGCAACAAAAGAACCCTTCATCTTCTCCCTTCCTATTGGTCGACCGAAGCTAGAGAGAGAGAGAGTTCGAGAGTGAGAGAGAGAGAGGCCGAGAGCTAAAGAGGAAGAAGAAGGAAGGAGCGGCTAGGCGTCGTCAAGGAAACTGAGAAGAAAAGCGTCGTGCTCGAGCAAGAACAAGCTACTAAAGGCAAGAAATCCTTCAATCTCATTATAGGATAGAGGTGCATTGTAGTTTTGATCCATTAAGGAGTGCATGCAAGGCTTTAAGGGTGAGAAAACGGTTGCCATGGTCGGGTTTTGGGGACCGAGTAGCTGCGGTTCTGTTTTGAGTATAGAAATGGGTCAAGTTAGTGTTCTATTGCACATATTTTTTGGGGGAAAATCTTGAGGAGTAAGGCTAAATATCTTATATGAAGAGTTGCTTCACTTGATTGAAAGAATTTGGAGAAAATTGCAGGTATAAGGCTGAGACTGAGTTCGGTTATCTGCTTCCTTCTCTGTTTCAGTCGCATATATGGGGTTGATTTGGTCCATATTACAAGCTTTCAAGCTTATTGACGAAGAATGGACTTGAGATGTAATGAGGGATGCAACGGTTGTTTTATTTAGAAGAAATTAGGACTCAATTTGTAATTTGGATGATGAGTTACCGTCGGAACAGTGCAGGGTTACGCTCCATTCTATTTCGGCATGTCAAATAAAATTGAGTTAAGCCATATTGCTTCACCATGCCGATTAATTGAGTGTCTAGTTCGAATAAGGATGAGACTTGAGTATCTAGCGGAATCGAGAAGAAATGAAATTGATTCATAGGTCTAGGACAGAGTTTATATTCGGCCTTGAGTGTGACATTCTGAATTTCCTGCCATTTTGGGGCTGTTGAATGTGAATATACCTTACGATGTATTTCAGTTTTGTCTCGCTCAGATGTGATCAATCTTGAGTAAACTGACCAAAAGGGAAAAGCTAACGCATAACAAGGTACGTGGACCTAGGAAACTCGAAAAAGAAAGTGACGCTTTGACCATAAGGATTGTCGAGGGAACATTTAGAGCCAATGAGGCCTATCAGATAATGATTAAGGAATACAATGCTAGCGTTAGACGATTGGATCGCGGGTGAAGCCGCTTAACCAATGTATAATTTGCAAATTTCCTAAATCGAACTACGATGATCGAAACCGTCGGAACTAGCGATGAACCCTCGCAATTACATGATATCCAGAGCTGCCATAACTTGAGTTATCCTCAGTGTGATGAGAATCACAGAGTCGATATGCGTAATGTTAGCAAAAGCCGCCCGTTAGTTTGAGACAAACTGGAATTACGATCGATGGACGAATGATCACGAAATGGAAGCTCAAAATTGGCAATTGGAAATAGAGAATTCCAATTCTGAGTAGGAATTTGGCAATGTCTCGCCAAATAGTAATTTCGAATTGGAAAAGTGAAGTTTGGACTGAAAGTGCGAAAAGACCGTTTTGCCCCTAGACCATTTGCCCACGCTTAAAGGACTCAAGAAGGTCCACATGGTTATTTTACCCCATCCCTAGAGGCTCCTGAAAATGCTTGGAAAAGAAGGGAAGGAAAGTCAATGGAAGTCAAAGTCAATGAAGCAACCAATAGGAGGTTGCCAAGTGTCATCCTATGGTTAAACCAAGCATTAATTGCCATTAATTGTGATCTTGACAAATTATCTCAATTATTTGATGGAAATATTCCCTAGCAGCTGTAAAAGTCGTGCACTTCCTTCCCCTCCTTCATTTCCTTCAAAATCCTCTCCATTTTCCCCTCTAGCAAAACTGCCCCAGAAAGACAGTTTCTACCCTCTCTGTCATGCATTTCGTGCCTAACTCTAGTGGATTCCCCTAGAGTGTCACTACCCAACCATCCTATAGTCACAACACCTTATCACTCCAGACATCGAAAAGATTTGATCGAGCTAACCTCGCTCTGATACCACTTAAACGGGGATGTCACGTCCCGACCCTGGCGGGCACACCAACATCCCACACGGCCGTCAATACAAATACGATAACCCAGGATCCGACGGCTAACTCGTAGAGCATGATATGGTAAGCACATGCGGAAGCGAAAATAAAATCCCAGACATAATAATAAACATAAGGCGACATAGGATTTAAAAACAACACACATCGTCTTACAGTTAAAAAGGTCTAGTACAACAAAAGATAGAAGGGTTCAGAGGAAGGCACTATAGAACTACAAAAGAAACTCCCAAGAAGAAATTCATAAACTAGACAAACTCGTCTTCATCTTCCTCGTTTTCCTTCTTCTTCTTCTTCTTCTTCTTCTAGGTACCTTCAGGGCTTTGGGTTTGAAAATGTTGGTCCCACGACGGGGTGAGATAATAATCTCAGTAAGTTAACCCTAACCCTAAGTTAGACTATTGGTACCTCCAGGCTCGTTTGAAAATATGCAAGTTTTGAAAAAATGCTTTTCACACATGACATTCAAGCAATTGGCATAATAAAACAACTCAGGCATATCAGGCACCAGGTTCATTTCTTTCATACTTTCATTTTCCAATCTGAGTTTCTCAAGCCATACAGGCATAATAAACATTCCATGCACTCTAGGCATCCCAGGAATTCCAGCCAATTCAAGCATACAGACTCGGAAACATATCAAGAGCCATGTTTCAGTCTTTTATCTTCTTTACACCCGCTAAGGCCCCTTACGAGATGATTCGGTCATTCATATGACTCTCGACGTCTTATCGAGATGATACGATCAACATGACTCTCGCTGAGAGATGATTTGGTCTCTATAGCGACTCTCGACACTCCGCGCCATCGAGATGATTCGGTCAACTATAGGACTCTCGCATCCGGACCAAGAGATGATTCGGCCACTACTTGACTGTCGATTCATACAGCCTTCGAGATGATTCGGTCAAGGTAGGATTCTCTAGCCGCATGACCTCGTCAGGTCAATGGGAGTAACTCCCTCCCCGGCTCAATGCATTGGCCATAAAACATAATTGTGAACCTTCTCATTAATCTCATGTTCACATTCTCAAGCAAATTCATTTCATCGCCATTCAAGGCACGCATTCAAGTACATTCAGCTCATCAATTCAAACTTGCCATTCGGCCACTAGTAGCACATGCCATCCCACATCAAGCAATTGAACCATCGAATGCACCATCAAGCATTAACGCACTCGATTAAATCAAATAAGTCGATGTACATCAAAATTCACTCATGGCACCTCGTCATCAAGCATGCACAGCTTTAATTCAATATTTTTAGGCATGCCAAAGAGTCATTCAATCAAGGCAAAGCATCCAAAAACTCAATTCATCAAAACTTCCCAATTCAAGACCCCACGATCAGGTTCAGTCTCTCAAAACTTGACATTTTGCTACTGACCTTTTCAGAAAACAAATTCCATGGTATTAAACTTCAAGATCTTACGGACATGTGGGCGAAAACGGAGCTCAATTTGGATATCGGATGACTTAGAACGACTCATTTGAAAAACAGTGCGTGCTGAAAACGGGATTGCATAGCTTTCGGGTCCCTCACGTTTTTCACACCAAAAACCGCCCTTTAAACCCTTTCAATTCCACCAAAATTCCACCCTTTAGTGACTCAACATCCTAACAAAAGTTTAGAAGTCTTCTTACCTAGCTAATTAAGCCAACAAACTCCTCCAAGCACAGCAACAACCTTCGGATCCCAATTTGTCCAGAGCAGGGCAGATTCTATTCCAACAAGTTTCCATATAAACCGACTATCAAAACTTTAATCTAACTCATCTATCCTTTGCTAACATGTAATATCATGTCTTAGGGTGTCTTACCAACAAATTTCGGGGCAAGACGACACCTCGGCGGACCTCAAAAGCTCACGGATCCTCTACCGGTCGGAGGAGGCAGAATCTGTTTGGTAAAGACCACCTCAAATCAGCCATGAAATCTCATTTTAAAACCATCTATTTGCAGCCATAAACCATCTGAACATAGTACTAGATGTTATGAAACTCTCCTAAAAAATTTGAGGTCATTTGGAATTTCAAAGAGCTAGAACCAACACTTCTCCTCAGCTAGCTCAGAATCCGTCCGCCTTTCTTCCAAAAATCACCAAAAATCAACCAGACCTTCAACAATCATGAAAGCAATGGAAAAATGTCAAGGACATCCTGAACTAACTTGTGGTAATAGGCGGTGGCGAGACAATGCCGGGAGAGGCCGATCGTACGGACCGAACAGAGAGGGCAGAAATTGCCTTTCTGGAGCAGTTTTGCTAGAGGGGAAAATGGAGAGGATTTTGAAGGAAATGGAGGAGGGGAAGGGAGTGCACGACTTTTACAGCTGCTAGGGGATATTTTCATCAAATAATTGGGGACGATTTGTCAAGATCACAATTAATGGCAATTAATGCTTGGTTTAACCACATGATGACACTTGGCAACCTCCCATTGGTTGCTTCATTGACTTTGACTTCCATTGAATTTCCTTGCCTCATTCTCCAAACATTTTCAGCAGCCTCTAGGGATGGGTAAAATGACTATTTTGACCTTCTTGAGTTCTTTGGGTGTGGGCAAATGGTCTAGGGGCAAAACGGTCTTTTCGCACTTTTAGTCCAAACTTCACTTTTCCAATTCGAAATTACCATTTGATGAGACATTGTCAAATTCCTACTCATAATTGGAATTCTCTATTTTCAATTGCCAATTTTGAGCTTCCATTTCATGATCATTCGTCCGTCGATTGTAATTCCAGTTTGTCTCGAACTAACGGACGGCTTTGGCTAACATTACGCATATCAACCCTGGGATTCTCATCACACTGAGGATAACTCAAGTTATGGCATCTCTGGTTATCATGTAATTGCGAGGGTTCATTGCTAGTTCCGACGGCTTCGATCATCATAGTTCGATTTAGGAAAATTTGCAAATTATACATTGGTTAAGCGGCTTCACCCTTGATCCAATCGTGTAACGTTAGCATTGTATTCCTTAATTCATTATCTGATCGGCCTCATTGGCTCTAAATGTTCCCTCGACAATCCTTATGGTCAAAGCGTCACTTCCTTTTTCGAGTTTCCTAGGTCCACGTACCTTATTATGCGTTAGCCTTTTCCCTTTGGTCAGTTTACTCAAGATTGATCAGATTTGAGCAAGACAAAGCTGAAATACATCGTAATGTTAGTCGAACGAATCATCTTGATAGCGCGGAGTGTCGAGAGTCGCTATAGTGACCGAATCATCTCGCAGCGAGAGTCATGATGACCGAATCATCTTGATAAGACGTCGAGAATCATATGATTGAACGAATCATCTCGCGGCCCTTAATGGGCGTAAGGAAGATAAAGGACTGAAATATGATCATGATGTGTTTCTGAGTCTATGTGGTTGGAATGCTTGAATTGATTGGAATGCCTGTGATGCCAGGAGCGCATGGAATGTCTATATTGCCTGTATGGCTTGAGAAATTCAGATAGGAAAGTGAAAGTGTGAAAGACATGAACTTGAATGCCTGATATGCCTAAGGTGCTCTGTTATGCCAATTGCTTGAATGTCATATGTGCAAATCATTTTTGCCAAAACTTGCATATTTTCAAACGTACCTGGAGGTACTAATAGCCTAGCTTAGGGTTAGGGTCGACTTGCTGAGATTATTATCTCACCCCGTCGTGGGACCAATATTTTCAGACCCGAAGCACTGATGGAGACCCTTGAAGGAAGATGATGACGTGAAGGTGGAAGAGAAATTGACTTGATGAGAAGTCTGTCTTTTCTGTTGAAGTCTATGAGGACCTCTTAATGTTTCGAAGTTAGAGTTATATATTGAATTCATGATTTATCTTGGGAGTAAAATGCTATTGTATTGGAACGTCCTAAAGTCATCATTTGTATTAAAAGAAAGAAGTAGTTGTCTCGTTTCCGCTTGTACCCTTTCATTGTAAGGATTTGATAAGTCGAAGGCCGAAGGATCTTGGAAGACAATCATAGTGATTGAAGTTCTTAAAGGGATGCTCGCTGGGTTCGGGGTGTGACATTACTGTTTAAGTGGTATCAGTGCAAGGTTAGCTCGATCCAATGTGATTGAGGTTTGGAGTGATAAGGAGTGATGACTTGAGGGCAAATAGATAGTGAGACCTTTAGGACTAAGCATTGATCATTGAATCTTGAGGATTATAGGCTTGAACTTGTGTGGTATTCTAATGATCCTAGTGTTGACTTTAATGGATGATCTTGAGTAATGTGGTGATTGAGGTTTAAGTGGAAGCATGTGAAAACTAGAGAGACATAGGCATTGATTTTGAGGTAGTAATTATGCTTGAGGTTAGTAGAGAATTGCTTACGATTAAAGGGTTAATTGAAGTATATGATTGTGATGGTGGTTTGTCAATGACCTAACTTGAGGAATGTGAGTTATAAAGAGACGATTGGTATTAGTGGATTCAGGCTTGAATTGCGTTGTACATTGATGGTTTGGTTATTGATTGCTATTCTCAACTTTGGATGGTATGAGACGAGGTGTATACAAGGAAGCGGATAAGGAATATTTTGATTAAAGGCCAGTTGTGATTGAATGCATATGGATTTGACTTGAATGCCGACCAGATTTGAGGGATAAGATTGAATATAGGCAATTGATCCATATGATGTGACGGTCATTGGGGGAATTAGAAACCTTCGATGGATAAGAATTGATCTGAAGGCAATTGTGGTATGTTGAGTAGTGAGGACAGTCATGATGTGCCCGTGTTTGTGATATTAAAATGAAACTTGATGCGGGTGCATACATGCTTGTCACTATCAGACTTAGTAAACTGTCGCTTGGTATGGGACGAGTTGATGGGATACCTATAAATCGTAATGAAGCATGTTATGGGACGTGTGGAATGGGGCTTCCTCCGTAGATGTATGACTTGGGACAACCTGCAACGACCAGGTCTGATGAGGGCAGGGAGTGATCGCCGGGATAGAGAGGTCCGAACAAGGGGCGGCTCCTGACAGGCTTCTAAGATAGAAAGGAGGTAGGAATGACCCAAGTCATAAATTGAAAGGGAAAGCCTAGGTATCGGGTTGAGTCTGATTGTGGTCAAGAGATGTATGGCAGAGAGTGATTCTTAAAGCAAATGTTCGAAAGTGGCATGGCATTTGTAATGACGCCTATGATTGGCATGGTTAAAAGCTTCGTGCTTGGTAGAGGATGCCGTTTGAAAAAGAAAATTGATGTTTGTTATGGGCCTGTTAGGCGTGTTTTATGATTGGCATCGTGTGATTGTTTTGGCCAAGGTCTAATTGAGAGATTAGATGGTGTGTGGGAAGTTTATACCCTGTTAAACCGATGCCTGTTGAGAATGAGAAAGTTTGTCGTGTTTGTGATAGAGTGGGCGATGCCTTATGTTTAGAGTTTGGGCGATTGACTTATAGAAGTAACGCCTTGAGTATTTGCTGGGTGTTGACCTAGTTGAGTTTTGGCCAAGTTGAGGCTTGCCTAGTAATGGCTGTTAATTGAGAAGTTACCTCGTGGAAGCTGGCTTGATATGTGGATGTTGCTTAAGGATGATTTGGAATCCTTAGATAATGAGCAACTGATTGAGAGATGTTTGGGAACCACTGGATAACTGCTGGCGAAAGAAAATGAGATGAGCAGCCTGAGACTGCTAGACTTTAGTAGATGGCTTAAGTCTTGGATTCTTGGAGGGAATCATAGTGGTTCAAGTGGCATGAGAATCTAATGAGGTTGAAAGACCAAGATACGGTCGCTAGAGGAGCACTTGGCTCGTATTTGCGAGATATGAGAAGATCCAAGCATTGAGATGGTTCATGAGAATTGAGTAAAGATGAGCGAATTGAGTATGTGTACTGGATGAGAATATGGCTCGATTTTGTAAATCGTGCGAGACCGAAGTGTAATTAGGGGTCGTGAGAACTTTATGCGGAAATGAGGAAATTTGATGGGTAGGCAAGCTCGAGGAAGAGCTGCCAATGTTACCCAAGTCGCTGAGACGACTAATGCTTATGAGTTAAGTAATGGAAGTCACGAGAAATGTGACTCTGAGCTACTTCATTCTAAAGTGAATGTGTGGGAAGAACCACGAGAGTTTTGAAAAGCTTGTGAAGCTATGTATAAGAATGATATTGGTTGAGGACGAATCGAGACCATTAGAAGTGGTATTGTGTGCTATCACCCCTAAAGAGTAGGGTGTCGTTCTGAAAGAGCGATTGGACCATGAGATGGTCTTTGAGGGAAAGGAAAGTGAGTGGACTTGATAGTCCCGACTGATTATAATTCTAATGAATGGTTGAGGAAGCGAAAAGAGCGCTTAGAGTGTAATTGCATAGTGACTTGAGGTAGTTGAATTGAGTATTCGATACATGAATTGGTGGAAACCAAGGAAGAACGAATCTTGTCACTTGAGGTGACTGAGTCACTGGAAGAAGAGTGTCAGACATGGTGAATCCTGGAGTGGAGGTACTGCCGTTGGCGCATACTCCAAGATTGACACCCTAAGTAATGGGAAGGACAAGGTGGATTCGAAGTAAAAGAATGCCAATGAAGTGTATAATTTCCTTCATAGGGTAAGAGACCCTAGTGTGAAAGGAAGAGAAGATCCGAATTGTCTTGGTATTAAGAATGAGCGTCTGGATTGAAAAAGAAGACGCAGAACTTGAATGATCCCTGGAAGTGAAGTCAGAGAAACTGTCATGTAGACAGCGTTAAATCCCAGGATAATGTAGACGTCCAGTTAAGGGGATGAAATTGAGACATGGTCGCATTAGCTAATTGTGAAACCAAGAGGTCAAGGCACTAATGCTTCCTAAGGAAAGGGTAACGAAAATGAACAAAATTTTGTTTGGCCCTAGTGAGGACCCTTGAGAATAGAGAGAGCTAAGGTATGAGCTCTCAAGTGAATGGTACCATGGACAGTTGAAATGATTCGACACTTGGTAGTAATGAAGTGGATAACAGTCGGATTGGGTGTCCCAAAGAATAATTGGATTGGTTGTTACCGTTTTGAGAAACGATGATTGGACTCATCTAAGGAGTCGTGAGAAATATGAACAACTTTGAGAGTATCCTATGGACTCTAAGGAGATGCTCATTGTAGGCTACATGGGAAACGCACGAGCTGCGGACTTGATGAGGTAAGATTCCTCAGTCGTGAAATTTCTGAGAAATGGAATCCCTGTGGAGCCTTTGAGGATGGGAATGAGTGATGAATCGACTAGGGTCGATGTGAGTTGTTGAAAATTGAAGTTCCTAGGATTGATGAATTGCAATAGATGGAACGTGGAAAGAGTCCCCACCAGAATTGTTCCATTGATGAAATGGACTGAGGAAAAGAAGTAGCGCGAATGAATAACGAACGTGAAAAGAGTTTCGAGGACTTAAATCAAGATAACGACAATGTTGTGAATGGCGTTTCCGGCTGGAAATTGGAAAAGCTTATGAAGGTTGTAGTGACACGACACAGAATGAAACTTGAGGCATGATGAGGCAATCGGAAGTGGGCATTGCATATATATCGTAATGATAAGGCTATATGAGTTAGAATGCTTAAAGCATGATTGGAATTGGTTTGCGAATGTCCTCATGACAAAGTTTGGGAAACATTGTTTCGGTGGAAGAAGATTTCAAGTTTTTACCTACTCCAAAAGATACCGAGTAGTAGTTTCTCGAGAGGAATTGATGAGAAGCAACATCGATGGATGAAATTACTTACAGATACGGGAGCGTTGCTCGTGTGAGGAAAGACCTCGCAACTGTGTGAACTGCAAGAGTTGGAAGTGTTGACTGCTTTAAAGGTATTGAAGGGAAAGCATAACCATTGCGAGTTGGTAGATTAAATTGGTTATTGAGGATCTCGAATGTAATCGAGGAAAAGCTATTAAGGACTTAATCATGAGTTGTCTGAGAAGTCGAGAAGGCTAGGGTTCGATTTGGACAGCCGAGGCTAAGTTAATGGAACTTGTGCATTCCCGAAGGTGCAACATGACGTTTGAATTGGATGATTATGCCAATTGATTGAGGCACTCCAGGAGTGCAATTCTTGACTGTTGGGTAATGATCGTGATAGAAAACGATCTTAAATCTATTGCGGCGTTCCGGAAAAAGCCTTCCGACAAGGAATTTGAAAAACAAGATTACAGAATGACGTACATATTGTTCCCGAACCATTGGACGAATTGAAAAGAAGGTCCGTATGCTAGGAGGTGTACCACCGACCAATGTTGTGAATGTCAAAGGAGAAAAGAGAAGTAAACGTAGATTAAGGACTGAGGGAAGCAAGTCCTGGGGGAAGATAACTTTTGTCAGAGAAGACAAGTGAGAATGTCAAGTAATGGGAGGAACTACTTTGGAGGGTGAGAATGCGATGATGCATCTATACCCCAAGAGATTGGATAATTGGAAAGTGGCAAATTTCTAGGACCAAATTTCTTTAAGGGGGGAAGAATTGTGACATTATGAATTTCCTGCCATTTTGAGGTTGTTGAATGTGAATGTACCTTACGATGTATTTCAGTTTTGTCTCGTTCAGATCTGATCAATCTTGAGTAAACTGACCAAAAGGGAAAGGCTAACGCATAACAAGGTACGTGGACCTAGGAAACTCGAAAAAGGAAGTGACGCTTTGACCATAAGGAATGTCGAGGGAACATTTAGAGCCAATAAAGCCAATCAGATAATGATTAAGGAATACAATGCTAGCGTTATACGATTGGAACGCGGGTGAAGCCACTTAACCAATGTATAATTGCAAATTTTCCTAAATCGAACTATGATGATCGAAGCCGTCGGAACTAGCGATGAACCCTCGCAATTACATGATAACCAGAGCTGCCATAACTTGAGTTATCCTCAGTGTGATGAGAATCACAGAGTCGATATGCGTAATGTTAGCAAAAGCCGCCCGTTAGTTCGAGACAAACTAGAATTACGATCGACGGACGAATGATCATGAAATGGAAGCTCAAAATTGGCAATTGGAAATAGAGAATTCCAATTCTGAGTAGGAATTTGGCAATGTCTCTCCAAATGGTAATTTCGAATTGGAAAAGTGAAGTTTGGACTGAAAGTGCGAAAAGACCGTTTTGCCCCTAGACCATTTGCCCACGCCTAAAGAACTCAAGAAGGTCAAAATGGTCATTTTACCTCATCCCTAGAGGCTGCTGAAAATGCTTGGAGAAGAAGGCATGGAAAGTCAATGGAAGTCAAAGTCAATGAAGCAACCAATGGGAGGTTGCCAAGTGTCATCCTATGGTTAAACCAAGCATTAATTGCCATTAATTGTGATCTTGACAAATTGTCTCAATTACTTGATGGAAGTATTCCCTAGAAGCTGTAAAAGTCATGCACTCCCTTCCCCTCCTCCATTTCCTTCAAAATCCTCTCTATTTTCCCCTCTAGCAAAACTGCCCTAGAAAGACAGTTTCTGCCCTCTCTGTTTGGTCCGTACGACTGGCCTCTCCTGGCGTCTCCTCGCCGCCGCTGATTATCAAAGGTTAGTTCAGGATGTTCTTGACATTTTTCCGTTGGTTTCATAATTTTTGCAGGTCTGGTTGATTTATGGTGATTTTTGGAAGAAAAGAGGACGGATTCTGAGTTAGCTAAGGAGAAGTGTTGGTTCTAGCTCTTAGAAATTCCAAATGACCTCAAATTTTTTAGGAGAGTTTCATAACATCTAGTAATATGTTGAGATAGTTTATGGCTGCAAATAGATGGTTTTAAAATGAGATTTCATGGCTGATTTGAGATGGTCTTTACCGAACATATTCTGCCTGCTCCGACCGGTAGAGGATCCGTGAGCTTTTGAGGTCCGCCGAGGTGTCGTCTTGCCCCAAAAATTATTGGTAAGACACCCTAAGACATGATACTACATGTTAGCAAAGGATAGGTGAGTAGATTGAAGTTTTGATGGCCAATTTGCATGGGTTTTCCTAGGAACAGAATCTGCCCTGCACCGGACAGATTAGGATCCGGAGATTGTTGCGATTCTTGGAGGAGTTTGTTGCTTAAATTAGCTTGGTAAGTTGATTCTAACCCTTCCCTAGGATATTGGGTTACTAAAGGGTGGATCTTTGGTGAAATTGAAAGGACTTTAAAGGTTTTTTGGGTGAGAAAAACGTGAGAGACCCGAGAGGTGCCCAAATCTGTTTTCAGTGCGTACCAATTTTAAAACGGCCTATTCTAATTCATCCGATGTCCAAATTGAGTATCGTTTTCGTCTACGTGTCCATAAGATCTTGAAGTTTAAGATTATGAAATTTTTTTCTCAAAAAGTTAGTATAAAAATTACAGTTTTTATGTGACTGAACCTGGTTGTGGGGGGGCTCAAATTGGGCAATTTTGATGAAATGATATTTCGGATGAATTGCTTTGATTGAATGACTCTTTAGCATGCCTCGAAATGTTGAATCAAAGCTGTGAATATTTGGTGATGTTATGTCGTGTGTGAATTTGGGCATGTGATGATTAATGGGGTTCAATTGAGGGCTTTAATGCTCGGTTTTGCACTCGAACTCGTATGAGGCTTAATGTAATGATATGCATGTGCATGATGGCCGATTGATGTGCTTGAAATGATGAATTTGTTGTGAATGAACCGGGTGCCTTGAATGGAGATGAGATGACATGATGGCATGAATTGCCTGTGATTGTGAAGAAAGGCTTAATGAGAAAGAATCAATGTTTGTTCTTATGGCCAATGCATTGAGCTGGGGAGAGAGTTACTCCCACTGACCTGACGAGGTCTTGCGGCTAGAGAGTCCTACCTTGACCGAATCATCTCGAAGGTTGTAAGAATCGAGAGTCAGGTAGTGACCGAATCATCTCTAGATCCGGACGCGAGAGTCCTATAGTCGACCGAATCATCTCGATGGCACGGAGTGTCGAGAGACGCTATAGTGACCGAATCATCTCGCAGCAAGAGTCATGATGACCGAATCATCTCGATAAGACGTCAAGAGTCATATGATTGACCGAATCATCTCGCGGCCCTTAATGGGTGTAAGGAAGATAAAAGACTGAAACATGATCATGATGTGTTTCTGAGTCTGTGTGGTTAGAATGCTTGAATTGACTGGAATGCCTGTGATGCCTGGAGCGCATGGAATGTCTATATTGCATGTATGGCCTGAGAAATTCGGATAGGAAAGTGAAAGTGTGAAAGACATGAACTTGAATGCCTGATATGCCTGAGCTGCTCTCTTATGCCAATTGCGTGAATGTCATGTGTGAAAAGCATTTTTGCCAAAACTTGCATATTTTCAAACGTACCTAGAGATACTAATAGCCTAGCTTAGGGTTAGGGTCGACTTGCTGAGATTATTATCTCACCCCGTCGTGGGACCAATATTTTCAGACCTGAAACACTGATGGAGACCCTTGAAGGAAGATGATGACGTGAAGGTCGAAGAGAAATTGACTTGATGAGAAGTCTGTCTTTTCTGTTGAAGTCTATGAGGACCTCTTAATGTTTCGAAGTTAGAGTTATATATTGAATTCATGATTTATCTTGGGAGTAAAATGCTATTGTATTGGAACGTCCTAAAGTCATCATTTGTATTAAAAGAAAGAAGTAGTTGTCTCATTTCCACTTGTGCCCTTTCATTGTAAGGATTTGATAAGTCGAAGGCCGAAGGATCCCGGAAGACAATCATAGTGATTGAAGTGCTTGGAGGGATGCTCGCTGGGTTCGGGGCGTGACATTGAGACAGAAAAATCGTCCTACTCTAGTTGTCGTTTTGTTACAAAAGTTTACTCTTTTATGTGTGATCAATTTAGACATCATAGAATTATGTCACTACTCCATATAGGACTATATGATTGGTAGAGTCGATGAGATTTTAGACATGATGTCTTGCTCAATTGATCATTATATCATCTCTCATGAACATGTCTTTGGGAATTAGCATGCTTGTTTGTCGGCCTGGTATTGTTACATCATGTGCAGGATTGTTACTGAGATATTCGTAATTCATGGCCGAGCATGCATTGGTACATGGTACCTGACTGATATATGATGAGATATGTGGAGTATTTTGCTCTTCAGTGCACTGAATCGAGATGACGGCCCTGGGCTGTGTGCGGGGATTTGTACGTGCTTGATGAGCCTGAGTTGTGTGCGGGGTAGAGCCGTACCATGCGTCGAGGATGCCCTGGAGTAGGGGTCGCATGCCGTTGGGCTTAGCGATGGTTGTATGAGCGAAGAGCATGTCATTTTCATGATATCATGGCATTTCTGCATTACGTGATTCTTGTTTGATCCTAGTGATGCTAGTGTATTATATTGTTATAGAATTGTTTTATAGTTTGTCCTAGGGAGTCGTAGGACCCCTATGGTGAGATTGAATATTTTCTTGCTAGCCGTCGCGCTAAATCATGTTTGTGGACACATTTTCATATTAGCATCCATGGCGACAGTTCATAGGCGTTTTGGAGTTCCATGTGACTATGATTCCTACTATCGTGATATGATACACCTTGATGTACCGCATCTGAAACTTGTAGTGCATGTTCATACTATGTGGGTCGATGAGGGAGAGCCCGCTTTGACAATATATCGTTGGTATGCTATCTATATACGAGTAGGTAATAGATTGGTAGGTCCTTTCTCAGAGAGTACTGTTGATGCACCCCCAGATCCTGTCGAGCCTGTAGTGCCTGTACCTCCCGTGGTTGTGCCTCATGTAGCCTCTGTGCCTCCTCCACCTGTTGCTACTGCTGTTGTCGCTGCACCTATCCCTCCTCCCCCAGAGCCTGCTATGCCAGATGTTTACGCTCCGCCGCCCGAGCCACTCGAGGAGTCCGAAGATGAGGAGATGTTCCCTACTAATCAGTCCGAGGAGGATTGAGGACTGGAGACAGTCTTGGCGACTTTTTGGTGTAGGTGACTCCTTAGGTTGATGGAGTAGTTTTTTTTTTGCCATCCCAGTATGCCTATGGATCGACGACCAGAGTCATCTTTTGTTTATATATATGAACTCCTATGTGGTCGTGTATGATGTTATTAAATAAAAGTTGTAGTCCTTATGTTTGATTGCCTTATGTTATTTCTGTGTTGTTAAATTTTATTAACGATCGTCTTGTTTTATTTGTGTCCTGTGAATCATAGACCTTAGTCTATTGATTATTATTAGTTTAACCTCTAATTATCGTTATTAGAGACCTATGACCGTAGGGTGGCAGTCTGGGACGCCACAGCTCTCCGAGGTGGTATCAAAGCATAGTTTTACCCGGAGTAATAAGGTGTGATAGGGATTGAAATGTTAGGACACATGCAACAAAGACCAATGCGTGTGATTGTTTAATAGTCGTGTACTTAGCAACCTTGTTTAGACCACTCACAGAGATTTCCATTGGCAAGTAGCAGTATGATTTGATAAGACAGACTCAATTGAATATGGATTGATGTGATAGTTCATTATAAGAAGGACAAGGGCATCATCCTCTGGAGGAAACGATGATGCAGGGACATGAGGTAGAGTTGAAGGACCAGTTGATCGTACTGATGAAATCCTGCAAGCTTTGGCTAATCTTGGTACAGCAATAGGAGCTCAACCTCGACAAACTCCAGCTATAGCCGACGATGGAACAGGTGATCGACGTTTATAGAAGTTGGTAGAGCACTTCCTGAAGCTAAAGCCACCACAATTCACGGGGTTAGGAGAACCTCATGAGGCTGAAAATTGGATAAAGAGTATGGAGAAAATTTTCAGGTTGCTCCACTGTAACGACGTGGATAGAGTCACCTTGGCAGAGTATCGACTGGAAGAAAATGCCCAGCACTGGTGGAATGCGAGCAAGGATGTGGTGTTCCCACCAGGAACGACGGTAACATGGGCAACTTTCGTTAATGCCTTTTATGGCCAATACTTTTCTGACTGTGCTAGGGACCAAAAGATTTCTGAGTTTATGAACCTAACTCAAGGCAGCATGACAGTAGTGCAATATGAAGCAAAATTCTCAGAACTTTCCAAGTTTGCTCCTCAACTGATTGAAACTCAGGAATGCAGATGCAAGAGGTTCTTAAATGGCCTTAAGATTGAAATACAGAAACAACTGACATCTCTAAGAATCAGAGAGTATACTGAGTTGTATGAACGAGCTCAGTTGGTGGAGTAAGTGCTGTCGAAGGAAAAGAAAGAGGCAGAGCATAAGGCAGGAGCTAGCTGCGTGGCGACTCAGGAACAGGATAACAAGAGGCCCAGATGGTTTGATAGGTCCCAAGAGACTCCTTATAAAAGGCGCAATTATGGAAAATTCCGTGGAGTTGGAAAGAACCGAGCGATAGGACAAGTCCGAAATTGAGACAGAGTCTGTAACCGCTGTGGCAAGGCTCATGGTAATTTTCCGTGTAATACTGGAAGAGAATGTTATGGATGTGGGCGAGTAGGACATCTAGTGAAAGATTGTCCCTAGAAAAGACAGCAAGTTCAGCAGAATCATGACAATCGGGCGAAACCTGTTGGAGCACAGCAAAGGCCTCCAGCTCAAGGCAAGATCTAGGCTATGACTCGAGAGGAAACAGAAGCTTCTGGGACTACTATAGCAGGTATGATTCCTTTATGTGATAAGGATGCATATGTATTATTTGACACTGGAGCAACACATTCCTTTATATCAACAAGGTTTGCTGAATTGTGTGGACTGAAGCTTGAAGCATTCAAGGTACCCCTTAGTGCATCCACACCATTGAAGGACAAAATAGTGACTACTCTGATTTGTAGGGGATGTGAAATCGTGATAGGAGGTCAAAGTCAGAAAATCAACCTGATAGTTATGGGTTTCTATGATTTTGATGCCATTATCGACATGGATTGGCTGCTTAACTTACGAGCCAATGTAGATTGCTTCAAAAAGATAATTCAGTTTAGCCCTCCTAATGAGGCCAGTTTCGAGTTCGTGGGAACTAGAACTCGTGCGATTGTACCATTAGTATCCGCAGTGGAAGCTCGTAAACCTTTAGGCAACGGATGTCGGGGTTTTCTTGCTAATGTCAGAGAGTTGACCAAGAAGGAAGTTAACATTAATGATGTCCTAGTAGTTCAAGAATTTTTAGATGTCTTCCCTGAGGAACGACCAGGACTACCCCCGAAGCGAGAAGTTGAGTTTACTATTGAACTGACCCCAGGAACTGAGCCTATTTCTAGAACTCCCTACAGAATGGCCTTGACTGAGCTTAGGGAGTTGAAAGTACAATTGCAGGAATTATTGGATAAAGGATTCATTAGGCCAAATACTTCACCGTGGGGAGCACCGGTATTATTTGTCAAGAAGAAGCATGGAGCACTTCGTTTGTGCATTGATTATAGACAACTAAATCAGGCGACCATCAAGAACAGGTATCCTCTGCCAAGAATTGATGACTTATTTGACCAATTGTAAGGAGCCTCCGTTTTCTCGAAAATTGACTTAAGGTCAGATTATCATCAATTGGCAGTTAGAGAGGAAGATATCCCCAAGACTACTTTTCGAACCAGGTATGGACACTATGAGTTCGTGGTCATGCCGTTTGGACTTACAAATGCCCCAGCTGCATTCATGGATTTAATGAACAGAGTATTCAAACCTTATCTGAATCAATTTGTAATAGTGTTCATTGACGATATTTTGGTATATTCCAAGGGACAGAAGGAACATGAGAAACATTTGTCGAAGGTGTTACAGATATTGAGAGAACACCAGTTGTATGCAAAATTTAGAAAATGTGAATTCTGGTTGGACAAGGTCATATTCCTTGGTCATATGGTGACGGAGAAGGGAATCTCTGTCGATCCCGCCAAAATCGAAGCTATTATAAATTGGCCACGACCGACTACTGTTACAGAGATACGAAGTTTCCTTGGTCTCGCTGGATATTACCGTAGGTTTGTGGAAGGATTTTCTCGACTTGCAGGACCATTGACTCAATTAACACGAAAGGAAGTTAAGTTTGAATGGACTGAGAAGTGTGAACAAGGCTTTCAAGAACTCAAGAAGAAATTGACTTCGGCTCCAGTATTAACCATACCGTTAGGACCAGGAGGATTCGTGGTATACAGTGATGCATCTCATAAAGGATTGGGTTGAATCCTAATGCAACATGGAAAGGTCATGGCGTATGCTTCAAGACAGTTACGAGCTTATGAGTTGAATTGTCTGACACATGACTTAGAGCTGGCAGCAGTGATTTTCGCTTTGAAAATTTGGTGACATCATCTGGAGGGAGAGAAATTCCAAATCTTTACTGATAATAAAAGTTTAAAGTACCTCTTCTCTCAAAAGGAATTAAACATGAGACAAAGAAGATGGATGGAATTACTCAAGGATTATGACTGTGAAATTCTTTACCACCCTGGCAAGGCAAACAAAGTGGCAGATGCTTTGAGTAGGAAAACTACGCTCCATATGGCAAGTTTGATGAGTAAAGAGTGGAAACTACTAGAAGAAGTGTCGAATTCAGATTTCGTAGTGGAATTGGATGAATTGACTGGCGTGTTTGCCACACTGAGAATCGAGTCCGAATTGGTACAAAGGATCAAAGAATTACAACAGACGGATCTTGAGATATCTAAACTTCGACAAGAGACAACAGAGGGCAAGAGACCAGAATTCTCAATATCGAAAGATGGAATTCTTCGTTTTCAAGGACGTTTATGTGTACCGGAAGAGGAAAAGTTAAGAAAGGATATTCTGAATGAAGCTCATCGAAGTAACTATAGCATTCACCTTGGATGCACAAAGATGTATCGAAATCTCCGACAACATTATTGGTGGAACGGAATGAAGAAAGATATTGCTGAATATGTCGCAAAGTGCTTAACTTGCCAGCAAGTAAAGGCAAAGCAATTGAAGCCTGCGGGAATGCTCAGACCATTAGATATTCCCGAATGTAAGTGGGAACACATAACGATGGATTTTGTACAAGGATTACCAAGGACATCGAAAGGACATGATTCTATCTGGGTAATTGTGGATCGATTGACTAAGTCAGCTCATTTCCTAGCTGTCAGAACGAGTTACTCTTTGGAGAAATTGGCTAAACTGTATGTACATACTATTGTGAGAATGCATGGAGTTCCTGTGAGCATTACTTCAGATCGAAACCCAAGATTTACATCAAAATTTTGGAAAAGTTTACAAGAAGCCATGGGAACTAAACTTCAGTTTAGTACTGCTTTCCACCCCCAGACTGATGGACAAACAGAGAGAGTCATACAAATTCTAGAAGATATGCTTCGGGCGTGTATTTTGGATTTTAAGGGTAACTGGGAAGAGAAATTGCACATAGCGGAATTTGCCTATAATAACAGTTACCAAAAGAGCATAGATATGGCACCATGTGAAGTTTTATATGGACGAAAATGTAGAACACCCGCATGTGAGGATGAAGTGGGAGAACGAAGGATCACAGGACCAGAATTGATCCAAATCACAACTGAGGTTGTACAGATTGTTCGTGCTAAGCTTAAAACGGCCCAAAGTCGTCAGAAAAGTTATACAGACAAATGGCGAAGGCCATTGGAGTTTGCAGTGGGCAACTATGTGTTTCTAAAAGTCTCACCACTCAGAGGAATATCACGATTTGGAAGGAAAGGGAAATTAAGCCCTAGATATGTTAGACCTTTTGAAATTCTGGAAAAGATAGGAGATTTGGCTTATCGGATAGCCTTACCGCCAAAGCTGTCAAATGTTCATGATGTGTTTCATGTTTCTATGCTAAGGAAATATCATCCAGATACAGAGCACGTGTTGGATTATGAGACTATTGAGGTGAGCGAGAAAGGTGAATATATAGAGAAGCCAATACGAATTTTGGATCGAAAGGAGCAGGTCTTAAGGAATAAGACTATTCGTCTGGTGAAAATTTTGTGGCAATACCATGGTATGGAAGAAGCCACCTGGGAACTTGAGGAGACGATGACACACAACACCCCCACCTGTTTGAAGTTACAGGTCAGTATTAAGACCTTTCACTAGACATGCTGCATTTCATTACGATGAGTATTATAGAAATTGTATGACCTATTTATGAGGTATGGGATGATTGACTAAGTCACTTGACCTTGGCTTGAAGAAAATGAGAAGCAGTCATTAGTAGTACAAAAGGGTGGTTAAAAAGAAAATTATAGTGCTTGATGACCGCTGTCGGCATGATAGCCGAGTGGCACCCCGGGGAGTGACATGGTCCGAGAAGGTGGTCGCTGGATCGACCCCTAGGATTGGTGGATGTACAATTGTAAATTGATACTGGTGAATGAATATAGTAAAAACCTTTTTACTGCGACCGGCTGTAGAGGGGATTGAGTTTCCTTCTGTAGACTTGACTTTTGGAGCTAGGAATCCAATTTCGAGGATGAAATTCTTTTAAGGGGGGTAGAAGTTGTGGCATCCCCTGTTTACTAGATTCCTAAAGACCATAAATGGTCAAATAGGTTTTGAAGCTGACTTTTGACATAGGGATTTAGGAATTGAAAGGTGAGACAAGAAGAAGAAAATAAAATTGTTCCGGATGGCCTAGGCGACGTAGGAAATTAGAAATGTTAGTCGAAGATCCTAATGAATAATATTAGCAGAGAATAATTCCACGCCATGTTATAGTTCACGGTCGAGACTAAGTGATTTAACACCATTAATGGAGTGCTCGTGGATTAGGATGTGCAAGGACGATCGACTAATAAGATTTCGTGAAGAATGAGTAATACATGAGAGTATGTTCGAAAATTCCCCAAGCTTGATGGACAAGTTGATCGACTATTAGGGGACTAGGCAATTGGCGGCGTTATCCTCTATTATATGAAGGTTAATTAGCCGAATGAACCTAAGGAAGGAAACCAATTAATTGTCCTAATTCCATCACATTGGCCGACCATGAAGGATTAGGCATAGTGGGGCCTACGACCTTGTTTACATGAAATCCCACAATGAGGTTCGGCCAAAGAGGAGTTGAACATGTGGCAATCACACTATCGATGCATGAAATTCTATTGGCGGTTGGAGACCTAGGAGTTGGCGTGAGAAGCAAGGCCAACCAGTGGCCTAGTGTCATGTCAAAATCTTGCTTGGATAATGAAGTAATGGGGGCAATGCCAAGTGGCGCATGAGTTTTTCTTGCATGAAATATCATTGGGCAAACTTCTTAGGGAAGTTGCAAGATGCATCATTGGTGTTCAATCTTGTCAAACTCTATGACAATGATTAGTACCCATTGAGGGTAATGCCATGTGGCAAGTGAAGACTAAGAAGAAAGAACATATGTGACAAGTGTCACTTGAGGGATTCTAAAGGCATGCAACAAAAGAACCCTTCATCTTCTCCCTTCCTCTTGGTCGACTGAAGCTAGAGAGAGAGAGAGAGAGAGAGAGAGAGAGAGAGAGTGAGAGAGTGAGAGAGAGAGAGGCCAAGAGCTAAAGAGGAAGAAGAAGGAAGGAGCGGCTTGGCGTCGTCGAGGAAACCGAGAAGAAAAGTGTCGTGCTCGAGCAAGAACAAGCTACCAAAGGCAAGAAATCCTTCAATCTCATTATAGGATAGAGGTGCATTGTAGTTTTGATCCATTAAGGAGTGCATGCAAGGCTTTAAGGGTGAGAAAACCGTTGCCATGGTCGGGTTTTAGGGGCCGAGTAGCTGCGGTTCTGTTTTGAGTATAGAAATGGGTCAAGTTAGTGTTTATTGCACATATTTTTGGGGGAAAATCTTGAGGAGTAAAGTTAAATATCGTATAGGAAGAGTTGCTTCACTTGATTGAAAGGATTTGGAGAAAATTGTAGGTATAAGGCTGAGACTGAGTTCGGTTATCTACTGCCTTCTCTGTTTCAGTCGTGTATATGGGGTTGATTTGGTCCATATTACAAGCTTTCAAGCTTATTGACGAAGAATGGACTTGAGATGTCATGAGGGATGCAATGGTTGTTTTATTTGGAAGAAATTAGGACTCAATTTGCAATTTGGATGATGACTTACCTTCGGAACAGTGCAGGGTTACGCTCCATTCTGTTTCGGCATGTCAAATAAAATTGAGTTAAGCCATATTGCTTCACCATGCCAATTAATATAGTGTCTAGTTCGAATATGAGACTTGAGTATCTAGCGAAATCGAGAAGAAATGAAATTGATTCATAGGTCTAGGACAGAGTTTATATTCGGCCTTGAGACAGAAAAATAGCCCTACTCTAGTTGTCGTTTTGTTACAAAAGTTTACTCTTTTATGTGTGATCAATTTGGACATCGTAGAATTATGTCACTACTCCATATAGGACTATATGATTGGTAGAGTCAATGAAATTTTAGACATGATGTCTTGCTCAATTGATCATTATATCATCTCTCATGAACATGTCTTTAGGAATTAGCATGCTTGTTTGTCGGCCTGGCATTGTTACATCATGTGTAGGATTGTTATTGAGATATTAGTGATTCATGGCCGAGCATGCATTGGTACATGGTACCTGACTGATATATGATGAGATATGTGGAGTATTTTTCTCTTCAGTGCACTGAATCGAGATGACGCCCCTGGGCTGTGTGGGGGATTTGTACGTGCTTGATGAGCCTGAGTTGTGTGCGGGGTAGAGCTGTACCATGCGTCGAGGACGCCCTGGAGTAGGGGTCGCATGCCATTGGGCTTGGCGATGGTTGTATGAGCGAAGAGCATGTCATTTTCATGATATCATGGCATTTCTGCATTACGTGATTCTTGTTTGATCTTAGTGATGCTAGTGTATTATACTGTTATAGAATTATTTTATAGTTTGTCCTAGGGAGTCGTAGGACCCCTATGGTGAGATTGAATGTTTTCTTGCTAGCCGTCGCGCTAACCCACGTTTGTGGACACATTTTCAAATTAGCATCCATGGCGACAGTTCATAGGCGTTTTGGAGTTCCATATGACTATGATTCCTACTATCGTGATATGATACACCTTGATGTACCACATTTGAAACTTGTAGTGCATGTTCATACTATGTGGGTCGATGAGGGAGAGCCCGCTTTGACCATATATCGTTGGTATGCTATCTATATACGAGTAGGTAATAGATTGGTAGGTCCTTTCTCCGAGAGTACTTTTGATGCACCCCCCAGCTCCTATCGAGCCTGTAGTGCATGTACATCTCGTGGTTGTGCCTCCTGTAGCCCCTATGCCTCCTCCACCTATTGCTGCTACTGTTTTCGCTGCACCTATCCCTCCTCCTCCAGAGCCTGCTATGCCATATTTTTACGTTCCACCGCCCGAGCCACTCGAGGAGTCCGAAGATGAGGAGATGTTCCCTACTAATCAGTCAGAGGAGGATTGAGGACTAGAGACAGTCTTAGCGACTTTTTGGTATAGGCGACTCCTTAGGTTGATGGAGTAGTTTTTTTTTTGCCATCCCAGTATGCCTATGGATCGACGACCAGAGTCATCTTTTGTTTATATATATGAACTCCTATGTGGTCGTGTATGATGTTATTAAATAAAAGTTGTAGTCCTTATGTTTGATTGCCTCATGTTATTTCTGAGTTATTAAATTTTATTAAAGATCGTCTTGTTTTATATGTGGCCTGTGGATCATAGACCTTAGTCTATTGATTATTATTAGTTTAACCTCTAATTATCGTTATTAGAGACCTATGACCGTAGGGTGGCGGTCTGGGACGCCTCATGAATCGTGTCAGTATTGGACTCTCTAGCCGCACGACCTCGTCAGGTCAAATGGGAGTAATTTCCTCCCAATACATTCGCCAAATTCATAAGTCCTTGGCGATCCCACGCGCCATTGGCGATCCTACACGCATGTGCACATATAATTTTTTCTCGGCGATCCCACACGCCATTGGCGATCCTACGCGCCTGTGCACTGAAGATTTCCTCGGTGATCCCACACGCCATTTACTCATAAAAATTCAGTTATAAAAATGCCTCAGTTTTCACTCGAAAACAAATTCATGCCTCAATTTTCCATCGAAAATATATTCATGAAATTTGTTGCCAAAACAAGGCATTCATTTCAAACGTCCGTCAATTGGACAAAACATAATTTACGTCACAAAATTATCAATCAAGCATAAGCATCACTCGACCATTAAAACACGTACTTGCAACGCCTTAAACCCTTTAACAATCGATTGCACATTCAAGTGCTAGAGCCCTTAATTGAACCAATTTAATCGACACATGCCTAGTCTCACGCACGGTACTTCATCACCGACAAATCACAGCTTTAATTCAACAAATCCTAGGCTTATTAGCATGATATTCCACCAAAATCAAGTTAGCAAATCAACTTCCTCAAACCGTACAGTTTCGGTTTAAAGCATTTCAAGCCAAATCAGTCCATAAACTCCATGAAACATGCTCAAACTCTGTCCCTTAGTAACTCAACTTCCTAATAGAGGGTTAGAGATAACTTACCGGTAATTTAAGCTAGAGATGTCCACCAAATAGGCGACACAACCCCTTGTTCCAAATCTATCCAGAATCGGTCCCTAGAGATTTCACAAAATCTCAGCAAATAAACTCCCTTAATCCACTTCCAAATTCAACCACAAGCTACCCTGGCATGTCAAGCAAGGTCTTAAGAGGTTTACCAATGATTTGTGCCACGGAAATTGGCCAAGGGAGTCGCACAAAGCTCACGGTTCAAACTGGAGCTCCGGCGGGCATATTCTGTCCATGCAAGCCACAAGCCACAGTTTAGCTATGAAACCACTTCAAAACTACACCAAACTCAACCACAAGCTAAACAACACTTAGGCCCAAGTTCTAGGAGATTTCTAAGCAAGACAATGCCTCGACGAACCTCGGAGAGTCAGGGTTCCAAACCTGGTCGGCGGGGCCAGATTCTATCCTTCGAAAACCACCAAGATTTAACCATCATAATCCTTCAATATTTGGCTTGAGAGGTGGTCTTACCAAAAATTGGGGAGAAATGAGCCCGAAATTCCATCATAGAGCTCCTCGGGTCGGAATAGGGTCGGGCAGCGACATTTGCCCACGCAAACGGCTCTACGGGACAGACGGCTATGTGGTTTTGGGTCATAACACCTTGTTGGAACGACAAGAGAAAGAGCTTTCTAATGGTGGGTGACTTGCCTCTATCGGATAACGGAAGAAGTTATGGCTGGAATAGTGAATGGTGTCGTGGTTGGGCGGGGAAAGAGAAAAATTCTGAGAGAGAGTTTTTGAGAGAGGAAGGGTGTCTCCTTGAGGAGCTTGGCCAAAATGAGAAGGAAGAGATGGAGAAGTGGCTTACCCTTCAAGCCAAGAGGAGAGAGAGATGGTGAGGTGATGGCTTAGGGTCTTAATTAGCTACTTAGACTAGGCTTTTTAGGTGAGATTAGACTAATGCAATTAAAGGCTTTGTCTCTTCCCCATAATATCTAGAAGCCAAATGACCATATTGCCCTTCAATTTTCAGCCATGTGGGGAGAAAACCAAATGACTATTTTTCCCTTGATTTGTCTTAAAGAAAAGGATATCCAATTAGGGGCAAAAAGGTAATTTTTCGGTTAGGCTTTGAAATTTCACTTTCTCAATCTTAATTACCCTCGATGAGGCGACGTCCAATTCTCTTCCAATGTTGGAATTCCTCAATGTCCGATACCCAATTTTGAGGCCAAATTCATGTCGAGTTCTCGTTGACTGTAATTCCAGTTTATCTCAAACTGACGGGCGAGTCTTGCAGGCGCTACGCGTATCGACCTTAGGATTTCTCAAGTAGTGGCGACTTTGGTTGTCATGTGATTGCGAGGGTTTATCACTAGTTCCTGCGGTCCTGATCATCGGAATCTGATTTAGGAAATTCTCGCAAATTACACATTGGTTACGCGGAATCACTCGCGTCCCAACGTATAATACTAGCAAGGCATTCCATGATCGTTCCTAGATCGATCTCTGTTGGCCAAAAATATCCCCTCGACAATCCTTATGGTTATAGCGCCATTTTCTTATTCGAATTTCCTAGGTCCACGTACCCGACTCCGCGTTAGTCTTTCCCTTACGGTTAATTAACTCGAGAGTGGCCTGCTCCGAGCGAGATACCATTGAAATACACCGATCGATATCTTTCCATTCCATAGCCTCGAGAGGGGTCGGAATTCGAAATGTCACAACTCTTCCTCCTTTAAAAAAAACTTCGTCCTCGAAATTTACAACTTTCCAAATCATCCAATCTTATGGGGTATTAACGCCTCATCACCTCTTCACTTTCCAAAGTAGCTTCTTTCGTTACTTGACGTTCCCATTCGCCTTATCTGACAAAAACTCTCCTCCTCCAGGACTTATTTCCCTTTGTCCTTAATCTGTACTTACCTTTCTCTTAATGACATCTTGTCGCCCACCTTTATAGCTTCACTATTTATGATCTGAATTAGGTTCGGTTCGTATTTCCATGGCATGGGCAACTTGAGCCTAGAATTCCTTTGATAACGACCGCCATTTCAGGCGAGCTCCACTAAAGGTATTTACCTTTCCTAGTTTCCTTTAAAGTTCCACGCTCATCATCTTTCCTAGAGCATCTGAATCCTCCTTTCAATTCATCCATGAACTTTCAAGGCTTTCATTCTCAATTTCATGGTTCTTTCTCTAGGTACTCGGAAATTTGGATTTTCTCCTTATTACCTTTATTCACACTATCCCTTGGACATTAAGGTCCATGGATTATCATACCTTACTCTCTTCCTGACCCTCTAGTCCAATACTTGAGGTAGTCGTTATACCAGTTGATTGGCAAACTTCCAATTTAGAAGTTGAATCTCTTATTTCTTTGAGCGAAGTCCATCATTTATCTGCCAATTGCGCGATGCTCAATTTCGATCACATACGTCCACTATTCTTATTCGCCTTCTCACAGCGATGTCGGTTATCTTATTCTTAGTCCTTAAGCAATTTCATTCATCCACGTTGCTCCTCATTCATTTCTCTTAGGCAATCAACTACTTCAAGTTCTCACGATCTGTGTAAACTCACAACCTTTCTTCACACAAGTAATGTTTCTCAAGCTTTATCACAAGGACGTTTGCGAGCCAACTCCAATCGTGCATCCGGCACTCCAACTCGTAGGGTCTTACTATTGCGACGTACACCCAATGTCCACTTCAGATCGCCTTGTTACGCTTCATATCTCTTTTCTACGACACGTCATTACGTTCTCAGGATTCTTCCAATTCCAAACGAAAACGCCGTTGTCGGCGTGATCACCAACTTGACTTAAGTCCTTAAAACTCCATTGTGTTCACCCATCCACTCACGATACGTTTCATTCTTAGTCAATCTTATCACCAGAGTAACTATTGCGGGGGATTCTTCTCACGCATCATCCACAATAATCCATCAGGTTTAGAAAAACCTCAAGCCTTAGTAGCTCGCATTGGCCTTACTCAATCCACTATCATTTCCTACCCTTGAAGGGTTCCACAGGGATTCTATTTCCCAGAGACTTCATGTCTTAAGAAACGCCATCTTATCAAGCTGAAACTCGCATTTATTACTCTTCGCATACATCAAGTGTTCATGTCCCTCCTAACTCTTCGAATAATTTGATCATCGTCTCTAAAGACGGTAACAATCGATCCAATTACTTCTTGAATACTCAATTTGATTGTTATCAGTCTTTCTACTACCAAGTGTCGAATCGTTCTAACTATTTTTCGCACCATCCACTTGATAGTCTATGATTCAACTCTCTCTGCTCCCGTGGATCCCCAATTAAACCATGGATCATTTTGTTCATTTTTGTCACTCTTTCCTCAGGAAGCATCAGTGTCTTTAACCGCTAGATTCTATAACCAGCCAATGCGTCTTCCTTCCTTAATCCAGATGCTTAATCTTAGCAACACGTCAAGTAGGATTCCTTCCTCCTTTCCACGCTAGGGGCTCTTACCCTATGAAGGGAACTATACACTTCAGTGGCATTCCCTCGCCTCAAGTCCACCTTGTCCTTCTCGTTCCATAGGACGTCTATACCACATCAATGCCTTTACTTCAGAATTCAGATGCCACCATACTTAGCCTTCCTCTTTCATTAACTCAATCAACTCAAGTGACAAGGTTCCAAGGATCGAGGTCCCTCCTTGGTTTCCACATATCCACATTGTCACGCCCCGCGTCCTTGGTAGCACGCGGACATCCCTTCACTGTACTTTCTTCGCGGTCGGTCGCAAGGATCGAAAACACTTAATGATAAACTCGCGAAATGGGATGCACATGCGGAAGCAATAAATAGACTCTATACATAAAACTACGATAAGATGACTTAGGATGTAATCTACACAATTACAACATGTCGGTTTACAATATTCAGCTTGAAATCATAACACATGATTGGGTCGGTCCTAGGGACTCGTCTTTTCAGTTCAATCTATAACACATGACTGGCCATCAATTCAATCTATTTCTTATTTTTCAGGAATTTTCAGGATTTGTTTTTGGATTTAAAAGTGATTTTACACTTAGAGGGGTAAAATCATCATTTTGGACAAAGATGAGAACTGAAAATCTTAAATATTAGGGTTGGTCACCCACCTGACCCAAACCCCAAATTTAAGCAATTTTCAAGACTCGATTGAGACAAGAAAGACGATTTTCCCATTGAGGGGCAAAATCGTCATTTTGAGAAAAAGGACGAGACTCGAAAACCCAAGCCTAAGAGTTGGTCGCCTATTCGACCCTAATTCTTACATTGGCATTATCGGCCTCATCTCGCATATATAGCAGATGCGACTTACCCCTAAAGGGTAATATCGTCAAGTCTTGGAAGAACGGATAAGAAATCCCAAAAATAGGGTTGACCAATTGTCAGTGGTCAATCCTCGATTTTTGGGGATTTCTGGAGCGTCTAGGATTTTTCCACAATTTTTTCACAATGTTTTTTGCAATTTTCTGGAATTTTCTAGCATTTTTTTTGGATTTTCTGGGATTTTTCTGATTTTTTGAAAATCATTTTCCGATTTTTTTTATAAAAAAAAAATGTTATTCGGGCCGGGTTGACCCGACCCACTTGGGTCGGAACCCGGCCCAGACCCGAATTCGGCTAGCCGAAGCCTTAAAACGGCGCCGTATCCCTTTTTTTTTTTTTTTTTTAATTATCCGGATTTATTCTGACGGTCCCTAATGAACCGCGTGGCCAACCCACGGTCTTTGGATCAGATTACCTAAACCTACGGCCTCGATCGAAGATTGACTGTCTCTCTGCCGTCCGATCCGATTGCCTAGATCTACGGTCACGATTAGAACCCAAGACTTGATCTGAGCCGCTCAACCCAACTAACCTAAAACGACGTCGCATACCCACTAACCTATATGGCACCGTTTTGGTTCTGCTTGATTTTCCAATTTAAAATCATTTTCGGATAATCCCAATTATTGATCGGACGGTCACCATTTGTTAGACTCGATTAACCTAAGCCGTTCGATCTATGCTGACTCGCCCTAACCGACTAACGGTCGTGCTGACTCGACATCCACGCGGACCAAAGGCGGACTGCCACCTAAGCTTTGACCTATTGACTACGCCACATCAGCTTCATCTTCAACCTCGCGACTCTGGTGGAATGAACGACTGAGCATCTCCGGCGATGATCTGACGGTGGAATCTTGACGGATTGGAACGAGACCGGCGGTAATCGACTCGCAATAACCTCTATTTTAACATATCTAAGAATCGCGACATCTAATCCACAGAATCACAAGTATCATGCAAAGTGTCGAGTACGGCCATGGGAGTTCAATCGCAAAGACCACGCAAAATCAGATCGATTCATTCATAGATTGACACGACAGGAGGTGCAAAAAACTTACCTCGAGCTCCGATTGAGCTCGCTCGGCTCAAATTTGGCTGGGCAAGGATGAACAGTAGTCGGCTATGAAGGCTAAGTTCGAAGACTCGATTCGGGGTATGTGAGCGAAGTCAATGCAGAATGAAGATGCGACAATGGTCAGTGATGTTCAAGGAGTGAAACGCACATAATAATCGAAAGAATGAACAAGAAATGCAAGATCTGCCATTGAAGCTCAATGAAGAACTCGAAGCTGTGACTTACCTATTTCCGCGATCTCAGGCTGTATGGTCGGCGGCGATTGCTTCATGGCACACTGGGCGAACCCCCGACGGTCTTCTTTGGCTTTGGTTTAGCCGGAGACGGCCCAACCAGCGCCTTCCAATCGAGCTCAAGTTCTCGACGACGGGGGTCGGAGAATGAGCTCTGCCTTGCGTTCTCTCTCTCTCGCGCGATTCAGTTCACCTCTCCCTAACTGAATCAACCTCTCTCCTCTTCGCGAAGGCTTTCTGCCTTATATACTATTTTCAGTTTTAGCGCCGAATTCGGGAAGTTGGAACAGGTGACCTTCGCACGTGAAAACACATGCGAAATGGTCACCAACGATCGGTTTTCAACGGGTATCAAATGGCAATTCTGTTCGGGGCCCTTGGCCACTGCATTTGGCACGAATTTGGGCGAATTTCATCCAAATCCTGTCGTCGTTGACTTTCACAGGTGCCGTGGCCTTGACCGGCTGATTACTCTCCGTTCCGGCGACCATTGATCCTCATTTCGGTCCCAATCGACGGGAAACGTCCTAAGGAATCAAACGCCCACAAGTGTGTCTTCAATCATCGCCGATTGGTCCGTCAATTTGGCTATCAAAGCTCGGCATTTTACTGTTCATTTGTGCAGACTCCTGGGGAAGAAGAAGACACTGTAGCAGACCGGTTCGACCGGTCGGACCGGCGGTCTAACCGGTCCGAACCGGTTCCAATTTGGGATTTTCAAAATTAGTCTAAATCTGTTGGGAATTTTTGCAATTAAATTTCAGAATTGAGTTTAGGGCATGGATTTTATCTAAAAATGTGGTTTTGCCCAAAATTTCACCTCAATTTCTATATAAAAAAAAACCCCAAATTTCTATTTAATTGCAAAATTAGGGATTGTGCAATTGAAGGTTCAAATGACCAAATTGGACCAAATTACCTATCCCAATCGATTCAGAATGGTAAAAATCATTGGGCAGCATGTTCAATTTGTAATGATAGCCCTTGAATTGAAAGTAATTTCAATTATGCTCAAATTCAAGGACTAAAATGCAATTAAGTTTGCAATTGAGCAATTTTTCCGAACAATTAGGTCAAATTGAAATAGGGGACAGTTAAATTGAATGTCAAGATCCTAAAAAATGCTAAAATTGTAAATTAAAAGACTCAATTGATATTTTTTTCTCAGGTTCAATAGCATGGGTTACAAAGGAACACCTATAATTGAATCCGATTTTGAACTTTTTGTGAGGTCAAAAATACAAGAGATTAAAAAGAAAAATATTGGCTATTTTTTCATATTTTTGTGACCTCAAATACTATTTTTCCTGATTTTTTTGAATATTTTTCTATTTTCTAAAAAATACCAAAAATGTGAAAATTATGAAAAAATATTTTTTGGTCAAGAATGGTTCCTTGGGCTTGGCCAAGGCCACCAAAGTTGATTTTGTAATTTTTTGACTTTTTATAAAAAAAATTTGTAATTTTTCAAAAATTAAACTGAAAAAGACTTGGTCAAAAATCAGGTGTCAACAGCTGCCCCTCTTTGAGAGGAATCTGGTGAGAGGTTTCACTCAAAGACAGGTGACACCTGAGTCTAGACCGACTCTACTGGGGAAAAAATGAATCTTGACACTCAATCTTTCTTGTCCCGCTGGTGAACGCTCTGTTTGTTCTGCTTTGGCTAATGTGAGAGAAAGATGGGATAGAGATGCTCACCTGTTGCTTACCTGTTGATCACCTGCCTGATGCTCGTGTGGCATACGTAGTGTATAGCGAGTTCAAGTGAATACCTAGGGACTCGTCTTTTGAGTATCCTATGGCGGTTAAACTCTAGCCTGTATGGTAGGCCGTACCAGAATGAGATTCCTATACTTGACAGGAACCTATGAATGACGCACCCAGTCTCTTAGGGATTGTCGAAAGTTTTGATCCGTATGGTGGATCAGACCATGAATAGGACTCCTCTCTGCTAGGAACCTATGGATGACGCACCCAGTCTCTTAGGGATTGTCTAACATTTTGATCCTTCAGGGGGATCAGGCCGAGAATATGACTCCTCTCTACTATGAACCTATGGATGACGCACCCAGTCTCTTAGGGATTGTCGAACATTTTGATCCTTCAAGGGGATCAGTCCGAGAATATGACTCCTCTCTACTAGGAACCTATGGATGACGCACCCAGTCTCTTAGGGATTGTTGAACATTTTGATCCTTCAGGGGGATCAGGCCGAGAATACGACTCCTCTTTGCTAAGAACCTATGGATGACGCACCCAGTCTCTTAGGGATTGTCGAACATTTTGATCCTATATTCTAAGGAATTAACTAGGATTCATACAAGTAAGGTGTGCCTAACCTTTAGGCTTCACCACATGGGCTGTTCTGGGTTTAGAGGTTACCTAGAACCTGACAGAAAGCTGATTCTGAAAATTGTCCTTTCGACACGCTAGGCGTTATTTTGGGATTTGGGGATTCCAAGTATCCTGCAGAAAACTTAAACCTGCAAAAACTTTGATAAGATTCTTCTGGGATCTAGGGGCTACCTGAGATCTCGCAGAAATACTATCTTGAATATTGTCCTTTCGACATTGAAGGTGACATTCTGGGATCTGGGAACTCCAGGTATCCTGCAGAAAGTTCCAACCTGTAACACTAGGATCTCACGGAGAGATGATTTCTAAAGATTGTCTTCTTGACATTAGAGGTGACATTCTGGGATCTGGGGACTCCAGGTATTCTGCAGAAAGCTCAAACCTACAAAATTGTTCATAAGAATGTGTTTTCCTGAGATATGGAATTACCAGGGATCTTGAAGGAAAATAAACTTGAAAGCTCTTCTTCACAGAGCAATGCATCCTTCTAGAATCTGGGGTTACCATGATTCCTATAGAAGTTTAACCAAGAACAATAGCATTCTAGGATCTGGGGATACCAGGGATCCTATAGAAGCTTGAACATGTAAACTCTTTCTTACCAAGAGAGGTTGTGTTCTTCTGGGATTTGGGGTTACCTGAAATCCTGCAGAAGTTTAGACATATGAATCGTTTCTCACCAAGAGTGATACAAGCCATTTTTAGGAGCCGAAGTTATCAAGTATCTTGCAGAAGCTCCAATCTGAAAATTTTCTTACTAGGGGCACATCAATGGTCTTTAAGTGATATCTATTGTCAAACTGACGGTACTTTATGACTTATATCATAGTCATTTTCAATGAATGCATTGCGATGCTGGAGAGTATCCAAAACACCTTGCAAAATATGGAAGTGATAAAAAATTCCTTGTGAGGAAAGTTTGAATCAAACAATCTGAAATTACCCAAAAGAGTTAGGTTAAAACGTCCATTGGAGTATTCCTCATCAAAAAGGACTTCTCACCGTTTTTGAGATAATGGTCTTTTATCAAGAATGCACTCGAGTTTCCTATCAAACCTGCGCCTAGGGTTCAGGATCATTCGCAGTGAATACACCTCGATCGATCAGGAGGACTTCCAAGGGACTGTAATGTTGGGCTTGGTCAACGGTTTTCAAAGGGGGACTTGCGTGCAAGTCAAGGCTTTCGAAGAGAAGTCTTCAATGTCTGCTCCAGGTTTATAAGTCAAGAAACCTGCAAAATGAGAAAGAAATAATCTTGCTCGAACTTCTTCGAGCTAAGCTCAGACATTAAACCCTATGTCAATCCAAGTGCCTTAATCAGAAAAGGCTTTTCAGGGTTGTAACGTATGTGGGATTGGGGACCGAAAAAGGCTTGTTTTTGGCTCAGAATACGCGAAGGGTTTAACATTGGTGATCACTGCAAGTTTGCCGCCATCTTGTCCCTTTTGGTTCAAAGAGCGTCTTCAGTCTTTGAAGTGCATTGATAGTCTTTGAAGAGCATTGTCAGTCTTCGAAGCGCGCATTTGTCTTTAGAGAATATCTCTTTCGTGTTGAGACGGCGTCAACATCTTGTCTACGCTTTCATCATCTGAGTGTGACATGATTGGGAGCATCTTTCGCAGTCCAGCTCCCTTGGAATTTTCTTTTACAACCAGATCTCACTAGTGGTCTACACAAAGGTATCATGCCATCATTTGGCATTTACAAGATCAAACACATGACTCTCAAGTATACAAGTATTTGGATGTGCATTGGCCTTGCTTTTACCAGGCACTTTGCTTTTTCTTGATGCCCAGGATCGAATTTTTCTCTTTTTTTTCTTTTTCTCATCTTTTGTCGAAATCCCACCTTTTCTTTTCTTTTGGGAACCGGGATTTTTGAATAAGTGTGCTAGATGTTCAACTCGAATTTTAGCACTCAAACATTAGTCTAGGAATTTTTACAAACCATATCTTTCGAACTTTTTCCGCTCTTGAAGTGACGTCGCTTCCGTCTTGGAATATGCAATGATTACCAACAGGTTTGTGAAGCGAACGTATAGGCTCAACTGGGCTGTGCAAAGGGTAAAAGTGTATAGGATAGAGAAACGAATGCTTTTCGTCATCTTAAAGAACTTGAACTACCATAGAAGTTAAAATGACAAGCAATACACGAAGATTGATGCAAGTCTGAGCAAGAGAACTTCTAACCATTTACCTCCTGATAATGCTGGATGTACCTCCAGTTTGCCCCAGTGTGGGGTGGTTCTTGACAGGAGTAAAGAATGAAACCGTCGTTCAAAGGGTAATCAATGGTCACCTGTAGTGTTTATGATAGAGAAACGAATGCCTCCGTCGTCCCAATCCATGTAATCACCGCGAATAACCCCTACGTCCGAAGGTCAAGGTCTCGCTATCCTTACCACTCCACTTATCTCTCAAGTGTGTATAGGACGTGTTTGGACCAGGCTTGCCTCTTGTCTGAGGAAACATCCTTTTGAACGGTTTAAACAGCTCTTGTTGGAAAAGTTCATTTTGCTTTCTACAAAACTTACCCTCTAAGGGGATTTATGATGCACAATGCATATTTCAATCATGTTCAGATAACCTCCAAGTTTAAACATGAGTGCCAATGCCATGACTGTGAGAATTCTGCATTTTTATAGACATGATAATTGAATGCATGCTAGATTCCAAGAAGCCTTTCAAATTCTAGCAATAAGGATCCTGACAGTCTTAAAACCCAAGAGGTTAGGAAAGGAATACTTACCTGCCCAGCGTGGCTAGGGATTCCTGAAAAAAATAAAAAAGAACGCGTCAGTGTATGTTCTCGAATTTCAGAAAATTAGAACGATACCCCTTACCCTTAATCATGCGCTCCAATGGAAATTCATAGATTCATGAAAATCTGCATTTTTCTTAACAACAAGGGTGGTTAAGTGTTCTAAAATTTCTTAAAACTCTCAGTCTTTGAAGAGAAATGATGTGCACCTGACCACCACGACGTTAGGTCTTCTTGATCATGCATTCCCATCTGAACGCCAATGCGCAGATTACATAAATTAGCCATTTTGACCTATGGCGATGGCGCCTTCGTCTGATTGGGGCAATGAATCCTGCTTGATGGCTTCATTCATCTTTGGAACGTGCCCCATGTCATTCTTCAAAGTTTCATGTTCTTCGTTTGCTGTCTTCTGTCTTCTTCATCAAACACTCCTGCAATATTGAACACATGCTAGTGTATGCATGGATGCATGATATGCTTATGCAATGACTATTATGATGACTCGGCTCAATTCGGAATGAGTCATATGACCAGAATCTGATTTTATTTCAAGGGTAATACTTCTTCACAGCATCTGAATTTACAGGGTGCCCCAATTCTTCTCCCTCGGAGTTTACAAGAATCAATGCTCCTCCCGTGAGAATCTTCTTGATAACATAGGGACCTTCGTAATTCGGGGTGAATTTACCTCCCGGATGGATAGCACTCGGCAAAGTCTTCCTAATAACCAATTCATTCACTTCGAAATTCCTGGTTTTGACTTTTCGATTAAATGCCCTGGCTACCCTCTTTTGGTAAGTTTGTCCATGACAAATGGCTTTAAGACGCTTCTCGTCTATTAAATTCAACTGTTCATATCTGTGTTTGGAATATCCTGACTCGGAGAGTTTGCCCTCTGATAAGATTCTCAAAGACGGGACCTTAACTTCCACGGGTAGGACTGCTTCCATCCCATACACAAGACTGTAGGGAGTTGCCCCTGTAGAAGTCCTGATTGATGTTCGGTAAGCCATTAAGGCGAAGGGCAACCTTTCATGCCAATCCTTGTAGTTTTCTGCTGTTTTAGCCAAGATTCTCTTGATGTTTTTGTTGGCTGCCTCCACTGCTCCATTCATCTGCGGGCGGTAGGGGGATGAATTTAGATGTCGAACACCAAAGTTATCTAGTAGATCATTGATAATCTTGTTGTTAAGGTTAGGCCCATTATCTGTGATGATCGCTTGAGGGGTACCATACCGGGAGATGATGTCTTTTTTGACTAATCTTGCTACATTTCTTGCAGTGACATTCTTGTAAGAACTGGCTTCTACCCATTTTGTGAAGTAATCAATCGCTACCAGAATGAAGCGATGACCATTTGAAGTCATAGGATTAATGGGCCCTATCATGTCTATGCCCCACATAGAGAAAGGCCAAACTTTAGACATTTGGTGTAGTTCATTCGGGGGTGCATTGATCTTATTACCATATATTTCGCATTGGTGGGCATGACCGGACATGCTGACACCAGTCTGATTCGATGGTTATCCAAAAATAGCCAAGCAGCATGATCTTCCTGGCGATGAGGTGGCCATTCATGTGAGGCCCACATATACCTTCATGGATGTCTTTCATGAGAATATTTGCTTCTTTGGCATCTACACATTTTCACAGAGTAGGGTCAAATGACCTTTTGTATAGAATTTGTCCACTAAGGAAGAATTTGCTGGCCATCTTGGTTATGTATCTTCGGTCTCCCGCCTGACATCCTTCAGGAAACTCCCCTTTTGAGAGTTAGTTCTTGATGTCGTAATACCACGGCTCTCCATCAAATTCCTCTTCTATTAGCATGCAGTGGGCCGGCCTTTCAATTGTGCCAATCCTTAGGGGTTCTATATCTAACCCTCCAGTTGTTTGCAACATTGAGGCCAGGGTGGCTAATGCATCTGCAAATTGATTATGAGACCTTGATAGGTACTCGAATGACACTTCTTAGAATTCAAGTGTCAATTCTTCAAGGTATTCGTGATACGGGATGAGCTTTGCATCTTTTGTCTTCCACTCTCCTTGTGTCTGTAATATGATGAGCATGGAATCTCCATAAACTTGCAATCTGGGTATCTTCATAGAAATGGCCAATCGTAGGCCTAGAATGCACGCCTCGTATTCTGAGATGTTGTTGGTGCAAGGAAAAGTTATTTTCGCCGCCACAGGATAATGTTGATCATCGGGGGATATCAGTACTGCCTCAGTGCCTGCCCCTGATAGATTAACAGCACCATCGAAATACATGACCCACTTGTCCTCTGCTAAGCTCAGAATTTGATCTTCTGTCCTTATTACTTTAGAAGGTTCACCGCTTGACGGGTTTTCTGCCAGCATGTCAGCTATAGCTCTTCCTTTTACTGACTTTTGTGGAGAACACTTGATGTCAAATTCAGACAGCATCACTTGCCATTTTGCTAATTTCCCGATTAAAGCGGGTTTCTCCAGGAGGTATTTGACAGGATCGTTTTCTGTTATGAGTTGAATGTGGTGGTGTAGGGTATACTGCCTTAGTCTACGAAGTACCCATACCGTTGCTACACAGGCCTTTTCAACTAGTAGATATTTTGCTTCAGATGGTGTGAATTTCTTACTTAGGTAATAGATGGCTCTTTCTTTACCATCTATCGGGCTTGTTTGGGCAAGTAAGGCTCTCAAAGATTCCTGCTGTATAGTCAGATATAAGGTCAATGGGTGACCAAGAATTGGTGGCACAAGTACCGGTGGAGAGATTAGATAGTTCTTAATCTTTTGGAATGCCCTACTACATTCTGCATCCCATGTCACTTTCTCACCTTTCTTGAGCAATTTGAAGATTGGTTTAGCCACATCAGACAGTTGATTGATAAATCTGGCAATATAGTTCAGTCTCCCCAGAAGGCTTCTCACTTCTTTTACTGTGGAGGGAGTTGGCAGATCATGGATGGCTTGAATCGTTGAGGGATCAATCTCAATGCCCCTGTTACTAACCATGAATCCGAGAAGTTTCCCAGATTTTGCCCCAAACACACATTTGTTAGGGTTCAACTTCAACTTATATTTGCGCAGGCGCTCAAATAATTTCCTTAACACATGTATGTGATCCTGCCCTTTTCTTGGATTTGGCGATCATGTCATCGACATATACTTCAATTTCTTTGTGGATCATATCATGGAATAATGTGACCATAGCCTTCTGATAGGTAGCCCTTGCGTTTTTTAATCCAAAGGGCATGACTTTATAGCAATAGTTCCCCCAGGGTGTGGTAAATGCGGTTTTTGGTTTGTCTTCCTGCTTCATGAAGATTTGGTTGTATCCCGAGAATCCATCCATGAATGAGAATAATTCATAACCTACCGTACTATCCACCAACACATCAATGTGAGGAAGTGGAAAATCATCTTTCGGGCTCGCTCTATTCAGATCTCGGTAATCCACGCAGATCCGAACCCTACCATCCTTCTTCATGACGGGGACTATATTTGCAATCTAGTCTGAGTATGGGATAGCTTCAATAAAGCCTACCCTGAGAAGTTTCATGACTTCTTCCTTAATTTTGTCTTCCAACTGGGCCTTCATCCGTCTGCTACCTTGCTTGACAGGTTTGATACTGGGATCCGTGGGTAATGCATGTTCCACAATCTTAGGATCTAGGCCTGGCATATCAACGTAAGACCATGCAAAAATGTCTTGATATTCTTTTAGTAATTCAGTGAACTTGAGCCTTTCATTTCGGGATAAATGCCCGCCGATCTTGACCTCTTTGATATTCACGGCGTCTCCCAAATTAATAATGATCGGTTCTTCTGCAGTAGGAGGCTTCGATTCCTCAAAGGCATTCCAATTTCTGCGGATAGACGCATAACCCTCGTCTTCATCTTCCTCAATGTTATAAGAATGGTTAATGGAGAAATCCGAATCTTGTAACAACCTGGTATGCATGTTTGAGATGATATGCCTGAAATGTCATGAGTATGGTTAGCTCGTACTCCGTAAGAATGACATGCATGATCATGGAAAGTCTTTTCGAAAGAGTTTTCGAAATAGGTACAGGTATAGACAGGACTAATCCTCATGTCATTGGACATCCTAGCCCCGTGGAAATCTTTTAGAAATTAGGAATCATACGGTAAATCAGGCCTCAAGCTTCTGTGCGGAAGACTAGCATCATCATAGGGCTGATTCGTGGTTCCATATGTCCTTAAAAAAATGTGCATGGTTTTATTGAATGCAAGATGGGCCGCGTTACAAGCTGCGCTATTTGGACCAACGGTCGGAGATCCAAAGGCGTTTCCCTATACGTACAGTAAGGATTGAAAATGCAATAAAATGTAGAAAGTTCTAAATGCAGTATTTAAAGACAAGGGAAGAGTTTCTTTACTCAGAGGAAGTGGCTTCATCACTTAGCCACTCTATGAAGACATTCATAGAGTTGTCTTCAAGAAATGGGTTTGCCAGATCCGGTTCTATTGTCGGAGTGATATCCTCTTCTGACAACCACTTGGAATCTTTTCTGAAATAGGCGTTCAAAGGACTATTGAATATCTTCGATCTGCCTTTCCAAGTTGGGGAACTAATGAATGAACCCTTTGAGTTGCTCTGGCCTTCATGACGTCCAAGGTTCTTGGCTCGGCCTCGGCCTATTGCCTTTGGGACAGACTCATCCACATGATATTTTTTATACCCCAAGCCTATTCTATGTGGGTTAGCTTTTAACTGCAGTGGGGTATTTATCCCTTGAACGTGTTTACCTAGACCTTTTCCAGGGTTAAACCCATATGCCAGTAGCATCTTAACTGGTAAAAGATTGGCTTCGGAGATGTAGGGGGCTCCCAACCTTGTCCCTGCCGGAGTATGAACTGTCGCTACTAGTTCTAGGGAATGATAGCTTGCTTCTGTCTTAACTTCAGGTTCAACGTAGGGAATGGCACTGTTCTGGTATGTCTGGAGGTCGACTTCTCCATGTATGGTAATCACCTTCCCATCCACTACAAAGCATACTTTTTGGTGCAAACTCGAAGGGACGGCTCCTGCTATATGGATCCAAGGTCTTCCTAGCAGGAATCCGAATGCACTGGGTAGATCCATTACTTGGAAGTTTATAGAGAATTTTGTTGGGCCGTTGGATACGTCAAGCTCGATTTCACCCACCACAGTCTTCTTCATTCCGTCAAAAGCTCTTACAGCTATTTTGGATGCCTTAATCGTTTTCTCATTGATTCCTAACCTTCTTAGGGTAGCCAAAGGGCAAATATTGAAGGTTGATCCATTGTCGATCAGTACGTGTGCCACTCTTTTCCCATTACATTGCACGGAGATATATAAGGCCTTGTTGTGCCCTCTTCCTTCCATGGGGAAGTCCTCATCAGAGAAGCTCAATTGGTCTTTTAAAAGGATTGCCCCTACAAAGTCCCCTAATTGTACCTCGTTGATTGTTTCAGGGACATGTACTTCGTTAAGTATTTTCAACAGTGTGTTTTTGTGCTTCTCTGAATTGATGAATAAATCTAGCAGGGATATTTGAGCTGGCATCTTCCTCAGCTGCTCTATTCCTTCGAACTTGCTGGTCTTAATGATCGATATGAGCTTTTCTGCATCTTCCTTCGAGACCTCCTTTTTTTCGGATTCGCCTTCCCTAGGGACATAAAATCGTCCAGACTCATTACTGCATCTACTTCCTTCGTTTCATAGTCCCAATGGACTGCTTTAGGATCGTACTTTTCTACCGGAGGGACTTCTATAGTTACCGTCGTCCGGTAAGACGTCTCTGGTTCGGCCTTGTCGTCTTCTTCCTCTTGCGGCAGTCGAATCACAACAGGCTTGACTGGGCAATCTTCCACCCTGCTTAGGCTATCAAGTTCTTCCAATCTGATTACCACGGTCGTAGCGGCTTCGATCATCAATACGGTGTCGTCAAAGCCTTTTGTAAAAAGTTTTTCCATGTCCTTCGAGGTTTCTGGTTGAGAGGGATCATCCATACCTCCCCATCCGTCCGGTATGATATCCTCAATTTTCTGATAAAAGCTGGGAGGGGCTGAATATTTCACTTTGAAATTGTACCCCCCAGAATCTTGACCAAGGTTGTCTACAATTTCGCCCTTTTCAAGCGCGTCGGCCATAAATTTGCGATATGCTAGACTTCGCCTCTTGGCTTCCAGTTCGTCCTCTTCGAATTCTTCTTCTGACTGAGTGACCGGCCCAAGACTGTCTACCAGATTCTCATACGGGATGTCCCAGGTGCTACCTCGCTCAGTTTTGATCAGGAAGTGGCTTCCTTCCAAAGATAGAGAAGCTTCGACTCCTTCGAATTCTTCATCGGTAATTTCGGACGTTATCCCCAAGCTCATCATCTTGGCGATACATAGCTTCTTTACGTCGGCAGAGATCTTTCCTTCTTTTGGGTATGACGAAGCGGTTGCTAGAAGGTCGATCAGCTTAGGTATGTCCACTTTCAGCTTAAGGTAGTTTCCCTCCCTTTCAGTGAATATCGCTCCTATTGCTTGATGATCTGGAAGTGGGTTTTCTTGCACATTTGGGGCCACATTGTCAAACTTCAGAATCTGACTGTCAATCAGAGCTTGCACTTTCAGCTTAAGGATATAACAGTTATCCACATTATGTCCCCTCTCGCCCATATGGTAGACATAGGTTTAGTCTCGTCAAAGACATGATACTTAACAGGGTTTGACCTAGGCGGTTCTTTTGCCACCAGGCGTTGTTCTAGCAGCATCGGGAGTAACTTGGATAAAGGCCTCGGGAGCTGAGAAAATTACTTCTGGGGTTGCCTTCATCTAGGCTCTTGTACTTTTGGCGCCGACCAGGACGATCGTCCTTTGGTCTGATTAGAATTGCCGAACGGCTTGGGCTTGTGGGGGTCCGGTATAAATGCTATGTCGAGTCCAGCTTCTCTCTCCTTTTTTAAGGGATACTGCTTCCTAGTAGAAGCTTCATGAGGCCTTCTTTCTCTCAAGGCCCATTCTAGCCTTTCAGCAACCTTAATTAAGTGTGCAAATGTTTGACATCCGGAAGTGTTCAGTTTGTCGAAGTACTTGTAGGGGAGTGCCTTTAGAAATAAATCAATCAGCTCCTCCTCTGGGATTGATGGCTTTACTTGGGTAGCCAAGGCTCGCCACTTCTGGGCATATGTTCTGATTAATTCACCTCTCGCCTTTGAAGTTCATAGAAGGTCTTCTCTTGTTGGGGCTGTAGCCGTGTTGAACTTATACTGTCTGAGGAAGTCTTCTGCAAGATCCTCCCACCCATCATAATCTTCTAGGTCTAGCTCAATGAACCAAGCCAGAGCGGCTCCAGCCAAACTTTCTTGGAACATGTTCATTAATAGTGGAATATAATCCGAATAGTGTGTCATCTTGCGCAGGTAATACTTGAGGTGGGCACGGGGACAGCCTGTCCCGTTATATTTTCTCATGAGCTCTGGTTCCTTATAGTCAGGAGGAGTTTCTACTTTAGCAAAAGGAGATATCTTGTCGAAGCGGGCTAACTCATAGCCCTGGCTGCTTAAGCATTCTTCGATCTTGGCCAATCTTTTAGCCTCTACTTCAGTTTTCACAGCCCGCTTCCCCTTCTCTTCCTTCTCGAGGTTGATAACAACAGGCGAGGCCTTTTGTTGTGACCGGCTGTTTGGCTCACGGATGTCCTCCTCTATACGTTGGGTATCTTTCGTCATCTCATTATCTGCTGTGTCAGGTACAAAAGAAGGACCTGAGTCGTTCTGGTTATGAGCCATTGTTTGTTTAGCTTGGGTGGCTTCCAGCATTGTCTTGATGTCGGCCATCATAGTTGCTAGGGCAGTCATCTGAGATTCCAACATGCCCACACGTGGAGTCAATTCTTGTTGCTCCATTCTTGTCTTAAGGCGAGTACGGAAACGATGTGTTGGTAATTCCGTGATGGGAGTGTACCTGTTTCAGAAGGATTTCCAGTGAGTATTTCTTTTGTATTTGACGAAAAGAAGCGGCTAATTCTTTCAGTTGCATGCTTCTTGTCAGTGGATGAGAAAAAGGGCTACCTCGTGAGCCTTAGTCTCATGTAAGTAGTTCTTTTAACCATTTTCCGACAAGAATTCATGAAATTAAAAGAAGCGTAATTTCTGACGATAGTTTTTTATGCATTCGCAAAACATGTTCCTACTTATGCTTATGTGCCCAAAATAGTATCAAACAGAAATGAGAATGCATTAGGAGGTATCACAACGTTTGCTTATTTTACACTTGACAGAATAGCCTATTCAAGTCTAGGACGCTTGAGGTCTAAGGTATCCTCATCATCCCAGTATGGATTCCCCTCTTTAGTCTGGGGCTCCTCATCCTCTGAATATGACAGCGGTCCCATGTCTTCGGGTACGTATGGCTCTATTCCAGGTATGTACGGTACAATATATTCGGGTATATAGGGCTCGACAAGGCTCCGTCTGGTCGTTTTAAAGTGCTGAATGTATTCCGCAGTGGCTCTATGAATGTTTTCTTCACGAGTCATGTTTTCTGGCCAACTTATTTCTTCGGCCTGAGAATTCTTCAAGGAGCGGATGATGGATGTTATCTTGGCTTCAAACTGTTTCTTCTCCTCCTCCATGAGGGTCTTGCTTGGTATGTCAAAAGAAAAGATACCAGGCTATGGTGGAGAAGGGATCTCTTGCAGTGCCCCAAACTGTCGGATCACCCTCTTCGGATAGTATGCGGTAGCGCCCGTGAATCCTAGCAAGGGGACTGGACCTTCGTCATCGCAGGCCAATCTGACTTTACCCAGCGTTGGCAACCTTAGCCGCCATCGGAGTTGTTCGGGCTTTAGGGCTTTAAGGAAGTTCTTCCACTCTATGAAGTTGAACTTAGGAATACGTGTATGGGTTCTGACAAAGGTTTTAAGATGATGTGCATCGTGGCTGATTTCAGTGAAACCCATGCGGATGTGGAATTGTCTGATATGGGATGTGAACCACAGATACAGAAGATCACTAGAGGCTCTAAAGATTTCCTTCTTATTTTTCTTGAAGCGATTTAAGGAAAGGAAGGTTTCGGCAAGGATGATGTTTGAGTAATCCCACCCACAACAGACTTGTCTGGCTACTACAGCCATGATAGGGTCGAAGGTGACAGATGAGATTGGGAACAGCACAAAGCTGAAGAATGCCAAGACAAAAGCTCTACCAGATTTGGTCCCTTTAGCAGTAGGGAGGCGGGAAAATCGGTCTATAAGGAAAGATAGGGAGATTCGTCCAGAATTGCTTTTTGCATCTGCTTTGACTTCGTTTAGGCCTATATCAAGGAATTCAGCCACTTGACTCAGGGGTTCAAATCCTATAGGGGGTCGGACGAGCGTGTGAGTGAACTCAACTCCGATGACGGCGCTGTACTCCTCGATAGTGGGAGTAATCTCTAGTCCTTCCATGCAGAATGTAGCGGTGGTAGGATCCCAATAGAGCGCTATGGCTTGGATAAAGGCATGTGGACACTCAATCTTCAGCAGGTCTAATAGGTATCCAAGTCGTGATTCAGCATACTTCTGGCTGGCTTTGCCCATGCTATCCCACCATATTGGAGTTCGTCCCGAGGAACTTTGAACACTTGAATATCATTCTTTCCCATCAAGTCTAAAATATGCAAATGATTTTAAAAAGTCAATCGTCAAAAATTACTTTAAATACATGATTATGCAGATGTCATGGGGTATGCATAGGCTAACTTAATTACATAGTTCAATTGAAGAAATGGAAATTATGACCTTTTTTCAGGTCTCGAAGGCCTGACTTAAAGCCTAACTTGAATTTCGGGGAAGTGAATTATGCAATTTAGTCAGGTTCACTCGGTGACTAAGGGAAACAGTAATGTCACATTCCATTGGTCAATACATCAAATGAACAAAGGGGAATGAACTTTTATTACAATCAGGATGCCTAATGAAAGGAAGGTAAAGAGAGATCCTTCAAACAAGAAAGCCATAAAAGGCCGATGGAATGTGAGGATCTAAATCACTCTTTTCCTAGAGGTCTATCCAAATGACGATTGGTCGGGAACTCTCCTCTAATCAAGTGCAAAGGGGGTTGTCTTCAATGCTTTGGTCAAAAGGTCATAGTTCCTCTGGCCATTCTCTGGTCCATGGTATGATGACTTCAGGAGCCTTCTCGGGTTTTACCTTCTTGAGTGTGATACGTTTTGGCTTTGTCCTGATCGCGGGGCGCCTCTTTCTTCCCCAAAAAGTGATCATGGGTACACTTTCTTTGGTCAGTAGTTCAGCCTTCCGATGGGCATATGCCTCCTTGGCCAACTGGTTGCGACGCTGTCTCTTCATCTCCAGATAATTCTTAAACATCTCGTCCGCTTGTCGCTTAAATCTGAGGTTATCGACATAGTAACGGGTTTGGCAATCTTCGGCATATCCCAACTTACGTCTAGTCAACTCTCGGCCATGCACGAATCTGGTGAAGTGTAGCCTTGTGTTTGGTCCAGGGCGAGTGGCTTTCCTTAAGTACTCGAAGGTTACCAATTCTGTCGAACTCTTAAGGAATAGCGACATCCTACCCTATTATCATTATTGTTTCAATTAGTCACTTGAGTGATTTTCATGATGCGAATGCATATGAATGTATGTAATGTATGAGTCATATTATGGAGCAGGGAATAATAAAGTACATTGAAAATAAATGCCTTACCAACCGTACTTGGGGGAATATGGAATGTCCCCCCTGTATCAATGGCTGGTTTTAGGTATACCAACCATTCATAGACACGCGTATGAGACAAGTGAGTATACTCTAAAAATCGAAAATCAGGTGAGGAACCTACGGCTCAGGCTCCCACGATCCACATGAGGCAGATTCCTCCCCAAGGGTACCCACCCAAGAGGGCTAGATATCGCCAATGCGGATGGTGAGCGGGAACGAATACGAAAGTCTCAAGTGCCATCAAACACAAGATCCTTTTCGCACCATTTCCCTATCTAAGGTAACCTAGAGGTGGTTACAGTCAGGGTTTGACCGCCAGTGTGTGCGATGTGTCGGGATCATCACAATGCAAGGTCATGTATAGTAGTTTGTATCAAACACCGCTTCAGTATGTGCATAAAATAAACATACATTCCCAACTCCAACCTGTAGGAAAAATGTCAACAATCACTCCACCCCTTATTTATCCAATCTGCAAAAACATTTAACACAATGGTTAGTGTAAGTACCTCACCTTCGAGAGCATCTACGAAAAAATAAGGTTAGATAAACCAAACAACTTTTAAATCGGCTCAAGTCCTCTGGAATTCGTAACCAGAGATTCTGGTTTAGAATAATAGTACCCAGTAGAGTCGCCAGTCTGTCGCGACCCTCTCGAGTGCTATCTGGCTAGGGAGAGTTAATGGGCTGCCCGATCGCTGGCTTGATCGGACGCGGGCCTCTCCCAAGGTCCATTACCCAAATCGCAACGGCTGGATATACGTGGTCGACCTTCAGTGTGGTCTAGTGACATGTGATAAGTGTACATGCCAAGGAGTCGCCACCAATCGTTTCGTGGAGGGCATGATCGGAAACCCTATCGAATAGTTGGGAGTGGTTTATTCAATTCTGCGGAAACTAGAGAAGTGGGTTCGGGGACTTAGTTACGCCAACTGTCAGAGTTGACGCCCTTTCGGTACCGAAGCTGAATGGTTTATCTGATCATAGGATTTCATACAGACGAGTGGGGTACAGATCCTAAATCTAGGAGTTCATGCATAAGGGAATGGATACCCTATCTGTCACGCCCCGAACCCAGCGAGCACGCGAGCATCCTACCTCCGCCGTTACCTTTGATGATCTCCCAGGAACCAACGGCCAATGCTTAAAGATCTATATGAAACATGCATGCGAAAGCGAGGACAACTCCATATAAATAAAACACAAGATGGCTTAGGACAAAAGGGTACACCTTATATAAGGGTCAATCATACATCATAGGTTATAATGCTAAATCCCCAAATACTTCATTTCAACCCTATGGTCACAAAAGGATTCATGATCATTTCTTCCATTGACTTCATCGAATGCCAATCCATGGCGAGCACTGGTTTCCTTTGTTTGGGACCTGAAAAATGTTATCCCACGACGGGGTGAGATATATAATCCCAGTAAGTCGAACCTAACCCTAAACTAGGCTACCAGTACCTCTAGATACTTTTGGAAAACAGGGTAATTTGGTAATAAAAACTTTGGCATGGTAAAACGGGGTACTTTCCAACACATGGCATTTTGTACTTTCAAAACAGTTTGACCCAGTCAAGAAAATCATGACAACTCAAAGGTTCGTACAATGGCAGAGTTTTCAATCAGAAACAAACGCATGACGCCACCTCAAAAACAAGAGGAAATTTTCACTTCTTTCTCAAAAGAATCATTCCTTGAAATATTCACAAAATACGTTCTTTTCTTTCACGCCCCTCTCTGGGCCAATTTCCTTTCACGCCCCTCTCTGGGCCAATTTCAAATCATGAGGCAAATTTTCAAACATGAGGCATTTTCGATTTCTCAAAACCCATTCTTTGAATTTCTCATAAAACAAGTCTTTCCATTTCCGCCCATCTTGGGCCGCCCACTTTAGGGCCGCGAGATGATTCGGTCTCCTATGACCCGTCGGTACATATGAGACTCTCGCGTCCGGACCTAGAGATGATTCGGTCACCATACGACTCTCGACGCCCATTATCAATCGAGATGAATTGTGTCAGTATGGGACTCTCTAGCCGCACGACCTCGTCAGGTCCAATGGGAGTAACTCCCTCCCAACACATTGGCCAAATTATAAATTCTCGGCGATCCCACACGCCAGTGCACACATAATTTCCTCGGCGATCTCACACGCCATTTTATTCATAAAAATTTCAGTCATAGAAAGCCTCAGCTTTTTCATTTCAAGAAAACAATTCATGCCTCAAAATTCATCATTCAAAAACAACACAGGAGATTCATCGCCAAAACAAGGCATCCGTTTCAAATGTCCCTCAACTGGACAAAACATATTCCCCATCATAAAATGAAATCAAGCAGTTCATCGCCTACTCGAGGCATTTATTTCAAACATCCGTCACTGGACAAAACATGTTTCAAGTCATAAATTGCTCAGTCAAGCACATGCATCGCACGAATTAATTCAAACAAGGCCTCGGACAATTTAACAAATACGGCCAATTCATAGTTTCAAAGCTTGACTCAAAATCACATTTTTCGGCACTTTCAATCTTGGCTTTCCTTTCAATCAAAACTTTCGACTTCTCATCTCACATGCTCAAATAGCCATTGAAACACACATTCATGGTCAATTAGGGCTCCCCAAACAATTGATTTTCAATCAAACATGCCAAGGATTGCTAACTCACAAAACCAGACAGATTTGGACTCCCTCACGCCTCTCACAAAATCCAGGCCATGAAATCATTCAATCCAACTCAAAACTCTTTCCTTTAGTAACCTAACCTCCTAATAAAGGTTTAGGCATACTTACCTCAAGCAATTAGCAAAAATCCACTTCGATCAATCCTCATCAACCCCACAAATGTTCGGCAACCCAAGGTTCTCGTACCGTCCTAGGAAATTCATCAATGTCGAGTCAAAATCCACTCAATTCTCACTTCCTTGATACCAATCCCTCAATCATTAATCAAATGGCAACTCAAGATGCCTCATCAAATGATCGTATACACCACAATACTTCCACAAACCCTTAATATATTCTGTTTAAACAGTAAAATGCATAGCAGAATATAACTTGGTGTTTCCTGCTCCAAATAGCCCTTAAATCACTTCTAAATCCCAAGCCACTTCATATACTTTCCACTAACACCTTAATCAACATTACAGATACTCCCATGAGTCAATTTGAAGTCAAAACACTCTTATATCAGCCCCCAACAGAATCGGTACACAAAGAACATCATCCAAAACAGAACCGGTTTTCTGTTCCAACCGCTCAATCGAGCCATGATTCAATTCAAATCTGTAATCCTTCAATAATAAACTATCTAAGACCTTCCTCTATGGGTTTAGGAAGCTCACCATGAGATTTGAAGCGGATTGATACTCCAAAGACGTCGAAACAGCCCGATCTCTTCAAAGTCAGAATCAGTCCATTTTTGTACCACCCATAATCAGCCATAAAACTCATTCTAAAACCATCTATTTGCAGCCACAAATCATCTGAACATAGTACTAGATGTTATAAAGCTCTCCTAAACAATTTGAGATCATTTGGAATTTCTAAGAGCTAGAACCAACACTTCTCCTCAGCTAGCTAAGAATCCGTCCGCTTTTCTTCCACAAATCACCATAAATCAACCAGACCTCCAAAAATCATGAAACTAACGGAAAAATGTCAAGGACATCTTTACCTAACCTGTGGAAAAAGGGCTCGACTAAAAGACACGAGGAAGAGCCGCTAGACTGCACCGAACAGAAGGGTCAGAAACTGTTTTTCTAGGCAGTTTTCTGTTTGGTGAAGATGAAGAGGAAAATGAAGGAATTGGCAAGGAGGAGTGAGGGTGGTCGACCAGCTGAAGATAAGGAGGTTGTCCATCAAATAATTGGTGCCATTTTGTCAAGATCACAATTAATGCCATTTAATGCTTGGTCCAATCAAAAGATGACACATGGCAACCTCCCATTGGTTGCTTCCTTGACTTTGACCTTCTTTGACCACTTAATCATATCCTTTTCGGCAGCATATGGAGGAGGGGAAATGACCAAAATGACCTTCTGAATTTCTTAAGGCATGACCACAGTCGAGGGGCAAAATGGTCATTTGGCATTTTTCGTCAGAAAATTCATTTTTCCAGTGTAAACCACCCTCGATGAGGCGACTTCCATATCAATTCAAATATTGGAATTCCTCATTGTCCAATACCCAATCTCGAGGTCTAATTTCATGTCGAACTCTCGTCGACTGTAATTCCAGTTTATCTCAAACTGATGGGCGACTCTTGCAGGTGCTGCGCGTATCGACCTTGGGATTTTTCTTAAGCCGTGGCGACTTTGGTTGTCATGTAATTGCGAGGGTTTATCACTAGTTCCCGCGGTCCTGATCGTCGGAATCCGATTTAGGAAATTCTCGCAAATTACACATTGGTTAAGCGGAATCACCCGCGTCCCAACGTATAACGCTAGCAAGGCATTCCATGATCGTTCCTAGATCGATCTCTGCTGGCCCAAAATATTCCATTGACAATCCTTATGGTCAAAGCGCCATTTCTTATTTAAAATCCTTAGGTCCACGTACCCGACCTTGCGTTAGTCTTTCCCTTTCGGTCAGTTAACTCGAGAGTGGCCTGCTTCGAGCGAGATACCACTGAAACACACCGATCGATATCCTTCCATTCAATAGCCTCGAGAGGGGCTGGAATTCAAAATGTCACAATTCTTCCCCCCTTAAAGAAATTTCGTCCTCGAAATTTGCCACTTTTCAATTATCCAATCTATCGGGGTATTGATGCCTCATCGCATTCTTACTCTCCAAAGTAGTTCTTCCCATTACCTGACATTCTCACTTGTCTTCTATGATAAAAGTTATCTTCCTCCAGGATTTGTTTCTCTCAATCCTTAACATGTACTTGCCTTTTCTCTATTCTCTTCAGACATTCATGATATCTGTCGGTGATACACCTTCGAGCACTCGGATCCTCCGTTCAATTTGCCTATTAATCCGAGGATAACACGTGCATCACACTACAGCTTTGCTTTTGAAATTCCCAGTCGAAAGGCTTTTCTAAAACGTCACCTTAAATTCATGTTCTTTACTTCTCAAAATCATCACCAGATCGTCATGAAAACGTACTCGTTGGCGCCTTTACCATTTGGCATAATCATCCAATTCCAACATCTTTTCGTATCGTCAAGGACGCACAATTTCTATTAGCTTACCCTCGATCGTTCAAATCAAACCGTAACCTTATCGACTTCTCTAGCAACCTCATGATTAAGTCCTTAATAGCTCTTCCTTGATTACATTCGAGATCCTTTAATGACCAATTTAATCCATCAAATCGTAAAGGTTATGCCTTCCCCTCAATTCCCTTAGAGCAATCAACATTTCCAACTCTTGCATTTCACCCAGTTACGAGGTCTTTCTTTACACGAGCAACGCTCCCATATCCGTAAATAAATTCATCCGTCGGTGTTTCTTCTCATCAATTCCTTTCGGGAAACCACTACCTTATTCTTTTGTGGTAGATATAAACTTTAAATCTTCTTCCATCCAAACAATGTTTCCCAAACTTTGTCACGAGGACATTCGCAAATCGACTCCAATCACACAGTAGAAGTTCTAACTCATATGGCCCTACTGTCTCGGCGTACATACAATGCTTACTTTAGATCGTCTTGTTATGCCTCAAATTCCCTTCTTATGCCATGTCATTATGATTCTCTCGACTCTTTCGATTCCCAATAGGAACATCATTCACAACGCAGTCGTCAACTTGATTTCAAGTCCTCGAAAACTCATCACGTCATTCATCCATTCACATTACATCTCGTCCCTAGTCCCTTTCATCAATGGGACAATTCTTGTGGGGAATCTTTCCACGATCCATCTGTAACAATTCACCAATCTCACGAATTCTCAACTTCCATCAACCCACATCGACTCTAGTCGATTCATCACTTATTTCATTTCTTAAATGCTCCACAGGGACTTCGTTTCTCATAAATTTCACAACTGAGGAATCTTACCTCATCAGACCCAAGCTCGTTTTCTTCGCAATTAGCATACAACGAGCATCTCTTTAGAATCCATAGGTTACTCTGGAAGGTCATTCACATTTCTCATGACTCCTTAAATGAATCCACTCATCGTCTCTTTAGATGGTAACAATCAATCCAAGAACTTCTTAGATACTCCATCCGACGGTTATCCATTTCATCCATTTAACCGAACGCCGACATTATCCCGGAATTCAACGATGTCCACAAGACAGTTTCTCGGACTTTACTTCCGAGAATCATTCAAATTCTATGTCTTCTTCCTCAATCCAAACGCTCAATCTTAATATCCAGACAATTCGGATGTTCTCTACCTTTCACACTAGGGCCTCTTACCCTATGAAGGAAACTATACACTTCAGTGGCATTCTTTTACTTCAAATCCACCTTGTCCTTCCTATTCCATATGACATCAATCTTGGAATCTATATCAACAGCGATACCTTCATTCCAGGATTCATCTGTCCCTATGACTGACATTCTCCTTCCAGTGACTCAGTCACCTCAAGTGACAAAATTCCAAAGAGTCGAGGTTCTTCCTCGATCTCCACAAATTCTAGTATCGAACACTCAATTCGACCACCTCGAGTCACTTTGCAGTTACACTCTAAGTGCTCTTTTCGCTTACTCAACCATTCATTCGCATTATGAACAACCAGGACTATCAAGTCCATTCACTTTCCTTTCCCTCAACGATCATCTCGTACTCCAATCGTCATTTCAAAACGACACCCTACTCTTAAGGGGTGATAGCACACAATACCACTTCTTGTGGTCTCGATTCGTCCTCAATCAATCTTATAGAATCATCAATGTCAAACAACTAACATAACTCTTTTCTCAACTTTCCCCACGACGGAAGGAATGACATGCCAGTCTCTCATTACAAGACTCACGCCAAGGTAAAAGCCGTTTTTTTGCAAGCACTTCCATGTTCCATAATGAACATCCCTTTGCTCGTAATCCATGAGTAGGAATTCTTTTATTCACATATCTTCCGATCATTCACTTCTCTTACTGAGTCCTATTACCATTCTTCAAAGTCAGGAATAATCACTAGCCATAAAGCTTTTAAAGTCCATTCCTTCATCAGACTCAATCAATCTCAACTTTATACATAGCCTCACAAGCTTTTCAAAATTCTCGCTATTCATGTCCACGTTTCCACTTTGGAAATGAGTAGTCTCAGGATTACCTTTGTCGCGACTTCCATCACTTAACTCATCAACACTAGCATCAGTCGTCTCCGCGACTTAAGTACAAGGGTAGCTTCCTCTCGAACTTGTCTACCCATCAAATTTCACCATCTCTATTTAAAGTTCTCATGACCCCCTTATTATACTTGGGTCTCGCACGATCAACAAAATCGAGCCATACTTTCTTCCAGTACTCATACTACGGTCGGTCGATTTTACTCAACTCTCATGATCCATCTCAATGCTTGGATCTTCTCGAATCTCGCATATACGAGCCAAGTGCTCCTCTAGCTACCGTACTCTAGTCTTTCAACCTTATTAGGTTCTCATATCACTTGAACCACTACGATTCCCTCCATAAATCTAATACTTAAGCCATATACTCAAGTCTAGCAGTCTTCGGTTGCTCATCTCATCATTCATCACCAGTAATCAACTATCCAGTGGTTCCCAAACAACTCTCAACTGGTTGTCTATTATCCAAGGATTCCAAATCATCCTTAAGCAGCAATCACACATTAAGCAAGCCTCCACGGGGCAGATTCTCAAATAACGGCCAATAACTAGGCAAGCCTCAACTAGGCCAAAACTCAACCAATCACCATTTGCTAGACAAACTCTCAAGTCACAATTCATTGGGACAAGTGCTCACACCTTAAGTCTAGACGTATCCGCGACTTAACAATAACTCACTAGGCTATCTCAATTTCACAAGATACCAGTCAAACGGCAATCAATGCCAAAACTCGCCATACAGGCCAAACACACGCGTCAATTTTCTTTTTCAAACAACACCTACTGCCATGTGCGAAGCTTCTAACCATGCCAATCACACGCGCATTACAAATACCATGCGATTTGAAAATTCACTGTGAGGATCACTTTGGTGCAATACATCTCTTAACCAAAATTAGACTCAATCTGATACCTAGACTCTCTCTTTCAATTTATGACTTGGGTCATTCCTGCCTCCTTGCTATCTTAGAAGCCTGCCAGGAGCCGCTCCTTGTCCGAACCTCTCTGTCCCGGCGTACACTCCCCGCCCTCGTCAGACCTGGTCGTTGCAGGTTGTCCCAAGACATACATCTACGAAGAGAGTCCCGTTCCACACGTCCCATAACATGCTTCATTACAATTTGTAGGTATCCCATCAACTCGTCCCATACCAAGCGACAGTTTGTCAAGTCTAATAATGATAAGCTCATGCATTCACCTTCCTCAACTATCATTTTAATGCCATAAACGTATGCAATGAATGATCATCCTCAACACTTTCCATATCACATTCATTCTCAAGTCAATTCCCTATCCATGGAAGGTTTCTAATTCCACAAATGACCATCCTCAATACTCGCCACATCACATTCGCTCTCGGATCAACTCTTAGTAGTAGAAGATTTCTATTACCGCAAAGGACCATTCATCTCACAGATCAATTGCCTAGGATCAACCATATACCTCAAAGTCACAATCACGATCATAAAATAAAATTGACCCTTTACTCATAAGCAATCATCTATTAACCTCAAATGCAATTGCAACCTCAAAATCATGCTTATTGCTCCTCAATTTCTGGTTACTCCCTTATGAACCTCAATCATATTTCCACCCAAAATCATCAACCGAGATCGATTCTATAACCATTAAAATATAACTCAAGTTCAAGCCTATAACCCCATGATTCAATCATCAATGCTTAGTCCTAAAGGTCTCACTATCTAATTGTCCTCAAGTCATCACTCTTATCACTCCAAACCTCAATCACGCTGGATCGAGCTAACCTTGCTCTGATACCACTCAAACGGGGATGTCACACCCCGAACCCGGCGAGCACGCGAGCATCCCACCTCCGCCGTTACCTTTGATGATCTCCCAGGAACCAACGGCCAATGCTTAAAGATCTATATGAAACATGCATGCGAAAGCGAGGACAACTCCATATAAATAAAACACAAGATGGCTTAGGACAAAAGGGTACACCTTATATAAGGGTCAATCATACATCAGAGGTTATAATGCTAAATCCCCAAATACTTCATTTCAACCCTATGGTCACAAAAGGATTCATGATCGTTTCGTCCATTGACTTCATCGAATGCCAATCCATGGCGAGCACTGGTTTCCTTTGTTTGGGACCTGAAAAATGTTGTCCCACGACGGGGTGAGATATATAATCCCAGTAAGTCGAACCTAACCCTAAACTAGGCTGTCAGTACCTCCAGACACTTTTGGAAAACAGGGTATTTTGGTAATAAAAACTTTGGCATGGCAAAACGGGGTACTTTCCAAAACATGGCATTTAGTACTTTCAAAACAGTTTGACCCAGTCAAGAAAATCATTACAACTCAAAGGTTCGTACAATGGCAGAGTTTTCAATCAGAAACAAACGCATGACGCCACCTCAAAAACAAGAGGAAATTTTCACTTCTTTCTCAAAAGAATCATTCCTTGAAATATTCACAAAATACGTTCTTTTCTTTCACGCCCCTCTCTGGGCCAATTTCCTTTCACGCCCCTCTCTGGGCCAATTTCAAATCATGAGGCAAATTTTCAAACATGAGGCATTTTCGATTTCTCAAAACCCATTCTTTGAATTTCTCATAAAACAAGTCTTTCCATTTCCGCCCATCTTGGGCCGTCCACTTTAGGGCTGCGAGATGATTCGGTCTCCATATGACCCGTCGGTATATATGAGACTCTCGCGTCCGGACCTAGAGATGATTTGTGACATTCTGAATTTCCTGCCATTTTGAGGCTGTTGAATGTGAATGTACCTTACGATGTATTTCAGTTTTGTCTCGCTCAGATCTGATCAATCTTGAGTAAACTGACCAAAAGGGAAAGGCTGACGCATAACAAGATACGTGGACCTAGGAAACTCGAAAAAGGAAGTGACGCTTTGACCATAAGGATTGTCGATGGAACATTTAGAGCCAATTAGGCCGATCAGATAATGATTAAGGAATACAATGCTAGCGTTATACGATTGGATCGCAGGTGAAGCCGCTTAACCAATGTATAATTTGCAAATTTTCCTAAATCGAACTTTGACGATCGACGCCGTCGGAACTAGCGATGAACCCTCGCAATTACATGATAACAAAAGCTTTCATAACTTGAGTTATCCTCAGTGTGATGAGAATCACAGAGTCGATACGCGTAGTGTTTGCAAAAGCCGCCCGTTAGTTCGAGACAAACTGGAATTTCGATCGATGGACAAATGATCATGAAATGGAAGCTCAAAATAGGCAATTGGAAATAGAGAATTCCAATTCCGAGTAGGAATTTGACAATGTCTCGCCTAATGGTAATTTCGAATTGGAAAAGTGAAGTTTGGACTGAAAGTGCGAAAAGACCGTTTTGCCCCTAGACCATTTACCCTTGCCTTAAGACTTCATGAAGGACAAAATGGACAATTCCTCTCCCTATCTATGGCTGCTGAAAATGAGAAGAAAATTTGGTCAAAGGAAGTCAAAGAAGGTTGGATAATTAATGAGAAGAAGACAAGTGTCAAGCTCTTGTGGTTTGTCATTTATTAATCACTTTTAACCTACCATTCAAAGTGAGTTGACCAAGGTTTGAGCTAAGTTGGTCTTCTTCTTCCTCTCTCTCATAATTCACGACCACTTTCCTTCCTTCTTCCCCCATTTGTGTTTTCTTCTCTCTCGCCCGCCAGCTCGCGGCCAGCACAGATCTGTCGCACTGTTTTGGTCATAACTCCGTCTTCCGACATCAGAAGGAGGTGATTCTTTCGCCATTAGAAATATTATTGTCTTGTCTTTCCATAGACATATTATAAGCTCGTTTTGAACCTGTATATCTTTCCGTAGCTCCGTTTGAGTAGACGAAGGTCAGATTCGGAGTGAACCTGGGCGTGAGCTCCTTTGGACAGACTTTGGGAGCTTGCCTTGCTTCCAAATTAAGGTGAGACCTTCTTAAGACATATTATTAAGGTTGAGTAAGTTTGGTTTGAAGATTGGTTGATGATAGATGGGTTTTAATGGTGGAATTTGGATGATTTCATCTAGGACAGAATCTGTCCTCTTCGACGGGTCTGGTAACCGAGCGCCTTTGAAGGCCGTAGAAGTATCGTCTTGCCCCAAAATTTGTTGGTAAGGTACCATAAGACATTATATTACATGTTAGCAAAGGATAGATGAGTTATATTGGAGTTTTGATGGTTGGTTTATATGGAAACTTGTTGGAACAGAATCTGCCCGGCATTGAACAGTGTAGGATCCGAAGTTTGTTGCGGTTCTTGGAGGAGTTTATTGGCTTATTTAGCTTGGTAAGTTGATTCTAAGCCTTTGTTAGGATGTTGAGTCACTAAAGGGTAGAATTTTGGTTGAATTAAAAGGGGTTTAAAGGACTGATTTGGTGAGAAATACCCGTGAGACCCGAAACCGTTCAATTTCCGTTTTCTGCGCACACCGATTTTAAAACGGCCCGTTCTAATTCATCCGATGTCCAAATTGAGCACCGTTTTCGCCCACACGACCGTAAGATCTTGACGTTTAAAACCATGAAATTTTTTTTCCCAAAAAGTCAGTAGAAAAATTGCAGTTTTCTCGAGAGTGAACCTGGTCGTGGTGAGTATTTTTGTGGTTTGGGGTCATTGATGACTTTTCTTGATTGAATGCCCCTTTAACATGCCTAGGGAGCATCGATATGATGCTGTGGTTGTTTGGTGATGATATGCCGTGTGTGAATTTGGGCATGTGATGATTAATTGGGTTCAATTGAAGGCTTTAATGCTTGGTTTTGCACTCGATGTCGCATGAGGCCTAATGTAGTGATATGCATATGCTTGATGGCCGAATGATATGCTTGAAATGGTGAATTGGTTGGGATTGAACCGTGTGCCTTGAATGGCGATGATATGACATGATTCCATGAATTGCCTATGATTGTGATAAATGGCTTAATGAGAAAGAATCACCGTTTATTTTTATGGCCAATGTATTGAGCCGGGGAGGGAGTTACTCCCATTGACCTGACGAGGTCGTGCGGCTAGAGAGTCCTACCTTGACCGAATCATCTCGAAGGCTGTAAGAATCGAGAGTCAAGTAGTGACCGAATCATCTCTAGGTCCGGACGCGAGAGTCCTATAGTCGACCGAATCATCTTGTGTTCAGGCATGACTGGTTGTGATATATTGATATGCTGGAAAGCTGGTTACGATTTTGCTAACACGCAGATGCGTCTGGACCTAAGGTATGAGTGAAATCTCCCTGTTGTGATGCCTCTAATTGTTTGAGTTGTGATGAATGGCTAGCTGTGATTGTTGAGGTGATAAGTAGCCTAGAGTTGTTAGACTTAAGTTAGTGACTTAGGTCTCTAATTCCTGAGTGGAATTGCAGTGGTCCAGGTGTTGTGGAAACTAGCGAGATGAGCAACCGAGGTAGAAACACTAGAGGAGCATCTAGCTCGAGAGCACCAGCGGCCGAGGATCCAAGAGTTGATGGAGTCTTGAGGGCGCTAGAGCAAATTGGAGAGATAATGGGAAAGGAAGCCCAAGATAGGGCTGCTGCGGCCCTTCGACAAGCCGAAGATAGAGCAGAGATAATAGCTCAAGCTGCTGAAGCAGCAGTGACTGCTGTGAACCTAGCGAATGGAAATAATGGCCAAGGAATGGGAGGTGGCAATGTGCAAGGCCCTGAGAATCGTGCTATGGGTCAATTGATGGAGCAATTTCTGAAGCTAAAACCATTGAGGTTTGATGGCAGAGGAGACCTTGAGTTAGCCCCCAGATGGATTGAAGAGCTGGAGAAAGCATTTACGGTGTTAGGATGCACTGAAGCTGAGAATGTAACCCTAGCGACTTACCAGCTCCAAGGAACTGCGAATGATTGGTGGAAGGCCACCAAGGGAATGGTTTTTCTTGAAGGGATTGAGCCGAAATGGGCGATCTTTGCCGAGACTTTTAATGTGAAATATTTCTCTGAAGCTGCCCAAGAACAGAAGTTGGCTGAATTCCAGAATCTTCGCCAGAATCAAATGACTGTTGATCAGTATGAGGCGGAATTTGCAAGGTTGTCGAAGTATGCACCAAGGATGGTGGAGAATCCGTGGGATCGGGCGAGAAGGTTTCGAGATGGATTGAGGCCCGATATTCGCAGCCAGATGATCTCAATGAACCTGAGGGATTACAATGAGATCTATACCAGGAGCCAGATGATTGAAAGAGATATGAGGAATAGAGGAATTTCCCCAGGACCGCGGGTTAATCCAGTCAGAGACAATCGAAATTTGGGCAAAGGTCCTATGGTGAACAATAGGAGATTTGTTCCCCTAGTTAAGAGGAATATCGTGAAACCTGCTCACCAGAACAACTGGAGTTGTCGCCTCTGTGGACGAAGGCATGGAAGTGGACCATGTCCAAGGAAAATGGGAGGATGTTTCAAATGTGGCAAGATGGGCCATAGGGCAAGGGAATGTGGACAACAAAATGCTGGTCCTCAGTATCAACCGCCACAAGCTCAACAAGGACCACAAGCTGGAGCTACCCCGCAGGCCAATCAAAATAGGCCGCCGGCTCAAGGAAGGGTGTATGCCGTAGCTCGCAGGGAGGCGGAGGAGACGCCTGGCGTGGTCACGGGTAAGATCTCTCTCTGTGATCATGCTGCTTATGCCTTGTTTGACCCTGGAGCGTCGCATTCGTTTGTGTCTGCCCAGTTTGCTAATTTGACTGAAATGAAATTGGAACCGCTGGATGTTATCTTGCATGTGACAACACCCTTAATGGATAGAGTGCTTGTTTCACTAGGATGCCGGAATTGTAAGATAGTTATCGGAGGTAGTGAAAGACGGATAGATTTGGCTGTGTTGCCCATGTTTGATTTTGATGTCATTATTGGAATGGACTGGCTGAGTAAACAAGGGGCTGTAATGGATTGTGGTAGTAGGGTAATTCGATTTCATCCTGTCGATCGCCCTAGTTTCGAGTTTGTGGGGAGCCGAGGAGGAACTTCAATTTCTTTGGTTTCGTCACTAGAGGTGACTAAGTTAATGAATGAAGGGTGTGAGTCTTACTTAGCCATTGTGGTGGATACGACGATTGAAGAGCCTAAGTTGGAGGAAATAGTCGTAGTATGTGAACTCCCTGATGTGTTTCCTCAAGAATTGCCTAGTTTACCACCTGAAAGAGAAGTGGAGTTCTCGATTGAATTAGCCCCTGGGACGGAGCCGATTTCGAAAGCACCATATAGGATGTCTCTGTCTGAGTTAAAGGAACTAAAGGTACAGATGCAGGAATTACTGGACAAGGGATTTATTCGTCCAAGTGTGTCGCCGTGGGGTGCACCTGTGTTGTTTGTGAAGAAAAAAGATGGGTCATTGCGCTTGTGCATTGACTATAGGCAACTGAATCAAGTTACTATTAAGAACAAGTATCCATTGCCAAGGATAGATGACTTGTTTGATCAGTTGCAAGGAGCGTCTGTGTTCTCTAAGATTGACTTAAGGACAGGCTATCATCAGTTGAGGATCAAGAAAGAGGATATACCGAAAACGGCTTTTAGGACGAGGTATGGACATTACGAGTTTACCGTCATGCCGTTTGGGTTGACTAACGCCCCAGCTGCATTTATGGATTTGATGCATCGAGTATTCAAGGAGTATCTGGATCAATTTGTTATCGTCTTCATTGATGATATTCTGATTTACTCAAGGTGCAATGAGGATCATAGACGACATTTGCAGATTGTCTTATAGACCTTAAGGGAACACTCGCTCTATGCTAAATTTAGTAAGTGCGAGTTTTGGTTGTATAAGGTTGCATTTCTTGGTCATGTAGTGTCTGGAGAAGGAATCTCCGTGGATCCTTCAAAGATCGAGGCAGTTATGAATTGGCCTAGACCCACAACGGTTACTGAAGTTCGAAGTTTCCTAGGATTGGCGGGTTACTATAGACGCTTGGTAGAGAAGTTCTCATCTATAGCCACTCCGTTGACGAGGTTGACTAAGAAAGATACGCGGTTTGAATGGACGGATAAATGCGAAATGAGTTTTCAGGAACTTAAGCGAAGGTTGACGACTGCACCAATTTTGACGATTCCGTCTGTTCCTGGAGGATATGAGATTTATAGTGATGCGTCGTTGAAGGGACTAGGATGCGTCCTAATGCAACATGGGAAAGTAGTGGCGTATGCGTCGCGTCAGTTAAGACCTCATGAGATGAACTACCCGACGCACGACTTGGAATTGGCTGCAATTGTTTTTGCGCTGAAGATTTGGAGACATTATTTGTGTGGTGAGAAGTTCCAAATCTATACGGACCATCAGAGTTTAAAGTATTTATTCTCTTAGAAGGAATTGAATATGAGGCAACGTAGGTGGATGGAATTGCTTAAAGACTATGATTGTGATATTCTATATCACCCTGGAAAGGCTAACAGGGTAGCAGATGCCCTTAGTCGAAAGTCGAGCATTGCGCATCTGTTGGTCAAGGGATGGTCTATACTGGAAAGATTGAGAGATTCAGAGTTTAAGTTGGAAGTTTGCCGATTGTCAAGTTTGATGGCAACTTTGAGAGTCGAACCAGAAATACAGGAGAGGATTAAGCCATTGCAATCCACGGACCCAGATATACAGAAGATCTTGGAAATGGATGTGGACAAGAGGAAGTCTGACTTCCAAGTATCTGAAGATGAAACATTGAAGTTCCGAGGACGACTGTGTGTACCCAATGACGATGAACTTAAGGAAAATATTTTGTCTGAAGCTCATAGGAGCAACTACAGTATTCATCCGGGTAGCACAAAGATGTACCAGAACTTACGTCAGCATTATTGGTGGAATGGGATGAAAGTGGACATGGCTAAGCACGTGGCTAAGTGTCTGACATGTCAGCAAGTGAAGGCACAGCATTGTAAACCTGGTGGTATGTTGCAACCTTTGGAAATTCCCGAATGGAAGTAGGAACATATCACCATGGACTTTGTCATGGGCTTACCGAGGAGTCAAAGGGGTCACGATTCGATTTGGGTGATAGTGGATAGATTGACCAAGTCTGCTCATTTCCTGCCGGTACGAAAGGATTTCGCGATGGAGAGATATGCTGATTTGTATATGCGACACGTAGTGCGACTTCATGGAGTGCCTGTGACAATAACGTCAGATAGAGATCCTAAGTTTACTGCGAATTTTTGGAAGAGTCTACAGGATGCCATGGGAACGAAATTGCAGTTTAGTACGGCGTACCATCCACAGACTGATGGACAGTCTGAGAGGACGATTCAGACGTTAGAGGATATGCTACGAGCATGTGTCATTGATTTTAAAAGTGGATGGGAGGAGAAACTGCACTTGGTGGAATTTGCATATAATAACAGCTATCAGCAAAGTATCGAAATGGCACCATTCGAAGCGCTGTATGGTAGAGCGTGTAGGACTCTGATATGTTGGGATGAAGTTGGTGAGAGGAGCATAACATGCCCATAATTGGTGGAACAATACGTTGAGGTTGTTAAGATCATTCGAGAAAGGCTTAAGACGGCCCAGAGTCGCCAGAAAAGCTATGCAGATAAGCGACGAAGGCCTTTGGAATTTCAAGTGGGTGACCATGTCTTTCTCAAGGTGTCACCTATGCGAGGATTATCTCGATTTGGAAAGAAAGGGAAGCTGAGTCCAAGGTACGTAGGTCCATTTGAGATATTAGAAAAGATTGGGACTTTAGCTTTTCGTCTTGCCTTGCCACCAAGCTTATCGCAAGTTCATAATGTGTTTCATGTGTCGATGCTGAGGAAATATGAACCGGACCCGACTCATGTACTGGATCATGAAGTCATCGAAGTGGATGATAAGATATCGTATGTGGAAAGGCCAATACGAGTTGAAGATCGAAAGGAGCAAGTCTTGCGGAACAAGACGATTCCACTCGTCAAGGTGATCTGGCAACACCATGGAACGGAAGGCGCTACTTGGGAAAGCGAAGAAGCGATGAGGAGCTAGTACCCCCATTTATTTGAATAGATCTGGTTATTCCAAATTTCGAGGACGAAATTTTTGGAAGGGGGGAAGAATTGTGACATTCTGAATTTCCTGCCGATGTATTTCGAGGACGAAATTTTTGAGGCTGTTGAATGTGATTGTACCTTACGATGTATTTCAGTTTTCTCTCGCTCAGATCTGATCAATCTTGAGTAAACTGACCAAAAGGGAAAGGCTGACGCATAACAAGATACGTGGACCTAGGAAACTCGAAAAAGGAAGTGACGCTTTGACCATAAGGATTGTCGAGGGAACATTTAGAGCCAATGAGGCCGATCAGATAATGATTAAGGAATACAATGCTAGCGTTATACGATTGGATCGCGGGTGAAGCCGCTTAACCAATGTATAATTTGCAAATTTTCCTAAATCGAACTTTGACGATCGACGCCGTCGGAACTAGCGATGAACCCTCGCAATTACATGACAACCAAAGCTGTCATAACTTGAGTTATCCTCAGTGTGATGAGAATCACAGAGTCGATACGCGTAGTGTTTGCAAAAGCCGCCCGTAAGTTCGAGACAAACTGGAATTTCGATCGATGGACGAATGATCATGAAATGGAAGCTCAAAATAGGCAATTGGAAATAGAGAATTCCAATTCCGAGTAGGAATTTGACAATGTCTCGCCTAATGGTAATTTCGAATTGGAAAAGTGAAGTTTGGACTGAAAGTGCGAAAAGACCGTTTTGCCCCTAGACCATTTACCCTTGCCTTAAGACTTCATGAAGGACAAAATGGACAATTCCTCTCCCTATCTATGGCTGCTGAAAATGAGAAGAAAATTTGGTCAAAGGAAGTCAAAGAAGGTTGGATAATTATTGAGAAGAAGACAAGTGTCAAGCTCTTGTGGTTTGTCATTTATTAATCACTTTTAACCTACCATTCAAAGTGAGTTGACCAAGGTTTGAGCTAAGTTGGTCTTCTTCTTCCTCTCTCTCATAATTCACGACCACTTTCCTTCCTTCTTCCCCCATTTGTGTTTTCTTCTCTCTCGCCCGCCAGCTCGCGGCCAGCACAGATCTGTCGCACTGTTTTGGTCATAAATCCGTCTTCCGACATCAGAATGAGGTGATTCTTTCGCCATTAGAAAGATTATTGTCTTGTCTTTCCATAGACATATTATAAGCTCGTTTTTAACCTGTATATCTTTCCGTAGCTCCGTTTGAGTAGACGAAGGTCAGATTCGGAGTGAACCTGGGCGTGAGCTCCTTTGGACAGACTTTGGGAGCTTGCCTTGCTTCCAAATTAAGGTGAGACCTTCTTAAGACATAGTATTAAGGTTGAGTAAGTTTGGTTTGAATATTGGTTGATGATAGATGGGTTTTAATGGTGGAATTTGGATGATTTCATCTAGGACAGAATCTGTCCTCTTCGACGGGTCTGGGAACCGAGCGCCTTTGAAGGCCGTAGAAGTATCGCCTTGCTCCAACATTTGTTGGTAAGGTACCATAAGACATGATATTACATGTTAGCAAAGGATAGATGAGTTATATTGGAGTTTTGATGGTTGGTTTATATGGAAACTTGTTGGAACAGAATCTGCCCGGCATTGAACAGTGTAGGATCCGAAGTTTGTTGCGGTTCTTGGAGGAGTTTATTGGCTTATTTAGCTTGGTAAGTTGATTCTAAGTCTTTGTTAGGATGTTGAGTCACTAAATGGTAGAATTTTGGTTGAATTAAAAGGGGTTTAAAGGACTGATTTGGTGAGAAATACCCGTGAGACCCGAAACCGTTCAATTTCCGTTTTCTGCGCACACCGATTTTAAAACGGCCCGTTCTAATTCATCCGATGTCCAAATTGAGCACCGTTTTCGCCCACACGACCGTAAGATCTTGAAGTTTAATACCATGAAATTTTTTTTCCCAAAACGTCAGTATAAAAATTGCAGTTTTCTCGAGAGTGAACCTGGTCGTGGTGAGTATTTTTGTGGTTTGGGGTCATTGATGACTTTTCTTGATTGAATGCCCCTTTAACATGCCTAGGGAGCGTCGATATGATGCTGTGGTTGTTTGGTGATGATATGCCGTGTGTGAATTTGGGCATGTGATGATTAATTGGGTTCAATTGAAGGCTTTAATGCTTGGTTTTGCACTCGATATCGCATGAGGCCTAATGTAGTGATATGCATATGCTTGATGGCCGAATGATATGCTTGAAATGGTGAATTGGTTGGGATTGAACCGTGTGCCTTGAATGGCGATGATATGACATGATTCCATGAATTGCCTATGATTGTGATAAATGGCTTAATGAGAAAGAATCACCGTTTATTTTTATGGCCAATGCATTGAGCCGGGGAGGGAGTTACTCCCATTGACCTGACGAGGTCGTGCGGCTAGAGAGTCCTACCTTGACTGAATCATCTCGAAGGCTGTAAGAATCGAGAGTCAGGTAGTGACCGAATCATCTCTAGGTCCGGACGCGAGAGTCCTATAGTCGACCGAATCATCTCGATGGCGCGGAGTGTCGAGAGTCGCTATAGAGACCGAATCATCTCGCAGCGAGAGTCATGATGACCGAATCATCTCGATAAGACGTCAAGAGTCATATGATTGACCGAATCATCTCGCGGCCCAAGGAGGGCGGCCCTTGATGGGCGTAAAGAAGATAAAAGACTGAAACATGAACCTGGTGCCTGATATGCCTAAGTTGTTTTATTATGCCAATTGCTTGAGTGTCATGTGTGAAAATCATTTTTCCCAAAACTTGCATATTTTCAAACGTGCCTGGCGGTACCAATAGCCTAGCTTAGGGTTAGGGTTTACTTACTGAGATTATTATCTCACCCCGTCGTGGGACCAACATTTCAGACCCAAAGCCTTGAAGAATGCCCAGGAGGTGATGAAGAAGGAAAAAAGAGGATGATGAAGACGAGTTTGTCAAGTTTTGAATTTCTTTTTGGAAGTTTCTTTTGTAGTCCCATAGTGCCTTCCTCTGAACCCTTCTGTCTTTTGATGTACTAGACCTTTTTAACTGTAAGACGATGTGTGTTGTTTGTTTGTTTTTAAATCCTAGGTCACCTTATGTTTGTTATTATGTCTGGGATTTTATTTTCGTTTCCGCATGTGCTTCTCATATCACGCTTTGAAAGTATAGTCGTCGGATCCTGGATTATCTTATTTGTATTGACGGCTGTGTGGGATGTTGGCGTGCCCGCCGGGGTCGGGGCGTGACATGATTCGGTCACCATACGACTCTCGACGCCCATTATCAATCGAGATGAATCGTGTCAGTATGGGACTCTCTAGCCGCACGACCTCGTCAGGTCCAATGGGAGTAACTCCCTCCCAACACATTGGCCAAATTATAAATTCTCGGCGATCCCACACGCCATTGGCGATCCCACATGCCAGTGCACACATAATTTCCTCGGCGATCCCACACACCATTTTATTCATAAAAATTTCAGTCATAGAAAGCCTCAGCTTTTTCATTTCAAGAAAACAATTCATGCCTCAAAATTCATCATTCAAAAACAACACAGGAGATTCCTCGCCAAAACAAGGCATCCGTTTCAAATGTCCCTCAACTGGACAAAACATATTCCCCATCATAAAATGAAATCAAGCAGTTCATCGGCTACTCGAGGCATTTATTTCAAACGTCCGTCACTGGACAAAACATGTTTCAAGTCATAAATTGCTCAGTCAAGCACATGCATCGCACGAATTAATTCAAACAAGGCCTCGGACAATTTAACAAATACGGCCAATTCATAGTTTCAAAGCTTGACTCAAAATCACATTTTTCGGCACTTTCAATCTTGGCTTTCCTTTCAATCAAAACTTTCGACTTCTCATCTCACATGCTCAAATAGCCATTAAAATACACATTCATGGTCAATTAGGGCTCCCCAAACAATTGATTTTCAATCAAACATGCCAAGGAATGCTAACTCACAAAACCAGACAGATTTGGACTCCCTCACGCCTCTCACAAAATCCAGGTCATGAAATCATTCAATCCAACTCAAAACTCTATCCTTTAGTAACCTAACCTCCTAATAAAGGTTTAGGCATAACTTACCTCAAGCAATTAGCAAAAATCCACTTCGATCAATCCTCATCAACCCCACAAATGTTCGGCAACCCAAGGTTCTCGTACCGTCCTAGGAAATTCATCAATGTCGAGTCAAAATCCACTCAATTCTCACTTCCTTGATACCAATCCCTCAATCATTAATCAAATGGCAACTCAAGATGCCTCATCAAATGATCGAATACACCACAATACTTCCACAAACCCTTAATATATTCTGTTTAAACAGTAAAATGCATAGCAGAATATAACTTGGTGTTTCCTGCTCCAAATAGCCCTTAAATCACTTCTAAATCCCAAGCCACTTCATATACTTTCCACTAACACCTTAATCAACATTACAGATAGTCCCATGAGTCAATTTGAAGTCAAAGCACACTTATATCAGCCCCCAACAGAATCGGTACACAAAGAACATCATCCAAAACAGAACCGGTTTTGTGTTCCAACCGCTCAATCGAGCCATGAATCAATTCTAATCCTCAATCCTTCAATAATAAACTTTCTAAGACCTTCCTTTATGGGTTTAGGAAGCTCACCGTGAGATTTGAAGAGGATTGATACTCCAAAGATGTCGAAACAGCCCGATCTCTTCAAAGTCAGAATCTGTCCATTTTTGTACCACCCATAATCAGCCATAAAACTCATTATAAAACCATCTATTTGCACCCATAAACCATCTGAACATAGTACTAGATGTTATGAAGCTCTCCTAAAAATTTGAGGTCGTTTGGAATTTCTAAGAGCTAGAACCAACACTTCTCCTCAGCTAGCTCAGAATCCGTCCGATTTTCTTCTACAAATCACCATAAATCAACCACACCTCAAAAAATCATGAAACCAACGGTAAAATGTCTAGGACATCTTGAATTAACCTGTGTTAAAAGGGCTCGACCAAAAGACACCAGGAAGAGCCTCTAGACTGCACCGAACAGAAGGGTCAGAAACTGTTTTTCTGGGCAGTTTTCTGTTTGGTGAAGATGAAGAGGAAAATGAAGGAATTGGCACGGAGGAGTGAGGGTGGTCGACCAGCTGAAGATAAGGAGGTTGTCCAACAAATAATTGGTGCCATTTTGTCAAGATCACAATTAATGCCATTTAATGCTTTGTCCAATCAAAAGATGACACATGGCAACCTCCCATTGGTTGCTTCCTTGACTTTGACCTTCTTTGACCACTTATTCATATCCTTTTCGGCAGCATATGGAGGACGGGAAATGACCAAAATGACCTTCTGAATTTCTTAAGGCAAGACCAAAGGTCGAGGGGCAAAATGGTCATTTGGCATTTTTCGTCCGAAAGTTCATTTTTCCAGTGTAAACCACCCTCGATGAGGCGACGTCCATATCAATTCAAATATTGGAATTCCTCATTGTCCAATACCCAATCTCGAGGTCTAATTTCATGTCGAACTCTCGTCGACTGTAATTCCAGTTTATCTCAAACTAACGAGCGACTCTTGCAGGTGCTACGCGTATCGACCTTGGGATTTTTCTTAAGCCGTGGCGACTTTGGTTGTCATGTAATTGCGAGGGTTTATCACTAGTTCCTGCGGTCCTGATCGTCGGAATCCGATTTAGGAAACTCTCGCAAATTACACAATGGTTAAACGGAATCACCCACGTCCCAACGTATAACGCTAGCAAGGCATTCCATGATCGTTCCTAGATCGATCTCTGCTGGCCCAAAATATTCCATCGACAATCCTTATGGTCAAAGCGTCATTTCTTATTTAAAATCCTCAGGTCCACGTACCCCGACCTTGCGTTAGTCTTTCCCTTTCGGTCAGTTAACTCGAGAGTGGCCTGCTTCGAGCGAGATACCACTGAAACACACCGATCGATATCCTTCCATTCCATAGCCTCGAGAGGGGCTGGAATTCGGAATGTCACACTATCACTCACAATCATTAAAAGTAAATGCGCAAATCAAGGATCCAGTATATGCGGATAAAACACATGAAATCAGCATGGCATCCCTAATGAGGCCCTATTAGCCTAGAGAAATATCAATCAAGGCTTAGGAATGATTTTGGCATGATTTGCTCATGAGGGGCAAAATCGTAATTTTGAACAATTCGGGGAAAATCTACCTTGGAAGGGAAAATTTGTCATTTTAGACGAATTGTAAAGACAAAAGACGAGGGAAATAGGATTGGTCATCAATCCAATCCATTTCCTATTTTTCGGGAATTTTCAGGATTTTTCTGGGATTTAAAAGTGATTTTACCATTAGAGGGGTAAAATCGTCATTTTGGACAAAGATGAGAGCTGAAAATCTCAAATATTGGGGTTGGTCACCCACCTGACCCAAACCCTAACTTTAAGCAATTTGCAAGACTCGATTGAGACAAGAAAGACGATTTTCCCATTGAGGGGCAAAATCGTCATTTTGAGAAAAAGGACGAGACTCGAAAACCCAAGCCTAAGAGTTGGTCGCCTATCCGACCCTAATTCTTACCTTGGCATTATCGGCCTCATCTCGCATATACAGCAGAGGTGACTTACCCCTAAAGGGTAATATCGTCAAGTCTCGGAAGAACGGATAAGAAATCCCAAAAATAGGGTTGACCAATTGTCCGTGGTCAATCCTCGATTTTTGGGGATTTCTGGAGCGTCTAGGATTTTCCCACAATTTTTTCACAATTTTTTGAATTTTCTGGAATTTTCTAGCATTTTTTGGATTTTCTGGGATTTTTTTGATTTTTTTTAAATTTTTTTCCGATTTTTTTATTAAAAAAAGTTATTCGGGCCGGGTTGACCCGACCCACTTGGGTTGGAACCCGGCCCAGACCCGAATTCGGCGAGCCGAAGCCTTAAAACGGCGCCGTATCCCGCGTTTTTATTTTTTTTGAATTATCCGGATTTAATCTGACGGTCCCTAATGAACCGCATGGCCAACACACGGTCTTTGGATCAGATTACCTAAACCTACGGCCTCGATCGAAGATTGACTGTCTCTCTACCGTCTGATCCGATTGCCTAGATCTACGGTCACGATTAGAACCCAAGACTTGATCTGAGCTGCTCAACCCAACTAACCTAAAACGACGTCACATACCCACTAACCTATACGGCACCGTTTTGGTTCTTCTTGATTTTCCAATTTAAAATCATTTTCGGATAATCCCAATTATTGATCGGACGGTCACCATTTGTTAGACTCGATTAACCTAAGTCGTTCGATCTATGCTGACTCGCCCTAACCGACTAATGGTCGAGCTGACTCGACATCCACGCGGACCAATGGCGGACTGCCACCTAAGCTTTGACCTATTGACTACGCCACATCAGCTTCGTCTTCAACCTCGCGACCCTGGTGGAATGAACGGCTGAGCATCTCCGGCGATGATCTGACGGTGGAATCTTGACGGAATGGAACAAGACCGGCGGCAATCGACTTGCAATAACCTCTATTTTAACATATCTAAGAATCGCGACATCTAATCCACAGAATCACAAGTATCATGCAAAGTGCCGAGTACGGCCATGGGAATTCAATCGCAAAGACCATGCGAAACCAAATCGATTCATTCATAGATTGACACGGCAGGAGGTGCAGAAGACTTACCTCGAGCTCCGATTGAGCTCGCTCGGCCCAGATTTGGCTAGGCAAGGATGAACAATAGTCGGCTATGAAGGCTAAGTTCGAAGACTCAATTTGGGGTATGTGAGCGAAGTCAATGCAGAATGAAGATGCGACAATGGTCAGTGATGTTCAAGGAGTGAAACGTACATAATAATCGAAAGAATTAACAAGAAATGCAAGATCTGCCATTGAAGCTCAATGAAGAACTCGAAGCTGTGACTTACCTATTTCCGCGATCTCAGGCTGTATGGTCGGCGGCGATCGCTTCCTGGCACACTGGGCGAACCCCCGACAGTCTTCTTTGGCTTTGGTTTGGCCGGAGACGGCCCAACCAGCGCCTTCCAATCGAGCTCAAGTTCTCAACGAAGGGGGTCGGAGAACGAGCTCTGCCTTGCGTTCTCTCTCTCTCGCGCGATTCAGTTCACCTCTCCCTAACTGAATCAACCTCTCTCCTCTTCGCGAAGGCTTTCTGCCTTATATACCATTTTCAGTTTTAGCTCCGAATTCGGGAAGTTGGAACAGGTGACCTTCGCACGTGAAAACACGTGCGAAATGGTCACCGACGACCGGTTTTCAACGGGTATCAAATGGCAATTCTGTTCGGGGCCCTTGGCGATTGCATTTGGCACGAATTTGGGCGAATTTCATCCAAATCCTGTCGTCGTTGACTTTCACAGGTGCCGTGGCCTTGACCGGCTGATTACTCTCCGTTCCGGCGACCATTGATCCTCATTTCGGTCTCAATCGACGGGAAACGTCCTAAGGAATCAAACGCCCACAAGTGTGTCTTCGATCATCGCCGATTGGTCTGTCAATTTGGCTATCAAAGCTCGGCATTTTACTGTTCATTTGTGCAGACTCCCGGGGAAGAAGAAGACACTGTAACAGACCGGTTCGACCGGTCGGACCGGCGGTCTAACCGGTCCGAACCGGTTCCAATTTGGGATTTTCAAAATTAGTCTAAATCTGTTGGGAATTTTTGCAATTAAATTTCAGAATTGAGTTTAGGGCATGGATTTTATCTAAAAATATGGTTTTGCCCAAAATTTCACCTCAATTTCTATAAAAAAAAAAAACCCCAAATTTCTATTTAATTGCAAAATTAGGGATTGTGCAATTGAATGTTCAAATGACCCAATTGGACCAAATTACCTATCCCAATAGATTCAGAGTGGTAAAAATCATTGGGCAGCATGTTCAATTTGTAATGATAGCCCATGAATTGAAAGTAATTTCAATTATGCTCAAATTCAAGGACTAAAATGCAATTAAGTTTGCAATTGAGCAATTTGTCCGAACAATTAGGTCAAATTGAAATAGGGGACAGTTAGATTGAATGTCAAGATCCTAAAAAAATGCTAAAATTGCAAATTAAAAAACTCAATTGCTATTTTTTTCTTAGGTTCAATAGCATGGGTTACAAAGGAACACCTATAATTGAATCCGATTTTGAACTTTTTGTGAGGTCAAAAATACAAGGGATTAAAAATAAAAATATTGGCTATTTTTTCATATTTTTGTGACCTCAAATGCTATTGTTCCTGATTTTTTTGAGTATTTTTCTATTTTCTAAAAAAAAACCAAAAATGTGAAAAATATGGAAAATTATCTTTTTGTCAAGAATGGTTCCTTGGGCTTGGCCAAGGTCACCAAAGTTGATTTTTTAATTTTTTTGACTTTTTATAAAATTTGTTTGTGATTTTTCAAAAATAAAACTGAAAAAGACTATGTCAAAAATCAGGTGTCAACACTTACTACAAAGCTTGGGATTTCAATCCATTCTTAAACCTCATCGTCTTGACCAATAGGTTCCTGACCACCTTTGGTATATGTCTAGACGACCTTGAGAACTCTATCTCATAGGGGTCGACCGTCCTAAACTTCTTACAAAGCTATTAGAATTCAAGCAAATCCTCGCTCTCGAGTAACCTCGGAAAGGTACCCTCCATTGCATAATTTGACAAAGGCAATCCAGTTAAATATCGCGCCTTCAAGGGAAACTCTTCCTTTGGTGGTCTTTCACCAATCATCAACAGCCTCTTAAGGCTAGGAACTGTCAGGGTCACTTCCTTTCTTCAGTGTATCCAAAACTTCTAAGGTTTCCTTTCCAAGTTCTCAATCTAGAAAAAGGTAGTTTCAGGATCTCTTTTCCATCGAACCTCAATCGATCTCAAGTTCCATAAACACATGCACTGAATGATCGTCCTCAATACTCGCCACATCACACTCGTTTTCATATCAGTTCTTATCCATATAAGGTTTCTAATTCCACAAATGACCATTTCACAGATCAATTGCCTATGTTCAACCATATACCTCACGATCATATAATCCAATTGACCCTTTACTCATAAGCAATTTTCTATTAGTCTCAAGCACATCCACAACCTCAAATCCATACTTATGGCTCCTCAATTTCTGCTTGCTTCCTTGTGAACCTCAATCACACCATTACCCAACATCATCGATTAAAATCGATACTATAACCATTAAAGTACAACACAAGTTCAAGCCTACAATCCTCAAGATTCGGCAATCAACACTTAATCCTAAAGGTCTCACTATATAGTCGTCCTCAAGTCATCATTCATTATCATTCCAAGTCTCAATCAAATTAGATCGAGCTAACCTTGCTCTGATACCAAATAAACAGGGAGGTCACACCCCGAACCCGGCGGGCACGCGAGCATCCCACCTTCGCCATTACCTTTGGTGATCTCCCAAGAACCATCGGCTAATGACTTAAAGACCTATATGAAACATACAAACGGAAGCGAGAAGGCAACTCCCTTTCTTATAACAAAAGATGACTTTAGGACTACACCACAAAACGTTTGATCAAGTTACAACACAAGGCTTGGGTTTATAAAATACAATCAATCAAGGTCACATGTCTTTCTACGCCAAATGCTTCTTTTGTTCACCAACTTTTGCATCCGAGGGACTACATCATTAGGGACCTAAAAATGTGGTCCCACGACGGGGTGAGATATATAATCTCAGTAAGTAAACCTAACCCAAAACTAGGCTGCTAGTACCTCCAGACACTTTTGAAAAAAAATAGGTATTTGGAGAATAAAAGCTTTGTCATGGTAAAACAGGGTACATGTCGAAACATGGCATTTCAATACTTTCAAATCGACTCGACTCAGTCAAGAAAATCGTAATAAGTCTAAGCTTCGTACAATGACAGGGTTTTCAATCAAAAGCAAGTACTCGATGCCCTTTCACGCATGAGGATAATTTCAAATATTCTCAAAATCCATTTCACGAAATTCCCAATTTCATTTCATGAATTCCCAAAAAATATAACATTTTCTTTCACGCCCTTCCTGGCCATTTTCAGCTCATGAGGCAAACTTAAAACTCGTGAGACAAACTTTTCAATTCATAAGGCATTTTCAATTTCTCAAAATCATTCTTGACTTTTCCAGAAAATAGATCTTTTCATTTTCGCCCATCCTAGGCCGCTCACTTTGGGGCTGCGAGATGATTCGGTCTCCATATGACCTGTCGGTCCATATAAGACTCTCGCGTCCGGACCTAGAGATGATTCGGTCACCATACAACTCTCGACGCCCATTTTCAATCGAGATGAATCGTGTCAGTATGGGACTCTCTCTAGCCGAACGACCTCGTCAGGTCAAATGGGAGTAACTTCCTCCCAATACGTTGGCCAAATTCATAAGTACTTGGCGATCCCACACGCCATTGGCGATCCCACACGTCTGTGCACATATAATTTTTTCTCGGCGATCCCACACGCTATTAGCGATCCCACATGCCTGTGCACTTAAGATTTCCTCGGTGATCCCACACGCCATTTACTCATAAAAATTCAGTTATAAAAATGCCTCAGTTTTCACTCGAAAATAAATTCATGCCTCAATTTTCCAACGAAAATATATTCATGAAATTCATTACCAAAACAAGGCATTCATTTCAAACGTCGGTCAATTGGACAAAACATAATCTACGTCACAACATTCTCAATCAAGCATAAGCATCACTCGGCCATTAAAGCACGTACTTGCCACGCCTTAAACCATTTAACAATCGATTGCAAATCACAGCTTTAATTCAACAAATTGTAGGCATGTTAGCATGATATTCCACCAAAATCAAGTCAACAAATCAACTTCCTCAAACCGCACAATTTCGGTTTAAAGCATTTCAAGCCAAATTAGTCCATAAACTCCATGAAACATGCTCAAACTCTGTCCCTTAGTAACCCAACTTCCTAATAGAGGGTTAGAGATAACTTATAGGTAATTTAAGCTAGAGATGTCCACCAAATAGGAGACACTAACCCTTGTTCCAAATCTGTCCAGAATCGATCCCTAAAGATTTCACAAAATCTCAGCCAATAAACTCCCTTAATCCACTTCCAAATTCAACCACAAGCTACCCTAGCATTTACAGCAAAGTCCTAAGAGGTTTACCAATGACTTGTGCCACGAAAATTGGCCAAGGGAGTCGTACAAAGCTCACGGTTCAAACTGGAGCTTCGGCGGGCAGATTCTATCCAAACAAGCCACAAGCCACGGTTTAGCTATGAAACCACTTCTAAACTACACCAAACTCAACCACAAGCTAAAAAACACTTAGGTCCAAGTTCTAGGATGGCTCACCGACTATTTCCAAGCAAGACAATGCCTCGACGAACCTCGGAGAGTCAGGGTTCCAAACCTGGTCGGCGGGGACAGATTCTGTCCTTCGAAAACCACCAAGATTTAACCATCATAATCCTTCAATAATCTTACCAAACTTCATGAACACAAAGGTATATGTCTTAACTAGGCTTGAGAGGTGGTCTTACCAAATATTGGGGAGAAATGAGCTCGAAATTCCATCATAGAGCTCCTCGGGTCGGAACAGGGTCGGGCAGTGACCTTTTCCCACTCAAACGGCTCTACGGGACAGACGGCTGGGTGGATTTTGGTTCATAATATCTTGTTAAACGACAAGAGAAAGAGCTTTCTAATGGTGGGTGGCTCGTCTCTATCGGATAACGGACGAAGAAGTTATGGCCGGAACAATGAAGGGTGTCGTGGTTGGATGGCGAGAGAGAAAAATTCTAAGAGAGAGTTTTTGAGAGAGGAAGGGTGTCTCCTTGAGGAGCTCGGCCAAAATGAGAAGGAAGAGATGGAGAAGGAGCTTACCCTTGAAGCCAAGAGGGGAGAGAGATGGTGAGGTGATGGCTTAGGGTCTTAATTAGCTACTTAGACTTGGCTTTTTAGGTGAGATTAGACTAATGCCATTAATGGCTTTGTCTCTTCCCCATAATATCTAGAAGCCAAATGACCACATTGCCCTTCAATTTTCGGCCATGCAGGGAGAAAAGCAAACGACTATTTTGCCCTTGATTTGTCTTAAGGAAAAGGATATCCAATTAGGTGCAAAAAGGTAATTTTTCGCTTAGGCTCCGAAATTTCACTTTCTCAATCTTAATTACCCTCAATGAGGCGACGTCCAATTCTCTTCCAATGTTGGAATTCCTCAATGTCCAATACCCAAATTTGAGGCCAAATTCATGTCGAGTTCTCGTCGACTGTAATTACAGTTTATCTCAAACTGACGGGCGAGTCTTGCAGGCGCTACGCGTATCGACCTTAGAATTTCTCAAGTAGTGGCGACTTTGGTTGTCATGTGATTGCGAGGGTTTATCGCTAGTTCCTGCGGTCCTGATCATCGTAATCCGATTTAGGAAATTCTCGCAAATTACACAGTGGTTAGACGGAATCACCCGCGTGCCAACGTATAACGCTAGCAAGGCATTCCATGATCGTTCCTAGATCATCTCTGTTGGCCCAAAATGTCACGTCCCGAACCCTGTGAGCACTTGAACATCCCACCTGGCCATCGATCTTTAGATTGTTTCCCAGGATCTCTCGGCCCACAATGCATTTTAAACATCCATACTTATATGGAAGCGACAAACATCTCCACTCATCAATTATAAATTGAAATGACTTAGGACAAAATGGTACACATCAATTCATACAGCGGTCGAACATACTCAAAGGTTCAATCTCTAATCCACGAAACCAAATACAATCCCTAAGACCACAAAATGTGAATCTATATCCTGTAATTCCATCTTCGAACACTCAACCTCGACAAACTTCCCGTCTCATCACTTGGGACTTGAAAAAGTTAAGCCTCCACTGGGGTGAGATATAAATCTCAACAAGTAAACCCTAAACCTAGACCAGACCGCTAGTCCCACCCGACCAAACCATGAAGTAAATGCAAAATGTCAACAAAGCATTGCACATGGAATTCAAATTTCGCATATCACCACTTCATGGAATCAAGCACCACACCTTAGCATATAATTAAACGCACAACTTCAGAAATCATCTCATGCACTCATCGCCAAGGGTTCCCGAGCCGCGATATATTTCTCAGGGGCACTCTGGCCAATTATTTGCATCAGGGCTCTTTGGCCAATTACGATGCACAAGGGCTCTTTGGCCATTTCAAGTTCACAAGGGCTCTCTGGCCAATTCATCAACATTAGGGTACTCTGGCCAATTACGATGCACAAGGGCTCTCTGGCCATTTCAAGTTCACAAGGGCTTTCTGGCCAATTCATCAGCATCAGGGCACTCTAGCCAATTACGATGCATTCACATAGGGCATTCAAGCCAATTGATATCTCAGGGCACCAAGCCAATGCGATCTCCGGGGCACCGAGCCAATTGATCGATGGGGCACTATAGCCCATTCATAAAACATAGGCAATTATATTGCAAACATCACACAACCAAGTCAATCCTCATCACAACCGAAATCATATAGACATTCTAGCCAAATAATTTCACGTGGGCATTCTAGCCAAATCATTTCACATGGGCATTCTAGCCAAATCATTTCACACACTCATTCAGTCATCATAAATCAAAGTTCAATCAATCCACTCATTGATCAAATCATCAATCAAACGCATCCAGTAGCGTCCTAACGTCCTAGTATAGGTTTAAGGGACACTTACCTCATCAATCAAGCTAACATATTCCATCCCAATGAGCTACCTAGCTCAGCAAACTCACGGCCAAACATAGCTCTCACGGCGTGCCTGGGAAAACCACATTGAAACTCGATTATTTCTCAATCCCATCGCGCTAATTCCTTAACAACATCGATAAGACGTTATTCTTAGGTCATCATAGTGTTAATTTGATGCTCCTAAGCATGTCAATTGTCGTTCTATCATGGCAAGTCATCCAAAGTCTCAATTTACCAAAAATGCCCAATTTGAGCCACCACAACCAGGTTCATTCTCACGAAAAATGCAATTTTTCTACTGACTTTTTGTAAAAATAAAATAAAAAATCTATGGTCTTAAAATTCAAGAACTCACGGACACATGGGAAAAAACGGAGCTTGATTTGGATACCGGACGACTTAGAACGACCCAATTCAAAATCAGTGCGCGCTGAGGACAGATTGGTCGGCTTATCACGTTTTTCACATCAAATAACCCTTAATCACTTTTAAACTCCAATTCCTCGCAAAATCAACTTGCCATAACCTCAATATACAAGTTTAGGAAGCTCACTAAGAGTTTCGTAGTGAAATAACTCCACCAAACCTTCAAACAGCTCGGTTCTTTCACGATCTCTCTATGGTCAGATTCTGTCCGATTTTAACCACCCACAATCAGCCATGAAAACCTATTTTAACACCACCAAACTTGCGACCAAAGATCATTCAACATGAGTACTAGATTTTATGAAGCTCTCATAAAAATTTTGAGGTCATTTGGAATTTGTAAGAGGGTAAACCATGGCCTTCTCTCAGTAAGCTCAGAATCCGTCCTCTTTTCTTCTAAAAATTCCCATAAATTAACCAGATCTCCAAAAATCATGAAACCAATTGGAAATTGTCAAGGACATCTTGAACTAACCTGTGGTGGTTAGCGGAGGTGAGGCGACGATGGGAGAGGCCGGTCGTACGGACCGAACAAAAGGCTCAGAAACTATCTTTCTGGGTAATTTTCGGTTGGGTGAAGATGAAGAGGAAAATGAAGAAAATGGAGGAGGGGAAGGGCTTGTACGGTTTTTACAGCTACTAAGAGAGGATATTCACAAATTATTGAGGTCAAATTGATAGGATGGATTAGGTATGGGTAATTAATTCCAAGAGCCTTCATTGAGTGACGTGTGGCATGGACTAATAATGCTATTGACTTCCATTAACTTCTTGCACTCCGAGTTTAGGCAGCTCATGGGGAGGGGAAAATGACCATTTTGACCTTCAATTATCCTTAAGACAAAGGCAAATGGGCGAGGGGTAAAACGGTCATTTGGCATTTTTCGTATGAAACTTCATTTATCTCACTTTAAGTGACCATTGGCAAGGTGACGTCAAATCCTTTTTCAATTTTGAAATTCTTCATTTCCAATTGCCAATTCGAGCTTTCATTTCATATCTCAAGTCTCGAGGGGCGAAAATTCAGAATGTCACAATTCTTCCCCCCTTAAAGAAATTTCGTCCTCGAAATTTGCAACCTTCCAACCACCCAATCCTTTGGGCATCGACGCCTCACCGCATACTCATTCCTCATGATAATTCCTTTCATGACTTAACGTTCTTACTTGTCCTTTCCGACAAAAGCCGTCTTTCCCCAAGACTTGTTCCCTTCAGTCCTCAATCTATATTTACTTCTTTCTATTCTCTTTCGACATCCATGCATTGCATCTGTTAGCAGTTTACCCTTAAGCATTCACGTCGTCCCTTCCATTTGTCTATCACCATTATTACCAAACCTTCGCCAAAATGCACTCTTTAGAGCCCATACCATTTGGCATATCACTCCATTCATACGTTCTTTCATACCATCAGAGATTCATGGGCTTTGTCCACTCGTCCTCGATCAACCCAATCGAGTCATAACTTTCTCGATTTCGTTCGAAAATTTCCAATGATTAAATAAATCCATTGATCTTCAAGGTCATACTTCTTTCTTGTCGACACGTCTAATGCTCGACCACATATTAGACTAATTCACCTTTAGTCCTTATCACCGATAGTATTAAGGAAAAATAATCTTGGCACATCCTTGTGCCATCTCAAGGGACACCATAATTCTCCCTTCAAATTTCTGATGAACCCATCTCTTTAAATTCCTCTTTCAAATGTTGGACTCATACCCTCGTCCATGGAACGTCAAGGTTTCTATTCTCAACTTCCATAATTTCTTTCCCTAGCATTTGGAAGTCTGGGTTTCTTTCCTTCTATGTTCACTCTCATAATCCTTTGGATCTCAGGGTCCACTCCTCGCAACCCTTGATTCCTTTTTGACTTTCGGACCTGATTCTTCCAGTAGCCATCAATCTAGTCGACTGGCGAACTTCCAATTTAGAAGTTGAATCTCTTATTTCTTGAAGGAAGATCTGTCCCTCTATCATCAATTACACAATGCTCAACTCTCAACCTCTTGTAGTTCGCATAACTTCGAGGTCTTTCTTTATACAAGCAACGCTCTCATATCCATAAGCAATTTCATACATCAGCGTTGCCTCTTATTTGATTCCCCTCGGGATTCTCTTCGCACTACCTTATTCTCTCGTGGTAGATACATGCTTAATATCTTCTTCCACTCAAACAAGGTTTCTCAATCTTTGTCTTGCGGACATTCGCAACCCAGCTCCAATCGTGCACGGAGCATTTCCACTCATAAAGTCTTATTGTCAAGGCGTGTTCACACAGCCCATTTTAATCTGCCTTGCTATGTCTCAAATTCCCTTTTCACGTCACATCATTATAATTCTCTCGACTCTTTCGATTCCAAATAGGAACACCCTTATCGACGTAGTCGTCATCTTGACTCAAGTCTACGTAGACTCATCACGTTCATTCACCAATTCACGTTATATCTCGTCCTTAGTCTATCTCATCAATGGAACAACTCTTGTGGGGAATCCTCCCACGACTCATCTATAACCATTCATCAATCCCAAGAAACTTCAAGTTCTAGCAACTCTCATCGACTCTAGTCGATTCATCACTCATTCCAATTCTCAAAGACTCCACATGAATTTCATTTCCCATAAATCTCTCGACGGAGGAATCTTACCTCATCCAGTCCACAGCTCACGTTCTTCCCATTAATATACAATGAGCATCTTCTTTGAGTTCATAGGATACTCTTGAAAGTTGTTCATGTTTCTCATGACTCCTTAGATGAGTCCAATCATCGTCTCTCTAGACGGTAACATCCAACTCAATCATTTCTTGGACACCCAGTTCAACTGTTATCCACTTCATTACTACCAAGTGTTGAATCATTTCAACTGTCCATGGTATCATTCACTCGAGAACTCATATCTTGGCTCTCTCCTCTCAAGGGTCTCTACTTGGACCTCACAACATTTTGTTCATTTCTGTCACTCTTTCCTTAGAAAGCATTAGCGTTTTAACCTTTGGGTTCCACAACCAGCTAATATGACCTTGTCTTGGTTTCATCCATTCAACTGGATGTCAACATTATTCTGGAATTCAACGTTGTCTACAGGACAATTTCTTTGACTTCACTTCCAGAGATCATTCAAGTTCTGCGTCTTCTTTCTCAGTCTAGGCGCTCAATCTTAATACCATGACGATTCATATTTTCTCTTCCTTTCACACTAGGGTCTCTTACCCCACGAAGGAAACTATACACTTTGGTGGCATTCTTTTACTTTGAATCCACCTTGTCCTTCCCATTCCTTAGAGTGTCAATCTTGGAGTCTGGGCCAATGGCAGTACCTCTACTCCAGGATTCAAATTTCACCATGTATAACACTCCTCTTTCAGTGACTTAGTCACCTCAAGTGACAAGATTTCAAGGAGTCGAGGTTCTTCCTCGATCTCCACAAATTCCCGTATCGAATACTCAATTCGACTATCTCGAGTCACATTGTAATTACACTCTAAGCGCTCTTTTTCGCTTATTCAACCATTCATTAGAATTACGAACAACCAGGACTATCAAGTCCATTCACTTTCATTTCCCTCAACGACCATCTCATGGTCCAATCGCCCTTTAAGAACGATACCTTACTCTTTAGGGCTGACAACACACAATACCACTTCTAGTGGTCCCGACTCAACCTTAATCGATCTCATAGAATCATCAATGTCAGACAACTAACATAACTCTTTTCTCAACTTTCCCCATGACGAAGGAAATACATGCTAATCTCTCATTAAGAAACTCACGCTAGGTAAAAGCCTTTTCTTGTAGGCACGTTCTATGTTTCATAATGAACATCTCTTTGCTTGTAATCCATGAGCAAAAGTTCTCTTATTGCCATGTCTTTCGATCATTTAATTCTCTTACTGAGTCCCATTACCATTCATCAGAATCAGGAATAACAACTAGCCATAAGGCCTTCATATTCAAATTCACTAGCAGACCTCACGTCTCACTCAAAGGGTCCTTGACCACCCTTGGCACACTTAGACCATCTTGAGAACTCTGTCTCACACAGGTCGATCGTTCCCAGATCCTTGCAAGACTTTTAGGATCCCAAACCACCTTTGCTCTCAAGCAATCTTAGGAAGGTGCTTCCATTAAACAACTCAATGAAGGCGATCTAAACAGATACCATGCCTTCAAGAAAAACTCTTCCTTTGGTGACACTTCACCAATCATCAACAACTACTTAGGGCTAACAACTGCCAAGGTCACTTTCTTTCTTTAGTGCACCCAAAACATCTAAGGTTTTCTCACAAAACCCTCAATTTAAAAGAAGGAAGTTTCAAATTTCATCATTCCATCAAACTCAATCAATCTCAACCGCATACATAGCTGCACAAGCTTTTCAAAACTCTCGTGGTTCCTGTCCATGTTTCCACTTTGGAAATGAGTAGTCTCAAAGTCACCTTTCTCGTGACTTCCATCACTTAACTCATCAGCACTAGTCGTCTCAACGACTTGGGTAACAATGCCAGCTCCTTCACGAGTCTGCCTACCCATCAAATTTCCTCATTCCCACATAAAGTTCTTACGACCCCTTATTACACTTGGGTCTCGCACGATCAACAAATTCGAGCCATACTCTCTTCCAATACTCATAGTGCGATCGCTCGATTTTACTCAATTCTCACGATCCATCTCAATGCTTGGATCTTCTCGTATCTCGTATATACAAGCCAAGTACTCCTCTAGCGACCGTACTCTGGCCGTTCAACCTTATTAGGTTTTCATCTCACTCGAACCACTATGAGTCCCTCCAGGAATCAAAGACTTAAGTCATCTACTTAAGTCTAGCAGTCTCAGGTTGCTCATCTTATCATTCATCACCACTAATCAACCAGTGGTTCCCAAACAACTATCAACTAGTTTCTCATTAATCAAGGATTCTAAATCATCCTTAAGCAGCAACCACACAACAAACCAACCTCCACGAGGTAACTTCTCAATTAATAGCCATTACTAGGCAAGCCTCACTAAGCTAAAACTCAATTAAGCCAACGTTAAGCAAGTACTCAAAGTGCCATTTCAATCGTTCATGCCATAAATCCAAGGGCATTCGCCACTCTAGCATAAACACAACATGTTATCTCAATCTCAATAGGCATCAGTTCAATGGGTGTAAACCCCGCATGCCGTCTAATCTCTCAGTTAGACTTCGGCCACAATAATTACATGATGCCAATTACAACATATGCCAACTAGGCCAATCACAACACCGATTTTCTTTTTCAAACGGCACTCATTGCCAAATACAGGGCTCTCAGCCATGCCTATCACAGGTGCCATTACAAATGCCATGTCACTTTTGAACATTCACTGTAAGAATCAATCGTGTGCCATACATCTCTTAGCCACAATCAGACTCAACCCTGATACCTAGGCTTTCCCTTTCAATTTATGACTTGCGTCATCCTTGCCTCCTCGCTATCTTAGAAGCCTGCCAAGAGCCACTCCTTGTCCGGACCTCTCTATCTCGGCGATTCCTCCCCGCCCTCATCAGACCTGGTTGTTACAGGTTGTCCCAAGTCATACATCTATGGAGGAAGCTCCGTTCCACACGTCACATTACATGCTTCCTTACGGTTTATAGGTATCTCATCACTTCATCCCATACTAAGCGATAGTTTATTAAGTCCGACAACGATAAGCTCATGCATGCACTATGACATTTTGAAATCCGACCCTTTTCGAAACAAGATTTCATGAGACATCTTGTCAGTGCGTTTCAGTTAAACCTCGCTCAGAGTTGGCCACTCTTGAGAAGACTGACCGAAGGGGAAAGGCTAAGTAGGATTTAAGTACGTGGACCAAAGTACTCGACCATGGATCTGTACCTTGACCATAAGGATTGCCGAGGGAATATTTTGAGCCATTAGAGGCCGGTCTAGGATTGGTCACGGAATGATTTGCTAGTGTTATACAATTGGATCACGAGTGATTCCGTTTGACTGTCGTATAATTTGCAAATTAACCTAGACCAATTCCTAACGATCGCGTCCTTTGGAACTAGCGATTGACCCTCGCAATTACATGACAACCAAGGTCGCCATGACTCGAATAACTCTTAAACGTGACATTAGTCAAGGGTCGATACACGTAACTCCTGAGAGCCGCCCGTTAGTTTGAGATACTCTAGAGTCGCCACTGACGGATTTTAGCCACGAATTAGACTTCGGAATTGGACGTCGGATATTCGAGAACTCCAACAGTAATAGATTGGAAGTCGTCTCACCAAGAACCATTAAGTTTGTGGTTCGTCCCATGTCGATTAGAAAAGTGAAATTCGGACCGACGATTGGAAATGACCTTTTTACCTCTTAATTGGTACACTTCTCTCTGGAAATAGCAAGGGCAAAATGGACATTTGCCACCCCTAGCTTCAGCCAAAAATTGAAGGGCAATGAGGTCAATTGGCCCTTGAATTATTGAGTTTGGATTGGACTAAGTGATTTGACAATTTTCCCCTTAAACCACCCCCACCAACTTGTCATTCTAGGATACTATTCATTGTCATAAGCCTTCAACCACTCATGTCTTCTCTCTTGAATTTGGATAAAGACTCATCTCTCTCTCTCCCTCCATTTCGGACGAAGCCTTCTTCTTTCTCACTGTCAGTCCCTCGTTCTCTCTCTTTCTCGCTCGCTGCCCGCCGAACCAGTTTCGAAGTCGCTCTTTGTTTGCACCATATCTCCTTCGTCCCTTGTTAGAATTCGACGAGCCATATACCGTTGAAAAGATTATCTTCTTTCCGTTCTAATGACATCTTGTTGGCCCAAATACATTAAGCCAATCATCTTGTGGAACCGTTTTAAGGAGCAAAGGTCGCTGCCCAGAATCAGTCAGACCCGAGTTGCAAGAATTCGACCTTGGGAGTTTGTTGAGGCAAATCCTTGGGGTAAGACACTCCCTAAACCTTGCTAAGATATTGAGTAACATGTCCCTAAGATTTATTTTGGGTTTTAATGGATTTAATGGACCGATTTATTGTTGTTCTTGGCCGATCAAAACCGGACCGTTTCTGCTCAACTTAGAACCATGAAGAACAAAGGCTGTCCTTGAGGAAATCTTGTACCATCTTAAGGTGAGTGACCTTTGGGACTTTGGTCATCATCTTTATAGGTTGTACGCTTGTATTAGAAGTGCTCTTGGCTGAGTTTCGTTGGTGATTTTCGGTTGGACCTCCTGGGAACCAAATCTGCCGCCGGTGACCCAAGTTGCGCTGCAAGCTCCTCAGCCACTTCCAACCGGTTTTCTTGGACTTTTGAGCTTGGTAAGTTAGTTCTAACCTTTTGTTAGGACCTTGTGTCATGGAAGGACCAAGTGAGAGGAGTTAGATAGTGATTTTAGGGGCTGTTCTTGGTAGAACCCGGTGGAATCCGAACCTGTGATGTTAGGACAGATTGTGATGGAGGTCTTATGGCAAGTGAAATGTTGAGATCATGATTGAAATAGGCTAATGAATTCGTTCGTGTATGGACCGAATGCCTTGTGTGCCATAGTGATGTGATAGAGCTTGATTTGAGCTTGATTGGATTAGAGAACCATTGATTGATCCCCAGGTGCATTCGGCCTTGTTATGAAATAATGATATGTGACATGAAATTGAATGAATGGCCCTAAACTCTATTCTGGTCGTGAGCTATGATGGAGTGTTAATTGATTTAAATGACACCATGATTGTGATTTCGGCCTTGGTTGATTGCATTGGCTTGTTATGGCCTTGATTGACTGAATGAGGTGAAGTGATCCATGGCAAAAGAAATTAGTTCGTTTGAATCGACTTGTATTCGATCATGAAGCATCAAATAAAACCATGTCTGGGTGATTAATGCAATATAGTTCATGACATGCAATTGAGCTTACTATGGTCGAATGGTGCCTAGATTGATGAATTGCACAATTGATTATGGTTAGCTAGAATTATTTGAATTATGAGCCTTTGTGCACATATTACCTTATAGTGTTAACACGCAAGGTTTGAGTAATTCCTTACGAGATCACACAGTAACCAATGAGGGTTAAAGCACGACCTGGGAGCCGTGAGAGCGAGAGGTCAACCTGGGAGCCGTGAGAGCGTGAGGTCAGTGTGATAGCACGACCTGGGAGCCGTGAGAGCGGGAGGTCAGTGTGATAGAACGACCTAGGAGCCGTGAGAGCAGGAGGTCAGTGTGATAGCACGACCTGGGAGCCGTGAGAGCGGGAGGTCGATGTGATAGCCCAATGCGTTATGACGCGGGCCTTGATATATTGGACTGAGATTTATGATATGAAATGCCCTATACGAGTATGTGATTTTTGAAGTGCCCAAAGTACGAAGCCTAGCCTAGAATTGTGAATTGTATGACAATATAAGCATTAATCGAATCGCCGCATGCCGTTTGCCTTGTTTTTGTGGTTTGGTCATTGCATACGTTTGGGAGTGTCTGGAAGTACTAAGTGCCTAGCTTAGGGTTAGGATTAGCTTATTGAGATTTATCTCACCCCGTCGTGGGACAACATTTTTTCAGGTCCTAAGCGATGGAAACCGTGGTTGCCATGGACTGGCATTCGAAGAAGTGATATGGAGAGAATGGATATAAACTCACTTGTGGTCTTAGAAATTTACTTCAATTTGTGAATTTAGATTTGAACCATTGGTATTGGACGACTGTAACCTTGAAGTGTATTTGAAAGAAATTGAGGAGTGCACATTTTTATGTCCCAAGTCATCTTGTCTAAGTGTTATGTATGGAGTTTTATTTATCTCTTCCACATGTGCATTTCATTCCGCGAGTGTATATCTGAGGGGTATTGAACCTGAGGAATAGTCGCGAAGACAGGGCAGAAAGGGATGTTCGCGCGCTCGTAAGGACGCGGGGCGTGACGACCCCGTTTGTTTGGTATCAGAGCCAGGTTAGCTCAATCCAATGTGATTGAGATTTGGAGTGATAAGGAGTGATGACTTGGGGACAATTAGATAGTGAGACCATTAGGATTAGGCATTGATCACTGAATTTTAAGGACTGTAGGCTTGAACTTGTGTCGTGCTCTGATGGTTATAGTATCGATTTTGATTGATAATCTTAGGTGAAGATATGATTGAGGATTAGATATGATTGAGGTTCATGAGGAAGCAAACAGTAATTGAGCTATAAGCATGGATTTGAGGTTGTAAAGGTGCTTGAGGTTAATAGAGGATTGCTTATGAGCAAAGGATTGGATTTTATGATCGTCATTGTGAACCTGAGGTACATAGTGAACGTAGGTAATTGATTCGTGAGATGGATGGTCATTTGTGGAATTAGAAGTCCTCTATGGATAAGAATTGATCGGGAAACGACTGCGATGTGACGAGCAATGAGTACGATCATGCACTGCATGTGTTTATGACGTTATAATAAAAGTTGAGTAATGTGCATGCATGAGCATATCATTATCGGGCTTGATAAACCATCGCTTGGTATGGGACAAGCTGATAGGATACCTATAAACCGTAATGAAGCATGTTATGGGACGCGTGGAACGAGACTCTCCTCTTAGGTGTATGACTTGGGACAACCTGCAAAGACCAGGTCTGATGAGGCGGGGAGTGTACGCCGGGACATAGAAGTTCGGACAAGGAGCGGCTCCAGACAGGCTTCTAAGACAGAAAGGGAGGCAGGAATGACCTAAACCATACATTGAAAGGGATGGGTCTAGGTATCGGGCTAAGTCTGATTCTTTTATCAAAAGATTTATTGCATTAAAGTTGATCCTCAAGATGAAATTTCAAACATTGCATGGCATTTGATATGGCGCCTGTGAATGACATTATTGGTTTGCATCGCCGTAGGCAATTAGAGGTCCTAGAGCTTCGTACTTGGCACTAAGTGTTGTTCGCCGGATGTTGGTTGGATAGCTGATTGTGGTTGTGCTAGCATGCAAATGCATCTAGACTTGAGGAACAAATGGGAACTTCTTGATGTGTGCTTCTGAATGCTTGAAGTGTGATTGGCTTACCTGGCATCAAGTTGTTGTTTGGCCATGGTCTGTTTAAGAAGCTAAATAGCATGTTGTAATTCTGCTAAGTCGCAGGTGCGGCAAGACTAAAGGTATGAGTAAGTACCTCACAGAGTTGATGCCTTGAGTGTTTGCTTAATGTTTGCCTAGTTGAGGCATGCTTGATGATTGACTCTGGGTTGAGTGTTGCTTGTAATTATTTGGTAATTAGTAGCTGGCTTATGGTTACTGTTGTGGTGATCAGTTTAGGACTGCTATACTTGAGTAGATGGCTTAGGTCCTTGAATCCTTTGGTGGAACTGTAGTGGCTCTTGTGATGTTAGAGCCTAGTGAGAATGAGCAATCGAGATAAAGGTGCTAGAGGAGCGCCAGCTCGAGACCACAAGTTGTGGAAGACTCAAGAGTTGATAGGGTTGTGAGGACATTGAGGAAATTGAGAATTTGATTAGTAAGTAGGCTCAAGGATGGGCCGCCAGTGTTGCCCGAACAATTGAGGCTGCTGTTGTTATTATTAGTAGAACTATCATTAGTGATCGAAGAAGTGACATTAGAGACGGGCATAGAAATTGGCAAATGGACTAGCTTGTGGAATAGCTTGTAAAGTCGAAGTCGAATGAGTTGACAGGAAAGGTCACTATGAGACTGTTCCTATCTGGGTTGAGGATTTGTAAGGAAGCCTTAGAAGCTTGAGTACATTAATGAGAAGCGATCCTAGCAGTTACTAGTCTTAAGGGACTGCCGATGGTTGATGGGGGGCTGTTAAAGAAAGAATTTCTCCTTGAAGGCGTAGCACTTAGCTGGATTGACTTCATCTAGTTGATTAATGAAGGATGCATTGCTAAGATTGTTAAGGAACCAGAAAGTTGGAGTCTTGGGAGTTTATGAGGACCATAGATAGATCTGCCACTGTGGGGTGGAAATCTCGAAATCATCTAAGCGTGCACCAAAGATGGTCAAGGGACCTTTGGATAAGAGGGCAAGGAGGTTCCAGAGTGAACCGAAATGTGAAGCATCGTGGTGAATTGGTATCCTTGAATCTGAAGTATTGTGATGAACTTCATCTCGAAGGGCTAAATGACTGGAGGAACCATGAGTAAAGAGGATTTCCGCTCATTGGACGTAAGGTGTACCTGTAAGGAACGATTGACACCTAAGCGTAGAACTCCCAAAAGGAAATTGGTGGTCCGTCTCTCTTGTTGGGGAGCGTTGAGGAAGATCGACATACTAGTCTACCTGAGCCCAATGATCCTATAGGATTGGTTGAGACTGAACCGAACCACCAGAAGTGAAGTCATGAGTTGCTGTTCCCTAAGGGATATGGCGTTGTTCTAAAGGAGGATTGGACCTTGAGGTGGTCGTTGATGGGAAGGAAATGGATGAACTTGATAGTCTTGGACATTCGTGACTTTAATGGATGGATGGGTAAGCGAAAGAGGAGTGCTTGGATTGTAGTTGCTAAATGAGCTGGATTGTTCAATTCAAATATCCAAAGTGTAGATTTATGGAGACCAAAGAGGAATCTCGATCCCTTAGAACCTTGTTGTTTGAGGTGACAAAGTTGTTAGAAAGGGAATGTCAAACATGGTGACATTTGAGTCTTAGAGTAAAGGTATCGCTATGGGCGCAGACTCCAAATTGGCGTCCTCTAGGACGAGGAGGACAAGATAGATTCGAGACAAGAAAATATCGCTGAAGTGTATAGTCTCCCTCACAGGGTAAGAGACCCTAATACTGAAAGAAGAGGAATTCTACTTGCCTCGATGTTAAGAGTGAACGTCACCAGGTAGTGTCTCAAGGATTATAGGCTTGAATTTTGTTGCATTCTGATGGTTTTAGAATCGGCCTTAATTGATGACCTTTATGGCTATCTGGAGTGATAATCTAAGAGATCGATAGTGGATTAGACAAAACGTTGAAATGGGAACGACCGACTGATAAGCTTCATTTGCAAAACTGAGTTATAAAAAGACGGCAGGTATGAATGGATTTAGGCTTGAATTGCGTTATGCCTCGATGGTTTAGTCATCGATTGCTACTAATGACCTTAGGTGGTGTGAGACGGGAAGCAAGGAAGTGGACAAGGGATACTTGGATTAAAGGCTTGTTGTAATTAGGTGCATATGGGTTCGACTTGAATGGCGACTAGACTTGAGGCTATAGATTAATATTAGGCAGTTGATTTTTGAGATGTGATAGTCGCTTGTGGAATTAGAAATTTCGATTGAAAGGAATTGATCGGAATCAAGGAATCATGAAGAGCACGAACGACATTTGGAAGGTATTCCGTGAACTCTAAGAGGACACTCGAGGTATGCAAAATATAAGAGAGCGAGATTTGGGTCTAATAAGGCAAGTTCTAGGTCATAAAGCCTCTGGGAAATGAATTTCCTGTGGAACCCTTAAGGATTAGTACAAGTAATTGATTGTCGGAAAACAGTATGGATTACTGGAGTTTGGAGTTGCTGGAGTTGATGGTTTGCTATAGACGAATCGTGGCAAGAGTCATCCTATTGATGAAATGGACTAAGGACAAGATGTTGCGCGAATGGTCGAATGAATATGAAAGGAGTGTTTGGGGGCTAAAGCGTTGTGACCTGCGGGTCCTGATGCCAAGAGATCACGGAAGAGATTACAACGGGGAGAAAATCCAGACTCTTAAGTACCCACAGATAGAGACTTAGAAGCTTCATGAACGAATGTAAGTATACGATGATGAAGGACTTAGAGGGCAAGGTCATGTTGGGAACCCATCGTGATGACTATAGTGTCCCATAGATTTACCAAGCAGTACCAGGACTTACGTCTGCACTAGTGGTGGAATATAATAAAAAGAGAAATAGTCAAGTTTATGGATAAGGATCGGATGTGTCAACAAAGGAAGGCACGACTCGATAAGTCGACGTGTTGCCCCAGCCGTAGGGAGCTCTCGAGTGGAACTAGGAACGAATTGTTGTGGATTTGGCCATGGGGTCACCTGAAAGGTCAGGAGGACCATGAGACGATTTGTGAAGGCGTTAGGCAACTCGTTTGGAATTTCAACGGTGGTTGTACCAAGTAGAGATCCTAAGTTTACCTTAACTGTTGGGAGAGTCCTCAAGAGGTCATAGGGACGAAGTTTCATTACAGTACGTCATGTCGTGTGCAGACAAATAGATGGCCTAAGAAAATGATCTAGGTGCATGAGATTAGGTTGCGAGCGTGTGTCACGAACTTTAAAGGATGTGGTAATGAGTGGCTACGCCTGGTGGAGATGTCTAGAGTAACAATTGCTTGTAGACAGATTTGATGACAGATTGGTGATCGGTACATACCTTGATCGAAGATGTTTGAGTGAAGGCTCATTGCGAATGACCCCTCTTGGTTTGAAATGACTTCATTAAGGATCGATTGGAAATGGCGTCGGACTGTATTAAGTCTTCAGGATAGCATGGGTGGGTCCTTAGAGTATGTTGTGGACCAAATTGTTTGAGTTTATGTTTAGGTCGTCACTCAATGCCCTGAAACGTGTCGACGCGGAGATTTGTGCCCTTCTTGATGCGTTGGTACGCGAGATGTTAACCTGATGCGTTGAGACGCGGGTTTCAGAAAAGTATACTAATATGAGGCGTGCTACGCGGATCGTGGGTGAGTTTGACGACCGGTGCGCCATTACGAATACCTTGGCATCAATACTGGAACTAATTGGACCGACGGTATAGATCTTTAAAACTTCAAGTGAGAGGCTATGTTTCCCTTAAGGTAGCATCCATGCGAGGCTTGTCCGATTTGGAAAGTCAAGTCCGAGGTATGTAGTAGACCTGTTTAGAGAATATGGCGGTAAGAGGGGACCGTCAAGGAAGGTGAAGTAGAGATGAGGCGTCGCACCCAGTTGTTGAGTACGATGGAATTGATGGTAAATTTCGAGGACGAAATTTTTATAAGGAGGGAAGAGTTGTGACATTCTGAAATCCGACCCTTTTCGAAACAAGATTTCATGATACATCTTGTCAGTGCGTTTCAGTTAAACCTCGCTCAGAGTTGGCCACTCTTGAGAAGACTGACCGAAGGGGAAAGGCTAAGTAGGATTTAAGTACGTGGACCAAAGTACTCGACCATGGATCTGTACCTTGACCATAAGGATTGCCGAGGGAATATTTTGAGCCATTAGAGGCCGGTCTAGGATTGGTCACGGAATGATTTGCTAGTGTTATACAATTGGATCACGGGTAATTCCGTTTGACTGTCGTATAATTTGCAAATTAACCTAGACCGATTCCTAACGATCGCGTCCTTTGGAACTAGCGATTGACCCTCGCAATTACATGACAACCAAGGTCGCCATGACTCGAATAACTCTTAAACGTGACATTAGTCACGGGTCGATACGCGTAACTCCTGAGAGCCGCCCGTTAGTTTGAGATACTATGGAGTCGCCACTGACGAATTTTAGCCACGAATTAGACTTCGGAATTGGACGTCGGATATTCGAGAACTCCAACAGTAATAGATTGGAAGTCGTCTCACCAAGAACCATTAAGTTTGTGGTTCGTCCCATGTCGATCAGAAACGTGAAATTCGGACCGACGATTGGAAACGACCATTTTACCTCTTAATTGGTACACTTCTCTCTGGAAATAGCAAGGGCAAAATGGACATTTGCCACCCCTAGCTTCAGCCAAAAATTGAAGGGCAATGAGGTCAATTGGCCCTTGAATTATTGAGTTTGGATTGGACTAAGTGATTTGACAATTTTCCCCTCAAACCACCCCCACCAACTTGTCATTCTAGGATACTATTCATTGTCATAAGCCTTCAACCACTCATGTCTTCTCTCTTGAATTTGGATAAAGACTCATCTCTCTCTCTCCCTCCATTTCGGACGAAGCCTTCTTCTTTCTCACTCTCATTCCCTCGTTCTCTCTCTTTCTCGCTCGCTGCCCGCCGAACCAGTTTCGAAGTCGCTCTTTGTTTGCACCATATCTCCTTCGTCCCTTGTTAGAATTCGACGAGCCATATACCGTTGAAAAGATTATCTTCTTTCCGTTCTAATGACATCTTGTTGGCCCAAATACATTAAGCCAATCATCTTGTGGAACCGTTTTAAGGAGCAAAGGTCGCTGCCCAGAATCAGTCAGACCCGAGTTGCAAGAATTCGACCTTGGGAGTTTGTTGAGGCAAATCCTTGGGGTAAGACACTCCCTAAACCTTGCTAAGATATTGAGTAACATGTCCCTAAGATTTATTTTGGGTTTTAATGGATTTAATGGACCGATTTATTGTTGTTCTTGGCCGATCAAAACCGGACCGTTTCTGCTCAACTTAGAACCATGAAGAACAAAGGCTGTCCTTGAGGAAATCTTGTACCATCTTAAGGTGAGTGACCTTTGGGACTTTGGTCATCATCTTTATAGGTTGTACGCTTGTATTAGAAGTGCTCTTGGCTGAGTTTCGTTGGTGATTTTCGGTTGGACCTCCTGGGAACCAAATCTGCCGCCGGTGACCCAAGTTGCGCTGCAAGCTCCTCAGCCACTTCCAACCGGTTTTCTTGGACTTTTGAGCTTGGTAAGTTAGTTCTAACCTTTTGTTAGGACCTTGTGTCATGGAAGGACCAAGTGAGAGGAGTTAGATAGTGATTTTAGGGGCTGTTCTTGGTAGAACCCGATGGAATCCGAACCTGTGATGTTAGGACAGATTGTGATGGAGGTCTTATGGCAAGTGAAATGTTGAGATCATGATTGAAATAGGCTAATGAATTCGTTCGTGTATGGACCGAATGCCTTGTGCGCCATAGTGATGTGATAGAGCTTGATTTGAGCTTGATTGGATTAGAGAACCATTGATTGATCCCCAGGTGCATTCGGCCTTGTTATGAAATAATGATATGTGACATGAAATTGAATGAATGGCCCTAAACTCTATTCTGGTCGTGAGCTATGATGGAGGGTTAATTGATTTAAATGACACCATGATTGTGATTTCGGCCTTGCTTGATGAATTGGTGCTTTTGAAGGTGTTAATGGATCAATTGATTGCATTGGCTTGTTATGGCCTTGATTGACTGAATGAGGTGAAGTGATCCATGGCAAAAGAAATTAGTTCGTTTGAATCGACTTGTATTCGATCATGAAGCATAAAAGAAAGCCATGTCTGGGTAATTAATGCAATATAGTTCATGACATGCAATTGAGCTTACTATGGTCGAATGGTGCCTAGATTGATGAATTGCACAATTGATTATGGTTAGCTAGAATTATTTGAATTATGAGCCTTTGTGCACATATTACCTTATAGTGTTAACACGCAAGGTTTGAGTAATTCCTTACGAGATCACACATTAACCAATGAGTGTTAAAGCACGACCTGGGAGCCGTGAGAGCGGGAGGTCAACCTAGGAGCCGTGAGAGCGGGAGGTCAGTGTGATAGCACGACCTGGGAGCCGTGAGAGCGGGAGGTCAACCTAGGAGCCGTGAGAGCGGGAGGTCAGTGTGATAGCACGACCTGGGAGCCGTGAGAGCGGGAGGTCGACCTGGGAGCCGTGAGAGCGGGAGGTCAGTGTGATAGAACGACCTGGGAGCCGTGAGAGCGGGAGGTCAGTGTGATAGAACGACCTGGGAACCGTGAGAGCGGGAGGTCTGTGTGATAGCACGACCTGGGAGCCGTGAGAGCGGGAGGTCGATGTGATAGCCCAATGCGTTATGACGCGGGCCTTGATATATTGGACTGAGATTTATGATATGAAATACCCTATACGAGTATGTGATTTTTGAAGTGCCCAAAGTACGAAGCCTAGCCTAGAATTGGGAATTGTATGACAATATAAGCATTAATCGAATCGCCGCATGCCGTTTGCCTTGTTTTTGTGGTTTGGTAATTGGATACGTTTGGGAGTATCTGGAAGTACTAAGTGCCTAGCTTAGGGTTAGGATTAGCTTATTGAGATTTATCTCACCCCGTCGTGGGACAACATTTTTTCAGGTCCTAAGCGATGGAAACCGTGGTTGCCATGGACTGGCATTCGAAGAAGTGATATGGAGAGAATGGATATAAACTCACTTGTGGTCTTAGAAATTTTACTTCGATTTGTGAATTTAGATTTGAACCATTGGTATTGGACGACTGTAACCTTGAAGTGTATTTGAAAGAAATTGAGGAGTGCACATTTTTATGTCCCAAGTCATCTTGTCTAAGTGTTATGTATGGAGTTTTATTTATCGCTTCCGCATGTGCATTTCATTCTGCAAGTGTATATCAGAGGGGTATTGAACCTGGGGAATAGTCACGAAGACAGAGCAGAAAGGGATGTTCGCGCCCTCGTAAGGACGCGGGGCGTGACATGCACCCTTATCAACTTTTATTTTAATGCCACAAACACATGCACATCATGTTTGTTCTCACTACCTGTCATACCACAATCGTCTCAGATCAATTCTTATCCATCGAAGACTTCTAATTCCATCAATGACGGTCACATCTCATATATCAATTGCCTATGTTCCATCATATACCTCAAGTCTAGTCGCTATTCAAGTCAAATCCAAATGCATTCGATCACAAGTAGCCTTTAATCCCAATATTCTTTGTCTGCTTCCTCGTATGCATCTCATCCCATATTATCCAAGGTTATCAATAACAACCGATAACCAAAACCATCAAGATAGAATACAATTCAAGCCTAAATCCACTAATACCAGTCGTCTCTTTATAAATTATATTCCTCAAGTTTGGTCATTAACAGACCACAGTCACAGTCAGATAATCCAATCGACCCCTCATTCGTAAGCAATTCTCTACTATCCTCAAACACAATTACTACCTCAAAATTCATGCTTAAGTCTCTTTAGTTTCAGCATGCTTCCACTTAAACCTCAATCACCACGTCACTCAAGATCATCCATTCAAGTCAACACTAGGACCATTAGAATACCACACAAGTTCAAGCCTATAATCCTCAAGGTTCAGTGTTCAATGCTTAGCCCTAAAGGTCTCACTATCTAATTGTCCTCAAGTCATCACTCATTATCACTCCAAACCTTAATCACACTGGATCGAGCTGACCTTGCTCCGATACCACTTAAACGGGGATGTCACGTCCCGAACCCTGTGAGCACTTGAACATCCCACCTGGCCGTCGATCTTTAGATTGTTTCCCAAGATCTCTCGGTCCACAATGCATTTTAAACATCCATACTTATACGGAAGCGACAAACATCTCTACTCATCAATTATAAATTGAAATGACTTAGGAAAAACTGGTACACTTCAATTCATACAGCGGTCGAACATACTCAAGGGTTCAATCTCTAATCCACGAAACCAAATACAATCCCTAAGACCACAAAATGTGAAACCTCGACAAACTTCCCGTCTCATCGCCTGGGACTTGAAAAAGTTAAGCCCCCGCTAGGGTGAGCTATAAATCTCAGCAAGTAAAACCTAAACCTAGACCAGACCGCCAATTCCACCAGACCACACCATGAAGTAAATGCAGAATCTCAACAAAGCATTGCACAAGGCATTCAAATTTCACATATCACCACTTCATGGAATCAAGCACCACACCTTAGTATATAATTAAATGCACAACTTCATAAATCATCTCATGCACTCATCGCCAAGGGCTCCCGGGCCGCGATGCATTTCTCAGGGACACTCTCGTCAATTATTTACATCAAGGATCTCTGGCCAATTAAGATGCATAAGGGCTCTCTGGCCATTTCAAGTTCACAAGGGCTCTCTGGCCAATTCATCAGCATCAGGGCACTCTGGCCAATTACGATGCACAAGGGCTCTATGGCCATTTCAAGTTCACAAGGGCTCTCTGGCCAATTCATCAGCATCAGGGCACTCTGGCCAATTACGATGCATTCACACAAGGCATTCAAGCCAATTGATATCTCAAGGCACCAAGCCAATGCGATCTCCGAGGCATCAAGTCAATTGATCGCTGGGGCACTATAGCCCATTCATAAAATATAGACAATTATATTGCAAACATCACACAACAAAGTCAATCCTCATCACAACCGAAATCATATATGCATTCTAGCCAAATCATTTCACGTGGGCATTCTAGCCAAATCATTTCACATGGGCATTCTAGCCAAATCATTTCAAACACTCATTCATTCATCATAAATCAAAGTTCAATCAATCCACTCATTGATCAAATCATCAATCAAACACATCCAGTAGCATCCTAAGTCCTAGTAGAGGTTTAAGGGACACTTACCTCATTATGCAAGCTTGCATATTCCATCCCAATGATCTACCTAGCTTAGTAAACTCACGGCCATACATGGCTCTCACGGCATGCCTAGGAAAACCACATCGAAACTCGATTATTTCTCAATCCCATCGCGCCAATTCCTTAACAACACCGATAACACCTTATTCTTAGGTCATCACTGTATTAATTTGATGCTCCTAAGCATGTCAATTGTCGTTCTATCAAGGCAAGTCATCAAAAGTCTCAATTTACCAAAAATGCCCAATTTGACCCCCCACAACCAGGTTCTTTCTCATGAAACATGCAATTTTTCTACTGAATATTTGGGAAAAAAATTCCATGGTCTTAAACTTCAAGATCTTACGGACGTATGGGAGAAAATGGAGCTCGATTTGGATACCGGATGACTTAGAACGACCCAATTCAAAATCAGTGCGCGTTGAGGACAGATTGGTCGGCTTATCATGTTTTTCACTTCAAACAACCCTTAATCACTTCTAAATTCCAATTCCTCACAAAATCAACTTGCCATAACCTCAATATACAAGTTTAGGAAGCTCACCAAGAGTTTTGTTGTGAAATAACTCCACCAAACCTTCGAACAATCAATAATGATTTGATGATTTACCTCAAGTATGGAGGTTTGCCTCACGAGTTTTGAATTTGCCTCATGAATTGAAATTGGCCCAGAAAGGGGCGTAAGAGAAAAGAATATGTTTTCTGGAAATTTTTTAGGAATGATACTTTTGAGAAAGAAGTGAAAGTTATTTTTGAGATCGCGTCGAGTGCTTGCTTGTGATTGAAAAACCATGCCATTGTACGAAGCTCAGTTTTACTCATGAAATCCTTTGTGACTAGGTCAAGTCTTTTGTTTTGAAAGTACTGAAATGCCAGATTTTTGACAAGTACCCTGTTTTACCATGCCAAAGTTTTTAATTCCAAAATACCCTGTTTTCCAAAACGTCTAGAGGTACTGGCAGCCTAGTTTAGGGTTAGGTTTAACTTACTGAGATTTATATCTCACCCCGTCGTGGGACAACATTTTCAAGTCTTAGACGATGGAGGCCCGAGCTTGCCATGGATTGGCATCGGAAGAAACTTTTGGAGGATGTGAAGATTTTAGTTGATTGAGACCTTAGAGACTGTATATTATTTGTAATTAGAATTGTACCTGACTTTGAATTTAATGAGAAGTGTATCCCTTTCTTTTGTCCTAGGTCATCTTGAAAAGTTGTTTTTTATGGAGTTGTCCTCGTTTTTGCATGTATGTTTCATATAGACTTTTAAACATTAGCCGTTGGTTCCTGGGAGATCATTAAAGGTAACGGCGAAGGTGGGATGCTCACGTGCTCGCCGGGTTCGAGGCGTGACATCCTCGATTAAGTGGTATCAGAGCAAGGTCAACTCGATCGAAGTTGATTGAGACTTGGAGTGATAAGGAGTGATGACTTGAGGACAATTAGATAGTGAGACCTTTAGGATTAAGCATTGATCACTGAATCTTGAGGATTATAGGCCTGAACTTGTGTACACTTTAATGGTTCTAGTGCCGATTTAGTTGATGATCATGGGTGATGCTATGATAGAGGCTCACAAGGAAATGAGAAGAAATTGAGGAGCCATAAGCATGGATTTGAGGTTGTGGATGTGCTTGAGGCTAATAGAGAATTGCTTATGAGTAAAGGGTCAATTGGATTATGTGATTGTGATTGTGATTGTGATTGTGGCCTTGAGGTATATTGTTGAACATAGGCAATTGATCTGTGAGATGGTCATTTGTGGAATTAGAAATCTTCTGTTGATAAGAATTGATCTAGAAGTGAATGTGATATGACAAGTAGTGAGGACGATCATTCAGTGCATGCGCTTGTGACATTGAAATGAAAGTTGAGGAAGGTGAATGCATGAGCTTATCATTATTAGACTTGATAAACCTTCGCTTGGTATGGGACGAGCTGATGGGATACCTACAAACCGTAATGAAGCATATTATGGGACGTGTGGAACGAGACTCTCTTCGTAGATGTATGTCTTGGGACAACCTGCAATGACCAGGTCTGACGAGGGCAGGGAGTGTACGCCGGGACAAAGAGGTTCGGACAAGGAGTGGCTCTTGGCAGGCTTCTAAGATAGCAAGGAGGCAGGAATGACCCAAGTCATAAATTGAAAGAGAGAGTCTAGGTATCGGGTTGAGTCTGATTTTGGTTAAGAGATGCATTGCACTAAAGTGATACTCAAGGTGAATTTTTAAAACTGCATGGCATTTGTCATAGCGCATGTGATTGGCATAGTTAGGAGCTTCGTACATGGCAGTGGGTGTTGTTTGAAAAAGAAAATTGACGCTTGTGTTTGGCCTGTATGGCGAGTCTTGGCATTGAATGCCGTTGGGTGATGTCTTTTGAATGTGAGAAAGCCTGCTAGTTATTGCTAAGTCGTAGATATGTCTGGACTTAAGGTGTGAACATTTGACGCATTAAATTGTGCCTTGAGAGTTTACCTGATATTGGCCTACTTGAGTTTTGACCTTTGCCTAAGTAATTGGCGATTGACTGAGGATTTGCCTAAAACCACTGGGTGGTTGATTGCTTGTGATAGCTATGAGGTTAAACGACTAGAGTATGTTACAAGAGGAGTATTAGCTTGAGTATGCAAGATATGAAAGGACTCTAGAACTGAAAGGAGTCGTGAGAACTGAATAAAGATGAACAACTGGAATATGAGCGCTGGAAGGGCATTTGGCTCAAGTTCGAAAAGTGCGTGAGACCCAAGAGTTGAAGGGGTCGTGAGAACTTTAAATGGAAATGAGAAAAATTGATGGGTAGGTATGCTCGAGGAGGAGTTGCCATTGTGCCTAAGTCACAATGGTGACAGATATTAGTGCTGATGAGTTAAGTGATGAAAGTCACGAGAAAGGTGACTATGAGTTACTTATTTCTAAATTGAAGGTGTGGGAAGAACCGCGATGGTTTTGAATAGCTGGTGAGATGGACTACGTGGTTGAGGTCAACTAAGGTTCGATAGAGAAAGTGAATTTGAAACTGCCTCCCTCCTGATTGAGGGTTTCGTGAGAAAACCTTAGAGGTTTTGAGTGCATTGAAGAAAGAAAGTGACACTGGCAGTTATTAGCCTTAAGAGGCTATTGATGATTGGTGAAATGTCACCAAAGGAAGAGTTTTACTTGAAGGCATGATATCTGTCTAGTTCGCCTAATGGAAGTACTTTCTTGGGATTGCTTGAGAGCAAAAGTTGTTTGAATCCTAGTAGTCCTGTAAGGATCTGAAGATGATCGACCAATAGGAGACAAAGTTCTCAAAGTCGTCTAAGTGTATTAAGGGTAGTTAATGACCCTTTAAGTAAGACGTGAGGTCTCCGAATGGATTGAAATTTGAAAGCCTTATGGCTAGTTGTTATTCCTGATTTTGAGGAATGATAATGGGACTCAGTAAGAGAAGTGAATGATCGGAAGACATGTGAATAAGAGAACTCCTGCTCATGGATTACGAGCAAAGAAATGTTCATTGCGGAACATGAGACGTGCCCTTGAAGATGGCTATTACCTTGTCATAAGTCTTATGGTGGTTGATCTCTTGTCGTTATGAGGAATATAAAAGAGACTGATGTGTCAGTCTGTCGAACCCTGTTGATTTTAGGAGATCGATTGAGGTTGAGTCAGAATCCCAAGAAATGACATTGTGAGTGGTTACCCCTAATGAGTAGGGTGTCATTCTTAAAGGGCGATTGGACCATGAGATGGTCGTTGATGGAAAGGAAAGTGATTGGACTTGGTAGTCCAAGCCGTTTGTAATTTTAATGAATGGATGAGCAATCAAAAAGGCTACATGGTTTATAGCCACAAGATGATTGATTTAATCGGCTTAAATATCCTATGTGTGGAATTGTGGAAACCGAGGAGGAACTTCGATCCTTTTGGACCTTGTTACTTGAGGTGATTGAATTATTGGGGAAAAGAATGCCGAGTATGATAACATCTGAATCCTGGAGTAAAGGCATTGTTGTGGTATGGATGACTTATGGAACGAGAAGGATAAGGTGGACTTGAGGAGAGGGAATGCCACTGAAGTGTAAAGTTTCCTTCATAGGGTAAGAGACCCTAGCGTGGAAAGGGGAAGAAATCTTACTTGATGTGGTGTTAAGATTAAGCGTCTGGACTAAGAAAGGAAAACACATTGGCTAGTTGCGGAACCCAACGATTAAAATGCTAATGCATCCCGAAGGGAATGTGATAAAGATGAAGAAATTGCTACATGGTCAAGTTGGGGATCCATGGGAATAGGAAGTCGAGTTACAGATCCTCACATGTGTGATACAAAGAGAAAATTGAGACAAGACGACATCAGGCGATGAAAGGTATGAAAAGCCTTTGGGAATTATTATACGGACCCTGAGAAAACGCTCGACATGTGGTAAGTGTGAAGGATGCAGGCTTTGGGCCTGATAAGATAAATTTCTTGATCATAAAATTTCTGGGAAGTAGAAACCATGAGGAACCCTTGAGGATTAGAATGGGTGATGAATCAATTGAGGCTAATATGAGTTACAGAAATATGAAGTTCCTGGGATTGATGGATTTCTATAGACGGTTAGTGGGAAGATTCTCTACAAGAGCTGTTTCATTAATGAAATGGACTAGAGATGAAGTGTAGCGTGAATGGACAATTGAACATGACAAGGGATTTTCGAGGACTCAAGCCTAGTTAGTAACTGTACTGATATTGATATTTCCGTTTGGGATCGAAAAGATCATGAAAATCATAATGACGTGTTGCAGGAAGAGAATTAATGGTGTAACAAGGCAACCCAAAGTAAGAATGGCATAGATGATGCGACAATCAGACCCTATGAGTTGGAATGCCTAAACACATGATAGAAGTGGCATGCAACGTTCATTACAACGAAACTTGAGAAACATTACTTGTATGAAGAAAGGTTGTGAGCTTACACGGATCACAAGAACATGAAGTATTAGATTCCCGAGAGGACCGAATGGGGAGCAGCATGGATGGAAGGAGTTGCCTAAGGACTAAGGATATCCTATATCGCTTTGGGAAAGGAAAATAAGGTAGTGGATGCGTATAGTAGGAAATCGAGCATCAAGTGATTGGCAATTGGAGGATAGACCTTACCTCACGAAGTGAGAGATTCTACTTCTAAATTGAAGGTTTGCCAATTGACTGGTATAATAAATACCTCAAGTATTGGACATGAGGGTTAGCAAGAGACTAAGGTATGTTAATCCACGAACATTATTGACAAAGGGATAGTGTGAATAAAAGTGACAGGGAGAAAAATCCAGACTTTCGAGTACCTGGGGAAAGAACATTGAAATTAAGAGCGGGAATTTTAAAGTTCAAGGACGAGGAAACGTGCCAACGAGGAAAAGCGTAACCGTTGTAAGTTGATGGAATAAATGGTCATTGGAGAATCTTGAATGGAATCGAGGACGAACTACTAAGGACTCAATCATGAATTTGCCTCAGAAGTCGAGAAGGCTATGGTTCGATGTGGACAATAGAGGTTAAACAAATGGGGCTTGTATGTCACGGACGATACGAAACGAGTTACTTTGGACATTGAAGAAGCGGTGAGGCGTTGATACCCCCATAAGATTGGATGATTTCAAAGGTTGTAAATTTCGAGGACGAAATTTCTTTAAGGGGGGAAGAGTTGTAACATTCCGAATTTCGACCCCTCTCGAGGCAATGGAATTGAAGGATATCGATCGGTGTATTTCAGTGGTATCTCGCTTGGAGCAGGCCACTCTCGAGTTAACTGATCGAAAGGGAAAGACTAACGCGAGGTCGGGTACGTGGACTTGAGGATTTTTAATAAGAAATGGCGCTTTGACCATAAGGATTGTTGAGGGAATATTTTGGGCCAGCAGAGATCGATCTATGAATGATCATGGAATGCCTTGCTAGCGCTATACGTTGGGACGCGGGTGATTTCTTTTAACCAATGTGTAATTTGCGAGAATTTCCTAAATCGGATTCCGATGATCAGGATCGCAGGAGCTAGCGATAAACCCTCGCAATTACATGACAACCAAAGCTGCCACGGCTTGAGAAAAATCCCAAGGTCGATACGCGTAGCACCTGCAAGAGTCGCCCGTCAGTTTGAGATAAACTAGAATTACAGTCGACGAGAATTCGACATGAAATTGGACCTCGAGATTGGGCATTGGACATTGAGGAATTCCAACATTTGAATTGAATTTGACGTCGCCTCGCCAATGGTCATTCAAAATGAGAAAAATGAAGTTTCGGACGAAAAGTGGCAAATGACCATTTTGCCCCTCAACCTTATACCTTTGCCTTAAGAAAGTTGGAAGGATAAAATGGTCATTTCTCCCACACTTAGAGGCTGCCGAAAATACTTGGAGAAGAAGGCAAGGAAAGTCAATGAGGGTCAATGGCCATTGGATCAATAATTGGTGCAAGGACAAGTGTCAAGCTAGGGTTAACTTGGCATTAAATACCCACCTAATCCCATCTTGTCAATCTTTGCCTCAATTATATGTGTGAAACGCCCAATTTACAGCCCTTTGGTCGTGGAGAGCTTCATAACATCTAGTACTATGTTCAGATGGTTTATGGCTGCAAATAGATGGTTTTAGAATGAGTTTTATGGCTGATTATGGGTGGTATAAAAATGGACAGATTCTGACTTTGAAGAGATCGGGCTGTTTCAACGTCTTTGGGGTATCTATCCGCTTCAAATCTCACGGTGAGCTTCCTAAACCCATAAAGGAAGGTCTTAGCAAGGTGATTATTGAAGGATTGAGGATTGGAATTGATTCATGGCTCGATTGAGCGGTTGGAACCCAAAATCGGTTCTGTTTTGGATGATGTTCTTTGTGTACTGATTCTGTTGGGAGCTGATATAAGAGTGTTTTGACTTCAAATTGACTCAAGGGACTATCTATAATGTTGATTAAGGTGTTAGTGGAAAGTATGTGAAGTGGATTGGGATTTAAAAGTGATTTAAGGACTAATTTGGGCATGAAACCTTCAAGTTATATTATGCCCTATAAGTTGATGTTTGAACCGAATACATAAAGGGTTCATGGTGATGTCGACGTGTATTTGATCAATTGTTAAGGCATCCCGAGTTGCCATTTGTTTGGTGATCGAGAGAATGGTTTAATGAAAGTGAAGTTTGATTGTTTCTAATCCAAAATTGAGTGGATTTTAACTCGACATTGATGAACTTCCTAGGACGGCACGGGGTTCTCATTTGACTGTGATTTTGAGGATTGAGAAGGCTCGTTTGGTGTGGATTTTTGCTAATGGCTTGAGGTAAGTTATTCCTAAACCTTTATTAGGATGTTAGGTTACTAAAGGACGAAGCTTTGAGTTGGAATGAAAGGTTTTATGGACTGATTTTGTGAGAGGCGCGAGAAAACCCAAATCTGCCATGTTTTGGCAAGTTGTGCTTGATTGATTTGTGGCATGAGGAACTATGAAATCAAGGTGATTTTGAAGAGTCCTAATCTGGTAGTGGAATGTGGTTAAACTTCTTGGCATGTTTTATAAAAATTTCCGTTTTATTTGAGTGTAATGAGGGGCAAGGATAAATCAAGTCTCTAATGGAGATTTTGAAACCGTGATTGATGTCAAGCTTGAGTTTTGTGAAAAATGGCTGAATGATGCTTGTTCTCTTAATGGGAATTTCGTAACGTGGAACGTGTTTTGTCCAGTGAGGGACGTTTGAAATGAATGCCTCGAGTAGGCGATGAACTGCTTGATTTCATGAGTTGTTATTGAATGAAGTATTTTGAGGCATGAATTATTTTCTTTGAACAAAAATTTGAGGCTGCTTTATAACTGGAAATTTTATGAATAAATGGCGTGTGTGATCGTCGGGAAAAATCTTAAGTGCACTAGCGTGTGGGATCGCCGGGAAAAATTATAAGTGCATTAGCGTGTGGGATCGCCAATGGCGTGTGTTATACCGTTGTATCTTGGGAGACGGACGTTCACGAAATCTCAAAGCACGTACAGGAGGGGACGAATCTGTCTTAAGGAAACTGTGTAGACAGGCCTCGGTATTTGTGTCATTTTCAATTTTTAGATTTGTCATTGTAATTTCAGTGTGTTTAGTTTTGATTTAATATCAGCTCATGTACTGTTCATCGAGCTAGTGCTTCTGCCGATCCAGTGTTGTGCTTCTGCCGCCAACTCAGCGTTGGTGCTTCTGCCTAATTTAATTTTGTGCCTTTGCCATTTGATTGTAAGTTCTTCTAGACAGTGCCATTGTGAATACCCTCTAACATTGACTAGGGAATTGATCAAGTAGTGGATTGATGGAACTATGATTGATGATGGCCAGACATGAGTGTGTGAATTGAGCTTGACATGCTTGTTATTGAGAAATTCACATGGCACATGACTGAATGAATGATGTGGGTAATGGAAAGTCATGTTAGCGTGCATGGTTATATGGTAGTGACATTTGATTGATAAAGGTACTCGAATTAGTAGGCCTGAGATTGGCAAAGGAGTGCTTAGTTAAATGATTTTTTGATTCATGAAAATTGGCTTGGTGCCCTTGTGATATGAATCGGCTTGGTGCCCTTGATTCATGAGAATTGGCTTGGTGCCCCTGAAAGGTGAAAATGACTAGTGAGCCATTGATGAGAAATATGGCTAGTGAGCCCTTGATGACGAAATTTGGCTAGTGAGCCCTTAAATGATGGGAAATGGCTAATGAGCCCTTGAATGATGAGAAATGGCTAGTAAGCCCTTAAATGATGAGAAATGGCTAGTGAGCCCTTGAATTGATGAGGTATGGCTTGAGAATACACCCTCGCTTATTAACTACGAAGCTTGGTTGTGATGATATGATTGTCCTTGAACCGTGAATGCTTTAGGCTAGTTATATCGAGGTGCCTTGATGTTTGAATGCTATGTGCTAATTGTTTTTTATGAGCTTCTACCTTTTGCTTTGTTGCATAGTCTATGGGGACTGGCGGTCTAGTCTAGGTTTAGGGTTCACTTGTTGAGATTTTATATCTTACCCCGTTGGGTACTAACATTTTTCAAGTATCGGACGATGGAACACCAAGTTTGCCAAGGACTGGCATTCGAGGAAGTAGATGATCGAATGTGTTTAAGACATTAGGTGACCTTAGGGATTATATTTGGTTTTGTGGTCTAGGATTGAACCATTGATATTGGACTACTGTAAACCTTGGTGTACATTTAGTAATATGAGAAGTGTACCATGTTCCTATCCTAAGTCATCTTGTTGTTTTTATAAGTGGAGTTATTTCTCGCTTCCGTATGTAATGGATAATGATGTTTCAAGGGCCGATGAATCCTGAAAAGCACCAAGGGTATGATAAGACCTTGGTGGGATGTTCATGGGCCAGACGGGTTCGGGGCGTAACATTTATGCTCTAAAACTATACTTATGCTTAATCTCTAAATCTTAAGCATTATCGCAAGTTCTAAGACTGTTCATGTTGTTAAAATATTGACCTCAGAACTTATTCTTGCTAGAAGAACAAAGGACATATTGATAAAATTCGTTCTTGGCAAGATTATACTGAGAGTAACTAGACCCTAGTTGCTCATCCTTTTATTCAAACCATTGTTACTTTTGTGGATAGTTTTGTCATTATCAAAATTATGCCAAAATCATGACAAGTACCCAGGATCCATCGGCCAACGACTTCAAAACTTCCAAATGATACATGCATGCGGAAACGAGAAAATACAAACTCCATATCAAAATAAACAAGATGACTCAGGACAAAAGAAAGGGGTACACTTCTCATTAATGTCAAAGTCATGTACAATTCTAACTCCAAACAATATATAGTCCTTAAGGTCTCAATCAAATTAATCTTCATTTCCTCCAATAACTTCTTCAAATGCCAATCCATGGCAAGCTCGGATTTCCATAGTCTGGGACGTGAAAATGTTATCCCACGACAAGGTGAGATATAAAATCTCAGTAAGCTAAACCTAATCCTAAACTAGGCTATCAATACCTCCAGGCACTTTTGAAAAACATGGTATTTTGGGGTATAAAAGCATTGGCATGGTAAAACATGGTACTTGTCAAAACTTGACGTTTTAGTACTTTCAAATTGACTCGACTCAGTCAGGAAGATCATGACAAGTCTAAGCTTCATACAATGGCAGGGTTTTTTCAATCACAAGCATACACTCAAGGCAAGATTTTCAATCCATGAGGCAATTTCGTTTATTTTTCAAACCATGAGGCATTTTCAAACTCGTGAGACAACTTTCATACTTGAGGAAAATTTCCAAAACATGAGGCACAATCAATTTCTCAAAAATCATTCTTTCATTTTTTTTTTCAGAAAACAGATCCTTCCATATCCGTCCATCCTAGGCCACCCACTTTGGGGCTGCGAGATGATTCGGTCTCCATATGACTAGTCGGTGTTGTGGAAATTCTCCTATATTTTGATTCTGACAAAACCTTCAAAAGAAATTGTTTAATGAAATGTGATGCAGGAAGAATGTGTAAGCAGCAGGTTGAGTGATTCAAATTCTGTCGCGCTGACCAAGGGTCAGATGGAAGTACTTCTGACCGAGGGTCAGATGGAAGTGCTTCTGACGAAAGGTCAGACGAAAGTGCTTCTGTCGAAGGGTCAGATGGAAGTGCTTCTGTCCGAGGGTCAGATGGAAGTGCTCCTGACGATCTAAACAGTGACGGATGGATCACATCAAATCTCCGTATTATCATTCCGTGCCAACTGATCTAGTAAGAATCAAATCTCTTCTAGATGAATCTGAAGAAAGATCAGTTTCTACATTTTACAAAACACGAAGACCCACGTATGGCAGGTTTCCGATCAAGGCAAGTGATATTCGATTATCCTGATATCCCCTCTAATCAATTAAGGGACTTTCTATAATGGGATATCATCTTCTAAGGAACATATCCTTGGGAATCAACTCAAACTTATCACACTTATGGAAGCTGGAGATTCAGTTGTATGGGCGACTGAATCATAAGGGTTCAATGTCTTACCCAACGGTCTACATATCTTCTGAAGATATAGTCTCGTTCAATCACGATTGATGACGTCCAATCAAGGATTGAAGAGCGATCCCTCGGCTAGAATCCAACGGCTAGTTCGGAGGCAGGGGAGTATAAAAGAAGAATCATGATGGACTAAGGGAAAGAAGTGAGAACATCAATCCAAAGTGCAAGCATAATTTGAGTTTCATCCAAAGAGTATTATGTGTACCCAAAATCCTTCACTGTGAAAATCTGTGTGAGAGAGAAACAAAATATTTGAGTGGTTGTAATCCTCTTGATTCTTCATAGTGAAATCCAGCCGATCGGCTGTCATCGTGGGAGAGTGGACGTAGGCTTGATCTAAGCCGAACCACTCTAAACATCGTGTGCAATATTCTCTTCTCTAAACTCTTACCCTTGCGTTTAGATTTTCTGCACACTGTTATACGGTTCTTGTTCCTAATCGTACACTGAACTTTATTCATTCCGCAAGAAATTTCAATTGTGTTCAGAATCTCCTATTCACCCCCCCTCTAGGAGATATTGCTAGTTACATCAATTGGTATCAGAGCAGGTTGCTCATTTTACGAAGTGTTTATTGACTTCGGAGTTAACGATCTACTATGTCTAGCAATCACTCTTCAGGAACAAGCGATTCGCACTTTGCCAACAAGCCACCATACTTTGATGGAAAGGATTACAATATGTGGAGCAACAAGATGAAGTGGTTCTTCAAAGCCTATGATGATCTGATGTGGGATGTCGTTACAAATGGAATAGTTCCTGCAAATGCTACAAATCCAACCTCTGCTGACGGAGTAAATACTATCACAACAATGGTTGATGTTGAAAAGGCAAAAAGAAAAGGCCTTGATTCTAAAGCTGTCAATGCTCTCTTTTGTGCCTTATCTACTCCTCTTTATAATCGTGTCTCAGAGGAAGAATCATCTAAGGCAATATGGGATAGACTTCATGTTACCTTTCAAGGAACAAATCGTGTGAAAGAAACAAAGCTCAGTATTTTACTGAGTGATTATGAAGCATTTGAAATGAAGCCTGATGAATCTATTGCAGATATGATATACAGGTTTCAGACTCTAGCAAGTGGACTTGCAATACAAGGCGCACCTATCGCTGAACCAATGCAAGTCAGGAAGATACTACGTGGACTCACAGATGATTGGAATTACATCAAGCCATCAATTCAAGAATGCCAAACAATCAGACCACTCTCGGTGGATGAGTTAGTCGGGACTTTGCAATCCTATGAAACAGAACGAGCAAACAAAAAGGGAGAACATAAAGGTACAAAATCTATTGCCTTAAAAACTGAAATTAATCAATGTTTTTCTGATACAGATGATGAAGATGAGGATGATGAAGAATTAGCCCTCATGGTCAAGAAATTTAGGAAGATGGCTCGGAAAGGCAGAAACATGAAAGGAAAGAAACCTTGGAAGAAGAGTGATGTAAAAATATCTAGCAACGACTCACAAGATAGCAAAGACGTGATCTGCTTCCACTGTAAGAAGGCAGGACATATCAAACCGAACTGCCCAATTTTGAAGAAGGACAAACTCAAGTATGAGAAGTACAAGAAGGCTCTAAAGGCAGAAACTTTAAGTGATTCTGATGAAAGCGAAAATGATTATGCAAACATCTGTCCCATGGCCGAATCAGACTCAAGTTCAGATTCAGAAACTGAGGTATGTTCATCTGAACTCCCTGATGAAGTTACTGAATATATTGATGAATTGTGTAGAAACTACAAAGAAGCTCTTGAGAAAGTTTCTTGTTTGAAAAAGGAAAATGCTTCTTTAAAACAACAGAATTTGTCCCAAAAAGAAAAAAATTGATTTTCTACAACAAGAGTTTCACCAGATGAAAGAAAATCATGATTTAGTTTCAAAAGAAATGCTTCCTTGAAAGAAAAAGTTTCTGATATATCAAAAAAGTTTTCACAAAGCTCTATAACTCTGAATAGCATTATTTCAAAACAAATACCCTTCAATGACCGATCTGGGTTAGGTTTTAAAAGGGAAAGTAGCCAAAGAAATATCCTTAAAACTGAATTTCGAAAACCAACGTTTTCCGATTACAAGCATCATTTTGATAAGCATTTTACTAGATCCTACATTCGACAACCTTGTGTGAATTGTGGTGATCCTAGCCATACTAAGGATTACTGCAAGAAAATTTGGAGACCTATTAAAAGGTCAAAATATGCTAACACAAAAGGACCCAAGAAAACATGGGTACCAAAGAAACAGTAAGTTGGTTATTTATTGCAGGTACCAAAGAGAAGGAAGAACAAGTGGTTTCTGGATAGTGGTTGTTCAAGTCACATGACTGGAAATCCAGATGTATTTATATCCTTCTCAGATTGTGATGGAAGAAGCGTGTCGTTTGGAGGAAAGAACAAGGGAAAGGTCATCGGGAAAGGAAATGTAAAGATTGGGAATCTGACCGTTAAAGATGTCTCTCTAGTCAAAGGATTGAACTACAACTTGATTTCTGTAAGTCAACTCTGTGACTCTTGATATGATATTTGGTTCCAAGATCTAAAATGCACAGGTATGAGCAAGGATAAGAAGCAATCCTTCATGGGACGAAGGCATGGGAACATTTATCTTTTAGATATTAATGCTAACTGTGAACATGCTAAATGTCTTATTTCTGTTAAGGATGAATCTGATCTTTGGCACAGAAAGTTAGGTCATATTAGTGTAAAACATATTTCAAAGCTTTCCAACAAGGGACTTGTTTAAGGACTACCTCAAACAAAATTTGAGAAAAGTGGACTATGTCATGCATGCACACTGGGTAAGCAGGTAAGAAGTTCTTTTAAGTCCTTAAATCAAGTTTCCACTAAGCATTGTCTAGAGCTACTTCATATGGACACCTTCGGACCAAATAGAACTCTAAGCATTGGAGGTAAGAAATATTGCCTTGTCATAGTTGATGACTTCTCCAGATTTACATAGGTTTCATTTCTTGCTCACAAAAGTGAAGCTTTCATATCCTTCTCAAAATTTGCTAAAAGAATTCAAAATGAAAAGGGTTGCACTATTTCCAGTTTGAGAACGGATCATGGGGGAGAGTTTGAAAATCAAAGTTTCTCAGATTTTTGCACTAAGTTCAGAATTCAGCATAACTTCTATGCACCTTATACTCCTCAACAAAATGGGGTAGTAGAAAGGAAAAATAGATATTTGCAAGAAATGGCCAGAACTCTTCTTATTGAGAGTAAAATTGCCTCTAACTTTTGGGCTGATGCCGTTTCAACGGCATGTTATATCTTAAATCGAATTTCCCTCAGACCTTTTTCTGAGAAAACTCCCTATGAATTTTTCAAAGAAAGAAAGCCTGATGTTGCATACTTTCATGTATTCGGTTGCAAATGCTTTATTCTAAAGAATGCTAATGATCGAGTTGGAAAGTTTGATGAGAGATCAGATGAAGGAATTTTCTTGGGATATTCAACAACAAGCAAAGCCTACAGAGTCTACAACAAAAACACTCGTACTGTTGAGGAATCAGTGAACATCAAGTTCGATGAAAACTACCGGGATGATGAAACTGAATCCATTCAAATGCATACACTTCATCAAGTCACGAACTCACGAGCAGACTCAGATGTGAATACGGGTTCGGAGAATGTTCAGAAGGAAACTTCCTCAGTTGAAGAAAGACTAGAAGATGAACAGAATGAATCCACAATATCCTCAAATGATGGCCTTGACAAAACCTGGAAGCATAAGTCAAGTCATCCAAACGAACTTATCATAGGCAGCATAAGTGATGGCGTAAAGACAAGATCCAAGTTCAAGCAAGCAATTGTCGCGACCCTCTTGAGGTTGTCGGGCTCTCGAGGGCTAATGGGCCGTCCTGTCTGGTCGGACGCGGGCCTCTCCCAAGGCCCATTACCCAAATCGCAACGGAGGTATGCGTGATCGACTTTCAGTGTGGTCTAGTGACATGTGCTAAGTGTGCATGCCATGGAGTCGCCACCAATCATTTTTTTAGGGTATGATTGGACCACCCAATCGAATAGTTGGGAGTTTCTATTCAATTTTGCGAGAACCAGAGAAATGGTTTCGGGGACTTAGTTACGCCAACCGTCAGAGTTGACGCCCTTTCGGTACCTAAGTTGACTGAATTTTCTAGCCTGAGATTCATGCGGATGAGTAAGGTATGAACCATAAATCTAGAAATTCATGCAGATAGGAGTGATTATCCTAGCAATCACAATCAGTAATAAAATGCGCAACTCAAGGAATCTAGATATGCAAATAAATCACATGGCATTCCTAGTAATGCCCTATTTATCAATCACAGCTCAAGAATGATTTAGCTGTCCTAGCCGTTCTACACTCGATCTGACCTAAGAAAAGCATTAGGAAGCATCGCAGGAGTTCGAGAGTACTCACATGGGGTTCGCCGTGCCCTGATTTGGTCTTGGACGAGCTATCGAGCTCATGCCGACCCGATTATATTTGGGGATCCACTCGGCATTTTACACCATGAAATCATGTGAAACAAAAACGAAAATATTCAGCAAGGGGCATTTATTGTATATGGTGGTCAATCTAATTGGACATCAAGACTAAAAAAGATGTAGAAATTTACAAATTAAAAGACTCGAATGATATTTTTTTTTGCCAAATTCAACTCTATGCGTCGTGAAGAAACACATGCAATTGAACTTGAATTTTGACTATTTATGAGTTCAAAATGAAAAGAAAATTAAAATAAAAATATTGACTATTTTTCTATATTTTTACGACATCGAATGCTATTTTTCTTCATTTTTCATGTATTTTTCTATTTTGGAAAATATTAAAAAATTGAAAAATTATTTTTTTTTATCAAAAATGGTTCCTTTAGCTTGGTCAAGGCTACCAAAGATGATTTTTTTTAATTTTTTAACTTTTTATATATTTTTATGAATTTTTAAAAAATAAACTATGAAAGACTGATAAAAAATCAGGTGTCAACAGCTGCCCCTCTTTGAGAGGAATTTCGTCAGAGGTTTCTCTCAAAGACAAGGTGACACCTGTGTTCCGATCGACTCGACTGGGAAAAGAAAAGAAAAGAAAAGAAATCATGACATCCAATTTTCATGCCCATCAATGTGTGCTTTTCCTTAAAAAGAGATGTGCTCATTCAATTCCCTGATATGATGTAAGAAAGTTAAGGAGTAGATAGACTTCCCTGCCCCTTACCTGCCGAACGCTTGCGGCATTTGCTGTGTCTGATGGGTTCAAGTAGATTCCTAAGGACTCGTCATCGGAGTGTCATAGGGATGTTAAGCTCTGACCTGTATGGTAGGTCAAACCATAATGGGATTCCTAACTGATAGGAACCTAAGGAAGACGCATCCCACATTTGAGAATTGGCCAAGGGTTTTGATCCATGTGGTGGACTAAACTAGAAATGGCTTGCCTAATGTAAGGCTTATTAGGGAAAACGACTCCTCCCGCGTTCGAGATTCATCAAGGTTTTGATCCGTATGGTGGATCGGACCATTGGGTTGATCCTTCAGGCGGTCTCTACCAGTCCTTTGACCCTTCAGGCGGTTTCTACCATTCATTGACCCTTCATGCGGTTTCTACCATTGAGTTGACCCTTCATGCGGTTTCTACCATTGGTTGACCCTTTAGGCGGTTTCTACCATACATTGACCCTTCAGGCGGTTTCTACCATTGGTTGACCCTTCAGGCGGTTTCTACCATACATTGACCCTTCAGGCGGTTTCTACCATTATGTTGCCCTTCAGGCGGTTTCTACCATTGATTGACCCTTAAGGCGGTTTCTACCATACATTGACCCTTCAGGCGGTTTCTACCATTGTGCTGACCCTTCAGGCGGTTTCTACCATTGAGTTGACCCTTCAGGCGGTTTCTACCATTTATGAAATTCCAAATTGATATGAATCAAAGGATGACGTACCTGCTCTTCGGGGCTAGTCGGAGACTCGATCATTCTATGGATCGGTCTTAGAAAAGATTTGCCTACTAAAAGGCCTCACTTAAGGATGACGCACCTAGTCTTTAGGGTGGCCAAAAGTCCTGCAGAAAGCTTAGACCTGAAAAAATTTTCCTCGCCAAGAAGATGTTAGTAATCTTTGGGAAGACAATAATTGTCTAACTGAAAAAATTCTACGACTTAAGTTTTAGTCATGAAATGTGCATTTTGATTGTTGGAGGTTATCCAAAACATTCCTGCCACATACAGATGTGATCATAAATTCCTTGCACGGAAACTCTAGATCAAACAATTTGAAAATTTCAAAAAGAGTTTGCTCAAAACATCCATTGGAGTATTTCTCATCCAAGAAGGCTCCTCACTGCTCTGTGATAATGATCTTTAATAGGGAAAGTGCTCAATTTCCTACCGACCTGTGCCTGGGTTTCAGGATCATTCGCAACGCATACATTTCGATCAATCAGGAGGTCTTTCACGGGACCGTAGTGTTAGGCTTGGATATCGGTTTCCAAGGGGGACTCACTTTTGAGTCAAGGCCGTTGAACGAAATTTTTCACTATCTGCTCCGGGTTTACAAGTCAAGAACCCTGCAAAATGAGAAAGAAATAGTCTTGCTCGTACTTCTTTGAGCTAAGTTATACATTAACCCAAGTGTCTTAGTCAGAGAAGACTGCTTCAGGATTGTAACATTGGAAGGATTGGGGACCGAAAAAGGCTTGTTTTTTGCCTAGAAATTGTGAAGGGTTTGACATTGGTGATCATTGCAAATTTGCCACATGTCCTTCGAAGAACATCTCCATTTCTTGAAGTGTACACTCCTCTTTTAGAGCGCACAAGGATGTTTAAAAGCATCTCTTGTTGCATTAAGAGACCGTATGTTTGTGTGTTTGCTATTTGAGCACGACATCATTTGGGGAGTAGCCATCTTGATCTGACTCCTTTGGAGGGTCTTTTCATCATCTCTCTAGACTTTACTGGGGATATTTTGAATGGACATCGGCCTTGCTTTTTACCAGGCACTTTGCTTTTTCTTGATGTCTAGGGATTTTTCTTTTCCCCCTTTTTTTAATCCCGTGTTTTTCTTTTCTTTTGGAGCTAGGATTTTCAGCAATCATGCTAGATATGCAACTTAAACTTTGGCATGCTTCCGTTCCTAGAGTGATGTTGCCTTTGCTTTGGAATATGCAATGATCACCAATAGGTTGATGAAATGAATTTGTTGGCTCAACATGGTCGTGCAAAGGATAACAGTGTGTAGGATAGAGAAATGAATTATTCTCGTCATCCTATAACACTTGGATTATCATATAAACAACACACAAAGATTTATGTTAGTCCGAGCAAGAAAATTTCTAACCATTTACTTTCTGATACTGTTGGACTAACCTTCATTTGCCCCAATGTAGGGTGGTTCTTGACAGGGTTGAGAATGAAAATCGCCGTTCAATGGGGTTCTCAATGGGCATCTGTAGTGTTTGGAATGAAGAAAGAAATGCCTCTGTCTTCTCGATCCATGTAATCGTTGCGAATGACCCTTATGTCCATAGGTTAAGGTTTCTCAATCATTTCCAATCTCCTCATCTCTCAAGTGTGTATGGGACGTGTTTGGATTAGGCTCGCTTCTCTTATGAGAAAATACCCTTTTGAACAGTTCAAACGACTCTTGTTGGAAAAATTCATTTCATTTCATCAAGATTTATCCTTCAAAGGGATTTTGTGATGCACCATATATGTGTCATTCATGTTCAGACAATCTCTTGTTTTAAAACATGAATGTCAATGAAGTAAGAATTCTATGTCTTTTTAGATGTGAGAATCGAATTAATTCTGAAAGTTTTTAATCTCCAATGAATTGGGAAAAAGGATACTTACCTGCCCATCGAGGCTGGAGATCCTGGAGATATAAAAGGGATATGTCATTGTATATTCTAAAACTTTCCAAAAATTGGAACGATACATCTTACCCTTCGTCATATGCTCCAACGAGTGTACAAGGGTTGTGAAAATATGTCTGCCCTGATGGCGAGCTCCTGCCAAGGATAAATATTAAGCATTATTTTGGGTTTCCAAATTCAAAACAAATTGGGACGATACTACTTTACTCTTGATTTGAATTCCATTCTGCATGCCAATGTGGGGATTGCAGAAGCCGGCCCTCAAGCTTGTGGCCATGATTTCTTCGTCTGGTTGGGCAACGAATCCACCTCAAGGATTTACGTCGGAGGAGATTCATTCATCTTTTTGGGCGTGTTTCCTGCGCTGTTTTGTTATTTGAATGCATGGCTTCTTGGGTGCCTCGTCTCTATTCATCACCTGAGAGGAAAATGAGAGAACATTATCCCCGCATCTGATTGAAAATCATTTAGGAACGATACGTTCTTTTTACCAAATGGGTGGCTCCGCGGCCAAATGCGTTTTACGTTGAAAGGATGGATTCCATTACGCTCTGCGGATGATAACTATCGCTTGGGGGACTTGCCCCACGGATTAAACGATGAATCTGATGTCTTCGGCTTCAACATGCTTTCCGGATGTAGGAATGGTTTGCCCCCATTTTCAGTAGAGATGGGTTTTGTCGAGTGGGCAAGATCAATAACTCATCCTAGATTTGGCTTTAGTCGAAGGTTGAAATCCCGACCTTGGATAAGCGAATCATGATTCATCTCCTTCTGCTTCGGATTTGTCATTTGCGCGCTTCACATTTTACAATACCAACTTCGCCGCTTGATGAAAATGAATCGATGATTTTCGAATTGCCCCAAGTTCTATAGTCATCTGCGCCGAATCTCTTTGAACTTCATCGAGTGATAGACCAACTAATAAAACGATTTTTCAATCCCGAGATCGAACTCCTGACGTTTCGTACCACTGCCATTTCACTGACTACCAAGACACAACATTATTGGCGTCCCTAACTGGTTCGTTTTTTGTTATAAAATTCTCGAAGCAGTTAGCAACCCCCATTGAGAATGAAACAAGCTCAATTTAGAGTTCGTAACGACTAAAGGTCCCTTGGAACGATACAGAGCTAACCGTCTTTGAGCTCGCTCGGGCTTTTACTCACATTTTCCTATGTGAAGCCTTTAAATGTTTTTCTTCGTGGCGTTCAATTGATTCGCCTCGACTCTAATCTAACAAGGGATTGTCGTACTCGAGCATGATGATGCTCGCAGGTAGTACTAATCGCTACCCCAGATTAACTCTAGGCATTAAGGAAGATTATCTCGCATGGAAGACTTTATGACAGAAAGATTAATGATACATCCAGTCACATGTGCCTAGGTCCCTTGAAGATTCTCGGTGATCAGCCAGTTACACCATGAATCAGATATATAATCGCCATTTTGGATCATAACTTCATAAGTCCATCAGTTTTAAACTGATCGATCCAGATATGGAGCTCCTCATCAAGGAAATCTTTTGATTCTTCGAGCAACTGATATTCGGGTTGACCATCATCGCTTGGCGTCGAAGGATTCCTATTTCTATTGTGAGCGATTTGATTCTTCGAGCTAGAACCTTCGTCATTGCTCGAGATTATAAGAGGATGATTGATCGGTTCACTATCAAAAGCACCTTCCATTTGGGGATGGGAGAAACAAAAATCCTCAGAGCATCCCCCCGCTTGATCTTCCGAAATCATACGCCCAAGCCAGGCAGATCTTTGAACACTAGGCGCAATATGTTGATCGGCGATAGAAAGAGTACTAGCGAAAAGTTGCTGCTCAAACCAAGGAGTTCGTACCTGCTGCACTTGTGGCATATACTCTTGAGTGGTGCTGAGATGATTCGGGGGAATATTCTGATTAGCGCCCAAGTAGTCGATGGTGCTGCTACCAGCTTGGTCGGTGCCTAGATTCGGCAGGGTATTTCTTACTTCAGGGGCATTGTAGTTGTGGCCATGCCTAGTGTTTAGGCACAAGTTGAGTTCTTTCAGGTTCAGTGCTGTGTGGCGCTGTCTTAGCGCCCTTCTGTAGCTCTTGAGGTGACTCGCGACTCCATCTTTAGTGAGTCCTGGTATGTTCATGATCTCAAGTATGCGCGTTGGATATGCTGAGTTGATCCCTAGTTGCTGAACCGCACTAAGGAACTTGAGATGAAGCTCGGGGGACCAATTGACCCTCGTCTTCTTGCGACCCGGAACAGTGTTGACAACTTGGCTATTGCTCTCTGGCCTATTTCCAATAGGATTTGATCGAGCCGGAAATTGTTGTGGAGGGAATTCATCAGCTTTGGATTGGTCGGTCATGATAGTAAGCTCATCGTTAAGGAAACTCCAATCATGGTGACGCATATCCCATCCTTTAGAAGGCATCGATATTGACTTCGTAGAATTGATTTGTTCATGCATATCTCCAACAAAATCCGATTGTATCAAAGATGGTTCGAGGGAGTGGGGTGGTGAATGAGCATTTTCAATCCTCATATAAGGCTTATCAAGGAACATTTCGCCGAGAGTGACAGGGCCACCGCAATTAAGGCAAGCGATAGTGCTGGGAGCTTTCTTATACCTCATGTTCTCCGCTCGAAGCTTTTCGTTTTCCTCCTTTAGAATCGCAAGTTCTTGACGTCTGTGTTGAGCCCTCAATTTGGCTCGCTTATTTTGAAACCAAAACTTGACCCTCAAAGGTTTCATCCCTAGCTTCTGGCCCAATTCATTTCTTTGTTTCATGTTCGGGAGAGGGCATTCACTAAAGAAAGCTTCAAGCTCTTGGATTTCATTCTGAGTGTGGCACTGGCGACGTTTCCTTTTCCGGGATTGACCATCGCTCCTGCTGTTGTCGTCGCTGCTGAGATCCTGAACTTCGTTGCCGAAAGGGTTGGGTTCTGTGGTTCTGGTACCAGACGCAATCCTGGAATCTTCGAGATCTCTCAATAGTTCATTTTCTGAGATTTTTGGATCAGTCGCCTCTAGCAACTGACGGTAACCCTCAAACATGTTGGATCGAAAAATGTTCGATCAATTTTTGCTCACTCAGGGTTCTCTACTCTCTCATGTATGCTCACTCTCTCTAAATTTTCTTTTGAGTGGTTCTGTATGCCCAGGAAACGTTCTTTAAACATGGATGAAGATCATCAGGCAAGCGTTTCTCCCAAGATTTCGTATTTCTCGCTTTGTCGTCTTCTTTCTTCTTTTCAACGTGGAGGGACACCAAATCGATTTCCTTTTCTCGATATCCATGTCTGTCTCCCACTTATTTTCAAAAAGGTGCAACTACGCTCGCCTCCCGCTCAGTTTTTTAATATGATGGGACCGCCAAATCCTTTTGCAACTTTTTTCGATAGTTGCGCTTAACTCTCGCTCAATTTTAACATGGTGGCACTGACATATCTTTTTACAACTTTTTTAGATTTATCAAGCCTGAAATCGCGGACTGGGACGGATCTGATGGTTCACCGAAAGAGCCACCACTGCTTTACCCAATTAACTTGGCTCCATGAGCATTATTGTTGTGACCTTTCTTCATCCTCGAGTTGCTATAAAAGGAGGAGTTAATGCAGAGAAGATTAACGCTCTTACATAATTGCCTTTTCATATTTTAATCACTCTACCACACCCATCTTCTTCTCCCTCACTCCAACGAAAATGACCTCCTCTCCTATTCGAGCTTTCTCGGCTGAAATTTTGGCCCAGTGGGAAAAACTCTATAACCTCCTAGGTCGAGGCTATGCTCATATAGCCGATCACCTAGAAATTGAAGATGAAATTCGCATTTTGCTCGTGGAAATAGACACCACCTCTATCGAGGGCACTAATTTAGAGAGGGAATATAGAATCTTCCCAACCCTCTTTATAAACTTTTTAGAGACTTACCGTGTCGCTCAGCTGTTGACACCTGATTTTTGACCATTTATTATTGTGATTTTTATTCTTTAAAATTAATTAAAAATATCAAAAAAGGTCATAAAATCACAAAATCAACTTTGGAAGCCTTGGCCTAGCCTCGGGGACCAATTTTGAACAAAAAATATTTTTTGGTATTTTATAATATTTTTCGAATTTATTTAATTATAAAAATACCCAAAAATCAGAAAAATACCATTCGTGGTCAGAAAAATACACAAAAATATTCAATAATTTTGTTTTAATTTCATCTTCAAGTGTGTCACCTTAAATCTTGAAAATTCGGCTCGGGTCACTATGTTTCTTCACAAACATAAACTCGAACCGAGCAAAAAATTCCTTTGCGAGTCTTTTAGTTTTCAATTCTCACTTTTTATAAGCTATGACATTGGATTCTAAAGTCTTAAAGTGCAATTAGGTCAATTTGCCCTCCAATTTAATCAATTTTTACCAAAAGGGCTTAATTGCACATTTTTCTTTCAATTAGTCCCCGGTTTCACGGATGTATACGTATACTCTACGTATTTATACGTCATACGTATTTATACGTTATGCATATTTGTACTGTTTGGTAACCTCTTTAACTCTTGTAATAATAATAATGGTTATTATTTTTAACACCTTTGTTAGTGCCTTTTTTAGCATTTTTGTATTGTGAGTGCTATTTTTAAATAGCATTTTTTGTATTATAAATTGTGAGTGCTATTGTTAGTGCTATTTTTAAATGACATTTATTTATCATAAATTGTGAGTGCTATTGTTAGTGCTATTTTTAAATGGCATTTATTTATCATAAATTGTGAGTGCTATTATTAGATAGAATTTATAATTGTTAGTGCTATTTTTAAATAGAATTTTTGTATTATAAATTGTGAGTGCTATTGTTAGTGCTATTTTTAAATAGCATTTTTGTATTATAAATTGTGAGTGCTATTGTTAGTGCTATTTTTAAATGTCATTTATTTGTGAGTGCTATTATTAGATAGAATTTATAATTGTTAGTGCTATTTTTAAATAGAATTTTTGTATTATAAATTGTGAGTGCTATTGTTAGTGCTATTTTTAAATAGCATTTTTGTATTATAAATTGTGAGTGCTATTGTTAGTGCTATTTTTAAATGTCATTTATTTGTGAGTGCTATTTTTAGATAGAATTTATAATTGTTAGTGCTATTTTTAAATACAATTTATTGGAAGGTATTTTTGGCTATAAAAGGATGGCAAGAGTTTTGAGGTTGAAGGGGAGAGACATTTTGTAGAGTGTGCAAATTTTTGAGAGCTTAGAGAGAAGAACACAAACACTCTCTATATTCTCATAATCTTGAGCGAGCAAAATATATTAAGTTCGGAATATTGATTCCGCATATTGCTAGCACAATTGTTGTGGAGTTATTAGTCGTCTCCCCGTTCGTCAATTGGTGGTGCGTCCGAACTAGATGCCTAACACTTGTGGAGGCTGAGATCGAAGAACATCGAACCGACACCTCCGTTCAAGCACGCTACGAGAGGTAATCTATTTACTCCCGTTGAGACTTTGTGATTTTTTTCGATTGAAATGCACGAAGTACGCCTCTGGAGATACATGTGTGTGTTGTTATTTATTTCCGCTACGTGTTACGTGGATCCCAACAGTGGTATCAGAGCCAATCCTTAGGTGTTTTCGTGCATTTAATCGATTTTTTACAATTTTTGCAATACTATGGCCAATATGTATTAACGAATTGTTCGTCTTACATGGCTAATGGAGATTGATTATTTTATATGATAAATTAATCAACGTAGCAAAAATTGAGACTAAATCAATTTTGAATCGAAAATTTATGGCTATCTTATTTTACGTAAAAATTCTGAATATGATTCAACGTAGAATTTTTATTGTGCCTTCCTAAGTTTTAAATTGTGAATTTATTACTTACGTGAAAGGGTGGTGATCATGGAAAAATCCCTAATCAATGTGATTGATGTATATATGAATGTATGATGATTATTTATATATTTGGGATTGTAATTATTAAATGGAGGCTGCGTACTCCTTTTATTTTTCATGTAATCTTTATTTTTAGCATAGTCAATTGTTGATGTAAATGCTACGAGGATTACGTGGAGGAGCCTTTTAAGTCGGCGAGCTCTTTGGGGCCCAATTCTTGAAGAGTTCAAGAAACCAAGAAGAAGCGAAGAGCGGCTCTCCGTTATTAAAATATTAAAATGATTATATGTGGTCTCATTGGCTCGAGACCCATTAAATCATAATTCCATGATCACCACGTAGGATAGATATTTATGTGATTGACATCTATTTATTTATTATGATTACGTGAGCATGTTAAACTGGTTAATGTGCAAAGTCAGACTTACCTCACCCAAAATTGTGCCTGCATGAAATCCTAGTTAGGAAAATCACTCGCATTAGGTACCGAAAGGGCGTTGGTAACGACACCAGCGTAACCAAGTCCCCGAACCCAAAATCTCTGGTTCCGTAGAACTGATCGATCTCTCCCAATCGATCGGTAAGGTTTCCGGTCTACCCTCCAAGAAAGACCGGTGGCGACTCCAAATGCATGCACAATTTGCACATGCCACCACGACCACACTGAAGGTCGAAAGCGATCGACTCTTATCGTCGAAGAATACTCCCGCCGCGATTTGGTATGGGCCTGGGAGGGCTCGCGCCGATCCAAGACCCGTGATCGGTAATCCATTAGCCGCGTCCGCTTCCGGACGGGTCGCGACAGCTGGCGACTCCGCTGGGGACTTGTTCTAGAAACTATGGTTCTAGACCTCAAGTGGACTTAGGCCGTAATAAAAATTGAGTGATTTTTCGAACCCTACAGGCGCTCTTGAAGGTGAGGTAAGTCCGCTCACGATAGGTGTTATATGTTTTTGCAGATTGGAGTAATAAGGGGTGTAGTCTGTGATTAACTTTATTTTACGCAGGTGTGGCGTAGGAATGTATGTTGTGTGGATGATTTGAAGTGCTGATTGATAAATTGTTGTGCATGACTTGCATTGTGATGATCACGACACATGGACACACACAACCGCGCCTAAAACCCCAGGCGCCGCCTTTAGGAACACAATAGAAGGAATTGAAAATGGAATCTCCGTGAGGAAAAACACGGGGTAATCCACTTCTCAATTCCGCTCGCTTCGAACTATGGATTGAGTCCCAATGCAACGATAGTTGTGCAATGGAATCGGCTCTTTCTAGAACTCGAGGTGGGAACCTTAACCTTAGGTGCCAAACCCTCTGATTTTTAGAAGTTCACCATCACTTGTCTCATGCGCATGTCTTTGGGCGGTTGGTACACCTAAAATCGCACATAAGTCGACGAGTTGGGTTGGTAAGACTCTCTATCCCTCAAAACTATTACAGTTCATATAAATATAGGCATTTCATTCATTGCATTCTGGTGATTAGATTAAATGCCATTTCAAGGATAGATGCATGTGTTTTTCCCAAACGTCCTTGATAGAAGACGAGGAGGATGATATCCCATGGCGAACACCGAGTGAGCAACAAAGGAGCCTACTATGAACATTATTGAGATATCGTCCAATGAAGATGACGAGTTGGGGCAAGTGATCCGGAAGTCACAGATCGAACTTGGGGCATCCTTAAACGTTAGGATCACATTCCTTGGTTTCATTTTCCATTACTAGTCCTCTTGTATAGGGTTTATTTTTATCGAGGCTTTCTCTATCTCACCCCTTAGAGTGATTGTATTAGGGATCTATTGGTGTATACATTCATATGGAACTCGGTTGTATTTCTTTTGACGGGTCATGGGAATGTGATAGTGGCATTTTCTCTAATCATCCGAATACTCCCAAGTCAAGTTTATAATTCCTTTAGAGGAAACTAAAGTTGAAAATCTTACACGACCTTTTTGGTCGTACAGGGTAATCCAACCCCAATTTCGCTAGAAGGAATTATACACTTGAATTGGTCCATGCATGTCATACGTCACTAAGTAATCCACGATAATTGATCAAGAGTATTGACGTTATTTCGAATTTAATGACGAGATAGATGTCCAAATTGCTCTCGTTCTTAACAAAACGGCCTTGATTTGGATGCCGTATCTTCAATTAAATTTAAAAACACGTCGTTATGCCTTGCATTTTTGACTAATTCGCTCTTCTGAATATTGGTCAAAAGCAATTATCGTGAATTACATTCCTTTCAATAGTATGCTTTCTTTCGAGGAATATTGATAAAAACTTTTCGCACAAGATTAAAACCCTTGTAAAAGTTCTTGTCATTATTAATTACGAGCAAGCATAAGATTGAAAGGGGTCTATGCTTTCTTTTTCAGATTATTCCTTTTGACTCGGTCTTTTCATTTGCAGGTGAAAAACAAGTAGCATAAAGAAATCTTTTCTTGGATAAGTCTGAGGCTATTCTTTCATCTGACCATGAGTGAGTTAGAAAATCAGAACACATCTACTCGACTTATTATGGATCGGCTCATCCAAGTCTAAGATGTCCGGATGCTCGAAGAAATGGATCATATAAAAGCTAAAACAAACACAGGGGCTTTCATTCATTCTTGCCCAAACCAGATCATACAATTCATTGGGGTGGAAAAGTAAAGCAGAAGTGAGCCCTAATCAACGACACAAAGGAGCCCAGCTGGCCCTCCAGGTTATGGATGCTTTGTTTATACGCACCACTCCGCGTATCATGGTCCGCAAGCCTGAGGTGGAGGCGTTTGCGTTCATCATTGACTGCAACAACCTGAGTCTCGTGATCTTCGGCGACTGCTTCCAAGTCCCGAACAAGTCCATTCTCACGAGTTATATCCTCGTTTATGCCGTTGAGCCTTTCTTCCAGCCACTCGCTCCGATTCCTTAGCAGGGCATTACGTCGATCGCGCTCATAGGTAGCCAGAGATAGAGCTAAGTCCTCCACCAGATTCCTCCTCTCGCGTAGCAATGTCGAAACCCGCTCTTTGGCGAACTCAACAGCCTTTTTGTGACTATCGGCCAGGTAGTCAGCCAACGCTAGGCGGTCGGACTGATCCTCATAACGGGCTCGCAAGACACGAGCCACGGTAACTCCCCGATGAGCAGCGTGGTAGACCTCCAAGGAGTTCGTAAAGAGCGTTGGAAAAATATTGTATTCCCTCCCCAACACGGTACCCTCGAGGGAGGTGATGTCCAGGTCCCCGAACATGACTCTGATCTCATCCTCGGTTTCGGGATGATCGGCTATGTGAGCGTAGCCTCGACCCAAGAGGTTATAGAACTCTTTCCATCGAGTCAAAGCTTCGGCTGAGAAAGTGTGAACTTGGGAAGAAGCCATTTTCGACAGAGATGTGTGTAGTGGAGCGATTAGAGGATGGAAGCAAATTATATGAGAGCGTTAATCTCCCAAACACCAACTCCGCATTTTATAGCGTCTCGAGAGTGGAGAAAAGTTGCAGCAATAATGCTTGTGGAGCCGGGTTAATTAATGTAAAGCGAGGGCTGCTCCTCCCGTGAATCATCAGACATGTCCTGATCCGCAATTTCAGGCCTGACAAATTCGGTCTCGCCATTATTAAAGCTGGGAGGGAGGCGAGCGCAACTATCGAAGAAGCCGCGAAAGGATTGTGTTGTCCCATCACGCATGAAGCTGGGCGGCGAGTGAACAGCTCTGCCACTTAAAAAGAGAAGACAGTGCTGAACAGGCATGACTATTGAGGAAAAGTGAAAGGCGAGCGCAACTATCGAAGAAGCCGCGAAAGGATTGTGTTGTTCCATCACGCATGAAGCTGGGCGGCGAGTGAACAGCTCTGCCACTTAAAAAGAGAAGACAGTGCTGAACAGGCATGACTATTGAGGAAAAGTGAAAGGCGAGCGCAACTATCGAAGAAGCCGCGAAAGGATTGTGTTGTTCCATCACGCATAAAGCTGGGCGGCGAGTGAACAGCTCTGCCACTTAAAAAGAGAAGACAGTGCTGAACAGGCATGACTATCGAGGAAAAGTGAAAGGCGAGCGCTACTATCGAAGAAGCCGCGGAAGGATTTGGTTACCCCTTCGTGTCGGAAAGCTGAGCAGGAGGTAAACAGTTCCGTCGTTTCAAAAACAGAACGCTGAACAGACCTAGCTTTCGAGGAAAAGGAGGCAACAAATCGAAAGAGCGAGTATACAAAAGAGAACAGAGAACCCCGAGTGACGAGTTCGTTGAAAGACCTCAAATTCTCTAGAATCAGATTCGACATCGAAGCCATGGAACTCAACATCGCCGGTGACGAACATCAAGATCGCAGTGGTGACGACGGCAGTGGCCACGACGCTCAACCCCGGAAAAGAAAAAGTCGCCAGCGCTACGCTCGGAAAGAAATCCAGGAGCTTGAAGCTTTCTTCGATGAATGCCCTTGCCCAAACGAGGAACAAAAGATTGAATTGGGCCAGAAGCTGGGAATGAATCCTATGAGAATCCATTTTTGGTTTCAGAATAGACGTTTCAGACTAGGTGTCCAACACAGGCGTAAGGAGATCACGGCCCTAAAAGAGCAGAACCAAAACCTTCAAATGGAAAACATGTGGTATGAGAAAATTCTCAGTACTATTACCTGCCCTAACTGCGGTGGCCCTACCACCCTCAGTAAATTGTTCCCCAGTAAGCCTTCTACGAAGATGGAAGGTGCTCATTTATCCCCCTGCTCCCTTGAGCCATCTCCGGTACAATCAGATCCTGCTAATGGCGCGCATGAGCAGATCGATCCTACAGAAATTATACCAGTGTCTTCGGAGGAAGAAGATACGTGTCGTTATGATCGGAGTCACCTCATCGAAGCCCATGAATCTCCTCCACAACAGCTTCCGGTAAGATCAGATACGGTTCAAGAGGAGTTAGAGGTTAGTCGGCAGGCTATCTACGCCACTCTGGACGACGAGAAGAAGAAATTCACTTGGCCCCCGGAGCTTCATCTCAAGTTCTTGGACGCAGTTCGACAGATAGGACTCGACTTCATAGGTCCGACAAGCATACTTAGGGTCATGAACGTACCGGGACTTACTAAGCAATTAGTCGCGAATCACCTTGGTTGCTACAGAAGGGCGTTAGGACAGCGTTATGCAGAACTGAATCCGAGCAATAGACTCGGCTGCGAACCCAGCACCCTTATGACAAATGAGGCCCGGTCGAATCTGGACGACTATTGGGGATTTGATCAGGATATCCTCGCGAGTCATTTCAATATTCCTCAAGAACACACATCACAAGTGCAACGAGTAAGCACTCCTCCGTCCGAGCAGCAGCTAGTCAGTGTTCATCCTGTCGCAGATCAGCCCACCACGCCCAGTGCTCAAGGGTTTGCCCAATTAGAGCATATGGCTTCAGATGATCTAATGGGAGAAAGCTTGGAGCACTCTTATTTCCCTAATCCCCAAGTGGGAGATGCTTGTGGTAGTCAATCGATCAAATCTCCTCTTATAATCCCAGACAAAGATGGAGGTTCCAATTCGAAGAACCCGTCGGGCGATGCAGCTCAACCTACACATCAATCGTTCGAGGGGTCGGGTGATTTCTTCGATGAAGGACTTGATACCTGGTTCGATCAGTTGGAAGCTATTAAAGGTTGGCAACCATGATCTGCACTTGGTAATGGCACACCTAAGCTGAGGCCAGACTGGTTAGTCATTGGACATGCCCCAAGAAAGAAGGGGATGTACGCGAGAAGGATGTATCTCCTATTGTAAAGTTCTCATCGGTGCATGCGTTTGTTTCTTCAATAGCTAGAGTTGATTCTGCATAATGTTTTTCGCAAACGTCATCTCGTGTGTATACGGTAATTCCTTGTTATTAAGTTCAAGGTAAAATCAGCCCCGACGCGTGAAGGCAGAATTGATGGCATGAGTTACTAGCAGAATGTGATCGAGCTCGAAAGTGAAAGATTACTAGCGGCCCCAAACGCAATGACCGCAAAATCAGGGGCAATCTTTAAGTTTCGAGCAACTACAAATCTATTTCTCACGAGGCATTCAGGTCAATCAAATATAAAGCGTCGGGCTGTGAGAATGATGCGTAGTCAATCTGTTGACACTGGCGAAAAAGGAGTCGCGTAGATCCGAAAGCAAAAACCTTTCTTGGCTAGTCAACAATGCAGAATGAAAGAGCATATATAAACAAACTCGCATTTATTTCATTCAGCAGGAAAGTTTACAAGTGGATCACTGAGGGGGAGCAGTAAACCCAAAATGAGTTCTGACAAGCATCACAAAAAAGCTTAACTGACTCTCCATGCTATCCATGCCTTGCTTACAACCCACACTCCGGGAATCGAGGTCTACAAGCTTGAAGAAAAGGAGACGACATTTCTCCTTAAGTTCGTTCACCTTGGTGTCAAAGTACTCGAACTCAAGCTCTAAGTCATGAGCCAGCACCCTCCCGCGAGCTATATCCATGCTCAGGTCTTCAAGCCTTTCCTCCAACCAGGCACACTGGAACCTCAGCACGAAGTTGTGCTGGTCTTGCTCAAAGGCGGTGTCAAAAAGAGCCAGACGCTCCACCAAGTTGTCCCTCTCACGGACCAGCATCGAAACCTGGGCGTGGGCGTATTCAACAGCCCTTTTATGGTTATCGGCCGTCAGCATGGCCAACATCAGGGACTCAGTTCGGTCCTGATAACGGGCTCGCACGATACCAGCCAAAGTGACCTCCCGGCTAGCAACTTCGTAAGCCTGCATGAAATTGTTAAAGAGAGTTGGGAAGATCACAAACTCCCTTTGCAGTTTCGTACCTTCAATACACGCAGTATCCAGGGCCGGAATCAGAGTACGAACTTCAACCTCAGCTTCAGGATGATTGTTTATGTAGCCATAACCCCTACCCAAGAGGTGGTAAAATCTCTCCCATTGGGTCGAAGCTTCAGGTAAGGCAACAGGCATAGAGGAGGAATCCATATGCGATGGAATGACGGAGAAGAGAGTGAGAATGTGAAGAGTGTTTGAGAGGCTGAGTCTGATAAGGCTAAAGTGTTAATCTTCTTGACATCAATCTATCACCTTATAAATGCTCGAGTACAGGGAGAAGTGGTAATAATATTTTATGTGCAGTAGAGCCAAGCGGGTTTCGTTAATGCATCCCCGATGAGTCACGAATCCACCACCGTCCTGTGATCTCGGGTTTTACGAAACATAATGGCGCCGAAAGGTGGGCAGGCTTGTTACTCTAGAGACTGGGCCAGGGGGACAAGCGTAGTGCTCGACAAAGCGAAATCAACGCAAGAGATCTTCAGGCTCCGTTCACGTAGAAAAGAGCAAAAAAGGACAAAGTGGGAATTACGAAGCCTTGAGAAAAACGCTCGTCAAGTAGCCATCATAAAAGGACGAAGTGGGAATCTCGAAACATTGAGAAGAGCGCTCGTCGGGTAGCCATCACCTTTGATCGAAGAACGGTGATCCGGCTCCTTTAACCTCTCAGAATTTGCAGAGAAAGTGAAGATCCAAGGAGGAACAAAGAAAGCTGAGTTAACGGAAAATCAAACAGTGATATCCCGGTCAAAATGTTCAAGGGATTCTGTCATTTACTGGAAGCGCCAGACTTGGAGGTCTCCGAGCTTGAGCTGCTGGAAGAGTTTGAAGATCTCAGGACCGAACCTGACACGAGGGCCATGGAGACCGATCCTTCTAATGATGAAACCCGCGGCTTGGTTAACGAGAACAGTACCCGCGACGGTTATCAGCGTCAGAAAGGGGAATATCTCAAACGCAACACTTCAGGTCAAGTCCATAAACTCGAATTGTTTTTCAGGGAATACCCCTATCCGGACATGGAACAGAAAATCAAAATGGGCCAGGAGATAGGGTGGGAGCCTCGGAAGGTCAAGTGCTGGTTTGAAAACAAACGAACCCGGCTGAAGCAGCAACGCGATCGGCACGAGTTAGCGGTTGTAAGGGAGGAAAATGAAAAGCTTCGAATAAAAAACACTCAGTACAAAAAAGCTCTAAGCATCGCTATTTGCCTGGAGTGCGGTAACCCTGTTCCCACGGACGGAGTATTCACTGAAGAGCCAGATCTGGGGGTTTATAATGCTCATTTGTTGCAATGCCCTTCGCAACATCTTTCGGAACAGGCGGGTACCGCCGAGGATCTACAAGAGGAAACTAGTGCTATAAGGTCAAAGTCGACGCCCATTGTGGAAGGGAACATGCGTCATGACAAGTCGGGTCCGCTCGATGATGAACTCACCATCATGACCAGCCGATCTGAGACCACTAAATCCCCTCCAGAGCAACCTCCAACACGACCAGATTCCGAGAAGAGTAACCGCCAAGTTGCTGACACCACTTCGGCTAGCAAGAAAATAAGATTTCGTTGGACCCCGGAGTTTCATAGCAAATTTGTTGATGCAGTTCAACAGTTGGGGATCAGTTTTGCTTGCCCATTGCGCATACTCGAAATCATGAACGTGCCGGGACTGACTAAAAATATGGTCAAGAATCACCTTTGGCGCTACAAGAAACTACTGAGAGATGGACGAGCGTCGCTAGACCAAGATAGAGGCGGTTCAACACGACCAGATTCCACGAAGAGTAGCCGCCGAGTTGCCAACCCTACTTCGGCTAGCAAGAAAACAAGGTTTTATTGGACCTCGGAGCTTCATAGCAAATTTGTTGATGCAGTTCAACAGTTAGGGATCAGTTTGGCTCGCCCATCGCGCATACTCAAGATCATGAACATGCCGGAATTGGATAGAAATAAAGTCAGGAACCACCTTTGGTGCTACAAAAGACTACTGAGAGATGGACGAGTGGCGCTAGACCAAGAGAGAGGCAGTTCAAGTTTAAACGATGAGCATGGCTGTGATCGCAATCCTCATGAAGCAGGAAGCATCCAATCACCTCTTAACACCGATGGGACTGACAATTACACGGTCGATTGTTCAGGCATCAATCAGAGTACTCCCATGGGTTATCCCAGTACTCCTCAGGAGTATGTACCGCAATTTCAGCAAATCGGGACTCCCCAGTCTGAGCACCGACTGGCCGTTAATACTAGTCCTACAGCGGATCTAACACTGGCAGGAGATGCACATACAATCTTGCGAGACGATTACGGAGATTCCGGCTCGAAGAATCAGGTGGTCCATGACGAAAATGGCAAAAAGATTCCTTCTCCAGTAGTCGACAATACTCAACCTGAGTGTCAGTCGCTCGATGGTTCAGACGATCTCCTTGAAAACATCTATTCTTGGTTCGATCGGCTGAATTCCCCCCTGAGTTACCCTGGTACTCCCCAAGAGTATGTACAACAATTTCAGCAGGTATGGACTCCCCAATTTGAGCACCAACCGATCGTTAGTGTTATTCCTACGGCGAATCCAGCATCGGGTACAAACCTACTGGACAACGATGAAAATACCAACTCGAGAAGTGAGGTTGTTCATGTCGAAAGTAGTGTGAGGAACCCATCGCCAACGGTTGAGGATGCCCGACTTGGGCGTCAATGGCTTGAAATTTCAAGCGAGTCCCTCAGTGAGCAACTCGGCGTGTGGATCACGCATAAACCGAGAAACCAGGTTGTTCATGCCGAAAATGGGAGAAGTCCGTCACCAGCAATTAAGGATGCTCAACTTGGACGACTCGAGCGGTCGGACGATCTCCTGAATGAGCAACTCAGCCTATGGGTCAAGCATTTTGGAACAAGTGCATCTTCGCAGTCGTGACCGGTACCGGCGACCGGACATCTGGTTCGAAGCTCGTGTGCTAAATCATTAGAAGGCTCAGGAGAGTGAGAGGTGAATACATCGAATGAATGTGTTACGGATTTCGTTGTAAAGTTCCCGCGGGAACATTGTAATTAACGCTGAAAACTAACCGCTCTGAGTGTCAACATTACCCTTTGAACGTCTTCGAGCCAAGGGCCATGGATTAATCACTTAATCCGTGGAGCAAATTCCATGAACGATGACTATCACCCGCGGAGCATAATGGGATCTACCCCCATTCAGCACGAAATACGTTTGGTCACGAAGCCTCCCATTTGGTAAAACGATGTATCGTTCCTAAACGATCTTCAACCGAATACCAAAGTAATGTCTCATTTCTTTCCCTTCTCAGGTGTTAAACGTGGATAAATCACCCAAGGAGCCATCTGTTCAAATAACAAAACAGACGTTGCCCAACCGGGGGCAGCTGAACCATTGATATTGCAAATATTCCAAGCATGGATAAGCGGATTTGATAGACGTGGTTCATATCAATACGCGACGTCAGAACGGGATGAGAACCAAGAGTAAAGTTGTATTGTCCCAATTTGTCTTCAATTTGGGAATATGAGTTAACACTTGCTATTTATCCTTGATAGGTGTCGCGACCCTCTTGAGGTTGTCGGGCTCTCGAGGGCTAATGGGCCGTCCTGTCTGGTCGGACGCGGGCCTCTCCCAAGGCCCATTACCCAAATCACAACGGAGGTATGCGTGATCGACTTTCAGTGTGGTCTAGTGACATGTGCTAAGTGTGCATGCAATGGAGTCGCCACCAATCATTTTTTTAGGGTATGATTGGACCACCCAATCGAATAGTTGGGAGTTTCTATTCAATTCTGCGAGAACCAGAGAAATGGTTTCGGGGACTTAGTTACACCAACTGTCAGAGTTGACGCCCTTTCGGTACCTAAGTTGACTGAATTTTCTAGCCTGAGATTCATGCGGATGAATAAGATATGAACCCTAAATCTAGAAATTCATGTAGATAAGAGTGATTATCCTAGCAATCACAATCAGTAATAAAATGCCCAACTCAAGGAATCTAGATATGCAAATAAATCACATGGCATTTCTAATAAGGTCATATTTATCAATCACAGTTCAAGAATGATTTAGCTGTCCTAGCCATTCTACACACGATCTAACCTAATAAAAGCATTAGGAAGCATCGAAGGAGTTCGAGAGTACTCACATGGGGTTCGCCGTGCCCTGGTTTGGTCTTGGACGAGCTATCGAGCTCATGCCGACCCGATTATATCTGGGGATCCACTCGGCGTTTTACACCATGAAATCATGTGAAACAAAAACGAAAATATTCAGCAAGGGGCATTTATTGTAGATGGTGGTCAATCTAATTGGACGTCAAGACTAAAAAAGATGTAGAAATTTACAAATTAAAATACTCGAATGACATTTTTTTGCCAAATTCAACTCTATGCGTCGTGAAGAAACACATGCAATTGAACTTGAATTTTGACTATTTATGAGTTCAAAATGTAAAAGAAATTAAAATAAAAATATTGACTATTTTTCTATATTTTTACGACATCGAACGCTATTTTTCTTCATTTTTCATGTATTTTTCTATTTTTGGAAAATATTAAAAAATATTTAAAAATATGAAAAATTATTTTTTTTTATCAAAAATGGTTCCTTTAGCTTGGTCAAGGCTACCAAAGATGATTTTTTTATTTTTTTAACTTTTTATAGATTTTTTATGAATTTTTTAAAAATAAACTATGAAAGACTGATCAAAAATCAGGTGTCAACAGCTGCCCCTCTTTGAGAGGAATTTCGTCAGAGATTTCTCTCAAAGACAAGGTGACACCTGTGTTCCGATCAACTCGACTAGGAAAAGAAAAGAAATCATGACATCCAATTTTCATGCCCATCAATGTGTGCTTTTCCTTAAAAAGAGATGTGCTCATTCAATTCCATGATATGATGTAAGAAAGTTAAGGAGTAGATAGACTTCCCTGCCCCTTACCTGCCGAATGCTTGCGGCATTTGCTGTGTCGATGGGTTCAAGTAGATTCCTAAGGACTTGTCATCGGAGTGTCCTGGGGATGTTAAGCTCTGACCTGTATGGTAGGTCAAACCATAATGGGATTCCTAACTGATAGGAACCTAAGGAAGACGCATCCCACATTTGGGAATTTGCCAAGGGTTTTGATCCGTGTGGTGGACTAAACTAGAAATGGCTTGCCTAATGTAAGGCTTATTAGGGAAAACGACTCCTCCCGCGTTCGGGATTCATCAAGGTTTTGATCCGTATGGTGGATCGGACCATTGGGTTGATCCTTCAGGCGGTCTCTACCAGTCCTTTGACCCTTCATGCGGTTTCTACCATTCATTGACCCTTCATGCGGTTTCTACCATTGAGTTGACCCTTCAGGCGGTTTCTACCATTGGTTGACCCTTCAGGCGGTTTCTACCATACATTGACCCTTCAGGCGGTTTCTACCATACATTGACCCTTCAGGCGGTTTCTACCATTGTGTTGACCCTTCAGGCGGTTTCTACCATTGATTGACCCTTCAGGCGGTTTCTACCATTGAGTTGACCCTTCAGGCGGTTTCTACCATTTATGAGATTCCAAATTGATATGAATCAAAGGATGACGTACCCGCTCTTCGGGGCTAGTCGGAGACTCGATCATTCTGTGGATCGGTCTTAGAAAAGATTTGCCTACTAAAAGGCTTCACCTAAGGATGACGCACCCAGTCTTTGGGGTGGCCAAAAGTCCTGTAGAAAGCTTAGACCTGAAAAAATTTTCCTCGCCAAGAAGATATTAGTAATCTTTGGGAAGACAATAATTGTCTAACTGACAAAATTCTACGACTTAAGTTTTAGTCATGAAATGTGCATTTTGATTGTTGGAGGTTATCCAAAACATTCCTGCCATATACAGATGTGATCATAAATTCCTTGCACGGAAACTCTAGATCAAACAATTTGAAAATTTCAAAAAGAGTTTGCTCAAAACATCCATTGGAGTATTTCTCACCCAAGAAGGCTCCTCACTGCTCTGTGATAATGATCTTTAATAGGGAAAGTGCTCAATTTCCTACCGACCTGTGCCTGGGTTTCAGGATCATTCGCAACGCATACATTTCGACCGATCAGGAGGTCTTTCACGGGACCGTAGTGTTAGGCTTGGATATCGGTTTCCAAGGGGGGCTCACTTTTGAGTCAAGGCCGTTGAACGAAATTTTTCACTATCTGCTCCGGGTTTACAAGTCAAGAACCCTGCAAAATGAGAAAGAAATAGTCTTGCTCGTACTTCTTTGAGCTAAGTTATACATTAACCCAAGTGTCTTAGTCAGATAAGACTACTTCAGGGTTGTAACATTGGAAGGATTGGGGACCGAAAAAGGCTTATTTTTTGCCCAGAAATTGTGAAGGGTTTGACATTGGTGATCATTGCAAATTTGCCACATGTCCTTCGAAGAACATCTCCATTTCTTGAAGTGTACACTCCTCTTTTAGAGCGCACAAGGATGTTTAAAAGCGTCTCTTGTTACATTAAGAGACCGTCTGTTTGTGTGTTTGCAATTTGAGCACGACAACATTTGGAGAGTAGTCATCTTGATCTAACTCCTTTGCAGGGTCTTTTCATCGTCTCTCTAGACTTTACTGGGGATATTTTGAATAGACATCAGCCTTGCTTTTTACCAGGCACTTTGCTTTTTCTTGATGTCTAGGGATTTTTCTTTTCCCCCTTTTTTTAATCCCGTGTTTTTCTTTTCTTTTGGAGCTAGGATTTTCGGCAATCATGCTAGATATGCAACTTAAACTTTGGCACGCTTCCATTCCTAGAGTGATGTTGCCTTTGCTTTGGAATATGCAATGATCACCAATAGGTTGATGAAATGAATTTGCTGGCTCAACTTGGTTGTGCAAAGGATAACAGTGTGTAGGATAGAGAAATGAATCATTCTCGTCATCCTATGACACTTGGATTATCATATAAACAACACACAAAGATTTATGTTAGTCCGAGCAAGAAAATTTCTAACCGTTTACTTTCTGATACTGTTGGACTAACCTTCATTTGCCCCAATGTGGGGTGGTTCTTGACAGGGTTGAGAATGAAAATCGCCGTTCAATGGGGTTCTCAATGGGCATCTGTAGTGTTTGGAATGAAGAAATAAATGCCTCTGTCATCTCGATCCATGTAATCGTTGCGAATGACCCTTATATCCATAGGTTAAGGTTTCTCTATCATTTCCAATCTCCTCATCTCTCAAGTGTGTATGGGACGTGTTTGGATTAGGCTCGCTTCTCTTATGAGAAAATACCCTTTTGAACAGTTCAAACGACTCTTATTGGAAAAATTCATTTCATTTCATCAAGATTTATCCTTCAAAGGGATTTTATGATGCACCATACATGTGTAATTCATGTTCAGACAATCTCATGTTTTAAAACATGAATGTCAATGAAGTAAGAATTCTATGTCTTTTTAGATGTGAGAATCAAATTAATTCTGAAAGTTTTTAATCTCCAATGAATTGGGAAAATGGATACTTACCTGCCCATCGAGGCTGGAGATCCTGGAGATATAAAAGGGATATGTCATTGTATATTCTAAAACTTTACAAAAATTGGAACGATACATCTTACCCTTGGTCATATGCTCCAACGAGTGTACAAGGGTTGTGAAAATCTGCACTTCACATAGTAACACAAGATTGTTGGGTGTTCTAAAGTTCTTTCGACTTCTTGGTTTTTGGAGAAAAATGAAACTTACATGTCTGCCTTGATGGCGAGCTCCTGCCAAGGATAAATATTAAGCATTATTTTGGGTTTCCAAATTCAAAACAAATTGGGACGATACTACTTTACTCTTGATTTGAATTCCTTCTGCATGCCAATGTGCGGATTGTAGAAGCCGGCCCTCAAGCTTGTGGCCATGATTTCTTCGTCTGGTTGGGCAACGAATCCACCTCGAGGATTTACGTCGGAGGAGATTCATTCATCTTTTTGGGCGTGTTTCATGCACTGTTTTGTTATTTGAATGCATGGCTTCTTGGGTGCCTCATCTCTGTTCATCACCTGAGAGGAAAATGAGAGAACATTATCCCCGCATCTGATTGAAAATCATTTAGGAACGATACGTTCTTTTTACCAAATGGGTGGCTCCGCGGCCAAATGTGTTTTACATTGAAAGGATGGATTCCATTACGCTCTGCGGATGATAACTATCGCTTCGGGGACTTGCCCCACGGATCAAACGATGAATTTGATGTCTTCGGCTTCGACATGCTTTCCAGATGTAGGAATGGTTTGCCCCCATTTTCAGTGGAGATGGGTTTTGTCGAGTGGGCAAGATCAAAAACTCATCCTAGATTTTGCTTTAGTCGAAGGTTGAAATCCCGACCTTGGATAAGCGAATCATGATTCATCTCCTTCTGCTTCGGATTTGTCATTTGCGTGCTTCACATTTTACAATACCAACTTCGCCGCTTGATGAAAATGAATCGATGATTTTCGAATTGCCCCAAGTTCTATAGTCATCTGCGTCGAATCTCTTTGAACTTCATCGGGTGATAGACAAACTGATAAAATGATTTTTCAATCCTGAGATCGAACTCCTGACGTTTCGTACCACTTCCAGTTCACTGACTACCAGGACAAAGCACTATTGGCGTCCCTAACTGGTTCGTTTTTTGTTATAAAATTCTTGAAGCAGTTAGCGACCCCCATCGAGAATGAAACAAGCTCAATTTAGAGTTCATAACGACTAAAGGTCCCTTAGAACGATACAGAGCTAACCGTCTTTGAGCTCGCTCGGGCTTTTGCTCGCATTTTCCTATGTGAAGCCTTTAAATGTTTTTCTTCGTGGCGTTCAATTGATTCGCCTCGACTCTAATCTAACAAGGGATTGTTGTACTCAAGCATGATGATGCTCGCAGGTAGTACTGATCGCTGCCCCAGATTAACTCTAGGCATTAAGGAAGATTATCTTGCATGGAAGACTTTATGACAGAAAGATTAATGATACATCCATTCACATGTGCCTAGTTCCCTTGAGGATTCTCGGTGATCAGCCAGCTACACCATGAATCAGACATATAATCGTCATTTTGGATCATAACTTCATAAGTCCATCAGTTTTAAACTGATCGATCCAGATATGGAGCTCCTCATCAAGGAAATCTTTTGATTCTTCGAGCAACTGATATTCGGGTTGACCATCATCGCTTGGCGTTGAAGGATTCATGTTTCTGTTGTGAGCGATCTGATTCTTCGAGCTAGAACCTTCGTCGTTGCTCGAGATTATAAGAGGATGATTGATCGGTTCACTATCAAAAGCACCTTCCATTTGGGAATGGGAGAAACAAAAATCCTCAAAGCATCCGCCCGCTTGATCTTCCGAAATCATATGCCCAAGCCGGGCAGATCTTTGAACACTAGGCGCAATATGTTGATCGGGGATAGGAAGAGCACTAGCGAAAAGTTGCTGCTCAAACCAAGGAGTTCGTACCTGCTGCACTTGTGGCATATACTCTTGAGGGGTGCTGAGATGATTCGGGGGAATATTCTGATTAGCGCCCAAGTAGTCGATGGTGCTGCTACCAGCTTGGTCGGTGCCTAAATTCGGCAGGGTATTTCTTACTTCAGGGGCATTGTAGTTATAGCCATGCCTAGTGTTTAGGCACAAGTTGAGTTCTTTCAGGTTCAGTGCTGTGTGGCGCTGTCTTAGCGCCCTTCTGTAGCTCTTGAGGTGACTCGCGACTCCATCTTTAGTGAGTCCTGGTATGTTCATGATCTCAAGTATGCGCGTTGGATATGCTGAGTTGATCCCTAGTTGCTGAACCGCACTAAGGAACTTGAGATGAAGCTCGGGGGACCAATTGACCCTCGTCTTCTTGCGACCCGGAACAGTGTTGACAACTTGGCTATTGCTCTCTGGCCTATTTCCAGTAGAATTTGATCGAGCCAGAAATTGTTGTGGAGGGAATTCATCAGCTTTGGATTGGTCGGTCGTGATAGTAAGCTCATCGTTAAGGAAACTCCAATCATGGTGACGCATATCACATCCTTTAGAAGGCATCGATATTGACTTCGTAGAATTGATTTGTTCATGCATATCTCCAACAAAATCCGATTGTATCGAAGATGGTTCGAGGGAGTGGGGTGGTGAATGAGCATTTTCAATCCTCATATAAGGCTTATCAAGGAACATTTCGCCGAGAGTGATAGGGCCACCGCAATTAAGGCAAGCGATAGTGCTGGGAGCTTTCTTATACCTCATGTTCTCCGCTCGAAGCTTTTCGTTTTCCTCCTTTAGAATCGCAAGTTCTTGACGTCTGTGTTGAGCCCTCAATTTGGCTCGCTTATTTTGAAACCAAAACTTGACCCTCAAAGGTTTCATCCCTAGCTTCTGGCCCAATTCATTTCTTTGTTTCATGTTCGGGAGAGGGCATTCACTAAAGAAAGCTTCAAGCTCTTGGATTTCATTCTGAGTGTGGCACTGGCGACGTTTCCTTTTCCGAGATTGACCATCGCTGCTGCTGTTGTCATCGCTGCTGAGCTCCTGAACTTCGTTGCCGAAAGGGTTGGGTTCTGTGGTTCTGGTACCAGACGCCATCCTGGAATCTTCGAGATCTCTCAGTAGTTCATTTTCTGAGATTTTTGGATCAGTCGCCTCTAGCAACTGATGGTAACCCTCAAACATGTTGGATCGAGAAATGTTCGATCAATTTTTGCTCACTCAGGGTTCTCTACTCTCTCATGTATGCTCACTCTCTCTAAATTTTCTTTTGAGTGGTTCTGTATGCCCATGAAACGTTCTTTAAACATGGATGAAGATCATCAGGCAAGCGTTGCTCCCAAGATTTCGTATTTCCCGCTTTGTCGTCTTCTTTCTTCTTTTCAACGTGGAGGGACACCAAATCGATTTCCTTTTCTCGATATCCATGTCTGTCTCCCACTTATTTTCAAAAAGGTGGAACTACGCTCGCCTCCTGCTCAGTTTTTTAATATGATGGGACCGCCAAATCCTTTCGCAACTTTTTTCGATAGTTGCGCTTAACTCCCGCTCAATTTTAATATGGTGACACCGACATATCTTTTTACAACTTTTTTAGGTTTATCAAGCCTGAAATCGCGGACTGGGACAGATCTGATGGTTCACCGAAAGAGCCACCACTGCTTTACCCAATTAACTTGGCTCCACGAGCATTATTGCTATGCCTTTCTTCATTCTCGAGTTGCTATAAAAGGAGGAGTTAATGCAGAGAAGATTAACACTCTTACATAATTGCCTTTTCTTATTTTAATCACTCTACCACACTCATCTTCTTCTCCCCCACTCCAACGAAAATGACCTCCTCTCCTATTCGCGCTTTCTCGGCCGAAAATTTGGCCCAGTGGGAAAAACTCTATAACCTCCTCGGTCGAGGCTATGCTCATATAGCCGATCACCCAGAAACTGAAGATGAAATCTGCATTTTGCTCGTGGAAATAGACACCACCTCCATCGAGGGCACTAATTTAGAGAGGGAATATAGAATCTTCCCAACCCTCTTTATAAACTTTTTAGAGACTTACCGTGTCGCTCATCGAAAAGCTACCGTGGCTCACGTTTTGCGAGCTCGCTATGAGGATCGGTCCAACTGCTTGGTGTTGGCCAACATTGTGGCCGATAGTCACAGAAAGGCTGTTGAGTTCGCCAACAAGCGAGTCTCGATGTTGCTTCGCGAGAAGGGAAATTTGGTGGAGCGCTTGGCCTTATCCCTGACCACCTATGAGCACGACCGTCGTAATGTCGTGTTGAAGTTTCAATGTGAGTGGCAGGAAGAAAGGCTTGACAGCATTACCGCGGATATAGCCCATGGGAGAGGACTAGTTCGGGACCTGGAAATAGCCGCCGAAGATCACGGGACCAAGGTTGCCGAGCTTAAAGGGGAATGTAAACGCCTTCTTCTTAAGCTTGCAGATCTCGAGTCTCGAGGTGGTGAGTATAATCAAAGCATCAATAATATGGAGGGCCAACTTGGTTCCTTTGTGATGCTAATTAGGGCTCATTGCGGTTTTATGTTTCCACCCCGATGATTTGTATGATCTGCTTTTAAGGTCCCTCGATTGAGCGAAATGAATGAAAGCTCTAATGTGTGTGTCTCAACTTCTGTATGGCTGACTTTCTCGAACACCTGACCACTCTCAACCTAGGCAAGCTGCGCTTTGACATTTATGATTCGAGCGTGTACATCTTGATTTTTTAATCTTGCTTATGATCGGATAAAGGAACCTCCCACCATGATTATCCACAAAAAGACTTCTCTTCTCTACTTGTTTTTAACCTGTTTCAAATGAAAAGGCAGAATCAGAAGAAAGAATTTGAAAAATAAAGCATAAATCCTTTCAATTTTATGCTTACTTGTGATTAATAGGGATAAGAGCTTTTACAAGGGTTTTGACCTTGTGCAAAAGCTTTTATCAATATTCCTCAAAGGAAAGCATATCATTGAAAGGAATGTAATTCACGATAATCGCCTTTGATCAATTCCAAGAAAATCAATGGAATGTTCAAAAGTACACAATTACGATATGTTTTAAATTCAATTGAAGATACGGTATCCAAATTAAAGCCGTTTGCTAAGAACGAGAGTAATTTGGATATCTATCTTTTCATTAAATTTGAAAAACACGAATACTCTTGATCAATTATTGTGGATTACCAATGATGCAAAATATGCATGAACCAATTCAAGTTTATAGTTCCTTCTGGCGAAATTGGGATTGTATTGCCCTATACGGCCAAAAGGTTGTATAAGACTTCCAATTTCAATTTCATCCAAAGGAATTATAAAATTGATTTTGGAGTATTCGAGTGATTAGAAGAAATGCCACTATCACATTCCAATGACAAGTCAATAGAAATACAACAAATTTCAATCTGAATGTATATAAACACAAATAGATCCCTAATACAATCAATCTAAGGGGTCAGATCGAGAGGATCTCAGCAAAATAAATCCTATACAAGAAGGCTAGAAATGAAAATTAAAACAAAGGAATGTGATCTTAATACTTAGAGATGCCCCAGTTTCGATCTTTGAGACGTGACTTCAGGATCACCTATTCCAAATCGTCATCTTCATTAGATGATACCTCAATGATGTCCATAGCAGGCTCTTCTTGTCCACTTGGCGCTCGTAATGGGATGACACCATCTTCATCTTCCATCAAGAACATTGGGAGGAAAACACACCTATCTATCCTCAAAATGGCATTTAATCCAATCACCGGAATTATGCAATGAATATAATGATTAAGAGCTGTAACAAGTTCGAGGGATAGAAAAGTCTTACCAACCAAACTTAAGAGAAAATCAAGCTTTTCTGTATTTTTAGCATTGTTAGGTATACTAACCTTCCATAGACAAACGCATGAGACAAGTGAGGGAAAACTCCTAAAAATCAAAAGATAGGGCTTGGTACCTAAAGCCAAGGTTCTCACCTCGAATTCTGGGAAGAGCCGATTCCATTGCACAACTATCGTTGCATTGGGACTCAATCCATAGTTCGAAGTGAGCGGAATTGAAAAGTGGATTACCCCATGTTTTTCCTCACGGAGATTCCATTTTCAATTCCTTCTATTGTGTTCCTAAAGAGGGCGCCTGGGGTTTTAGGCGCAATTGTGTGTATTCATTGTGTCGTGCTAAAGTAAAAGACATGCATTTTATTTAACAATCACCGCTTCAATATAAACATCCACACAATCATACATCCAAAACTCCTGCCTGCATAAAACAAAGTTAACAAGCACTTCACCCCTTATTTCTCCCGTCTACAAAAACATCTAACACATTCGTTAGCATATACACCTCACTTTCGAGAGCATCTGCATAAAATTAGGTTAGAAGAATCAATCAACTTTTTAATCGGCTCAAGTCCACTAAATGGTTAAGAACCAGTCCCCAGCGGAGTCGCCAGTCTGTCGCGACCCTCTTGAGGTTGTCGGGCTCTCGAGGGCTAATGGGCCGTCCTGTCTGGTCGGACGCGGGCCTCTCCCAAGGCCCATTACCCAAATCACAACGGAGGTATGCGTGATCGACTTTCAGTGTGGTCTAGTGACATGTGCTAAGTATGCATGCAATGGAGTCGCCACCAATCATTTTTTTAGGGTATGATTGGACCACCCAATCGAATAGTTGGGAGTTTCTATTCAATTCTGCGAGAACCAGAGAAATGGTTTCGGGGACTTAGTTACACCAACTGTCAGAGTTGACGCCCTTTCGGTACCTAAGTTGACTGAATTTTCTAGCCTGAGATTCATGCGGATGAATAAGATATGAACCCTAAATCTAGAAATTCATGTAGATAAGAGTGATTATCCTAGCAATCACAATCAGTAATAAAATGCCCAACTCAAGGAATCTAGATATGCAAATAAATCACATGGCATTTCTAATAAGGTCATATTTATCAATCACAGTTCAAGAATGATTTAGCTGTCCTAGCCATTCTACACACGATCTAACCTAATAAAAGCATTAGGAAGCATCGAAGGAGTTCGAGAGTACTCACATGGGGTTCGCCGTGCCCTGGTTTGGTCTTGGACGAGCTATCGAGCTCATGCCGACCCGATTATATTTGGGGATCCACTCGGCGTTTTACACCATGAAATCATGTGAAACAAAAACGAAAATATTCAGCAAGGGGCATTTATTGTAGATGGTGGTCAATCTAATTGGACGTCAAGACTAAAAAAGATGTAGAAATTTACAAATTAAAATACTCGAATGACATTTTTTTGCCAAATTCAACTCTATGCGTCGTGAAGAAACACATGCAATTGAACTTGAATTTTGACTATTTATGAGTTCAAAATGTAAAAGAAATTAAAATAAAAATATTGACTATTTTTCTATATTTTTACGACATCGAACGCTATTTTTCTTCATTTTTCATGTATTTTTCTATTTTTGGAAAATATTAAAAAATATTTAAAAATATGAAAAATTATTTTTTTTATCAAAAATGGTTCCTTTAGCTTGGTCAAGGCTACCAAAGATGATTTTTTTATTTTTTTAACTTTTTATAGATTTTTTATGAATTTTTTAAAAATAAACTATGAAAGACTGATCAAAAATCAGGTGTCAACAATAGGGACTCACCATCAAGGAGGACAAATTTTGACAACCTGTGTGCACTCGCAGGGGCACACGACCGAGGGTAAGATGTATCGTTCTAATTTTTTGAAAAATTCATGAACGAACAATAACATGTTTCTTCCGCATTTTCAGGGATCTCCAGCCGCGGGGGACAGGTAAGTATCCCTTTCCCCAATCCATTGAAAATGTTGAATAAAAAATAGAGAAGAAAAGAAAAGCTTTTAGAATCTGATGTCTAGAAAAGACATAGGATTCTAACTTCATTGGCATTCATGTTTTGAAACATGAGGTTATCTGAACATGCATTGGGCATCATAAAATCCCATTGACGGGTAAAATTTTTGGAGAAAACGAAAGAGATTTTTCCAATCAAAAGTTGTTCAAAACTTTCAAAAGGACGTTTTCTCAAAAGACGAGAGGCAAAGCCTAGTCCAAACACGTCCTATACACACTTAAGAGAGAAATGGAGCGGATAAGACAGCAGAATCTGGACCTACGGAAGTAGGGACCATTCGCAGCGATTACATGGGTTGGGACGACGGAGGCATTCGTTTCATATCCCCCAAACACTACAGGTGACCGTTGATAACCCCTTTGAACGGCGGTTTTCATTCTTAACCCTGTCAAGAACCACCCCACATCGGGGCAAAATGGAGGTGAGTCCAGCAGCATCAGGAGAAAATGGTTAGAAATTTTCTTGCTCGGACTAACATTAATCTTTGTGTGTTGTTTATATGGTAATCCAAGTGCCATAGGATGATGAGAAGCATTCATTTCTCTATCCCACACACCGAATCCTTTGCATAGCCAAGTTGATCCTGCAGAATCATTTCATAAACCCGTTGGTGATCATTGCACATTCCAAGACGGATGCAGCATCACTTCAGAAACGAAGAAGTTCAAGACTTAGGGTTTGCAAAAGAATTCCTAAGTTAATGTTTAACCTTGTTAGACCTTTGATCATAGGTCTAACGCGATCCTATGAAGATGAGAAAAAGTGGGATTTCAAAAATCAATGAGAAAAATCCACGGCATCGAGAAAAAGCAAAGTGCCTGGTAAAAGCAAGGCCGATGCTCATGAAAGCTGTTTGCTTGATCCCCAGTGAAACTTGGATGAAAAAAAAAAAAATTCTTAAAGGAGTCAAATAAAAAAAGCTGCTCCCCAAATGCTGCCAAGCACAGAACAAAGACATGGAGAGAGTCGGTCTCTGAATGCAACAAGGGACGCTCTCTAAAGAGCTGGTGCACACCTCAAAATCGGTTGTACACCTCAAAAACTAAAGATGCAGAAAGGAAAAGACAGGAGGTAAATCAGCAATGATCACCAATGTCAAACTCGTCATGAATTCTGGGCCAAAAACAAGCCTTTTTCGGTCCCCAATCCTACCAACATCATAACCCTGAAACAGTCTTCTCTGACTAAGACACTTGGGTTAACATACAGCTCAGCTCGAAGAAGTACGAGCAAGACTATTTCTTTCTCATTTTGCAGGGTTCTTGACTTGTAAACCCGGAGCAGATGGTGAAAACTTTCATTCAATGACCTTGACTCAAAAGTGAGTCCCCCTTGAAGACCAATATCCAAGCCCAACATTACGGTCCCGTGGAAGACCTCCCGACCGATCAAAATGTATGCGCTGCGAATGAGCCTAAAACCTAGGCACGGGTTAGTAGGGAATCGAGTGTATCCCCTATAAAAAAACACGATCGCAAAACAGGTGAGAAGACCTCATTGTCGAGAAATATTCCAATTGATGTTTTGAACAAACTCTTTTTGGAATTTTCAAACTGTTGATCCAGATTTTCCGTGCAAGGGATTTGTGATCACATTTGCATGTTGCAAGAATGCTTTGGATAACCCCCAGCATCAAAATGCACATTTCATGATTAAAACTTAAATCATACGGTTTTGTCAAAATGGACAGCCGTGGTCTTCCCAAAGATTACTAACGTTTTCTTGGTGAAGAAAAATCTTTCAGGCTCAAACTTATGCAGGATACTTGGAGAACCCAACTCCCAGAATGTCGCCTCAACAGACTCAAGTGAAGTTTTGTCAAAATAAAATCTTTCACTGCTTCAAAAAACTGAATTCCCGACAAACTTCGGGGTCTCAAAAAAAGGGGAAGAAAAATCCTTTTAAAAGAAAAAGTCCTATCAGACGTGGAGAACCCTCGTCCCAGGACCCATTTTCAAAATATCAAACAGTCTCATCGGACGTGGAGAACCCTCGTCATGAGACCCCTTTTCAAACATGGTAGATACCGCCTGAAGGGTCAACACAAGGTAGAAACCGCCTGAAGGGTCAACTCATGGTAGATACCGCCTGAAGGGTCAAACCAAGGTAGATACCGCCTGAAGGGTCAACACATGGTAGAAACCGCCTGAAGGGTCAACTCAAGGTAGATACCGCCTGAAGGGTCAACTCAAGGTAGAAACCGCCTGAAGGGTCAACACAAGGTAGATACCGCCTGAAGGGTCAACACAAGGTAGATACCGCCTGAAGGGTCAAACTCAAGGTAGAAACCGCCTGAAGGGTCAAACTCATGGTAGATACCGCCTGAAGGGTCAACACAAGGTAGAAACCGCCTGAAGGGTCAACTCATGGTAGATACCGCCTGAAGGGTCAAACCAAGGTAGATACCGCCTGAAGGGTCAACACATGGTAGAAACCGCCTGAAGGGTCAACTCAAGGTAGATACCGCCTGAAGGGTCAACTCAAGGTAGAAACCGCCTGAAGGGTCAACACAAGGTAGATACCGCATGAAGGGTCAGCACAAGGTAGAAACCGCCTGAAGGGTCAAACCAAGGTAGAAACCGCCTGAAGGGTCAACTCAAGGTAGAAACCGCCTGAAGGGTCAAACCACGGTAGATACCGCCTGAAGGGTCAAATATGGTAGAAACCGCCTGAAGGATCAGCCTAATGGTCCGATCCACCATACAGATCAAAACCTTGACAAATTCCAAACACGGAAAGAGTCGTTTCCCTAGGTAAACCTTACAGTAGGTGAACCATTTCTGATTCGATCCACCATACGGATCAAAATCCTTGGCAAATCCCAAAGTGTGGGACGCGCCTTCCTTAGGTTCCTACCAGTTAGGAATCCCATAATGGTATGACCTACCATACAGGTCAGAGCTTAATCTCCCTAGGATATTCTGAATGACGAGTCCTAGGTATCTGCTTGAAAGTTGTCGCAACCGGCAGCATCAGACAGGTGAGCTTCAGGTTAGCCTCTCTCACTCCGGCCCATGTTCAAATTGTTAAAGCAAACCGGGGATTAATTTGAGCTTTCATCAAAGGGCCTTAAGCGATCCAATGTCGTAGCATTTCTTCTCTCATTTTCCCAGTTGAGTCGGTTAGAAATCAGGTGCCACCTTATCTTTGAGAGAAACCTCTAACGAGATTCCTCTCAAAGAGGGGCAGCTGTTGACACCTGATTTTTGACCATTTATTATTGTGATTTTTATTCTTTAAAATTAATTAAAAATATCAAAAAAGGTCATAAAATCACAAAATCAACTTTGGAAGCCTTGGCCTAGCCTCGGGGACCAATTTTGCACAAAAAATATTTTTTGGTATTTTATAATATTTTTCGAATTTATTTAATTATAAAAATACCCAAAAATCAGAAAAATACCATTCGTGGTCAGAAAAATACACAAAAATATTCAATAATTTTGTTTTAATTTCATCTTCAAGTGTGTCACCTTAAATCTTGAAAATTCGGCTCGGGTCACTATGTTTCTTCACAAACATAAACTCGAACCGAGCAAAAAATTCCTTTGCGAGTCTTTTAGTTTTCAATTCTCACTTTTTATAAGCTATGACATTGGATTCTAAAGTCTTAAAGTGCAATTAGGTCAATTTGCCCTCCAATTTAATCAATTTTTACCAAAAGGGCTTAATTGCACATTTTTCTTTCAATTAGTCCCCGGTTTCACGGATGTATACGTATACTCTACGTATTTATACATCATACGTATTTATACGTTATGCATATTTGTACTGTTTGGTAACCTCTTTAACTCTTGTAATAATAATAATGGTTATTATTTTTAACACCTTTGTTAGTGCCTTTTTTAGCATTTTTGTATTGTGAGTGCTATTTTTAAATAGCATTTTTTGTATTATAAATTGTGAGTGCTATTGTTAGTGCTATTTTTAAATGACATTTATTTATCATAAATTGTGAGTGCTATTGTTAGTGCTATTTTTAAATGGCATTTATTTATCATAAATTGTGAGTGCTATTATTAGATAGAATTTATAATTGTTAGTGCTATTTTTAAATAGAATTTTTGTATTATAAATTGTGAGTGCTATTGTTAGTGCTATTTTTAAATAGCATTTTTGTATTATAAATTGTGAGTGCTATTGTTAGTGCTATTTTTAAATGTCATTTATTTGTGAGTGCTATTATTAGATAGAATTTATAATTGTTAGTGCTATTTTTAAATAGAATTTTTGTATTATAAATTGTGAGTGCTATTGTTAGTGCTATTTTTAAATAGCATTTTTGTATTATAAATTGTGAGTGCTATTGTTAGTGCTATTTTTAAATGTCATTTATTTGTGAGTGCTATTTTTAGATAGAATTTATAATTGTTAGTGCTATTTTTAAATACAATTTATTGGAAGGTATTTTTGGCTATAAAAGGATGGCAAGAGTTTTGAGGTTGAAGGGGAGAGACATTTTGTAGAGTGTGCAAATTTTTGAGAGCTTAGAGAGAAGAACACAAACACTCTCTATATTCTCATAATCTTGAGCGAGCAAAATATATTAAGTTCGAAATATTGATTCCGCATATTGCTAGCACAATTGTTGTGGAGTTATTAGTCGTCTCCCCGTTCGTCAATTGGTGGTGCGTCCGAACTAGATGCCTAACACTTGTGGAGGCTGAGATCGAAGAACATCGAACCGACACCTCCGTTCAAGCACGCTACGAGAGGTAATCTATTTACTCCCGTTGAGACTTTGTGATTTTTTTCGATTGAAATGCACGAAGTACGCCTCTGGAGATACATGTGTGTGTTGTTATTTATTTCCGCTACGTGTTACGTGGATCCCAACAGTGGTATCAGAGCCAATCCTTAGGTGTTTTCGTGCATTTAATCGATTTTTTACAATTTTTGCAATACTATGGCCAATATGTATTAACGAATTGTTCGTCTTACATGGCTAATGGAGATTGATTATTTTATATGATAAATTAATCAACGTAGCAAAAATTGAGACTAAATCAATTTTGAATCGAAAATTTATGGCTATCTTATTTTACGTAAAAATTCTGAATATGATTCAACGTAGAATTTTTATTGTGCCTTCCTAAGTTTTAAATTGTGAATTTATTACTTACGTGAAAGGGTGGTGATCATGGAAAAATCCCTAATCAATGTGATTGATGTATATATGAATGTATGATGATTATTTATATATTTGGGATTGTAATTATTAAATGGAGGCTGCGTACTCCTTTTATTTTTCATGTAATCTTTATTTTTAGCATAGTCAATTGTTGATGTAAATGCTACGAGGATTACGTGGAGGAGCCTTTTAAGTCGGCGAGCTCTTTGGGGCCCAATTCTTGAAGAGTTCAAGAAACCAAGAAGAAGCGAAGAGCGGCTCTCCGTTATTAAAATATTAAAATGATTATATGTGGTCTCATTGGCTCGAGACCCATTAAATCATAATTCCATGATCACCACGTAGGATAGATATTTATGTGATTGACATCTATTTATTTATTATGATTACGTGAGCATGTTAAACTGGTTAATGTGCAAAGTCAGACTTACCTCACCCAAAATTGTGCCTGCATGAAATCCTAGTTAGGAAAATCACTCGCATTAGGTACCGAAAGGGCGTTGGTAACGACACCAGCGTAACCAAGTCCCCGAACCCAAAATCTCTGGTTCCGTAGAACTGATCGATCTCTCCCAATCGATCGGTAAGGTTTCCGGTCTACCCTCCAAGAAAGACCGGTGGCGACTCCAAATGCATGCACAATTTGCACATGCCACCACGACCACACTGAAGGTCGAAAGCGATCGACTCTTATCGTCGAAGAATACTCCCGCCGCGATTTGGTATGGGCCTGGGAGGGCTCGCGCCGATCCAAGACCCGTGATCGGTAATCCATTAGCCGCGTCCGCTTCCGGACGGGTCGCGACATCAGCGAGAAGTTACCGTGGCTCACGTTTTGCGAGCTCGCTATGAGGATCGGTCCAACTGCTTGGTGTTGGCCAACCTTGTGGCCGATAGTCACAGAAAGGCTGTTGAGTTCGCCAACGAGCGGGTCTCTATGTTGCTTCGCGAGAGGGGAAATTTGGTGGAGCGCTTGGCCTTATCCCTGACCACCTATGAGCACGACCGTCGTAATGTCGTGTTGAAGTTTCAATGTGAGTGGCAGGAAGAAAGGCTTGACAGCATTACCGCGGATATAGCCCATGGGAGAGGACTAGTTCGGGACCTGGAAATAGCCGCCGAAGATCACGGGACCAAGGTTGCCGAGCTTAAATGGGAATGTAAACGCCTTCTTCTTAAGCTTGCAGATCTCGAGTCTCGAGGTGGTGAGTATAGGCAAAGCATCAATAATATGGAGGGCCAACTGGGTTCCTTTGTGATGCTAATTAGGGCTCATTTCGGTTTTACTTTTCCACCTCGATGATCTGTATCATCTGCTTTTAAGGTCCCTCGATTGAGCGAAATGAATGAAAGCTCTAATATGTGTGTCTCAACTTCTGTATGGCTGACTTTCTCGAACACCTGACCACTCTCAACCTAGGCAAGCTGCTCTTCGACATTGATGATTCGAGCGTGTACATCTTGATTTTTTAATCTTGCTTATGATCGAATAAAGGAACCTCCCACCGCGTTTATCCACAAAAAGACTTCTCTTCTCTACCTGTTTTTAACTACTTAGAGATGCCCCAGTTTCGATCTTTGAGACGTGACTTCAGGATCACCTATTCCAAATCGTCATCTTCATTAGATGATACCTCAATGATGTCCATAGCAGGCTCTTATTGTCCACTTGGCGCTCGTAATGGGATGACACCATCTTCGTCTTCCATCAAGAACATTGGGAGGAAAACACATCTATCTATCCTCAAAATGGCATTTAATCCAATCACCGGAATTATGCAATGAATATAATGATTATGAGCTGTAACAAGTTCGAGGGATAGAAAAGTCTTACCAACCAAACTTAAGAGAAAATCAAGCTTCTATGTACAGTGTTAGGTATACTAACCTTCCATAGACAAATGCATGAGACAAGTGAGGGAAAACTCCTAAAAATCAAAAGATAGGGCTTGATACCTAAAGCCAAGGTTCTCACCTCGAATTCTGGGAAGAGTCGATTCCATTGCACAACTATCGTTGCATTGGGACTCAATCCATAGTTCGAAGTGAGCGGAATTGAAAAGTGGATTACCCCATGTTTTTCCTCACGGAGATTCCATTTTCAAGTCCTTCTATTGTGTTCCTAAAGAGGGCGCCTGGGGTTTTAGGCGCAATTGTGTGTATTCATTGTGTCGTGCTAAAGCAATAAACATGCATTTTATTTAACAATCACCGCTTCAATATAAATATCCACACAATCATACATCCAAAACTCTTGCCTGCATAAAACAAAGTTAACAAGCACTTCACGCCTTATTTCTCACATCTACAAAAACATCTAACACATTTGTTAGCATATACACCTCACTTTCGAGAGCATCTACATAAAATTAGGTTAGAAGAATCAATCAACTTTTTAATCGGCTCAAGTCCACTAAATGGTTAAGAACCAGTCCCCAGTGGAGTCGCCAGTCTGTCGCGACCCTCTTGAGGTTGTCGGGCTCTCGAGGGCTAATGGGCCGTCCTGTCTGGTCGGACGCGGGCCTCTCCCAAGGCCCATTACCCAAATCGCAACGGAGGTATGCGTGATCGACTTTCAGTGTGGTCTAGTGACATGTGCTAAGTGTGCATGCCATGGAGTCGCCACCAATCATTTTTTTAGGGTATGATTGGACCACCCAATCGAATAGTTGGGAGTTTCTATTCAATTTTGCGAGAACCAGAGAAATGGTTTCGGGGACTTAGTTACGCCAACCGTCAGAGTTGACGCCCTTTCGGTACCTAAGTTGACTGAATTTTCTAGCCTGAGATTCATGCGGATGAGTAAGGTATGAACCATAAATCTAGAAATTCATGCAGATAGGAGTGATTATCCTAGCAATCACAATCAGTAATAAAATGCGCAACTCAAGGAATCTAGATATGCAAATAAATCACATGGCATTCCTAGTAATGCCCTATTTATCAATCACAGCTCAAGAATGATTTAGCTGTCCTAGCCGTTCTACACTCGATCTGACCTAAGAAAAGCATTAGGAAGCATCGCAGGAGTTCGAGAGTACTCACATGGGGTTCGCCGTGCCCTGATTTGGTCTTGGACGAGCTATCGAGCTCATGCCGACCCGATTATATTTGGGGATCCACTCGGCATTTTACACCATGAAATCATGTGAAACAAAAACGAAAATATTCAGCAAGGGGCATTTATTGTATATGGTGGTCAATCTAATTGGACATCAAGACTAAAAAAGATGTAGAAATTTACAAATTAAAAGACTCGAATGATATTTTTTTTTGCCAAATTCAACTCTATGCGTCGTGAAGAAACACATGCAATTGAACTTGAATTTTGACTATTTATGAGTTCAAAATGAAAAGAAAATTAAAATAAAAATATTGACTATTTTTCTATATTTTTACGACATCGAATGCTATTTTTCTTCATTTTTCATGTATTTTTCTATTTTGGAAAATATTAAAAAAATTGAAAAATTATTTTTTTTTATCAAAAATGGTTCCTTTAGCTTGGTCAAGGCTACCAAAGATGATTTTTTAATTTTTTAATTTTTTATATATTTTTTATGAATTTTTAAAAAATAAACTATGAAAGACTGATAAAAAATCAGGTGTCAACAGCAATGAGCAACATCGCCTTGGTATCTGAATTGGAGCAAAAAAGGATTGAAGATGCATTAGTAGATGAAAACTGGATAAATGCAATGCAGGAAGAGCTACATCAGTTCAAGGTCAACAATGTTTGGGAACTAGTCAATCGTCCCAAAAATCGTCCAGTAATTGGAACAAAATGGGTATTCAGAAACAAACTTGATGACAAAGGAAAAGTTGTAAGAAACAAAGCAAGACTTGTAGCAAAAGGATACTCTCAAGAAGAAGGAATAGACTACGATGAAACCTACGCACCGGTTGCCAGGTTAGAAGCCATTAGGCTACTTCTTGCTTATGCTTGTTACAATGACTTCAAACTTTTTCAGATGGACGTGAAAAGTGCCTTCCTAAACGGCTACATCAAAGAAGAGGTATATGTTGAACAACCGCCTGGCTTCGAAGAACCTAAAGAAAAGGATCTGGTATATATCTTAAAAAAGGCACTATATGGATTGAAACAAGCACCTCGCGCCTGGTATGAAAGGTTAAGTAACTTTTTATCTCACCACAGCTTCACTAAAGGTAATGTAGACACCACTCTTTTTATCCAAAGAAAATGTAAAGATATCTTTTTAGTTCAAATTTATGTTGATGATATTATATTCGGCTCCTCTAATGAACTTCTCTGCAAGAAATTCTCTAAAACAATGCAGGATGAATTTGAGATGAGTATGATGGGAGAATTACGGTTCTTTCTTGGTCTTCAAATTCATCAATCTCAGAAAGGAACCTTTATATTTCAAGAGAAGTATGCATTGGAAATAGTGAAGAAGTTTGGTCTGGAGAATGGCAAGAAGATAGAAACTCCTATGTCTCACTCCTCAAAATTAGATAAAAATGAAGATGGAAAGGAAGTTGATCCCAAACTATATCGGAGTATGATTGGATCATTACTCTATCTCACAGCTTCAAGACCCGACATCCTATATAGTGTCTGCTTATGTGCAAGATTTCAGTCAAGCCCAAGAGAATCACACCTATCAGCAGTCAAGAGAATAATCAAATACATAGGGACTTATCCCAACTATGGTTTGTGGTATTCCAAATCTTCTGATTTTATACTAAAGGGATATTCAGATGCAGATCTTGCAGGTTGCAAAGTTGATAGAAAAAGTACATCTGGAACTTGTCAGCTCATTGGAAACATGCTTGTCTCATGGTATTCAAAGAAGCAAAATACAGTGGCACTCAGTACAGCTGAAGCAGAATACGTATCTCTTGGAAGTTGCTGCACTCAAATACTTTGGCTAAAACAGCAGCTCAAAGACTATGGTGTTGAAGAATCAACTGTGGAAATCCTATGTGACAACACAAGTGCCATAAATCTCACAAAGAATCCTGTACTTCACTCAAGAACAAAGCATATTGAGATCAAGCATCACTTCATACGTGATCATGTTCAAAACCGTGATGTTAACATTCAATACATTGATACGAAAAATCAACTTGCAGATATTTTTACTAAACCACTTGATAAACAAAGTTTTAATTTTATCAGAAATGAATTATCCATCATTAACCTTCCTTCTTAAGTATACCTTAGAACATGGAGCATCAGAAGGAACGTCAGAAGGAGAGTCGGAAGGAACATCAAAAGGAGCGTCAGAAGGAGCGTCAGAAGGAACGTCAGAAGGAGAGTCAGAAGGAGCATCAGAAGGAACGTCAAAAAGGCGCGTAAGAAGAAATTCACACTTTCTTTTAAAAAGGTCAGTTATCTCTAAAAGATATCTTTTAGGTAAGTTCCTCATATGAATAGATATCTCCAAATATCTGATTGACGGTGAATATTTGTTTTATTAAAAGAATTTTTTTTTCCTTTAGAAAATCAAAATTCTCTCTTTGTTTCCAAAAATAACCGCCTCTTTTATAAAAACACTGAACCGTCACCTCTGTTCTCTCACTTTCAAAATTCTCTCAAATCAAAACCCTAAAACCGTGTTCTAAATCTCTCGCTCTCGATTTCCTCCTCAAAACAACACTCTTTCACTCAAAGTTTTAAACTTTCTACGCATCAATGGCTCCAAAATCAGTCTCTGACTCGAAGAAGACGCCTCAGTCGAAGAGGAAGTTCTCCGCCTCAACTGCAAGTGGCGTGGAACTCACAGAAACCCAAATCAACGAACAGCGAGAAGCACTCCGCCTGGCAAAAGGTCTGTCTCTGTCTGCCTTTGAAGGAAAAGAATCTATGGCTCATTCTATTAAGCCAATGTATGATAGGATTAAGGCTGCAGGAGATTTTGGTAACAAACTTAGAAAACTGCTGAACACTCACCATTTTGATAGTGAGGGCGAACTTTTGGAGTTTCTTAGCTTGCCTGGAAAAATCGTTGAACCAATTGCTGCGGAAAAACCTGCATCTGTCTCTAGAAAAGGAAAGGAGAAAGTAGCAGAGACAAGCTTGAAACGAAAACCATCCCCAATTAGACCTGGCGGCACGAAGGCAAAGGTGGAAGATGATGATGACATTCTGTTCAATGACTTTGTGAAAAATATAGGCTTTATTTTGGATAAAAGCTTTCCTGATCCCTTGTTCCAGAATCAAGCTCACAAAGAAAGGTTTGAAGCAATGAAACAGAGAGGTATTATACCTCAAAGGGTATTTGAGTTAAAGTACTTTGACAGCAATGGCATCTATCTGAGGAAGCATATAGAAAAAGTGAAGATATATCAGTTTATAACTAAGAAAGGCTTCACTTTTCCTGATTTGGTAGCTTACTTCTATTCAAATCTTCTGTTTGTCAACTTCAATTCTCTGGCTTTCACAGTCAAAAGAAAGCAGTATTTTCTGACTGTTGATGAATTGGCTGCAATCATGGGAACCAGAAAGGGAGATTTCAAATCCTTAGATGTCACTGCAGGTGAAGCTTTCTGCTTCCTGACTGGCAAATCGAGTTTCTCAAGGGAATCAAAGTAACTTATTGCCTACACGGACTTTCCCTTGAAACATATCATGATGCACAAGGTGATCATCGAATGTCTTAGACCCAAGGCAGCATCAAAGACAAATATATCAAAGTACGAGGCAAAGCTGTTATGGGGAATCTTGACAGGACAGAGGATTTCCTTTGCTCATACAGTACTATTGCACATGTACATATCAGCTCTCAAGCCAAAGGGCCAACTTCCTTATGCCGCCTTGATCTTCAAAATAATCAATTATTTCAAGATTGATGGCCTAGGTGCCTTTATCAAGCAGGAAATTCCTCTGATGACTGATGGAGAGACTATGGTAACAAAGATGGGGTACAAGATGACTCCTGCTGGATGGAGAACAAAGAACAATGAACCAGTCATTGTGGACTTCGAGGAAGAGTCAAAGCGGAAATCTCCAAAGAAGAGAAAAGTCATGGCTGTTAAGGGGCAACAAACAGACAGTCCTACTGATAAGGACTCAGAAGCAAGTGAGGAAGAAACAGGGGAATATGATTCTGAAGCCACTCAATCTCGAGGTGGATCAGATGAAGATGGTGAGTCTGAAAATCATAGCACTGAAGGAGATGAGGAAGAAGGAGATGAAACAGGAGTACAACCACAAGAAAAAGTTGTGTATCCCTGTGATCTGACTGAGGAAGAATTCCTCACAATGTGGGATGAGGAGCAAGCTGCACGAATTGAAGATGACACAGAGTATGACATCACAAATGTCAACTGTGATCATGAGCAATTGCTAGCACAAGTTCTAGCAACGTTGGCATCAAAAGAACATGAGGAAGAACAAGATGACATTGGAGCTTACTCTGTCTCTTCCACCAGGGGAACAATTCATAAAGATGCTGCAAGTCTAACTTCAGCAATTGACCGAGAAGATCAACTGTCCAGTGCACAGTTCATTCCAATGGACGTTGATGAGGAAATAGTCTCCGTGCCAAGCTCAAAAGCAAAAGGGAAACGGGCTATAAATCAAGGGGTGAAAGAGCCTGTGCCTGTTACATCAGATGTTTTTCTCACTGAAGTCCTAACTTCTCAAGCTTTCACCAAGGCACAAACTAAGGGGGAGACTCAAGAACCTGCACCTTCAGAACCACAAATGGAACTTCAAGCCCTTTTTGAAAATCTCCAAAATACTCTTCTTCAGATGATGGCTGCCATGGAAACAAGATTTGATCAGAAAATGCAGGCTTTTGAACAGAAGACAGATAGGAAGCTGCAGGGTTTGACTAGTCAGGTGACTAAGCTGGAAAAGTCCATTGATCTCGATGGGAGAATGTTTTGTGCTGAGATCGCCAACATGCCTACATACAAACTGCTCAGAACGGACAGAACAGCTTCAAACCTGCCCTCTTCTCAAGCTGTAAGAGACCATGCTCAGATGATGGGAAGTAGCTATGAAGGACCTTCCCGAGTGGAGGCTGATAATGAGCCTGAAGATCACCCATCTTCTTAAAAACTCACCCACATTCTCCTTATTTCATTTTCTATTCTAATAGGACGCGTTATTATTTTAAGCAATTTTTTTTTTACAAATTTCTTTATGATGTTGACAAAAAGGGGGAGAAGTTGAATTAACTTTTATGCAGACTCATTAGATTACCTCTAATTATATTTCAATTTAGAAGAAAGGGGGAGAAGACCTAACTTACCTTTTGCAGGATAATCTATTAAGTTTAGTTTCGTGCAGGATCATTGCAGGATAATCTTATTCTGACCATGCTCTCCTATGAGAACACTTTCATTATAGGATCTCTAATGATGATTACCTGCAGGAGCAAATATGATGGTTACTCACTTTTATTATTTTATCACTGGTTAAATTTTCCTTTAATCACTCATTTGTAATTTGCAGCTGGAGAAGTTTTGTCACCATCAAAAAAGGGGAGATTGTTGTGGAAATTCTCCTATATTTTGATTCTGACAAAACCTTCAAAAGAAATTGTTTAATGAAATGTGATGCAGGAAGAATGTGTAAGCAGCAGGTTGAGTGATTCAAATTCTGTCGCGCTGACCAAGGGTCAGATGGAAGTACTTCTGACGAAGGGTCAGATGGAAGTGCTTCTGACGAAGGGTCAGACGGAAGTGCTTCCGTCGAAGGGTCAGATGGAAGTGCTTTTGTCCGAGGGTCAGATGGAAGTGCTCCTGACGATCTAAACAGTGACGGATGGATCACATCAAATCTCCGTATTACCATTCCGTGCCAACTGATCTAGTATGAATCAAATCTCTTCTAGACGAATCTGAAGAAAGATCAGTTTCTGCATTTTACAAAACACGAAGACCCACGTATGGCAGGTTTCCGATCAAGGCAAGTGATATTCGATTATCCTGATATCCCCTCTAATTAATTAAGGGACTTTCTATAATGGGAAATCATCTTCTAAGGAATATATCCTTGGGAATCAACTCAAACTTATCACACTTATGGAAGCTGGAGATTCAGTTGTATGGGCGACTGAATTAGAAGGGTTCAATGTCTTACCCAACGGTCTACATATCTTCTGAAGATACAGTCTTGTTCAATCACGATTGATGACGTCCAATCAAGGATTGAAGAGCGATCCCTTGGCTGGAATCCAACGGCTAGTTCGGAGGCAGGGGAGTATAAAAGAAGAATCATGATGGACTAAGGGAAAGAAGTGAGAACATCAATCCAAAGTGCAAGCATAATTTGAGTTTCATCCAAAGAGTATTATGTGTACCCAAAATCCTTCACTGTGAAAATCTGTGTGAGAGAGAAACAAAATACTTGAGTGGTTGTAATCCTCTTGATTCTTCATAGTGAAATTCAGCCGATCGGCTGTCATCGTGGGAGAGTGGACGTAGGCTTGATATAAGCCAAACCACTATAAATATCGTGTGCAATATTCTCTTCTCTAAACTCTTACCCTTGCGTTTAGATTTTCTGCACACTGTTATACGGTTCTTGTTCCTAATCGTACACTGAACTTAATTCATTCCGCAAGAAATTTCAATTGTGTTCAGAATCTCCTATTCACCCCCCCTCTAGGAGATATTGCTAATTACATCTGTCGGTTCATATGAGACTCTCACGTCCGGACATAGAGATGATTCGGCCACCATATGACTCTTGACGCCCATTTTCAATCAAGATGAATCATGTTAGTATGGGACTCTCTAGCCGCACGACCTCGTCAGGTCCAATGGGAGTAACTCCCTCCCAATATGTTGGCTAAATTAAAATTTATCGACGATCCCACACGCCATTGGTGATCTCATACGCTAGTGCACTTATAATTTTTCCCAGCGATCCTACACGCCATTGGCGATCCTACACACCAGTGCACATATAATTTCCATCGGCGATCCCACACGCCATTTATTCATAAAAAATCTTCAATTATAAAAGCCTCAATTTTCATTTAAAGAAAATAATTCATGCCTCAAAATTCTTCGTTCAAGAACAACTCGAGAGGTTCATCACCAAAACAAGGCTTTCATTTCAAACTTTAAACATACAGGGCCAAAAGATCGTACATGCATATCAGGCAATTCATGGCCATTTCACAAACGCAGCTTTGGCATTCTTTTAGATAAAATCTCGGGCTTTTCAAACTCAAAGGTCCGTTGAGTCATAAGAATGTACGTTCAAACAACCAAGCCAAAACGACTAGCAACGCCCAATTTCCTTATCGATATTCAAAATATCATTTAACCACAGCTTTGAGTTAACACAATTTAGCAAAATGACATGTTTTCCGATCAAGACCAAGCCAAAGAACATCACTTTCAAAACTGGTCAGATTCGGTTCTCATGGTGTTCTCTCCCAAAATCAGTTCATAAATCATTCAATTCAACTCAAAATTATATCCTTTAGTAACCTCACATCCTAATAAATGTTTAGGCATAACTTACCTCGAGCTTAGGCCAAGCAATTCCATAAAACGATCGACGAAACGTCGCGGCACCAAGCTGTCCATTTTGGCCTTCCAAGACCAGATTCAGTCCCGAATAAACTGGCATTGATCTACTGACTTTTTGAGAAATCTACTTTTGGAATCTTGTCCCTCATGGTCTTATGGACGTGTGAACAAAAACGAAGCTCAATTTGGACAACGGACGACCTAGAACAAGTCGTTTTAAAATCAGTGCGCGCTAAGAACAAATTTACACTGCTCTCGGTCTCTAACGTGTTTCACCTCAAAATCAACCCTTCGAACACTTCCAATTCAACCAAAAATCACCAATTAATAACTTAACACCCTAACAGAGGGTTAGAAGTCGTCTTACCACACGAATTAAGCCGACAAAGTCCACCAAGAGCAACCACAATTCTCGGTTCCAAAAATGACAAGTGTAGGGAAATGTTTCTGTCCTAGAGAAAATCACGCATAACCGGCCATGAAATTCCAATCCAACTCACATACTTCTTGCTAACATGTATTACTATGTTCTAAGGAGGCTTACCAATAATTTCCAAGTCAAGCAACGCCTCGACGGACCTCAAATGTGCCATGGTTCCTTTGCCGGTCAGTGTGGACAGATTCTGCCCTAAGGAAATCCATTGACATTCAACCATCAAAATCCATTCAAACCCCAACCAAACTTCATACTAAACCTACTAAACCTAATACTATTTCTTAAGATGATCTTACCACGATTTGGAAGCAAATCAAGTCCTCTAAGTCGGTCCAAGGAAGCTCAACGCCGAACCGGGTCCGATTCTGACCTCTTCGGGCTCTGGCAGCTCTACGGGTCAAACGGGGTGGCGAATGGCCGAACGGGATGCTGGAGGTTGCGGAGGAGAGGTTCAGGGTCATCATGGTGGTCGGCACGAGGGAGGATGGTGACCAGAGGCCGGCAACGTGGCGAGCGAACGGCGGTGGTGCGGCTGGTCGGGCGAGACCATAAGGGAGAGAAAAGGAGAGAGCGTGAGAGTGAGAGAGAGAGAGAGAGAGAGAGTGTGTGTGTGTGTGTGTGTGTGTGTGTGCGTGCGTGCGTGCGTGCGTGTGTGTGTGTGTGTGTGTGTGTGGCTTCTTCCACAAGCCAAGAGAGAGAGAGAGAGTGGTTTGGTAGGTGAAGATTAGACAACAAATTAATGCCCTTAGGTGTCTAATCCTAGCCTAGGTGTCCTTCCTTAAGCCACATAATGACACTCAACAGCAACAGCTGTCTCAGCGACTTGGGTAACAATAGCAGCTCATTTTCGAGTTTCTTACCTATCCATTTTCCCTATTTCCATTCGAGTTCTCACGACCCCTTCAATTCTTAGGTCTCGGCACTTTTCAAACTTGAGCCAAATGCTCTCCAGCACTCATATTCTAGTTGTTTATCTTTACTCAATTCTCGCGATTCCTTTCAATTCTTGAATCTTCTCGTATCTTGTATACTTGATCCAAATGCTCCTCTAGTGACCATACTCTAGTCGTTCAACCTTACTAGGTTCTCATGGCACTTGAACCACTATAATTCCTTTCAGGAATTAAAACTTAAGTCATCCATCCAGGTCTAGCAGTCTTAGGCTGCTTATCTTATCATATGTTACAAGCAACCAACCATCCAGTGGTTCTAGGCAATTCCTCAATTAATCACCAATTATCCAAGGATTTCAAATCATCATTAATCAGCAACAACTTACCAAGACAGCCTCAACTAGGCAATTCCTCAAGTAACAGCCATCTACTAGGCAAACTCTCAAGTCACAATTCATTAGGTCAAGTGCTCACATCTTAAGTCCAGACGTATCTGTGACTTAGCAATAACTCAACAGGCTATCTCAATTTCAAAAGACACTAGTCAAACAGCACACATTGCCAAGACTCGCCAAACAGGCTAAACACACGCGTCAATTCTTTTTCAAAAGACACCTACTGCCAAGTACGAAGCTCCTAACCATGCCAATCACATGTGCTATTACAAATGCCATGCAAACTTTGAAATTTCACTTTGAGGATCAACTTTAATGCAATAAGTCTTTTAACAAAAAATCAGACTTAGCCAGATACCTAGACCCATCCCCTTCAATGTATGATTTGGGTCATTCCTACCTCCTTGCTATCTTAGAAGCCTGCCAAGAGCCGCTCCTTGACCGAACCTCTCTGTCCTGGCGTACACTCCATGCCCTCATCAGATCTGGTCGTTGTAGGTTGTCTCAAGTCATACATCTACGAAGAGAGTCCCGTTCCACACGTCACATAACATGCTTCATTAAGGTTTGTAGGTATCCCGTCAGCTTGTCCCATACCGAGCGACGGTTTATCAGGTCCGACAATGATATGCCCACACATGTGTATTTCTCAATTTTTCATTTTAATGCCTTAGACAAATGCACCGCATGCTTGTCCTCGCCATTCGTCACACCACATTCACCTTCAAATCAATTCTTATCAATAAAAGGCTTCTAGTTCCACAAATGACCGTCACATCTTACCGATCAATTGCCTATGTTCAACCATATACCTCAAGTTCGGTTGTTGATAAGTCACAATCACAATCATATAATCCAAATGACTCTTAGTTCTTAGGCAATTTTCTATTAACCTCAAGCACATTGACAACCTCAAAATCCATGCTTATAGCTCCTCGATTTCTATTTGCTTCCTTGCGAACCTCAGTCATATCATCACCCAAGATCATCGATTAAAATCGGTATTATAACCATTAGAATACAACATAAGTTCAAGCCTACAACCCTCGAGATCCGGCAATCAACACCTAATCCTAAAGGTCTCACTATCTAATCATCCTCAAGTCATTGCTCCTTATCACTCCAAGTCTCAATCAAGTTGGATCGAGCTGACCTTGCTCTGATACCAAACAAGTGGAGATGTCTTGCCCTAAACCCGGCGGGCACGCGAACATCCCACCTGGTTGTTCTTCTTGTCGTTATTACTCAAGATCCTTCGGCCCACAACTTATAAATCCATATACATGAAAGAGCAAGCGGAAGTGAGAAAACACCCCATACCGGAAATGCAAGATGACTTAGGACAGAAAGAATACACATCTCATTTCAGATTCCCAAAGTCAGGTACAATTCTAACTCCAAAACAATAAACAATCCCTAAGGTTACAAAAAAGGTTAATATCTATTTTCTTCCAATGTTGTCTCCCAATGTCAATCCATGGCACACTCGGTTTACTACCGCCTAGGACTTGAAAAATGTTAATCCCATGACGGGGTGAGATATAAATCTCAGTAAACTAACCCTAAACCTAGACTAGGCCATTAGTACCTCCAGACATCTTTTAAAAATAGTATGCAATAGTTCATCAAGCAATCAAGCAATTAAACCCGTGGCACTCAATGCATCAAGACAAGTCATCATGATTGGCACAAAACAAACACAATTCCAAGGCATCCATAATATCAAGACCAAGCTTCTCATACCAGCACCATAACAAGTTCATATGCAAGGATTTATTCTCAATTTCATCACAATTCTCTTTCCAATGGCTCGGCCCGTGTGAATACGCATCAAGCTCATCAATTTCATCATGGTTCGCTTTTCAATGGCTTGGCCCACGTCAATACGCATCAGGCTCATCAATTTCATCATGGTTCTCTTTTCAATGGATCAACACGCGTTAATACACATCAGGCTAAAAACAAATAGCAACCCGCGTTCTGACGCATCAGGTTCTAAAGCCATTTCAATACTTATGTCGACACGTAATAAGGCTATCATGCGTTCTGACGCATCAGGATACCAATCGACCTCGCGTTCTGATGCATCAATGTTCGATTTTCCATTAATTCATAGTTCTATCAATCAAATATAGCCATTATTTATCATGCTTCTCATCAAACAAGCGCTCACAAGCTATATCTCATCTTTACAACGACTCCATGATCAAGTATAGCTCAATTAAGCATATAACGAATCTTTTATCATGAGAAGCAACCATGATCGAACACTCACAATGCATGGCACAAATTGCACATCAAGGCAATCAATCATACAAGGCATTCTCTTGCTAATTTCAGGCATGTATTTCACACAATTGCCACTCAAGGGACTAGGTACCACACGACCGTTCAAGTATACATGCCAGTCAAACACTCACATGGCAATCACAACCATAAACATCACAATTCCATCCCAAGGCAAGCAACAAGGTTAGGTTAATGCAATTTTCAATCGGCACTCACCAATTCAAACATATTTGTTCACAATTCAATCAATTGAATCTCAAACTCGTCTCTTAGTACCCTAACGTCATAATAAGGGGGTTTAGGAGTCGCTTACCAAACTAATTAAGCTAGAAATTCCCACCAAAGTCAGCCACAAGGTCCAGTTCTACTTGGTTCAGTGCAGGGCAGGTTCGATTCCTAGGGAAATCACACAAACCGGTCATTATAATCCATCTAAGCTTCATTCTATCACACAACCACCTTGCTAACACGTCAAGCCATGTCCTTAGATGTCTTACCGAAGATTTCCAAGCAAGATGATACCCCAATGTCCTTCAAAGTGCCTCGATTCTCAACCGGCAACAAGGGGACAGATTCTGCCCTTGCGAGTTCATGAAGAAACAACCATTTAAAACCCATCAATTTCACCTCAAGCCTCCACCAATAGCTCATTAACATGTCAAGCTAAGATTTAAGGTCATCATACTATTCAATCCAAGCATAAATGGTCCGCGAACAGCCCTCAAAGTCACGGCTTTCTCTTGAAACATCACTGCCCAGTTTTTGTCCAAAAAAAACCACACAATCAGCCCTTAAATCCCACTATAATCCAACCTTGGCCTCATAAACACAAATATATATGTCTTATCTAAGCTTGAGATGTGATCTTACCGAGAATCAAGCCATAACAAGCTGGGAAACCCAATTTGAGGCTCGCGGGTTCAAGTCTGACCAGTCTGACCTTTGCTCCTTCAAACAGCTCTACGGGACAAACAGCTTGGCCAAATTGAGCTCACAATATGTCGTTAGAACGAAAGAGAATAAGCTTTCTAACGGTGGGTGGTTCGTCTCCATACGATGTCGGACGACGGAGCTATGGCTGAAAAATCAAACTGTTCCAGGTCTGGGCAGTGTTCTGCGCGAGGGAAAATCGAGAGAGTAAAAGAGAAGGAGGAGGAAGAGAAGATGGCCGGCCGAAAGGGAGGAGAGAGAGAGAGAGAGAGAGAGAGAGAGAGAGAGAGAGAGAGAGAAGAGAGGTCTTCCTTACTCCCACTTGGTCAACATGAAGAATGGTAGTTGGATTGGACTTCATTTAATGCTAATTGGATAACCCTCCTCTTGTAATGACACTTGTCATTTGCCAATTGATATCTTGAAGCTCCAATGAATCTTTTGCCCTTGTGATTTTCGGCCAACAAGGGGATTACCAAATGACTAAAATGCCATTGTTCAATTCTTAAGGCAAGGATATCCTTCCAGGGGTAAAATGATAATTTCACACTTCCAGTCCGAAATTTCACTTTTCAATATAAATTACATTCGATGAGGCGACGTCCAATTCCTTTAAATATTGGAATTCTTCATTGTCCAATATCCAATTTCAATATCCCATTCCATGTCAATAGCCCCAAAGAGGGTCGGAATTTGGAATGTCACAATTAACCTCTCAACATTCTAAACTAAGGTCAAGAGCTTTCTTACCTCTAAATGAACTCAAGAAACGTCGAGATCAACCCTCCAAGAAGGCGTACTCGGATCAGGTCCGCGAGGAGGAAGAGAGGCATCGGTGGTGGTGGCCGGCCGAAAGAGAGTAACGAGAGAGAGGGAGTGATGAGAGGAAATGAAAAATGAGAGAGAGAGAGAGAGAGAGAGAGAGAGAGAGAGAGAGAGAGAGAGATGGTCGGCCGAATTTTGAAGAGGGAGGGGGAGAAAGAGTGTTATCCCCATTTCAAATGCAAGAGAAAGAGAAATGAGTAGGGGAGTGGTTGCATGGATATGATATGAATAGTGGCGTGGAATGACTAGTGAGTGGGGTGGTTCATGGGGTTTGACTCAAAGTCAATTTTGTCTTTTCTCCATCAATTATTCAAGGCTACAATAGGACAAGAATGCCCTCCAATATTAGGCCAAAAAGGGAAATAGGCAAAAGATCAAAATGTCCTTACTAATTTCTAGAGGAATGAGAAATAACCGGGGGTAAAAGGATAATTTCCACTTTACAATTTGAAATTTTACTTTTTCAATCCATATGGGGTGAACCATAATCTTAATTGGTCTCGATTAGGCGACATCCAATTTGTTAATATTGAAATCCTTAAATATCTAACATCCAATCTCGAAGTCCAATTCATGGTCAAAATCGATCAATTGTATTTCTAGTGTATCTCGAATTAACAGGAGGCTCTTAGGAGTTACGTGTATTGACCCGTGATTAATGTCACGTTTAAGAGTTATTTGAGCCATGGCGACCTTGGTTGTCATGTAATCGCGAGGGTCAATCACTAGTTCCGAATAACGCGATCGTCAAGAATCGATTTAGGCTAATTTGCAAATTATACCATCGCCAAACGGAATCACCCGTAATCCAATTGTATAACTCTAGCAAATCGTTCTAAGACCAATCTTAGATCGGCCTTTGATGGCCCAAAATATTTCCTCGGCAATCCTTATGGCCAGGGTACCAATCTATGGTCGAGTTCTTTAGTCCACGTACTTAAATCTTAATTAGCCATTCCCCTTTGTTTAGTCGACTCAAGAGAGATGAATTCTGAGTGAGATTTAACTGAAATACATCAATAGGTATTCAGGCATTCATTCATTCATAAGTTTCGAGATAGGGTCAGAATTCAGAATGTCACAGAGATCGTAATCGAACAAGCAAGGATAGTGAGGGACGTGTGAGGGAGAGATGATGTGAGCTAGAGAGGACATGAGAATGAGAGAGAGAGAGAGAGAGAGGAAAAAGAAAAAGGGAATGGGTTATGAAAAATTGAGGATACCCTTCCCCTATTTATAATAGTTTTTCAACTTCTTCTCCAAGTTTCACAAGTGAAAATGCACGTTAAGTTCTTGCTACCAATGTGAATGCATTAACAAATCTTGACTTCTCCAAACTTTTTCCCCAAGTTGCATTTGTTAACCTTGACTTGACTCTTTTCCTAGCTTCTTGCCAAATGAATCTTGACTTTTCTAAACTTTTTTCCCAATTTTCATTAAATGCTTGAAAATGACACTAGTCTTGTCCTTATTCAATTGACTTCCTTTCTACTGATGGCTTTTACTACAGAAAATTAGGACGAAGACAAAACCTCGTTGGTTTGGCCAGAGAGTCGACACTGATCATCCGACCGGCGGGCAGCCTCGGGCAAGGCGGACTGTCTAGCCCACCACCACATTGGTGAGGTGTGGTCACCGAGAAGGGTCGGCGAAATTTTCCTCGACTCGTCTTGTTCTCGCTCGTTGTTTAGACTATCCTGTTATATCTTCTTAATTTTTAATGATTAGTCAATAACCTATTCGATATACGATTTATTAATCGCTAAAGTCGGGGATGTCATAGATTGGGATAAATTTGGTTCCCAGTTACGAATGAACACCGAACGAGGAACTGGATCGGTTGTGGAACCCGTTTTACGACTTAAAAAATTAAACCATAATGTGTTTTTCCCCTAAAATCTAACCTCAACAGTTGCAACTTAGCAACATGGCAGTTCTCCTTTGCTTTTCCTCTTGTGGATTGTTGCTTTGGCAGATAGTGATTTTTATTATTTGTATTTTACTTTGAATCATGTCATTGCTACTCGTATTATTTTGCTAGAAATAATGAAACCAAAAAAAAAAAAAGAACTAAAGAAAAACAGATTTTCGAGTAAGTCAGACCCAAAAAATAGGGTAGGTTCTAAAACAGGTTCTAAGAAAGCACGATAGGTTCTAGATTCCAAAAACTATGAAACAGTTATAATGGGGTAGGTTCTAGGTTCTAGGTTTGAAAATTACCTACCCTAGAACCAATCACCCATACTAAAACTGCAATAATGACATAACGACTCGAAATCTTAACTCTTCAGCCTTGCTGTTCACCTTCCAAATTTTGTCCACCAACCTTGATCAGAAAATAGCCTTCTCTAGAGACTGACTATTGTCCAAGGAAATTGATCAGAATAGCCTCCAATCGATATGTTTTGATTAGCTTTGAAATCAGCAACTAGATTGGTGAATCGATAACCAGATAATTGATCGACAAGGGAAGAATCGTTAACTTCTTATTGATAGCTTGGTAGTCCATCGGCAACCATTCTTGCATATTGATAACTTTTTCGCATAATCAGCTACTTCAATTTTGAGCCCGTTGAGTCAAAGTGTAGCCGAAATCGATCCTTGCTTATTGGAATAAGGACCAATCGACAAGTTCGGAGTTGATCTTGAGAATTGATCGACAAGGCCCGATGCTACCGCATTACTTGTCAAAGCTCCGGCTAGCTTCATGGATTCCAGAAATCGAGCTTCAACAATTCCAAAAAGTAATTAGGAAAAATCTCTGCTTTTGCATGGCAGGCTTCAAAAGGGAAGCTAGTCAATCTCTTGGTGTTTTCTAGGGATAAAAATCCAATAAAGAAACAAAGAGGAAGCCAGATTCATGCAAGCACATATCCTCAGTCAAACATCCTTAAATAACGTTGGGGAATTTCGTGTCGTGAAGAGTTGTCATGTTCCACGACTCCCTCGTTGACGAAAGAACATAACCATTACGGTAAATAACCACCACCCACCTTGTTTCTCTCCCTTCCATTGCCTCCCTCATTCTCCCTCGAGCACAACCGAAACGCTCCAATTGACACTCTCTGGGGGAAAAACCAAAGAAAAGAAGAACATGTCGCTCGCTTCATATCAATGATCCCATGCCATTCCTGCGATATGGACGGGAATGGACCCAAGCGAACCTTGACTATGAATTGGGATGCCTTGGGCGATGAGGACGACGAGGATCGCTTCTTCGAATCCCGTGACCGGATCTCCTGCGCCATTGCGCTGGACTTGGCATCCTCGAACTCCGATGACGAAGATGATGAGTACGAAGAAAGTCGCATCTCCTTCGCCTCTGCTGTGTCCTGCGCATCCCAGGAGGAATTTCGGAACCTATCAGGCAAAAGGGCTTCGACCTCTGTGTCCCAGGACTACGAGATCTGGATCTCGCAGCCTGGCTCAATCAGCGAGAGGCGTAAGCGGCTGTTCCAGGGAATGGGGCTCTCTAACAAGGATGTTCTCCGACTTTCAAGTGCCAAGTTCAATCCGGTCCCCACCAAGAAGGTTGGAAGCCAAAAAATCTCGTCTTTGATTGTCAATAATGATCATCCGAGCCGCGAGCACCAAAAGGGAGATGCGTCTTGTATTCATTTAGCTCCTGTCATTCTTGTCCGATCAAGATCGGAAGGTGACATTGATTTCCCCCCGATTGCCAAGAGAAAGGAAGAGTTTTTTGGTGCAACATCCAAACAGCGCCTTACAAGGACCTCGTCCACATTATGCGGGCCATGTGTGCCGGCTTGCCGGTATCCCGATTCCATCAGAGTATCGCCACAAGGTGGGAATTCGTCCTCCTTCCACCGGCGGAGGCGCTTGTCAACCATGATCTCAAACAGTCGGTTAGGTGCCTTCTTTCTGATAAAGAATTTGGATACCGGGAAGGAGTTCATCGTGAATGAGTACGACGAAGAGGGAATGTGGAATCGGCTCAGCGATCTGCAGACTGGGAAGCAGCTAACCATGGAAGAGTTTGAGAAAAGCGTCGGCTATTCTCCCGTTGTGAAAGAGCTCATGCGGAGGGAAAATGTATCACATATCACGGATGGTAGCATCATTATGGCGGAGAGGAAGTTAAATCCAAATTCGTACTTCTCAAAAAGCTTGAGGATGAGCAAGAGGAGCGGAGTTGCCTTGCTGAAGAACATAAAGGGGGTTGCAAACTCGATGAGTGGATTGACCGGGACCAAGGAGAGGGAAAACCAGCCGTTCCAAGAGCCGAAGCCGGGCAAGAGCTCGTCGGATTGGGTAAAAGTGAGGCAGCACGGGAAGTCGTACAAGGAGCTGAGCGCGTTGCACTTCTGTCAGGAGATACAGGCTCACGAGGGCTCAATTTGGACCATGAGGTTCAACTCAGATGGGCGTTACCTCGCAAGCGCCGGAGAGGACAAGGCAATTCATGTGTGGGAGGTGCAAGATTGTGACATGATGCATTTGAGGCAGCCAGACGAGTGGAATTGGAGCCCGATACATTCTTCAGCCAGCAGTTCACCAGACCGGCAGTTCCATGCCGAGCAGCCGCCTCAGCCGGTGGAGAAGAAGAAGGGGAAGTGTTCGCTGAGTAGCAAGAAGGGGAATTCGATCCCCGACTATGTTCACGTGCCAGAAATGGTTTTCTCGCTCTCAGAGAGACCCGTCTGCTCTTTCACAGGTCACTTGGATGATGTCCTGGATCTATCCTGGTCAAAATCAGAGGTTAGCTTCATGGAATTTTATGCAAACAGGATGTCTCAGTGTCTCAATCTTGACACAGATAATATAGAGTGGACTTGGTTCTTCGTCTTTAATGCTCAAGTTTCACTTCTAATGAACCTGCAGCTACTCCTTTCGTCTTCAATGGACAAAACTGTGAGGTTGTGGGATATGGAAACGAAAAGCTGTTTGAAGCTGTTTGCACACAACGACTATGGTAATGTCAGCCTGAGTCTCTTCTTTTGAGTACGCATAACGTCTCGGTATTTCTCGTTTCTCAACTGGAAAAATATGCTTCCACACTTTGAGCAGTGACTTGCATACAGTTCAACCCAATAGATGACATGTATTTCATAAGCGGTTCGCTGGATGCAAAGATCCGGATATGGAGCATACCAGACCGCCAGGTTATCGACTGGACCGATCTTCATGAGATGGTTACTGCAGTTTGCTACTCTCCAGATGGCGAGGTACTAAGCGGGTCTTATGATCTATTGTTGACAGTCATAGTGGTTTCTCAGAAGCAATGCACTTCAATTGCAGAAGATAGTACTACATATTGGTTATATCGATTCATGCATAGCTTGAGAACCCTAGCAAATAGTTTGTCAAATGTTTCAGCTGCGTCGGCTCAAATGAGATTGTTTTGGCATAGTAGTTTGCATTAAAGAACACTTCCATTGGGTTTATTATGCCGAGTTCGCTCTAATTGCTCTTCCTTATTGTATGGGATTATACAACTGAAGGGCGCTATTGTAGGATCGCACAAAGGAAGTTGCCGAATGTACAGCACAAAGGGTATGATATTCTCTACTAAGTTTTCCTATGCAAATTTTATCGGCAATGGCATAGAAACAACGACGCAAGATGGAAAGTATTTGTGTCTTTTAAATTGCCATCCTACATCAAGCTGCAGTATGATCATTTAGTGGGCTATTCAGGTTACATCAGGAAGGAGGTTTATTGTCTCTCTTTTATTTGTTTGAACAGATTGTAAACTGAACCAAATCAGTCAGGTTGAGATTCAGAACAAGAAAAAATCCCAAGTCAAAAAGATAACAGGTTTCCAGGTAAATTCTACTCAGGTTACCGTCATCTGTTCTGGTTCTAGGGGGAAAAAGTGCTAAGAAGGCATAGCAAAGTGACTCTCTGCTTTGAATTTTCAATCAGTTCTCCCCTAGCAATCTGTCTGAAGTTCTTGTTACCTCAGCCGATTCCCGTGTTCGCATTGTTGAGGGCTCGGACATCAAGCACAAGCTCAGAGGTAGATCAGCGATACCATGAGAATATACAACTCATTTCTCCTCAATTGCCCCCATCTCCAAATAACTGTTTCACTAATCTTTGCAACAGGTTTCCGTAATACCAGCAGCCAAATTGCAGCTTCGTTTACTCAAGATGGGAAGTATGTCATATCAGCAAGTGAAGATTCTCAAGTCTATGTGTGGAAGAGAGACACACCACGGAATCCTAATGCAGCGAAGGCGAAAGCTCGGATTACTACCAAGTCATACGAACACTTCCCATGCCGAGATGTCTCAGTGGCAATTCCTTGGCCTGGTACCATAAGAGGTGACCCGCCCCCCATGCCAATCCCTTCCAAGAGGCACTCCAAGCGATTGACCTCGATACAGCCACCGGCTTCTAATGGCTCGCCGACTCAAGAGGATCATAGCCCTTTGCAAGGGAACAGCAAGAGATTGATGTTGCCACCTCTACCCAAGAAGGCAAACCCCTTGGAGCGAGCCTCAACTCCACCTGAAGAGGATCTCGCCCAGCTGTCCCGCCTGGACTCGGGGATGGGGAGTGGGATCGGGGAGTCTTTCAATTCCGATTTCAGCTCAGCCAGGTATGGCGAATCGTCATCCATATCGGCGGCTCCGAACTCATCGTCAGCTTCGTGGTCTTCATCATGGTCTTGGTTCGACAGCAGCAACAGCAATGGGGCTAATGCTAAGCAAGCGACAGCTTGGGGAATGGTGATCGTCACTGCGGGTTTAAGGGGCGAGATAAGAGCTTATCAGAATTTCGGTTTGCCGCGCAGAGTTGGTCGTCAGGCGAATCTTTTCTAAGATCTCACATGCTTTACCTGTCCCAATTGCAAGGTGCATTAGCATGAGTCCTAAGCTCAAACATGAAGAATCTCATCTGATATGGGACATAGATTTTTACCGAGGTAACGATCGATGCCAGAGGAAATTTTTAGTCCACGACATCGAAACTAGAGACGTCAAAGCTATGCAGAACCTTGTTTTTGCAGATTTCGGCTCAATTACTCATGTTATCATACGTGACTATATCTCACCTTAGTGCAAAAGAATAGCAGAACATCAAGAACAAAGGAACAGCATCGGACTGATTAAATGATGGAATTGCCCGAAAGAATGCGCCGCAAACAGTTTCTGTTGAACTCTGGCTGATTTTGAGTTTCGTTTTCTCAATGGAACATCTGTTTTTGTCCCTACCGAATGGCACAAACTCAGAGCTCGGCTCGATCTTGTTCAGTTCTCATAATCACTTACCAGTATGTGTGAATTATGTTTCTGTTTATGCACGACCACAGAAGTTCATAATGAAGGTTTTGCTGTTTTCCTTTCTACAAAGCATAAGCTCTGTTAACTTACAAGGTAATTTATAAGTGAAAACTTCCAGGTAGTTACTCACTGTTTCAGATATTGACATATGCACATGATGGTTCATTTCCTAGATGTTGCTAGTGTTATCTCTTTCCCATGTCCAATTTCCACGGATTTTCTCTTGATTCTTTAGGAGGCTTACGTATAAACTTGTGTACGACGCTTACTTTAGTGCCAAACTTTCAAAATGATCACTTAAGTGCCAATTTAAAAAAAAACGATTACTTTAGTGCCAAAACTTTCAAAACGATCACTTAAGTGCCAATTTTTTTTATAAAAACAACGATCATTTAAGTACCAAACTTTTTGAAAAACACTCACTTCAACTCCAGCGAGCCATGTTAGCTCAAATATTGTAATATTACGTCCATGAAAAGGCATGCTTGATATCTTAATGATTAGATGCATTTGAGAGGGCTCCACGAAGAAATAATGGGCTCCACGAAGAGGTGTTTTTGAACAGCAACCTTCTTACCCTCAACCACACCATGGTTCAACCTGAGCAAGGAAATTCTGCTCAACATAGGCGAGATCTAGAAGCTTATCAAACTTGGAAAAAGAAAAATAGCATTACCCGCATTACGTTGCTGAGCTGTATACAAGATGATCTCATGTGTGAGTTTGAAGGACTTGAGAATGATCAAGAAATTTGGATTGCTCTGAAAGAAAAGTTTGGGGGTATGTCTGCTACTAAATTAAGAAGACTCACTATCAAATTTGACACCTTTCGAAAATGCCAAAATCAAAATATAAGGCAACACCTTTGGGAGATGTCAAACATGATACGAGAGCTTAAGACAGTGGGTCACACCCTAACTGACAAACAGCAAGTTCAAGCTGTTATTAGGTCTCTTCTTTAAAGTTGGGAGCATATGAAAATCAATATGACGCATAATGAGAATATCACAACTTTTGATGATATAGCGCGTCATTTGGAGTTGGAGGATGAGCACCTAGAGGCTGCTAATCTTCTACGCATGCTATGTTGCTGAAACTAGTTCGCGCAAAGCTTCGGGCTTTAAGCGCAAAAGTTTCAGCAACAAAGGGAAAAAGACTTATCAGGCACCCAAAAGAGCCAAAACGCTTCGAGGCAAGAAGCATCAAGGAAAGAAGGACAAGACTAAAATGAGCTGTTACAATTGTGGCAAGATGGGTTATTTCGCTCGTGAACGCACTGAGCCAAAGAAGGTAACAGATTACTCCATTACTTTAAGTAATGCTTTTGTTTCTAGCACTATAATGCTTGCTGAATCACATCCTATATGGACTGTAGACTCAGGAGCCATATACCATGTAGCTAGAGACCGAGAAGCATTTATGGAGTATCATCGGATACCGCCAGGAAAAAGATGGATATATGTTGGAAATAACTCTAGAATTGAAGTGAAGGATGTTGGGACATGTAAATTAGATTTACGTGGTGGTCGAACTCTATTCCTACATAATGTCCTCTATGCTCATGATATTCGGCGAAATTTGATCTCTGTAGTTGTTCTTCTAGGCTTAGGTTATGTTTTAAATTTCCATGGTGATTGTGTTGACATTAAGTTTGGAACAGTATATTGTAGTTTTGGTTATGTACTGGATGGTTTAATGGTTTTAGACATTGTTGACAATATGTACAATGCTAACGTTAATGATTGTTTTTCTTTAATTGCATCTTCTTAGAATGTGAATATTGTTGCAAATATTTGGCATACTAGACTAGGTCACATTGGGTTAGATAGAATGAAAAGATTAGCTAAAGAAGGCCTTTTAGGGTCACTCGCTAATATCGATTTACCTACATGTGAACATTGTCTAGTAGGAAAAACAACTAGAAAACCATTTGGTAAACGAACTGGGGCTGAATTTCCATTGCAATTAGTACATTTTGACATTTGTGGTCCACTGAATGTGAGGGCAAGGCATGAAGCCTCATATTTCATCACATTTATAGATGACTTAACGCGTTTCAGTTATGTTTTTCTAATCTCCCATAAGTCAGAAGCATTGGATTGATTTAGACGTTATATGAGTTTGGTAGAGAATCACTTAAACAAAACAATAAAAACATTAAGAACTGATCGCGGGCGTGAGTATCTATCTGAGCAATTTAAGTCTCTTTGTGATGAAAAGGGTATTAAAAGACAATTGACTATTCCTTATACCCCTCAACAAAATGGGGATGCTGAGAGAAGGAATAGAACACTATTAGAAATGGTTAGATCTATGATGGCACAAGCAAATCTACCAATATCATTTTAGGGAGATTCACTATTAACTGTCGCATATATACTTAACCGTGTACCCTCTAAATCGGTCACCTCATCTCCTTATGAATTATGGACTGGTAGAAAACCATATTCAAACAAATAGCAACCTTGGAGATGTGCATGATATGTTCATGACTCTTCCCATAAATATGTAAAATTAGATCCTAAAGGGAAGAAATGTATCTTTATTAGATACTCAGAACACTCCAAAGGATATATGTTCATAGGTGAACAGGCTAATGGAAGTGTGACTGAAGTGGAGTCACAAGATGTTACGTTCTTGGAAAATGATTTTCCTAGTAGAGATGAAATCGATAAGGATTTTCGATTATATGAGATGGAAGATCCTGATAACACACCCACTAATGTTGATGAAGAAAATGGTGATTTACCTCAACATACTGGACCTAGTGGGAGTGTTGCATCGTCTAGTGACTAAACCCACAAGAAGTTCAGTTACGTAAGAGTAATCGTACAAGCATTCTCCGTTGTCATTTTGAGATTGAAGGGGAAGCATTTATGATTGCTTCACAAGATGATGCAGAGCCTAAGATAGTTGAAGAGGCTCCCTTATCTCCTGACAAGAAAGAATGGAAAAATGCTTTGGAAGATGAAATGGAGTCTATGAGAGCAAATCATGTCTGGGACTTGGTTGACCTTCCACCCGGACACAAAGCGATTGGAAATAAATGGATTTTCAAAATCAAACGTAGGGCGAATGGATTTGTTGAAAAGTATAAGGCTCGCCTTATGGCGAAAGGCTATACTCAACAAGAAGGCATAGACTATGAGGAAATATTTTCACTAGTTGTAAGGTTTGCCTCCATACGCCTTATCCTAGCTATAGTAATAAATTTAGACTTAGAATTACATCAAATGGATGTAAAAACTACACTTCTCAACGGAGAACTCGATGAAGAAATCTATATGAAGTAACCGATAGGTTTCATAGCTAAAGGCCAAGAGCAAAAAGTTTGCAAACTTCATCATTCTATATATGGTCTTAAGCAATCATCTAGACAGTGGTACTTTCGTTTTCATTGAGCCATAACTTTTGTGATATTCTGAATTCCGACCCTATCTCGAAGCTTATGAATGAATAAATGCCTATCGATGTATTTCAGTTAAATCTGACTCGAAATTGATCACTCTCGAGTCGACTAACCAAAAGGGAAAGGCTAACAATGATTTAAGTACGTGGACTAAAGAACTCGACCATGGTTTGGTACCTTGACCATAGGGATTGCCAAGGAAATATTTTGGGCCATTAAAGGCCGATCTAAGAATGATATTAAAATGATTTGCTAGCGTTATGCAATTGGTTCAAGGTGAATCCGTCTGACCATAGTATAATTTGCGAATCAACCTCAATCGATTCCCGACGATCGCTTCCTTTGGAACTAGTGATTGACCCTCGCAATTATATGACAACCAAGGTCGCCACGGCTCGATTAACTCTTAAACTTGGCATTAATCACGAGTCGATACGTGTAACTCCTAAGAGCCACCCGTTAGTTTGAGATGCACTGGAATGACAATTGATTGAATTTGGACATAAATTGGACTTCGAGCCTAGAGGCCGGTTATTCAAGGATTCCAATATAAATAAATTGGACATCGTCTCATTGAGAGCATTTAAGATCATGGTTCGCCCTAAAATGATCGAAAAAGAAAAATTTACACTGTAAATAGAAATGACCATTTTACCCCCGAAGAAATGCTCATGCCTCTAGAAAATTAGAAGGGCATTCTTGTCAATTGTGGTCTTGCATTATTGATGGGGAAGAAGACAAGAGTGGCCACAAAAGTCAAAACCCCAAAAAGCAAATGTCAATCACTCTTACACATGTCATTCAACTTGTCAATCCATCACCTAGTCACTTCCTTGTCTTCTCATTTGCATGAAGCTTCTTGAAGAAGCTTTGAGGAAGCAAACTCTCTCAATCTCTCTCACTCCCCTTCATTCCTCTTGGCCGACCATGCTCATCTCATCTCACACTCGTTTTTTCTCTCATCTCTCACTACTCTCTCTCGATTTCCCCTTAAACCGATGCCACCTCCTTCCGCCGTTCTTGGCCGTCGATCACACAAGAACCCGAGAACCTTGTGGAAACGCTGCCGGGCCAATTCAGAAAATCGGGACTCTTTGAGGATCGTCGAGGAGTCGTTTTGCTTAGTTCTCGTCGATAAGCCATCTTAGAACATAGCCCTATGTGTTTAGCAACTTGTGAGTGTGATTTAGATGGGTTTTCGATAGATTTTGATGGCCATTTTCTCATGAACTTCAAGGGACAGTTTCTGCCCTTCACTGACCAGACTTAGAACCGTGACTTGGTGTAGATTCCTTGGCCGTCTCGCTTGCTCAAATCAAGAGTAAGTTGATCTTAACCCCTTATTAGGATGTTAGGCTATGGTTGGATTGATAGAGTTTTAGAGGCTGATTTGTGTGAAAAACGTTGAAGAATCCCGAGAGCCCGTAATTCCGTTTTTGCAGTGCACACCAAAATTAAAACGGCTCGTTCTAGGTCGTTTGGAGTCTGAATTGAGCCCTATTTTCTCTCACGTAACCGTAAGATCATCAGTAACATGATTCTGAAGTTGGATTGCCCAAAAAGTAAATGAGATGGTGTCAGTTTTAATAGAAGTAAGCCTAGTCATGGAAAAATCGAACCTGCCATGAAATGGATGAACCGTACTTGGTCGTTTCTTGGATTAAAAATGACGAAATTAAGATTAAATGATGAAGTCCTATTCTAGTCATGAATGATCTTAGTGTCTTGAGCATGTGTTGAAGCCATTCTAGCTTAATTTGAGCAAGTGAGGTGGTTTAATTGATTAAACCAGATTTTGAATGGAAAGTGTAAAAACCGAATGCTCATGGATGACCTATGATCGTGGCTATGTGCCTTGGTGGTTAATTGCTTGATTGAGTGGTCTTGAGTGCAATTGGCCGTTGGAATGAGATGTATAAGTGTTAAATCACATATTAACCTATTAAGGTTAAAGCATGACCCGAGAGTCATTTTTACGGGGAGGTCCTAGTAAACATATAATAGCCTAGGTGTTACGACGAGGGCGTTTACCAAATGCAAGTATGACCTATGAGCCATTTTTAGGGGGTCCAGGAAGATGAATTTATTAGACCTGGACGTTACGAAGAGGGTCCTACCTAATACAATGTGATTATTAAGCTATGTCCTGGGCGCTACGGCGAGGATTGAATAGCTAGAATCAAGTTATTTGATGGAATGTCTTGTTCGAGTAGTTGATTGTTTAAATGTCTAAAGTATGAAGCTTAGCTTAAATCATGAAATCGCGTCTTGAATTGGATTGAATTGGGTGTCTATTTGTCGTACTTTTATTTATTGTCTCAAATGCCATGATTATGATTTCTATTAGAATTATTTATTTTCAACGTGTCTAGAGGTACTAATAGCCTAGTTTAGGTTTAAGAATGACTTGCTAATATTTATTCTCACCCTGTTGTGGGACAACATTTTCAGGTCTCGAATGACGAAGTCTCTTGAATACTATGGACTGACTTTTGAAGATACCATTTTGAAGTAGATGAACCGTTAACCTTACTTGACTGTATTTCTTTTTAAAGTCTTAGGGAGCTGCTTTCTTATTTTGGATTGTACACACCTATATAGCTCTGTAGGGTTAAACTTCATTTACAGTTGTTTTATTAAAGGAAGTTGTATTTTGGAAAATGGCAAGTTGTAACCCTGTTGTGTATTTGACGCTTTTAAGGAATGTATGAAGTAAGTTTTAAATCTCTCTTTTTCATCCTGAGTCATTGTGTTCGGAATAAAATGTTTGTAAAGGAGATTGTTCGTCGCTTCCGCATGTACATTTCGTATCACACTTAAGTTGTTCGCCGTTGATCCTGGGAACTACTGAATTGAACGACCGTGGCGGGATGTTATCGATCCTGAAGAGTTCAGGGCGTGACAACTTCTTTTGGGTTTATGATAATTGAAGAAGACCACCATGTGTATGTCAAAAGATCAAAGGACAAATTTGTAATTTTATCACTCTATGTGGATGATATTATGTTAGCTCGGAATGATAATGGTTTAGTTATCACCATAAAAGAATGGTTGTCCTCAAATTTTGAGATTAATGATATGGGAGAAGCTGTTTATATATTGGGAGTTAAGATAGAAAGAAATCGTTCGCGACATCTTCTTGCCCTATCTCAAGAGTCTTATATTAAAAAGATTCTTGAACGATTCATTATGTAGCATTGTAATCCCATTGATATCCCTATTGTAACAGCCTGGGCCCACCGCGCACCGCTGTGCCACTTTGCAAGATATTGTCCGCTTTAGGTTTTGCAACCCGCACGGTTTTGCTTTCCGAGCACTCAGCCCGAAAAACGCGTCTTGCAAGTTTACAAAGGGCCCAAGGCTTATATACTAGCCCAAGGTCTCCCCCCTAAGCAATGTGGGACTAGGGGGGAGGGATGTCACAATCTCCCCCCCTTCGGACACAACGTCCTCGTTGTGCCCGCACCTCACCCGCTTTTGGGTCACAGTCGCCCGATCCCGGCCGCGACTGCCCGCCCTCAGGGTTTTGGTCCACCACATGCGGTCGGGGGTCGGCTCTAATACCATTTGTAAGAGCCTGGGCCCACCACACACCGCTGCGCCACTTTGTAAGATATTGTCCGCTTTGGGCTTTGCAACCCGTACGGTTTTGCTTTCCGAGCACTCAGCCCGGAAAACGCATCTTGCAAGTTTACAAAGGGCCCAAGGCTTATATACTAGCCCAAGGTCTCCCCCCTAAGCAATGTGGGACTAGGGGGAGGGATGTCACAATCTCCCCCCATTCGGACACAACGTCCCCGTTGTGCCCGCACCTCACCCGCTTTTGGGTCACAGTCGCCCGATCCCTGCCGCGACTGCCCGCCCTCAGGGTTTTAGTCCACCACATGCGGTCGGGGGTCAGCTTTGATACCATTTGTAACAGCCTGGGCCCACCGCGCACCGCTGCGCCACTTTGCAAGATATTGTCCGCTTTGGGCTTTGCAACCCGCACGGTTTTGCTTTCCGAGCACTCAGCTCGGAAAACGCGTCTTGCAAGTTTACAAAGGGCCCAAGGCTTATATACTAGCCCAAGGTCTCCCCCTAAGCAATGTGGGACTAGGGGAGGGATGTCACACCTATCATGCAAGGTGAACGCTTTAGCTCTGAGATGTGTCCTAAGACTCCAAAAGAAAAGAAAGGAATGGAAACTGTTCCTTACTCTAGGGCTATGGGGAGTTTACTGTATGTTATGATGTGTACTCGTGTGGCATCCCCCGTTTACTAGATTCCTAATGACCAAGAATGGTCAAATGGGTTTTGAAGCTGACTTTTGACGCAACGAATTGGGAATTAGAAGATTCGCTGAAGAGGCCTACGAGACGAGGATTTTGTATTTAGGGCCTATACTCGAAAATTTCTAAGCTTAGTGGGCAAGAATAGAGAGGCCATAAGGGCAATGCTAAGTGGCGGCATGATAATTTTCTTATGTTAAGACTAATTGGTCGACAGTCCTAAGGAATATCAAGAAATGGAATTTTTGGATACCAATTTCCATGATGATGTTCGGCCAAGAAAAGAATGAACAAGTGGCGTCTTCCCTTCCCATTTCATGATATTGTATTGGCCGAAGGAAGCTTAGGGAATTGCGTGGGAAGCAAGCTCAACCATTGGCCAAGAGTTCTATCAAATCTCACCTTGGATAATGGAGCAATGAGGGTAACGCCAAGTGGCGCGCGAGCTCTTCCTTCCATGGACTAGGAATGTACGAAAATCCTAGTGAAATGGCATGAAGCATCATTGGTGATCTATCCTATCAATCCTTTGACAATGATTAGTGACCATTGGGGGAAATGCCATGTGGCAAACGAAGACTAGGAAAGAAGAATTTGTGTGACAAGTGTCACTTGTGGACCATCCAAGACATGCAACAAAGGGGAAACCCTTCACCTTCCTCTCTCGCCTTCCTTTTTCGACCAAGAGCAAGCTAAGGGAGAGAGAAAGAGAGAGTTTGTGAGCGAGTGAGCGGGAGGAGGAGACCGAGCGACCGAGAGCATGAAGAAGAAGAAGAAGAAAGGCGCGGCTCGTCGTCGAGGGCAAATCGAGAGGAAAAGGCGTCATGCTCGCGCAAGAACAAGTTACCTAAGGCAAGAATTCCTTCAATCTCGTCGTAGGATAGATGCATTTTGTGTGCCCGTCTCGTTAAGAAGTTCGATTGTAAATTTAATGGCGAGAATCGTCTTTGTGTTTGGAATAGGATTAGTAGGGTGCGGTTCAAGCTTGGAAACCGAGTTGGAATAGATTTTGGGCTACCTTGTATGATGTTGGGAGTAAATCTTGTTAAGTAGGAATGGAATGTCATAGATATGTTGAAGCCTAGTTTGGTCTAAGTAGCTTGGAACGATTGGCATGTATAGAACCGAAAATAAGCTTACTCTTGGTACAAATCTGTTCTGATTGCCGAAGTGATTCTTGAGGTAAAAATCGAGCAAAATGGACTGACCTGAATGGATTATTATGGTTCTATGTTCGTACGATGCATGCATGGAAGTGGATGGTTAAACCGAGGAGATTTAGACCAATTTGAATGATGGAAACCGGTTTTGTTCTGAGTTAGGGTCAATCAGATTTTTCGGACATGGAATTTTATATTGTGAACAAGTCTTCTAACTGTCTTTGAGTAATAGGCTGATAAATAGTAAGAATGCCTTCTTACAGGTCTTGAGATCGTATATTAGTACTTTTAATTGATGATTTCACGAGATGGACTGGGGAAAATCTTGGAGAACCGAGAGCCCATAGGGAGAAGTTTGGTGATGAAGATTTTCGAGGAAGTCCAACTAGGTAGCTAGTTGTCAAGTCCAATGAATGTTTTTGTCTAAGGCATTGATGGCGAGTATCTCAATATTTTATTGAAATGGTTAAGTATTGGTATGTCTCTTGAAGAGAATTGTGTGTTACCATCGTAGCTAGGTATACTACACTTGTAAGGGCAACGAATGGTTCTTCCGTGGTTTGATTTTTGTAACCATTGGTGATAGCATATCTCATGAACATGTACTTGTGAATTGGCATGCTTGTTTGTTGGCCTGGCATTGTTATATCAATTGCAGAGTTGATAGTGGGAATCTTATGATTCATGGCTGAGCATGCATTGGCACACGATGCCGAGCGCTATATGATGAGATATGTGGAGTAATTGCTCTTCAGTGCACTGAATCAAGATGACGCCCCATGGGCTGTTTGCGGGGATATGCACGTGCTTGACGACCCTGTACTGTGTGCTGGGTAGAGCCGTACCATGCGTCGAGGACGCCCTGGAGTAGGGGTCGCTGCAAGCCATTGGGCTTGGCGATGGTCGTGTGAGCAAAGAGCACGTCATTTCATGTTAGCATGGCATTTCTGCATTATGTGTTAGTTGACTGAATTTTGATATGTTATCGAATTATTCTTTTAGTTAGAATTGTCTTATAGTTTGTCCTAGGGAGTCGTAGGACCCCTATGGTGGGATTGAATGTTTTCTTGCTAGCCGTCGCGTTAACCCACGTTTGTGGACACATTTTCAGATTAGCATCCATGGCGATAGTCCATAGGCGTTTTGGAGTACCGTATGATTATGATTCTTACTATCGTGATATGATACATCTTGACGTACCGCATCTGAAGCTTGTAGCGCATGTACATACTATGTGGGTTGACGAGGGAGAGCCCACTTTGACCATTTACCGTTGGTATGCTATATATATTCGTGAGGGTAATAGACTGATTGGCCCTTTTTCTGAGAGTACTTTCGACGCACCCCCAGCTCCTGTAGTGCCTGCAGCTCCTATGCCTCCTCCATCTGTTCCAGCTGCTCTTGTTGACGCAGCACCTATTCCGCCGCCTCCAGAGCCTGCTATGCCTGACGTGTACGTGCCACCACCCGAGCCACTTGAGGAGTCCGAGGATGAGGAGATGTTCCTTTCCGACCAATCTGAGTAGGATTGAAGACTGGTGGTAATTTAGCGACCTTTTGGCATAGGCGACTACGTAGGTTGATGGAGTAGTTTTTTTTTTGCCATCAAAGTATGCCTATGGAACGACGACTAGAGTCACCTTTTGTTTATATTTATATGAACTCTATTGTGGTCGTGTATGATGTTATTATATATAAATTGTGGTCCTTATGTTTCACTGCCTCATGTTACATTTCTGAGTTGTTAAATTTTATTTCAGATCTTATTGTGGTGTTGTGGCCTGTGGATCATAGATCTTAATCTATTGATATTTATTAGGTTAAACTCTATTTATCGTTATTAGAGACCTATGACCGTAGGGTGGCGGTCTGGGACCCCACAGCTCTCCGAGGTGGTATCGGAGCATAGTTTTACCCGGAGTAATAAGGTGCGATAGGAATTGAAATGTTAGGATATTAGTAGCAAAGACCAATGCATGTGATTGTTTAATGGTTGTGTACTTAGCAACCTTTTTTGGACCACTCACAGAAATTTCCATTGGCAAATTGCAGTAAGGTCTAGTAAGATAGACTCAATTGAATATGGATTGATGTGCAGGATCGATAGTTCATTATGAGAAGGACAAGGGCATCATCCTCTGGAGGGAACGATGATGCAGGGATAGGAGGTAGAGTCGAAGGACCAGTTGATCGGACTGATGAAATCCTGCAAGCCCTGGCTAATCTTGGTACAGCAATGGGAGCTCAACCTCGACAAGCTCCAGCTAGAGCTGATGATGGAACTGGAGACCGACGCTTACAGAAGTTGGTAGAGCACTTTCTGAAGTTGAAGCCACCACAATTCACGGGGTTAGGAGAACCTCATGAAGCTGAGAAGTGGATAAAGTGTATGGAGAAAATTTTCAGGTTGTTCCACTGTAATGATGTAGATAGGGTCACCTTGGCGGAGTATCAACTGGAAGACAATGCCCAGCACAGGGGGAATGCGAGCAAGGATGTGGTGTTTCCACCTGGAACGGCGGTAACTTGGGCGGCTTTCGTTAATTGCTTTTATGGCCAGTTCTTTTCTGATTGTGCTAGGGACCAAAAGATCTCTGAGTTTATGAACCTGACTCAAGGCAGTATGACTGTAGTGCAGTATGAAGCAAAATTCTCTGAGCTTTCCAGGTTTGCTCCTCACCTGATTGAAACTCAGGAGCGTAGGTGCAAGAGATTCTTAAATGGCCTTAAGATTGAAATACAAAAACAACTGACGTCTCTAATAATCAGGGAGTATACTGAGTTATATGAGCGAGCTCAGCTGGTGGAGCAAGTGCTATCAAAGGAAAAGAAAGAAGCATAGCAAAAGGCGGGAGGTAGCCGCGTGACGACCCAGGAGCAGGACAACAAGAGACCTAGATGGTTCGATAGATCCCAAGAGACTCCCTATAAGAGACGCAACTATGGAAAATTTCATGGAGTTGGAAAGAATCGAGCGAATGGACAAGCTCGAAACCGAGACAGTCTGCGATCGCTGTGGCAAGGCTCATGGGAATCTACCATGTAATACTGGGAGAGAATGTTACGGATGTGGACGAGTAGGACATCTAGTGAAGGATTATCCCCAGAAAAGACAACAAGCACAGCAAAATCAAGACAATCGGGTAAAACCTATTGGAGCATCGCAAAGGCCCCCAGCTCAAGGCAGGATCCAGGCTATGACTTGAGAGGAAGCAGAAGCTTCTGGGACTACTATAGCAGGTATGATTTCTTTATGTGATAAGGATTCATATGTGTTAATTGACACTGGAGCAACACATTCTTTTATATCAACGAGATTTGCTGAATTATGCGGATTGAAGCTTGAAACACTCGAAGTACCCCTTAGTGTATCCACACCATTAAAGGACAAAATAGTGACTACTCTGATTTGTAGAGGATGTGAAATCGTGATAGGACGTCAAAGTCAGAAAATCGACTTGATAGTTATGGGTTTCTATGATTTTGATGCCATTATTGGCATGGATTGGCTGCGTGACTTGCGAGCCAATGTAGATTTCTTCAGAAAGGTAATTCGGTTCAGTCCTCCCAATGAGGCCAGTTTTGAGTTTGTGGGAACTGGAACCCGTGCGATTGTACCATTGGTATCCGCAGTGGAAACTCGTAAACTTTTAGGAAATGGGTGTCGGGGGTTTCTTGCTAATGTTCAAGAATTAACTAAGAAGGAAGTTAACATTAATGATGTCCCAGTAGTTCAAGAATTTTTAGATGTCTTCCCTGAGGAACTACCAGGACTACCCCCGAAGCGAGAAGTTGAGTTTACTATTGAACTAGCCCCAAGGACTGAGCCTATTTCTAGAACTCCCTACAGAATGGCCTTGACTGAGCTTAAGGAGTTGAAAGTACAATTGCAGGAATTATTGGATAAAGGATTCATTAGGCCAAGTACTTCACCGTGGGGAGCACCAGTATTATTTGTCAAGAAGAAGGAAGGAGCACTTCGTTTGTGCATTGACTATAGACAACTAAACTAGGCGACCATCAAGAACATACATCCTCTACCAAGAATTGATGACTTATTTGATCAACTGCAAGGAGCCTCCGTTTTCTCAAAAATTGACTTAAGGTCAGGTTATCATCAATTGGCAGTTAGAGAAGAAGATATCCCTAAGACTGCTATTCGAACCAGGTATGGACACTATGAGTTTGTGGTCATGCCTTTTGGACTAACAAATGCCCCAGCTGCATTCATGGATTTAATGAACAGAGTATTCAAGCCTTATCTGGATCAATTTGTGATAGTGTTCATCGATGATATTTTGGTATACTCCAAGGGACAGAAGGAACATGAGAAATATTTGCGGAAGGTGTTACAGGTATTGAGGGAACACCAGTTGTATGCAAAATTTAGCAAATGTGAATTCTGGTTAGACAAGGTAATATTCCTTGGTCATATGGTGACAGAGAAGGGAATCTTTGTCGACCCTGCCAAAATCGAAGCTATTATAAATTGGCCGCGACCGACTACCGTTACAGAGATATGAAGTTTCCTTGGTCTCGCTGGGTATTACCGCAGATTTGTGGATGGATTTTCTCGACTTGCAGGACCATTGACTCAATTGACCGGAAAGGGAGTTAAGTTTGAATGGACAGAAAAGTGTGAACAAGGTTTCCAAGAACTCAAAAATAGATTGACTTCGGCCCCAGTATTAACCATACCGTCAGGACCAAGAGGATTTGTGGTGTACAGTGATGCCTCTCATAAGGGATTGGGTTGCGTCCTAATGCAACATGGAAAGGTCGTGGCGTATGCTTCAAGACAGTTACGACCTTATGAGTTGAATTATCCGACACATGATTTAGAATTGGCAATGGTAATTTTCGCATTGAAAATTTGGAGACATCACCTGTACGGAGAGAAATTCCAAATTTTTACCGATCACAAAAGTCCGAAGTACCTTTTCTCTCAAAAGGAATTGAATATGAGGCAAAGACGATGGATGGAATTACTCAAGGACTACGACTGTGAGATTCTCTACCATCCTGGTAAGGCTAATAAAGTGGCAGATGCTTTGTGTAGAAAAAACTACGCTGCATATGGCAAGCCTGATGAGTAAAGAATGGAAACTGTTGGAAGAAATTTCTAATTCATATTTCGTGGTGGAATTGGATGAATTGACTGGCGTGTTTGCCACGCTGAGAATCGAGTCTGAATTGGTACAGAGGATCAAAGAGTTACAACAGACGGATCTTGAAATCTCTAAACTTCGACAAGAAACAATAGAGGGCAAGAGGCCAGACTTCTCAATTTCAGATGATGGAATTCTACGCTTTCAAGGACGTTTATGTGTACCAGAAGAGGAAAAGTTAAGGAAGGATATTCTGAATGAAGCTCATCGAAGCAACTATAGCATTCACCCTGGATGCACGAAGATGTACCGAAATCTCTGACAACATTATTGGTGGAACGGAATGAAGAAAGATATGGCTGAATATGTCGCGAGGTGCCTAACTTGCCAACAAGCGAAAGTAGAACATTTGAAAATGCTCAGACCTTTGGATATTCCCGAATGGAAGTGGGAACACTGAATACATAGTGTCACGCCCCGCGTCCTTTCGAGCGTGTGAACATCCCTTTCAGCCCTGCCTTCACGGCTATTCCCCAGGATCAATACGCCTCTGATATACACTCGTGGAATGAAATGCACATGCGGAAGCGACAATTAAACTCCATACAGAAAACTACGACCAGATGACTTAGAATGCATATAACACAATTATAACACAATCGGTTTACAATACTTATCTTCGTTCACAAGACACGACTGGATCGTTCCAAATCCCAAACTACCTATCTCAGGGAAACGTCCGAAGGGAAATAGTACAACTAACTCTACGCATCCGGCTAGTCGACATCCATCAACATTGGTTCAGGTTCTTCATCTCCAAGTCCAGCACCGGGATCTCCCAGGTCTCAACTTCCATCAGAACACCAAAGCGTCTCGACATGGTGATAGGGGTCAAGGGTTGGGGTCTGAAAAATTAGGTCACATGACGGGGTGAGATAAATCTCAATAAGCTAATCATAACCCTAAGTTAGGCACTTAGTACTTCCAGACACTCCCTGAAACATGCAATTCTATTTCCAATATACACAACATGGCAAGGACTCTAAACGGCATGACAACAAGAACAAGAAAGCATGCATGACAGTTAGGCACCTCAAATTCAATTCTACTCCAATCATCACTTCATGACCAGGTCTAAGCTTCGTACTTTGGCACTCAATTACTCATACCATAAAGGATCGTACTTATACTCGATACAATTGCACTTTCCAAGGCTAGGCCCGCGTATTAACGCCTCATGTTATCCCAATCAATAAACCCGCGTCATCTTAGGCGCATCAAGCATTCTCATCATTCAGTCCCGCGTCGTATAGGCGCAACAGGCACTTCTCATCATTTAGTCCCGCGTCGTATAGGCGCATCAGGCAATTCATAATTTCTCAACCCCGTGTCATATAGGCACCTCATGGTGTTTCACAACATACTACCCCGTGTCATAAAGGCACCTCATGGTACATTTCATTTCTCAACCCCGTGTCATATAGGCATCTCATGGTGTTATATGGTCATAAGCTCATAATTCAATTTAATTATAGCTACACACAAACCATTGAGCATCTCACCAATTTAAAGCATCATCCGACCATCACCTCCCCAATCTCACATTACGATGCCACATTACCTCAATCAATCAAGCATGGCCATTTTAATACTTCACGATAAAACACAATTCCACGGCATCGTTTATCATCTGTCATCATAACCATTCGGCCATCATAAGTTCATAAAATCAATTGGTCCATTAAACCATAGAATGAATCACCACATCAAGCATGGCCGAATTCATGAATCAAGGTGGTGTTTCATCACATGATCCCCTAATGTAGCACACGACCAGATTAGGGACTACGGACATTGAGCTATTTTCGTGCATTACAGCACTAATTCATGCCATGGCCGAATGCTCCTAGGCTCGATCAAAGTATTTCATTAACTCAATTAGGTTCCTATAAGTTCTAGCACACCCAATTGCACAACAAGGCCTTCGGTTCATACGAGAACACATCCACTAGTCTATCTCAACCATGGTTCTAACATTTCATGAGCCTTAAAGCACCAATGCAATATGTTCTAGAAAACACAGGTTCGGATTCCATGAAATCTCCCTAGAACAGCCACTAAATCCTTCAATAACTACCTCTCACTTGGTCCTTCCATAATCTAACGCACTAGCTAGGGGTTAGGGGAAGCTTACCAAGTCCGAAAGTCCAAGAAAACCGGTTGAGGGTGGCAGTGGAGCTGCGCGAGCGAATCTGTCCCCGGCGAACAGATTTAATTCATTGAAAAGCAAACACAAATGGCCAAGGAAACTTGGTCAATAACACCCCTAACATAGGTTTCTAACATCCTAACATGTCGATCTAAACTCTAAAAGTCACTCACCTCAAGATCGAGCAAGAATTCCTCAAGAATAGCCTTGATTCTTCACGATTCCAGGTTGGGCAGAATTGGTCCGGTTTCGATCGGTCAAGAACAATGAGAAATCGGTACACTAAATCTATTAAAACTCAAACTCAACTCTAAAGACATGTGGCTCAACATCTTAGCAAGGTTTAGGGAGTGTCTTACCCAAAGATTTGCCCCAAACAAACTTCCAAGGTCGGATTGTGCAAACTCGGGTCAGACTGGTCTGGTCAGCGACCCTTTCCCCTTCAAATGGCTCTACAGGACGATTGGCTGGATGGATTTAGGTAATCAATAGCTTGTTGGAACGGCAAGAGAATGAGCTTTCCAACGGTATATGGCTCGTCGAAATATAACAATAGAACAAGGAGATATGTGGCAAACAATGGACGACCTAGAAGCTGGTCAGGCGTGCAGCGCACGAGAGAGGGAGTTTGAGAGGAAAAACCACAAATGGAGAAGGATGAGGTCAGATGGTGGTCGAAAATGAGTGAGGGAGAGAGAGAGAGATGTCATCTAATTCAAATCCAAGAGTAAAAGCTTGAGTGGGAGTGGTTGGGGGTGAATGACAATGAATAGGAGCTTGAATGACAAGTTGGTGGGAGTGGTTCATGGGGAAGGCATCAAGTCCATCAAGTCCAATCCAAACTCAATAATTCAAGGGCCAATTGACCTCATTGCCTTTCAATTTTCGGCCAGAGGTGGGCAGTGGCAATTGTCCATTTTTCCCTTACTTATTTCTAAGAGAAAGGTCACTAACTTAAGGGTAAAAGAGTAATCTCTAATCGTCAGTCCGGATTTCACTTTTCTACATGATAATGGGTGAATTCTAATCTTCATGGCCCTCGATGAGGCGACGTCCAATTTATTACGATTGGAATTCTCGAATATCGACCGCCTAATTCCGAAGTCCAATCCGTGGCTAAAATCCGTCAATGGCGGCTCCAGTGTATCTCAAACTAACGGACGGCTCTCAGGAGTTACGCGTATCGACCCGTGACTAATGTCACGTTTAAGAGTTATTCGAGTCATGGCGACCTTGGATGTCATGTAATTGCGAGGGTCAATCGCTAGTTCCAAGGGATGCGATCGTTAGGAATTGGTTTAGGTTGATTCGCAAATTATACGATCGTCAAACGGAATCACCCGCGATCCAATTGTATATCACTGGCAAATCGTTCCAAGGCCAATCTTAGACCGGCCTATCATGGCTCAAAATATCCCATCGGCAATCCTTATGGTCAAGGCACCAATCCATGGCCGAGTTCTTTGGTCCACGTAGTTAAATCCTATTTAGCATTTCCCCATCGGTTAGTCTTCTCAAGAGTGGCCAACTCTGAGCGAGATTTAACTGAAGCACACTAGCGAGATATCTCATGAAATCATACTTCGGAAAGGGTCAGATTTCGGAATGTCATAACTCTTCCCTCCTTATAAAATTTCGTCCTCGAAATTTACTTTAAATCCCACCATTCTCAACAACTGGGGGTTGATACCTCATCGTTACTTCACCTTCCTTGGTGGTCCCCTCTTACCGCCAAATTCTCTAAACAGGTCTACTACACACCTCGGACTCGACTTTCCAAATCGGACAAGCCTCGCATGGATGCTACCTTAAGGGAAACATAACCTCTCACTTGAAGTTTTAAAGATCTATACCGTCGGTCCATTTAGTTCCACTATCGATGCGAAGGCCTTCGAAATGACGCATCTGCCATCAAACTTGTCCAGGATCCGCGTAACACGCCTCAGATCCGTACACTTTTCTAAAACCCGCGTCTCAATGCTTCAGGTTAACATCTCGCGTATCAACGCACCAAGATGGGTAAGAATCCTCGCGTCAACACGCGTCAAGGCATTACGCGTCGATCTAAACATAATTTCAAACAATCGGCCCATGAGATAAACTAAGGACGCACACATGCTATTCAAAAGGCTTAATACATTTCGATGCCCCTCCAGTTAGTCCTTAATGAATTCATTTCAAACTGTGATCGATCATTCGCAAGAAGTCCTTACCCAAGCATCTTTGATTAAGGTGTCACCGGTCACCAACCGATCATCAAATCTATCCACCAGCAATTTGTCACTGCGAACATTTCAACAAGGCGTAGCCACTCGATACCATTCCCTTCAAAGTTTGTGGCACACTCCAGCAACGTAATCTCAGGCATCTAGATCATTTCTTTAGGTCATCTATTTGTCTGCATACGACAGGGTGTGCTTGTGGCATAACTTCGTCCCCATGACGTCTTTAAGACTCTCCCAAAAGTTATGGTAACCTTAGGATTTCTTATTCGACACAATCATCGTTGAAATTCCACACGAGTTGCCTAACGCCTTCACAAATCATCTCATGGTCCTCTTGACCTTTCAGGTGACCCCACGGCCAAACCCACAACAATTTGTTCCTAGTTCCACTCGACAGCTTCCTACGGCTGGGGCAACTCGTCGACTTATCGAGTCGTGCATTCCTTTGTTAACACATCCGATCCTTATCCACAAACTTGACTATTTCTCTTTTCATTATATTCCACCACTAGTGCAGACGTAAGTCCTGGTACTGCTTGGTAAATCCATGGGACACTATAGTCATCACGATGAGTTCCCAACATGACCTTGCCCTCTAAGTCCTTCGTCATCGTATACTTACATTCGTTCATGAAGCTTCTAAGTCTCTATCAATGGGTACTTAAGAGTCTGGATTTTCTCCATGTTGCAATCTCTTCCATGATCTCTTGGCATCAGGACCAGCAGGTCACAACGCTTTAGCCCTCGAAAACTCCTTTCATGATCATTCGGCTATTCGCGCCACATCTCGTCCTTAGTCCATTTCATTAATAGGACGACTCTTGCCACGATTCGTCTATAACCAACCATCAATTCCAGTAACTCCAAACTCCAGTAATCCATACTGTGTTCCGACAATCCATTACTTATACTAATCCTTAAGGGTTCCACAGGAAATCCATTTCCCAAAGGTTTTATGACCTAGAACTTGCCTTATTAGACCCAATATTCACGCTCTTATATTCTGCATACCTCGAGCGTCCTCTTAGAGTCTATGGAACACCTTCCAAAGGTTGTTCACGCTCCTCATGACTCCTTGATTCCGATCAATCCCTTTCAGTTGAAAATTTCTAATTCCACAAGTGACTATCACATCTCCAAAAATCAACTGCCTAATATAAATATATAACCTCAAGTCTAGTTGTTATTCAAGTCACCTCCATATGCATGCGATTACAACTGGCCTTTTGACCCAAATATTCCTTGTCCACTTCCTTGCATACATCTCGTCTCACACCATCTAAAGTCGTCCATAGCAATGGATGCCTAAAACAATCGAGACCTAACGCACTTCAAGCCTAAATCCATTAATACCAGTCGTCTCTCTACAATTCATATTCACAAATGCCGCTTATCCGTCAGTCATTTCCATTTCAACCTATTGCCTAATCCACTGTCGATCTCTGGACTATAACCACAAATAACCCTAAAGGTCATCAATTAAAGTCGGTACTAAAACCATCAAAAGGAAACAAAGGTTCAAGCCTATAATCCTTGAGACACTCCCTGGCGACTTTCGCTCTTAACACCCAGGCAATAGAATTCCTCTTATTTCCATGCTAGGGTCTCTTACCCTATGAGGAGGACTATACACTTCAGCAGCATCCTCATGCCTCGAATCCTACCTTGTCTTTCTCGTTCTATATAACGTCAATCTTAGAGCTTGCGCCAACAACGATACCTTTACTCCAGGACTCAGATGTCACCATGCTTGACATTCTCCTTCCCATAACTCTGTCACCTCAAACAACAAGGTTCTAAGGGATCGAGATCCTCTTTCGGCCTTCATCGATCCATGCCTTGATTATTCAACTCGATTGACTCAAAATACCTTGCGGTCATAACCCTAGCACCCCCATTTTGCTTACTCGTCTGTCCATTAAAATTACGAGTGACCAAGACCATCAGGCCCATTCACTTTCCTTCCCAGCAATGACCACCTCATGGTCCAATCGTCCTTTAGAATAACACCTTATCTTTTAGGGGACAACAACTCATAACTAACTTTCCGATGGTTCAGTTCAATATCAACCAACCTCATAGGATCATTGGACTCAAGCAGGCTAGCACGCCGATTTTCCTTAACACTTCCCACATGACGAGAGAGACAGACCACCAATTTCCCTTCTAGGCCTTACGCTCAGGTATCAACCATTCCTTACAGGTACATTCCATGTTCTATAAGTGGAAATCCTCTTTACTCATGGTTTCTCCAGTCATTTTGCCCTTCGGGATGAAATCCATCATAACATTTCGGATTTAAGAACACCAATTCGCCACGATGCTTCGAACTTTGCTTCATTCCTAAATTTCCTTGCCTTATCCAAAGGGTCTCTATCCACCTTTGGTACGTGCTTAGGCAATCTCAAGAACTCTACCCTGCAATGGCAGATCCACCTCTGGTTCTCACGATCGTCGGGGATTATAACACTCTTGCCACTTAACAAGCTCAGTAATGTATTCTTCATTGATCAACAAGATGAAGGCAAATCTGACTACGTGCTACGCCTTCAAGAAAAATTCTTCCTTTGGTAACTATTCACCGATCATTAGCAGTACCATGGAGTGTTTAATCGCTAGGGTCATTTTCTCCTCAATATACCCATGCCTCTAAGGCTTCCATACAAATCCTCATTTCAAATAGGAGTAATCTCATACTTACATTTCCTGCCAACTCCGTCGACTTCGACTTAACAAACTATTCCACAAGCTAGTCCATATGTCGGCTCCTATTCGTGTCTCCAAGATCATCCTTCCGATCAGCCCCATTTGCTAATAATCACAACAGCAATAGCCTCAACTGGCTAAGTCACAATAGCAGCCTAATCTCGAGCCTACCTACTCATCCAATTCTCGATTTCTTTTAAGGCTCTCTCAACTTTACCAACTCTTGAATCTCCCACAACTTGTGGTTTGGAGTTAGGCGTTCCTCTAACACTTTTATCTCGATTGTTCATTCCCACTAAGCTCTGACATCATAGGAGCTACTAGAGTTCCACCAAAGGATTCAAGGACCTAAGCCATCTACTCAAGTCTAGCAGTCCTAAACTGCTCATCACAACGGTAACCATAAGCCAGCTACTAATTACCAAGCAATTACAAGCATCACTTAGCCGGGAGTCAATCATCAAACAAGTCTCAACTAAGCAAACATCAAGCAAGCACCCATGGCATCAATTCAATGAGATAATTCCTCGTACCTTAAGTCCTGTCGCACCTGCGACTTAGCAGGATCACAACATGCTACTTAGCTTCTCAAACAAGCCTTAGTCAAACAACAACTGGATGCCAAGTAAGCCAATCATAATGCAAGCATTCAGAGGTACACATCAAAAGGCTCTCATTCGTACCTCAAGTCTAGGTGCATTTGCCCGTTAGCACAACCACAATCAGCTATCCAACCAAACACTCAGTAAACAACGCTTAGTGCCAAGTACGAAGCTCTAGGACTTCTAATCGCCTACGGCGATGCAAACCAATAGTGTCATTCACATGCGTCATATCAAATGCCACACAATGTTTAAAATTTCATCTTGAGGATCAACTTTAATGCAATAAATCTTTTGATAAAAGAATCAGACTTAGCCCGATACCTAGACCCATCCCTTTCAATGTATGGTTTAGGTCATTCCTACCTCCCTTTTTGTTTTAGCAGCCTGCCAAGAGCCGCTCCTTGTCCGAACTTCTATGTCCCGGCGTACACTGCCCGCCCTCATCAGACCTGGTCTTTGTAGGTTGTCCCAAGTCATACACCTACGAAGAGAGTCCCGTTCCACATGTCCCATAACATGCTTCATTACGGTTTATAGGTATCCCATCAGCTTGTCCCATACCAAGCGATGGTTTATCAAGTTCGATAATGATATGCTCATGCATGTACATTCCTCAACTTTTATTTTAACGCCATAAACACATGCAGTACATGATCGTGCTCATTGCTCGTCACATCGCAGTCGTTTCCCGATCAATTCTTATCCATAGAGGACTTCTAATTCCACAAATGACCATCTCACAAATCGATTTTTCCCTAGGTTTAACCATATACCTCAAACCCACAATCACGATCACGTAATCCAACCGACCCTCTACTCATGAGCAACTCCTTATCAACCTCAAGCACATCCACAACCTCAGATCCATGCTCATGGCTCCTCAATTTCCGATTGCTTCCTTGTGAACCTCGATAAAATCACCACCCAAGACATCAATTAAATCAATTCTAGAACCATCGAAATGTACACGAGTTCAAGCCTACAGTCCTCAAAATTTAGTGATTAATGCTTAATCCTAAAGGTCTCACTATCTAATTGTCCCCAAGTCATCACTCCTTATTACTCCAAACCTCAATCATATTGGATTGAGCTGACCTCGCTCTGATACCACCAAAACGGGCATGTCACGCCCCGTGTCCTTTCGAGCGCGCGAACATCCCTTTCAGCTCTGCCTTCGCGGCTATTCCCCAAGATGAATACGCCTCTGATATACACTCGCGGAATGAAATGCACATGCGGAAGCGACAATTAAACTCCATACATAAAACTACGACGAGATGACTTAGAATGCATATAACACAATTATAACACAATCGGTTTACAATACTTATCTTCATTCACAAGACACAACTGGATCGTTCCAAATCCCAAACTACCTATCTCAGGGAAACGTCCGAAGAGAAATAGTACAACTAACTCTACGCATCCGGCTTGTCGACATCCATCGACATTGGTTCAGGTTATTCATCTCCAAGTCCAGCATCGGGATCTCCCATGTGGCATCCCAGGTCCCTCCTAGCCTCCAACTCCGATACCAATCCAAGGCCTAGCTGTCATATCTCCCAATCTGAAAAATGTTCCCACAACGTGGGTTAGCACGACGGCTAGCAAGAAAAATATTCAACCCCACCATAGGGGTCCTAGGACTCCCTAAAACCAACTAAAAAGGGAAATCATATTGAATTTGACAGCTATTGAAAAGAGAATATATAGTGACATTTTGTAACCTTAAGGATTACTTATTGAATTTGACGATTTAGAATTGTAACCTCTGAAGTGTGTTTGATACTCATGAGAAGTGTACCCTGTTTCTATCCTAAGCCTTCTTGTTATTTTTTATGTTTGGAGTTGTTTTACCGCCTCCGCATGCTTTTCATTTAGAAGCCTCGATTTGTTGTTGGATTTTTGAGTTGTGGGTCGAAGGATCCTGGGATTCGATCTAAAGATTAACACCCAGATGGGATGTTCATGTGCTCATAGGGTTCGGGGCGTGACACTGATAATAGTCGGGTCGAGTATCTAAGGAATAATTGGATTGGTTGTTACCGTCTTGAGAGACGATGATTGGACTCATTTAAGGAGTCATGAGAAATGGGAACAATTTTGAGAGTATCCTATGTACTCTAAGGAGATGCTCGTTGTATACTAAATGTGAAGAGCACAAGCTGTGGACCTGATGAGATAAGATTCCTCAGTCGTGAAATTTCTGGGAAATGAAATCCCTGTGGAGCCTTTGAGGATTGGAATAAGTGACGAATCAACTAAGGTCGATGTGAGTTGCTGAAACTTGAAGTTTCATATGATTGGTGAATTGTTATAGACGGATCGTGGGAAGATTGCCCACAAGAGCTGTTCCATTGATGAAATGGACTAAGGACGAGCTGTAACGCGAATGGATGAATGAACGTGAAAAGAGTTTTCGCGGACTTGAGTCAAGTTGATGACTACGCTGATAATGGCGTTCCTGTTTGGAATCAAAAGAGCCGATAGAATCATAATGACGTGACGCAAGAAGGAAATTTGAGGCGTAGCAAGGCAGACTAAAAGTAGGCTGTGCGAATGCGCCGTGACAATAAGACCATATGAGTTAGAAAGCTTAATGCATGATTGGAGTTGGATTGTGAATGTCCTTGCGACAAAGTTTGGGAAACATTGTTTTGGCGGAAGAAGATTTTGAGTCTATATCTACCACAAGAAAATAAGGTAGTAGTTTCCCGAGAGGAATTGAACAAGAGGCAACGCTGATGTATGAAATTGCTTATGGATATGAGAGCGTTGTTTGTATAAAGAAACACCTCGAAGTTATGTGAACTGTAAGAGGTTGAGAGCATTGACTATCTAAAGGGAATTAAAGGAAAGTCACGTGGAACGAAGAGATTACCCAAGTGTTATTACTGCGATACCTTATATCGCTAACGAATGATGGATTAATTAGCGGATGCATATAATTGAGAATTGAGCATTGTGTGATTGGTGAGGGAGGGACAGATCTTCCCTCAAGAAATAAGGGATTCAACTTCTAAATTGAAAGTTTGCCAATTGACTAGTTTGATGGCTACATGAAGTATCAAGCCTGAAGGTTAGAAAAGAAATTAAGATATTACGATGAGCAGACCCTGATATCTAAGGGATTAAGAAATAAATAGAGTAGGGAGAAAATCCAGACTTCCAAATGCTTGGGAAAGAAGCTTTGAAGTTGAGAATAGAACCCTTGAGGTCCCATGGACGAGAGTATGAGTCAAATGTTGAAGAGGAACTTAAGGAAATGACCTCATCGGAAATTCGAAAGGAGAATTATGGTGTCCCTTGGGATGGCACAAAGGTGTGCCAAGATTTTCCTTAATACTATCGATGGAATGGATTGGGGTTTGGATTAGTCTAACTTGTGACCAAGTATTAGAAATGCTGACAAGAATAGGGCATGATGTTGAAGGTCGATGGATTACTATGATCATTGGGGATTTTCGAACGGAATCGAGAACGGATTACTATGGAAGTAACCCTGAATTTTCTTAAGGAGTCGATAAAGCTTTGACTCAAGTTGGATAATGGAAGGCAAGTTAATAAAGTCCATGAATCCCTGATAGTACGAGGGGACGTGTGGAGGGAGTGATACGCCAAATGGTATGGACACTAAAGAGTACATTTTAGCGAGGGTTTAGTAGTAATGGTGATAGGCAAATGGAAGAGACGATGTAAATGCTCGAGGGTAAACTGTTGACAGACGTTATGAATGTTGAAAGACAATAAAGAAAGGCGAGTACTGATTGAGGACAAAAGGGAAACGAGTTTTGAAGGATAAGAACCATTACTGACAAGAACGTTATGGAAATGTCAAGTAACGAAATGGACTACTTTGGGAAAGTGATGCAGTGATGAGGCCCCGATACCCCAGAAGACTGGATGGTTGGAAGGTTGCAAATTTCAAGAAGAAATTCTTTTAAGGCGGTAAGAGTTGTGACATTCCAAATTTTGACCATCCTCGGGGCTTAAGATATGGAATGGAATCTCGAAATTGGAAAAATGAAAATGAAGAATTCCAACATTTGAATTGAATGGGACATCGCCTCGCCGATGGTAATTTAAAATTGAAAAAGTGAAATTTCGGACGGAAAGTACAAAATTACCATTTCGCCTCTTGACTCTTGCCCTTGCCTTAAGGATTAATGAATGACAATTTGGTCATTTGGACCCCCAAGGCTGCCGAAAATAATGGTCAAAGGAAGTCAATGAGAAGCCTTGATATTATTGGCTAGGAGACAAGTGTCAACCAAAGAGTGATTAGCAATTAATTCCACTTTTTACCTACCATTCTCATCTTTGACTAAATCAATAATTGGTGGAAGCCTTCTTCTTTCTCTTCTTCATCTTGCACGACCACTTCTCTCTCCATTTCTTCTTTTTCTTCTTCTTTTCTCTCGGCCGAGACAGCTCCAGCCCGACCTACACCGACCACCTCCATTCTTCCGGCCATAACTTCTTCGTCCGGTGTTGGATTGAGGTGATTCATTCGCTATTAGAAAGCTTATCGTCTTACCTTTTTAGGGACATGTCCTGAGTTCCATTTGGCCCAGCCGTTTGTCCTATAGGATAATGTTTTGGCAAGTTGATTTTGTTATGAATTGAAGTTTAGAGATAGAATAGTGGGCTGTTAGCCGTGATTTAGTGAGGACCGGTTCTGCCCTTGGTAGTGACTGATTGAACCTAGCACTTTGAGGCTTAGGGAAGGTGTCGCCTTGCTATTAAATTGTCGTTGAGACACCTTAGGAAGTTAATTGATGTGTTATTGAAGTATTGGCGCAATGGAATTGAGAAATGATTGGGTTTCGATGTTATTTTCCTAGGCGCGACGTGGGTTCCCTGTTCAGCCTTGGGTTTACTAACCTAGGAGGGTCGTTTGAGTTGAAATTGCTAGCTCGATTGAAGAGTAAGTATCCCATAAACCTTTACTCGAAAACGAGGACACTACTGGATGAATTGAGTTGATGAATTGCTTGATTGGTGAATTCCATGAGTTAAATGGTATATTGTGATTTTGGTTGTGTTGAGATTTGGTATGGTTGTGTGATAATTGCACTGTAAGTAGACATGCACGGTTCGACGGAACCGCCGGTTCCGGTTCAAGAACCGGCGGTTCCGGTTCCTAAAAAAGCTGGAACCGGAACCGGCCCTTAAAGAGGCGGTTCCGGTTCCGGTTCAAGGAACCGCCGGTTCCCGTCGGTTCAATTTGTCCATATATATTTTTTATAATTTATTTGCAATATGAACAATCAAATTGAAGGTAGTTGAGTGGTTTAGGGTGCTTATTTCAACTAAAAGATCAAAGGTTCGAATCCCACTTCAAGCAATTATCATTTTCTCTATTTTTTTTATTTTTTTTTATTAAAAATAACGGGTCAGAACCGGCCCGGAACCGCCGGTTCCGGGCCGGTTCCGAAAAAAGAGGAATCGGAACCGGCCCGTGAAGGTCCGGTTCCGGTTCGGAACCGCGGACCCGGTCAACAGGCTGGTTCCGGGCCGGTTCCGGGCCGGTTCCGGGTCCGGGTCCAATTTGGCCATGTCTAACTGTAAGGCCCTATTGTGAAAGCATGGCTAGAGTGCCCTTATGCTATTTAATTGGCCAAAGTGCCCTATTGTGCTTTGCATGGCCAGAGTGCCCTTATGTAAATGAAATGGCTATAGTGCCCTATGAGATTGAAATGGCTATAGTGCCCCATGAGAATGAAATGGCTATAGTGCTTTATTGTGATTGCATGGCTATAGTGCCCTAATGCAAATGAAATGGCTATAGTGCCCTATTGTGAATACATGGCTATAGTTCCCTAATGCAAATGAAATGGCTATAGTGCCCTTATGTGAATGCATGGTTATTGTGTCACGCCCCGAGCCTGTTAAGCACGCGAGCATCCCACCTTTGCCATTATCTTTGATGATCTCCTAGGAATCAACGGCCGATACTTAAAGGTCTATATGAAACATGCATGCGAAAGCGAGGACAACTCCATATGAATAAACTACACAATATGACTTAGGACAAATAGAGGTATACATCTCATAAATGTCAAAGTCAGTTGCAAATCTAACTCCAAAAAATATACAGTTCCTAAGGTCTCAATCAGATTCATCTTGTTCTTCTCCAACGACTTCCTCGAATGCCAACCATGGCAAGTTCGGGTTTCTTCGCCTAGGACCTGAAAAATGTTGTCCCACGACGGGGTGAGATATAAATCTCAGTAAGCTAAACCTAACGCTAAAGTAGGCTGCCAGTACCTCTAGACACTTAACGCTAAACTAGGCTGCCAGTACCTCTAGACACTTTTGAAAAATCGATATTTTGGGATAAAAATCTTTGGCATGGTAAAACAGGGTACTTGTCAAAACCTGGCATTTCAGTACATTCAAAAATGACTTGACCTAGTCACAAAAGATTTCATGAGTAAAATTGAGCTTCGTACTATGGCAGGGTTTCAATTCAAAAGCAAACACTCGACGCCATCAAAACATGAGATAACTTTCAAATTTCATCAAAATACCACTATCGGAACTTCTAGAAAACATAGCCTTTTTCTTTCAAGACCTTCCTGGGCCATTTTCAATTCATGAGGTAAACTTTTCGATCTTGAGGCAAACTTCCAAAATATGAGGCATATTCAGCTTTCTCAAAACCATCCTTTGACTTTTCTAGAAAACAAATCATTTCATTTTCGCCCATCTTAGGCCGTCCACTTTGGGGCTGCGAGATGATTTGGTCTTCATATGACCCGTCGGTCCATATGAGACTCTCGTGTCCGGACCTAGAGATGATTCGGTCACCATACGACTCTTGACGCCTATTTTCAATCGAGATGAATCGTGTCAGTATGGGACTCTCTAGTCGCACGATCTCATCAGGTCAAATGGAAGTAACGCCCTCCCAGAGCTCTATTTGAGAGTAACTCCCTCTCAGTCGAATGGAGTAACTCCTTCCAGATAAAGTGGAGAGTAACTCTCTCTCAGTCAAATGGAGTAACTCCCTCCAAATCAAGTTGAGAGTAACTCCCTCTCAGTCGAATGGAGTAACTCCTTCCAGATCAAGTTGAGAGTAACTCTCTCTCAGTCAAATGGAGTAACTCCCTCCAGATCAAGTTGAGAGTAACTCCCTCTCAATCAAATTGATCTTGTCTTCTTGAGTATGATGTGTTTCGGCTTTGTCTTGACGGCGGAACGCCTCCTTCTTCCTTAGAGGGTTAACATTGGTCTATTCTCTCTGTCTTGACGTTCAGCTTTTCGGAGGGCATATGCTTCTCTAGCTAGGCGGTTGCAAATTTATCTTTTCATTTCCATGTAATCTTTGAACATTTCGTCCGCCTTTCGCTTGAACCTGAGGTTATCGACATAGAAACGAGTCTGGCAATTTTCAGCGTATCCCAGCTTACGCACAGTCAGCTCTCGTCCATGCACAATCTAGTAAAGTTTAACATTGTGTTCGGCCTAGGACAAGTGACTTTCCTTAGACACTCGAAGGTTACTAACTCTGATGAACTCTTAGGGTGCGCATGAAATCTTGCCAACTTCTCAATTTCCCTGCCAGAAGCCGATCTGGCAAGGAAATTCGTTTGATAAAAATACTGCCGAAGTAGAAATTCGTTTGGTAAAAAAATTGACTTCTCGCAAGATTTTCTACTTCTGGCAAGATTTCTAACTTCTGGCAAGATTTTTGAGTGATTTTGAGAAGTAAAAAATTTTCACTTCTCCCCTTGAGAAGTCATTCTCTCGGAACCAGCCGGTCGTCGGCCGTCGCCGCCGCCGGTCGCCGCCGCCGCCGGTCGCCGGTCGCGACCGCCGCCGGTCGCCGGCCGCCGCCGCCGCCGCGGGTCGCTTGTCGCGACCGCCGCCGCCGCCGCCGGTCGCATGCCACCGCCCCCGCCGGCTGCCGCCGCCGCCTCCGGTCGCCGGCCGCCGCCGGTCGCCGGCTGCCGCTCGCCGGCCGCCGCCGGTCGTCGGTCGCCGCCGATCGCCGGTCGCCGCCGGCCGCCGCCGATCGCCGATCGCCGCCGGCCGCCGATCGCCGACCGCCGGTCGCCAGCCGCCGCCACCGCCCGGTCGCCGCCGCCGGTCGCCGGCCGCGGCTTGCCAACGGTCGAAACATTTTTTTCATAATGTTTCGAACATCGTATTTTTTAATTGTTATCAAACGCATTTTTCTACCATAAATCAACTTCTGAAGCAGAAACTGAAAATTCAACTTGCACTTCAAAGCAAAAGCTGAAAAAATGACTTCCTTGCCAGAAGTCATTCTTGACTCCGGCAAGATTTCATGCGCACCCTTAGGAAACAGCGACATCCTATCGCCTATCATTGTTATTTTAATCATTCACTTGGATGATTTCAAAAATGTATGCCATGCATATAGGTGATATGCAACATGTAACTATAATACAAGATAGGTATAAGAAAGTACATCATGTAGTAAATGCCTTACCAATCTTAAACCCTAGGGAATGTCAAACGTTCCTTTGTAATCATGAGTGGTTTTAGGTATACCAACCTTCCACAGACATGCTCATGAGACAAATGAGGTATATACTCTAAAAATCGAAAATCAGGTGAGCAACCATGGCTTAGGCTCTCACGATCCAAATATGGTAGATTTCTCCCTAAGAGTACCCATCCATGAGGTCTAGATATCACCAATTTGGATTGTGAGCGGGAACGAATACGAAAGTCTCAAGTGCCATCAAACATGAGATCCTTTCGCATCATTTCCCTATCTAAGGTAACCTAGAAGGTATTTGCAGTCGGGGTTTGACCGCCAGTGTGTGCGATGTGTCGTGATCATCACAATGCAGGGTCATGCACAACTGTTTGTATCAAAACACCGCTTCAATATATGCATTAAAATAAACATACATTCCCAACTCCAACCTGTAAGAAAGATGTCAGCAATCACTTCACCTCTTATTTCTCCAATCTGTAAAAACATCTAACACAGTAGTTAGGGTTCGTACCTCACCTTCGAGAGCATCTGCAGAGAACATGGTTAGATAATCCAATCAACCTTTTAATAGGCTCAAGTCCTCTAAAATTCCCAACTAGAGATTCTGATTTGGAATTAGTCCTGTCACGCCCCCGAGTCCTTTCGAGCGCGCTAACATCGCCCTACTGCCGTACTATTTAACTTCTTACCCATGATCCAACGGCACGCACTAAATACACGAGACTTAGATGCACATGCGGAAGTGACAGACATAACTCCATGCAATAAGTGAACAAGATGACTTGAGGAAATGAAACACTTAATCATAACATAACATAGATTCAGTTTTACAAAATACACGTGAGCTACCATACAATACCGGGGCTAGAGGAAATGGGTTAGCCTACTCAAAATAAGTCATCACTAAGGGACACGCGTCGCCATCCTGAGGGACACTCCAAAAGTCAGAGGCTACTACTACGCCTAAGGGACAGACTCACTACTGACGGATCAGACATCGCCGGCCGCAGGGTGGTACTCTACCCAATCGCCCGGCTGCGCCTCTTCTGGTACTTCTTCTTTCGGCTCTTACTCGGAATACACTGGAACATCTTCCTCCTCCGAGTCGGACTCCAGGTCCATGGGCTCGCCCTCGGCACCTACAATCTCCCACTCAAATCCTGCCTCCTCCATGGGATCGTCGTCGACATCAGAAGGCTCGATGACCTCGCCATCTGCAATAGGGTTCTGTGACTGCACCGCCGGGAAGCCCATACCTGGCTCGGGATCGGTCTCCGGATCAGAAATCTCGCCATCGGGAGGGTACACGATCATCGGATCCTACTCGTCGACAACGTCCCAGGGCACATCAAAAGATCTCAGGGGTCCCCAAGTGGTGTCGTCGTCTCGATACCACCACGCTGCGTACCTATCTGGCCTCCAATGATTTGTCCCTTCGTCCACCCAAACTGTGCTACGCTCCCAAATAAAAACCATATCCTCTCCCACTAGGTACTCAGTAACGTACTTCTCGGTCATTACTAGTACCCCAAAAGCTGGCGGCGACATGATCAAGGCTTGGGGTCTGAAAAGGTGGGTCCCACTACGGGATGAGATAAACTCAATAAGCTAGTCCTAACCCTAAGCTAGGCACTCTGGACTTCCAGACACACCCAACACATGCAATGACCAACCATGCGAATTTCAGGCAAAAGACACACAACAACTCAATCAAGGCATGCGTTGTCATTCAATGCACCAATCTAGACTAGGCTTGGCTTGGTACTTTGGCACTTAACATCACATGGCATTAAGGATAGCATGTATATACGTATATACTTATTACAATCATAATACTCATGGCAGAGCCCGCGTTTAACGCCTCAGGCTTAACAAATCAAGGAACCCGTGTTTAACGCCTCAGGTTTCCAATGCCATGTCTCATGACCCGCGTTTAACCCATCAGGTCTATCTCGCGTTTAACGCATCAGGATATAATTAAACCCCGCGTTTAACGCATCAGGGTATCATATGCACATAAGCTCATAATTTGATCAATTATAGCATAAATCAATCAAATGTGCATATCATCATCACAAGCACCATTCGGCCATTAAAACCACAAATCCATATCATGGCATATCACCACATTATTTAATCAATCAAGGCCATCGAAATGTTTCATGAGAAAGCATATTTCAATGAAATAATTCACTCACTAGCATTATGGCCATTCGGCCATGCCACCACTTCACGAAGCCAAGCCAACAATTATGTCACATAACCCATCAATTAGTCATATAAAGTCGAATTTGCTATCATGGTGTCATTTAACTCATTTAAACCCCCTTATAATTATACAACCAGAATACATTTAATGGTCTACGGGCCATTTCACGCAAGGCACTAACAAGACCACACCATGGCCGAACATTTCTATGCACAATCAAGGGGTTCCATCAACACAATCAAGCTCAAACAAGGTCTAACACTTCTAATGGCACACCAAGACATTCGGCCACTACAAGGACACACCCAATAGCCTAGCTCAACCGTGGAATTAACATCACAAGCCTCACAAACCAACAATACAATCTGTCCATTTTCCCCACCGGTTCGGTTCATGGAGTATTTCCATAGAACAGCCCGCCTAGCCCATCGAATTCAACTCTCACTCGGTCCTTCCATCACACAAGGTCCTAAAATAAGGTTAGAACAAGCTTACCTAGCTTAAAGGTCCAAGGAAACCGGCGAAGATGGCGTGGAAGTGGCGCGGCGCAAATCTGACCCGACGTGAACAGGTTCGGCCCTTAGAGATTCAACCACAAATGGCCAACGAAACACGGTCAAGAACACTTCTAATACAAGCTCTTAACATCCTAACATGCTTATCTAAGTCCTAGAAGTCACTCACCTCAAGAACGACAAGGATTCTCAAGAACAGCCCAAGGTTCTCTTCTTGGTTCGATTCTAGTCCGGGGAGTTGGCGCGGCTCCGGGCTTGCTTGGCGGTCTCCTCATGGTCCAAGAGTTGGGTGGAGTGGTCTAGGTGGTGGCAAGGAGCGACGGAGTGGTGGTGGCCGGTCGGTTCTTCTTGAAACCGAGAGATGGAGCGACGAGAGGGAGAGAGAGAACGAAGGAGGGAGAGAACGAGAGGAATGAGGGAGTGAGGAAGAAGGGTTGTCGTCAAAAAATGGGGGAGAAAAAAGAAGGAGAGAGAGACTTGAAGAGAAGGGGAAACTTGAGGGGAAACTAGTGAGTGGGGTGGTTGGAAGTTGATGGACATGAATAGTTGTATGAATGACAAGAGTGGTTCATGGAATTTTGGTCAAGTCATTGGTCAAATCCAATCATGCAAATTTCTAATATCCAAAGACCATAATGCCCTTCTAAATTCGGCCAAGGGTGGGGGAAGATGGCAAATGTCCAAATTGCCCTTACTTAGTCCAAAAGGAAGAATACCAACTTAAGGGTAAAAAGGTCTTTTCCACTTGTCAGTCTAAATTCGCTTTTCTAACTTCTACGGGGCTAATTCTAATCTTAATAACTCTCCGATGAGGCGACGTCTAACTTTACTCCTTTGTGATCTTCGAATGTCCAGCCTCCAATCTCGAAGTCCAATACATGGCTAAATTCAGTAAATTGTCATCCCAGTGCGTCTCAAACTAACGGGTGGCTTTAGGAACTACGCGTATCGACCCGCGATTAATGTCGCGTTTAAGAGTTACTCGAGCCACGGCGGCTTTGCTTGTCATGTAATCGCGAGGGTCAATTACTAGTCCCGAAGGTTACGACCGTTAGGAATCGATTTAGGTTAATTCGCAAATCATGTCATGGTCATACGGAATCACCCGTGAACCAATCGCATGACACTAGCAAATCATCCTAAAACCATTCTTAGATCGACCTTTAGCGGTCCAAAATATTCCCTCGACAATCCCTATGGTCAAAGCGTCGACTCGTGGTTAAGTTCTTTGGTCCACGTACTTTAAATCCTATATGGCCATTACCCTTCGATTAGTCGACTCGAGAGTGATCAATTCTGAGCGAGATTAACTGGAATACATCGATAGACATTCATTCATTAATAAGCTTCGAGATAGGGTCGGAATTCAAAATGTCACAAGTCCCCAGCGGAGTCGCTAGTCTGTCGCGACCCTCTCGCAGCGAGGCGGTGAGGGCTAATGGGCCGTCCGATGGGTTTGATCGGACGCAGGCCTCTCCCAAGGTCCATTACCCAAATCGCAACGGAGGTTTACGTGGTCAACCTTCAGTGTGGTCTAGTGACATGTGATACGTGTACATGCCAAGGAGTCGCTACCAATCGTTTCGTGGAATGTACGATTGGAAACCCTATAGAATAGTTAGGAGCATTCTACTCGATTCTGCGAAAACCAAAGAAGTGGGATCGGGGACTTAGTTACTCCAGCTGTCAGAGTTGACGCCCTTTCGGTACCTAAGTTGACTGATTTATCTAACCTAAGATTTCATGTAGATGAGTGAGATGCGAACCATAAATCTAAGAGTTCATGCAGCGAAGAATGACTACCCTAGCACTCACAATCAGTAAAACTAAGTGCGCAGATCAAGGATCCAACACATGCGGATAAAACACATGAATACAACGTGGCATCCCTAGTAAGGCCATATTAGCCTAGAGAAGTATCAATCAAAGCTCGGGAATGATTTTGACATGATTTGCCCATGAGGGGCAAAATCGTAATTTTGAAGAAATCCGAGACAATTTGCCCCAAAAGGAGAAAATTTCTCATTTCAAAAGAAATCTGGAGTCGAAAATGGTTGGAAATAGGATTGGCCATCTAACCAATCCATTTCTTATTTTTAGGAAATTTTCAAAAATTTTCTAGAATTTTGGAAGCGATTTACCCTTTGAGGGGTAAAATCGTCATTTCAGAATAAGACGGGAAGTGAAAATCCCAAACAGAAGGATTGGTCAACCACCAGACCCAAATCCTTATTTTGAGCAATTTTCACGAATCAACTAGAGTAGGAAAGACGACTTACCCTTTGAGGGGGTAAAATCGTCATTTTTGGAAAAAAAAAGATGAGATTTGAAAATCCAAGCAAAAGAATTGGTTACCTTACTGACCCTAATCCTTATCTTGGCATTTTCAACCTATCTCATGTACAAAGCTGAAGCGATTTACCACAAAAGGGTAAAATCGTCAATTTTCAAAAGAACGGATAAGAAACCCCAAAAATAGGATTGACCAGTTGTCAGTGGTTATTCCTCTATTTTTGGGAATTTTCTGGAGTGTTTAGAAATTTCCTACAATTTTCATACATTTTTTGGGATTTTCTAGGATTTTCTAACATTTTTCGATTTTTATTTTATTTTTTAAAATCATTTTTAATTTTTTTATTAAAAAAATGATTCGGACCGGGTCGACCCGATCCACTTGGACCAGATACCCGGCCCAGACCCAAACTCGCGCGGACCGATCTCCCAAAACAACACTGTTCCGTGTTTTTCTATTTTTCTATTATTCGAATTTAATCCGACTATTCCTATTGAACCACGTGGCTATCCCACGGCCGCTGGATTGGTCGACTGAAATCTACGGCCCAGATTAAAAGCCGACTACTTCTCGACCGTCAGATCTGATTACTTAAATCTACGACTGTCGCAACCCTCTCGAGGCGCGGCTTGGTTTCGGGCTCTCGAGGGCTAATGGGCCGCCCGATATCTCCTGATCGGACGCGGGCCTCTCCCAAGGTCCATTACCCAAATCGCAACAGCTGGATATACGTGGTCGACCTTCGGTACGGTCTGGTGACATGTGATATGTGTACATGCCAAGGAGTCGCCACCAATCGTTTCGTGGAGGGTACGATCGGAAACCCTATCGAATAGTTGGGAGTGATCTATTCGATTCTGCGAAAACCGGATAAGTGGGATCGGAGACTTTGTTACGCCAACTGTCAAAGTTGACGCCCTTTCGGCACCTAAGTTGAACGATTTATCTAATCCTAAGATTCATGCAGATGAGTGGGGTACGGATACTAAATCAATGAGTCTAAGCAGATATGAGTGGCTACCCTATCACTCACAATTAGTAAAAATAAATGCGCAAATCAAGATCCAAAACGTGCGGATAAATCACATGAAAGCAACATGACATCCCTAATAAGGCCCTATCAGCCTAGAGAAGTGTCAATCAAGGCTTAAGAGGGATTTTGACATTATTCGCCCATTAGGACCAAAATCGTAATTTCGAGAAATTTGGGGAGAGTTTGCCCTAGAAGGGCAAAATTATCATTTTAAATGAAATGTGTAGTCAAAAGATGACGGAAATAGGATTGCCGACCAAACCAATTCATTTCCTATTTTTCGGGAATTTTCAGAATTTTTCTGAAATTTAAAAGTGATTTTACCCTTGGAGGGGTAAAATTGTCATTTTGGGCGAAGACGAGAAATGAAAACCTCAAACATTAGGATTGGTCGACCATCTGGCCCAAATCCTAATTTTAAGCAATTTTCAAGACTCGATTGGAATGTGGACGACGATTTACCCTTGGAGGCGTAAAGTTGTCATTTTTGGAAAAAGGACGAGATTCGAGATCCCAAGCAGAAGGATTGGTCACCTAACTGACCATAATCCTTATCTTGGCATTCTCGACCTAAAATTGAGGATTGACCATAGACAACTGGTCAATCCTCAATTTTTGGGGCTTTCTAGAGTGTCTAGGAATTTCCTACAATTTTCCTATATTTTTTTTTCTAGGATTTTCTAACATTTTTTAGAATTTTCTCGAATTTTTCTGTTTTTTTTATTTTTTATTTTTAAATCATTTTTCAAATTTTTTTATTAAAAATATGATTCAGACCGGGTAGACCCGACCAACTCGGGTCGGAACCCGGCCCAGACCCGGACCCGGACCCGCGCACACAGATTCCCCAAAATGACGTCGTTCTGCCATTTTTTATTTTTTGTATTATTCGGATTTAATTTGACGGCTCCTATCGAACCACGTGGCTACTCCACGGCCACTAGATGATTTGATTGAAATCTACGGTCCAGATCAAAAGTTGATTACTCCTCGACCGTTTGATCAGATTACTTAAACCTACGGTCACAATTAAAAGCCAAGACTCAATCCTAACCGTTAATCCCTACTAATCTAAACAACGCTGCATTACCACTAACCTAAACGACATCGTTTCGACTTGTTCTGATTTTCTAATTTTAAAAATATTTTCGGATATTCCTAATTATTAATCGAACGGCTACTAATTATTTGACTTGATTTATCCTAGCCGTTCGATCTAAGCTGAGTCAACCTAACAAACTAACGGTCGGACCAACTCAGCATCCATGTGGACCAATCACGTGTTGCCTCCTAGACCTTTGACTTGCTGACCTGCCACGTATGTGTAGTCTTCAACCTCTCGACTACGATTAAATGGACGACTGAAAACCTTCGGCGACGATCCAACGGTGAAACCTCAACAGAATTGCACAAGATCGGCGCCAATCAACTCGTCTCAACGTCGCGCACAACATATCGCAGAATCATACAACTTCATCCACAGAATTAAGAACGACGAAGCTTACACAGTACATAAGCATGGCATCTCAATCAAGCAAAGCAAGCCATTTCAGGCTAATTCCTTCACAGAGAAGCTTCGAATGAGGTTTAGAATACTCACCTTCTGGTCCGATTGACCTGGTTTAGGCTAGCTTGAGCTAGGGAAGCTTCGACCGGATCAATAATGGCGGAAGGATTTTCGGGGCTCAGAGGCGAGGGTTTATGCAAAATCGACACAAAAAAGGATTGCGACCGAGCTTATAGTAGTTCAAAGAACGAAATGCCTACTACAATTGCAAGAAACAAGGTCGGAGATGAAGTCCGCCATAGATGCACAGTATGAAACTCGAAGAATGTAACTATCTTTTCTGGTGTTGTCAGGTCGATTGAACAGATGCAATCGACTCTCAAGGGCTTCAGCGAATTTCTCGAAGTGGAATGGTGGCTCGATTCCACCGGAATCATTGCCACCGATCACTTACAGGTCGAGCTCAAGTCCTCAACGACGAGGGTCGGTGGACGAGCTCTTTCCTTCCTTCTTTCTCTCTCTCGATTTTGTTCTTTCTCCTTAACAAAATCAACCAACCTCCATTCTAGAAGGATCAATTGGCTTTTATATCCATTTGAAATTTTTGGCACCGAATCGGGGGGGGGGGGGGGGGGGGGGGGGCTTGAATTGCACGTGCAGCCACATGCTTTTAGGTGCAAACGGCGTCGGGGAGGATGGGCATTCCGTCCAACTCCGTTTGGTCCTCCAGCAAGCTCCATCTCATGTGAATTTGGCACGAATTTGGTCTGTTCTTGACTTTGTTGACTTTTGCAGGTCCCGCGAGATTGACCGGCTAATTACTCCTTGCTCCGGCGATTATTGACTGCGATTCCGGCTTCAATCGTAATGGTTTGAAGAATCAAACCCCCACCAATGCTTCTTCAATTGTAGCCGATTGTTCGGTCAATTTTGCTTTCAAAATTCGGCCTTGCACTGTTCATCTTCACGGGAGTCCTGAGGAAGACGATGACACTGTAACGGACCGGTTCGACTGGTCCGAACCAGTCTGACTCTATTTTTCTCAAAATTAACCAAACTTTGTGGGAATTTTTCACAATTAAACCTCATAATCGAACTTAGGACATCAATTTTATCTAAAAATGTGATTTTTCCCAAAAGTTCATGTCAATTTCTACAAAACACCAAATTTTCATTTAATTGCAATTCGGTAAATCGTGAAATTGAAGGCTCAAATGATCAAATTGGACAAAACCACCTATGCCAATCGATTCAAAATGATGAAAAGCATTGGCCAGTGACTTTAATTTGTAATGGTAGTCCCTGAATTGAAAGTAATTTCAATTATGCCCAAATTAAAGGACTAAAATGCAATGAAGTATGCAATTTTTCCCAATTCATGCAATTGAGCAATTTGTACAAATAATTGAGCTAAATTATAATGAGGGACACATATATTGAATGTCAAGATCCTAAAAAATTCCAAAATTGCAAATTAAAAGACTCAATTGACATTTTTTTTTTAGCAAATTCAATCATATGCGCAACAAAGGAACACCTAAAAATGAATTTTAATTTGGAATTTTCATGAGGTCAAAAGGACAAACGATTTAAAATAAAAATATTTATTATTTTTCCATATTTGTGTGACCTCGAATGCTATTTTTCTTGAATTTTTGAGCATTTTTCTATTTTCTAAAAATATTAAAAAATGCGAATAATATGAAAAATTATTTTTTGGTCAAAATGGTTCCTTAGGGTAGGCCAAGGCCACCAAAGTTGATTTTCTATTTTTTTGACTTTTTCTGAATTTTTTCTGAATTTTCTAAGAATAAGCTAAAAAAGACTGATCCGAAATTAGGTGTCAACAGCTGCCCCTCTTTGAGAGGAATCTCGCGAGAGGTTTCTCTCAAAGACAGGTGACACCTAAGTCTAGATCTACTCTACTAGGAAACATGAAAATGGATCTTGACATTTAATCCTTCTTGTCCTGCTGGTGAACGCTATGCTCATCATTCTATTGTTGACGTGGGAGAGAGATTGAGAGGCTTATCTGTTACTCACCTGCCTGATGCTCGTGCGGCATGCGTGGTGTATAGCGGATTCAAGTGAATACCTAGGGACTCGTCTCTTTGAGTATCCTAGGGCGGTTAAACTCCAACCTGTATGGTAGGCCAAACTAGAATGTGATTCCTATTTGACAGGAATCTAAGAGTGACGCATCCTTTCTTTAGGGATTGTCAAAAGTTTTGATCCGTATGGTGGATCAAGCCGTGAATAGGACTCCTATCTATCAGTAACCTATGGATGACGCACCCGTTCTGTAGGGATTGTCAAAAGTTTTGATCCGTCCGAGGGATCAGGCCGTGAATAGGACTCCTATCTATTAGGAACCTATGGATGACGCACCCGTTCTGTAGGGATTGTCAAAAGTTTTGATCCGTCTAGGGGATCAGGCCGTGAATAGGACTCCTCTCTATGAAGAACCTATGGATGACGCTCCCGTTTTGTAGGGATTGTCAAAAGTTTTGATCCGTCTGGGGGATCAGGCCGTGAATAGGACTCCTATCTATCAGGAACCTATGGATGACGTACTCGTTCTGTAGGGATTGTCGACAAGTAGTTTGATCTTACACCTTGAGGAATCAACGAGGGTCTATACAAATGAGGTATACCTGACTCTTAGGTTTACCAAAGGAGCTATTCTGGGTTTAGGGATTACTTAGAACCTTACAGAAAGCTAGTTCTGAAGATTGTCCTTTTGACATGTGAGGTGCCATTCTAGGATCTGGGGACTCTAGGTATCCTGCAGAAAGCTTAAACCTACAAAAACTTTTGATAAGATTCTTTTGGGATTTAGGGGTTACCTGAAATCTCGCAGAAAGAAGATTATAAAAATTATCCTTTTGACATGTGAGGTGCCATTTTTGGGATCTGGGGACTCCAGGTATCCTGCAGAAAGCTTAAACCTACAAAAAAATTTTATAACATTCTTCTAGGATTTATGGGTTACCTGAAATCTTGCAAAAAGAAGATTCTGAAGCTCTTCATCGCGGAGCAAACTGTACTTCTTCAACCTGGGGCTGCCATGAGTCTATAGAAGTTTAGACTTGTGAGTTCATTCCTTATTTGAAAAGATATCAGCCATCTCGAGGCAATGATAATAATAATGCAAGCAAAGCTTTACTTTGACCTATGCAATTATGTAAAAATGACTTAGGACGCTGGAGGTTATCCAAGACATCTTAAAGCATGCAAGGATGATTTAGAATCCCTATGAGGAATATCCTAGATCAAATAATTTGAAGTTTCCAACCAAAGCTTACTTTCAAGCATTCTATTGGAACGTCTCCGTCAAATAAGGCTTCTTACCAATTCTTTGATTTTGGTTTTTTTATAACAAAAGCACTCGAATTTCCTAATAACCTGTACTTGAGTTTTCGAGGCCATTCGCAGCGCATACATTTCGATCATTCGGGAGGTCTTTACGGGACCGTAATGTTGGGTTTGGACATGGTTTCTAAAGGGGGACTCACTTTCTGAGTCAAGTCTTTTGGATGAAAAAATTTTCTTCATCTGCTCCGGGTTTACAAGTCAAAAACCCTGCAAAAATGAGAGAGAAATAATCTTGCTCGTACCTCTTCGAGCTAAGGTATATATCAACCTAGGCGTCTTAGTCGGAAAAGACTGCAAAGGGTTGTAACGTTGGTAGGATTGGGGATCGAAAAAGGCTTGTTTTTTGCCCGGAATCACGAAGGGTTTGACATTGGCGATTGTCGCGACCCGTCCGGAAGCGGACGCGGCTAATGGATTACCGATCGCGGGTATTGGATCGGCGCGGGCCTTCCCAGGCCCATACCAAATCGCGGCGGGAGTATTTTAGAAGGATTCGACGATAAGAGTCGATCGCTTTCGACCTTCAGTGTGGTCGTGGTGGCATGTGCAACTTGTGCATGCCTTTGGAGTCGCCACCGGTCTTTATTGGAGGGTAGACCGGAAACCTTACTGACCAATTGGGAGAGGTCGATCAGTTCTGCGGAACCAGAGATTTTGGGTTCGGGGACTTGGTTACGTCGGTGTCATTACCAACGCCCTTTCGGTACCTAACGCGAGTGATTTTCCTAGCTAGGAGTTCATGCAGGCGCAAGTTTGGGTGAGGTAGGTTTGATTCAGGGTTTTCATGCAGATTGGACGACTATTCCTATCAATCACAATCAATTTAAATGAAAACGCAATCAAGTACATAAATAAATCACTTCAATGCACATCAATTCAGATCAATGACTTCCTAATATAACCATAAAGGCTTAAGGAAGGTGTGACTTCGGACCAGGGGTAAAATGGGAAGATTTGGAGGCGATTAGCCCGAAGGGCAAAATCGTCAATTTTTGGAAGACTTTGATACCGAATTACCCAAAATATTCCATGGCCAGTTGATTGTGGCCATTTCTCATTTTTGGGAATTTTTTTTGGAATTTCTTGATTTTTCTTCAATTTTTGGAAGACAATTCGCCCAAAGGGCGAAATCGTCATTTTAAGAAGGGTCGGGGTTCAAAACACCCGGAATGAGTCTTGGCCAGTTGATTGTGGCCATTTTCTATTTTTTGGGATTTTCCTGGATTTTTTTAGAATTTTTTTTTGGAATTTCTAGAATTTTTTAATATTTTTTATTTGATTTTTTTTATTGATTATTATTATCGAAAAATATTTTAATAAAAAAAAAAAAAAAAAAAAGAAGCATGTCTTTGACAATAGACAATACTTGACCAGATAAATAAACTAACCACTAGACTGAAACAAACACATGCAAATCAAGTCTATAATGGCAATATTTTAGAAAAATAACTGTGATACACGAATCGAGTACGCAAAATATACCTGATTGGACACCGACCTTCAATCGCCCAGCCCCAGCCTGCAACCATCTTCATGCGCATCACCTGATCGGGCGTGGGTCCCCAATCACCAAACCCCAGTGGGCTACTATCTCAATGAGCGTCACCGTTGATCGCCACATTGGAAGTATATGCATTCACTCAAAGTAAATGATTAGCAAAGTTCAGCCATTTAAAAGATAAAACGAGCATCTTGAGTTAAATTCTAATTACCATGCTAATCTACTGATTGAGACATGCATCGCTAACTAGATAATTCATTGAAAATATTCACATGGCAAATATATATATAATTAAGCATATAAAGCATAATTAGGCAAAGTACACAAATAGAAGCATTTCCTATCTATTTCTTAATTAATTAATTAATTTTTTTTAGCGTTTTGTGAAATTTTCTGATCTTTAATTATTATTATTTTTTATTATTTTTATTTTTTATTAATAATAAATAAAAGAAACCGGGCCTGGGTCCGGGTTCTCGGACTCGGGCCTGGATCCAGTCGTGGCCTGATCAGGCCCGGAAGAAGGAACCCGAACCGGGCCCGGTCGGCACACAAGGAGTCAGGCCCACCCTTCCTCTGCCTTAACCAAATTGGGCCTAGACCCTTTCGGGCCCAGCCTTTATTTACACCCCTCTTGGACCAGCTCAGCAGAAGACCAAACGGGTGGAAGGGACAAGCCCGGCCTTTCTTTTTTTACTCCAGCCCACCCGAACGGCCAACAAGACTAAAAACGCGCTACTGTTCATCATCACCTTCCTCGCGCCGCTCTGTTCAGTGCACGCCCGACGCAACCACCCACCTGCAGTCGCACCAAGCCTCCGCCAACCTTCGCCTGCGGCCGTGACTGAACTCCGCCAGCCTTCGCCCGCTTTCGTGTCCACTGGTGCTCGCTCGCTCTCCACCGGATCCGCTCGCCGCACGCCGCTAGGTCCCACTCCCGCCGACCTCCTCGTTACAAACGTTGGGTCCGCTCGTCACTGGTCCGAACTCGCGCGCGTCGTACCGCTCACGTACGCGTCGCCACTAGAACGAGCTCGAGTCGCCACTACACCGGGTTCGAGCTCATGCGCCACATCCTCATGCTTGCACCATCGCCAAACCATGCTTAAACCGGACCTCTTTAAGCATCGATCGGTTTTGTTCGTCGAGTGCCGAGACCACGACTTTGAAACTCGCCCGCTACGCCGTTGGGACTCGCTGGTATGCCGCCGAGTCGTCAGGATACTCACCGCGCCAACGGTGGGACTTCCTCGTCAAACCAATGCCAGACCTGCTCGCTACCGGCGTTGTCCCCATCACACTCGTCACGCCATCTCTGAGTTGGCCGTCGCGCCTCCTCCGGATGCCATGAAGATGCACGTCATCTCGCTCCATCACGGACCATCGAGCCCATATTATCCGGACTTTTACCGAGCCGAACACAGAACGCCAGCCCTCAAACGGCCTTCAGCTTCCTTCCCTGTACGTTGCACCGAGACATGCCGGTTTCTGCTTGAGCCGACTGGTTTGTAGTGCAAGTCGCCGTGCAGACGCTGGCGTCAGCCGCTACCTCGCTTTCGCCAGACTAATGTACTCCCACTGAGATGAACTTAGATGGAGCTGAAGGACAAAGAACCCCGGAGTCCCGTCGTCGTCGCCAAGAGCTGCGAGGCCACCTCTTCGGGCCTTGACAACGGCGACCGACGCACGTCCGGTTGACAACCGGGTGGAAGCACGCATCTTGGCACAGAACAACCTCGAAGAGATGGCGGGCAGGAGCGACGATGTCGACGAGGAAGCTCCCTCCTCTCTCTAACGCTCCCTCTCTCTTTTGGTTCTTTCTTGTATGCTTTTCTGAGAGCTTTTCTCATGCACATCTCTCAATATTCCTCAAGCTTTTGGAGGTCTATGTGTGTCGGGGAAGAGAGATTCGAGGGTCGAAGCTTCGCTTGGAGGTCAACGAACGATGGCCATGGCTCCAGCATCGCTCTCCCGGTCCCCCCTTTTGGTTCTCTACCTTTCTCTATCTCTCTTCTGAAACTCGACCGCGGGCCGTCATTAAACATCAGCAGGTTTGCGCGAATCCAAGCTTGCTTCGCCATTGCCCGTCGCCGCCCGCCCGCGAGGCTGGCCGCGACGACGACGACCGATGCACTATCGCATGGTTGCCCATACCTTTCGTCCACAAGCTTCTCCTTTTTTTTTTCTTTTCTCCTCTCGCCTTCCCTCCTCTCTCACTATTTTATTCTAGAATCCCCCAATTATCTTCTGCTTCTTGGATTTTGTTGTGGAGAGCATCTCCCTTTTTCTTTTAAAAACTCCTCTTCTTCTTTCTTTTATGGCGCCGTTCGTTCCACTATCCATCATCCCACTATTGTCGGCCAGTTCTCATTTTTTTAACCATCCCCATGCATCACATGTTGATTGACAAAATGAATAAGGAATGGCTCTACGAGAAAATAGATAAAATAAATTCGAAAAATACCAAAAAATATTTTTTGTTCAAAATTGGTCCCCAAGGCTAGGCCTAGGCTTCCAAAGTTGATTTTGTGATTTTATGACCTTTTTTGATATTTTTAATTAATTTTTAAAAAAATAAAGATCGCAATAACATATGGTCAAAAATCAGGTGTCAACAGCTGCCCCTCTTTGAGAGGAATCTCGTTAGAGGTTTCTCTCAAAGATAAGACGGCACCTGATTCCTAACCGATTCAACTAGGAAAAGGAAAGAAGAAATGCTATGACATCGGATCCTTAAGGCTACTGATAAAAGCTCAAATTAATCCCCGGTTTAACCTAATTCGAACATGGGTTGGGAAGAGAGAGGCTTACCTGAAGCTCACCTGTCGGATGCTGCCGGTTGCAACGACTTTCAAGAAGATACCTAGGACTCGTTCAGAATATCCTAGGGAGATTAAGCCCTGACCTGTATGGTAGGTCATACCATCAGGGGATTCCTAACTGTAGGAACCTGAGGAGGGCGCATCCCACGCCCTGGGATTTGCCAAGGATTTTGATCCGTATGGTGGATCGGACCTTTGTGTCAATGTTTATGGCGGTATTTATCAATGAGTTGACCCTTATGGCGGTTTCTACCATTTTTTTGACCCTTTAGGCGGTTTCTACCTTTGTTTGACCCTTTAGGCGGTTTCTACCTTTGTTTTGACCCTTTAGGCGGTTTCTACCTTTGTTTGACCCTTTAGGCGGTATCTACCTTTGTTTGACCCTTTAGGCGGTTTCTACCTTTGTTTGACCCTTTAGGCGGTTTCTACCTTTGTTTGTTTTGAAAAGGGGTCTCATGACGAGGGTTCTCCACGTCCGATGAGACTGCTTGATTTTGTTTAAAAAGGGGTCCCGAGACGAGGGTTCTCCACGTCCGATGGGGCTGTTTGATATTTTTGAAGAGGGATCCTAGGACGAGGGTTCTCCACGTCAAGCCAGGACTGCTTGATTTTTTTTGAAAAGGGGTCCTGGGACGAGGGTTCTCCACGTCCGCTGGGACTGTTTGATATTTTGAAAATGGGTCCTAGGACGAGGGTTCTCCATGTCCACTGGGACTGCTTGATTTTTTTTGAAAAGGGATCCTGGGACGAGGGTTCTCCACGTCCGCTGGGACTGTTTGATATTTTGAGAATGGGTCCTGGGACGAGGGTTCTCCACGTCTGCTGGGACAGTTTGCCGACTTCTTTTGAAAAAGGGTTCTATCCTCACCCCCTTTTTTTGAAAGATCCCGAAATTTGCCGGGAATTCAGTTTCGAAGCAGTGAAAGATTTTATCTTGACAAAGCTTCACTTGAGTCTGTTGATGCGACATTCTGGGAGATTGGTGTTTCCAACGGATCCTGCAGGAGCTCGAGCCTGAAAAATTTTTCTTCACCAAGAAAACATTAGCAATCTTAGGGAAGACGACGGTTGTCCATCTGACAAAAACCGTATGACTTAAGTTTTAATTGTGAAATGTGCATTTTGATGCTGGAGGTTATCCAAAGCATTCTTGCAACATGCAAATGTGATCACAAATCCCTTGCACGGAAAATCTGGATCCAACAGTTTGAAAATTCCAAAAAGAGTTTGTTCAAAACATCAATTGGAATATTTCTCGACAAGGAGGTCTTCTCACCTGTTTTGAGATAGTGGTTTTTATAGGGGATGCACTGAATTCCCTACTAACATGTGCCTAGGTTTTAGGCTCATTCGCAACGCATACATTTTGACCGGTCGGGAGGTCTTCCACGGGACCGTAATGTTGGGCTTGGATATTGGTTTTCAAGGGGGACCCGCTTTGGAGTCGAGGCCATTGAATGAAAATCTCCATCATCTGCTCCGGTTTTACAAGTCGAGAACCCTGCAAAATGAGAAAGAAATAGTCTTGCTCGTACCTCCTCGAGCTAAGCTATATGTTAACCCAAGTGTCTTAGTCAGAGAAGACTGTTTCAGGGTTATGATGTTGGTAGGATTGGGGACCGAAAAAGGCTTGTTTTTGGCCCAGAAATTACGAAGGGTTTGACATTGGTGATCATTGCAAATTTACCACCTGCCCTTTCCTCTCTGCACCTTCAGTTTTTTTTTTTTTAGGTATGCAACCGCTCTTGAGGTGTGCACAAATTCTTTAGCGGGTGTCTCTTGTTGCGTTCAGAGAGCGACTCTCTCTATGTCTTTGTTCGGCGCTTGGCACCATTTGGGGAGCAGCCCTTTTGGATTTGGCTCCTTCAGGGATTTCCTCTTTTCCCATCTGGTTTCATTGTGGATCAATCCAACAACTTACACGAGCATCGGCCTTGCTTTTACCAGGCACTTTGCTTTTTTCTTAATGCCGTGGATTTTTCTCATTCATTTTTGAGATCCCACTTTTTCTCATCTTCATGGGATCGTGTTAAACCTACGATCAAAGGTCTAACAAGGTTAAGCATTAACTTAGGAATTTTTTGCAAACCCTAAGTCTTGAACTCCTTCGCTTCTGAAGTGATGCTGCATCCGTCTTAGAATGTGCAATGATCACCAACGGGTTTATGAAATGATTTTGCAGGCTCAACTTGGCTATGCGAAGGATTCGGTGTGTGGGATAGAGAAATGAATGCTTCTCATCATCCTATGGCACTTGGATTGCCATATAAACAACACACAAAGATTAATGTTAGTCCGAGCAAGAAAATTTCTAACCATTTTCTCCTGATGCTGCTGGACGCACCTCTATTTTGCCCCGATGTGGGGTGGTTCTTGACAGGGTTAAGAATGAAAACCGTCGTTCAAAGGGTTTATCAACGGTCACCTGTAGTGTTTGAGGGATATGAAACAAATGCCTCCGTCATCCCAACCCATGTAATCGCCGCAAATGGTCCCTACCTCCGTAGACCCATATTTTGTTATCTGCCCACTCCATTCATCTCTCAAGTGTGTGTTGGACATGTTTGGATTAGGCTTCGCCTCTCGTCTGAGAAAACACCCTTTTAAACGGTTTGAGCAACTTTTATTGGAAAAATTCTTTTTGTTTTCTCCGAAAAACTTCCTCCCAATCGGGCTTTATGATGCACATGCATGTTTCATTCATGTTCAGACAACCTGCCAACTTCGACTGTGGATGTCTATGAGTTTAAAAATTCGATGCCTCTTTTCAGACATAATGATTGAAAGAGTCCTAACACTTTTTTTATCTTCAACGACTTGGGGAAAAGGGATACTTACCTACCCGCCGCGGCTGGAGATCCCTGAAAATGCGGGAGAAACATGTTATTGTACGTTCACGAATTTTTCAAAAAATTAGAACGATACATCTTACCCTTGGTCATGGGTTCCAGCGGGTAATACATGGGATGTGAAAACCTGTTTCGCCTTGATGGCGATCCCCTGTCAAAGACGGGAATTAGGTGTCAGTTTGCGTTCCAAAATTCCAGGCAAATTGGAACGATACAGCCTTGTTCTTGTTTTGTGTTTCCATTTGAACACAAACGTGCGGCTTGCAGAAGTTGGCCATCCATCTTGTGGCCTTGATCCCTCCGTTTGGTTGGCGATGAATCATTCTCCAGGATTTGCCCCAGAGGAGATCCATTTGTGTTTTTGGACGCATTCCAGCGCCACTCTTCAGAGTTCCTTTTATTCAAGGAAAAAGGAAATTGTTATCGGAATGCATGTCAAAACATGAAGTGTGGAAGCGATACTTTTTACCCTCCACTCGATCTTAGAATCAAAGATCATTTTCTGGAATCCTGACTTCCAAGGCCAATGATTCTATTCGCCTCCCTATCAGCGAGCTCTTTTCTTTTGAGGCTTTCGGCGCCAACGACTTCCTGTTAAATGAGAAAAACTCATGTTAAACCCGTGATCTTCGAAGATCAAATTGGAACGATACAAAGTTACCGTTCGCCCAAATTCGTATCTTGGGGTTTGATTCTGATGCGGACGACTCTGCTATTTGACTTTGCCGGAGAAGACACATCTTTCTTTGTCCAGCGCAAAATTAATTCACTTGCCCCAGTTAGGCGTGATTTATCACAGCTAGGTGACGCTTGTCTTGCTGTTTGTCATCTCTGGGTTTGATAACCCTGGTCTGATGTGCTTTCGTGGGGTTTATGAGAGTTTGCCCCCAGCTTGACTTCCTCGAAGTAATTGGGGAAACCCGTTCCCACGAGCCTTGCTTGGGCTTTACTCGTATTTCCATACGTGAAGTATTTTCGACGCTTCTCTTCACGGTGTTGAATTGATTTGCCTTGAGTCTAATCTAAAATGGGATTGTCGCACTTGAGCATGATGATGCTCGCGGGTGGCGCTGGTCTTTACACAAGATTAGCTTCAGATATTAAAAGGAATATACAACCTGATGATTTAGCAACAAAAACTTAATAGCATATTAGGGCATGCATATTAGGCCTGCTTCCATTGAGGGTTGTACTAGTCGCGTCTTGAACCAGATACATAATTGCCCTCTCGGATCAGTTTGGTGGAGGACTGTCAGCTTTAAACTGATTAATCACGATAATGAGCTCGTCATCCAGATAGTCTCCCGATCCTTCAGGCAATTGATGTTCGAATTGAGCCGCGTCGATTCTTGGCGATGGATATCTTTTCATGCTTTCGCCATAGGCAATCTGGTTGGAGCTGGAGCTTCCATCATTGCCTAGGTGTAAATAGGCAGGATAAGCTAGCATACCGTGGCCGACGTCCCCCATTTGGAAGTTAGAGAGAGGAATGTGCTGAGAGCTACCCCACATACGCTCGTCGAGAGTCATAAGTTCAAACTGTGTGTTTGAAAAATTTGGTTCTCGAATATGTGGCCCGGTGACCTGATTGACCATAGGAAGGGTACCAGTGGAAGGTAGATGTCCAAACCAGGGAGTCTGTATTGGCCGTTTATCGTTCAGACTTGAATCAGCTTCGTTTTGGCCTTCTTGATTTAGAGTTGCCTCGTGCTCTCTCAAATCCTTTCTGTACTTCTGGAGGTGACTTGCGATGCTACTCCTGGCGAGTCCCGGTACATTCATGATCTCCATTATACGCTTCGGGGGTGCTGAGTCGACCCCTAACTGTTGGACTGTGTCGACAAACTTGCGATGAAGATCCGGGGACCAATCGAACCTTGTCTTCCTGCGCCCCACAACGGCATCGTCACCTTGTTTACGGCCGTCTTGCTCGTGTAACTGTTTTCTTACCACATGCTGCCACAGATTTTGAAGCACTCGGACCTGGGCCGGCTTCCTTATGAAATCATGAGCTCCATGCAGTATGGCCTTCGTTATAAACGACTGATCATCACTTGCTGACATGATGACAATCGGCATGTCCATTTCGGAACTGACGACTTTCATAAGATCAAGGACGCGCATGTCGAACACCGTCGTGGCAGTGACGACGATGTTAAACCTGCTCCTATTCCGCTTCAGCGCTTTTAAGGCTTCGGTTGCACTTGTTCGGCCTATAACCTTGTAATGGCACTTTCTCAGCACAACCATGAGCACTGAGAGAGAGACTGGATTGCCATCGATGGCCATGACTCGCAGACTCACAGGGCAGGGAGCTTCTGCTAACGTCTGAGTCGAAAACATGTCTTCCCCACCGATCTTCGGCATTTTTGCAGATCAAGGGATGGTCTAGGAAGAAAGGTTTGATGAAGGAAACACTTTGACAATTTTTGAGGCTGCACAGGACAAATGAGTCTCCTCACGAGATTAGTGGTGACTCATTATGGTGGGCTCTAGGGATTGTTGGATGTTTCAGAGAAACGCTTTGGAGGCGTGAGTCTCTAATTCTTCAAGTGCAGCACCTCTCTTTATCTCTTTGGCGCAGTCAGCATGGCATGAAGGTATTCTCTCTCTATGGATGAAGGTCGATCGTTTCTAGATTTACGCATGCCCTATATTTCAATCAGCGCTGCGTCTTGTCTGCCACTTGATGTGTCTTTTTCCGTAGTGAAATTCCCTTCGGCGATCAATTGATCATGGGCGCAACTATCCATGTTGCCGTGGGATACCTTTTGATTCGCGCCGGAGCCGCTCATGATGGCGTCCTTGGAGCTTTCGGTCGAGACAACCTATCATGTTTTCGGTGTAGGTAGCCTTCAAGTGTTTGTTGAACATTGGAATTCGGTGGCTAGGCGGATGATCGTAGCAACAAAACGCCAAAGCTAGGTGCCAGGTTTTCTTCTCGCTTTCGGCTCGATGAGACCTGGGGTTCATCCACTACGAAATTCCCCCTATTTCGAGACTGACAGCAAGCTTCTCTTGATGATGCATGCCCTACCCTTCGACAGACATTGGTATTGATTTCGGAAGCATGGCCTCCTTACGTATATTCACCATATAATCTGATTTCGCTGGAATAAGTTCCACGGAGTGTGAGTATGAGCATTTCCCCCTCTTCAGATTCCTCAGTGGTCCCCTTCATTTTATCATCACTTGAATGAATGAAAAACCATTATCAACTTATGAACAAATTAGTTTGATCTGGAACGGATACACCCTTTTTGACTTGATTTGCATTCCGTTTTGATGTTGCATATTGATATGAACAACATCTATCATATTCCTCCATCCGTGTTTGAAGGTATTTGCAACGCCTATGGTTCATTTGCCCCAGCTGGGCGACGTCTGTTTTGTCATTTGAATGCATGGGCTTTTGGGTGCATTGTCTCTTTTATCACCTGAGATAAAAAAAAAATAGAGAAAAACTTATCCCCAGATCTGATTAAAAATCAATTAGGAACGATACGTCCTTTCACCAAACGAGTGGCTCTGCGGCCAAATGTATTTTGCACTGAAGGGACGAATTCCCCTATGCTCCACGGGTTTGGGGAATTTGCCCCCATTTTCGATAGAAATGAGCCCTATCAAGATGTATACAATACAAATAGATCCATAATACAATAAATCTAAGGGACGAAATAGAGAGGATCTCAGCAAAATTAATCTTATACAAGAGAACTAAGAATGTCAAATCAATCAAAGGAATGTGGTCCGCACACTTGGAGATGCCCCATTTCCAGTCTTCGAGATGTGACTCCAGGATCGCCGATTTTTTTTTTTTTTAGGTGGTTTTAGATATACCAACTATCTAAAGACATGCACATGAGACAAGTGAGGATAAAACTTCTAAAAATCAAAGGATTTGGCACCTAAGGTCAAGGTTCCCACCTCGAGTTCTAGAAAGAGCAGATTCCATTGCACAACTATCGTTGCATTGGGGCCCGATCCATAGTTCGAAATGAGCGGAATTGAAAAGTGGATTACCCCGTGTCTTTCCTCACGGAGATTCCATTTTCAATCACTTCTATTGTTTTCCTATAGGCGGCGCCCGGGGTTTTAGGCACGGTTGTGTGTGTTTTCGGTGTCGTGCTAAAGCGATAAACATGCATCTTATTTAACAATCACCACTTCAATATAAAACATCCACACAATCATTCATTCCTACGCCCGACCTGCATAAGACAATGTTAATCACGGACTACACCCCTTATTTCTCCAATCTGCAAAAACATATAACACCTATCATAAGCGGACTTACCTCACCTTCAAGAGCGCCTACATGGTTAAAAAAAAAAATCACTCAGCGTTTTAATTATGGCCTAAGTCCACTTGAGGTCTAGAACCATAGGTTCTAGAACAAACAGTCCCCAGCGGAGTCGCCAGCTGTCGCGACCCGTCCGGAAGCGGACGCGGCTAATGAATTACCGATCGCGGGTATTGGATCGGCGCGGGCCTTCCCAGGCCCATACCAAATCGCGGCGGGAGTATTTTAGAAGGATTCGACGATAAGAGTCGATCGCTTTCGACCTTCAGTGTGGTCGTGGTGGCATGTGCAACTTGTGCATGCCTTTGGAGTCGCCACCGGTCTTTATTGGAGGGTAGACCGGAAACCTTACTGACCAATTGGGAGAGGTCGATCAGTTCTGCGGAACCAGAGATTTTGGGTTCGGGGACTTGGTTACGTCGGTGTCATTACCAACGCCCTTTCGGTACCTAACGCGAGTGATTTTCCTAGCTAGGAGTTCATGCAGGCGCAAGTTTGGGTGAGGTAGGTTTGATTCAGGGTTTTCATGCAGATTGGACGACTATTCCTATCAATCACAATCAATTTAAATGAAAACGCAATCAAGTACATAAATAAATCACTTCAATGCACATCAATTCAGATCAATGACTTCCTAATATAACCATAAAGGCTTAAGGAAGGTGTGACTTCGGACCAGGGGTAAAATGGGAAGATTTGGAGGCGATTAGCCCGAAGGGCAAAATCGTCAATTTTTGGAAGACTTTGATACCGAATTACCCAAAATATTCCATGGCCAGTTGATTGTGGCCATTTCTCATTTTTGGGAATTTTTTTTGGAATTTCTTGATTTTTCTTCAATTTTTGGAAGACAATTCGCCCAAAGGGCGAAATCGTCATTTTAAGAAGGGTCGGGGTTCAAAACACCCGGAATGAGTCTTGGCCAGTTGATTGTGGCCATTTTCTATTTTTTGGGATTTTCCTGGATTTTTTTAGAATTTTTTTTTGGAATTTCTAGAATTTTTTAATATTTTTTATTTGATTTTTTTTATTGATTATTATTATCGAAAAATATTTTAATAAAAAAAAAAAAAAAAAAAAGAAGCATGTCTTTGACAATAGACAATACTTGACCAGATAAATAAACTAACCACTAGACTGAAACAAACACATGCAAATCAAGTCTATAATGGCAATATTTTAGAAAAATAACTGTGATACACGAATCGAGTACGCAAAATATACCTGATTGGACACCGACCTTCAATCGCCCAGCCCCAGCCTGCAACCATCTTCATGCGCATCACCTGATCGGGCGTGGGTCCCCAATCACCAAACCCCAGTGGGCTACTATCTCAATGAGCGTCACCGTTGATCGCCACATTGGAAGTATATGCATTCACTCAAAGTAAATGATTAGCAAAGTTCAGCCATTTAAAAGATAAAACGAGCATCTTGAGTTAAATTCTAATTACCATGCTAATCTACTGATTGAGACATGCATCGCTAACTAGATAATTCATTGAAAATATTCACATGGCAAATATATATATAATTAAGCATATAAAGCATAATTAGGCAAAGTACACAAATAGAAGCATTTCCTATCTATTTCTTAATTAATTAATTAATTTTTTTTAGCGTTTTGTGAAATTTTCTGATCTTTAATTATTATTATTTTTTATTATTTTTATTTTTTATTAATAATAAATAAAAGAAACCGGGCCTGGGTCCGGGTTCTCGGACTCGGGCCTGGATCCAGTCGTGGCCTGATCAGGCCCGGAAGAAGGAACCCGAACCGGGCCCGGTCGGCACACAAGGAGTCAGGCCCACCCTTCCTCTGCCTTAACCAAATTGGGCCTAGACCCTTTCGGGCCCAGCCTTTATTTACACCCCTCTTGGACCAGCTCAGCAGAAGACCAAACGGGTGGAAGGGACAAGCCCGGCCTTTCTTTTTTTACTCCAGCCCACCCGAACGGCCAACAAGACTAAAAACGCGCTACTGTTCATCATCACCTTCCTCGCGCCGCTCTGTTCAGTGCACGCCCGACGCAACCACCCACCTGCAGTCGCACCAAGCCTCCGCCAACCTTCGCCTGCGGCCGTGACTGAACTCCGCCAGCCTTCGCCCGCTTTCGTGTCCACTGGTGCTCGCTCGCTCTCCACCGGATCCGCTCGCCGCACGCCGCTAGGTCCCACTCCCGCCGACCTCCTCGTTACAAACGTTGGGTCCGCTCGTCACTGGTCCGAACTCGCGCGCGTCGTACCGCTCACGTACGCGTCGCCACTAGAACGAGCTCGAGTCGCCACTACACCGGGTTCGAGCTCATGCGCCACATCCTCATGCTTGCACCATCGCCAAACCATGCTTAAACCGGACCTCTTTAAGCATCGATCGGTTTTGTTCGTCGAGTGCCGAGACCACGACTTTGAAACTCGCCCGCTACGCCGTTGGGACTCGCTGGTATGCCGCCGAGTCGTCAGGATACTCACCGCGCCAACGGTGGGACTTCCTCGTCAAACCAATGCCAGACCTGCTCGCTACCGGCGTTGTCCCCATCACACTCGTCACGCCATCTCTGAGTTGGCCGTCGCGCCTCCTCCGGATGCCATGAAGATGCACGTCATCTCGCTCCATCACGGACCATCGAGCCCATATTATCCGGACTTTTACCGAGCCGAACACAGAACGCCAGCCCTCAAACGGCCTTCAGCTTCCTTCCCTGTACGTTGCACCGAGACATGCCGGTTTCTGCTTGAGCCGACTGGTTTGTAGTGCAAGTCGCCGTGCAGACGCTGGCGTCAGCCGCTACCTCGCTTTCGCCAGACTAATGTACTCCCACTGAGATGAACTTAGATGGAGCTGAAGGACAAAGAACCCCGGAGTCCCGTCGTCGTCGCCAAGAGCTGCGAGGCCACCTCTTCGGGCCTTGACAACGGCGACCGACGCACGTCCGGTTGACAACCGGGTGGAAGCACGCATCTTGGCACAGAACAACCTCGAAGAGATGGCGGGCAGGAGCGACGATGTCGACGAGGAAGCTCCCTCCTCTCTCTAACGCTCCCTCTCTCTTTTGGTTCTTTCTTGTATGCTTTTCTGAGAGCTTTTCTCATGCACATCTCTCAATATTCCTCAAGCTTTTGGAGGTCTATGTGTGTCGGGGAAGAGAGATTCGAGGGTCGAAGCTTCGCTTGGAGGTCAACGAACGATGGCCATGGCTCCAGCATCGCTCTCCCGGTCCCCCCTTTTGGTTCTCTACCTTTCTCTATCTCTCTTCTGAAACTCGACCGCGGGCCGTCATTAAACATCAGCAGGTTTGCGCGAATCCAAGCTTGCTTCGCCATTGCCCGTCGCCGCTCGCCCGCGAGGCTGGCCGCGACGACGACGACCGATGCACTATCGCATGGTTGCCCATACCTTTCGTCCACAAGCTTCTCCTTTTTTTTTTCTTTTCTCCTCTCGCCTTCCCTCCTCTCTCACTATTTTATTCTAGAATCCCCCAATTATCTTCTGCTTCTTGGATTTTGTTGTGGAGAGCATCTCCCTTTTTCTTTTAAAAACTCCTCTTCTTCTTTCTTTTATGGCGCCGTTCGTTCCACTATCCATCATCCCACTATTGTCGGCCAGTTCTCATTTTTTTAACCATCCCCATGCATCACATGTTGATTGACAAAATGAATAAGGAATGGCTCTACGAGAAAATAGATAAAATAAATTTGAAAAATACCAAAAAATATTTTTTGTTCAAAATTGGTCCCCAAGGCTAGGCCTAGGCTTCCAAAGTTGATTTTGTGATTTTATGACCTTTTTTGATATTTTTAATTAATTTTTAAAAAAATAAAGATCGCAATAACATATGGTCAAAAATCAGGTGTCAACAGCGATCATTGCCGATCATTCTTCTGTTCGATCTCTGCTTGGTAATTCTTTGAATGACGCCTTTAGTCTTCTAGCTACTACGCGTCTTGAGAATGAGTCTATCCTTTGAAAGACATTGCTCGTCGTTTTGGTAGTTGGCTATGATTCCATTTGAAGGGTAGCCTATTGTCACACAAATCCTAAAGGTTCTTCTTCATTTCAGAATTTGTTGGGGGGTCGAGATATCCAGTAATCCCTTGGTGTCCCCAAGATTTTTCTTTATGATCTTCCAGCATTTTAGTGAAGATCAGCCCTGTTCTTGTCAGGCTTTTGGTTTCTTTCCTTAATACATAGGGATTTAGCTTTTTCTCTTTTTTGATCCCGCCTTTTCTTGTCTTTTTCTAGGAACTAGTATCTTTGATCATCCAGCGAGGTGCGTGGCTTGAGCCTCATTCTGTCTTGAATACCTCATTTTGAGATTCTCATGTAACTCTCACTTTTGAACTTCTCTGTCTATAAGTGCTTTGGCCATTTTTACCTTGAGCCGGTGTAATTATCACCAGTGAGGGAACATGAAATGAATATATAGGCTCAAATTGGTTATACAATGGATATAAGTGTATAGTGTTGACACCTAATTTCGGATAAGTCTTTTTTAGATTATTCTTAGAAAATTCATAAAAAAATTCACAAAAAGTAAAAAAATTACAAAATCAATTTGGTGGCCTTGGCCAAGCCTAAGGAATCAATTTTGACCAAAAAATAATTTTTCATATTTTTTGCATTTTTTAATATTTTTAGAAAATAGGAAAATACTTGAAAATTCAAGCAAAATAGCATTCGAGGTTGCAAAAATATGGGAAAATAGTCAATATTTTTATTTTAAATCCCTTGTCTTTCTGACCTCATAAAAATTCCAAATTCAAATTCAATTTTAGGTGTTCTTTTGTTACGCATATGATTGAATTTGGTAAAAAAATGTCAATTGAGTCTTTTAATTTCAATTTTGGCATTTTTAGAATCTTCACATTCAATCTAAGTGTCCCTCATTGCAATTTAGCCCAATTATTTGCATAAATTGCTCAATTGCATGAATTGGGTAAAATTCCTACTTAATTGCATTTTTGTCCTTGAATTTGGGCATAATTGAAATTACTTTCAATTCAAAGACTACCATTACAAATTAAAGTCACTGTCCAATTCTTTTCATCATCTTGAATCGATTGGTAGAGGTAGTTTTGTCCAATTTGATCATTTGAGCCTTCAATTTCACAATTTGCCGAATTGCAATTAAATGAAAATTTGGGGTTTTTGTAAAAATTGATATGAACTTTTGGGCAAAATCATATTTTTAGATAGAATTCATGCCCTAAGTTCGATTATGATGTTTAATTGCAAAAATTCCAAGTCAATTTGGGATTAATTTTGAAAATCGAGTCAGAACCGGTTCTGACCGGTTAGACCGGTCGAACCGGTCCAAATAGTGTCATCTTCTTCCCCAAGCTCTCACACAGATGAATAGTCCCCATGCCAATTTTGGTCATCAAATTGAAGGGCAATTCGCGAATAATTGGAAGGGAAATTGTGGGGGTTTAATTCTTCAGATCATCCTCCGTCGATTGACACGAGAATCGTGACCAATGGTCGCCGGAATAGGAAGAAATCGACTGGTCAACCGCAAGAAACCTGTAAAAGTCAACACTCTCAAATGCAGCTTAAATTCGTGCCAAATTCAAGTGAGATTGAAAGGGCCGAAGAACCAAACGGAGCTGGACGGAATGCCCGTCGTCCTCGACATCGTTTGGACCATAAGGCATGTGACCACACGTGCGATTCAAGTTGGCAGAAGTCCCCCGATTCGGCGCCAAAATTTCGAACAAGATATAAAGGTTAATTGGCTTTCTAGTAGCAAGAGGAGGGTCCATTCGGTTGAGGGAGAAAAATAGAATCGAGACAGAGAAAGAACGAGGGAGAGAACTCGCTCTCCGACCCCCGTCGTCGAGAGCTTGAGTTCAACCTGCAAGTGATCTCCGGTGACGATTCAGGCCGAATCGAACCGTGATTTCACGTTTAGAAGATTCCCTGAGCTTCGTGGAGTCGATCGCACCAGCTCTCGTTGCCTATAATCCCAAAAAACGGCAAGTTGATTCTCGAAGCTTGACTTCTGACCTTCAGTGGCGAAGTCCTATCCACGCCTCAATTCTTTCGATTGATGTGTGTGTATTGTATCTGTGACATTACTGAGCACATCTATGTGTTTTGATTGCATTGAAATCGAGTCAAACCTCGCATTCAAACCCTGTTGCCATCGTCGATTCAGTCGAAGCTCGTCTAGGCTTTCCTAGACCTAACCAGGTTAATCTGACCTGTAGGTAAGTATTCTGAGCTTCATTCGAAGTTTATCTGTGAAGGAATTGGAATGACACCCCCTGAATTGCATGATTGAACTGCCATGCCCTTATACTGTGCTAGCTTCGTTGTTCTTTATTCTGTCTGCGAAATCGCGTGATTCTCCGATATGTTATAGGCGAGATGTAGACGAATTGATTGGTAAGATTCGAGTCGATTGGTCAAGGTTCTCCCGCCGATCAACGGCGGGGAAACCTCGGCCGTTCATTTTGTGGTATACGTCGAGAGGTTGAAGACAATGACGTGGCAAGTCAGCGGGTCAGCGTTCTTAGGTGGCAACGTATCATTGGTCCACATGGATGTTGAGCTGGCTAGACCGTTAGTCTGTTAAGCCGAGTCCGTTTAGATCGAACGGTCTAGATTAATCGAGTCCAATTTTTACTGACCGTCTGATTAATAATTAGGAATATCCGAAAATGGTTTTATAATCAGAAATTTAAAATACATTGAAACGGTGCCGTTTAGGTAAAGGGTCGAGCGGCGTCGTTTAGGTTAGTGAAGATGGACTATCCAGATCGAGTCTTGGCTTTTAATCGTAATCGCAGGTTTAAGTAATCTGATCAAATGGTTGAGGAATAATCAGCTTTTGATATGGACCGTAGATTTCAGTCAGATCATCCAGTGGCCATGGAGTAGCCACGTGGTTCAATAGGAGCCATCGGATTAAATCCGAATAATAGAAAAATAAAAAATGGTGGAACGACGTCGTTTTGGGGAATCTGTGTGCGCGGTTCCGAGTCTGGGCCGGGTTCCGACCCGAGTGGGTCGGGTCCACCCGGTCCGAATCATATTTTTAATAAAAAAAATTTAAAAATGATTTTAAAAATAAAAAAAATCAAAAAAATTCTAAAAAATTCTAAAAAATGTTTGAAAATCCTAGAAAATCCCAAAAAATATAGAAAAATTGCAGTAAATTCCTAGACACTCCAGAAATCCCCAAAAATTGAGGATTGACCACTAACAATTGATCAATCCTATTTTTGGGATTTCTTATCCGTTCTTCTGAAAATTGACTACTTTACCCTTTAGGGGTAAATCGCATCAGCCTTGTATACAAGATGGGTCGAGGACGCTAAGATAAGGATTAGGGTCAGTTATGTGATCGATCCTTCTGCTTAGGTTCTCGAGTTTCGTCTTTTCTTCAAAATGATGACTTTACCCCTCAAAGGATAAATCGTCTTTCCTATTCCAATTGAGTCTTGAAAATTGTTTAAAATTAGGGTTTGGGTCAGGTGGTCGACTAATCCTAATGTTTGAGATTTTCACTTCTCGTCTTCGCCCAAAATGAAGATTTTACCCCTCCAAGGGTAAAATCAATTTTAAATTCCAGAAAAATTCTGAAAATTCCCGAAAAATAGGAAATGGATTGGTTTGGTCGTCAATCATATTTCCGTCGTCTTTTGACTATATATCTCATTTGAAATGACAATTTTTCCCTTTTGGGGCAAATTGTCCCCAAACTTCTCAAAATTACAATTTTGCCCCTCATGGGCGAATCATGTCAAAATCACTTTTGAGCCTTGATTGACACTTCTCTAGGCTGATAGGGCCTTACTAGGGATGCCATATTTTTTTCATGTGATTTATCCACATGTTTTGGATCCTTGATTTGCGCAATCATTTCATTTAGCTGTGTTTGCTAGGATAGTCATTTCTATCTGCATGAACTCCTAGATCTAGGTTCGTACCTCCATTCAACTGTATGAAATCTTAGGATTAGATAAATCATTCAACTTAGGTGCCGAAAGGGCGTCAACTCTGACAGTTGGCGTAACAAAGTCCCCGATCTCACTTCTTTGATTTTCGCAGAATCGAATAGATCGCTCCCAACTATTCAATAGGGTTTCCGATCGTACCCTCCACGAAATGATTGGTGGTGACTCTTTGGCATGTACACATATCACATGTCACTAGACCGCACCGAAGGTCGACCACGTATATCCAGCCGTTGCGATTTGGGTAATGGGCCTTGAGAGAGGCCCGCGTCCGATCAGGCTACATCGGGCAGCCCATTAGCCCTCATGAGCCCAGGCGATGACAGGCCACCTCGAGAGGGTCGCGACAGACTGGCGACTCCGCTGGGGACTTATTCCAAACTAGAATCTCTTGTTAGGAATTTTAGAGGACTTGAGCCGATTAAAAAGTTGATTGGTTTACCTAAACCCCTATTTTCTGCAGACGCTCTCGAAGATGAGGTACGTATCCTAACCCTTGTGTTAGATGTTCTCGCAGATTGAAAAAATCAGGGGTGGAGTGATTGTTGACATTTTTCCTACAGGTTGGAGTTGGGATTGTATGTTTATTTTTAGCACATATTGAAGCGGTGTTTGATACAAACTACTGTGCATGACTTGCATTGTGATGATCACGACACATCGCACACACTGGCTGTCAAACCCTAACTGCGACCACCTCTAGGATTACCTTAGATAGGGAAAGAATACGAAAGAATCTCATGTTTGATGGCACTTGAGACTTTCGTGTTCGTCCCCGCTCACAATCCAAATTGGCGATATCTAGCCCTCTTGGGTGGGTACTCTTGGGGAGGAATCTGCCATATTTGGACCGTGGGAGCTTGAGCCATAGGTTCCTCACCTGATTTTTGATCTTTAGAGTACGCCCACTTGTCTCATGCGCATGTCTAAGGAAGGTTGGTATACCTAAAACCACCCATTATTACAGGGGAATATTTGACATTTCCTGGGTTTTGGTTGGTAAGGCATTTACTTTCGATGTACTTCACTATTCCATGTTTCATAGTATGTTCATGCATTGTATACATCCATATGCATTGCATACATAATGAAATCACTCAAGTGACTAATTGAAATAACGATGATAAGGAGGTAGGATGTCGTTGTTTCCTAGAAGTTCGACAGAGTTGGTAACCTCCGAATACCTAAGAAAAGTCCCTCGTCCTAGACCGAACACAAGGTTGCACTTTACCAGATTTGTGCATGGCCGAGAGCTAACCGGACGCAAGTTGTGTGACATTCCCCGTTTGCTAGATTTCTAACGAGCAAGGATATCCGAAAGGGATTAGAGAATTGATTTTAAGAACAATGAATTGGAATCTCATTATACAGGATTAAGCAAAGAGGCCAAGGTATGTCAAGGTGACACATGTGGAACGGGTTAGGAAATTATTAAGGAATTTGTCAATTTTGGATTATCATGGCTCAAGTGACATTATGAGAAATTGGTCGTGTACATTAAGGAATATGATGGATAGAAATTCAAGTTCCATTGACCAATTTCCCATCAAATGGAATTAAGGAGATATTAGGAAGATTAATTAAGGAATTTCATATTCAAGGACTAAGGTACAATTATCGAGAATCGAAGTCCCAAGACCAAATTATTATCAAGTCAAGTTGATTGGAAAATTAGAAAATTGATTGGATTTATACCATGGCCAAGAATGAGAGACTTTAGTCATCATTGGATCACGCTTGATGACCAAGGAATTGAGGTATTGGTCAATCAATCAAGGACCTACGAGGATTAGTATAAGCTTGGCTTCATGGAATTAATTCTCTTGGACTTGGGGAGCAAGGAATTTGGAGCAATAGGGGCAAGAACACTTGGCAAGCTCCTCCCATGTGCATGAAAGGTGAGTGGCCGAATGGCCTAGGGAACTAGCAAAGGGGAATGACCAATAATTGGTTTAATGTCTTCTCAAGATGAAAATGATTTATCACCATTGAGGGTGTTGACACTTGGCGGAAATTGAAGGAAGAAATTCTTGCATTATGGGACGAAATACAAGTGTCAAATCAAGAGCTTCTTATGACATGTAAGAGGACATTTGGATTAGAACCATAAGAATTTCGTTGGCCTTCGTTGGAATGGGAAATAGCATGAAAAAACGTCATTTGACCCGAGAGCCCGTATTTCCGTTTTTCTGCGTGCGTCGAAAGTAAAACGGCTCGTTCCAAGTCGTCAGGAGTCCAAATTGAGCTATGTTTTCGCCCACGCGACCGTAAGACGACAAGGAACATGAATCTGAGGTTTGATTATCAAGAAAGTGGACGAAACTTAGTCATTTTGGACGAAAATGGACCTGGACGTGCTTGTGGGACAGGTTCAATGTTGGTGCATGTCTCACAAGTGTCCTAGGGATAAGCCAAGTGGCGTGTGAGGACAAGGAAGTGGCAAACAATGCAAGAACCTTAAGGACAAATGGCACCCATGCATGAGGTTAGATTGCATGTTCAACAAGTGGCGCGCGACTCTTCCTTCCATGGGCTTCTATTGGGCGGCAATCTTAGGGAACATACAAGGAACTCCATTGGTGAGCCATCATCTCTACTTTTGTGACAATGATGGGTGGCCATTGAGGGTATTGCCAAGTGGCAATTGGAGGAAGGGAAATGGTGCATGCAAGACAAGTGTCACTTGAGGCTTCCCAATGACATGCAAACATGAGGAACTCTTCGGTCATTCATCTCCTCTTTCCCCCATTTTTGACCGAAGCTAGAGAGGGAGAGAGAGAGAGAGCTCGTGAGCGCCCGAACAATCGAGAAGGAGAGGAAGAGGAACGGTGCGGCTCGTCGTCGAGGAACCGAGGAGGAAGCCACGAATTCAAGCAAGAACAAACAAGAAAAAGGCAAGAAATTCCTTCAATCCTATCGTAGGATAGATGTTCATCGTGTAAATGCCATGATAGGAAGTTCGAATGAGGTTCTCAGGACAAGAAATCAATTATGTGGACTGATTTAGACTAGCGCAATTCGATTCTGTTTAGGCGCTGAATTGGTGTTAATATTGAGCTATATTGCACTAGCTTGAATTGGATGTTGATGAGCTAGGCGGGGATGATGAAGAGATGAGAATAACTAAGCATATTGAAGTGTTTTGGGTCTGGTTTGTGGAGTAAAAACATAATCTCTTTTGTTTTAGATCGAGTCTGTATTAGCGATAATTGAGGGACTGTTCTAGTGTAAATTGATATTTTCCACTCTGATCATAGAGGTGTCATACCTTGTCAACGTAGAGGTACTGTGGACAAATGAAATTGAGGAGTATTGGACCTATTTTACAGAGTCAAGGCAGAATCGGTTCTAAATAAAACCGGTCAGATTTTCGGATCTAAATTGTGCTTCCTGTGTTGAGAATTTTGTCGAGTCTTGTGTGATGAGAATCTGACCAAACGTCCTTCATGAAATTTGTTCATCACGTCCTTGAATATAATGTAATTTAATTTCGGAATTTTTGGATTTGAAGTGATATTTATAATTTCCTTAGAACCACATGGGCTCAAGCTGTTTCTGACGAGTTTAACCGAGACCCCTTACGGTTCGTGATTTTAAACTGATTTTTGGAAAATGATTTAGATCAACTTCCATTCATGAAAGTTTAAGAGGACATCTTTTACTACAATTTATAAAAATATGGGATTTTTCTGATCTGGTTAACCCCACGAAATGTATTTATTTCTGTGACGTTGGCACTGATTTACTGAAGGTCAGATTTCCTCTAGATTTCATAAATTACTGCAACGTTTCTACATGGGATTAATTCACGATTTCTTGACACAATGTTTTCCAAGGTCTTAAGTACAACGTGGTAAAATTTGATGATTTTAGGAGCTCATCTACTATTTTTAAAACGGACAACTCGTGTGACCGCAGTGCTGAATTTTCCCTGCTTATGAACCGGGTTTGATTACTTTAGCTTGATAAGAATGTGACTTGATTGGCTAGAACCTCGGTGACCCGAGAGCATCAAAGAGAGGAAGTGGTAAGCTGTGACCATGCTATGGTTGGACAAAAAATCTAGTTATCACAAGTTGATGAAATGTTCGAATGGATCTTGTGACGGGAGCCTTGATTTATTCACTTATTAGAATTGACTTCTTTCTTGGTCATTGAGATTCAAATTGTAATGCCTTACTCGATTGATCGTGGTGGTAGCATATCTCATGAACATGTACATATCTTGGTGAATTGGCATGCTCATTCTGTTGGCCTGGCATTGTTTTATCAATTACGGAATTGATGGTGAGAACCTTGTGATTCATGGCTGAGCATGCATTGGCACATGGTGCCGCGCGCTATATGATGAGATATGTGGAGTATTGCTCTTCAGTGCACTGAATTGAGATGACGCCCCTGGGCTGTGTGCGGGGATTTGTACGTACTTGTGGATCCTGAGCTGTGTGCGGGGGAGAGTCGTACCATGCGTCGCGGACCCCCGGAGAGTGGGATTGCAAGGTGGAACGCCTTGCAATGGTGTAAATGAGCGAAGAGCACATCATTCCATATTGCATTGACATTATCATTTCACATGTTGTCATTGCTTAATGACCTTTGATTAATGTTTATATATGTATCCACCATGTGATTGCTTGCTAGTAGTCCTAGGGAGTCTTAGGACCCCTATGGTGGGGTTGAATGTTTTTCTTGCTAGCCGTCGCGCTAACCCACGTTGTGGGAACATTTTTCAGATTTGGAGAATTGATAGCTGGGCTATGGGTTGGTATCAGAGTTGGAGGCTAGGAGGAGACCTGGGATGCCACAAGTTGGGATACGCCGAAGATTGCCAAACCCGCTACTATGTCGATAACCTCAGGTTCAAACGACAAGCAGACGAAATGTTCAAAGAATACATGGAGATGAAAAGACAACATCGTAACCACCTAGCTAGAGATGCATATGCCCGTCGAAAGGCTGAACGTCAAGCTAATGAAGACATACCCATGATCACTCTTTGGGGGAAGAGAAGACGTCCCACAACCAAGACGAAATCGAAGCGCATCGCACTTAAAAAGGCGAAACCCGAGAAGACCCATGAAGTCATCATACCAAGGACTAGAGAATGGCCAGAGGAGCTAAAGCGCCTCGACCGATCCATTGAAGGCAATTTCTTACATTCGAAGGAACACTCAACTATGAGGGACATCCCAACTATCGAGCCATATCTTGAAAGGGAGACAGATGAAGATACCTTTGGAAAGGAGCCCTTGACTGACTGCAATTCTGAAGAAGATTAAGCTTTTGGGGAGGGGTAGCTTAGATCCCCACATTTCATGGGCCTTTTATGGTTTTCTTGTTTGTAGAGACTCTCTAACTGTTCTTTCACTAGGCGTCCTAATTGTAATAAGAGGCTTACTCCACTTTACTCCCATTTGATGTGTTGACCAATGGAATGTGACGTTGTTATTTCCTTTAGTCATTGGAATGAATCTGATTAAATTACAAAATTCACTTGCTTGAAAGTCAAATTAGACTTTAAGTCAGGTCTTCCATACCTAAAAAGGGGTCTAATTTCCATTTCTCTAACTGAACTATGCAATTAAATCAACCCATGCATATTTCATGGCATTTGCATAGTCACATGTTTAAAGTAGTGTTTGGCGATCGACTTTTCAAAATCATTTGCATATTTTAGACTTGATAGGAAAGAATGATATTCAAGTATTCAAAGTCCCCCAGACCAAGCTCCTAGCCTGGTGGGACAGCATGGGAGAAGCTACCCAGCAATACACCAAATTACGGCTGGGGTATCTATTAGAGCTGCTGAAGATTGAGTGTCCACCCGCCTTCATCCAAGCCATGGTGCTCTATTGGGATCCTACCACTGCTACGTTCTGCATGGAAGGACTCGAAGTTACCCCTACTCTTGAAGAGTATAGCGTCGCCATTGGAGTTGAGTTTACTTACTTACTAGTCCAACCTCCTATAGGGTTTGAACCTTTAAGTCAACTAGCTGAATTCCTTGATACAAACCTCAACGAAATCAAAGCAGATGCCAAAAGTAATTCTGGACGGATTTCCCTATCTTTCCTTCTAAATAGATTTCATAACCTCTCTGCTGCCAAATGAACTAAATCTGGTAGAGCCTTTGTCTTGGCTTTCTTTAGCTTTGTGTTATTCCCGATCTCGTTTATTACTTTTGACCTATTATGGCTATAGTAGTCAGACAAGTTTGTTGTGGGTGGGATTATTCGAACGTTATCCTTGCTGAAACTTTCCTTTCCCTAAACCGCTTCAAGAAAAACAAGAAATGAATCTTTAGAGCCTATAGTGATCTTCTATATCTGTGGTTCACATCTCATATTAGACAATTTCATATCCGCATGTGTTTCACTGAGATTAGCTCCGATGCCCATCCTCTTAAAACTTTTGTCAGAACCCATACACGTATACCTAAGTTCAACTTTAGAGAATTGAAGAAATTCCTTGGAACTTTAAGACCAGAACAACTCCGATGGCGGCTTAGATTTCCAACATTAGGTAAAGTCAGGCTCGCGTGTAATGACGAAGACCCAGTCCCCTTGTTAGGATTCACAGGCGCTACTGCGTATTATCCAATGAGGGTTATCCAACAGTTTGGAGCATTGCAAGAGATCCATTCATCACCGCGACCAGGTATCTTCTCGTTTGACATGCCGAGGGTGACCCTCACAGGAGAAAAGAAGAAACAATTTGAAGCTAAGGTGTAATTTATTATACGCTCTCTAAAGAACTCCTAGGCTGAAGACATAAGATGGACATAAGATATGACTCGTGAGGAGAATATTCACAGGGCTACTACAGAATACATTCAACACTTTGAGGCGGCCAAACGCAGCTTTGTCGAGCCTTATGTACCTGAATATATCGTACCATACGTGCCTGGGATAGACCCGTATATACCCGAAGACATGTGATCGCCGTCATACTCAAGAGATGAAGAATCCTAGACTGAAGGAATTGATCTCTATTGGGATGATGAGGATACCTTAAACCTCAAACGCCCTAGACTTGAATAGACTATTTTGTCTAGTGTAAAATGAGTGAACATTATGATGCCTTTTCAGTATACTCATTTGTATTGAATGCTACTTTGGACACATGTGCATGAGTGTGGACATATTTTATAGATGCATAAAAACTATCGTCAACGATTACACTTCTTTTAATTTCATGAATTATTTTGGGGAATAATTAAAAGAACTGCTCACGTGAGACTAAGGCTTACAAGGTAGTCTTTTTTCTCATTCGTCAATAGAAAACATGCAATTAGAAGAATCCAGCACTTTTTCTGCCAATCCTGAAGAAATACTTACTTGTTATTTTTAAACAGGTGCACTCTAATCACGGAACTACCAAAACATCATTTTCGCACTCGACTTAAGATGAGAATGGAACAACAGGAGCTGACTCCACAAGTAGGCCTGTTGAAAACCCAGATTACTACTATGGCAACTATGATGAGGCAATGTTGGAAGCCTCCCAAGCTAGACAGACAGTGGCTCATAACCAGAACAACTCAGGTCAATCCTATGTACCTAATATGGCTGATAAAGAGACAACAGAATATGCCCAACAAGTCGTGGAAGACATCCGTATGCCGAATGTCCAGTTACAACCAAAGGCACCCCCTGTTATCATTAACCTCGAGAAGGAGGAAAAAGGGAAACAGACTGTGAAAACTGAGGCTGAGGCTAAGAGAATAGCCAAAATCGAGGAGTGTTTGAGCAACCAGGGTTATGAGCTAGCCCGTTTTGATAAGATATCTCATTTCGCCAAAGTGGAGACCCTTCCTGATTACAAAGAGCCAGACTTTATAAGGAAGTACAATGGGACGGGCTATCCCCGCGCTCACCTTAAGTATTACCTGCGTAAGATGGCCCAATATTCGGATTACATCCCATTGCTGATGAATACATTTCAAGAGAGTTTGGCTGGCGCCACTCTAGCTTGGTTCATTGAGTTAGACCTTGATGACTATGATGGGTGGGAGGATTTTGCGGAAGATTTCCTAAGGCAATATAAGTTTAATATAGCTATGGCCCCGACGAGGGAAGATCTGCTACGAACTCTAAAAGTGAGGGGTGAGACAATCAAAACGTACGCCGAGAGGTGGCGAGCTTTGGCGACCCAAGTAAAACCGCGAATCCCAGAGGAGGAGTTGATTGACTTGTTCTTAAAAGCGCTTCCGTACGAATACTTTGACAAATTGAACAATTCAGGATGTCAAATCTTTACACACCTGATCAAGGTGGCCGAGAGACTTAAGTGGGCCTTAAGAGAGAGGATGCCACATGAAACTTCTACGAGGAAGCAATACCCTCCGAAAAAGGAAAGAGAGACTGGGCTCGACATAGCCTTCATACCAGACCCCCATAAACCCAAGGTGTTCAATAACTCCAATCAGACCAAGGAAGGATCATCATGGTCAACATCAAAAGGGCAAGAGCCTAGGAAGAGGCACCCCCAAATGTAGTTTTCTCAGCTCCCGAGACATTTATCCAGACTACTCCCGATGCTACTAGAACAACACTTGGTGGCAAAAGAACCTCCTAGAGCGAATCTTGTTAAATATCCTAGTTTTGATGAGAGCCAGACCTGTGTCTGTCACATGGGTGAAAGATGACATAACGTAGATAATTGCTATATCCTTAAGCTGAAGGTGCAAGCTTTGATCGACAGTCAGATTTTGAAGTTCGATGATATGGCTCCGAACGTGGAAGAGAATCCGCTTCCTGATTACCAAACAGTAGGGGTATTCACTGATGAAGAGGAAAACCACTTGAACTGAAGGTGGATATACCTAAGCTAACTAACGTTATGGCGATCGCTTCATTATATCCAAAAGAGGGAGAAGTGTCTGCTGACAAGAAGAAGTTGTGTATCGCCAAGATGATGAGCTTGGGGATAATGTCGAGCGTTACCGATGAAAGATTCGAATGAGTTAAGGCCTCTGTAAGCTTGGAATGGAACTAGTTTGTGGTTGAAACTGAACAGGGAAACATGTGGAATGTCTCGCATGAAAGTCTGGTAGGCGACCTTGAGTTGATTATCAAACCAGAAGAAGAACTTGACAAGGACGAACTAGAAGCTAGCAGGCAAAGTCTAGCAGATCGCAGATTTATGGCTAAAGCGCTAGAGAGGGGCGAAGTCATAGACAATCTGGGTGAAGATTCTGGGGGATACAACTTTAAAGTGAAATTTTCGGCTCCTCTTAGTTCCCATCAGAGAATGAAGGATATCATACCCGATGGGTGATGAGGTATGGATGATCCCGTTCAACCAGAAATCCAGAAGGATGTGGTAAAGCCTTTTACAAAAGAACCTAAATCGTTGCTTGACTAGACGATAGACGACAAGATTAACGCAGAGCAGTATGTCGGGGTGGAGAGATCGAAAGCTCAGCAGAAAAACTTGGTTGAACCATTCAAGGGAATGAGAAAGTACTCGAAATTTGCAATGACAGCAGAACCAAGTAATATTAATGGGCATCGTCAGCTAGAATACGAAATTATCACAAAAGATCTTCGCGACACTGTGGCGATGATTGAAGCTGCTACGACTGTGGTGATCAAACTAGAAGAGCTTGATAGCCTGAGTCAGGAAGATGATTGTCTGATTAAACCTGTTGTGATTCGATTGTCGAGAGATGAAGCAAACGATAGAGCTGAACCAGAAGCATCTTGCCTGACGACAGTAACTATAAAAGTCCCTCCGGCAGAAGACTACGACCCTAAGGCAGTCCATTGGGACTATGGGACGAAAGAAGTAGATGCTAAAATGAGGTCTGGATGATTTTACGCCGCTAGGGAAGGCGAATTCGAAAAGAAAAAAGTTTCAAAGGAAGATGTAGAAAAACTCATGTCCATCCTTAAAAACAGTGAGTTTGAAGTGATAGAGCAATTAAGGAAAATGCCGGCCCAAATATCTCTATTAGATTTGTTCAACAACTCAGAGAAGTACAAAGACGCACGGCTGAAGGTACTAAATGAGGTGCATGTCCCTGAAACCATTAATGATGTGCAGTCAGGGGACTTTGTGGGAGCAATCCTTCTAAAGGACCAATTAAGTTTCTTAGATGAAGATTTCCCCATGGAAGGAAGAGGGCACAATAAAACTTTATACATTACGACACAATGTAACGAAAAGAGAATAGCGCATGTGCTAATCGACAATGGATCCGCTTTTAACATCTGCCCTTTAGTTGCATTGCGAGGTTTGGGCATCAAAGAAGAGATGATTAAGACCTCCAAAACAGCCGCTAGAGCTTTTGATGGAATGAAGAAGACAGTGGTAGGCGAGATCGAGCTGGATGTGCTCATCGGCCCAACTAAATTCTCCATAAATTTCCAAGTGATGAATTTACCTAGCGCATTCGGGTTCCAATTAGGAAGGCCCTGGATCCATGTTACTGGAGCCGTACCTTCAAGCCTGCATCAGAAAGTATGATTCGTAGTGGATGGGAATGTGGTTACCGTACATGGAGAGATTGATCTCTTTGCATATCAGAATAGCGATATTTCTTATGTCGAGCCAGAGGTTAAGCTGAAAGCAAGCTACCATTCCCTAGAGCTGGTGGTAGTGGTCCACATAACCGTGGGGGCAAGACTGAAAACTCCTTTTGTCTCTAAAGCCAACCTTCTACCAGCTAAGATGCTACTGGCATACGGGTTCAACCCAGGAGAAGGTCTGGGCAAGTATGGTCAAGGAATCAGCACTCCTTTACAATTAAAATCCAACGAGCACAAAATGGGCTTGGGGTATTAGAAAATCCGCATTGGTGAGTCTACCTCTAAGATAGCAGGCCGAGGCCGAGGCAAGAGCCAGAGACGCCATGGAAGCCAGAAAAACCAGAGGGATTCCTTCATTGGTTCTCCAGCTTTTAAAGGTAAATCTAAGATGTTCAACAGCCCTTTGAACGAGTATTTCAGCAAAGACTCTAGGTGGTTGTCAAAAGAAAATATAATTCCAGCAGCAGAACTAGATCTAGCAAACCCTTTTTTGAAAGATAACTCCGTGAATGTCATCATAGAGTGGCTGGGTGATGAAGCCACTACTTATGAGTAAAGAAACCTCTTCCCTGCTTTTAGTACTGCATTTAAATTTCCTGCATTTTGTTGTACTTTTAATTTTTGTTGTTTGAAATAAATGTAGGAAAATGCATTTGGATCTCCGGCCGTTGGTCCAAACAGCATAACTTGTAATGCGACTCATTTTGCATTCAATAAAATCACACAAGTTTTGTTAAAGACATATGGAACCATGAATCAACCCAATGATGACATTAGTCTTCCGTACGGAAGCTTGAGGCCTGGTTTTCCATATGATTCCTGATTTTCAAAAGATTTCTAAGGAACAATGATGTCCTAGGATATGAGGACTAGTTCCATTTACGCTTGCACTTATTTTGAAATCTCTTTCGAAAAGATTTTTCACACTCATACATAGCATTTTTATACGAAGTGTAAACTAACCATGCTCATGACATTTCAGGCATATCATCTCAAACATACATACTAGGTTGTTATGCGATTAGGATCGCCACGTTGATTGTTCCTACAACATTGAGGAAGATGAGGATGAGGGTTATGCGTCTATCCGTAGAGAATGAGTGCCTTCGAAGAGTCAATGCCTTCCACTTTAGAAGAACCAATCGTTATTAACTTGGGTGACCCTGCAGATATCAAGGAAATCAAAATCGGAGAGCATTTATCCCGAAAGGCTTAGGCTTACAGAATTACTAAAGGAATATCATGATATTTTTGCATGGTCATATCTGACATGCCGGGTTTGGATCCCAAAATTGTGGAACACGCATTGCCCACAAATCCTAGTGTTAAACCGGTGAGACAAGGCAACAGACGGATGAAAGCCGAGTTAGAAGACAAAATAAAGGAAGAAGTGATGAAACTTCTTAGAGTAGGCTTTATCGAAGCTATCCCGTATTCGGACTGGATTGCAAACATAGTCCCCGTTATGAAAAAAGATGGCAAAGTTCGGATCTATGTGGATTATAGAGATTTGAATAGAGCGAGCCCAAAAGATGATTTTTCGCTTCCCCACATTAACGTCCTAGTGGATAGTACTGCGGGGTATGAATTATTCTCATTCATGGATGGATTCTCCGGATATAACCAGATCCTAATGAGGCAGGAGGACAAACCGAAAATTGCATTTACCACACCTCGGGGAAACTTTTGCTATAAGGTTATGCCCTTCGGACTGAAGAACGCTGGGGCTACCTATCAGAAGGCTATGATCACACTATTTCATGACATGATCCATAAGGAAATTGAGGTATATGTCGATCATATGATCGCCAAGTCCAAGAAGAGACAAGATCACATTCAGGTGCTAAGAAAGCTGTTTGAGTGACCACGCAAATATAAGTTGAGGTTAAACCCTAACAAATGTGTGTTTTGGGTAAAATCTGGGAAACTTCTTGGATTTATGGTCAGTAACAGGGGCATTGAGATTGACCCTTCGAAGATTCAAGCTATTCATGACCTAACAACTCCCTCAACAGTGAAAGAAGTAAGGAGTCTTTTAGGGAGGTTGAATTATATTGCCAGGTTGATCAATCAGTTATCAGATGTGGCTAAATCAATTTTCAGACTGCTCAAGAAGGGCGTAAAAGTGACTTGGGATACGGAATGCAGCCAAGAATTCCAGAAAATCAAGACCTATCTAGTCACTCCACCAGTACTTGTGCCACCCATCCCAGGTCACCCCTTGACCTTATATTTGACTATACAACAAGAATCTTTGGGGGCCTTACTTGCTCAAACAAGCCCGGTGGATGGTAAGGAAAGAGCTATCTACTACTTAAGCAAGAAATTCACCTCGTCTGAAACTAATTACGTACATGTCGAAAGGGCTTGCATAGCGACAGTATGGGCACTTCGCAGGTTGAGGCAGTATACCCTGCACCACCATATTCAACTGGTGATAGAAAATGACCCTATCAAATATCTCCTGGAAAACCTGCTTTGATAGGGAAATTAACAAAATAGCAAGTGATGTTGTCCGAATTTGATATTAGGAATTCTCCACAAAAATCGGTGAAAAGGAGCGCCATTGCCGATATGTTAGCTGAGAATTCTCAAAATTGCACGGCTTCTGAAAAGACAAAGGCGGAAGATCAAGTTTTGAATCTGGCAGAGGATAAGTGGGTCATGTATTTCGACGGTGCTATTAATCTATCGAGAGCTGGCATAGGAGCAGTACTGATATCCCTTGATGGGCAACATTACCTTGTCGTGTCAAAGATAACTTTCCCTTGCACCAGCAATATTTCAGAATACGAGGCGTGTATCTAGGCATACGATTGGCCATCTCCATGGAAGTACCTAAGCTGCAAGTTTATAGAGATTCCATACTCATTATTTTACAGACACAGGGGGAGTGGAAAACAAAAGACGCAAAACTTATCCCCTATCATGAATATCTTGAAGAATTGACACTTAAGTTTGAAGAAGTGTCATTTGAGTACCTGTCAAGATCTCATAACATATTTGCAAACGCATTGGCCACATTGGCTTCGATGTTGCAAATAACTGATGGGTTAGAAGTAGAGCCATTAAGAATTGGCATAATAAAAAAACCAGCTTATTGTATGCTGATCGAAGAAGAATTCGACCGAGAGCCGTGGTACCATGATATCAAGAACTATCTCTTGAAAAGGGAGTTTCTTGAGAGATGTCAAGCGGGAGACCGGAAGTATATAGCTAGGATGCTAGCAAATTCTTCCTTGGTGGACAAGTTTTGTACAAAAGGTCATTTGACTCCACTCTGTTAAGATGCGTAGATGCTAAAGAGGCAAATGTTGTCATGAAGGAGATCCATGAAGGTATATGCGGGCCGCACATGAATGGCCATCTCCTCACTAGAAAGATCATGCGGCTTGGCTATTATTGGATGACCATCGAATCCGACTGTTGTCAACATGTCAGGTCATGCCACCAATGCCAAGTATATGGCTATAAGATTAATGCGCCCCCAAACAAAAATCATCAGATGTCCGAAGCTTGGCCTTTTTTCTATGTGGGGGATAGACATGATAGATCCTATCAATCCAATGGCTTCAAATGGTCTTCGTTTCATCCTGGTGGCGATTGATTACTTCACGAAGTGGATAGAAGCCAGTTCTTACAAGAATGTCACTGCAAGAAATGTGGCAAGGTTTATTAAGAGAGACATAATTTCTCGATAGGATACCCCTCGAGCGATCATCACGGACAATGGGTCCAACTTGAACAACAAGATTGTCGACGATATGTTGGATCACTTCAGTATTCAACATCTTAATTCTTCCCCTTATTGCCCACAAATGAATGGAGCAGTAGAAGCGACAAACAAAAATATCAAAAAGATCCTGGCTAAGACTGCCGAAAATTATAGGGATTGGCATGAAAGGGTACCCTTTGCCTTAATGGCATATCAGACTTCAATCAAAACTTCTACAGGGGCAACTCCTTATGCTCTGGTATATGGGATGGAAGATGTCCTGCCCATAGAGGTTAAGGTTCCCTCTTTGAGAATCTTATCAGAGGCTAAACTCTCCGAGGCAGAGTATTTCAAACACAAATGTGAACAGCTGAATTTGATAGACGAGAAACATCTTAGAGCAATCTGTCATGGCCAAGGTTATCACAAGAGGGTGGCCAAGTCATTTAACCGAAAAGTTAGAGCTAGAAGTTTCGAGGTGGATGACTTGGTGGTAAAGAAGACCCTGCCAAATTCTGTCCATCCTGGAGGCAAGTTTACCTCGAATTACGAAGGCCCTTATATTGTCAAGAAAATTCTCACATGAGGAGCATTAATTCTTGTAAATTCCGAAGGAGAAGAATTGGGATACCCTGTAAATTCGGATGCTGTGAAGAAGTATTATCCTTGAAATGAAATCAGATATTGATCACGTGGCTTGTCCCGAAATAATCCGAGTCGCCGTGACGGTCATTAAATAAGCATATCATGCATCCATGCATACATTGGCATGTGTTCTGTTTTTCAGGATTCCGAGAAATAGACTCAGAATCAGATTCATTCAAATGGAACATCAAGAACCAGGTGATATGTATATGTTCCATCAAGAGTTAAACCATCTTTCACTCATAGAAATGTCTATTATGTTTATATATATGAATGCCTGATAAAGACAGAAGACAGCAAAGGAGAAACACTGTAAAGTTTCTCACCCCCTATAAGATAAGAGGACCAGGAGAATGAACATTCATATGGTCGAACTTAGGAATGAATCCCGCTTTCGAAAAATGAATTCCTGACACTTAGTGCATACCTGTTGGGACTAAAGGTTATCCAAGCATGGTCAAAGTATACAGGATGCATCATTAAAATCCCCTGTGGGGTGAAATGCCTGGGGAAAAACAAAGTGATTTTTCCAAAGCAAGGGTTATTTAGGCTATCTAGTAGGAATGTTCCTCTAGATAAGAGGCGAACTTGATCCAAACACGTCATACACATACTCGAGAGATGAGAGAGGTGTAAGAATAGAAAAGCCCGAACCAGGGGATACAAGAGCCATTCGCATCGATTACATGGATGGAGATGACGGAGGCATTCATTCCTCTCCATAAACACTGCAGGTAATCATTGACAAACCCTTTGAGCGGTGGTTTTTATCTCTTAACCCTGTCAAGAGCCACCCCGCATTGGGGTAATACAGAAGCCTTCCAGTGGCGTGAACAGGTAAATGGTTAGAAATCTTTTTACTCGGACTAACATCAATCTTCGTGTGTTGATATGTATTAATCCAGACGCCTTAGGATGACGGAGAGATGTTCATTTCTCTACCCTACACACTTATACACGTTGCATATCCAATTTGAGCCTGCACATTCGTTTCATGTACCCTCATTGGTGATCATTGCACAGTCCCAAGGTAAAAATGACCAAAGCACTGGTGGACAGAGAAGTTCAAAAGTAGGAGTTACATGCGAATCTCAAAGTGAAGTATTCAAGACAGAATGAGGCTCAAGCTATGCACCTCGCTAGATGAGCAAAGATCATAGTTCCTAGGAAAGGACAAGAAAAATGCAGGATCGAAAAAGAGAAAAAGCCGAATCCCTATGTATTAGTAAAGAAACCAAAAACCTGACAAGAACAGGGCTGATCTCCACTAAAATGCTGGAGTTTCATAAGGAAGAATTTTGGGGATATCAAGGGATTACTGGATATTTCAATCTCCCAAACAAATTTTGAGATAAAGAAGAACCATCAGAAATTGTGTGACAAGAGGCTACCCTTCAAATGGAATTGTAGCCAACTGCCAAAGCGGCAGGCAATATCTTTCAAAGATTAGACCCATTCTCAAGACGCGTAATAGCAAGAAGACTAAAGGCGTCCTTCGAAGAATTATCAATCTAGGATGGAACAGAGGACTGATCGGCAATGATCACCAATGTCATACCCTTCGCGATTTTGGGCCAAAAACAAGCCTTTTTCGGTCCCCAATCCTACCAACGTCACAACGCTTTGCAGTCTTTTCTGACTAAGACGCCTAGGTCAATATATACCTTAGCTCGAAGAGGTACGAGCAAGATTATTTCTCTCTCATTTTTGCAAGGTTCTTGACTTGTAAACACGGAGCATATGAAAAAAATTTAAAAAAGACCCGGCTCAGAGAGTGAGTCCCCCTTTGGAAATCATGTCCAAACCCAACATTACGGTCCCGTAAAGACCTCTCTATTGATCAGAATGTATGCACTGTGAATGGCTCCGAAAACCCAAGTACATGTTATTAGGAAATTCGAGTGCTTTTATTATAAAAGACCAAAGTCAAAGAATTGGTAAGATGCCCTCTTTGACGAAGACGTTCCAATAGAATGCTTGAAAGTAAGCTTTGGTTGGACACTTCAAATTGTTTGATCCAGGATATTCCTCACAAGGATTCTCGATCATCTTTGCAGGCTTTAAGATGTCTTGGATAACCTCCAGCGTCCTAAGTCATTTTGCATAATTGCATAGGTCAAAGTAAAGCTTTGCTTGCATTATAATTATCATTGCCTCAAGATGACTGATATCTTTTCAAATGAGGAATGAACTCTCAAGTCTAAATTTCTATGAGGCTCATGGCAGCCTCAGGTTAAAGAAGTACACTTTGCTCCGTCTTCATAATCGTCTTTCTGCGAGATTTTAGGTAACCCCTAAATCCAAGAAAAATCTTATCAATATTTTTGTAGGTTTGAGTTTTCTGCAGGATACTTGGAGTCCCCAAATCCCAGAATAACACCTTGCATGTCAAAAGGATATTTTTCAGAACTAGCTTTCTGTAAGGTTCTAGGTAATCCCTAAGCCCATAATAGCTCATTTGGTAAGCCTAAAAGTTAGGTACACAACATTTGTATAGACCCTCGTTGATTCCTCAAGGTGTAGGATCAGCTTAGTTGTCGACAATCCCTACAGAACCGGTGCATCATCCATAGGTTCCTAGCAGATAGGAGTCCTATGCATGGTCTAATCCACCAGACGGATCAAAACCTTTGACAATCCCTACAGAACGGGTGCGTCATCTATAGGTTCCTAGCAGATAAGAGTCATATTCATGGTCTGATCCACCAGACGGATCAAAACCTTTGACAATCCCTACAGAATGAGTGCGTCATCCATAGGTTCTTGATAGATAGGAGTCCTATTCATGGTTTGATCCACCATACGGATCGAAACCTTTGACAATCCCTGCATAATGGGTGCATCATCCTTAGGTTCCTGTCAAGACAGGAATCCCATTCTGGTTTGGCCTACTATACGGGCTAGAGTTTAATCGCCCTAGGATACTCAAGATACGAGTTCCTAGGTATTCACTTGAATCCACTATACACCGCGCATGCCGCACGAGCATCAGGCAGGTGAGTAATAGGTAAGCATCTCTATTCCATCTCTCTCTCTCCCTCACGTCAGCAAAGGAATGATGAGCAGAGCGTTCACTAACAGGACAAGAATGATTGAATGTCAAGATTCATTTTCCTATTCTCTAGTAGAGTCGATCTAGACTTAGGTGTTACCTGTATTTGAGAGAAACCTCTCACGAGATTCCTCTCAAAGAGGGGCAACTGTTGACACTTAATTTTGGATTAGTCTTTTTTAGCTTATTCTTAGAAAATTCATAAAAAAATTCACAAAAAGTAAAAAAAATTAAAAAAATCAACTTGGGTGGCCTTGACCAAGCCTAAGGAACCATTTTGACTTAAAAACAATTTTTCATATTTTTCGTATTTTTTTTGTATTTTTAGAAAATAGGAAAATACTTAAAAATTCAAGAAAAATAGCATTCGAGGTCGTAAAAAATGAAAAAAAATAATCAATATTTTTATTTTAAATCCCTTGTCTTTCTTACCTCATAAAAAGTCCAAATTCAACTTCAATTTTAGGTGTTCCTTTGTTACGCATATGATTGAATTTGGTAAAAAAATGTCAATTGAGTTTTTAAATTTACAATTTTGGCTTTTTTTAGAATCTTGACATTCAATCTAAGTGTCCCTCATTGGAATTTAGCCCAATTATTTGTACAAATTGCTCAATTGCATGAATTTGGCAAAATTGCCTACTTAATTGCATTTTAGTCCTTGAATTTGGGCATAATTGAAATTACTTTCAATTCAAGGACTACCATTACAAATTAAAGTTACTGCCCAATGCTTTTCATCATTTTGAATCGATTGGCATAAGCGGTTTTGTCCACTTTGATCATTTGAGCCTTCAATTTCACGATTTGTCGAATTGCAATTAAATGAAAATTTTGGGTTTTTATAGAAATTGACATGAACTTTTGGGTAAAATCACATTTTTAGATAGAATTCATGCCCTAAGTTCGATTCTGATGTTTAATTGCAAAAATTCCAAGTCAATTTGGGATTAATTTTGAAAATCGAGTCAGAACCGATTCTGACCAGTCAGACCACCCGGTCAAACTGGTCGAACTGGTCCAAACATTGTCATCTTCTTCCCCAAGCTCTCACGCAGATGAACAGTCCCCATGCCTTTGGTCGTCAAATTGAAGGGTAATTCACGAATAATTAGAAAGGAAATTGTGGGGGCATAATTCTTCAGATCATCCTCCGTCGATTGACACGAGAATCGTGACCAATGGTCTCCGGAACAGGAAGCAATCGACAGGTCAACAGCAAGAAACCTGCAAAAGTCAACATCTCAAATGCAGCTTAAATCTGTGCCAAATTGGCATGGGATTGAAGGGGTCGGAAAACCAAATGGAGCTGGATGGAATGCCCGTCGTCCCCGACACCGTTTGGACCATAAGGCACGTGACCACACGTGCAATTCAAGTCGGCAGAAGTCCCCCGATTCGGCACCAAAATTTAGAACAAGATATAAAGGTTAATTGGCTTTCTAGAAGCAGGAGGAGGGTCCATTCGGTTGAGGGAGAAAAACAGAATCGAGAGAGAGAAAGAACGAGGGAAAGAACTCGTTCTCCAACCCTCATCATCGAGAGCTTGAGTTCGACCTGCAAGTGATCTCCGGCCACAATTCAGGCCGAATCGAACCAAGATTTCACGTTTAGAAGATTCCCTGAGCTCCGTGGAGTCGATCGCACCAGCTCTCGTTACCTATAATCCCGAAAAAAGGTAAGTTGATTCTTGAAGCTTGACTTCTGACCTTCAATGGCGAAGTCCTATCCTCACCTCAATTCTTTCGATTGATGTGTGCATATTGTATCTGTGACATTACTGAGCACCTCTATGTGTTTTGATTGCATTGAAGTCGAGTCAAACCTCGCATTCGAACCCTGTTGCCATCGCCGATTCAGTCGAAGCTCGTCTAGGCTATCCTAGACCTAACTAGGTCAATTTGACCTGTAGGAAAGTATTCTGAGCTTCATTCAAAGTTTACTGTGAACGAATTGGCATGACACGCCCTGAATTGCATGATTGAACTGCCATGCCCTTATACTGTGCTAGCTTTGTTGTTCTTTATTCTGTCTGCGAAATCGTGTGATTCTCCAATATGTTATAGGTGAGATGTAGATGAGTTGATTGGTATAAGATTCGAGTGGATTGGTCAATGTTCTCCCGCCGATCAACGGCGGGGAAACCTCGGCCGTAGGTGAGGTGTAGATGAGTTGATTGGTATAAGATTCGAGTGGATTGGTCAATGTTCTCCCGCCGATCAACGGCGGGGAAACCTCGGCCGTTCATTTTGTGGTATATGTCGAGAGGTTGAAGACGATGACGTGGCAAGTCAACGGGTCAACGTTCTTAGGTGGCAGCGCATGATTGGTCCACGTGGATGTCGAGCTGGCTAGACCGTTAGTCTGTTAAGCCGAGTTAGTTTAGATCGGACGGTCTAGATTAATCGAGTCCAATTTTTAATGACCGTCCGATTAGTAATTAGGAATATCCGAAAATAGTTTTATAATAAAAAAAATTAAAATACACTGAAACGGTGCCGTTTAGTAAAAGGGTCGAGCGGCGTCGTTTAGGTTAGTAAAGATGGACGATCCAGATCGAGTCTTGGCTTTTAATCGTGACCGTAGGTTTAAGTAATCTGATCAAACGGTTGAGGAATAATCAGCTTTTGATATGGACCGTAGATTTCAGTCATCTAGTGGTCGTGAAGTAGCCACGTGGTTCAATTGGAGCCGTCGGATTAATTCCGAATAATACAAAAATAAAAAATGGCGGAACGGCGTCGTTTTAGGGAATCTCTGTTCACGGGTCCGGATCTGGGCCGGGTTTCGACCCTAGTGGGTCGGGTCGACCCGGTCCGAATCATATTTGTAATAAAAAAAATTTGAAAAAAAATTTTAAAATTTTTAAAAATCGGAAAAATTCTAGAAAATTCTAAAAAATGTTAGAAAATCCTAAAAAATCCCAAAAAATATAGAAAAATTGCGAGAAATTTCTAGACACTCCAGAAATCCCCAAAAAATGAGGATTGACCACATACATCTGTTCAATCCTATTTTTGGGATTTCTTATCCGTTCTTTTGAAAATTGACGACTTTACCCTTTAGGGGTAAATCGCCTCAGCCTTGTATACAAGATGGGTCGAGGACACTAAGATAAAGATTAGGGTCAGTTAGGTGATCGATCCTTCTGCTTGGGTTCTCGGGTTTCGTCTTTTCTTCAAAATGACGACTTTACCCCTCAAAGGGTAAATCGTATTTTCTATTCCAATCGAGCCTTGAAAATTATTTAAAATTAGGGTTTGGGTCAGGTGGTCGACCAATCCTAATGTTTGAGATTTTCACTTCTCGTCTTCACCCAAAATGATGATTTTACCCCTCCAAGGGTAAAATCACTTTTAAATTCCAGAAAAATTCTGGAAATTCCCGAAAAATAGGAAATAGATTTGGTTTGGTCGTCAATCCTATTTCCGTTATCTTTTGACTACATATCTCATTTGAAATGATAATTTTTTCCCTTTTGGGACAAATTGTCCCCAAACTTCTCAAAATTACGATTTTGCCCCTCATGGATGAATCATGTCAAAATAACTTTTGTGCCTTGATTGACACTTCTCTAGGCTGATAGGGCCTTTCTAGGGATGCCATATTGCTTTCATGTGATTTATCCGCATGTTTTGGATCCTTGATTTGTGCAATCATTTCATTTGGCTGTGTTTGCTAGGATAGTCATTTCTATCTGCACGAACTCCTAGATTTAGGTTCATACCCTCGTTCATCTGTATGAAATCTTAGGATTAGATAAATCATTCAACTTAGGTGCTGAAAGGGCGTCAACTCTAACAGTTGGCGTAACAAAGTCCTCGGTCCCACTTCTCTGGTTTTCGTAGAATCGAATAGATCGCTCCCGACTATTCGATAGGGTTTCCGATCGTACCCTCCACGAAATGATTGGTGGCGACTCCTTGGCATGTACACATATCACATGTCACTTGACCGCACCGAAGGTCGACCATGTATATCCAGCCACTGCGAATTGGGTAATGGGCCTTGGGAGAGGCCCGCGTCCGATCAGGCGACATCGGGCGGCCCAGTAGCCCTCAAGAGCCTAGGCGATTGTAACGCCCCGAACTCGACGAGCATGCGAACATCCCACCAGGCCGTAACGAAGCTATGCCATCCAGGATCCTTCGGCCATCATCAATCTTATATCTTACACATGCGGAAGCAAGAGATCCTCCGTACACAAATAAAATTAAGAATGACTTTGGACAAAATGGTACACTTCAATTCATACAGCGGTCGAATATACTCAAGGGTTCAATCTCTAACTCACGAAACCAAATACAATCCCTAAGACCACAAAATGTGAATCCATATCTTGTAATTCCATCTTCAAATACTCAACCTCGACAAACTTCCCGTCTCATCGCCTGGGACCTGAAAAAGTTAAGCCCCCACTGGGGTGAGATATAAATCTCAGCAAGTAAACCCTAAACCTAGACCAGACCGCCAGTCCTTCCAGACTATGCCACAGAGCAATTCACAACAACGCATCGAGGAATTATCATCTAGCATCTCAATATCACTTTCTCATGGCACCTTGATATAAAGGACATCGCCATCAAGCACATCACATACTATGAGATCCAAGTTTCACACATTACCCTAAAACAAACTTATTGTTTTCATAAGTCATCAATATGACAACCATTTAATCATCGCCAGGGCCCACGGCCGCGATGAATCGCCAGGGTTCCAAGCCGCGATATAATTTCATAGGGCTCCAAGCCAAATCATCGCCAGGGCCCACGGCCGCGATGTAGTTTCAATTTATTCAAGTATCGCCAGGGCCCACGGCCGCGATGTAATTTCAATTCACTCAAGCATCGCCAGGGCCCACGGCCGTGATGTAATTTCTCAGGGTACTCTGATCATTCATTTGCGTCAGGGCTCCAAGCCAATTACGATGCAAAAGGGGCTCCAAGCCAGTGATCGATGAATGCATTATTGCATAGACCTTATAGTCAGTGTAATTCATCAAAGCTCATTGTTCAACATCAATTAACAGGGCTCATTAGCCAAGCAACCACCATAATTGCCAATGCATCACAGCCGATTCAACAACAGAGCATCAGAGCCAATTCAATAACAGAGCATCATAGCCAAATCATTTCTCAGGGCTTCCAAGCCAAATCATTTCACCTGCTCATATTCAACCATCATAAACCAATGCTCAAACGATCCACTCATAAAACAAATCACCAATCAAACACATCCAGTAGTGTCCTAACGTCCTAGTAGAGGTTTAAGGGACACTTACCTCATTAAGCAAGCTAGCATATTCCATCCCAATGAGCTACCTAACTCAGCAAACTCACGGCCAAACATGGCTCTCACGGCGTGCCTGGGAAGACCACATCGAAACTCGATTATTTCTAAATCCCATCGCGCCAATTCCTTAACAACACCGATAAAACCTTATTCTCAAGTATTCATAATGTTAATTCAATGCCCCTAAGCATGCCAATGTCATTCTATCAAGGCAAGTCCTCACAATTTCATTCCATCAAAATCTGCTCTTTTCTTAACCCCACGACCAGGTTCATTCTCTCAAAAACTGCAATTTTTATACTGACCTTTTCAGAAAAAAAAATTACAGGGTCTTAAACTTCAAGAGCTTACGGACGCGTGGGCGAAAACGGAGCTCAATTTGGATACCGGACGACGTAGAACGACTAAATTCAAAATCAATGCGCACTAGGGGCAGATTGGACGGTAAACCACTTTTTCACTTCAAACAGTTCCTTAATCACCTCTTAACCCAAAAATCCTCTCAAAACCAACTTGCCAATACATCAAACATCAAGTTTGGGGGTCTCACCGAAAAGGTTTTGAGCAAAATCACACCACAAAGCTTTGAGCAGCCCGGTTTCCTCATGGTCCTTCCACAATCAGAATCTGTCCGATTTTTAACCATCCAAAATCAGCCATGAAAACCTATTTTAACATCACCAAACTTGCAACCACAGACCATCCAACTCAAGTACTAGATGTTATGGAGATCTTACCGAAACTTTGAAGCCATTTGAAGTCCGGAAGCCCCTGAAACAGATCTTTCCCCAAAACTGGTCGGAATCAGCCTCCATCCTGACCTTTTCCCACTAAAACAGACCTACGGAACAGAAGGCTGGGCCAAATTAATCTTATAATACCTTCATAGAACGGCAAGACGAAAAGCTTTCAGATGGAAGTGGTTTTACCTCATTCTGATGTCGGACGATAAAGTTATGGCCGAAACAGTGAATCAGTTTCTGTCTGTCCGCGAGAAACCGCTCGGCCGAGAGAGAGGAAAATGCAATGGGAATGAAGGAGGTGCTATACACGGCTGAAGAGATCCTCAAGTAATTGTCTCACACAAATAATTTGGCTTGAAATTGATTAGACTTGATTAGGTGGGTAATAAATGCTTGGGTCTCTCAAAGGTTGACATGTGGCACTTGTTCAATAATGCAAACCAAGCTTTGACCCATCCTTTGACTCCTTGCTCATCAAGTTTCGGCAACTTCATGGAGGAGGTTGAATGACTATATTGCCCTTCCGACTTTCTTAAGGCAAAGGAAAGAGTTCGAGGGGTAAAACGGTCATTTGCCACTTTTCGTCCGAAATTTCATTTTTCTCATTTTGAATGACCATTGGCGAGGCAACGTCAAATCCTTTTCCAATTTTGAAATTCTTCATTTCCAATTGCAAATCCGGGCTTTCATTTCCTATCTCAAGTCTCGAGGGGTCAGAAATCCAGAATGTCACAATTCTTCCCCCCTTAAAGAAATTTCGTTCTCGAAATTTGCCACATTCTTATCCACTCTGTCTCTTGGGCATCGACGCCTCACCGCTACCTCACTCTTTCAAATAACCTCTTCCATGACTTGTCATTCTTACTTGAAAGTTACACTTCCTCAGGACTTGTTTCCTTCAGTCCTCAATCTGTATTTACTTCTCTCTATTCTCTTTCGATATTCATACATCTGTTAACAGTTTATCCTCAAACATTCACATCGTCTCTTCCATTTGTCGATCATCATTACTACTAAATCCTCGCCATAATGCACTCCTTAGTACCCTTGCCATCAGGCGGATCATTCTCTTCAAAAGTCCGTTCGTACCAACGGAGATTCAAGGACTTAATCAACTTGCCCTTCATTATCCAAATCGAGTCATCGATTTCGACTCCCTATGCAACTTCATAGCTACTTATGTAGTAATCCATTCTCGATTCCATTTGCAAATTCATTCTTCAAAAGTCCGTTCGTACCAACGGAGATTCAAGGACTTAATCAACTTGCCCTTCATTATCCAAATCGAGTCATCGATTTCGACTCCCTATGCAACTTCATAGCTACTTCTGTAGTAATCCATTCTCGATTCCATTTGCAAATTCATTTGGACCAAAGTAATCAATCACTTTCATTGTCATGTCTTTCTCTTATCAGCATGTCTAATGCTCGACCACATGATAGACTAATCCAACTCTCAGTTCATATCATCGATAGTCTTGAGGGAAAATCTTGGCACACCTTTGTGCCATCCTCAGGAGCATCTTAGCTTTCCATGTTCTAATCATTTCCATACCTCTTAGATATCAGGGTCTGATCATGGCATTTTCTCAATTCCCTTATGGCCTTTAGGCTAGGTGCTTCCAATAGCCGTCAACTAGTCCATCTCATCAATGAGACAACTCTCGCGGGGAATCCTCCCACGATCCGTCTATGACCATTCATCAATCCCAAGAAACTTCAAATTCCCGCAACTCTCATCGACCCTAGTCGATTCATCATTCATTCCATTTCTCAAAGACTCCACATGGATTTCATTTCCCATAAATCTCTCGACGGAGGAATCTTACCTCATCCTGTCCACAGCTCACGTTCTTCCCATTAATATACAATGAGCATCTTCTTCAGTTTATAGGATACTCTCGAAAATTGTTCATGTTTCTCATGACTCCTTAGATGAGTCCAATCATCGTCTCTCAAGACGGTAACAATTAATCCGAGTGCTTCTTGGATATTTCATCTGACTATTATTCACTTCATCACTATCAGGTGTCGAATCATTCCAACTGTCCACGGTATCATTCACTTGAGAGCTCATATCTTGGCTCTCTGCTTTCAAGGGTCTCCACTCGGACCATACACAATATTTTGTTCATTTTTGTCACTCTTTCCTTAGGAAGCATTAATGCCTTAGCCTCTGGGTTCCACAACCAGCTAATGCAACCATACCTCAATCTCATCCATTCGACTGAACGTCAACATTATCCTGGAATTCAACGCTGTTTACAAGACAGTTTCTCAAACTCAACTTCCAGAAATCATCCAAGTTTTGCATCCTCTTTCTTAGTCCAGACGCTCAATCTCAACACCGAGATAATAAAGATTTCATTTTCCTTTCACACTAGGGTCTCTTACCCTTTGAAGGAAACTATACACTTCAGTGGCATTCTTTTACTTCGAATCCACTTTGTCCTTTCAATTCCTTAGAGTGTCAATCTTGGAGTCGGTGCCAACAGTAGTACCTCCACTCCAGGATTCAAATTTCACCATGTCGGACACTTTTCTTCTAATGACTCAGTCACCTCAAGTGACCAGTTTCGTTCCCCTCAATTTCTACTAATTCACGTCTCGAATACTCAATTCGACCACCTCGAGTCACTCTGCAATTACACTCTAAGCGCTCTTTTCGCTTACTCAACCATTCGTCCGCATTGTGAACAATTAGGACTATCAAGTCCATTCGCTTTCCTTTCCATCAACGACCATCTCATGGTCCAATCGCCCTTTAAGAACGACACCCTACTCTTTATGGCTGGTTAACACACAATACCACTTCTGGTGGTTCCGACCCATCTTTCATCGATCTCATAAAATCAACAGGGTCTGACAGACTGACACGTCAGTCTCTTTCATATCTCTTACAATAACCAGAAATCAACCACCATTAACCTTACAACAAGGTAATAGTCATTCCTTAAAGACACATTTCATGTTCCATCATGAGCATTTCTTTGCTCATAATCCATGAGCAGGAGTTCTCTCATTCACATGTCTTTCGATCATTCATTTCTCTTAATGAGTCCCTTTTTCTATTCCTCAAAATCAAGAATAATCACAAGCCATAAGGCTTCTAAATTCCATTACACTCGGAGACCTTACGTCTCACTAAAAGGGTCCTTGACCACCCCTGACACACTTAGACCACCTTGAGAACTCTGTCTCACACTGGTCGATCGTTCTCAGATCCTTGCAAGATCATTAGGACCCACACAACCATTGCTCTCAAGCAATCCCAGGAAAATACTTTTCATCGAACAATTCAACGAAGGCGGTGCGAACATATACCATGCCTTCAAGAAGAAAAAAAAACTCTTCCCTTGGTGACACTTCACCAATACCAACAATCTCTTAAGGCTAATAACTACCAGGGTCACTTTCTTTCTTTAGTGCACCCAAAAATCTCTAAGGTTTTCTCATGAAACCCTCAATTTAAAAGAAGACAGTTTTAAATTTCATCCTTTCATCAAATTCAGTCAATCTCAACTTTATAAAAAGCTCCACAAGCTCTTCAAAACTCTCGTGCCTCTTGTCCACGTTTTCCACTTTGAAAATGAATAATCTCAGAGTCACATTTCTTGTGACTTACATCACTTAACTCATCAACACCAGTATCAGTCGTCTTAGCGACTTGGGTTCAAGGGCAGCTTCTTCTTAAGCATGCCTACCCATCAATTTTCCTCATCCCCATTTAAAGTTCTCATGACCACTTTATCACACTTAGGTCTCACACGATTAACAAATCGAGCCATATTCTCTTTTGGTACTCTTATTCCAGTCACTCATCTTTATTCAATTCTCATGATCCTTCTCAGTTCTTGGACCTCCCATATCATGTATACTCGAGCACAATGTTCATCTACGACCATACTTTGGTCGTTCAACATCATTAGATTCTCATGTCACTTGACCCACTGTGATTCCCCTCAGGAATCGAAGACTCAAGTCGTCTACTCAAGTCTAGCAGTCTCAGGCTGCTCATCTCATCATTGTTCACCATCAGCCACCCAGTGGTTCCCAAACAACCTTCATCTAGTTGTTCACTATTCAAGGATTCCAAATCATCATTAAGCAGCAACCACATAACAAGCAAGCCTTCACAAGGCAAATTTTCAATCAACAGCCATTACTAGGCAAGCCTCCACTAGGCTAAAGCTCAATTAGGTCAATACCAAGCAAGTACTCAAAGCATCGCTTCTATGAGTCATACTCTCATACATTAAACATAAGGCACATGCCACTCTGTCACAAACACGACAGGCTATCTCAATCTCAACAAGCATCAGATCAATGGAGAATAAACTCCTCACACAGTCTAATCTCTCAATTAGACCTCGGCCACAACAATTACATGATGCCAATTACAACACATGCTTATCAGGTTAATCACATCATCAGTTTTTCTTTCTCAGATGGCACTCACTGCCAAATACAGGGCTCTCAGCCATGCCACTCATAGGCATCATTTCACATGCCATGCCACTTTCAATCATTCACTTGAGAATCAATCACGTGCCATACATCTCACTTAACCACAATCAGACTCAACCTGATACCTAGGCTTTCCCTTTCAATTTATGACTTGGGTCATTCCTGCCTCCTCGCTATCTTAGAAGCCTGCCAGGAGCCGCTCCTTGTCCGGACCTCTCTGTCCTGGCGATCACTCCCCGCCCTCATCAGACCTGGTTGTTACAGGTTGTCCCAAGTCGTATATCTACGGGGGAAGCCTCGTTCCACATGCCCCATAACATGCTTCATTACGGTTTATAGGTATCCCATCAACTCGTCCCATACCAAGCGACAGTTTATTAAGTCTGATAGTAATAAGCTCATGCATGCACCCACATCAACTTTTATTTCGTAACCACAAGCACATGCGCGTCATGACTGTCCTCACTACTTGTCATACCTCAATCGCCTTCAGATCAATTCTTTTCCATCGAAGGTTTCTAATTCCACCAATGACTGTCACATCATAAGGATCAATTACCTATATTCACCCATACACCTCAAGTTTAGTCGCTACACAAATCAATTCATATGCATTCGATCACAATTGATCTTCAATCCAAATATTCCCTGTATCCATCTCATCTCATATCACCCAAAGTTGTCAATAGAAATCGACAGCTAAAATCATCAAGTCATAACACAATTCAAGCCTAAATCCACTAGTACCAATCGTCTCCTTATAACTCATTCTCCTCAAGTTAGGTCATTGAAAAACCATAATCACAATCAGGTAATCCAATTGACTCTTAATCATAACCATTCTCTACCAACCTCAAGTACAATTACTACCTCAAAATCCATACCTTTGCCTCTTTAATCTCAGCTTACTTCCACTTAAATCTCAATCACCACATTCTTCAAGATCACCGATGAAAATCGACTCTAGGACCATTAGAATACCACACAAGTTCAAGCCTATAATCCTCAAGATTCAACAATCCATGCTTAACCTTAAAGGTCTCACTACCTAATTGTACTCAAGTCATCACTCCTTATCACTCCAAATCTCAATCTCAAAGGATCGAGCTGACCTTGCTCTGATACCACTTAAACGGAGATGTAACGCCCCGAACTCGACGAGCATGCGAACATCCCACCAGGCCGTAACGAAGCTATGCCATCCAGGATCCTTCGGCCATCATCAATCTTATATCTTACACATGCGGAAGCAAGAGATCCTCCGTACACAAATAAAATTAAGAATGACTTTGGACAAAATGGTACACTTCAATTCATACAGCGGTCGAATATACTCAAGGGTTCAATATCTAACTCACGAAACCAAATACAATCCCTAAGACCACAAAATGTGAATCCATATCTTGTAATTCCATCTTCAAATACTCAACCTCGACAAACTTCCCGTCTCATCGCCTGGGACCTGAAAAAGTTAAGCCCCCACTGGGGTGAGATATAAATCTCAGCAAGTAAACCCTAAACCTAGACCAGACCGCCAGTCCTTCCAGACTATGCCACAGAGCAATTCACAACAACGCATCGAGGAATTATCATCTAGCATCTCAATATCACTTTCTCATGGCACCTTGATATAAAGGACATCGCCATCAAGCACATCACATACTATGAGATCCAAGTTTCACACATTACCCTAAAACAAACTTATCGTTTTCATAAGTCATCAATATGACAACCATTTAATCATCGCCAGGGCCCACGGCCGCGATGTATCGCCAGGGCTCCAAGCCGCGATATAATTTCATAGGGCTCCAAGCCAAATCATCGCCAGGGCCCACGGCCGCGATGTAGTTTCAATTTATTCAAGTATCGCCAGGGCCCACGACCGCGATGTAATTTCAATTCACTCAAGCATCACCAGGGCCCACGGCCGCGATGTAATTTCTCAGGGTACTCTGATCATTCATTTGCGTCAGGGCTCCAAGCCAATTACGATGCAAAAGGGGCTCCAAGCCAGTGATCGATGAATGCATTATAGCATAGACCTTATAGTCAGTGTAATTCATCAAAGCTCATTGTTCAACATCAATTAACAGGGCTCACTAGCCAAGCAACCACCATAATTGCCAATGCATCACAGCCGATTCAACAACAGAGCATCAGAGCCAATTCAATAACAGAGCATCATAGCCAAATCATTTCTCAGGGCTTCCAAGCCAAATCATTTCACCTGCTCATATTCAACCATCATAAACCAATGCTCAAACGATCCACTCATAAAACAAATCACCAATCAAACACATCCAGTAGTGTCCTAACGTCCTAGTAGAGGTTTAAGGGACACTTACCTCATTAAGCAAGCTAGCATATTCCATCCCAATGAGCTACCTAACTCAGCAAACTCACGGCCAAACATGGCTCTCACGGCGTGCCTGGGAAGACCACATCGAAACTCGATTATTTCTAAATCCCATCGCGCCAATTCCTTAACAACACCGATAAAACCTTATTCTCAAGTATTCATAATGTTAATTCAATGCCCCTAAGCATGCCAATGTCATTCTATCAAGGCAAGTCCTCACAATTTCATTCCATCAAAATCTGCTCTTTTCTTAACCCCACGACCAGGTTCATTCTCTCAAAAACTGCAATTTTTATACTGACCTTTTCAGGGAAAAAAATTATAGGGTCTTAAACTTCAAGAGCTTACGGACGCGTGGGCCAAAACGGAGCTCAATTTGGATACCGGACGACATAGAACGACTAAATTCAAAATCAGTGCGCGCTAGGGGCAGATTGGACGGCAAACCACTTTTTCACTTCAAAGAGTTCCTTAATCACCTCTTAACCCAAAATCCTCTCAAAACCAACTTGCCAATACATCAAACATCAATTTTGAGGGTCTCACCGAAAAGGTTTTGAGCAAAATCACACCACAAAGCTTTGAGCAGCCCGGTTTCCTCACGGTCCTTCCACAATCAGAATCTGTCCGATTTTTAACCATCCAAAATCAGCCATGAAAACCTATTTTAACACCATCAAACTTGCAACCACAGACCATCCAACTCAAGTACTAGATGTTATGGAGATCTCACCGAAAATTTGAAGCCATTTGAAGTCCGGAAGCCCCTGAAACAGATCTTTCCCCAAAACTGGTCGGAATCAGCCTCCATCCTGACCTTTTCCCACTAAAACAGACATACGGAACAGAAGGCTGGGCCAAATTAAGCTTATAATACCTTCCTAGAACGGAAATACGATAAGCTTTCAGATGGAAGTGGTTTTACCTCATTCTGATGTCGTACGATAAAGTTATGGTCGAAACAGTGAATCAGTTTCTGTCTGTCCGCGAGAAACCGCTCGGCCGAGAGAGAGGAAAATGCAATGGGAATGAAGGAGGTGCTATACACGGCTGAAGAGATCCTCAAGTAATTGTCTCACACAAATATATTTGGCTTGAAATTGATTAGACTTGATTAGGTGGGTAATAAATGCTTGGGTCTCTCAAAGGTTGACATGTGGCACTTGTTCAATAATGCAAACCAAGCTTTGACCCATCCTTTGACTCCTTGCTCATCAAGCTTCGGCAACTTCATGGAGGAGGTTGAATGACTATATTGCCCTTCCGACTTTCTTAAGGCAAAGGAAAGAGTTCGAGGGGTAAAACGGTCATTTGCCACTTTTCGTCCGAAATTTCATTTTTCTCATTTTGAATGACCATTGGCGAGGCAACGTCAAATCCTTTTCCAATTTTGAAATTCTTCATTTCCAATTGCAAATCCGGGCTTTCATTTCCTGTCTCAAGTCTCGAGGGGTCGGAAATCCAGAATGTCACAGCGATGATAGGCCGCCTCGAGAGGGTCGCGACATAGAGGGTAGAGAAATGAGCATCTCTTCGTCATCCTAAGGCGCCTGGATTAATACATATCAACACACGATGATTGATGTTAGTCCGAGCAAAAAGATTTCTAACCATTTACCTGTTCACGCCACTGGACGACTTCTGTATAACCCCAATGCAGGGTGGCTCTTGATTGGGTTAAGAGACGATAACAACTGCTCAAAGGGTTTGTCAATGATTACCTATCGTGTTTATGGAGAAGAATGAATGCCTCCTTCATCCTAATCCATGTAATCGATGCGAATGGCCCTTGTATCCCCTGGTTCGAGTATGTGTAGGGCGTGTTTGGATTAGGTTCGCCTCTTATCTGGAGGAACATTCCTACTAGATAGCCTAAACTACCCTTGCTTTGGAAAAATCACTTTATTATTCTCTAGGCATTTCACCCTACAGGGGATTTTAATGATGCATCATGTATACTTTGACCATGCTTGGATAACCTTTAGTCCCAACAGGTATGCGCTAAGTGTTAGGAATTCATTTTTCGAAAGCGAGATTCATTCCTAAGTTCGACCATATGAATGTTCATTCTCCTGGTCCTTTTATCTTATATGGGGTGAGAAACTTTACAGTGTTTCTCCTTTGCTGTCTTCTGTCTTCATCAGGCATTCCTGTATATAAACAGAATAGACATTCCTATGAGTGAAAGATGGTTTAACTCTTGATGGAACAGATACATATCACCTGGTTCTTGATGTCAAGGACCCTTCTGCCCTTGGTTCCCTTTGAATGAATATGATTCTGAGTCTATTTCTCGGAATCCTGCAAAACAGAACACATGCCAATGTATGCATGGATGCATGATATGCTTATGTAATGATCGTCACGGCGACTCGGATTATTTCGGGATAAGCCACGTGATCAATATCTGATTTCATTTCAAGGATAATACTTCTTCACAGCATTTGAATTTACAAGGTATCCCAATTCGTCTCCTTTGGAATTTACAAGAATTAATTCTCCTCTTGTGAGAATTTTCCTGACAATATAAGGGCCTTCGTAATTCGGGGTAAACTTGCCTCTCGGATGGACAGCATTTGGCAGAGTCTTCTTTACCACCAGGTCATCCACCTCGAAACTTCTAGCTCTAACTTTTCGGTTAAATGAGTTGGCCACCCTCTTCTGGTAACCCTGGCCATGACAGATTGCTCTAAGACGTTTCTCGTCTATCAAATTCAGTTGTTCACATCTGTGTTTGAAATGCTCTACCTCGGAGAGTTTAGCCTCTGATAAGATTCTCAAAGAGGGAACCTTAACCTCTATGGGCAGGACAGCTTCCATCCCGTATACCAGAGCATAGGGAGTTGCCCTTGTAGAAGTTCTGATTGAAGTTCGATATGCCATTAAGGCAAAGGGTAGCCTTTCATGCCAATCCCTATAATTTTCTGCAGTCTTAGCCAGGATCTTTTTGATATTCTTGTTAGCCGCTTCTACTGCTCCATTCATTTGTGGGCGGTAGGGGAAGAATTAAGATGTCGAATACCAAAGTGATTTAGCAGATCGTCGATAATCTTGTTGTTTATGTTAGACCCATTATCCGTGATGATCGTTCGAGGGCTGCCATATCGAGAAATTATGTCTCTCTTAATAAACCTTGACACATTTCTTGCAGTGACATTCTTGTAAGAACTGGCTTCTATCTACTTCGTGAAGTAATCAATCGCCACTAGAATGAAGCGATGACCATTAGAAGCCATTAGATTGATAGGCCATATCATGTCCATTCCCCACATAGAAAAAGGCCATGCTTCGGACATCTGATGAAGTTCGTTTGGGAGCGCATTAATCTTATCACCATATATTTGGCACTGGTGGCATGACCTGACATGTTGACAACAGTCAGATTCGATGGTCATCCAATAATAGCCAAGCCGCATGATCTTCCCAGCGAGGAGATGGCCATTCATGTGCGGGCGCATATACCTTCATGGATCTCCTTCATGAGAACATTTGCTTCTTTAACATCTACGCACCTTAACAAAGTGGAGTCAAATGACCTTTTGTACAAAACTTGTCAACTGAGGAAGAATTTGCTAGCCATCTTGGCTATGTATTTCCGATTTCCCGCTTGACATTTCTCAAGAAACTCCCTTTTCAAGAGATAGTTCTTAATATCATGGTACCACGGCTCTCCGTCGAATTCTTCTTTGATCAGCATACAATAAGCCGGTCTTTCGAGTATGCCTATCCTTAGTAGCTCTACTTCTAACCCATCAGTTATTTGCAACATCGAGGCCAATGTGGCAAATGCGTCTGCAAATTGATTATGAGATCTTGGCAGGTACTCATATGACACATCTTCAAACTTAAGTGTCAATTCTTCAAGATATTCATGATAAGAGATAAGTTTCGCGTCCTTTGTTTTCCACTTCCCCTGTGTCTATATAATAATGAGCATGTAATCTCCATAAACCAGCAGCCTAGGTACTTCCATGGAGATGGCCACTCGTAGGCCTAGAATGCATGCCTCATATTCTGAAATATTGTTGGTGCAAGGGAAAGTCATCTTTGATGCAACAGGAAAATGTTGACCATCAGGGGATATCAGTACCGCCCCTGTGCCAGTTCCCGACAGATTGACGGCACCGTCGAAATACATGACCCACTTATCCTCTGTCATATTCAAAACTTGATCTTCCACCTTTGTCTTTTCAGAAGATGTGCAATTTTGAGAATTTTCTGCTAACATATCGACAATGACTCTCTCTTTCACCGATTTTTGTGGAGAACTCCTGATGTCAAATTCGGACAAGACCACTTGCCATTTTGCTAATTTCCCAATTAGAGCGGATTTCTCCAAGAGATATTTGATAGGGTCATTTTCTGTTACCAGTTGAATGTAGTGGTGTAGGGTATACTGCCTCAACCTGCGAAGTACCCATATTGTTGCTATGCAAGCCCTTTCGACAGGTACGTAATTTGCTTCAGACGAGGTAAATTTCTTACTTAAGTAGTAGATGGCTCTTTCCTTACCTTCCACCAGGCTTGTTTGAGCAAGTAAGGCTCCCAAGGATTCTTGCTGTATAGTCAAATACAAGGTCAATGGATGACCTGGGATGGGTGGCACAAGTACTGGTGGAGTGACTAGATAGGTCTTGATTTTCTGGAATGCCTGGCTGCATTTCGTATCCCAAGTCACTTTTGCGCCCTTCTTGAGCAGTCTGAAAATCGGTTTAGCTACATCTGATAACTGATTGATGAACCTGGCAATATAATTCAACCTCCCTAAAAGACTCCTTACTTCTTTCACTGTTGAGGGAGTTGCTAGGTCATGAATAGCTTGAATCTTTGAAGGGTTAATCTCAATGCCCCTGTTACTGATCATAAATCCAAGAAGTTTCCCAGATTTTTCCCCAAACATACATTTGTTAGGGTTCAACCTCAACTTGTATTTGCGTAGTCACTCAAATAGCTTTCTTAGCACCTGAATGTGATCATGTCCCTTCTTGGACTTGGCGATCATATCATCGACATATACCTCAATTTCCTTATGGATCATGTCATGAAATAGTGTGATCATAGCCTTCTGATAAGTAGCCCTAGCATTCTTCAGTCCGAAGGGCATAACCTTATAGCAAAAGTTTCCCCAAGGCGTGGTGAATGCAGTTTTCGGTTTGTCCTCCTACCTCATGAGGATCTAGTTATATCCGGAGAATCCATCCATGAATGAGAATAATTCCTACCCTGCAGTACTATCCACCAGGACGTTAATGTGGGGAAGTGAAAAATCATCTTTTAGGCTTGCTCTATTCAAATCTCGATAATCCACACAGATCCAAACTTTGCCATCTTTTTTCATAACGGGGACTATGTTTGCAATCCATTCCAAATACGGGATAGCTTCGATGAAGCCTACTCTAAGGAGTTTCATCACTTCTTCTTTAATTTTATCTTCTAACTCAGCTTTCATCCGTCTGCTGCCTTGTCTCACCGGTTTAACACTGGGATCTGTGGGCAACGCGTGTTCCACAATTTTGGGATCCAAACCCGGCATGTCAGCATATGACTATGCAAAAACATCATGATATTCCTTTAGTAATTCTGTAAACTTGAGCCTTTCATCTCGGGATAAATGCCCATCGATCTTGATTTCCTCGATATCTGCGAGTCACTCAAGTTAATAACAACTGGTTCTTCTGAAGTGAGAGGCATTGACTCTTCGAAGGCACTCCATTCTCTACGGATAGACGCATAACCCTCATCCTCATCTTCCTCAATGTTGTAGGAACAATCAACGTGGCGATCCAAATCGCATAACAACCTAGTATGTATGTTTGAGATGATATGCCTAAAATGTCATGAGCATGGTTAGTCTACTCTTCATATAAAAATGCTATGCATGAGTGTGAAAAATCTTTTCGAAAGAGATTTCAAAATAAGTGTAGGCGTAAATGGAACTAGTCCTCATATCCTAGGACATCCTTGTTCCTTAGAAATCTTTTGGAAATCAGGAATCATATGGAAAACCAGGCCTCAAGCTTCCGTACGGAAGACTAATGTCATCATTGGGCTGATTTGTGGTTCCATATGTCCTTAACAAAACTCGTGTGATTTTATTGAATGTAAAATGGGCAGCATTACAAGTTATGCTGTTTGGACCAACGGCCAGAGATCCAAAGGCGTTTTCCTACATTTATTTCAAACAACAAAAACTAAAAGTGCAACAAAATGCAGGAAATTTAAATGCAGCATTAAAAGTATGGAAGAGGTTTCTTTACTCAGAAGTAGTGGCTTCGTCACCCAGCCACTCTATGATGACATTTACGAAGTTGTCTTCCAAAAAAGGGTTTGTCAAATCAAGTTCTGCTGCTAGAATTATATTTTCTTCTGACAACCACCTAGAGTCTTTGCTGAAATACTCGTTCAAAGGGCTGCTGAACATCTTAGATTTACCTTTCTAGGCTGGAGAACCAATGATGGAATCCCTCTAGTTTTTCTGGCTTCCATGGCGTCCTTGGCTCTTGCCTCGGCCTCGGCCTGCTATCTTAGAGGTAGACTCACCAATGCGGGTTTTCTGATACCCCAAGCCCATTTTGTGCTTGTTGGATTTTAACTGTAAGGGAGTACTAATTCCTTGACCATACTTGCCCAGACCTTCTCATGGGTTGAACCCGTATGCCAGTAGCATCTTAGCTGGTCGAAGGTTTGCTTCAGAGATAAAAGGAGCTTTCAGTCTTACCCCAACGGGAGTGTGGACCATTGTCACTAGCTCTAGGGAATGGTAGCTTGCTTCCAGCTTAACCTCTGGCTCGACGTAAGGAATAGCGCTATTCTGATACACTAGGAGATCAATCTCTCCATGTACGGTAACCACCTTCCCATCCACTACGAATCGTACCTTCTGATGCAGGCTTGAAGGTACGGCTCCGGCAACATGGATCCAAGGCCTTCCTAATAGGAACCCGAACGCGCTCGGCAAATCCATCACTTGGAAGTTTATGGAGAATTTAGTTGAGCTGATGAGCACATCCAGCTCGATCTCGTCTACCACTATCTTCTTCATTCCATCAAAAGCTCTAACGGTTGTTTTGGAGGTCTTAATCATCTCATCTTTGATGCCCAAACCCTGCAATGTAGCTAAAGGGAAGATGTTAAAAGCGGATCCGTTGTCGATTAGCACATGCGCTATTCTCTTTCCGTTACACTGTGCCATAATGTATAAAGCCTTATTGTGCTCTCTTCCTTCCATGGGGAAATATTCATATGAGAAACTTAATTGGTCCTTTAGAAGGCTTGCTCCCACAAAGTCCCTTAACTGCACATCATTAATGGTTTTAGGGACATGCACCTCATTTAGTATCTTCAACAGCGCGTCTTTGTGCTTCTCTGAGTTGATGACCAAATCTAACAGAGATATTTTGGCCGGCATCTTCCTTAATTACTCTATCACTTTAAACTCACTGGTTTTAACGATGGACATGAGTCTTTCAGCGTCTTCCTTCGAAACTTCTTTCTTTTCGGATTCGCCTTCCCTAGGGGCGTAAAATCGTCCAGATCTCATCACAATGTCTACTTCTTTCGTCCCATAGTCCCAATGGACTGCCTTAGGGTCGTTGTCTTCTACCGGAGGGACTTTTATAGTTACTGTTGTCAGGCAAGATGCCTCTAGTTCAATTTTATCGTCTGCTTCATTTCTCGGCAGTCGAATCACAACAGGTTTAATCGGACAATCCTCTTCCTGACTCAAGCTATCAAGCTCTTCTAGTTTGATCACCACAGTCGTAGCAGGTTCAATCATTGACATAGTGTCGCCAAGGTCTTTTGTGATAATTTCGTATTCCAGTCGATGATGCCCGTTAATATTACTTGGTTTTGCTGTCACTGCAAATTTCGGGTACTTTCTCATTCCCTTGAATGGTTTAACCAAGTTTTGCTGCTGAGCTTTCGATCTCTCCACCCTGACGTACTGCTCTGCGTTAATCTTGTCGTCTATCGTCTGATCAAGCAACGATTCAGGTTCTTTTGTAAAAGGCTTTACCACATCCTTCTGGATTCTGGTTGAATGGGATCATCCATACCTCCCCATCCATCGGGTATGATATCCTCCATTCTCTAGTAGAAACTAGGAGGAGCGGAATAATTCACTTTAAAGTTGTATCCCCTAGAGTCTTCGCCCAAATTATCTATAACTTCGCCCCTTTCTAGCGCTTTAGTCATAAATCTGTGATCTGCTAGACTTCACCTAGTAGCTTCTAATTCACCCTCGTCAAGTTCTTCTTCTGGTTTGATAATCAACTCAAGGTCGCCTACCAGACTTTCATGGGGGACATTCCACATGTTTTCCTGTTCGGTTTTGACCATGAATTGGTCCCATTCCAGGCTCACTGAGGCCTTAACTCCTTCGAATCTTTTATCTGTAACGCTCGACACTATCCACAAGCTCATCATCTTGGCGATACACAACTTCTTCCTGTCAGCAGACACTTCTCCCTCTTTCGGATATAATGAAGCGATCGCCAGAATGTTAGTTAACTTAGGTACATTCACCTTCAGCTCAAAGTGATCTTCTTCGTCATCAGTGAATATTGCCCCCATTGTTTGGTGATCAGGAAGTGGATTCTCTTGCACGTTCGGAGCCATATCATCAAATTTCAAAATATGACTGTCAATCAGAGCCTGGACCTTCAACTTAAGGATATAGTAATTATCTACGTTGTGTCCTCCTTCACCCATATGATAGACGCAAGTTTGGCTTTCATCAAAACCAGGATATTTAACAGGATTCGTTCTAGATGGTTCTTTTGCCGCCAAGTGTTTTTTTAGTAGCATTGGGAGCAGTTTGGATAAAGGTCTCGGGAGCTGAGAAAATTGCTTTTGAGGGTGCTTCTTCCTAGGCTCTTGCCCTTTTGACGTTGACCATGATGATCCTCCTTTAGTCTGATTGGAGTTATTGAACACCTTAGGCTTATAGGGATCTAGTATGAAGGCTATGTCGAGCCCAATCTCTCTTTCCTTTTTCGGGGGGTATTGCTTCCTCGTGGAAGTTTCATGTGGCCTCCTCTCTCTTAAGGCCCTCTCGAGTCTCTCGGCCACCTTCATCAAGTGTGTAAAGGTTTGGCATCCAGAAGTGTTCAACTTGTTGAAGTATTCGTACGGAAGCGCTTTTAAGAACAGGTCGATCAACTCTTCCTCCGGGATTGGCGATTTTACTTGGGTCGCCAAAGCTCTCCACCTCTGAGCGTACGTTCTAATTGTTTCACCCCTTGCTTTTAGAGTTTGTAGCAGATCTTCCCCCGTCGGGGTCGTAGCTGTATTAAACTTATATTGCCTTAGGAAGTCTTCCACAAGATCCTTCCACCCATCATATTCATCAAGGTCTAACTCAATGAACCAAGCCAGAGCGGCGCCAGCCAAACTCTCTTGAAACGTATTCATCAGCAATGTGATGTAATCCGAATATTGGGCCATCTTACGTAGGTAATACTTGAGGTGAGCGCGGGGATAGCCCATCCCATTGTACTTCCTTACGAAGTTTGGCTCTTTGTAATCAGGAGGAGTCTCCACCTTGACGAAAGGGGATATCTTGTCAAAACGGGGCAACTCATAACCATAGCTACTCAAACACTCCTCGATTTTGGCTATTCTCTTAGTCTCAGCTTCAGTTTTCACAGTCTCTTTCCCTTTTTCCTCCTTCTCGAGGTTAATGATAATAGGGGGTGCCTTTGGTTGTGACTGGACATACGACATATGGATGTCTTCCACGGCTTGTTGGGCATCTTCTGTTGTCTCTTTATCAGCCATATTGGGTACAGAGGATTGACCTGAGTTGTTATGGTTAGGAGCCACTGTCTGTCTGCTTGGGAGGCTTCCAACATTGCCTTAATGTTAGCCATCATAGTTGCCATAGTAGTCATCTGGGTTTCCAACATGCCTACTCGCGAAGTCAGCTCCTGTTGTTCCATTCTCGTCTTAAGTCGAGTACGAAAATGATGTTTTTGTAGTTTCGTGATTAGAGTGCACCTGTTTATTTAAAAATAACAAGTAAGTATTTCTTTAGGATTGGCAGAAAAAGTGCTGGATTCTTCTAATCGCATATTTTCTATTGATGAATGAGAAAAAGGACTACCTTGTGAGCCTTAGTCTCACGTGAGCAGTTCTTTTAATTATTTTCCAAAAGAATTCATGAAATTAAAAGAAGCGTAATCTTTGACGATAGTTTTTATGCGTCTATAAAACATGCCTATGCTCATGCACCTGTGTCCAAAGTAATATTCAATACCAATGAGTATGCTGAAAAGGCATCATAATGTTCACACATTTTACACTTGACAGAATAGTCTATTCAACTCTAGGGCGTTTGAGGTCTAAGGCATCCTCATCGTCCCAGTAGAGATCAATTCCTTCAGTCTGGGATTCTTCATCTCCTGAGTATGACGGAGATCCCATGTCTTTGGGTATATACGGCTCTACTCCAAGCATGTATGGTACGATATATTCAAGTATATAAGGCTCGACAAAGCTGCGTCTGGTCGCCTCAAAGTATTGTATATATTCTGTAGTGGCCTTGTGAATATTTTCCTCACGAGTGATATCGTCTGGCCATCTTATGTCCTCAGCCTGGGAGTTCTTCAAAGAGCGTATAATAAATTCCACCTTGGCTTCAAGTTATTTCTTCTTTTCCCCTGTAAGGGTCTCATTCGGCATGTCAAACGAGAAGATACTTGGTTGTGGCAATGAGGGGATCTCTTGCAATGCTCCAAACTATCGGATAACCCTCCTTGGATAATACGCAGTAGCGCTTGTGAATCCTAACAAGGGGATTGGGTCCTTGTCATTACATGTGAGCTTGACCTTATCCATTATTGGTAATCTAAGCCGCCATCGGAGTTGTTTTGGTCTTAGAGTTCCAAGGAATTTCTTCCATTATCTAAAGTTGAACTTAGGAATACGTGTATGGGTTCTGACGAAGGTTTTAAGAGGATGGGCATTGGAGCTAATCTCAGTGAAACCCATGCGGATATGAAATTGTCTGATATGAGATGTGAACCACAGATATAGAAGATCACTAGAGGCTCTAAAGATTCCTTTCTTGTTTTTCTTGAAGCGGTTTAGGGAAATGAAAGTTTCAGCAAGGATAACGTTTGAATAATCCCACCCACAACAAACTTGTCTAACCACTACAGCCATAATATGGTCGAAAGTAACAGACGAGATCGGGAATATCACAAAGCCAAAGAAAGCCAAGACAAAGGCTCTACCAGATTTAGTTCCTTTGGCAGTAGGGAGGTTAGGAAATCTATCTAAAAGGAAAGATAGGGAAATTCGTCCAGAATTACTTTTGGCATCTACTTTGATTTCGTTGAGGTTTGTATCAAGGAATTCAGCTAGTTGACTTAAATGTTCAAACCCTATAGGAAGTTGGACTAGTAAGTGAGTAAACTCAACTCCAATGGCGGCGCTGTACTCTTCAAGAGTAGGGATAACTTCCAGTCCTTCCATGCAGAACGTAGCGGTGGTAGGATCCCAATAGAGCGCCATGGCTTGGATAAAGGCAGGTGGACACTCAATCTTCAGCAGCTCCAATAGATACCCCAGCCGCGATTTGGCGTATTTCTGGCTAGCTTCGCCCATGCTGCCCCACCATGTTAGGAGCTCGGTCCGGGGGACTTTGAACACTTGAATATTATTCTTTCCCATCAAGTCTAAAATATGCAAATGATTTTTGAAAAGTCAATCGCCAAAAATTACTTTAAACATGTGATCATGCAACTGCCATGAAATATGCATGAGTTGATTTAATTGCATAGTTCATTTAGAGAAATGAAAATTAGAACCCTTTTCAGGTATGGAAGACCAGGCTTGAAGTCTAATTTGAATTTCAAGCAAGTGAATTATACAATTTAATCAGATTCACTCTAGTGACTAAAGGAAATAACAACGTCACATTCCATTGGTCAATACATCAGATGGGAGTAAAGCGTAGTAAGTCCCTTATTACAATTTGGATGCTTAGTAAAAGAACAGTTAGAGAGAGTTTCTGCAAACAAGAAAGCCACAAAAGGCCCATGGAATGTGGGGATCTAAGCTACCCCTCCCCAAAAGCTTAATCTTCTTTAGAATGGAAGTTAGTTGGGGGCTTCTTCTCAAAGTCATCTTCATCTGTCCCTTTTTCAGGATATGGCTCGATAATTGGGACATCTCCCCTAGTTGGGTATTCCTCAGAATGTGAAAAATTGTCTCCAATGGGTTGGTCGAGGCGCCTTAGCTCTTCTGGCCATTCCCTGGTCCATGGTATAATGACTTCAGGGGTCTTCTCGGGTTTAGCCTTTTTAAGCGCGATGCGCTTCGATTTTGTCTTGGTTGCAGGGCGTCTTCTCTTCCCCCAAAGAGTGAACATGGGTATGTCTTCATTAGCTTGACGTTCAGCCTTTCGACGGGCATATGCATCTCTAGCTAGGTGGTTGCGATGTTGTCTTTTCATCTCCATGTAATCTTTGAACATTTCATTTGCTTGTCGCTTGAACCTGAGGTTATCGACATAGTAGCGGGTTTGACAATCTTCGACGTATCCCAACTTGCGTCTGGTTAGCTCTCGGCCATGCACAAATCTGGTAAAGTGCAACCTCGTGTTCGGTCCGAGACTAGTGACTTTCCTTAGGTATTCGAAGGTTACCAACTCTGTCGAACTTCTAGGAAACATCGACATCCTACCCCCTTATCATCGTTACTTCAATTAGTCATTTGAATGATTTCATGATGTATGCAATGCACATGGATGTATGCAATGCCTGAACATACTATGAAACAGGGAATAATGAAGTACATTGAAAGTAAATGCCTTACCAACCAAAACCCGGGGAATGTCAATATTTCCCTGTAATAATAGGTGGTTTTAGGTATACCAACCTTCCATAGACAAGCGCATGAGACAAGTGCCATCAAATATGGCAGATTCCTCCCCAAGAGTACCCACCCAAGAGGGTTAGATATCGCCAATTCGGATTGTGAGCGGGAACGAACACGAAAGTCTCAAGTGCCATCAAACACGAGATCATTTCGTATCCTTTCCCTATCTAAGGTAATCCTAGAGGTGGTTACAGTCGGGGTTTGACCGCCAGTGTGTGCGAAGTGTCGTGATCATCACAATGCAAGTCATGCACAGCAGTTTGTATCGAACACCGCTTCAATATGTACGTAAGATAAACATACATTTCCAACTCCAACCCGCAGGAAAAATGTCAGCAATCACTCCACCCCTTTTTTTCTTCAATCTGCAAAAAACATCTAACACAATGGTTAGCGTACGTACCTCACCTTCGAGAGCATCTGCAGAAAATAGGGTTAGGTAAACCAATCAACTTTTTAATCGGCTCAAGTCCTCTAAAATTCCGAACCAAAGATTCTGGGTTCGATCCCCAGTGGAGTCGCCAGTCTGACGCGACCCTCTCGAGGTGTGGCTTGGCTTTGAGCTCTTGAGGGCTAATGGGCTGCCCGATATCACCTGATCGGACGTGGGCCTCTCCCAAGGTCCATTACCCAAATCGCAACTGCTGGATATACGTGGTCGACCTTCGGTGCGGTCTGGTGACATGTGATATGTGTACATGCCAAGGAGTCGCCACCAATTGTTTCGTGGAGGGTACGATCAGAAACCATATCGAATAGTTGGGAGCGATCTATTCGATTCTGCGAAAATCAGAGAAGTGGGATCGGGGACTTTGTTACTCCAACTGTCAGAGTTGACGCCCTTTCGGCACCTAAGTTGAACTATTTATCTAATCCTAAGATTCATGCAGATGAGTGGGGTACGGATCCTAAATCTAGGAGTCCAAGCAGATAGGAGTGGCTACCCTATTACTCACAATCAGTAAAAAAAATGCGCAAATCAAGGATCCAAAAATGTGAAGATAAATCACATGAAAGCAACATGGCATCCCTAATAAGGCCCTATCAGCCTAGAGAAGTGTCAATCAAGGCTTAAGATGGATTTTGACATTATTCGCCCATGAGGGGCAAAATCGTAATTTCAAGAAATTTGGGGACATTTGCCCTAGAAGGGCAAAATTATCATTTTAAATGAAATGTGTAGTCAAAAGATGACGGAAATAGGATTGACGACTAAACCAATCAATTTCCTATTTTTTGGGAATTTCCAGAATTTTTCTAGAATTTGAAAGTGATTTTACCCTTGGAGGGGTAAAATCGTCATTTTGGGCGAAGACGAGAAATGAAAATCTCAAACATTTGGATTGGTCGACCACTTGACCCAAATCCTAATTTTAAGCAATTTTCAAGACTCGATTGGAATAGAGACGATGATTTACCCTTTGAGGGGTAAAGTTTTCATTTTTGGAAAAAAGGACGAGATTCGAGAACCCAAGCAGAAGAATTGGTCACCTAACTGACCATAACCCTTATCTTGGCATTCTCGACCTATCTCGTATACAAGGCTGAGACGGTTTACCCCTAAAGGGTAGGATCGTCGATTACCGGAAGATCGGATAAGAAATCCCAAAAATAGGATTGACCAGTTGTCTGTGGTCAATCCTCAATTTTTGGGGGTTTCTGGAGTGTCTAGGAATTTCCTACAATTTTTCTACATTTTTTTTTGGGATTTTCTAGGATTTTCAAACATTGTTTAGAATTTTCTAGAATTTTTCTGATTTTTATTTTATTTATTTTATTTTTAAAATCATTTTCCAAATTTTTTTATTAAAAATATGATTCAGACCGGGTTGACCCGACCCACTTGGGTCAGAACCCGGCCTAGACCCGGACCCGCGCACACAGATTCCCCAAAACGACGCCGTTCCACCATTTTTTATTTTTCTATTATTCAAATTTAATCTGACGGCTCCTATTGAACCACGTGGCTACTCCACGGCCACTGGATGATCTGACTAAAATCTACGGTCCAGATCAAAAGATGATTATTCCTCGACCGTTTGATCAGATTACTTAAACCTACGATTACGATTAAAAGCCAAGACTCAATCCTAACCGTTAATCCCTACTAATCTAAACGACGCCGCACTACCACTAACCTAATCAACATCGTTTCGACTGGTTCTGATTTTCTAATTTTAAAACTATTTTCGGATATTCCTAATTATTAATCGGACGGCTACTAATTATTTGACTTGATTTATCCTAGCCATTCGATCTAAGCTGACTCAACCTAACAAACTAACGATCGGACCAACTCAGCATCCATGTGGACCAATCACGTGTTGCCACCTAGACCTTTGACTCGCTGACCTGCCATGTATGTGTCGTCTTCAACCTCTCGACTACGACTAAATGGACGGCTGAAAACCTCTGGCGACGATCCAACGGTGAAACCTCAACGGAATTGCACAAGACCGGTGCCAATCAACTCGTCTCAACGTTGCGCACAACATATCGCAGAATCATACAACTTCATCCACAGAATTAAGAACGACGAAGCTTACACAGTACATAAGCATGGCGTCTCAATCAAGCAAAGCAAGGCATTTCAGGCTAATTCCTTCGCAGAGAAGCTTCGAATGAGGTTCAGAATACTCACCTTCAGGTCCGATTGACCTGGTTTAGGCTAGCTTGAGCTAGGGAAGCTTCGACCGGATCAATAATGGCGAGAGGATTTTCGAGGCTCAGAGGCGAGGGTTTATGCAAAATCGACACAAAAAAGGATTGCGACCGAGCTTAGAGTAGTTCAAAGAACGAAATGCCTACAATTGTAAGAAACAAGGTCGGAGATTAGAGTAGTTCAAAAAACGAAATGCCTACAATTGCAAGAAACAAGGTCGGAGATGAAGTCCGCTATAGATGCACAGTATGAAGCTCGGAGAATGTAACTACCTTTTCTGGCGATGTCAAGTCGATTGAACAGGTGCGATCAACTCTTAAGGGCTTCAGTGAACTTCTCGAAGTGGAATGGTGGCTCGATTCCCCCGGAATCGTTGCCACCGATCACTTACAGGTTGAGCTCAAGTCCTCGATGACGGGGGTCGGAGGACGAGCTCTTTCCCTCCTGCTTCTCTCTCGATTCTGTTCTTTCTCCTTAACAAAATCAACCAACCTCCGTTCTAGAAGGATCAATTGGCTTTTGAAGGAAACGGATCCATATTCTATACATACAGATATGCAGCGGAATTCTACACAACACATGCCATAGATCTGCTTGAAACACTGATCGTAAAGGTAAATCACAAGAATTGGACTTACCTTGATTTCCACATATTAGAAGCCCCAAAAGTAGTGATGAAAGGGACAACGATCCTATAGCCGTTTGTCTTTGATTCCACAGAAATCCCTGTAAAACAAGAGAGGGGGGAGAACGAGAGATTTTTGTTCTGAGTGTTTCTGTCGACCAACTGAACGATGTACGTTTAGAGGGATGTATATAGGACATACCTTACACATCTTCTCCGAGCCGAATAGGAAACTTGATTATCTCCTTTCCTATATTCACCAGAATTGGAATAGAGGCAATATTCCATATTGCCACGAAGGCAATAATTAATAATGCCTTAGATTGTGCCCTTAATGGGCGCAATTTTTCCAACATCTCCCACTCGCCCATGAAGGGCAAAATTTCTCTCTGTTTCACTCTTTCACTGCAATGTTCATATGGGCTAATAATCTGTGCACCAGCATACTCTGAGAGCTCGTTGTCATATATCCGTTGGGAGTATTTGACAGCTCTTACAATTTGAACATAATCCCAAATGGATTATAGTATGCAGTACCCTAGATCGAGTAGTCACATATGTATCTCTTTTCTCTCAATCTCATTTAAATGTGATATGATATATATTCACAGTTATGATCACACTCAATAATCATAACTGACCGGTCTGTGAACATAATCCATAATGTGACTTCAAAAACTAAATCGATCTTCCTTCTCCACTAAACCTCTCAATTCCAGTCTAGCACGCTTTTCTAGGAATGTCCATTTAGATCGAATCAAATCCATGACCATAGGCAACACCCTAAGATATCGAACACCAAATAGAAAGCTTGAGAATAATGAGAAGTCATGAGGGCACAAATGATGAGGAACTCTTATCCTCGAGAGTCTCACACGGCTCCAAAAGCTGAGATCAACACTTTTGCCTCTCTCATCGGTCGTCTCATGCATACGTAATATGAAGTACGTATTACGGTATTTTCTCCTTCTCTACGTAGCGTATGTCTTTCCTTTTAAATACCGTACAGATGATAACGGAGACATACTCAATGTCTGTCTTGAGTTCACGTAACAACTCCAGCCAAGAGTATCCATCAGAACTCTCATCTGGCAATAAAGACGGATAAAGTGGAAAAATTGAGGGTTATTTCACTTTTGGACTTTTGTTAGTAATAAGTCCTCATCTTAACATTCTGTCAAGGCGACATCAATATTTAAGCTCGAATTCTCAATTATCACTTAGATAAAGAGCTTAAATTTCGTCTCATCCCTATTCATCATGCAGTAAATAGAGGCGGTTACCCGTGTGAGTGGGCTAATCTCTTATCTGTCCGACATACATTTTCAAATATAAAGCACCAAGCTTTATAATCCATAAATATCATAAGTAACTCATGGACGATAATCTAAAAAAAAATTTATTGACTGTGAACTTAGTATATTACATTCTACGCAGTCCAAGAGACTTCACATGACCATGAAAAACATCTTTAGGAATTGGCTTCGTCATCGGATCTGCTAACATTCTATGCGTAGAAATATACTGTATGTTCACATCCTTTCGTGCAACCATGTCTTTAACATAGTTATATTTAATGTCTATGTGTTTGGTCTCACAATGGAACTTGGGATCTTTGGTGTAGGCAATTGCTACTTGGCTATCACAGTATACCAAAACTGGATTCACAGCATTATCAGAAACACCTAAGTGATCCAAAAATCTCCTAAGCTAGACACTCTCTTGTGCTGATGTTGACAAAGCCACGAATTCGGCTTCCATGGTAGATAACGCTATACAATTCTGCTTCTTATTGCTCCATGATATGGCGCCATTGTTCAACAAGAATACATTTGCAGAGGTAGATTTTCTCTCATCTAAATCTCCTCCCCAATCAGCATCTGTATAGCCTTCAAGGTGCAGATCAGTTCCTTGATAACTCAGCGTATAGTCAGCAGTACCTTTTAGATATCTCATAATTCTCTTGACAGCAGCCCAATGTGCTTGACCTGGATTGGATTGGTATCTACTTACCATTCCAACTGCATAACAAATATCAGGTCTTGTACACATCATAGCGTACATTAAGCTTCCAACGGCACTTGCATAAGGAACGTTCTTCATACGTTCTTGCTCTTGTGGAGTCTTAGGACACATTCTACAGCTCAGACTTTCACTTTTTGCAATAGGAGTATCAATGGGTTTACAATCTCGCATACCAAATCGGTCAAGGACCTTTTTAATGTAAGTCTCTTGCGAAAGGGACAACAACATTTTCGAATGATTTCTCGAAATCTTAACTCCGAGAATGTATGAAGTTTCACCCATATCTTTCATTTCAAAATTGGAAGATAGCCAACTTTTGACTATCTGTACCACATCCATATTGCTTCCGGCAATTAATATATCATCAACATATAATGATATAATTACAAAGTGACCTTTGGATCTTTTGATATATAGGCAATTATCTTGATTAATCATTTCAAAATCATATGCCACTATGGCATTATGAAAACGCATATACCATTGTCTCGAAGACTGCTTAAGGCCATATATTGACCTCAAAAGTCGACAAACCTTTTGTTCTTGGCCTTTATTGACAAACCCAAAAGGTTGGTCCATATAGATTTCTTCTTCTAATTCTCCATTGAGAAAAGCAGTCTTTACATCCATCTGATGTAATTCAAAATCCAGATTTGTCACTATAGCCCCAGAATAAGGCGAATTGAGGTAAATCTTACCATAGGAGAAAAAGTTTCTTCATAGTCAACTCCTTCCTGTTGGTTATACCCTTTCGCCACAAGTCGAGCCTTATATCTCTCAATAGAGCCATCAGCCTTACACTTTATTTTGAGAACCCATTTGTTCCCAATGGCTCTACGTCCTTTTGGAAGGTCAACCAGTTCCTAAACATGGTTTGATTTCATTGACTCCATTTCTTCTTCCATTGCGTTCATCCATTTTTCCTTATCAGGGCATGATAGAGCCTCATTTACATTCCTTGGCTCACCCTCTTCTAATGGAGCAATCATGAAAGCTTCCCCTTCAATTTCAAAACGTCGACGGTGAATGCTTTTTGCGACTTGTTCGCCGTGGGTACCAGAGGTACATCTTCCTCCATTATGCTCCCACTCGGACCAGATAATGGCGCTTCTTCACCAAGTGGTGGCAATTGAGATAGGTCTGTACTTAACTCCCCACTTCTCACATTGCTCCTACTTGGATCATTATGTCCAATCGCCTCATTATCTTTATCCAAGGTTTCAAATATGGAATAACTATCACCTATTTCGCCCTTTTTTGGAAACTCATTCTCTAAGAATGTGACGTATCGAGATTCAAATTCAGTCACACTTCCGCTTTCTTGCTCGCCTATGAACACATACCCTTTTGAGTGTTCCGAGTATTTTATAAAGATACTCTTTTTACCTCTTGGTCCCAATTTTCCATATTTATAAGTGGACTCATGAGTATAGGAAACACAACCCCAAGGCTTAAGAAAGCTCAATTCAGGTTTTCGACCTGTCCACAACTCATATGGAGTGGAAGAGACTGATTTTGTTGGCACACGATTAAGAATATAGATGGCAGTTAACAAAGCATCACCCCAAAAGGTGATAGGCAAATTAGCATGTGCCATCATAGATCTAACAATTTCCATGAGGGTTCTATTTCTTCTTTCTGCAACACCATTTTGCTGCAGAGTATATGGAATAGACAATTTCCTTTCTATTCCCTTTTCATCACATAAATTCCTGAACTCATCAGATAAATATTCCCGGCCTCGATCGGATCTTAATGTTTTTATTTTCTTATCTAATTGATTTTCCACTAAGGTCATATATTTTCGAAAGCAACTCAATGCGTCAGATTTATGAGAAATCAAGTAGACATATCCGAATCGAGTGTAATCATCTATCAATGTGATGAAGTATACAGCCCCGTGCCTCATTCTTACATTCATTGGGACACAAACGTTAGTATGAATTAATTGCAATGGAAATTCAGCTCTTGTTCCTTTTCAAATGGCTTTCGAGTTGATTTCCCCACTAGGCAATGCTCACAAGCGGGCAATTCGACTTTTTCAATTTTTCCCAACAAGCCTTCTTTGGCTAGTCTCATCATACGATGTTGACCAATATGGACAAGCCTAGCATGCCACATATTCAAATCACTTTCAACAGAACTTGTAGATGTAAATAGGGAATAACAAATATTCGAATTAGTGTTCTCAACATCCAACACTATGAAGCCATCATTAAAAATACCGGAACCGTAAAAAGTTGTACCCAACAACAAGTCCACACCATTATCATGAAAGTTCATAGAAAAACCAAGTTTGATTAAAACCAACACAGAAACCAGATTCCGACGAATCTCCGGAGCATATAGGACATCATGTAGGAACAAAGTGCGACCACCGCGCATGATGAGTTGGCAGGTGCCAATTCCTTTAACTTCCACTCTGGAGTTATTCCCTACATAAATCCATTTTGCTCCTCGTGGTATCCGTCGAAATTCCACAAAGGTATTCCTGTCTCTGGCTACATGGTCTGTGGCGCCTGAATCTACAGTCCACAAAGGATGAGATTCAGTTAGAAAAATAGAACTTGATACATAACAAATACTTTCAAGTGCATTAAGGGTTTCTACCTTCTTCGGCTCACTACAATCGCGAGCGAAGTGACCCTTCTTGCCACAATTATAACATTTCACCCTTGAAATGTTTTTCTTGACAGGACGCTTCCCTTTGCCATGCTTGTCAAACTTTGGTTTCTTGCCAGATGGCTCAGCTCCTTTTCCTCCCCTCTTAATGAACCTGCCAAGATACTTGCGCTTGGAGCCCGAAGCTCCATATGGGCCAGAGCCAGCAAAATACACATTAGATTGTACTTTAGCCGCCAGAAGGCGGTCCTCTTCCAGCTCCAGGTGGCGCATAGCATCCTCAAATGTCTTTACATTTTCGTTGTGGGTTAGGTTGACTTTTATGTGTTCCCAATTAGGGGGCAAAGAGCGAATCACCGCCTGCACTTGCTGCTCAACAGATAGTATGTGGCCAACATCTTTCAGCTCATTAATCATGTTCGATATTTTTCTCAAATGATGTTTCATATTATGCCCATGTGGCATTTTATATGTGTCGAATCTGATTGTCAGCTGCCTCAATTTAGTGACTGAAGTCTGTCCAAATCTCTTTTTCAATGCTTCCCATATATCTTTTGTAGTGTCATACAGCCTAAACTCTCGCATGATATCGTTATCCATGCTGCTCAACAACGTAATGCAAGCTGAAGAGTTCTTTTTCTTCCATGCATTGAAGACTTCTCTATCCCTTCTATGCTGTGCAGTGGTTCCATCCTCTAGCTCAATCATGACCAGGTTAAGAGCTTCTAGTGCCTCTAGCTCTTCCAGCACATATTGGATTTTTATATTCCAGATCTCATAATTGTCACCGTTCAGCTTCTCACCCTTATTGAGCTCAACAACGATGTTCTTGGTAGCTGATGCCATTGAATCTGAATAAGGTAATTTAGACATTTGTACGAATTATTATCGTCCAATATTTATGGATACTTTTTACTCTAACTAATTATATTAATATATAATTTCACATAAGAACTTAGAGTCAAAAGTTCACTAAGTTCCCGATCATCTTCTAAGTATCCTCGCTTGAAATTATCATTAATATAATTATTTAGGTAAAATTGAGTTCATTAAAGGAAAAAGTCACTAAAGACTTCCAGAACTCCCCACTCAGCGCATATAATACTACCAAAGCATCATATGATAAAAATCACAATTTATAGCATAAAAGCTTCATACCCAAAAAATCCTCATTAAAAGTCCAAAAAACAACCTTATGCAAAATAACGATAAAACATAAGCAATAAGTTCTTTGAACTAATAGGTAGTGGGATAATACATCAATCCTGAAAAAACAACCAGGCCCTCTAAAGTCTTCTTAAAAGAAGGATAACTAAATGTAATAACGTGTGACCCTCTTCTCTTTGGTACTAACTTCTGTAATGGTCACTTCCTTGGTAATCGGGAGAGACTCCACAAGTTCATCTGGAGGATTCTTAACCAAATCTGGGGCCCACACAAGTCCCTTTGGAGAGAACACCCGATGACCCTTGCCTTTGCGCCAAGGCACATTCTGCCTTTGCCAAGATCCGTTCATCCCAACTGACGACGTCTTCATCGCTCCCATCCTTATGATCTTATTCAAGAGATCCGGTACAAAACTCTGATAAGTTGTATGATCGAGCCATACATTTTGGATCATAGGATGCCAGGCTTCAGGCAATGTGTTTCTCAAAGCATAAAAGACATCCATAGCTTCTATCGGGTATGCTTTCCAAATGATCTCTTGAATAATTTCATTGACCTTGATTACATGGGTGATTATATCACTCTCATCGTCCCATCGATAATGACCTAATAAACTGACCTTCTCACAAAGATCTTTACGTTGCTCGTTGGTCACTGCCCTCTTAGGCGTTCTCATAGTTTGTTTTACCCTTGGCATTGTTCCTACAACAAATGCAGAACAAATAAGATATGGATTACAAAAAATCCAATAATTATGAACATATCATAATTAAAACAACAGGTAAAAACAAAGTTTTTTTTTTGTCAACGGTCGCGGGTTAACGGTCAACGGGTCAGCGTGGGTCAACGGGTCAGCGCGGGTCACGAGTCGACGGGTCAACTCGGGTCACGAGTCGGGTCGGATCCGGAACCATCCGGTTCGCGTATGGGCTGGACGGAATAATCAAAATGGGCCGGCGCACTGATTCCCTTTTTTTTTGAAGTGGGCCGAATGGCCCATCACGTCGCAGGTCGGGCCACAGCCCGATCTGCTGACGTCAGCATGGCGTCACCCACGTGCATCGCATGTGGCTGACGTCCGCATGATGTCAACGACGCGGTTCCCTCCACGTGCCACGCACGTGGCGCGTGAACCTGCAGCGGCCGTGGCTCCGCCGGCACGTGTCGGCGGGTGCGCCGCCTCCGGCCTCCTCCCGCGGTCGTCCACCTATCAAAATGCTTGTCTCGTCGATATGAATCAGATCGTACATTTACTTTCCATTTTCACCGATCGAAAGTACCCGAAAAATCTACTTTTCCTCACTGACTTGTGGATCCCGATCCCGTCGGGGGCGCGTGCAGTGTGTGTGGCGTCTCCCGGCGTCCTCTCACGACTTCGCTTGATCTTTACCCCAAACGGTACCGTTTCAATCCGTTCCGATTTTCTAATTTTAAAACCATTTTCAAATATCCCTAATTACTAATCGGACGACCATAAAAAATATGATTCGATTAACCAAGACCGTCCGATCTAAGCTGACTCGTCCTAACAGACTAACGGTCGAACCGACTTAGCATCTACGTGGACCAATCACGTGCTGCCACCTAGACTTTTGACTCGCTGACCTGCCACGTATGCATCGTCTTCAACCTCTCAACTGCAACTAAACAAACGGCCGAAAGCCTCCGACGATGATCCAACGGTGAAACCTCAACAGAATTGCACACGACCGACGTCAATCGACTCGTCTCAACGTTGAACACAACATATCGGAGAACCATGCAATTTCATCCACGGAATTAAAGACGACGAAGCTTATACAATACATAGGCATGGCGTCTCAATCAAGTCGAGCAAAGCTTTTCAGGTTAATTCCTTCACAGAGGAGCTTCGAATGAAGTTCAGAATACTCATCTTCAGGTCCGATTGACCTGGTTTAGGCTAGTCTGAGCTAGGGGAGCTTCGACATGATCGATAATGGCGAAGGGAATTTCATGGCTCAAACGCGATGGATTATGCAAAATCGACACAAAAATGAATTGCAACTGAGCTTAGAATAGTTCAAGGGATAAAATGCCTACTATAATTGCAAGAAATAAGGTCGGAGATAAAATCCGCCATAGATGCACAGTATGAAGCTCGAAGAAGAGAACTACATGATTTCGAGCTCTGTGAATGCGAGACAAATGGCGATCGCTTCCTTGAACTTTAGGCCAGCTTCCAATGCCCTTTTCTAGCTTCGGTTTGGCCTGAAAAAGCCCAACCAGTGCTTTACGGATTTGAGCTCCAACCTTCGACAATGGCGATGGAAGGTGAGCTCTCTCTCTATATATTATGTTCCTCCTCCAACAAAAAATGGACCTCTCTTCTTCTAGAAAGAACAGTTAGCTCTTATACTAACTTTTTAAATCTTGGCGCCGAACGGGAAACTCTCATTTGTCCCTATCACGTGCCTTCCATGCGCCATTTGTTCATCGGACGGTGATGGAATCCGTTGGGTTTCCATCCATGTTCGTCTGGATCTCCGGTATCCCTCAATTAGTGTGAATTTTGGACAAATTTCATCTGGGTTCACTTTTGTTGACTTTTGTAGGTACCGCAACCTTGACCTATCGATTACTTCCTGTTCCGGCAACGTCAGGTAGTATCGCCGGTGTTAATCGACAGGGGAAAATGAGAGGAACAAAATGCCTCCTATTTCCCTTCCAATTATTCGCGAATGGCCCTTCAATTTGACGTCCAAAATCGGCCTGAGAACTGTTCATTCGCGCGAGAGGTTGAGGAAGGAGACGACACTGTAGCAAACCGGTTCGACCGGTCTAACCGGGCGGTCTAACCGGTCAAAATCGGTTCTGACTTGATTTTTTCAAAATTAATCACAATTTGGTGGGAAATTTTCATATTTAAATCTCAGAATCAAACTTAGGATATGAATATTATCTAAAAATGTATATTTGCCCAAAAGTTCTAGCCAATTTCTATAAAAACCCCAAATTTTCATTTAATTGCAATTCGAAAAATTGTGCAATTGAGGGTTTAAACAGTCAAATTGGACCAAACCACCTTTGCCAATCGACTCAGAATGATAAAAAAAAACATAGGGCAGTGACTTCAATTTGTAAACGTAGCCCTTGAATTAAAAGTAATTTCAATTATGCCCAAATTCAAGGACTAAATTGCAATAAAATGTGTAATTCTGTCAAAATCATGGAATTAAATCATTTACATGAACAATTGGGTCAAATTACATATAAGGACAATTAGATTGGATGACAACACTCTCAAAATGCCAAAAATTACAAATTAAAATACTCAATTGACATTTTTCATCAAATTCCATCATATGTGAAATAAAGAAACATATATGATTGAACTTGGATTTTGAATTTTTGTGTTGTCAAAAAGACAAATAATTTTAAATAAAAATATTGACTATTTTTCCATATTTTTATGATCTCAAATGCTATTTTTCTTGAATTTTTATGAATTTTCCTATTTTCTAAAAATACCAAAAAATGTGAAAAATATGAAAAATTATTATTTTTTGTCAAAAATAGTTCCTTAGCCCTGGCCAAGGCCACCAAAGTTGATTTTGTATTTGTTTTTTACTTTTTATGGGTTTTTTTTTATGAATTTTCCAAAAATGAACTAAAAAAAGACTGATAAAAAATCAGGTGTCAACAGTCATCCAGTAGTAGACAAGTCTCATGATCTTTTTTGCAAGGAGATGACCGTTCATGTGCGGCCCACATATGCCTTCGTGGATTTCCTTCATGAGTGTATTTGCTTCTTTCGCATCTACACACCTCAATAAGGTTGAGTAAAATGATATTTTTGTACAAAGTCTGCTCACTGAGGAAAACTTGGTAGCTACCTTGGCTATATATTTTTTGTCACCTGCTGGACATTCATCAGGGAATTCTCCTTTTAAGAGATAATTCTTAATATCATGATACCAAGGCTCCCCATCGAACTCTTCTTCGACCACCATGCAGTGAGAAGGTTTTTTTATTATGCCAATCCGTAAGGGTTTCACCTCCAATCCATCGGTTACCTATAACATTGATTCCAACATAGCCAACGCATCTGCAAATTGGTTCTCCGTTCTCGGCAGATACTCGAACTGTCACGCCCCGACCCCGGCAGGCACGCCAACATCCCACACAGCCGTCAATACAAATAAGATAACCCAGGATCCGATGACTCTACTTTCAGAGCGTGATATGAGAACCACATGCGGAAACGAAAACAAACCCGAGACATAAAAGAAAAAGACATAAGGTGACATAGGATTTAAAAACAACACACATCGTCTTACAGTTAAAAAGGTCTGGTACATCAAAAGACAAAAGGGTTCAGAGGAAGGCACTATGGGACTACAAAAGAAACTCCCAAAAAGAAATTCATAAACTAGACAAACTCGTCTTCATCTTCCTCCTTTTCCTTCTTCATCACCTCCGAGGCATTCTTCAAGGTTTTAGGTCTGAAATGTTGGTCCCACGACGGGGTGAGATAATAATCTCAGTAAGTTAACCCTAACCCTAAGCTAGACTATTGATACCTCAAGCACGTTTGAAAATATGCAAGTTTTGGCAAAATGCTTTTCACACATGACATTCAAGCCATTGGCATAATAAAGCAACTCAGGCATATCAGGTACCGGGTTCTTGTCTTTCATGCTTTCACTTTCCAATCTGAGTTTCTCAAGCCATACAGGCATAATAAACGTCCTATGCACTCTAGGCATACCAGGCGTTCCAGCCAATTCAAGCATACAAACTCGGAAACATATCAAGAACTATGTTTCAGTCTTTTATCTTCTTTACGCCCATCAAGGGCTGCCCTCCTTGGGCCGCGAGATGATTCAGTCAATCACATGACTCTCGACTTCTTATCGAGATGATTTGGTCATCATGACTCTCACTGCGAGATGATTCGGTCTCTATAGCGACTCTCGACACTCCACGCTATCGAGATGATTCAGTCGACTATAGGACTCTCGCGTCCGGACCTAGAGATGATTCGGTTGCTACCTGACTCTCGATTCTTACCGCCTTCGAGATGATTCAGTCAACGTAGGACTCTCTAGCCGCAAGACCTCGTCAGGTCATTGGGAGTAACTTCCTCCCCAGCTTAATGCATTGGCCATAAAACATCATTGTGAACCTTTTCATTAATCCCAACTTCACAATCACAAGCAAATTCATGCCATCGCCACACAAGGCACGCATTCAAGCACATCAGGTTCATCATTTAAAGTGAGCCATTCGGCCATCATACACATGCACATCGTCACACCATGCATCATTCGACACCAATTGCGAAACCGATCATTAAAGCCCTCGATTGAATCCCAATTAATCAACACATACCCATTTTCTCACATAGTATTTCATCATCAAACAATCACATAATCAACTAGACACGCCCTGGGCATGTTAAAGGGACATTCAATCAAGAAAAGTTATCAATGACCCCAATCCACAAAACTGCTCACCCACGACTAGGTTCGTTCTCAAGAAAACTGCAATTTTTCCACTGATTTTTTGGGAAAAAATTTTATAATCTTGTTCTTCAAGATCTGACGGTCGTGTGGGTGAAAACGGTACTCAATTTGGATATCGAATGAATTAGAATGGGCCATTTAAAATTTGGTGCGCGTTGAAGTCAGCTTGGTCAGCAATTCGGTCTCTCATGGTTCCACCCTTTAGTGACTCAACATCCTAACAAAATGTTAGAAGTCTTCTTACCAAGCTAAATAAGCCAATAAACTCCTCCAAGAACCGCAACAAACTTCGAATCCTACACTGTTCAGTGCCGGGCAGATTCTGTCCCTAAGAAAAACCATGCAAACCGGCTATGAAATCTTCAATCTAACTCATCTATCCTTTGCTAACATGTAGTATCATGTCTTAGGGTATCTTAAATAAATTTCGGGGCAAGGTGACGCTTCCACGGGCTTCAAAGGTGCTCGGTTCTTAAACCCGTCGAAGAGGACAGATTCTGTTCTTTAGAAATCCATCAAAGTTCACCCATTAAAACCCATCTTTCTTCGTCCAAACTTCAATCCAAACTCCCTAAACCTTAATACTATATCTTAAGAAGGTCTCACCTTGATTTGGAAGCAAAGCAAGCTCCCAAAGTCTGCCCAAAGGAGCTCCCGGTCTGGTTCGCTTCGAATCTGACCTTCATCCACTCAAATCGAGCTACGGAAAGATATACTTGGTTAAATTGAGCTTATAATATGTATATGGAAATATAAGATAATAAGCTTTCTAATGGCGAAAGAATCACCTCAATCTGATATCGGACGATGGAGTTATGGCCGAAATAGCGAGATGGATCTATGCTGGCCGCGAGCGAGCGGGCGAGAGAGAGGGAAAATGAAAGGGAGAGGGGAGAGAGATGGAGTCCGGCCGAGCTTGAGGGAAAGAGAGGGCCTTGACTTTATCCATTAGTCAAGAAGAGAGAGAGAGAAGATTAGGTGGGGATTAGACTTGTATTTAATGCAATCTAGGCATCTAACCCTAGTCTAAAAGGATAAGGTCTCTTCACTTGATGACACTTGTCCCATGCACATAAAAATCTTGAGCCAAAATGACTAATCTACTCTCTTGAATTCGGCATCCCTTGGGGAGGTCTAAATGACCTTTTTGCCTTTCATTCATCTTAAGGCAAAGGTATATGGTTGAGGGGCAAAACAGTAATCTTCCACTTTTCGTCCGAAATTTCGTTTTTCTAATTTTTGTGTCCATTGGCGAGGCGACGTCAAATCCTTTTCCAATTTGAAATTCTTCATTTCCAATTGCCAATTCAAGCTTCCATTTCATGATCGTTCACTCATCGATCGTATCTTCAATTTATCTCGAACTAACGGGCAGCTCTTGCAGATGTTACGCGTGTCGACTCTATGACTCTTGTCACACTTAGGACGACTCAAGTTACGACGGCTTTGGTTGTCATGTAATTGCGATGGTTCATTACTAGTTCCGACGGTCTCGATCGTCATTGTTCGATTTAGGAAAACTTCGCAAATTATACATTGGTTAAACGGCATCACCGGTGCTCCAATCGTATAACGCTAGCAATGGATTCCTCAATCGTTATTTGATTGGCCTTTAATGGTTCTAAATGTTCCCTCGGTAATCCTTTTGGTCAAAGTGTCATTTTCTTTTTCGAGTTTCCTAGGTCCACGTATTTGTCATGCGTTAGCCTTTCCCTTTCTAGTCAGTTAACTCGAATTGATTAGGTCCGAGCGAGATAAAATTGAAATACATCGATAGATATTTCTCATTCCATAGTCTCAAAATGGCAGGAATTAAGAATGTCACAGAAACGATATTTCTTCAAATTGGAGGATCAGTTCTTCCAAATACTCATGATAAGAAATGAGTTTCGAGTCTTTTATCCTCCATTCTCCTTGTGTCTGTACGATGATAAGCATTGAGTCACCATACAGCTACAACTTTTGTACTTTCATAGAGATAGCCAACAGTAAGCCTAAGACACATGCCTCATACTCTGAGACATTATTGGTGTTAACACCTAAATTTTGATCAGCCTTTTTCTTTTATTTTTGAAAAATTCATAGAAAATCTAAAAAAAAACTACAAAAACTACAAAATCAATTTTTGTAGCCTTGGACAAGCTAAAGGGACCATTTTGGACAAAAAAATATTTTTTCATATTTTTCGTATTTTTTAATATTTAAAAAAATACATGAAAAATCATAAAAAAATAGCATTCGAGGTCACAAAAATATAGAAAAATAGTCAATATTTTTATTTTAATTCCCTTTTTAGTTTAACCTCATAAAAAGTCAAAAATCAATTTCAATCGCATGCGTTCCTTCATAACTTATAGAGTTGAATTTGGCTAAAAAAAATGTCATTTGAGTCTTTTAATTTGCAATTTTTATATTTTGGAGTCTTTATCAAGCCCCGAACCCAGCGAGCACGCGAACATCTCACCAGACCATTATAACTCTATAGTCTCCCAGGATCCACGGCCAACATCTCAATACTCCTATTTGCTAAACGCATGCAGAAGTAGGAAAACAACTCCAGACAAAATAAACCCAAGATGACTTAGGACATAAAAAGGTACACCATATGTAAAGGTCAATCATACATCAGAGATTACAATTCCAAATCCCCAATTCCATCATTTACAAGCCTAAGGTCAAATAAGGATTCGTAACCATTTCTTCCAATGACTTCATCGAATACCAATCCATGGCGAGCTCGTGTTTCCTGCGTCTGAAACCTGAAAATGTTGGTCCCACGATAGGGTGAGATATATAATCTCAGTAAGTTGAACCTAACACTAAACTAGGCTGCCAGTACCTCCAGACACTTTTGAAAAATCGGGTATTTTGGTAATAAAAACCTTGACATGAAAAAACGAGGTACTTTCCAAATCATGGCATTTAGTACTTCCAAATCATCTCAACTCAGTCACAAAAGATTTCATGAGTAAAACTAAACTTCGTACAGTGGCAGGGTTTTCCAATCAAAAGCGAATACTCGACGCCATCTCAAAACATGAGGCAACTTTCACATTTCATCAAAAGTATCATTTCTTGAAATTTACAGAAAACACATTCTTTTCTTTTACGTCCCTTTCTGGGCCAATTTCAATTCATGAGGCAAATTCCAAATATGAGGCATAATCAATTTTCTCACAAGTCACTCTTTGATTTTCCCAAAAAACATATTATTTCATATCCGCCCATCTTAGGGCTGCGAGATGATTCGGTCTCCATATGACCCGTCGGAACATATGAGACTCTCGCGTCCGGGCCTAGAGATGATTCGGTCACCATACGACTCTCGACGCCCATCTTCAATCGAGATGAATCGTGTCATATGGGACTCTCTAGCCGCACGACCTCGTCAGGTCAAATGGAAGTAACTCCCTCCCAATACATTGGCCAAATTTCATAATTCTCTTGGCGATCCCACACGCCAGTGCACTTATTATTTTTCCCGGTGATCCCACACGCCATTGGCAATCCCACACGCCAGTGCACATATCATTTCCTCGGTGATCCCACACGCCATTTTATTTATAAAAGTTTCAATTTAAGAAAGCCTCATATTTTCATTTAAATAAAACAATTCATGCCTCAAAATTCATCATTCAAGAACAACTCATGCAATCAAGCAGTTCATCGCCTACTCGAGGCCTTCGTTTCAAACGTCCCTCACTGGACAAAACACAATTCTCATTATGCAATTCTCAGTAAAACACAAGCATCATTCAGCTCAAATCGATCAAATCTCAAATTTGATCATTCACAAGTTATCTCAAGACTAGATTAGTAAATCAATCTGCTTAATGCACTCAGACAAATGAGAATTTCCACAAAGCACGCCGAATGGCCCAACCACATGCCACAACCGGATTAAGACTCCTCAGTTCAACCTCAATTTCAAAATTTCCATGTCATAAAACCACTCAAGCTCAATAGGGCAGATTTGGGTCTAATGCTCCTCACTCAAAACCGGTTCATAAATCATCAATTTTCTTAGAAAAGATTGTCTCTTAGTAGCCTAACATCCTAATAAAGGGTTAGGAGTAACTTACCTCAAGTTTATACCAAGCATTTCCAGAAAACGATCGACGCATCGTCGCGGCACCAAGCTATCCATTTTGGCCTTCCACGACCAGATTCAGTCCCGAATAAACTGGTATTTATCTACTAACTTTTCAAGAATTCTACCTTCAGAATCATATCCTTCACGATCTTATGGACGTGTGAGCGAAAATAGAGCTCAATTCGGATACCGGACGACCTAGAACGAGCCAATTTAAAATCAGTTCACGCTAGGAACAGATTTACACGGCTCTTGGTTTTCACCTCAAATCAGCCCTTCAAATACTTCTAAACTCCCATTCATCACAAAACCAACTTGTTAAAACATTTTTCTACATGTCTAGTAAGCTCACCGTGAATTTTGAAGCAAAATAACACCTCTAAGAACCTCCAATCAGCTCAGTTCTACTGGCTCCTCAAATGGCCAGAAACTGCCTTCAAGAAACCACCTCAAATCAGCCAGGAAAACCCTTCAATCCTCAAATAAATTTACAATCACAGCTTAGCCAGCCCTAGTACTATGGGTTTAGAAAATCTCACCGAACATTTGGAGTCATTTGAAGTCTCGAAACCCATGAAACATCTTCTTTCCCAAAACCGGTCAGATTCTGCCTCAATCTGATGTTTGTCCATTCAAACAGACCTACGGGAAGAAATACATGGCCAAATTGAGCTTATAATATGTCCCTAGAACCACAAGACAATAAGATTTCAGATGGTGGTGGTTTTGCCTCAATCCAACATCGAACGAAGAAGTTATGGCTTAAGGAAGGGAGGTGATCGGGACTGGTCGGGCTGGGTCAGTTCGGCCGAGAAGAAGAAGAAGAGAAAAATGAAGAAGAAGATGGAGGAGAGAGTGAGCTCGTCCAAGTGAAGAGAGAGAAGAGGAAGACTAGCTCTAATGTTCTACTTGGTCAAGATGATTAGATTGGTAATTAATGCAAGTCACTCAAAGGGTGACACTTGGCATTGCTTCTAGAAACCTTGGTCTATCATTGACTTCCATTGACCAATTTTTCTCTCGATTTTCAACAGCTACAAGGGGACATTCAAATGACCATTTTGTCCTTCAATCATTCTTAACACAAGGGCAAGGGTCGAGGGGTAAAATGGTCATTTTGCACGTGTCGTCCAAAATTTCATTTTTCCAATCTAAATTGCTCTTGATGAGGTGACGTCCATTTCAATTCAAATGTTGAAATTCCTAAATGTCCAATACCCAAATATCGAGGTCCAATTTCATGTCAAACTCTCGTCGACTGTAATTCCAATCAATCTCAAACTGACGGGCGATTCTTGCAGGCACTACGCGTATTAACCTTGGGATTTTTCTCAAGTCGTGGTGACTTTGGTTGTTATGTGATTGCGAAGGTTTATCGCTAGTTCTTGCGGTCCTGATCTTCAGAATCCGATTTAGGAAATTCTTACAAATTACACATTGGTTAAGCGGAATCACCCGCGTCCCAACGTATAACGCTAACAAGGTATTCCAAGATTGTTTCTAGATCAATCTCTGCTGGCCCAAAATATTCCATCGACAATCCTTATGGTCAAAGTGCCATTTCTCATTCACATTCCCCAGGTTTACGCACCTGACCTCGCGTTAGTCTTTCCCTTTCGGTCAGTTAACTCGAGAGTGGCCTGCTCCGAGCGAGATACAACTGAAATACCTCGATCGATATCCTTCCATTCGATAGCCTCGAGAAGGGCTGGAATTCGGAATGTCACAGTTTTGACATTCAATATGATTACCCTGCATTGCAGCTTAGTCCAATTGTTCACTGAAATCGTATGATCACATGAATTGGACAAAATTGCATACTTTTCTTTTAAATTAGTCCTTGGGTTTCGGATAAAATGAAATTAATCAAAATACATGGATTCGCATGAACAAGTGAATACTTACCCATGGGTTTTTTACCCCTCAAATTCATCAGTGTGGTCGGTTTGATCCGATTCGCTCATTAAGGGTTTCAATTTGGGGGATTCCACAAAACGGGTCTTGAAAAGGTTTAGGGTTTTTGATCAATTTCAATAAAATTGATCACGAAAACTACATTTTCAATGGTGACTTGATATAAATAATCCAATTTTGAATCAATTTCGGATTTTTTTTTTTGTTTTTTTGTGGACGTCTAAAGCATCAATTTGGAACAAATAATATGAACAAGGTCAACTAGTTCGAATTGACCCACCCAGTCAACCCAATTGATTGGAGATGACAAAAGGGGGAACAAGATGATTGGAAGAGGGGACCACCGCCATTACGATGTCTCCCCTCTCTCTCTCTCTCTTTCTCTCTCTCTGGCTTTTCTTTGTTTTTCTCTTGCTCATGGATGCCTTTCCCTCTTGAGCTGGACCTCCTCCTTCTTCCTATGGTTTTTCGCCCAACCACGACCACCGACCACACCTCTGGCCTCGTCCCACCTCCAGCCTTCCTCATTGCCACTGTTTCGACCTCCTTTGGCCGCCGTAAGGCCCAAAACCAGCCCCGGACATCACCTACCTTGTTTCGGAATCCGGGACGATTTAAGGAGCGACGGCCGCCTACGGCTGCTCTCGACCGCTGACGACCACCCCCAAATGCCTCTGCCACCCAATCGCTATCATCCTGGCGGCCACAATTCGTCGGAGAGTCCCAAAACATCTCCGTCGGCCGCCTGCCCAAATCTGGGCTCAGTGGACGTTCTGGGCCCCGACCGACTGTTGCGCCACTTTCGACCTCCACCAGCTGCCGTCTCACCATCCTCTGCCTTTAATGTGACCCCCTCGATTCCCTCTTGCCGCTCGTCGCCTCCCGGAGCCGCTGTGGTGGCCCTGTAAACCTGAAGTCCTACTCGGTGTTCTATTTTGAACCCGAGACTGCTCTGCCGCCCTTCGCCCTCCTTCGATGCCTTCCACCACCCCTGACGACCACCCTAGCCTCTCCTCTTGTCCCTCGAAGGCTGTGAGAACCGATCGCCGCCGGTAGAAGCCGCGAAGGGCCCCGACCAGTCTCCCATGTTTTAGTTGCGCGAGTCCTCTGTTTCGCGCCAGGCTCTTTCCAGCGGCGTTTCTACCACCTTCAGCAGCCTCGAGCCACCATCGCCGCCTCCCACAGCTCTTCCTCGACGGCTATAGCTCTATACCGTCACTAGCCTGCCACCCCAGCGCAGTTGGAGCCGTGAACAACCGCACCCTGCTCTGCTCCCGTCGTTGTGCTATGTTTTTCACAGGCCATAGCCTGTTCTAAGTCGGACCGTGTCCGAGCAAACCAGACCATGTCCGGCTGAACCAGGCTGTGTCCGAGCCCGATTTTCCCTTTATTTTATTTTATTTATTATTATTATTTATTTTTATTGTCGATCTTAATCTGTAAAATTGCTTGTTGACATTCTAGTGTGGCGGTCGATAGATGACGCTCATGGAGATGGTTGCACACTGGGTTTGGCAATTGAAGACCGACATCCAATCATGTTCATTTTTGCACATCTGGTCCGTGTGTCGGAGTTATTTAAATATCGCCATTATAGATTTGATTTATATACGTTTATTTTAGTCTAGTGTTAAGCATAGTTAAGTATTTATTATATCACTATTAAAGAAAAATTCAAAAAACAAATTAATTAAACAAATTGTAGAAAATTCCTAAAAAAAATTTAAAAAATTCCCAAGGTAAAAAATGACAAAGAGTAGTTGATTGGATGTCATTTTTGGAACTTTTCCCGTTTAATCCAAAGGGTAAAATCGTCATTGGTATTCCGATGACTTGTGGAAATTGCATAGTGTTCGGCGATGGGTCAGGTGGGTGGCCAAACCTTATGTCTAAGATTTCCACATTTCATTTTCTTTTTAGAAAATGATGATTTTACCCTTCAAATGGTAAATCGCTTTCTAAAATTCAAAAAAATTCAGAAAATTGTCAAAAACAAATAGGAGATGGGTCAATTGAATGGCCAAACCTGCTTTCGACACCTTTTTACTCCGGATTCATTCTGAAATGACGATTTTTCCCTTTTAGGGTAAATCGTCCCAAATCATCTCAAAATTACGACTTTACCCCTGATAGGTAAAATCGTGTCCAAATCATTCCTAAGCTTGATTGATACTTCTCTAGGCTAATAGGACCTTACTAGGAATGCCATGTGTTTTATTTGCATATCTAGATTCCTTGAGTTGCGCACTTGATTACTGATTGTGATTGCTAGGGTAATTACTCACATATGCATGAACTCTTAGATTTAGGATTCGTACCTTACTCATCTGCATGAAATCTCAGGTTAGAAAATTCAGTCAACTTAGGTACCGAAAGGGCGTCAGCTCTGATAGTTGGCGTAACTAAGTTCCCGAACCCATTTCTCTAGTCCTCGCAGAATTGAATAGAAACTCCCAACTATTCAATAAGATGGTCTAATCATACCCTCCAAAAAATGATTGGTGGCGACTCCATGGCATGCACACTTTGCACATACACCTAGACCACACCAAAGGTCGACCACGTACACCTTCGTTGCAATTCAGGTAATGGGGCCTTGGGAGAGGCTCGCATCCGACTAGACAGGAGACATGACAACCCATTAGCCTTCAAGAGTTCTGACAACCTCAAGAGGGTCGCGACAGACTGGCGACTCCACTGGGGACTGGTTTTTAACCCTTTAGTGGACTTGAGCCGATTAAAAAGTTGATTGATTCTTATAACCTGATTTTATGTATATGCTCTCGAAGGTGAGGTACGTATGTTAACAAATGTGTTAGATGTTTTTGCAGATGGAAGAAATAAGGGGTGAAGTGCTTGTTAACTTTGTTTTATGCAGGTAGGAGTTTAGGACGTATGATTGTGTGAATGTTTATATTGAAGCGGTGGTTGTTAAATAAAATGTATGTCTATCGTTTTAGCACGACACGATGAACACACATAACCGCGCCTAAAACTCCGGGCGCCCTCTTTAGGAAGACAATAGAAGGAATTGAAAATGGAATCTCCGTGAGGAAAAACATGGGGTAATCCAATTTTCAATTCCGCTCACTTCAAACTATGGATCGAGTCACAATGCAACGATAGTTGTGCAATGGAATCAGCTCTTTCTAGAACTCAAGGTGGAAACCTTGGCCTTAGGTACCAAGCCCAATCTTTTGATTTTTAGAGTTTTACCCTCACTTGTCTCATGCGCTTGCCTATGGAAGGTTAGTATACCTAAAACTGTAAAAAATACTGAGAAATTTGTCTTTCTCTTAAGTTTGTTGGTAAGACTTTTCTATCCCTCGAACTTGTTACAACTCATAATCATTACATTCATTGCATAATTTTGGTGATTAGATTAAATGTCATTTTGAGGATAGATAGATGTGTTTTTCTCCCAATATCCTTGATGGAAGACAAAGATGGTGCCATCCCATTACGAGCGCAAGGTAGACAAGAAGAGCCCGTTGTAGACATCATTGAAGTCTCGTCCAATGAAGATGATGATTTGGAACAAGTGATCCTGAAGTCACATCCCGAAGACCGGAACTGGGGCATCTCTAAGTGTTAGGATCACATTCCTTTGATTTGTTTGGCATTTTTAGTCTTCTTGTATATGATTTATTTTTCCAAGATCCTCTAATCTCATCCCTTAAATTGATTGTATTAGGGATTTATTTGTATTATATGCCTCTAGATTGAAATTGGCTGTATTTTTTTTTATCTATCATGGGAATGTAATAATGGCATTTCTTCTAATCACCATGATATTCCCAAATCAATTTTATAATTCCTTTGGGGGAAATTGAGATTGAAAGCCTCATGTGACCTTTTGGCCATATAGGGGAACCCAATCCCAATTTCGCTAGAAGGAACTATAAGTTTGAATTGGTTCATGCATGTTTTGCATCATTGGTAATTCGCGATAATTGACCAAGATTATTCGTGTTTTTCAAATTGATTGAAAAGATAGATATCCAAATTACTCTCGTTCTTAGCGAACAGCTTTAATTTGGATACCGTATCTTCAATTAAATTTTGAACACATAAGAATTGCGTTTTGCACTTTTGAATATTCCAATGATTTTCTTGGAATTGATCAAAAGCAATTATCGTGAATTACATTCCTTTCAATGATATGCTTTCTCTCGAAAAAAGAATTGATAAAAACTTTTCGCACAAGACTAAAACTCTTGTAAAAGTTCTTATCCTTATTAATTATAAGTAAGCATAAAATCGAAAGGATTTATGCTTTCTTTTTCAAGATTATTTCTTCTGATTTTGTCTTTTCATTTGAATCAGGTGAAAAACAGGTAGAGAAGAAAAGTCCTTTTTCTGGACAAACGTGGGGAAAAATTATCTTGTGCCGCTAGGAGAGTATATTGGGGCAAACTTAGCAAACCCAAATATGACAAACATCAAGACAAGCCTTACTAGGGAAAAGTGCCTGCGTGGAATCGCTTCTGCAAGCGTTGGAAGAATGAAATCTCAAAGGGAGTATTCTCTTTCTAAAAAATTCAAATGTGGTCAAATAAGGACCCACACTTATTTCTTCATGTGTAGGTGCAAAGACATCTTCAAATTAGATTGAAATTTGTCAAAGAACATGGAAAAATGCTAAGGTATTTGGCCAAGACGGACGTCGCCCAATTGGGGCGAAGCAATTATTGATGCGACCGAGTGTCATCTCCTGAACAACACTTGCAAATACAGACGGAAGGATGTGATAGTCATCGTCCACATCAAATGGATCAATAAGACATCATCGTGGATTCTAGGAGAGGACGACATCATGAAGAAGATGGCCAAGGACAGAATGCTTGGAAAAGAGCAACACTCTCAAATGTGAAGAGGCAACACCTCAAAGGTCAAAGGTAAAACTGACAATCCTGAATAAAGATGTGACATTCTGTATTTCCGACCCCTTGAGGCCTGAAATAGGGAATGTAAGCTCGAATTGGTAATTGAAAATAAAGAATTTCAAAATTGGGAAAGGAATTGACGTCGCCTCGCCAATGGTCATTGAAAAGGAGAAAAACGAAGTTTCGGACGAAAAATACCAAATGACTGATTTACCCCTCGCCCATTTGTCTTTGCCTTAAGGATCTTTGAATGTCAAAATGGTCATTTTACCCATCCCTAGAGGCTGCCGAAAATTCTTGGAGAAGAAGTCAAAGAAAGTTAATGTGAGTCAAAACTCAAAAGACCAATAATTGAGACATTGCCAAGTGTCACCCTAAGAAGAAGTCTTGCCTTAATCACCATTAATGAGCATCTTGTCAAAATGTCACCAATAATTTGTGGGATATCATCTTCTTCAGCTGCTGGTCGACCACCCTCTTCCCTCCTTGCCAATTCCTTCATTTTCCTCTTCAGATTCTCTCTAGCCAAACACTGCTTTCCCGACCAGTTTCTACCACACTGTTCGGGCTACTCGACGGCCACTTCCCGGTAGCTATTTGAGGTGTGTCAACCACCACAGGTTAGTTCAATATTTCCTTGACATTTTCCCCTTGGTTTCATGATTTTTGGAGGTCTGGTTAATTTATGGTGATTTTTGGAAGAAAAGCGGACAGATTCTGAGCTAGCTGAGGAGAAGTATTGGTTCTAGCTCTTAGAAATTCCAAATGACCTCAAAATTTTTAGGAGAGATTCATAACATCTAGTACTATGTTCAGATGGTTTATGGCTACAAATAGATGGTTTTAAAATGAGTTTTATGGCTGATTATGGGTGGTACAAAACTGGACAGATTCTGACCCTCGCGCGCCAAGGAGAAACCGAGTTGATTGGAGTTCTTCGGGGTGTTGTTTCTCTTTGAAACTTTCGGTGAGCCTCCCTAACACTTATATTGAGGTGTTAATAAGTGTAACTCGTGATAATTTGGAGCCTAGAGATGATTTGTCGGTTGATATGCACGGTTGGATTGAAACTGGGGTTGTAATATAAATTTCGAGGACGAAATTTTTGTAAGGGAGAAGAGTTGTGACATTCTGAATTCCGACCCTATCTCGGAGCTTATTAATGAATGAATGTCTATCGATGTATTCTAGTAAATCTCGCTCAGAATTGATCACTCTCGAGTCGACTAACCGAAGGGGAATGGCTATATAGGATTTAAAGTACGTGGACCAAAGAGCTTGACCACGAGTCGACGCTTTGACCATAAGGATCGCCGATGGAATATTTTGGGCCACTAAAGGTCGACCTAAGAATGGTTTTAGAACGATTTGCTAGTGTCGTGCGATTGGTTCACGGGTGATTCCGTATGACCATGACATGATTTGCGAATTAACCTAAATCGATTCCTAACGGTCGTAACCTTCGGAACTAGTAATTGACCCACGTGATTACATGACAACCAAAGCCGCCGTGGCTCGAGTAATTCTTAAACGCGACATTAGTCACGGGTCGATACGCGTAACTCCTAAGAGCCGCCCGTTAGTCTGAGATACGCTGGAGCGACAATTGACTGAATTTAGCCATAAATTGGACTTCGAGATTGGAGGCCGGATATTCGAGGATTCCAACGGGATTAGTTTGGACGTCGTCTCATCGGGAACCATTAAGATTAGAATTCGACCATTAGCATTTAGAAAAGTGAAATTCAGACCGACGAGTGGAAGTTACACTTTTACCCCTAACTTAATACCCTTTTCCCTTTAGGTAAAGCAAGGGCAAAATGGACAATTGCCCCCTCCCCTAGCTTCAGCCGAATTCTTGAGGGCAATGTGGTCATTTGACCATGAGATATTTGAATTGGATGAGACATGAGTGATAAGACCAAAACCCCTCAAACCACCCTATTACAAGTTGTCACTCATTAGCACTATTCCTTGTCAAACACTCTTCAACCACCCCACTAGCTTTTCCCTCCAATTTCTCTCTTAAGTTGGATGACACACTCACTCTCTCCCTCTCTTTCTCATTTTGGCCACTCCCTCACTAGATCTCTCTCCCTCACGTTCTCTCTTCCCTCTCGCTCTCTCGCTTGCTCTCTTCGGCCTTCCTCTAGGTGGTTCACGACCGACCACCACCTTGCCGCCGCTCCACCACCTCAAACCACCACCAAGACACCTTCCTCTCTCTCTTGGACCGTGAGAGGATCGCCGTTCAAGCCCAGAGCCGCGCAAACCCCAACCGACCAGAATAGAACCAAGAGGAAAACCGGAGCTGTTCTTGAGGAGTTCTTGAGGTGAGTGACTCTAGAGACTTAGATAGACATATTAAGGGGATAGAGACTTGTGTTAGATGTGTTCTTGACCAAGTTTCCTTGGCCTTTGGTGGATGTTTTTCAAGGAACCAATTCTGATCGCCGGACCAGATTTTTGCGCCGCGCTTTTCACCGCTATCTCAACCGGTTTTCCTTAGCTCTTGGCCTTGGTAAGTTATCCCTAACCCTTTATTAGGATGTTAGATTACTAATAGATGTTTTATGGTTGGATTTGTAGAGTTTAAGGGCTGTTTTTGGTGAGAAAAACGTTGATACCCGAGAGCCCGTGTAATCCCGTTTTCAGCGCGCGTCGAAAATGAAATGGGTCGTTCTAAGTCGTCCGGAGTCCAAATTGAGCTCCGTTTTCGCCCACACGACTGTAAGATCATGAAGAACGAGGCTATAAAGTTATATTGCTAAAAAAGTAAACAGATTTATGTCAGTTTTTCTGAGAGTAAGCCTGGTCATGGAAAGACCGAACCTGTCATGAAATGGATGAACCGCGCTTGGTCGTTTCTTGGATTAAAAATGGTGAAATTGAGTTTATATGATGAATTCCTATTCTGGTCATGAATGACCTTAGGGTCTTGAGCATGTGTCAAAGTCATTTTAACTTAATTTGAGCAAGTGAAGTGGTTTAATAGACTCCGGAGTTTGAATGGGGAGTGTAAAATAATCGAATGCTCATGGATAACCTATGATCGTGGCTATGTGCCTTGATGGTTAATTGCTTGACTGTGTGATCTTGAGTGCAATTGGCCGTTGGAATGAGATGTATGAGTACTAAATCACATATTAACCTATTAAGGTTAAAGCATGACCCGAGAGCCGTTTTTACGGGGGGTCCTGGTAAACATATAATAGCCTGGGCATTATGACGAGGGCGTTTACCAAATGCAAACATGACCCGAGAGCCGTTTTTACGGGGGGTCCTGGTAAACATATAATAGCCTGGGCGTTACGACGAGGGCGTTTACCAAATGCAAGTATGACCTAAGAGCCGTTTTTACGGGGGGTCCGGGCAGATGAATTTATTAGACCTGGACGTTATGACGAGGGTCCTGCCTAATACAATGTGATTATTAAGCTATGTCCCGGGCGCTACGGCGAGGGCTGGATAGCTAGAATCGAGTTATTGATGGAATGCCTCATTCGAGTAGTTGATTGTTTAAATTCCTAAAGTACGAAGCTTAGCTTAAATCGTGAAATCGCATCTTGAATTGGATCGAATTGAGTGTCTATTTGTTGTACTTCTATTTATTGTCCTAAATGCCAGGATTATACTCTCCAATAGAATTGTTTATTTTCAGGTGTTAGGAGGTACTAATAGCCTAGTTTAGGGTTCGGAATGACTTGCTGAGATTTATTCTCACCCCGTTGTGGGACAACATTTTCAGGTCTCGAATGACGAGGTCCCTTGAATACTATGGACCGACTTTTGAAGATATCCTTTTGAAGTAGATGAACCGTTAACCTTATCTGACTATATTTCTTTTTAAGTCTTAGGGAGCTGCGTTCTTATTTTGGGTTGTTCACGCCCAGATAGCTCTGTAGGGTTAAATTTCATCTACTATTGTTTTATTAAAGGAAGTTGCATTTTGGGAGATGGCAAGTTGTGACCCTATTGTGTGTTTGACGCTTTTAAGGAATGTATGAAGTAAGTTTTAAATCTCTCTTTCCATCCTGAGTCATGGTGTTCGAAAAAGAAAATTTTTGTAAAGGAGATGGCTCGTCGCTTCCGCCTGTACATTTGGTATTGCACTTAAGTCGTTCGCTGTTGATCCTGGGAATTACTCAATGGAAACGGCCATGGCGGGATGTTAGCGAGCCCGAGAAGGGTACGGGACGATACAGGATTCCACAATCGTTCTTAGATCGGCCTTTATTGGCTCTAAATATTCTCTCGGCAATCCTTTTGGTCAAAGAGCCTTCTTTATTCAAGTTCCTAGGTCCACGTACCTAGTTCCGCATTAGCCTTTCCCTTTTGGTCAGTTAACTCGAGATTGATCAGGTCCGAGCGAGATACAACTGAAATACATCGATAGATATCCTTTCATTCATAAGTCTCGAAATGGTCGGGAATTCAGAATGTCACACTCTGCAATACTCCTCATCAATTAACATGGAGTAATACCAATAGTAGTAGTACAAAAGTATGCTTCTCTCTATCTACTACCTTGGTAAACATGTCGGTTGGATTCTTTGAGCCATCAATCTTCTGTAGCTTTAATTTGTTACCTTTCAATGCTGATCTCATGAAGTGATAACGCTTCTTGATATGTCTAGTCCTTGAGTGATAAGCTGCATTCTTTGCTAAGTGCACTGCACTTTGATTATCACTCCACAGTGTGCTCGCTGCCTACTTTTGATGTAGCTCCTCCAGATAATCTTGTAACCACATGATTTACTTATAGGCTTTCGTGATCGCCACGTACTCTGCTTCTGTTGTCGATAGAGCCAATATTTTCTGTAGTTGAGATACCCAACTCACTGTTGTACCTGCAACTGTAAAGACATATCCAGTGGTACTCTTACCACTATCTCGATCACTCGAGTGATCTGCATCCACATAACCCTGCAATTCTAGAGATGTACCTCCATAACAAAGAGAGTAATTTGATGTACCTGTTAGATATCTCAATTTACTGCATTCCAATGCTCTTTGCCCGGGTTCTGCAAATATCGGCTCACAACTCCCATTGCATGTGCAATGTCTGGTCTCGTGCTCACCATAACATATATCAAGCTTCCAACTGCTGACGCATACGGCACTGCTGCCATCTCATCTTTCAAAACTTGAGTACTCGGACATATCATTGGAAAGTTTGAAGTGACCTGTTAGAGAAGTCGCAATCGATTTTGCCTCGTCCATGTTTAATCTTTTCAACACCTTGTTCACATAGTCTTCTTGCGACAACCATAGTTTCTTATTTTTCCTGTCCCTAATGATTTTCATGCCTAAAATTTTCTTGGCCTCTCGCAAGTCTTTCATAGCAAACTGCGCTGCTAACATCTTCTTTACTTCTGCGATTTTCTTCATATTAGAACTAGCCACTAGCATATCATTAACATATAAAGAGAGATATACAATAGCACCATCGTTATACTTTCGAAAATAAACACAATGATCAGCCTCACAGTGTGCAAATCCTTTTTCTTCCATGAAATCATCAAATTTTAAATACCATTGTCGCGGAGTTTGCTTCAAACTATACAAACTTTTCTTCAAGCGACTTACCATGTGCTCTTTACCTTTGACCTCAAAACCTCTGGGATGCGCCATGTATAACTCTTCATCTAGATCACCATGCAAAAAACCCGTTTTTATAGCTAACTACTCGAGATGAAGATATTTCACTGCAACTATACTCAGCAACACTCGGATTGATATCATCTTCACTGCTGGTGAAAATATCTCGGAGTAGTCGATCCATTCTTTTTTAGAAAATCCCTTTACTATAAGTCTCGCATTGTATCTGATACTACCATCAGCTTCATTTTTTATCCTATACACCCACTTGTTTAACAAAGCTTTTTTACCTGTGGGCAACTTGGTCAATTCTCAAGTTTTGTTCTGAATTAACGAGCTCATCTCGTCTCTCATAGCACCCTCCCATTGCATGTGAGATGTGTTTTTCTTTGCCTCATCATAAGTCTCTGATTCTTCCGAATCTATATGTAAGACATGGCTCGGAACAATATTAACTGAAGGATAAAAAAATTACCTTTGGTTTTCTCACACGTGTAGATTTTCTCAAAATAGATACTTCAAGATTATTAGCCTGTTCCAGATTACCGCGTTCCTCTTGAACTGCTTGCTCATTAGTAATATGTTCATCTTAAACCTCCTCTTCAGGTGCACTTTGATCTGTTGGAATTATCTTCACAGGAATTGTGTCTAGCTCAACATATTTTGGTTCTACGGCCGTCTCATGCTCTATCTGACGATCCTTGTACAACTTTTCTTCATGGAACACCACATTTCGACTGCGAATGACTTTGTTATTCTCATAATCCCAAAGCCTATATCCATATTCATCCCCTCATATCCAATAAAGACGCACTTTTGGGACTTAGCATCAAGCTTTTTTATGTCCTCTCTATCAATCAAAGCATGTGCAATATAACCAAAAATTTTTAGATATGAATAATTAATATTTTTGCCTGACCACTGCTCTTGCGGGTTCCTCCATCCAGCGTACTAGATGGACTCCTGTTAATCAAATATACAGCTGCATCAACTGTAGCAGCCTATAAGTATAACGGGAGATCAGTCTCATGCTTCTTGCACGCTTCAAAATAATCATGTTCATCCTCTCAACCATACTATTCTCTTGAGGAGGTCTAGGAATAGTCTTTAACCCATGTATATCTTTTCGGCTCAAATATTCTGCAAATTCATTGCTGGTGTATTCACCACCATTATCAGATTTTAGAGCTTTAATCCGATAACCTGTTTCTTTTTCTACCATGGTTTTCCATATTTTGAAAACCCTGAATACTTCTAATTTTTCTCTGAGAGCATAGACCCAAGTCTTTCTTGTCGCATCATCAATGAAGGTGACAAGATATCTCTTACCACCATAAGGGAGCACATCAGCCGATCCCCACACATCAGTGTGAACAAACTCTAACTTTTACTTTTTATTCTGTCGCTCATTTAATTGAAAACTAGCTGCCTTTTATTTTCCATAAATGTAACTTTCACAGAAATCTAACTCAACTTTCTGCAAACCTGAAAGCAACTTTCTTGAATGTAACTGCTTGACACCTTTTTCACCAAGATGTCTCGAACGATAATGCCAAAGAGTAGATAAATTATCTGTAGCCATCATAGTTGCAACAATATCGTTGATATTATCTCCTTAGAGAAGGTAAAGTGTACCTATACGCTTTCCCTTTGCTACTACTCTTGCCCCTGAGGTTATCTTCCACTCTTCGCATTCAAAAGTTGTTACCATGCCTTCTTCGTCAAGTTTTCTAGTTGAAATCAGATTTTTCTTCAACTTGGGAATATCTCTGGTTTCATGCAAAATTAGTTGTCCGCCACCTGAGATACAATTCCTTTTCTTGTAATAGGACACATTTGGCCGTTTCCCACAACCACTTGCCTAAAATCTCCACTGGCATAATCAACAAATATATTTCTTTGGGAGGTATAATGAAAAGAAGCACCAGAATCAAGAAATCACTTATCTGTTGTCAAGTCAAACCCTGCAGATAAACACAAGTTTTCTAGCAAAGGTTCATCACTTACCACATTAGTTCCTTGATTCTCATCTCACAGTTTCTTTTTGTAGGCGTCACAGTGAAATCTACAATGTCCCGCTGGTGACAAAACCAGCACTTATCATTTGTAACCTCTCTCTTCCCCTTGGATTGTAACCTATCGCATCCGTTGAATTTTCCTCTACTTTTACTTCTTCCACGATTCTCCACTGCTAATGCCGTTGAAGATGCAGATTTCAAAAATTTATCTACATCTGAGACTTTTCTTCGCATCTGATACTGTTCACAGCATCATCCAGAGTCAAATCATCTTCATGGTGCTCGAAATTTCCTGCATCGCGGTGTTGTAGCTTTCCGGAAGGGAACATAGAAATAACAGAGCTTATAGCTTCATAGCTAGATTTATGCCTGTAGATCCTAACCGACATATAACCTGCATGAAACTGTTAATATACTCTGCAACATAACCTCTGTCAAATAATTTCATATCAACCAACTTCTTTAGAAAAAATATCTAATTCGATGTGGATGGCTTCTCATAAATATTCGTTAGAATATCCATGGCTTCTTTTGCAGTCTTTGCTTTTGCGATGTGGTATCTTGTCTTTTTCGTAAAACCTAGATGAATCACACCTAACGCCTTTCGATCAAGAATTTCCCATCCTGATTCTGCTGTCGGATCTACTTCCGCTGTCGGATCTACTTCCGCGAGTTCAGGTTTACAACCCTCAAGTGAGGCATAGAGATCTTTCTGATAAAAATAGTCATCTATTTGAAGTTTTCACCATCCGAAAATCCTGCCCATCAAACTTATCGATTCTGATTTTATCTTTTACCACATCGTTTGCTTTCAATTGAACGTCATCGAAAAAACCCTCAATGTTCTCGATTAGCCAACCTGGCTCTGATACCATGCACAATTCCTATCAACTAGTATCAGAGCCGATGGTTAATTGGTGGGCCTTCAATCTGCTCCGGTGGATATCTCAAGAAGGAATTTGGTGATCAACGCAGTTTCCGGCCGGTAGACGTTGTGGTGCAGCAACGTGGGCCCGATGAGCGTTGATGGAGATTCAAGTTGAGATAAGTTGGTGCGCAGGGATACTTGGATTAAGGGGGAGCAAATCTAACACTGGAGCTCACATGTGAGGGGGAGATTGTTAGGATGCACGTGTGAGTTGTGTTAGAAGAGTCCCACTTTGGAGAATTAATGTGGTGTGGAGCAATTAATATATCCAAGCTGGTCCATAACTCATTGGTTTAAGCTTTTGAGTGAAGGTGGGTCCCAACTGGATATATTGATGGGCTCGGACTTGGGCTCCCTCTTGGCAGTCTCCCCAGGTGAAAAGTGTTAGACTTCCGCTGCGTGCTCCAAACAGTATGAAACTTTTGGCACTTTTAGTGTTCTTCACTTTTCATAAAAAAACAAAAAAGTTAAGGAAACAATTTATCAAAATAAAACAGCAATGACTCAACTGGCCGACGATCAGAATGTCAAAAGACCAAATCCAACCTATCTCCATGGAAGCCAGATATAAGTCGAGAGACTCCTAATATTCTTGAAATTGTCCTTAGTTATATTACCTCCACACTTGTTAAAATAGTTACTCAAATAATAAATTTATGAGGAGGACAACAGCCGGCAAAGGGCAGTCATCGTAGGCCCAGCAAAGACAAGCTGTAAAAAAACCAGGTATGACCAATCGACAACTTTAAGACCGAAGACCCACCAACGTTCTCTGTGTGTGGTTTTGAATGATCTTGCTTTATTCGTGAGCAGAATGTGGGTGAACCTCTGTCTCTGGCGAAACTAAATGTATAAACAAAGAGATAAAGCAAATCCCAGAGGGAATTCGATGCCTTGCTTCCTCGTCACTCTTCGCATCTCCAGCAATAATTCCTGGCATTTTGTAATGTAGTACTCTGGAATAAAGTGTCTCCGTCTCTGAATCTGATTAAGAAATATTGTATATTCATGGAAAAGCTATGTTCTTTCATCCCCGATACACATGCTCATATCTTTCTATTCTCTCCGTGCATGCGAATTTGTATTGTGATGGTTTTTCATGCGCACGAGATTTACTTTGTTTTGCAAAAGATGAATAATTTAGAAAACATTTACTTGAAAATAATGGTCTGCATCGATTGAAATAATTAGTCGATAATTTTTTTTTTGTCATTATGGATGACCTTTTATGTTTAAGCATTTTTGTGGATAAATGATATGTGTTCTGTTCATCCTTTTTTTAGGCGATACAAGCAATGTTTTTAAGTAAATGTTATTCAAATCATTCATTTTTCGCAAAACAAATGCTTCTACTTAGACTTCTTCTTCACGATCAATTAAAATTCGATCGAAGTCTATCGGTAGATTTTCCCCAGATTTTGTATTTAAGATGCTCATCGGATGTTTGGTTTGATTTTGAAAACGAACACTATTTTTTGTAATCAAGCTGCTTAGAGAACATATCATTCTGTCCATGGAATATGTCGACGATTTCTTCTTGCTTCTATAGATGTAGGCTATTTCATACCCCACAAGTAAGAAACGAATATGTTTCCATCTAATATAGGAAAGTCGGGCATTAGGTTTGTAAAAGGGGTGAGCAACCGATCAAATCAACTTTAGGATGTATGGATTCGGTTCGGGATTCCGAGAGCATGGAATTTGAGCCGGCCTAAGAACTGGTTCTAAACTAGTCTTTTTCCCGTAAAAGAACAAATACTTGAACTTTGTTTTTAGAAGTTTGACTTGTGATATGTTTTGGCGGTTCTCTTTTGGATGTTTAATCTCGTCTTATGTTGGTGTTAGAGTTGGTTTAAGTCAATTTGAAAGATACACATCTGAGATGTCTTTTCCTAAAAAGGGTCGATCCGTATTCCATCCGATAACTATCCACTGGGATTCTGGATTCCGAAACCAACCGGCTTCGAAATCAATCAAGTAGGTTCGGATTCTAAAGTCCATGTAGTAGAGTCCGATAAGGTCAGTTTCAATTTCTGGCCAAAAAATTGACATGCTCGGGCATACTTATCCTTTTATATTGCTATACCTCTTCAAGATAAGGAATACAATAATAATAATCTTAATAAACGATGGGAACTCTTAACAAATAAAACTGTGAAAGACCGTTGATAAAAGAGTTTATGGAATCGAAAAATTTCCTCTTCGATCCAATTTATATAGACAAACATAATCACAGTCATTGATCGTGTGCCTCTCACCGTAGCACCTGCGAAATCGCTGACATTGTCGACGGTTTTGTTCTAAGTCTATGTAACTATCCAGAGATAGATCGATGGATCGAGAGAGTTTTAAAATAAAGTGAGGTTGGAGAACTGAGTAGCAAAACCCACAAAAACAAAAAGAAAAGGAAAGATGATTGGGCAACTGACAAATTTGGCTTCTTTTGAGGCGCTTGTCTTGCGAAATCAAGACTCTTGGTCTCTCCCTCTCTCTCTCTCTTACGGTCCCAAAATCTCCATCTCGAACCCATCACCACCAACCATAATCAAATCGAAGTCCCACACATATTATTACAGAATCATTCCCTTTTCCATAATCCGTGTCCTGAGAATCTTTACTCAACATCTTGACGACGTATTAACGAAGTCGCCCCACAAAATGTACAGAACCAACGTGAAGAAGGTACTGAAGTCTAGGCGGATCTCCTTTTTTGAATTTGCAGAGAAAATGAGGAATCTCGGAATGAGAGCCGTCCCATCAGGGATAAGGAGAAGGGAAAAAAAAGAACGTCGTTGTGGGCACAACGAGGCCAAAGCTGTGTGACCTGCACTTTCTTCTTCTGTTTTCATAGACCCCCCAATTGCATTAGCTCATGAAAGAGAGAGAGAGCGAGTACTTTGGAGTCGGCCTAATCGAGGTCAAAGTATACCGGTATCTCGTCCAGTCGAGATCAGCTTGTTAATACCCTGCTAATTGAACTTCTATAAGCTTTTCAAAAGAATATGACATTTATAAATAGACGAAAGATTCCTTGCAATTACATGCCAATGTACATGTGTGTACATGATGCATATAGAAAGATCAGCAGGCATTCTAAAATCAAGCTAGAGCTCCAACTTCTTCGTAAGTTGATTGTGAACGAGTTGAGTCGACCTCGAGAGTCGAGTTTCTAGCTCCAAGTAGGGAGTAGGGTCTCCAGTACAGCGTATGCAAGTTGAGTCTGGCTTGACCTTGGCACTGGTTGTGGTATTTGCTCGACTTGAATCGTTTATATCCCTATATCTTTTCCCACCATAAATCGAAGATAATAATTGTCACAAATTCTGTACGATGATGAACGTGTAATGTTCGCCTTAAGCAGGTAATACTAACATCATGGTCCAAGTAAGGTGCGGGACGAAATTGCCATGCACCTAATCCACACGTGTAAATATGTCCGTCAATTAACGAATAAATTAACCCTGGATAAAGAACTTGACGGTACTTATTGTCTTAGCTTTAGACTGATGTCCCTCTCACACTTCTGGATTCTGTTTTTATGTTTGGTCATCAAAATATTTGCCTGAGAAATTTTCACTAAACAAAAGATATCCATGAGAGACAAGCAAACATATACACAGCGCCTGGTGGCCAGAGTTTGCCATCAAAGAGTGGTTTCTCAAGCTGATAGTAAATTAGTTAAGGCATCGGTAATCACACATGTAGTTGGATAGAAACTTGGTCGGTTGTCAATAACTTTAATAGGCGGCAAAACTTCGACGTTAACCAGTTGCTATGACCCAGAAATTTTACGCCAAAAGTTTGACAGATGGGTTAGACAGAAGTTTGTTCCAAAAGTTTAAACCCCTTCTGAAGATGAGTCCACATACATACATACGTCCTTAAGTTCAAGTCTAGTTTTACTCGCGAAAAGCGAGATTTAACTGAGTAATTACGTTAGGAATCACGTGTACTTCGGGAGCAAAGGCACAATGGCAGAAGTAAGAGGCGAAAATTTGGTAGAAAGGTGGAGTCCTTGTAATACAAGGAGCCGCATAGGCAATGAGGATTCAAATTCTTGAAAGAGCTGATATACTTTTGAAAGCTGATCCATACTAAAAATCACAAGTGTTTCCATATGACCATCAGTTCGTGCACATTGCTTTGCGATGCAATCGTCAACTTGATTTGTCAATATGATTTCCGAAGATGTGTTACAGACAACTATTGAGCTGCTGATTCTAACGTTGTAACTCTTGTCCCTCAAAATAGGAAAACATGTAAATTAGACCCACAAAGAACATCTACTTACGGTAAACATTTGGTAACTGAAGACATTGCCTCAATTTATCATCACAAAATTAAAGAGAGAGAGAGAGAGAGAAGAAACCTTCGATAATAGAGATTGGCCAGTGAAATATGCGTTCATCATTCTGTTGGAACATCATATGAGCACAACTTGGCAAAGGCATACACAGTCCCTATGGTGAGCGGGTGACAAAGTTCAAACCTAACAAATTGAACACCAAAAAGGAAAAAAAACAAAAAACAAAAAACGAAAAACAAAGAGAGGTATTCCTAGGGTTCCATCTTTAAGAGCAGTCAGCAACCATTTTCACTAAACATTTCTAGGGTTTCATTCTACCTGCGAAGGATTGGTTGAGATGACCAAAAAAATGAAACAAAGGAGGAGAAACATGAAAGCGTCAAAATGAGAGGATCAAATTAACCAAGGCATCTCTATAAGGGGTTGCTGGTGGAAGAAGAGCTGAATCCAGAAATATCCGTCCATGCGCCGGCACTGCTCAAGAAGTGATTGTTTTCATGGTTAATCCCGAAAAACTGCCTCGAAAAGGGCTGATTGCTGTCTTCCATTTTCACTGACGAGGAGAACTGAGCAATTAGCCCAGACGATGAAGGCGATGCATAAGGCCTCATACCAAGAGCTCTGAATGACTCAAACCCTCCTTCAGACGGGTACAATCCCAGGTTTGGATCCAACCCGCTTGAGGAGGGAAACTGCTGTGCATGCCCGAAACGCCACCGCTCTAAAGCTCCGCCGTCGCAGGCACTTGCCGCCAGGAAATTCAAGTCTCCTAGTGGTGGAGGTGCTCCAGTACTGTAATTAAGTCCAGCGGCAACTGATGGACTCATGTTATCAGGAAGATAGTGCAAAGGAGCCATGAAACGGCCGAGTGGTGGGAGCTGCGTCCCAGTCTCTAATATTTCGGTGGCATCGATCCTGGCCCCACCGTTTGAGGTCGGGACGCAAGTAGATCCTGATCTTGGAGTTGTGATTTGCCGATGACCGCTACTCGCCCCCGATTTCGAGCTCCCTGATTTGTTCCTTTTGTTGTTTCTTCTGCAACCGCCTCCAACAGGGACATTTCTTAACGCTCCCCCTCGCGTCCAGTACCTTCTGCAGGTCTTACAGAAGTGTCTCGGCTGGGAGAGGCTGTAGTTGTTGAAGTAGCAGAACTTGGTGTTGATCGATTCACATCGAGGGCACTTCAGCGGCCCCTCCGGCATCGATATGTTGGCCAGGCGGGCCTGGTCGGCCATCAAACGGGGCCTGGTCGAGCCAGCGCCACCACCTCCATGAGGTTGTGGCTGTGGCGGCAGTGGAGGAGGAGGCAGGACCTGAGTATTTGCGCTGGAGTTTCCAGCTAGGTGATGATCTGTTTGTTGCTGAAGAAGAAGAAAGCAAAGATCAAATATCTGGTATATTCAGCAAAGAAGACTAGCAAAAGTGGAGAGAATATATTTCTCTGTTTTTGAAGTTTCTTTCTTGCCTTTTGTGCTGAGATAGAATGAAAGAAAGATAATCCATGGAGTGTACAAGAAAACCCTCACCTGTTGCCAGTTGGATGGATCAAGATAAGGTGGGAGAGAAGGAAAATCCATGGCTTGTGTGATGATGCTCTTCCCTTTTGGTAAAGGTCTCAATGGGGGGCTTCTTGAGGGAATAGTGGAGAATCACATCAACAAAGAGGGAGTTGCAGAAGGGAGAGAGAGAATTGAATAAGGAGCAAAAAAAAACTTAAAGGAGGGAACTTTTATGTGTGCTGTATTTCTACATGGAATATATTTTGTCCTGGCCACTTCTCACAAGCTTAAGACACTTTCTAGGGTTTAAAGGGACAAATATTCCTCCTTCCTTAACGCATAAGCATCTTTCTTTTTGTCCCAAAAGAAGAGAAAAAGCTTAGCAACCCTCTATCCTACATGAAAGTTGAATTCAGGACGAAGTAACTTTGCACGAGCCTTCCTCTGAAATCTTACCATCTGTTATGATAAACTACCTAATGAAATCTTACCATCTGTTCATCTTTCTTCTATTCCCCTGTATTGGACATTTGCATATTACATAGTGCCCGGAACAAGTAGATACCATGAGCTCCGTAACTTTTCCTAAAATCAAAAAAGTCATGGCATGTTAGTCGAACACAGCGCAAATTCTTGATCCGAAACCGCCTTTCAATTTTCAGCTTAACCGAACGCTAAAAAAATGTCATATAAGCAGCCTTGTCGGCACCTACACCTTAGGAGGCTTGATTTTCTGTAACATCGAGATCATCAAGCTCCATCAATCCGCGACGAGTTCCACCCCTACTCTCTCTCTCTCTCTCTCTCTCCCCCTCTCCCTCTCCCTCTCCCTCTCCCTCTCTCTCCTCATTTTGGATTTGGAATGCTCATCACTATCGATTAGAGATGCCTCCGTCGACATCACTCCGTCCACCAAAACTTCCGATATAGACACAGTTGCTGCCAACCAAAGGGGAGAGATTTTGAGAGGGAGAGGGACAGATCTAAGAGAGACAGAGAGAGGTGGCTGGGAGGTGGGGCTCGATCTGAACTTGATGCGCCAACAGCAACAAGCCAGTGTGACATGGCGGCGCCATCGCACAGTGGCCAATCGCCATGGCGGTTCTGCCGTGGACTATCAGAGATTCAAGGGATGGGGGAGCGAGAGAAAGAGAAGATTTTTGGGTTGTGTCATGCTTGGGATATTCAGAGATTCAAGTGTATGTTGAGATGACGTGCACTTTTTCTATTGGAAAGTCAAAGGAACTATCCAGCAAATCGGTCATGCCATCGACTGAAAGTTTTGCCTAGAAGCTTGAGTTTAGTGAATGTGCTCTTTGCATTTCGAATCTTATAGGCACCCCCCTTCATTAGTAGGCGTGTCAGATCACAGAAACTATGAGCATACAAACTGTTAGGATGCATGTGTGAGTTGTATTAGAAAAATCTCACATTGGAGAAGTAATTGGTGTGAATCAGTTAATATATCCAAGTTGGCCAAAAAATTATTGGTTTAAGTTTTTGAGTGAAGGTGGGTTCAACTAGATATAATGACGGACTCGAGCTTGAGCTCCCTCTTGGCAATCTCCCCAAGGGAAAGTATCGGACTTCTGCAAATAGTATCAGAGCCGATGGTTGATTGGTGGCCCACTCCTAAGATGTACATGTGTTTGATGAACATCTCAAGGACCACTCCCAATATATACCGGTGTTTGATGAACATCACTCAAGAATGCACGTGAGGGGGAGACTGTTAGGATGCACGCGTAAGTTAATATATCTAAGTTGGCCCATAACTCATTGGCTTAAGATTTTGAGTAAATGTGGGTCCAGTTGAATATATTGACGGACTCAGACTTGAGCTCCCTCTTGGCGATCTACTTAGACGAATGTATTAGACTTCTGTTGCGTGCTCCCAACACAAACTCCATAGAAAAACTCTGCCAAAAATCCTAAATCAATTGTATGATGGCCAATTCAGTTTTAAACTTTCTAATTTTGTCAAATTAATCCTAAACCTTTGATGATTTGCCAATATAGTCATTTCGACCGAGAATTGCTGACGTGGATGCTAGTGTCTGAAACGACTACCACGTTAGCAATTTCTGGCTAAACTTTTTATGGAATGATTACATTAGCAAATCATCAAAAGATTTATTACCAAAATGACAAGACGTCAAAAAATTTATGGCTGAATTGACAAAATTGATATTTTAGGATTGAAGCGATCCCCATAGAATAAGTTTAGAACTTTTTGGATAGCTAGTCACTCGGCACCAAGAGAGAATTATTGTAACCACCAAAGAAAAGTTAAGAAAGTCATTATAGGTTAAAATTGGTGCCGAGAACCCTCAAGGGTGGTGTGGCTGGTCTTTATGTTAGGATATTTCAGCTTAGAAACCAGAGATGACACGTTCAAGTCCCACCAATGGCATGCTTCTACTTTGCTTTGGATTAGGACCACATGCACGTAAAAAGTCCTGTTCATGGGGCTTAAAGACGTTTCGTTGGCCACTAGATAGTCGGCTCTTTGTGCTCGTGCCCCTAGGCAACCAAAAAGATATTGGCAGCAAGATAACTTGGCCATATACAATCTCGATCATTTCAGCTGTAAAATAGTGTTTTCTGCATGGAGTCTCATGTGTGTAAATGTTGTTATTAGGAATAATTTGGTTTATTTCATGGAGGTAAGTCATTATTACGAGGATTTACTACAAGCCAAAGAAGAAGAAAAAGAAGAAGAAGAAGAAGTAGTAGTAGTCCAGCCAAGTGCGCCCTGAGATGCATTGTAAAAATTAGTAAAGACAATTGACAAGCACATTATATAGGTGTTTCCCCTAAGATTCCCACCCAAATGGATACCCACCCCATGAAGGAAGACTCCCCAATGAAGACCTATCTCCCAAACAGGCATATGTGATAAAGACGATTTACAGCTTAGAAAGGAATACAAACTAAGCTTAAACTCAACAGCAGAAGCTTACAAATACGTTTGCAAGAGCATGAGTTTGGTAATTTAAGGAAGGATAAAAATAAAATAAGTAGTATCTTGAGATTTTTGCTGAGCGTGTATATGCTTTTTCTCTCCCAAGATGTCCTTTTATTCGTTACGAGCCTTTAGGATCTCACTTCCACATTCTTCCATTTGATCCTGCTCTGGACCTACTCCTAAAGTTTTGGATGTGTGCCCCAACGGGCTGGCATTTATTTGTGGTGACAATTTCAAGGTAAAATTATCCAACTGGTCATAAACCTATTGTACAATTGCCATTTCAACCATTGCACGAAATCTCAATACAGTCATTCCGATCAATTTTTGACAAAAATTGCTGACGAGTGGTTTAATCATAGCTAGCCATCCTACGTGGCACTCCACCATGCTAGCAATTTTCGACAAAAATTGATTAAAAAAATACATTTGAATTGTATGCAAAGATTTATGAACAAATTGACAAAATTGAAAAGTCTAGGATTGAATCAACGGGGAAAATGTTAGAAACGTCCAAAACATATTGCGTTGATGGCAATTGAATCCTAAATATTTTATTGGTACCAATTCAGTGATAAACTTTTTACATTATCAATTCAGTCTTAAACCTTTTTATTGATGCTAATTTATTCCAAAATCTTTGTATTTATGTCAATTCAGTCCTAAACTTTTTGCATTTGTCGATCAACTCACATGAAATTCGATTGTCCTACATGGCATGGTTTACACTAACGTGGCATTTAATAATATTATTTTAATAATTTTTTCTTCTTTTTCTTTTCTTTTCTTGATTTTTTTTTTTTGGATTTGGGCCGGCAAGGGTCGCTGGCAACCCTCACCAGATCTAGCCAGGCGAGGGCATGATGTCCCAAAATTTCGATGTTTGTAATAACTGGATTCGATGGATTTTAACCATGAATTCTAGCCTGGCAAATAATATTGGATTTTTAAGGATTAAGGGACAATATTTTGATATTAATTTATTTGCTTTAAATGGATATTGGATTATCCTAAAACGTCGGTCACAGAAAGTCAATCCTGGGTAGTCGAGCTGTCGCGTTGTGGTATCGAGACTCTTTGTGCCCGGGCAAAGTCCTGACGGAACCCCATAGGTGAGTTGACCAAAGAGCCCTCAGTTTTTAGTATAGGTAGACTAATTTACCCTTAGTGAGTCAAATTACCAGAACGCTCCTAGATATTATGCATATAGGACGAAATAGTGAATAATGCGATTTGACATGGGACCCACTAAACCTCACATCTCTCTCTCTCGCTCATTTCCTCCCTCGGCATTCCCTCTTCCCTTCTCATTTTGTGCGGCACCGCCACGCACACCACCTCACCGCCACCTCCTCCGCTCACCACCGCCGTACCATGCTGCCCCTCTATGCTCTGTCAGTCACCCCCATGCCATCGCCTGTCGAACCGTCGTCCACACATGGCCGAGAGCCCTAATCGAGCCGAGACCGATGAGCCTTGGCCACCTCATCCCGCCGAGCTCGTGTCGTAGTTCATCGTCGTTACTATGTGTCATCGCGAGCTGCTCAAGCCTTCATCGAGCCACTCGATACCTACCGCTGCCCGTGAGCCCTTTTCCACAAGCCTCGACCCCAAGTCATGCCAACAGAGCCTGACCCGAACTGTTTCACAACCCACGAGCCTAATCCACCGTCGTGCCCGCGTGTTGCCGCCGTTGTTGCGCCCAAGTCGCCGCCACCGCCATCATCGCCAGACAATTTATTGTGAGTTAACTCATTAACCTCTAATTAAGCTATAATTACATTTAGGGATAGATTAGATTGTGTTAATGGCAATAAGATTATATTAATTATGGGTTAGATTAGCTAACTGTGGTCGGATTAAATTAACTGACCGTGGTTAAGTTAGTTGACAGTGGTTAGGTTAATTAACTATAGTTACCTTATATTAACCGTAGTTACTTTATATTAACTATAGTTATTTTATATTAACCGTAGTTACTTTATGTTAACTATAGTTATTTTATATTAACCGTAGTTACTTTATATTAACTATAGTTACTTTTTAGTTAATCATGGTTAGATTATTTAACCTTAGTTATTTTAATTAATCATGGTAAGATTATTTAATTAAGATCGAGTTAGCTGAATATTGATGTGCTAATTAACTGGAGTCGGGTTAATTAATTAAGGTGAGTTAATTAATTAAAGTTGAGATTAATTCATTAAGATGGATTTAATTGATTAATTAATTAAGATGGATTTAATTAATTATAATTAGGTTAATTAATTACTTTTATGTTAATTAATCTTGATTGGAATAATTAACTAGTATTATTTAATTATTATTGGGTGATTATAATTAGATTAATTAATTACTTTTATGTTAATTAACCCATGTTGGAGTGCCATGTTTAATGGAAAAAGTATGTTCATGTGATCGCGTGCGAATTTCACATTGCATTATTAAGCCTGGAAAATGGCATTGAGCAAAGTTTTGAGCATGATCATGTGTGCATTGGACTAAATACGAAGATATAAACTGGCTTCGTTGGCTGGCGTGCTTATATGGTCACATGATGATTACCATCGCCTAAGGGTACTTGGGGACGAAGCCGACAATTGAGGGTACTTAAGGTCGAGCTTGGTATGTCTGTGCCACCAGGAGTTTGGAATCACATGGCATATTGGTTGCATGATATGTCAGTACCGACGGGTGTTCGGAATCATGCGACATATTAGTTGCCTGATAAATTTGTGCCGAGGGAGTTCGGAATCACGCAACTCATTGGTTGCACGATAGTCCGTGCCGGCGGGAGTTCGGAATCACAAGGCAGATTGGATGCTGATCGCGGCAAGTTGTGGACCGAAGTTCTTTACAGGAAATGCCTGATATGTCTATGCTGGCAGGAGTTCGAAATCACATGGCTTATTGAATGCCATTGCCAGAGGAATAGGACGATGCCTGATCATGCTGAAAGAGCTTCAACTATATTGTGCTGGGGCCGAGTGGCCATTAATAATCAGAATACGTGTGATGCATTGTGTATAAAAATTGTTATGAGTGTTCTGGTTGTATGCCTTGATTTGTATGTGGCTTGTATGCCATGTTGAGTATCGTGCAATGCGTGTGCCAAGGCGGGATGTGGTTGACGATTGACCAATTTAGTCAAGTGCCTGTTCATGTGGCAGCTAGAGCGTTGCAAGAGTCGCACGCTATTGATCTTTTATCGACATTGTCCTCCATGTTTAGGCCGCCCTAAGCGAATTAGCGTCCTACTCAGACTTAGGGCATTTCAGTAGTTTGGAGTAGCATTAACTCAACACTGTCCCAATAGAGGCAGAGGCCTTCGGTGTCCCCTCCAGTCAAGAATTAGCCTCACAATCACTAGTCAATATGCTTTTCTCTTATGCCTTTCTTCGTTCATGGTTCGATATTCTGGTGTCCTAGGCGTAGAGTAACCACACCAATCCATCCTGAACTTGGTGGTTAAACTCTACTACGATGGCGATACTATAGGGGAGGTCCTGCGAAAAAATAACTCGACGCCAGGATGATGAAAAGCGTAACACCTCTCATTCTTATTACTACTTTTTCATATCTATTGAAAAAGAAAAAAAAAAGGAAAAGGTCGTTTTTATTGAAAACCCCCAATTTTGAAATCCCTTCTCTCCCACTTCAAACCTCGGATCGCACCCTTATTATAGCGAGAAAGGCGCTTTCACATCTTCTTAACCCGAAATGGCTGGGGAGAGGAAAGGTTCCTTTTTTTAGTGTACCCCCGGGTGATGGATCTAGCAATATCACCTAGAGGGGGGGTGAATAGGTTATTTTGAATATAAATGAAATTTCTTGCGGAATAAAAAACAATTCAGTGTACGATTATAATCAGGAACATCATAACAGTGTGCAAAAAATCTAAACACAAAAGTGAGAGTTTAGAGTAGAGAATATTGCACACGATGATTATAGTGGTTCGGTTTAGATTAAGCCTACGTCCACTCTCCCATGATGACAGAATTCAGATTATGCTTGCACTTTGGATTGTTGTTCCCCTCTCTTTCTTTAGTCCATCATGGTTATTCTTTTATACTCCTCTGCCTCCAAACTAGCAGTTGGATTCCCGGCCAAGGGATCGCTCTTCAATCCTTGATTGGACGTCATCAATCGTGATTGAACGAGACTATATCTTCAGAAGATATGTAGACCGTTGAGTGAGATATTGAACCCTTCTGATTCAGTCGCCCATACAACTAAATCTCAAGCTTCCAAAAGTGTGATAAGTCTGAGTTGGTTCCCGAAAGAATATTCCTTAGAATATGATATCCCATTGTAGAAGGTCCCTTGATTGATTGGAAGGGATATCAGGGTAATCGAATATCACAAGCTTTCCTCAGGAATCTTGCCTTGATCGGAAACATGTCATACGTGGGTCTTCATGTTTTGCAAATGCATAAACTGATCTTTCTTGGGTTTCATCTTAGAATAGATTTGCTTCTTACTTGATCAGTTGACATGGAATGGTAATACGGAGATTTGATGCGATCCATCCGTCACTGTTTAGATCGTCAGAAGCACTTCCATCTGACCCTTAGTCAAAAGCACTTCCATCTGACCCTTCGTCAGAAGTACTTCCATCTGACCCTTCGTCCATGCGACAGAATTAGATCCACTCAACCTGCTGCTTACACATTCTTTCTATATCACAGAACGTTATACAATTTCTCTCGATAGTTTTGTCAGAATCAAAATATAGGAGAATTTCCACAACAATCTCCCCCTTTTTGATGGTGACAAAACTACTCTTATTATAGATACATATATGTAAATTTAAAGATTTTAAACAGTGACAAAAACGAGTAATCATCCGATTTGCTCCTACAGGTAATCATCATTAGAGATCCTGTACTGAAAATACTCCTGTAGGAAAACATGATCAGAGTATAGATGCATAATCAGAGTATAAACAGAATGTAGGTATCTATCAGAGTATGGTTATCCTGCACAAGAATAAACTCTTCTCCCCCTTTCTGAATTGGAGTATAATCAGAGGTATGTAATCAGAGTATAAATAGCGTATAGATATCTCTGCTCAAGATGATATCAATCCCTGTTCTGAATTGGAGTATAATCAAAGGTATGTAATCAGAGTATAAATAGCGTATAGATATCTCTGCTCAAGATGATATCAATCCCTGCACAAAATGGATATCAACTCTTCTCCCCCTTTTTGTCAACATCAGAAAGATTGTATAAAGTTAAAAAATTGAATCGAGTCAATGTTAAACAAATAGAGTAAATGTTGTACCATAGCAAAGAGCAATTTTTGGTCAAAAAAAAAATAAAACTAAGAAGATGTGGGTGGAGGCATTTTTGAAGAAGATGGATGATCTTCAGGCTCGTTATCAGTCTCCACTGGGGAAGGTCCTTCAGAGCTTCTTCCCATTTGCTGAGCACGGCTTCTAACAGCATGAGATGAAGGCAATTCAGAATATGTTCTGTCAGTTCTGACCAGTGTGTAGGTAGGCATGTTTGCAACCTCAGCATAAAACATTCTGCCATATAGATCAATTGACTTCTCCAACTTGTTCACTTGACTAGTCATACCCTGCAACTTCCTATCGATCTTCTGTTCAAAAGTCTGCAGTTTCTGATCTAACCTTGTTTCCATAGCAGCCAGAGTCTGAAGAATGATATGTTGAAGATTTTCAAAGTGTCATTGAAGGTCCACCTGTAGTTCTGTAAGAGCAGGTTCTTGATATGAGGTGTCAATCCCTTTTGTAGCTAAACTCTCCCCCTCAGTTGGTGCTTTAAGAAAAGCTTGAGAGGCAAACACTTCAGTGAGAAAGACATCAGATGTTGCAGGCAAGGGCTCCCCCTGAGTTTGAGCCTTCTTCCCTTTAACTCGTAAGCTGGGTACAGATTCTTCGTCTTCATCAATGTCCATTGGTATGGACTGAGCACTCGAGAGTTGATCTTCTCGTGCAATAGCCGAAGCCAAGCTTGTAGCAGCTTTGTGAATTGTTTGTCTGGTGGAGGATACAGAATAAGCCTCAATGTCATCTGGCTCTTTCTCCTGCTCTTTTGAGGCCAACTTAGCTAGGACTTGTGCTAGCAACTGCTCATGATCAAAATTGACAAGGGTAATGTCATACTCTATTTCATCTTCAATTTTGGCAGCATACTCCTCATTCCACATTGTGAGGAATTCTTCCTCAGTCAGATCACAAGGATATACAACCTTTTCTTTTGGTTGTGTTTCTGTTTCATCTCCTCATTCCTCATTCCTTTCAGCACTGTGATCCCCAGATTCACCTTCTTCATCTGATCCACCTCGAGATTGTGTAGCTTCAGAGTCATACTCCCCTGTTCCTTCTTCACTTGCCTCTGAGTCCTTATCAATTGAGCTGTCTTTTTGTTGTCCATTGACAGCCATAACTTTTCTCCTCTTTTTGTTGTCCATTGACAGCCATAACTTTTCTCCACAATGACTAGTTCATCGTTCTTTGTCCTCCATCCAGTAGGAGTCATCTTGTATCCCATCTTTGTCACCATAGTTTCACCAGCAGTCATCAGAGGGATATCTTGTTTGACAAGAGAGCCCAGACCTTCGATCTTGAAATGATCCATTATTCTGTAGATCAAAGCAGCATAAGGTAGTTGTCCCTTTGGCTTGAGAACATACCTTTTGCCAATCGGAATGCCTCACGCTGTTCGTTGATTTGGGTTTCCGTAGGTTCGGCGCTGCTTGCAGTTGAGGCGGAAAAATTTCTCTTCAACTGAAGAGTCTTCTTCGAGTCAGAGGCTGACTTTGGAGCCATTGATATGTAGAAAGTTTGAAACTTTGGATGAAAGAGTGTTGTTTTGAGGAAGAAATCGAGAGCGAGAGATCTTGAATACGGTTTTAGGGTTTCGATTTGAGAGAGATTTGAAAATGAGAGAACAGAGGTGACGGTTCGTTATTTTATAAAAGAGGCGGTTATTTTTGGAAACAAAATCAATAAAAGAAAATTCTGATCTTCTAAAAAGAAATAAAAGAATTTCTTTAACAAATCAATTAATCACCGTCAATCAGATATTCGGAGATATATATTCATAAGAGAAACTTACCTTAAAGAGAATTTTAAGAGTTAACTGACCATAATTTATGAACTTTTCCAAAAAGATGTGAATTTCTTCTTACGCGCCTTTTAGCGTTCCTTCTGACGTTCCTTCTGATGCTCCTTCTGACGCTCCTTCTGACGTTCCTTCTGACGCTCCTTCTGACGTTCCTTTTAATGCTCCTTCTGACGCTCCTTCTCGCGTTCCTTCTGGCGCTCCTTCTGACGTTCCTTCTGACGCTCATTCTGACGTTCCTTCTGACGCTCCTTCTGACGTTCCTTCTGACGTTCCTTCTAATGCTCCTTCTGACGTTCCTTCTGATGTTGCTTCTGACGTTCCTTCTGATTCTCCTTCTGACTCTTCATGTTCTAAAATATACTTAAGAAGGAGGGTTAATGATGGATAATTCATTTCTAATAAAATTAAAAGTCTGCTTATCCGATGGTTTAGTGAAAATATCTGCAAGTTGATTTTTCGTATCAATGTATTGAATGTTAACATCACCATTCTGAACATGATCACGTATGAAGTGATGCTTGATCTCAATGTGCTTTGTTCTTGAGTGAAGTATGGGATTTTTTGTAAGATTTATGGCACTTGGATTGTCACAAAGGATTTCCATAATTGATTCTTCAACACCATAATCTTTGAGCTGCTGTTTTAGCCAAAGTATTTGAGCACAGCAACTTCCAAGAGATACGTATTCTGCTTCAGCTGTACTAAGTTCCACTGTATTTTGCTTCTTGGAATACCACGAGACAAGCATGTTTCCCATGAGCTGACAAGTTCCAGATGTACTTTTCCTATCAATTTTGCAACCTGTAAGATCTGCATCTGAATATCCCTTTAGTATAAAATCAGAAGATTTAGAGTACCACAAACCATAGTTGGGATACGTCCCAATGTATTTGATTATTCTTTTGACGGCTGATAGGTGTGATTCTCTTGGGCTTGATTGAAATCTTGCGCATAAACAGATGCTATATAGGATGTCTAGTCTTGAAGTTGTGAGATAGAGTAGTGATCCAATCATACTTCGATATAGTTTGGGATCAACTTCCTTTCCATCTTCATCTTTATCTAATTTGGAGGAGTGAGACATAGGAGTTTCTGTCTTTTTGCCGTTCTCCAAACCAAACTTCTTCACTATTTCCAGTGCATACTTTTCTTGATATATGAAAGTTCCTTTCTAAGATTGATGAATTTGAAGACCAAGAAAGAATCATAATTCTCCCATCATACTCATCTCAAATTCATCCTGCATTACTTTAGAAAATTTCTTGCAGAGAAGCTCATTAGAAGAACCAAATATAATATCATCAACATAGATTTGAACTAGAAGAATATCCTTACCTTTTCTTTGAATAAAAAGAGTAGTGTCTACATTACCTTTTGTAAAGTTGTGTTGAGATAGAAAGTTACTCAACCTTTCATACCAAGCACGAGGTGCTTGTTTCAGTCCATAGAGTGCCTTTTTTAAGACAAATACCAAATCCTTTTCTCTAGGTTCTTCGAAGCCGGGGGGTTGTTCAACATATACCTCTTCTTTGATGTAGCCATTTAGAAAAGCACTTTTCACGTCCATCTGAAAAAGTTTGAAATCATTGTAACAAGCATAAGTAAGAAGTAGCCTAATGGCTTCTAACCTGGCAACCGGTGCGTAGGTCTCATCGTAGTCTATTCCTCCTTTCTGAGAATAGCCTTTTGCTACAAGTCTTGCTTTGTTTCTTACAACATTTCCTTTGTCATCTAGTTTGTTTCTGAATACCCACTTAGTTCTAATCACTGGATGATTTTTGGGTCTGTTGACCAATTCCCAAACATTGTTGACTTTAAATTGATGTAACTCTTCCTGCATTGCATTTATCCAGTTCTCATCTGCTAATGCATCTTCAATCCTTTTTTGTTCTAATTTAGATATTAATGATATGTTGCTCATTGCTTGCTTGAATTTTGATCTTGTCTTTATGCCATCACTTATACTTCCTATGATAAGTTCCTTTGGATGACTTGACTTGTGCTTCCAACTTTTGTCGAAGCAATCATTTGAGGATGTTGTGGGTTCATTCTGTTCATCTTCTGGTCTTTCTTCAACTGAGAGAATTTCCTTATGAACATTCTCCGAACCATCATCCACAATTGAGTCTTGTTTTTCTCCTGATTCTTCGTGTGAGTCTGAGACTTGAGGAGGTATATGAACTTGATTGATTTGAAGTTCATCATTCTGATGGCTTTCATAGAACTTGATGTTCATTGACTCTTCAACAACGCGAGTGTTCTTGTTGTAGACTCTGTAGGCTTTGCTCGTTGTTGAATAGCCCAAGAAAATTCCTTCATCTGATCTCTCATCAAACTTTCCAATTCGATCATTAGCATTCTTTAGAATAAAACATTTACAACAGAATACATGAAAATATGCAACATCAGGCTTTCTTTCTTTGAAAATTTCATAGGGGGTTTTCTTGGAAAAAGGTCTGAGAGAAATTCGATTTAAGATATAACAAGCTGTTGAAACGGCCTCAGCCCTAAAATTAGAAGCAATTTTACTCTCAATAAGAAAAGTTCTGGCCATTTCTTGCAAGGATCTATTTTTCCTTTATACTACCCCATTTTGTTGAGGAGTATAAGGTGCAGAGAAATTATGCTGAATTCCGAAATCAGTGCAAAAATCTGAGAAACTTTGATTTTCAAATTCTCCCCCATGATCCGTTCTCAAATTAGAAATGGTGTAGCCCTTTTCATTTTGAATCCTTTTGGCAAGTTTTGAAAAGGACATAAAAGCCTCACTTTTGTGAGCTAGAAATAAAACCCATGTAAATCTTGAGAAGTCATCAACTATGACAAGACAGTATTTCTTACCTCCAAGGCTTAAGGTTCTGTTCGGTCCAAAGATATCCATATGAAGTAGCTGTAGACAATGCTTAGTAGACACTTGATTTAAGGACTTAAAAGAACTTCTTACCTGCTTGCCTAGTGTGCATGCATGACATAGTCCACCTTTCTCAAATTTCGTTTGAGGTAACCCTCGAACAAGTCCCTTCTTGGAAAGCTTTGAGATATGTTTTACACTAATATGACCTAACTGTTTGTGCCAAAGATCAGATTCATCCTTAACAGAAATAAGACATTTTGTACTTTCACAGTTAGCATAAATATTTAAAAGGTAAATGTTCCCATGCCTTCGTCCCGTGAAGGATTGCTTCTTGTCCTTGCTCATACCTGTACATTTTAAATCTTGGAAGCAAATATCATAGCCAGAGTCACAGAGTTGACTTACAAAAATTAAGTTATAGTTCAATCCTCTGACTAGAGAGATATCTTTAACCGTCAGATTTCCAATCTTTACATTTCCCTTCCCAATGACCTTTCCCTTGTTCTTTCCTCCAAAGGACACGCTTCTACCATTACAATCTGAGAAGGACATAAATACATCTGGATTTCCAGTCATGTGACTTGAACAGCCACAATCTAGAAACCACTTGTTCTTCCTTCTCTTTGGTACCTCAGTTTCTGAGTCTGAATTTGAATCTGATTCGGCCATGAGACAGATGTTTCCGTAATCATTTTCACTTTCATCAGAATCACTTAGAGTATCTGCCTTTAGGGCCTTCTTATACTTCTCATACTTGAGTTTGTCCTTCTTCAAAATTGGACAGTTCGATTTGATATGTCCTGCCTTCTTACAGTGAAAGTAGATAACATCTTTGCTATCTTGTGAGTCGTTGCTTGACATTTTCATATCATTCTTCTTCCAAGGTTTCTTCCCTTTGATATTTCTGGCTTTCCGAGCCATCTTTCTAAATTTCTTGACCATGAGGGCTAATTCTTCATCATCCTCATCTTCATCATCTGTATCAGAAAGACATTGAGCAATTTCAGTTTTCAAGGCAATAGATTTTTTACCTTTTTGTTCTCCCTTCTTGTTTGTTCGTTCTGTTTCATAAGATTGTAAAGTCCCGACTAGCTCATCCACCGAGAGTGGTCTGATTGTTTGACATTCTTGAATTGATGGTTTGATGTAATTCCAATCATCTATGAGTTCACGTAGTATTTTCCTGACGTGCATTGGTTCAGTAATAGGTGCGCCTTGTCTTGCAAGTCCACTTGCCAAAGTCTGAAACCTGTTTATCATATCTGCAATAGATTCATCAGATTTCATTTGGAATGCTTCATAGTCACTCAGTAAAATACTGAGCTTCGTTTCTTTTACTCGATTTGTTCCTTGAAAGGTAATATGAAGTCAATCACATATTGCCTTAGATGATTCTTCCTCTGAGACACGATTATAGAGAGGGGTAGATAAGGCACAAAAGAGAGCATTGACAGCTTTAGAATCAAGCCTTTTTCTTTTAGCCTTTTCAGCATCGGTCATTGTTGTGGCAGGATTTGCTCCGTCAGCAGAGGTTGGATTTGTAGCAGTTGCAGGAACTACTCCATTCGTAACAACATCCCACATCAGATCATCATAGGCTTTGAAGAACCACTTCATCTTATTGCTCCACATATTGTAGTCCTTCCATCAAAGTATGGTGGCTTGTTGGCAAAGTGCGAATCGCTTGTTCCTCAAGAGTGATTGCTAGACATAGTAGATCGTTAGCTCTGAAGTCAATAAACACTTCGTAAATATGAGCAACCTGCTCTGATACCAATTGATGGATCTAGCAATATCACCTAGAGGGGGAGGTGAATAGGTGATTCTGAATATAAATGAAATTTCTTGCGGAATAAAAAACAATTCAGTGTACGATCATAATCAGGAACATAATAACAGTGTACAAAAAGTCTAAACACAAAAGTGAGAGTTTAGAGTAGAGAATATTGCACACGATGATTATAGTGGTTCGGCTTAGATTAAGCCTACGTCCACTCTCCCATGATGACAGCCGATCGGCTGGATTTCACTATGAAGAATCACGAGAATTACAAACACTCAATCACTTGATTTTTCTCTCTCACAGATTTTCACAATGAATAGGATTTTTGGTACACAGAATATTTTCGGATAGAACTCAGATTATGCTTGCACTTTGGATTGTTGTTTCCCTCTCTTTCTTTAGTCCATCATGGTTCTTCTTTTATACTCCCCTACCTCCAAACTAGCCGTTGGATTCCCGGCCAAGGGATCGCTCTTCAATCCTTGATTGGACGTCATCAATCGTGATTGAACGAGACTGTATCTTCAGAAGATATGTAGACCGTTGAGTGAGATATTGAACCCTTCTGATTCAGTCACCCATACAACTAAATCTCCAGCTTCCATAAGTGTGATAAGTCTGAGTTGGTTCCCGAAAGAATATTCCTTAGAAGATGATATCCCATTGTAGAAGGTCCCTTGATTGATTGGAAGGGATATCAGGGTAATCGAATATCACAAGCTTTCCTTAGGAATCTTGCCTTGATCGGAAACCTGCCATACGTGGGTCTTCATATTTTGCAAATGCATAAACTGATCTTTCTTGGATTTCGTCTTAGAATAGATTTGCTTCTTACTTGATCAGTTGACATGGAATGGTAATACAGAGATTTGATGCGATCCATCCGTCACTGTTTAGATCGTCAGAAGCACTTCCATCTGACCTTTCGTCAGAAGCACTTCCATCTGACCCTTAGTCAGAAGTACTTCCATCTGACCCTTCGTTCACGCGACAGAATTAGATCTACTCAACCTGCTGCTTACACATTCTTTCTGCATCACAGAACGTTATACAATTTCTCTCGATAGTTTTGTCAGAATCAAAATATAGGAAAATTTCTACAACACCGGGAACATATCCGGTGGAGACGGGGCGAGCCCTGTAGCTCAGAGGATTAGAGCACGTGGCTACGAACCATGGTGTCGGGGCTCGAATCCCTCCTCACCCACAACCGGCCCAAAAGGGGAAGGACCTTTCCCTATGGGGATAGGAAAATCATGATCGAGATAGCGGACCCAAGGCTATGGAACTTGGGTGTGGGTCTTTTGTTGAAAACAAATGGCCTTCCTTTTTTTTATTTTTTTTATTATTTCTCATTAAGGGCTGAAAAATGAAATATAGTATACCCCGTCCTATTTTATTTTGTTTTACGCCCCGTAACTCTTCCTCAGCCAGGCTTGGTCAAAATAGCAGAGCAAGTCAAAATATTAGTTGCATAGCAAAAATGTGTTCCTCGTCATTAATATGGTTGCTCGCTGTAATTGTGGCCTTTCGGGAGAATCGATAACTGCATCTTTGATGCACTTGCTAGTACTAGTACATATGAGAATTCTTAATTTGCTAGTTGTAAATAGCCCCACCCCAGGATTATGGAACAAAGCGTTATCACCGAGATATCGACGGTGAATCTCAAATATCGAGGAATAGAATGTGATACGATGAGGTAGAATGCAATACAAACAAAGACACAGGGAACGAACGGGTTACCTATTCTTAACGGTCAAAGCGAACCCTTTCATTCTGAATTCTTTAATTCCAAATGAATCAAATCTCCCCAAGTAGGATTCGAACCTACGACCAGTCAGTTAATAGCAGACCGCTCTACCACTGAGCTATTGAGGAACAACGGGAGATTCGATCTCATAGAGTTCAATTCCCGTTCTCAACTCATAACCACAATGAGCTCGAAGTTTTCTTCATAACTCCCGGAACTTCTTCGTAGTGGCTTCGTTACATGCCTCATTTCATAGGGAACCTCAAAGTGGCTCTATTTTATTATATTTCATCCCTATCACAATTCTATTCATTTCATATACATTTGGTGTCATTGACACAAGAGATGTCGTTTCTAGTCTATATCTTTGTATTTCTATATATGGAAAATTAAAAAATCATCATATAATAATCTAGAAAAGAAATCGAAACAGAAAAGAAAAAAAGGGAGGTTTGTGATGATTTCCCTAAGGTAGATTTGTGTGTACACGTACTTTCTATGGTTAATAGTAAATAAATAAAATGATCTTTTATTGAAGTTGTGATTCGGTTGCCTACTATTCTATCCATGTTGTTCAAAGTATTGGCCAAGGACACCTGATTTTTGACCAAGTCTTTTTCAGTCTTATTTTGAAAAATCACAAAAAAATCCATAAAAAGTCAAAAAATTACAAAATCAACTTTGGTAGCCTTAGCCAAGCCTAAGGAACCATTTTTGACCAAAAAATAATTTTTCATATTTTTCATAATTTTTAGTATTTTTAGAAAATAGGAAAATACTAGAAAAATCAACAAAAATAGTATTTGAGGTCACAAAAATATAGGAAAATAGTCAATATTTTTATTTTAATTTTCTTATCATTTTGACCTCATCAAGAGTCGAAATTCAAGTTTAATTTTGTGTGTTTCTTTGTGACGTACAGGGTCGAATTTGTCAAAAAATATATTTTGACTCTTTTTATTTGTAATATTTTGCATTTTCTGAGTTTTGACATTCAAATTGATTGCCCAACATTTCAATTTGGTTCAATTGTATGCTGATTTTCTCAATTTCAGCCTTAGGGACCTAATCGCATAAAGATTCTATTCATTTTAGTCCATATGGTGCCAATTCTGAAATTAAACTTTTCTGAGAGACACCCATAGAACCCCAATGCTTCCTCCCTATAGGTTTTGACCTCCTGAAGCTAATGGTGGGCTCAATTGGGGCCGATTTGTCCATTAATAACATCAATTTGGCAAAAATCAAATTCGGATCCTACTCCACATTTGGGGTTTTTGATCAATTCCATGCTTATTTCTCATAAACAATACATTTTCAAATGGAATTTGTGCTGAAGAATCTAATTTTAAGATAAATTTCATGATTCTTGGACAATTAGATACCTAATTTGAAGAAAAAATGCTGAACCGAGTCGACTAGGTCGGGTTGACCGACCCAGTCAACCCGTTGAACAAAATTGGTCATAAGCAGAATACTCTCTGCTTGTTCATATTCTTCTCACGCACAAAGAATTTAGAGGAAGGGAGGCCAAAATTGGACTGTAAATTGACACACCCACGCGCACAAAGTAGCCCTGATACGTTCGCCGGATCCAACTCGACGTGGAGGTGCCAGAACGCACTTGTCTCTAGCACATGAGGGGAGCTCGATGAGTTCATTCCCAGGGATATTCGGGTATAAGAAAAGAAGAACGAGAAGTCAGTTGAGGGGGGAATCAGTTAGGGGAGTTCCACAACAACAGAGGCAAGAACCGAACGTGCAAAGAGAGAGAGAGAGAGAGAGAGAGAGAGAGAGAGAGAGAGAGAGAGAGAGAGAGAGAGAGAGAGAGAGACGAGAGAGAGAGGGAGACCGCCATTAGAGTTGGATCTTCCAGATTCCGTCGAGTGTTCGTCAGGCCATCCCCGAAGAAACCGAAGCCGGCGACGACCATATCCGACTTCTCTGAGCTCCAGAGAAGCTACCGAGCCCTTCCGATCAGCCTTTCACCTCAAAAAACGGTGAGGAACATCTTCGAGCTTGACCCTGGCCTCCAATGGTATCTCATGATTTTGTTAATCATTGTGCTTGTTTTCGGTCTTGATTTGTTCATTGAGCTTGGCTGATCTCGGTTGCATCTCGTTTTCGCTTATTTGTTGCATAAAACCATCGAGTCAACCCCCGATCTTGACCGACTGGCTGTGAGCTCTACAGCTCCTCCTAGGTCGAATCAGAACCTCTTGATGGCCAGGTAAGTCTTCTCAACCCTCTATGATGCTTCTTGACTGATTTGGTTGGATATATCTCGTCAGAAACGGCTATAACGTCAGCTCGCCGGAGATTAGCTCCGGCCTAGGTTGGCGAGTTTGTCAAACTTGATTCTGCTATGTTGGTTGTAGGTTAGGTTCAACTTACTAAGATTATATATCTCACCCCGTCGTGGGACCAACATTTTCAGGTCTCAGACGTAGGAAACACGAGCTCGCCATGGATTGGCATTCGATGAAGTCATTGAAAGAAATTGTTATGAATCCTTATTTGACCTTAGGGTTGTATTATGATGTAATTGGAGATTTAAAATTGTAATCTCTGATGTATGATTGACCTTTACATATGGTGTACCTTTTTATGTCCTAAGTCATCCTGGGTTTATTTTGTCTGGAGTTGTTTTCCTGCTTCCGCATGCGTTTATCAAATAGGAGTATTGAGATGTTGGTCGTGGATCCTGGGAGACTATAGAGTTATAACGGTCTGGTGGGATGTTTGCGTGCTCGCCGGGTTCGGGGCATGGCATCCCCATTTAAGTGGTATCAGAGCAAGGTCAGCTCGATCCAATCTGATTGAGACTTGGAGTGATAAGGAGCGATGACTTGAGGATGATTAGATAGTGAGACCCTTAGGATTAAGCATGGATTACTAGATCTTGGGAATTGTAGGCTTGAACTTGTGCCGTATCTTGATGGTTATGGTATCGATTTTAATGGATAGTCTTGGGTGATGTGATGGCTAATGTTCACAAGGAAGTGAATAGAGATTGAGGAGCCATAAGCATGGATGTGAGGTTGTGGATGTGCTTGAGGCTAATAGAAAATTGCTTACGAGTAAGGGGTCTATTGGATTATATGATCGCGATTGTGGCCTTGAGGTATATGGTGGGACATAGGCAATTGATTTGTGAGATGGTCATTTGTGGAATTAGAAACCTTCCATGGATAGGAATTGATCTGAAAATGAATGTGATGTGGCAAGTATTAAGGATGATCATGCAGTGCATGTGTTTATTGCATTAAAGTGAAAGTCGAGGAATGTGCATGTATGAGCTTATCACTATCGGACTTAATAAACCGTCGCTTGGTATGAGACAAGCTGATGGGATACCTATAAACCGTAATGAAGGATGTTATGGGACGTGTGGAACGTGACTCTATTCGTAGATGTATAACTTGGGACAACCTGCAACGACCAGGTCTAATGAGAGCGGGGAGTGTACGCCGGTGTTGACACATGGATTTTGATCAGTCTTTTCTAGTTTATTTTCGAAAATAATTCATTGAAAACCCATAAAAATATGTATATATATTTTATTTTATTTTTATTTTATTTTATTTGAATTGCCGAATGGCAAGTATCCTCTCCACCCTTGAATCCTCACGATCAAAGTGTTCCGCACTTCAGAAATCCTGGTACAAAGTTACTAAAGGGAAGTTGAGGGTGCGGCGCGATAAAGAAAAGAAAAGGGAAAGGTGAAGATGTTTGTTATGGGGATGAGATCATGGGAGGGATGTAATAAAAAAAAAAGGGGGAAAAGCAGAGGACAGCAGGAGTTTGTCCTCCACCATGCAATAGAAAAAATTAAACAAAAGAAAGGGAGTGGACAAAGGATATTCGGACAGGCAGAATTAAAAAAGATGATTCCAAGACCGTGGAGGAGGAGAGGGCTCTTGAAGACTGAATTCGGTTGGTCAAAAAAAAAAGAGGGGGTTGTGGTTGTCGCAACCATAGAGAGAGTGTGATAGACAGCTCTGGCCTGGATAAAAAAAAAGAGGATGGTGATTTCTCTCTCAGCTCAGGTTTTCGCTAAAAAAATGAGGACGAGAGAGGGAGGAGCATGATGACGAGGAAGAAGATGGGCCATAATAGAATAAAAGAAAGCTGAATAAAACACAGTGAGAGAGTGGGAGGGGAGCAAGGCAAGCGGCGCAAGAGTCCAAGGAAGCTTCATCGACGCACAAGAGTTCATAAGACTACCGTTAGGATCTCTGCCGTCGCCGGTCTCACATTTACAGTTGTCTTATCTCTTATGCGGCCACCCAGAGCTGTCGAATGTCCATGAACCACTATCGCCTGCTACATTGAGCTTTCGACGCCAGACCACCGCGAACCCGTGATAGCGCCATGGCGGGTCGATCTCATCGTCGCCGATTCAACAAGAAGTAAACGAGTCCGGCGTTCATGATGAAAGCGCTCGTTAGAGTGTGATCCGGCAGCGGTCCAATAACTGAGTCCCGGCAACGTCATGGCGAAGTGGATGGCCGACTGGCTCAGTCAAGCATGTTGTTCTTCGTTCACGCAGAGGAGCGAGCAACACCTTTTAGAAGATGATGAATAGTGGTCGGTCACCCTATTTCCTTCGTTTAAGTGTATTGGGCTGGTCGAGTGGGCCTATAAGAAAATAGCAAGCTGGGCTATCTAGTCCGAGAAGATTGAAGAGTATGGCTGGGCTCTGGTCGCGGGTCCGGGTCGTGGGCTGGGTCATCCGACCCGGTCCGGTTTCTTTTATAATAATAAAAAAATAATAATAATAAAAATGCAAAAAATCAATAAAAATAAAAAATCATAAAAAATTCAAAAAAATTCGGAAAATTCAGAAAAATTCTAAAAAATTCCAGAAAATAGGAAATGGCCACATTCAACTGGCCATGACCTGTTCCGGGTCTTTCGACCCCCGGTCTTTCCAGAAATGACGGTTTTGCCCCTCCGGCAAACCGTCTTCCAAAAAAATTCTAAAAAATTCAGGAAAATCCCAAAAAATAGGAAAATGGCCACCAACAATTGGCCAAGACTCATTCCGGGTGTTTTGAACCCCGATCCCTCTTAAAATGACGATTTTGCCCTTTGGGCGAATCGTCTTCCAAAAGTTGACGATTTTGCCCTCCGGGCTAAATCGCCTCCAAATCGTCCCATTTTACCTCGGTCCTAAATCACGCCTTCCCTAAGCCCTTATGGCTATACTAGGAGGCCATGTGATGTGAATTGACGTGCATTGATGTGATTTATTTATGCACTTGATTGCGCTTTCATTTAAATTGATTGTGATTGATAGGAATAGTCTTCCAATCTGCATAAAACCCTGAATTAAACCTACCTTACCCGAACTTGCGCCTGCATGAACTCTTAGCTAGGAACATCACTCGCGTTAGGTACCGAAAGGGCGTTGGTAATGACATCAGCGTAACCAAGTCCCCGAACCCAAAATCTCTGGTTCCGCAGAACTGATCGATCTCTCCTAATCGGTCAGTAAGGTTTCCGGTCTACCCTCCAAGAAAGACCGGTGGCGACTCAAATGCATGCACAATTTGCACATGCCACCACGACCACACTGAAGGTCGAAAGCGATCGACTCTTATCGTCGAAGAATACTCCCGCCGCGATTTGGTATGGGCCTGGGAGGGCCCGCGTCGATCCAAAGCCCGCGATCCGCACCCTTGTGCGAGGGAAGGCCCGCGATCGGTAATCCATTAGCCGCGTCCGCTTCCGGACGGGTCGCGACAGCTGGCGACTCCGCTGGGTAACTTTGTTCTAGAACCTATGGTTCTAGACCTCAAGTGGACTTAGGCCGTAAAACGCTGAGTGATTTTTCTAACCATGCAGGCGCTTTCAAAGGTGAGGTAAGTCCGCTTATGATAGGTGTTATATGTTTTTGCAGATTGGAGTAATAAGGGGGGTAGTCTGTGATTAACTTTGTTTTATGCAGGTTGGGCGTAGGAATGTATGTTGTGTGGATGATTTGAAGTGCTGATTGATAAACTGTTGTGCATGACTTGCATTGTGATGATCACGACACATGGACACACACAACCGCGCCTAAAACCCCAGGCGCCGCCTTTAGGAACACAATAGAAGGAATTGAAAATGGAATCTCCGTGAGGAAAAACACGGGGTAATCCACTTTTCAATTCCGCTCGCTTCGAACTATGGATCGAGTCCCAATGCAACGATAGCTGTGCAATGGAATCGGCTCTTTCTAGAACTCGAGGTGGGAACCTTAACCTTAGGTGCCAAACCCTCTGATTTTTAGAAGTTTACCATCACTTGTCTCATGCGCATGTCTTTGGGCGGTTGGTACACCTAAAATCGCACATAAGTCGACGAGTTTGGTTGGTAAGACTCTCTATCCCTCAAATCTATTACAGTTCATATAAATATAGGCATTTCATTCATTGCATTCTGGTGATTAGATTAAATGCCATTTCAAGGATAGATGTGTGTGTTTTTCCCAAACGTCCTTGATAGAAGACGAGGAGGATGATATCCCATGGCGAACACCGAGTGAGCAACAAAGGAGCCTACTATGGACGTTATTGAGATATCGTCCAATGAAGATGACGAGTTGGGGCAAGTGATCCGGAAGTCACAGATCGAAACTGGGGCATCCTTAAACGTTAGGATCACATTCCTTTGTTTCATTTTTCATTACTAGTCCTCTTATATAGGGTTTATTTTTACCGAGGTTTTCTCTATCTCACCCCTTAGAGTAATTGTATTAGGGATCTATTGGTGTATACATTCAGATGGAACTTGGTTGTATTTCTTTTGACGGGTCATGGGAATGTGATGGCATTTTCTCTAATCATCCGAATACTCCCAAGTCAAGTTTATAATTCCTTTAGAGGAAATTAAAATTGGAAGTCTTACACGACCTTTTGGTCGTATAGGGTAATCCAACCCCAATTTCGCTAGAAGGAATTATACACTTGAATCGGTTCATGCATGTGTTACGCCACTGGTAATCCACGATAATTGATCAAGAGTACCGGCATTGTTTCGAATTTAATGACGAGATAGATGTCCAAATTGCCCTCGTTCTTAACAAAACGGCTTTGATTTGGATGCCGTATCTTCAATTAAATTTAAAACGCGTCGTTGGTCAAAAGCGATTATCGTGAATTACATTCCTTTCAATAGTATGCTTTCCTTCGAGGAATATTGATAAAAACTTTTCGCACAAGATTATCCTTGTAAAAGTTTTTGTCTTTATTAATCACGAGCAAGCATAAGATTGAAAGGGGTTTATGCTTTCTTTTTCAAATTATTCCTTCTGATTCGGTCGTTTCATTTGCAGGTAAAAAATAGGTAATAGAGAGAAATCTTTTCCTGGATAAGTCTGAGGCTATTCTTTCATCTGATCATGAGCGAGTTAGAAAATCAGAACACATCTACTCGACTTATTATGGATCAGCTCATCCAAGTCTAAGATGTCCGGATGCTCGAAGAAATGGATCATATAAAAGCTAAAACAAACACGGGGGCTTTCATTCATTCTTGCCCAAACCAGATCATACAATTCGTTGGGGTGGAAAAGTAAAGCAGAAGTGAGCCCTAATCAACGACACAAAGGAGCCCAGCTGGCCCTCCAGGTTATGGATGCTTTGTTTATACGCACCACTCCGCGTATCATGGTCCGCAAGCCTGAGGTGAAGGCGTTTGCGTTCATCATTGACTGCAACAACCTGAGTCTCGTGATCTTCGGCGACTACTTCCAAGTCCCGAACAAGTCCATTCTCACGAGTTATATCCTCATTTATGCCGTTGAGCCTTTCTTCTAGCCACTCGCTTCGGTTCCTTAGCAGGGCGTTACGTCGATCGCGCTCATAGGTAGCCAGAGATAGGGCTAAGTCCTCCACCAGATTCCTCCTCTCGCGTAGCAATGTCGAAACCCGCTCTTTGGCGAACTCAAAAGCCTTTTTGTGACTGTCAGCCAGGTAGTCAGCCAGCGCTAGGCGGTCGGACTGATCCTCATAACGGGCTCGCAGGACACGAGCCACGGTAAGTCCCCGGTGAACAGCGCGGTAGGCCTCCAAAGAGTTTGTAAAGAGCGTTGGAAAAATTCTGTATTCCCTCCCTAGCGCAGTACCCTCGAGGGAGGTGATGTCCAGGTCCCCGAACATGACTCGGATTTCATCCTCGGTTTCGGGATGATCAGATATGTGGGCATAGCCTCGACCCAAGAGGTTATAGAACTCTTCCCATCGAGCCAAAGCTTCTGCTGAGAAAGTGTGAACATGGGAAGAGGCCATTTTCGACGGGGAGGTGTGTAATGGAGCGATTAGAAGATGGAAGCAAATTATATGAGAGCGTTAATCTCCCAAACACCAACTCCGCATTTTATAGCGTCTCGAGAGTGGAGAAAAGTTGCAGCAATAATGCTTGTGGAGCCGGGTTAATTAATAAAAAGCGGGGGCTGCTCCTCCCGTGAATCATCAGACATGTCCTGGTCCGTGATTTCAGGCTAGCCAAATGAAAGCTGCAAAAGATCCTTTGGTCTCACCATTATTGATTTTAGGTGAGAGGCGAGCGCAACTATCGAAGAAGCCGCGAAAGGATTGGGTTGTTCCATCACGCATAAAGCTGGGCGGCGAGTGAACGGCTCTGCCACTTAAAAAAGGGAAGACAGTGCTGAACATGCATGACTATTGAGGAAAAGTGAAAGGCGAGCGCTACTATCGAAGAAACCGCGGAAGGATTTGGTTACCCCTTCGTGTCGGAAAGCTGAGCAAGAGGTAAACAGTTCCATCGTTTCAAAAACGGAACGCTGAACAGACCTAGCTTTCAAGGAAAATGAGGCAACAAATCGAAAGAGCGAGTATACAAAAGAGAACAGAGAACCCCGAGTGACGAGTTCGTGGAAGACCTCAAATCCTCCAGAATCAAATTCGATATCGAGGCCATGGAACTCAATATTGCCGGTGACGAACATCAAGATCGCAGTGGTGACGACGGCAGTGGCCACGACGCTCAACCACGGAAAAGAAAAAGTCGCCAGCGCTACGCTCGGAAAGAAATCCAGGAGCTTGAAGCTTTCTTCGATGAATGCCCTTGCCCAAACGAGGAACAAAAGATTGAATTGGGCCGGAAGCTGGGAATGAATCCTATGAGAATCCATTTTTGGTTTCAGAATAGACGTTTCAGACTAGGTGTCCAACACAGGCGTAAGGAGATCACGGCCCTAAAAGAGCAGAACCAAAACCTTCAAATGGAAAACAAGTGGTATGAGAAAATCCTCAGTACTATTACCTGCCCTGACTGCGGTGGCCCTACCACCCTCAGTAAATTGTTCCCCGGTAAGCCTTCTATGAAGATGGAAGGTGCTCATTTATCCCCCTGCTCCCTTGAGCCATCTCCGGTACAATCAGATCCTGCTAATGGCGCGCATGAGCAGATCGATCCTACAGAAATTATACCAGTGTCTTCGGAGGAAGAAGATACGTGTCGTTATGATCGGAGTCACCTCATCGAAGCCCATGAATCTCCTCCACAACAGCTTCCGGTAAGATCAGATATGGTTCAAGAGGAGTTAGAGGTTAGTCGGCAGGCTATCTACGCCACTCTAGACGACGAGAAGAAGAAATTCACTTGGCCCCCGGACCTTCATCTCAAGTTCTTGGACGCAGTTCGACAGATAGGACTCGACTTCATAGGTCCGACAAGCATACTTAGGGTCATGAACGTACCGGGACTTACCAAGCAATTAGTCGCGAATCACCTTGGTTGCTACAGAAGGGCGTTAGGACATCGTTATGCAGAACTGAATCCGAGCAATAGACTCGGCTGCGAACCCAGCACCCTTATGACAAATGAGGCCCGGTCGAATCTGGACGACTATTGGGGATTTGATCAGGATATCCTCGCGAGTCATTTCAATATTCCTCAAGAACACGCATGACAAGTGCAACGAGTAAGCACTCCCCCGTCCGAGCAGCAGCTAGTCAGTGTTCATCCTGTCGCAGATCAGCCCACCACGCCCAGTGCTCAAGGGTTTGCCCAATCAGAGCATGTGGCTTCAGATGATCTAATGGGAGAATGCTTGGAGCATTCTTATTTCCCTAATCCCCAAGTGGGAGATGCTTGTGGTAGTCAATCGATCAAATCTCCTCTTATAATCCCAGACAAAGATGGAGGTTCCAGTTCGAAGAACCCGTCGGGCGATGCAGCTCAACCTACACATCAATCGTTCGAGGGGTCGGGTGATTTCTTCGATGAAGGACTTGATACCTGGTTCGATCAGTTGGAAGCTATTAAAGGTTGGCAACCATGATCTGCAGTTGGTAATGGCACACCTAAGCTGAGGCCAGATTGGTTAGTCATTGGACATGCCCAAAGAAAGAAGGGGATGTACGCGAGAAGGATGTATCTCCTATTGTAAAGTTCTCATCGGTGCATGCGTTTGTTTCTTCAATAGCTAGAGTTGATTTTGCATAATGTTTTTCGCAAACGTCATCTCGTGTGTATACGGTAATTCCTTGTTATTAAGTTCAAGGTAAAATCGGCCCCAAACGCAATGACCGCAAAATCAGGGGCAATCTTTAAGTTTCGAGCAACTACAAATCTATTTCTCACGAGGAATTCAAGTCAATCAAATATAAAGCGTCGGGCTGTGAGAATGATGCGTAGTCAATCTGTTGACACAGGCGAAAAAGGAGTCGCGTAGATCCGAAAGCAAAAACCTTTCTTGGCTAGTCAACAATGCAAAATGAAAGAGCATATATAAACAAACTCGCATTTATTTCATTCAGCAGGAAAGTTTACAAGTGGATCACTGAGGGGGAGCAGTAAACCCAAAATGAGTTCTGACAAGCATCACAAAAAAGCTTAACCGACTCTCCATGCTATCTATGCCTTGCTTACAACCCACACTCCGGGAATCGAGGTCTACAAGCTTGAAGAAAAGGAGACGACATTTCTCCTTAAGTTCGTTCACCTTGGTGTCATAGTACTCGAACTCAAGCTCTAAGTCATGAGCCAGCACCCTCCCGCGAGCTATATCCATGCTCAGGTCTTCAAGCCTTTCCTCCAACCAGGCACACTGGAACCTCAGCACGAAGTTGTGCTGGTCTTGCTCAAAGGCGGTGTCAAAAAGAGCCAGACGCTCCACCAAGTTGTCCCTCTCACGGACCAGCATCGAAACCTGGGCGTGGGCGTATTCAACAGCCCTTTTATGCTTATCGGCCGTCAGCATGGCCAACATCAAGGACTCAGCTCGGTCCTGATAACGGGCTCGCACGATACCAACCAAAGTGACCTCCCGGCTAGCAACTTCATAAGCCTGCAGGAAATTGTTGAAGAGAGTTGGGAAGATCACAAACTCCCTTTGCAGTTTCGTACCTTCAATACACACAGTATCCAAGGCCGGAATCAGAGTACGAACTTCAACCGCAGCTTCAGGATGATTGTTTATGTAGCCATAACCTCTACCCAAGAGGTGGTAAAATCTCTCCCATTGGGTCGAAGTTTCAGCTAAGGCAGCAGGCACAGAGGAGGAATCCATATGCGATGGAATGACGGAGATGAGAGTGAGAATGTGAAGAGTGTTTGAGAGGCTGAGTCTGATAAGGCTAAAGTGTTAATCTTCTTGACATCAATCTATCACCTTATAAATGCTCGAGTAAACAAGGAGAAGTGGTAATAATATTTTATGTGCAGTAGAGCCAAGCGGGTTTCGTTAATGCATCCCCGATGAGTCAAGAATCCACCACCGTCCTGTGATCTCGGGTTTTACGAAACATAATGGCGCCGAAAGGTGGGCAGGCTTGTTACTCTAGAGACTGGGCCAGGGGGACAAGCGTAGTGCTGGACAAAGAGAAATCAACGCAAGAGATCTTCAGGCTCCGTTCACGTAGAAAAGAGCAAAAAAGGACAAAGTGGGAATTACGAAGCCTTGAGAAGAACGCTCGTCAAGTAGCCATCACAAAAGACGAAGTGGGAATTACGAAGCCTTGAGAAGAGCGCTCGTCAGGTAGCCATCACAAAAGGACGAAGTGGGAATCTCGAAACATTGAGAAGAGCGCTCGTCGGGTAGCCATCACCTTTGATCGAAGAACGGTGATCCGGCTCCTTTAACCTCTCAGAATTTGCAGAGAAAGTGAAGATCCAAGGAGGAACAAAGAAAGCTGAGTTAACAGAAAATCAAACAGTGATATTCCGGTCAAAATGTTCAAGGGATTCTGTCATTTACTAGAAGCGCCAGACTTGGAGGTCTCCGAGCTTGAGCTGCTGGAAGAGTTTGAAGATCTCAGGACCGAACCTGACACGAGGGCCATGGAGACCGATCCTTCTAATGATGAAACTCGCGGCTTGGTTAACGAGAACAGTACCCGCGACGGTGATCAGCGTCAGAAAGGGGAATGTCTCCAACGCAACACTTCAGGTCAAGTCCATAAACTCGAATTGTTTTTCAGGGAATACCCCTATCCGGACATGGAACAGAAAATCAAAATGGGCCAGGAGATAGGGTGGGAGCCTCGGAAGGTCAAGTGTTGGTTTGAAAACAAACGAACCCGGCTGAAGCAGCAACACGATCGGCACGAGTTAGCGATTGTGAGGGAGGAAAATGAAAGGCTTCGAATAAAAAACATTCAGTACAAAAAAGCTCTAAGCATCGCTATTTGCCTTGAGTGCGGTAACCCTGTTCCCACGGACGGAGTATTCACTGAAGAGCCAGATCTGGGGGTTTATAATGCTCATTTGTTGCAATGCCCTTCGCAACATCTTTCGGAACAGGCGGGTACCGCCGAGGATCTACAAGAGGAAACTAGTGCTATAAGGTCAAAGTCGACGCCCATTGTGGAAGGGAACATGCGTCATGACAAGTCGGGTCCGCTCAATGATGAACTCACCATCATGACCAGCCGATCTGAGACCACTAAATCCCCTCCAGAGCAACCTCCAACACGACCAGATTCCGAGAAGAGTAATCGCCAAGTTGCTGACACCACTTCGGCTAGCAAGAAAATAAGATTTCGTTGGACCCCGGAGTTTCATAGCAAATTTGTTGATGCAGTTCAACAGTTAGGGATCAGTTTTGCTTGCCCATTGCGCATACTCGAAATCATGAACGTGCTGGGACTGACTAAAAATATGGTCAAGAATCACCTTTGGCGCTACAAGAAACTACTGAGAGATGGACGAGCGTCGCTAGATCAAGATAGAGGCGGTTCAACACGACCAGATTCCGCGAAGAGTAGCCGCCGAGTTGCCAACCCTACTTCGGCTAGCAAGAAAACAAGGTTTTATTGGACCTCGGAGCTTCATAGCAAATTTGTTGATGCAGTTCAACAGTTAGGGATCAGTTTGGCTCGCCCATCGCGCATACTCAAGATCATGAACATGCCGGAACTGGATAGAAATAAAGTCAGGAACCACCTTTGGTGCTACAAAAGACTACTGAGAGATGGACGAGTGGCACTAGACCAAGATAGAGGCAGTTCAAGTTTAAACGATGAGCATGGCTGTGATCGCAATCCTCATGCAGCAGGAAGCATCCAATCACCTCTTAACACCGATGGGACTGACAATTACACGGTCGATTGTTCAGGCATCAATCAGAGTACTCCCCTGGGTTATCCTAGTACTCCTCAGGAGTATGTACCGCAATTTCAGCAAATCGGGACTCCCCAGTCTGAGCACCGACTGGCCGTTAATGCTAGTCCTACAGCGGATCTAACATTGGTAGGAGATGCACGTACAATCTTGCGAGACGATTACGGAGATTCTGGCTCGAAGAATCAGGTGGTCCATGACGAAAATGGCGAAAAGATTCCTTCTACAGTAGTCGACAATACTCAACCTGAGTGTCAGTCGCTCGATGGTTCAGACGATCTCCTTGAAAACATCTATTCTTGGTTCGATCGGCTGAATTCCCCCCTGAGTTACCCTGGTACTCCTCAAGAGTATATACAACAATTTCAGCAGGTATGGACTCCCCAATTTGAGCACCAACCGATTGTTAGTGTTATTCCTACGGCGAATCCAGCATTGGGTACAAACCTACTGGACAACGATGAAAGTACCAACTCGAGAAGTGAGGTTGTTCATGTCGAAAGTAGTGTGAGGAACCCATCGCCAACGGTTGAGGATGCCCGACTTGGGCGTCAATGGCTTGAAATTTCAAGCGAGTCCCTCAGTGAGCAACTTGGCGTGTGGATCACGCATAAACCGAGGAACCAGGTTGTTCATACCGAAAATGGGAGAAGTCCGTCACCAGCAATTAAGGATGCTCAACTTGGACGACTCGAGCGGTCGGACGATCTCCTGAATGAGCAACTCAGCCTATGGGTCAAGCATTTTGGAACAAGTGCATCTTCGCAGTCGTGACTGGTACCGGCGACCGGACATCTGGTTCGAAGCTCGTGTGCTAAATCATTAGAAGGCTCAGGAGAGTGAGAGGTGAATACGTCGAGTGAATGTGTTACGGATCTCGTTGTAAAGTTCCCGCGGGAACATTTTAATTAACGCTGAAAACTAACCGCTCTGAGTGTCAACATTAACCTTTGAACGTCTTCGAGCCAAGGGCCATGGATTAATCACTTAATCCGTGGAGAAAATTCCATGAACGATGACTATCACCCGCGGAGCATAATGGGATCTACCCCCATTCAGCACGAAATACGTTTGGTCACGAAGCCTCCCATTTGGTAAAACGATGTATCGTTCCTAAACGATCTTCAACCGAATACCAAAGTAATGTCTCATTTCTTTCCCTTCTCAGGTGATAAACGTGGATAAATCACTCAAGGAGCCATCTGTTCAAATAACAAAACAGACGTTGCCCAACCAGGGGCAGCTGAACCATTGATATTGCAAATATTCCAAGCATGGATAAGCGGATTTGATAGACGTGGTTCATATCAATACGCGACGTCAGAACGGGATGAGAACCAAGAGTAAAGTTGTATCGTCCCAATTTGTCTTCAATTTGGGAATATGAGTTAACACTTGTTATTTATCCTTGATAGGGACTCACCATCAAGGAGGACAGATTTTCACAACCTGTGTGCACTCGTAGGGGCACACGACCAAGGGTAAGGTGTATCGTTCTAATTTTTTGAAAAATGCGTGAACGTACAATAACATGTTTCTTCCATATTTTCAGGGATCTCCAGCCGCGGGGGACAGGTAAGTATCCCTTTCCCCGATCCATTAAAGATGTTGAATAAAAACTGAGAAGAAAAGAAAAGCTTTCAGAATCTAATGTCTAGAAAAGACATAGAATTCAAAATTCATTGGCTTTCATGTTTTTAAAACAAGAGGTTGTCTGAACATGAATAAGAACATGCATGGTGCATCATAAAATCCCCTTGACGGGTAAAATTTTTGGAGAAAATGAAAGAGATTTTTTCCAATCAAAAGTTCAAAACTTTCAAAAGGACGTTTTCTCAAAAGACAAGAGACAAAGCCTAGTCCAAACACATCCTACATACACTTGAGAGACGAGGGAAGTGAATCGGATAGCAAAATCTGTACCTACGGAGGTAGGGACCATTCGCAGCGATTACATGGATTGGGGCGACGGAGGCGTTCGTTTCATATTCCCAAATACTACAGGTGACCATTGATAACCCCTTTGAACGGAGGTTTTCATTATCAGCCCTGTCGAGAACCACCCCACATCGGGGCAGAATAGAAGTAAGTCCAACAACATCAGGAGAAATAGTTAGAAATTTTGTTGCTCGGACTAACATTAATCTTCGTGTGTTGTTTATATGGTAATCCAAGTGCCATAGGATGATGAGAAGCATTCATTTCTCTATCCCACACACCAAATCCTTTGCGCAGCCAACTTGAGCCTGCAAAATCGTTTCATGAACCCGTTGGTGATCATTGCACATTTCAAGATGGATGCAGCATCACTTTAGAAACGGAAGAGCTCAAGACTAAGGGATTACAAAGAAATTCCTGGGTTTATGATAAAAGCATGTTTAGACTTTCGATCATATGTCTCAAGTGATCTCCTGAAGATGAGAAAAATGGGATTTCAAAAGAAAAAAAGAGATGAGAATGAAAAAAGTCCCCGGCATCAAGAAAAAGCAAAATGCCTGGTAAAAGCAAGGCTGATGCCCGTGCAAGCTGTTTGATTGACCCACAATAAAGCCTAGATGGGAAAAGAGGAAATCCCCGAAGGAGCCAAATTCCAAAAAGGCTGCTCGCCAAATGGTGTCAAGCGCGGAATAAAGATGCAAAAGAGAAAGGACAGGTAGCAAATCTGCAATGATCACCAATGTCAAACTCTCCAAGAATTTTGGGCCAAAAACAAGCCTTTTTCTATCCCCAATCCTACCAATGTTACGACCCCGAAGGAGTCTTCTCTGACTAAGACACTTGGGTTAACATATAGCTTAGCTCGAAGAAGTACGAGCAAGACTATTTCTTTCTCATTTTGCAGGGTTCTTGACTTGTAAACCCGGAGAAGATGGTAAAGACTTTCATTCGATGGCCTCGACTCCAAAGCGGGTCCCCCTTGAAAACCAATATCCAAACCTAACATTACGGTCCCGTGGAAGACCTCCCGATCGATCAAAATGTATGCGCTGCGAATGATCCTAAAACCTAGGCACAGGTTAGTAGGAAGTTGAGCGCATTCCTTACAAAAGACCATTATCACAGAGCGGTGAGGAGCCCTCTTGGATGAGAAATTCTCCAATAGATATTTTCAACAAACTCTTTTGGGAATTTTCAAACTGTTGATCCAGATTTTCCATGCAAGGGATTTGTGATGACATTTGCATGTTGCAAGAATGCTTTGGATAACCTCTAGCATCAAAATGCACATTTCATGATTAAAAATTAAGTCATAAAATTTTGTCAAATGGACAGCCGTGGTCTTCCCAAAGATTACTAACGTTTTCTTGGTGAAGAAAAATCTTTCAGGCTCAAATTTCTGCAGGATACCTGGAGAACCCAGCTCCCAGAATGTCGCCTCAACAGACTCAAGTGAAGCTTTCATTGCTTCAAAACTGAATTCCCGACAAACTTCGGGATCTCTAAAAAAAGGGGGAGAAGAAACACCCTTTTAAAAGAAAAAGTCCTACCATGACGTGGAGAACCCTCGTCCCGGGACCCCTTTCCAAAAAATCAAGCAATCCTAGCATGACGTGGAGAACCCTCGTCATGAGACCCCTTTTCAAAGCAACACAATGGTAGAAACCGCCTGAAGGGTCAACTCAAGGTAGATACCGCCTGAAGGGTCAATCCAAGGTAGAAACCGCCTGAAGGGTCAAAACTATGGTAGATACCGCCTGAAGGGTTAACTCAAGGTAGAAACCGCCTGAAAGGTCAACCAATGGTAGAAACCGCCTGAAGGGTCAATGTATGGTAGAAACCGCCTGAAGGGTCAATGTATGGTAGAAACCGCCTGAAGGGTCAACCAAAGGTAGATACCGCCTGAAGGGTCAACAAAGGTAGAAACCGCCTGAAGGGTCAACAAAGGTAGAAACCGCCTAAAGGGTCAACATAATGGTAGAAACCGCCTGAAGGGTCAACACAATGGTAGATACCGCCATAAGGATCAACCCAATGGTCCGATCCACCATACGGATCAAAACTTTGACTAATTCCAAATGTTGAAGAAGTTGTTTTCTTAGGTAAGTCTTACTGTATGCGAACCGCTTATGGTCTAATCCACCATACGGATCAAAATCCTTGGCAATTCCCAAAGAAAGAATGTGCCTTCCTTATGTTCCTACCAGTTAGGAATTCCATATGGTATGACCTACCATACAGGTCAGAGCTTAATCTCCCTAGGATATTCTGAATGACGAGTCCTAGGTATCTTCTTGAAAGTCGTCACAGCGGGCAGCATCCGGCAGGTAAGCTTCAGGAAAGCCTCTCTCATCCCAGCCCATGTTCAAATTGTTGGAGTAAACCGGAGATTAATTTGAATTTTTATTAAGAGCCTTAAGGGTCCGATGTCATAGCATTTCTTTTCCCCAGTCGAGTCAGTCAAGATTCATGTGTCATTTTATCTTTGAAAGCAACCTCTGACGAGCTCACTCTCAAAGAGGGGCAGCTGTTGACACATGGATTTTGATCAGTCTTTTCTAGTTTATTTTCGAAAATAATTCATTGAAAACCCATAAAAATATGTATATATATTTTATTTTATTTTTATTTTATTTTATTTGAATTGCCGAATGGCAAGTATCCTCTCCACCCTTGAATCCTCACGATCAAAGTGTTCCGCACTTCAGAAATCCTGGTACAAAGTTACTAAAGGGAAGTTGAGGGTGCGGCGCGATAAAGAAAAGAAAAGGGAAAGGTGAAGATGTTTGTTATGGGGATGAGATCATGGGGGGGATGTAATAAAAAAAAAAGGGGGAAAAGCAGAGGACAGCAGGAGTTTGTCCTCCACCATGCAATAGAAAAAATTAAACAAAAGAAAGGGAGTGGACAAAGGATATTCGGACAGGCAGAATTAAAAAAGATGATTCCAAGACCGTGGAGGAGGAGAGGGCTCTTGAAGACTGAATTCGGTTGGTCAAAAAAAAAAGAGGGGGTTGTGGTTGTCGCAACCATAGAGAGAGTGTGATAGACAGCTCTGGCCTGGATAAAAAAAAAAGAGGATGGTGATTTCTCTCTCAGCTCAGGTTTTCGCTAAAAAAATGAGGACGAGAGAGGGAGGAGCATGATGACGAGGAAGAAGATGGGCCATAATAGAATAAAAGAAAGCTGAATAAAACACAGTGAGAGAGTGGGAGGGGAGCAAGGCAAGCGGCGCAAGAGTCCAAGGAAGCTTCATCGACGCACAAGAGTTCATAAGACTACCGTTAGGATCTCTGCCGTCGCCGGTCTCACATTTACAGTTGTCTTATCTCTTATGCGGCCACCCAGAGCTGTCGAATGTCCATGAACCACTATCGCCTGCTACATTGAGCTTTCGACGCCAGACCACCGCGAACCCGTGATAGCGCCATGGCGGGTCGATCTCATCGTCGCTGATTCAACAAGAAGTAAACGGGTCCGGCGTTCATGATGAAAGCGCTCGTTAGAGTGTGATCCGGCAGCGGTCCAATAACTGAGTCCCGGCAACGTCATGGCGAAGTGGATGGCCGACTGGCTCAGTCAAGCATGTTGTTCTTCGTTCACGCAGAGGAGCGAGCAATACCTTTTAGAAGATGATGAATAGTGGTCGGTCACCCTATTTCCTTCGTTTAAGTGTATTGGGCTGGTCGAATGGGCCTATAAGAAAATAGCAAGCTGGGCTATCTAGTCCGAGAAGATTGAAGAGTATGGCTGGGCTCTGGTCGCGGGTCCGGGTCGTGGGCTGGGTCATCCGACCCGGTCCGGTTTCTTTTATAATAATAAAATAATAATAATAATAAAAATGCAAAAAATCAATAAAAATAAAAAATCATAAAAAATTCAAAAAAATTCGGAAAATTCAGAAAAATTATAAAAAATTCCAGAAAATAGGAAATGGCCACATTCAACTGGCCATGACCTGTTCTGGGTCTTTCGACCCCCGGTCTTTCCAGAAATGACGGTTTTGCCCCTCCGGCAAACCGTCTTCCAAAAAAATTCTAAAAAATTCAGGAAAATCCCAAAAAATAGGAAAATGGCCACCAACAATTGGCCAAGACTCATTCCGGGTGTTTTGAACCCCGATCCCTCTTAAAATGACGATTTTGCCCTTTGGGCGAATCGTCTTCCAAAAGTTGACGATTTTGCCCTCCGGGCTAAATCGCCTCCAAATCGTCCCATTTTACCTCGGTCCTAAATCACGCCTTCCCTAAGCCCTTATGGCTATACTAGGAGGCCATGTGATGTGAATTGACGTGCATTGATGTGATTTATTTATGCACTTGATTGCGCTTTCATTTAAATTGATTGTGATTGATAGGAATAGTCTTCAAATCTGCATAAAACCCTGAATTAAACCTACCTTACCCGAACTTGCGCCTGCATGAACTTTTTAGCTAGGAACATCACTCGCGTTAGGTACCGAAAGGGCGTTGGTAATGACATCAGCGTAACCAAGTCCCCGAACCCAAAATCTCTGGTTCCGCAGAACTGATCGATCTCTCCCAATCGGTCAGTAAGGTTTCCGGTCTACCCTCCAAGAAAGACCGGTGGCGACTCCAAATGCATGCACAATTTACACATGCCACCACGACCACACTGAAGGTCGAAAGCGATCGACTCTTATCGTCGAAGAATACTCCCGCCGCGATTTGGTGTGGGCCTGGGAGGGCCCGCGTCGATCCAAAGCCCGCGATCCGCACCCTTGTGCGAGGGAAGGCCCGCGATCGGTAATCCATTAGCCGCGTCCGCTTCCGGACGGGTCGCGACAGCCGGGACAGAGAGGTTCGGACAAGGAGCGGTTCCTGGCAAGCTTCTAAGATAGCAAGGAGGCAGGAATAACCCAAGTCATAAATTGAAAGAGAGAGTCCAGGTATCAGGTTGAGTCTGATTTTTGGTTAAGAGATGTATTGCACTGAAGTGATACTTAAGGTGAATTTTCAAAACTGCATGGCATTTGTAATGCGTATGTTATTGGCAAGGTTAAGAGCTTCGTACATGGCAGTGGGTGTTGTTTGAAAAAGAAAATTGACGCGTGTGTTTGGCCTGTATGGCGAGTTTTGGCATTGAACGACGTTTGACTAGTATCCTGTGAAATTGAGATAGCCTGTTGGGTTAGTGCTAAGTCGCAGATACGTCTGGACTTAAGGTGTGAGCGCTTGACCTATTGAATTGTGCCTCGAGAGTTTACCTAATATTGGCCTTGTTGGGGCTTGCCTAGTAATTGGTGAATAGCTGAGAAATTGCCTAGTTGAGGCTGGCTTGATGAGTAGTTACTGATGAAGGATGATTTGAAATCCTTGAATAATTGGTGATTGATTGAGGATTTGCCTAAAACCACTGGGGAGTTGATTGCTTGTGATAGCTATGAGGTTGAGCAGCCTAAGACTCCTTGACTCAAGGAAATGACTTAAACCTTTAATTCTTGGAGGAAATTATAATGGCTCGAGTGTCATGAGAACCTAATAAGGTTGAACGACCAGAGTATACTTACATGAGGAGCGTTATCTTGAGCATGCAAGATATGAAAGGACTCTAGAACTGAAAGGAGTCGTGAGAACTGAGTAAAGATGAACAACTAGAATATGAGCACTGGAAGAGCATTTGGCTCAAGTTTGAAAAGTGCATGAGACCCAAGAGTTGAAGGGGTCATGAGAACCTTGAATGGAAATAGAAATCTAAAAGGTGTGAACAGACTCAAGAAGAAGCTGCCATTGTTGCCTAAGTCACTGAGGTGGCTGATGCTAGTGCTGATAAATTAAATGATGGAAATCATGAGAAATGTAACTCTGAGACTACTTATTCCTAAATAGGAAATGTGGAAAAGAATCATGAGAGATTTGAATAGCTCGAGAAGTGGATCAGGAGTTTGAGATCCACTGAGATTCGATGAAAAAGATGATCCCGAAACTGCCTTTCTCTGGATTGAGAACTTGGAAAGGAAACCTTAGAAATTTTGGGTACACCTAAGAAAGGAAGTGACTTTGGTAGTTATTAGCCCTAAAAGGCTGTTGATGATTGGTGAAAGGTTACCAAAGGAAGAAGTTTTCTTTGAAGGCATGGTATCTATCTAGATTGCCTTCGCTGAGTTGTTCAATGGAAGTACCTTTGTGGCATCCCAGGTCCCTCCTAGCCTCCAACTCCGATACCAATCCAAAGCCTAGCTGTCATATCTCCCAATCTGAAAAAATGTTCCCACAACGTGGGTTAGCACGACGGCTAGCAAGAAAAACATTCAACTCCACCATAGGGGTCCTAAGACTCCCTAAAACCAACTAAAAAGGACAATCATATAATCAAGGCATCAAGAGCATGTAACAACATCAATTTAGATCATTAGGCATCAACAATATAAAGTAATGAGAATGCCAATGCAATATGAAATGACGTGCTCTTCAATCATCTCACCATCGCCAAGTCAATTGACTTGCGACCCCTACTCCAGGGCATCCACGACGCATGGTACGAATCTCCCTTGAACACAGCTCAGGATCCTCAAGTACGTACAAATCCCCGTACATAGCCCAGGGGCGTCACGACGCGTAGTACGACTCTACCCAGCACACAGCACATGGTCGTCAAGTCCGTACAAATCCCCGCACACAGCTCAGGGGCGTCAACTCAATTTAGTGCACTGAAGAGTAATATCTCCATATATCTCATCAATATCGTTCCATGTACAATGTATGCTTGACCATGTATGTCATGATTCACAATCTCATATTTTGCAGGCGATAACTCAATCGCAAAGCCAACATACCAATGTCAATGTCCACAATGACAAGTACATGGAAAACAAATATCATAGCATTGAATTTAATCAAGCAGAGCACATAAGAAATGAATCATCAAGACCAACAGGCTACCACTTCCTCTCTTTGATGCTCTCGGGTCACCGAGGTTCTAACCAATCAAGTCACATTCTTATCGAGCTAAAGTAATCAAACTCGGTTCTTAAGCAGGGAATTTCAGCACTGTGCAGTTATGCGAGTTGTCCGTTTTAAATTAGTAAATGAGCTCCTAAAATGATCAAATTTTACCACATTGTACTTAATACCATGGGGAACGTTGTATCAAGATATCTCGAATTGATCCCATCTAGAAAAATTGCAGTAATTCATGAAACCTAGAGGAAATCTGACCTTCAGTAAACCAGTGCCAACGTCACAGAAATAAATATATTTCGTGGGGTTAAACACATCAGAAAAATCTCAAATTTTTATAAGTTGTAGTAAAAGATGTGCTCTTAAACTTTCATGAAGGGAAGTTGATCTAAATCATTCTCCAAAAACAGTTTAAAAATCACGAACGGTAAGGGGTCTCAGCTAAACTGGTCAGAAACAGCTTGAGCCCGTGTGGTTCTAAGGAAATTATAAATATCACTTCAAATCCAAAAATTCCGAAATTAAATTTCGTTATAGTCAAGGACGTGACGAACAAGTTTCATGAAGGAAGTTTGGTCAGATTGTCATCACAATATGATTTCGAATTGGTCATTCTCCTACCAACTCACGCCAACAAAATCTGACCTGTTACAATCCTGTGTAGTCACGGTTTTGAATCACTAAACCAGACTTAATCTCTTCCATTCAGCCAACCATTGACTCTATACAAAGCCCTAACATGATCCTACCATATACAAGACAATCGAGCATAATGCAAATGGATTTTTGTGTCCAAAATGGCCATTAAGAACAGAACAGTTTTTATTCTAAAAACCGAGTCCAATTTATGTTCTATGCCTGCAAATCAGCGACAATTCATCCCAAATCAAATATTCCTTTGACCATTACTATATCCTAGCTTCTCTCACCAAAACTTAGCTCAAGATCATACGAGGTAGCTTAATTTAACACCAAACAACGCTTCAACAGAATGTGATAGACCAATCCTAATCCGAGAGAGCAGTTTCGGATTCCAATTACAAATCAAGTCCTAATTTCTTTGAGTCGACCAGTCATTCTCACAGTAACAATGACCTAACCCAACTCTTCAATATTTAACTCAGGAACCTACGGTCTAGCTCAAAAGATCATCTCCATCTTCATGCCAAGAACAGAACCGAATTGCATTGTTCTATATCAGTCCACATAATCGATTTATGCCCAAAAACTCTTATTCGACCCACCTAGCATGACAATCTCACATCATACTTCTATCCTACAGTGAAGTTGAAGGAATCCCTTGCCTTTTTGCAGCTTGAACTCATACAAGCTTCCACGATCTCCTCCTTTGCCACGGCTGATCAGACCCGACTCCTCTTCTCCTCTTCATGTTGCTGGAGCTACTGTCCCTTGGCTTGAGATTTGTGGATGTCCAAATGGAGAGGGAAGAGAGATATCCCAAAAACCTCTTTTGCTTGACCTCTACGTAGCTTATATAGAGCTCCAAAACTTGGAGATCAAGCTAGGCGACAAATGTCCATTCGGTTTTGACACTTGGCGGACATGCGGCGAGCCAATTCGCCACTTGGTCTTTAGTCCTTGCATGCACGCCACTTGTGAGGCATGCACACTAAATTATCCTCTGATCGCCACATCTTTTCTCCTTACTTGCCACTTGGCTTACCCCTAGGACACTTGTGAGACATGCACCAACATTGAATCTATCCCACAAGCACGTCCAAGTCCATTTTCGTCCAAACTGACTAAGTTTCGTCCACTTTCTTGATAATCAAACCTCAGATTCATGTTCCTTGTCGTCTTACGGTCGCGTGGGAGAAAACGGTGCTCAATTTGGACTCCGTACGACTTCGAACGAGCCATTTTACTTTCGACGCGCGCTGAAACCCGAAAATACGGCCTCTCGGGTCTTGTCCGTTTTTTATGTATCCCATTTTGTATTAAGGGCCAACGAAGCTCCTATTGTTATGATCCAAATGTCTTCTTGCATGTCTTGAGAAACTCTTAATTTTGACACTTGGCACACATGTTTTTCCCCCAAATGGTCACACGCCACTTTGCTTTGCCCCAAGTGGTGATAGGTCATTCTATGACATCTTGATGGAACTTCCTTCCAATGGTTTCTCTTGCAAATTTCCAAGGATGGTCAGCCAATGAGCTTTCGTGCAAGAGAAGAATGTCGCCACTTGTCAAGCTTTCTTATGGCGTAACATCTAGGATGAAGATTTTGAGGGGACTCTTGACCAATTGATGAATTCGCCTCTTCCCTAGGCTTGCCCAACCAATAGAATGTCATGAAACTTTGAGACATGATCGCCACTTGTCATTACCCTAAGTGGTCTATTATCTAAGATAGATTTCTTGATGGAACACTTGACCAATGGATGAGCTTGCTTCTAATGTTAATTCCTAGGTGAAATCAACCAATCATTTTTCATGCAACAAGACCATGGGCGCCACTTGTCCTAGCCCCAAATGGTTGGAAATCAATTGCTAGATTTTGATGGGATTAAGAGCCAATGATTAGCCATTTTTCCTTGCTAATTTCCAATGCTATTCGACCACTAGCATTTCATGCACATGGAATGATCTCGGCAAGTGTCCTCGCCCCTATTGCTCCAAATTCCTTGCTCCCCAAGTCCATGAGAATTAATTCCATTAAGCCAAGCTTATACTAATCCTCGTAAGTCCTTGATTGATTGATCAATACCTTAATTCCTTGGTCACCAAACTTAATCCAATGGTAACTAAAGTCTCTCAATCCTCGGCCATGGCTAGATCATTTAAATTCCTATTTTCCAATCAACTCCACTTAATAGCAATATGATTCTTGGGACTATCATTCTCGACTAATGTACCATAGTCCTTGAATACGAAATTCCTTTATCGATTTCATGATAACACATCATTTTCTTTTGATGGTATGTTGGTCCTAATTTCGGATTCTTGCCCACAATATTCCTCAATATTCACGGCTAAATCTCTTATAATATCACTTGAGCCATGATAATCCAAAATTGACAAATTCCTTAATAATTTCCTAACCCGTTTCCACATATGCCACCTTGACATACCTTGGCCTCTTTGCTTAATCCTGTATAATGAGGTTCCAATTCCTTGTTCTTAAAATCAATTCTCAAATCCCTTTGAGGACTTGAGTTAAGTTGATGACTACGTTGGTAATCGCGTTCCTGTTTGGAATCAAAAGAGTCAAGAGAAACATAATGACGTAGCGTAAGAAAGGAATTTGAGTCGTTTTGTGGCAAGCTGATACGAACTGCGCGAATGCGCCGTGACGATAATGCCATTTGAGTTGGAGTTCTTAGAGCTTGATTGGAATTGGTTTGCGAATGTCCTCGCGACAAAGTTTGGAAAACCTTGTTTGAGTGGAAGAAGATATTGAGCCTATATCTACCACGAGAGAATAAGGTAGTATGAAGAGATTCCCGAGGGGAATTGAGCATGATGCAACACGAATAAGTAAAATTGCTTATGAGTATGAAAGCGTTGCTTGTATAAAGAGAGGCCTCGCAAGTTATGTGAATTATAATAGGTTGAGAGTGGAGCATTGTGTAATTGGTGATAGAGGGACAGATCTTCCCATGAGAAGTAAGAGATTCAACCTCTAAATTGGAAGTTCGTCAATTGACTAGGATGATGGCTACTCGAATAATCAGGCCCGAAAGTCAGAAAGGAATTAAGGGGATTGCGAGGAGTGGACCCTGAGATCCAAAGAATTATGAGAGTGAACATAGCAGGAAAGAAACCCAGACTTCCAAGTGCTTGGGAAAGAAATTATGAAAGTTGAGAATAGAAACCTTGACGTTCCATGGACGAGGGTAGGAGTCTAGTATTGAAAGGGGAATTTAAAGAGATGGGCTCATCGAAAATTTGAAGGGAGAATTATGGTGTCCCTTGGGATGGCACAAGGATGTGCCAAGATTTTTCCTTGCTACAGTCGGTAACATGGACTGAGAATTGATTTGTCTATCATGTGGTCGAGCATTAGACATGCCGATAAGAAAGAGAGACATGACCACGAAAGTTGAAAAATTACTTGATCCAAGGAGATTTTCGAATGAAATCGAGAGGGCTATAACTCGATTTGGATAAAGAAGGGCAAGTCGATAAAGCCCTTGAATCTCTGTTGGTACGAAAGGGCAATTGAAGAAAATGATACGCTAGATGGTATGGGCACTAAAGAGTGCATTCTGGCGAGGGTTTAGTACTGATGATGATCGGCAAATGGAAGACACGATGTGAATGATTGATGATAAACTACTAACGGAGGCATGAATGTCGAAAGAGAATAGAGAGAAGCAAATACAGATTGAGGATTGAAGGAAACAAGTCCTGAGGAAGGATGACTTCTGTCAGAAAGGATAAGTAAGAACGTCGAGTCATGAAAGGAATTATCCTGAAGAATGAGAATACGGTGAGACGGCGATACCCCGAAGGACTGGGGGGGTTGGAAGGTTGCAAATTTCGAGGATGAAATTTCTTTAAGGGGGGAAGAATTGTGACATTCTGAATTTTCGCCTCTCGAGGCTAGAGATATGAAATGGAAGTTTGAATTGGCAATTGGAAATGAAGAATTTTAAAATTGGAAAAGAATTTGACGTCACCTCGCCAATGGTCATCCAAAATGAGTAATACGAAGTTTCGGACGAAAAGTGGCAAATGACCGTTTTGCCCCTCAACCTTATACCTTTGCCTTAAGAAAGTTGGAAGGGCAAAATAGTCATTCTACCCACCCATAGAAGCTGCCGAAAATCTTGAGGGGCAAGTCAATGGAAGTCAAAGCTTGTGGACCAATAATTGAGCTAATGCCAAGTGTCAACCTTTGGTGAAGCCAAGCATTAAATGGTCTTAAATGCAAATTTGACAAAATGGTCTCAATTATTTGAGGGATATCTCCCATAGCAGCAGAAAATTCATGTACCTCTCTCCCCCACCTCCATTTCCTTCAAAATTTTCTTCCTTTGCTCTTTAGCAAAAACTGCTCCAGAAGACAGCTTCTGTCCCTCCTGTTCGGTCTGTTCGAGCACCCCTTCCCGGTGTCACTTTGCCATCACCAATCACCACAGGTTAGTTCAAGATGTCTTTGACATTTTCCCGTTGGTTTCATGATTTTTGGAGGTCTGGTTAATATATGGTGATTTTTAGAAGAAAAGAGGACATATTCTGAGCTAACTGAGAGAATGCCAAGGTTAACCCTCTTAGAAATTTCAAATGGCTCCGAAAGTTTTGTTAGAACTCTATAACATCTAGTACTTGAATTCACAGAGCAAAAATGATAATTTTATTGGGGGTTTGAGGTATTTTCATGGCCGTTTGTGGGTGACCAAATTTGGACAGATTTTGACCTTTTGCGCGCCGAAAGGGAACGGGATGAACAGAAGACCAAAAGAGATGTTTTTGCTCCAAAAATCTTGGTGAGCCTCCTTAACACATATATTGAGGTCTTAGAAATATTATTTTGTGAAAAATTGGGATATAGGGTTGAGTTTTGGATGGAAATATGTGATTGGAATCAAAACAGATTTTTGTTGAGCTGCTGCCCTGTTTTGGTTGAATCTGATGGGGGTTCCTTGGTGGGTATTTTTACTTCAAAATGACTCAAAAGGCTACTTAAGTTGTTGATTAAGATGTTAGTGGGAAGTATGTGAAGTGAATTGAGAATTAGAAGTGATTTAAGGGCTGTTTAAGTGAAAAACGTGAAGGGCCGACCAATTCGCCCACAACGCGCACTGATTTTGAATTGAGTCGTTCTAAGTCGTCCGGTATCCGAATTGAGCATTGTGTTTGCCCACATGACCATAAGATCTTGAAGTTTAAGATCATGGAATTTGTTTCTGAAAAATTCAGTAGAAAAATTTCAGTTTTCGTGAGACTGAACCTGGTTGTGGGGGAGCTCAAATTGGGCAGTTTTGGTGAATTGAAAATTTGGATGACTTGCCTTTATAGAACGACCATGGGCATGCTTAGGGGCATTGAATTAACACTATGACAACTTGATAATATGGTGTTGTCGGTGTTGTCGGTGTTATCAAATTATTGGGGCGATGGAATTGAGAAATAATTGAATTTCGATGTGGTTTCCTAGGCACACCGTGAGAGTCATGTTTGGCTGTGAGCTTGCTGACCTCGAAGGGTCATTTGGATGGAATGTGGTAGCTTGCACGAAGAGGTAAGTGGTTCCTAAACCCTTACTCGAACCCTATGACGCTACTGGATAGTTGTATTGTGTAGCGTGGTTGCGTGATAAAGCCACGGTGATTGGTAGTCTGTGATGCCCTGCTATTGAATTGGCTGTGATGCTCTGTTATTGAAATGGTTGTGATACTCTGTTATTGAAATGGTTGTGATACTCTGTTGTATGAATGGGCTATAGTGCCCCAGTGATCAATTGGCTTGTATGCCTTTGTGATATTAACTGGTTGTGATGCCTTGGTAGTGAATTGGCCGTGGGCCCTGAGAAATTACATCGCGGCCGTAGGCCCTGGCGATGCTTGAGTGAAATGAAATTTCATTGCGGCCGTGGGCCCTGGCAATACTTGAGTAAACTGAAACTACATTGCGGCCGTGGGCCCTGGCGATGATTTGGCTAGAGGAACTACATCGCGGCCGTGGGCCCTGGCAATGATTTGGCTTGGAGCCCTATGAGATTATATCGCGGCTTGGAGCCCTGGCGATACATCGCGGCCGAGGGCCCTGGCGATGATTAAATCATATGTTGTGTTAATGTGCGAAGCTAAGGTCTCATGTGATGTTGTTCACTTGATGGTGATTTGCTATACCAAGTATTTTGTGATAAATGATGCCGAGATGCTATATGTCATTGCTTGACGAATTTTCTGTATTCTTGCATGATTGTGTGGTCTAGTGGGACTAGTGGTTTGGTCTAGATTGGGTTTCACTTGCTGGGATTTTATATCTCACCCCGTTGGGGACTCACCTTTTCAGGTCCTAGGCGACGAGACGACAAGTTTGTCGGGGTAGAGTATTCGAAGACGGAATTACAAGATTTGGATTAACATTTTGTGATATTAGAGATTGTCCTTTTGATTTGTGGATTAGGAATTCAACTTTTGGTATTTGATTAATGTGACCTTGATGTCCCATGTTCTTGTCCCAAGTCATCTTGTTGTATTGATGAGGGGAGTTGTTTCTCGCTTCCATAGTTTTAATGATTTGTGAAGATGGAAGGCCGATGAATCCTGGGCAGCGGTAAGTGAATGGCAAGGCCTTGGTGGGATATTTGCGGACCAATCAGGTTCGGGGCATGACAAAATTGATCCTATCTTTTTGTAAAGATCTTTCTGTTAAAGATAGCTACTTCCTTTTTTCAATTCAGAAAGTCTCTTAAGAGTCGCTCTATATTCTAAACATAACTCATCTATGTAATCTGATACCTCAACATGAATATTTGAATGAGTTACTTGGAGATCATTATCTGAGTCGGCCATGAGACATATGTTCGCATACTCTTCGTCACTTTCACATTCAGTGTCGCTCCAAGTCTATGTTTTCAAGGCTTTCTTGGATTTTTCATCCCCGCCTTTCTTCTTTAATAGAGGGCAATTTGATTTAATATGACCTCTCTTTCTGCATTTATAGCATATGACTTCTTGGCTCTCGCCTTTGGTCTTAGATGATCGTTTCTGATCATATCGTCTGAGATCCTTTTTGTCTTTGAAGTTCCTGCCTTTCTTAACCGTTCTTCTGAATCTTTAACCATGAGTGCTAGCTCCTCATCATCTTCATCTTCTAAGTCTGAAACATCAGAATCAGCATTAGATTTTAAAGCAATAGACTTCTTACCTTTTGACATTGTCTCTTCATTAACTCTTTCTTCCTCATAGGATTAAAGAGTTCCAATAAATTCGTCCACAGATAGAGGAGATATCCTCTGAGTCTCTCGAATGGAAGTTTTGATGTTGTCCCATTCCTTTGTGAGAGCTCTTAGTAACTTGTTGACTCTCATTGGTCCTGAAACATATTGCCCATGGTATGTAAGACCATTCACTATTTCTGTGAATCTGTCAAACATTTGTTTTACAGTTTCTCAGGGCTTCATCTTGAATGCTTCATATTGGCCGAGAAGAAAATTGACTTTGGTCTCCTTCACTCTACTTGTTCCTTCATAGGTAATGTAGAACTTGTCCCAGATCTCTTTCGATGAAGAACAATCTGCAATACATTTGTATTTAGTAGGAGATAAAGCACTATAAAATGAATAGACGACTTTTGCATCATGAGCATCTCTCTTGGCAATCTTGGTAGTTGACAAAGTAGCAGTCGGCGTTGTATTGTTACCCCCTGCATTTGATGTGGTCATGGCATTTGCAGTTGGATTTACTCTTCTTTGTACAACATCCCATATCAGAGGATCTTAGCATCTAAGATATGCATTGAATTTGTTTTGCCAATCGCTGTACTCCTTCCCATCAATATATGGTGGTCTGTTATTGCTTCCACCTTCGAGGGATGTCACGCCCCGAACCCTGTGAGCACTTGAACATCCTACCTGGCCGTCGATCTTTAGATTGTTTCCCAGGATCTCTCGGCCCACAATGCATTTTAAACATCCATACTTACACGGAAGTGACAAACATCTCCACTCATCAACTATAAATTGAAATGACTTAGGACAAAATGGTACACTTCAATTCATACAGCTGTCCAACATACTCAAGGGTTCAATCTCTAATCCACAAAACCAAATACAATCCCTAAAACCACAAAATGTGAATCAATATCCTGTAATTCCATCTTCGAATACTCAACCTCGACAAACTTCCTGTCTCATCGCCTAGGACCTGAAAAAGTTAAGCCCCCACTGAGGTGAGATATAAATCTCAGCAAGTAAACCCTAAACCTAGACCAGACCGCCAGTCCCACCAGACTACACCATAAGTAAATGCAGAATCTCAACAAAGCATTGCACATGGCATTCAAATTTCACATATCACCACTTCATGGAATCAAGCACCACACCTTAGCATATAATTAAACGCACAACTTCAGAAGTCATCTCATGCACTCATCGCCAAGGGCTCCCGGGCCGTGATGTATTTCTCAGGGGCACTCTGGCCAATTATTTGCATCAGGCCTCTCTGGCCAATTACATGCACAAGGGCTCTTTGGCCATTTCAAGTTCACAAGGGCTCTTTGGCCAATTCATCAGCATCAGGGCACTCTGGCCAATTACGATGCACAAGGGCTCTCTGGCCATTTCAAATTTACAAGGGCTCTCTAGCCAATTGATATCTTAGGGCACCAAGCCAATGCGATCTCCGGGGCACCGAGCCAATTGATCGTTGGGGCACTATAGCCCATTCATAAAACATAGGCAATTATATTGTAAACATCACATAATCAAGTCAATCCTCATCACAACTGAAATCATATAGGCATTCAAGCCAAATCATTTCACGTGGGCATTCTAGCCAAATTATTTCACATGGGCATTCTAGCCAAATAATTCACACACTTATTCAGTCATCATAAATCAAAGTTCAATCAATCCACTCATTGATCAAATCATCAATCAAACGCATCCAGTAGCGTCCTAACGTCCTAATAGAGGTTTAAGGGACACTTACCTCATTAAGCAAGCTAGCATATTCCATCCCAATGAGCTACCTAGCTCAGCAAACTCACGGCCAAACATGGCTCTCACGGCGTGCTTGGGAAAACCACATCAAAACTCGATTATTTCTCAATCCCATCGCGCCAATTCCTTAACAACACCGATAACACCTTATTCTTAGGTCATCATAGTGTTAATTTGTTGCTCATAAGCATGTCAATTGTCATTCTATCAAGGCAAGTCATCCAAAGTCTCAATTTACCAAAAATGCCCAATTTGAGCCCCCATAACCAGGTTCATTCTCACGCAAATTGTAATTTTTCTACTGAATTTTTGGGGAAACAAATTTCCATGGTCTTAAACTTCAAGATCTTATGGATGCTTGGGTGAAAACGGAGCTCAATTTGGATACCGGACGACTTAGAACGACTCAATTCAAAATCAGTGCGCGCTGGGGGCAGATTGGACGGCGTCCCACTTTTTCACTTAAAACAGTTCCTTAGTCACCTCTTAACCCAAATTCCTCTCAAAATCAACTTGTCAATACATCAAATATCAAGTTTAGGGGTCTCACCGAAAAGGTTTTGAGCAAAATCACACCACAAAACTTTGAGCAGCCCGGTTTCCTCACGGTCCTTCCACGATCAGAATCTGCCTGATTTTAACCACCAACAATCAGCCATGAAAACTCATTTTAAAACCATCTATTTGCACCCATAGACCATCTGAACATAGTACTAGATGTTATGAAGCTCTCCTAAAAAATTGGAGGTCATTTGGAATTTCTAAGAGCTAGAACCAACACTTCTCCTCAGCTAGCTCAGAATCTGTCCGCCTTTCTTCCAAAAATTTTCATAAATTAACCAGACCTCCAAAAATCATGAAACCATTGGGAAATTGTCAAGGACATCCTGAACTAACTTGTGGTGGTCGGCAACGGCAAGGCGACGACGGAAGAGGCCGATCGTACGGACCGAAACTGTCTTCTGGAGCAGTTTTTTCTAGAGAGGAAAAGAAGAAAATGTTTGAAGGAAAATGGAGGTGGGGAAGTGTGCACGACTAAGCTGAGCTAGGGGAAGGAGTTCCATCAAATTATTAGTGCCAAATTTGTCAAGATAGAATTTAATGGCATTTAATGCCTAACCTCTCATGCCCCCAATAATTGACCAACTTACTTTGACGTTCATTGAACCTCATTTTCATCCATTTTTGGCAGCTTATTGGGATGACTAGAATGACCATTTTGCCCTTCCAAAAGACTTAAGGCAAGGGTAGAAGGTTGAGGGGCAAAACGGTAATCTGACACTTTTCGTTCGAAACTTCGTTTTTCTCATTTTTAGTGTCCACTGGCGAAGCGACGTCAAATCCGTTTTCAATTTTGAAATTCTTCATTTCCAATTGCCAATTCGAGCTTCCATTTTATGGTCGATCTCTTGTCGATCGTATCTTCAGTTTATCTCGACCTAACAGGCGGCTTTTGTAGACGTTACGCGTATCGACCCTGTGACTCTCGTCACATTTAGGACGTCTCAAGATAAGACGACTTTGGTTGTCATGTAATTACGAGGGTTCATTATTAGTTCCGACGATCTCGATCATCATTGTTCGATTTAGGAAAACTTCGCAAATTATACATTGGTTATACGGCATCACCCGCGCTCTAATCGTATAACGCTAGTAATGGATTCCTTAATCGTTATTCGATCGGCCTCATTGGCTCTAAATGTTCCCTCGGCAATCCTTATGGTCAAAGCGTCATTTCCTTTTAGAGCTTTCCAGGTCCACGTACCTTGTCATGCGTTAGCCTTTCCCTTTTGGTTAGTCTACTCAGGATTGATCAGATCCGAGCGAAATAAAACTGAGATACATCGATAGGTTCTTCTCATTCAATAGCCTCGAAATGACAGGATTTCAGAATGTCACAATTCTTCCCCCCTTACAGAAATTTCGTCCTCGAAATTTGCAATTCCCGGCTATCCACTTCCATAGGGGTGCTTGTCGCGACCCGTCCGAAATCAACGGACGCGGCTAATGGATTACCGATCGCGGGCCCCCACTCTGAAATGTGGATCACGGGCCTTAGATCGGCGCGGGCCCTCCCAGGCCCATACCAAATCGCGGCGGAGGTATATCTTTAAGGGATTCGACGATAAGAGTCGATCACTTTCGACCTTCAGTGTGGTCATGGTGGCATGTGCAACTTGTGCATGCATTTGGAGTCGCCACCGGTCTTTCTTGGAGGGTAGACCGGAAACCTTACTGACCGATTGGGAGAGATCGATCAGTTCTACGGAACCAGAGATTTTGGGTTCGGGGACTTGGTTACGTCGGTGTCATTACCAACGCCCTTTCGGTACCTAACGCGAGTGATTTTCCTGACTAAGAGTTCATGCAGACGCAATTTTGGGTGAGATAGGTTTGATTCAGGGTTTCGTGCAGATTGGAATACTAGTCCTATCAATCACAATCAATTTAACGAGAGCGCAAGTCAAGTGCATAAATAAATCATGTCAATGCACATCAATTTCAATCATTGGCCTCCTAGTATAGCCCTAAGGGCTTAGGGAAGATGTGATTTAGGGTTAGGGGTAAAATGGGAAGATTCGGGGACAATTAGCCCGAAGGGCAAAATTGTCATTTTTGGAAGGTTTGGATACCGAATTACCCAAAATATTCCATGGCCAGTTGATTGTGGCCATTTCCCATTTTTGAGAATTTTTTGGAATTTCTTGACTTTTCTTCAATTTTTGGAAGACGATTCGCCCAAAGGGCAAGATCGTCATTTTTGAGAAGGTTCGGGGTTCAAAACACCCGGGATGAGCCTTGGCCAGTTGTTTGTGGCCATTTCCTATTTTTTGGGATTTTCCTGGATTTTTAGAATTTTTTTTGGAAGACGGTTTGCCGGAAGGGCAAAACCGTCATTTCTGAAAAGATCGGGGGTCGAAAGACCCGAAACAGGTCATGGCCAGTTGAATCTGGCCATTTCCTATTTTCTGGAATTTTTTAGAATTTTTCTGAATTTTCCGAATTTTTTTGAATTTTTTATGATTTTTATATTTTTTATTGATTTTTTGAATTTTTTATTATTTTTTATTATTTTCTGAATTTTTTAATATTTAAAAATATTTTCCGGGCCGGGTCAAACCCAGCCCACTCCTCTCGGGCGCCCGGCCCGACCCTAGGGGTCGAAACCGGCCTAAAACGACGCCGTTTTATATTTTTTAAACATTTTTCCATTTTTTAACAATTTTTTTGATTTTTTATCTATTTTATTTAATTATCCGCAAATTCCCCGGATCGGACGGTCCACGTCGTGCCACGTGGCTTCGTCTCGTGCGTCCGATCAAAGACTAGATCGGACGTCCCTCAGTGAGCCACGTGGCCACATCGTAGCCATTGGATCAAAAATCAATTATTTTTTTTTTTTTAGAAAAACCTTCGGATCGAACGCTCCACGTTGTGCCACGTGGCTACTCCTGGTGCGTCCGATCTTGGACAAGATCGGACGATCCACAGAAAGCCACTTGGCACATTCTCGGCCGTCGGATTGATTTGAATTAATTATCCGAAAATCATTTATTTTATTTTGCAAAATTCCAAGATCGCGACACGTGTCGCGATCGTGGCCGTCCGTTTGTTTTATTTGAAAATATCCGGACCGGACCCACCCGGCTGACGTGGCTGCCTACGTGGCACGCCACGTCGGCCGTTGACCGTTGACCGGCCGGAGGGTCGCCGGAGAAGACGATGAACAGTGACAAATCCGGCGGGAATAGTAAAAATTCCGGCGAGGTCGCCGGAAAATTGCGAAACGGGCCCGAAACTTGGTATTTTTCGCCCGTTCTTGCGGCATTCGACTCCTTAGACACTCAACATCAATATAAGACCAAAACATGGCAAGAAACACGTCGGGAACCGCCCCAAAAATCCGGCGACCGAACCGGCTCCGGCGAACCGATTTGCAGAAAATTTTTTGTTGCTCAAACTCGTTTTCTCTCATTCACATAGCACCCAAGGGAGATTTAGAAGCTTACCTACGGTCCTTTGATGGTCGGTTGCCGTGGGCTTCGCCGGACCGAGCTCTCGGCTCGGGTGTGCGTCGGGGAGCTCCGGCCATGGTTTCCCGGCACATTTCAATGCAAAATAAATAGCAAGGTAGGCGGAGGGATGGTGTTAGAGGAGTTTAGGAGCCAAATGCGCAACAAATAAGGCTCGGGGAGCCTCGGCCGAGACTCAAAAAATGCGAAGCCCATTTGGGCATTTCGTCGAACACCCGGCGTGCATAAGAAAAAATGAAGACCGGGGAAGATACCGACCTATTCCGCGACCGTCGACGGCGACCGAAGCTCCCCTCAGGCTCCAAGAGGTGCCGGCAAGCTTGTCTTGCTCCGGCTTTGCTCGAAAAATCTCCCCAAAATTCTCTCTTCTCTCTCTCTCGGCCGACTTCGGTTTTAACCGAATCTCCCCCCCTCACGGTGGCCGACCGCCCGCCTCGGCATGTCCACCACCTCTGCCAATGTCCCCTCACGCGTGGTGTCCTTTTTCTTAAAAAAAATCGCTCGCCCACGCTTGTTCGCCGCTCCCCCCTGTTCTGTCCACGCTGCTACACATTCTGTGCATGCTGTCCACCAGACCCGGGTCGGGCCGGGTCGGGTCGGGTCGGACCCGACCGGCCCGGTTCGGCCAAATCGCCCAAATCGCCAAATTGACCCCCTAAATGACCTCTTTTCATGAAATTGATGGCAAAATCGGATTCCCTGACATGTTTTCCATCAAATATGAGTATTTTCGTGAATCAATTTATTGAAATTCTGTGAAAACCCCAAATTGTCCCTAGGATCCGAAATTTAATTTCGCCAAATCGAAGGCCTAAACGATCGAATTAGCCAAAATTGAGCCCACCAATGGATTCAGCATGATGAAAACTGTTGGGCAGAGGTGTTTAATTTTAATGGGTGTGCCCGTGTGAAATTTAATTTCAAAAATTGTGAAACCGGGGACTAAATTGAAAGATTTTTATGCAATTAAGCCCTTTTGGTTAAAATTGATCAAATTGGAGGGCAAATTGACCCAATTGCATTTCAGTACTTTAGAGTCCAATGTCATAGCTTATAAAAACCGAGAATTGAAAATTAAAAGACTCGAAAAGGATTTTTTAGGCCCGGTTCGGGATTAGGTTTGTGAAAATATTAAAGAGAGAATTAAAATAAAATTTCTGAATATTTTTTGTAATTTTCTGACCACGGATGGTATTTTTCTGATTTTTTGGGTATTTTTATAATTAAATAAATTCCAAAAAATATTAAAAAATTCAAAAAATATTTTTTGTTCAAAATTGGTTCCTAAGGCTAGGCTAAGGCTCCCAAAGTTGATTTTGCAATTTTTTGACCTTTTTTTCTATTTTTAATTAATTTTAGAAATAAAAACTAAAATAAAAGATGGTCAAAAATCAGGTGTCAACAGCTGCCCCTCTTTGAGAGTGAGCTCGTCAGAGGTTGCTTTCAAAGACAAAATGACACCTGGATCTTAGCCGACTCGACTGGGAAAAGAAATGCCATGACATCGGACCCTTAAGTCTTTTGATGAATGCTCAAATTAATCACCGGTTTACTCTTGCAATTCGAACATGGGCCGGAGTGAGAGAGGCTTACCTGAAGCTCACCTGTCAGATGCTGCCGGTTGTGACGACTTTCAAGAAGATACCTAGGACTCGTTCAGAATATCCTAGGGAGATTAAGCCCTGACCTGTATGGTAGGTCATACCATTAGTTGACCCTTATGGCGGTTTCTACCATTGGTTGACCCTTATGGCGGTTTCTACCATCAAGTTGACCCTTATGGCGGTTTCTACCATTGGTTGACCCTTATGGCGGTTTCTACCATGAGTTGACCCTTCAGGCGGTTTCTACCTTTGATTTGGTTTTGACCCTTATGGCGGTATCTACCTTGAGTTGACCCTTCAGGCGGTTTCTACCTTTGGTTGACCCTTATGGCGGTTTCTACCATCAAGTTGACCCTTATGGCGGTTTCTACCATGGAGTTGACCCTTCAGGCGGTTTCTACCTTTGAATTTAGTTTTGACCCTTATGGCGGTATCTACCTTTGAGTTGACCCTTATGGCGGTTTCTACCATTCAATTGACCCTTATGGCGGTTTCTACCATCAAGTGAGACTCCAGACTGATAGGAATCTAAGGATGACGCGTCCGTTCTGTAGGGTTTGTCGGAGACTCGATCGTTCTGTAGATCGGTCTTGGAAAAGGTTTGCCTACTAAAAGGCTACGCCTATGAAATGACATATCCCTTCTTGTCGGGACTAGTCGAAGACTCGATCGTTCTGTAGATCGGTCTTGGAAAAGGTTTGCCTACTAAAAGGCTCCGCCTCGGAATGACATATCCCTTCTTGTCGGGACTAGTCGAAGACTCGATCGTTCTGTAGATCGGTCTTGGAAAAGGTTTGCCTACTAAAAGGCTCCGCCTCGGAATGACATATCCCTTCTTGTCGGGACTAGTCGAAGACTCGATCGTTCTGTAGATCGGTCTTGGAAAAGGTTTGCCTACTAAAAGGCTCCGCCTCGGAATGACATATCCCTTCTTGTCGGGACTAGTCGAAGACTCGATCGTTCTGTAGATCGGTCTTGGAAAAGGTTTGCCTACTAAAAGGCTCCGCCTCGGAATGACATATCCCTTCTTGTCGGGACTAGTCGAAGACTCGATCGTTCTGTAGATCGGTCTTGGAAAAGGTTTTCCTACTAAAAGGCTCCACCTGTGGAATGACATATCCCTTCTTGTCGGGACTAGTCGAAGACTCGATCGTTCTGTAGATCGGTCTTGGAAAAGGTTTGCCTACTAAAAGGCTCCGCCTCGGAATGACATATCCCTTCTTGTCGGGACTAGTCGAAGACTCGATCGTTTTGTAGATCGGTCTTGGAAAAGGTTTGCCTACTAAAAGGCTCTGCCTAAAGATTGACATCATTAAGGTCTCTTTTGGAAGGTTTACCTAACTCTAGGTTCACCTGAAGGCTATCCTGGGATTTAGGGGTTACCTGAAATCTCGCAGAAGGCCGAGTTGTCCTTTCGACATGCGAGGTACCTTTCTGGGATATGGGGACTCCAATTATCCTGCAGAAAGCTGAAACCTGCAAACTTTTCATTAAAAAGGTATCAGTTTGGGACCTGGGTTCTCCAGGGATCCTGCAAAACATGACCCTATGAGCTTTTCTTGACAGAGCAAGGCATCCTTCCGGGATCATGGGTTCTCCACGTCCGATGAGATTGTCTGAATTTTAAAAAGGGTCTCATGACGCGGGTTCTCCACGTCCGATGAGACTGCTTGATTTTTTTTTTTAAAAGGGGTCCTAGGACGAGGGTTCTCCACGTCATGCTGGGACCATTTGATATTTTTGAAAAATGGTTCCTAGGGCGAGGGTTCTCCACGTCATGCTAGGACCGTTTGATTTTGAAAAAGGGGTCCTAGGACGAGGGTTCTCCACGTCATGCTAGGACTGTTTGATTTTTGAAAAATGGGTCTTAGGACGAGGGTTCTCCACGTCATGCTAGGACCATTTGATATTTTTGAAAAAGGGTTCCTAGGACCAGGGTTCTCCACGTCATGCTAGGACCGTTTGATTTTGAAAAAGGGGTCCTAGGACGAGGGTTCTCCACGTCTACTGGGATTGCTTGATTTGTTTTTTTCTTTTTTGAAAAGGGGTCCTAGGACGAGGGTTCTCCACGTCATGCTAGGACTGCTTGATTTTTTGAAAAAGGTCCCGAGACGAGGGTTCTCCACGTCTACTGGGATTGCTTCTTTTAAAAGGGTTTTTTTTCTTTTTTAGAGATCCCGAAATTTGTCGGGAATTCAGTTTTGCGGCAGTGAAAGATTTTATTCGGACAAAACTTCACTTGGGTCTGTTGAGGCGACATTCTGGGAGTTGGGTTCTCCAGGTATCCTGCAGAAGTTTGAGCCTGAAAAATTTTTCTTCACCAAGAAAACGTTAATAATCTTTGGGAAGACCACGGCTGTTCATTTGACAAAAATCGCATGACTTGAGTTTTAACCGTGAAATGTGCATTTTGATGCTGGAGGTTATCCAAAGCATTCTTGCAGCATGCGAATGTGATCACAAATCCCTTGCACGGAAAATTTGGATCAACAGTTTAAAAATTCCAAAAAGAGTTTGTTCAAAACATTAATTGGAATATTTCTCGTTCAAGAGGTCTTCTCACCTGTTTTGAGATAGTGGTCTTTTATAAGAGATGCACTCAATTCCCTACTAACCTGTGCCTAGGTTTTGGGCTCATTCGCAGCGCTTACATTTTGATCGGTCGGGAGGTCTTCCACGGGACCGTAATGTTGGGCTTGGATATTGGTTTTCGAGGGGGGACCCGCTTTGGAGTCGAGACCATTGAATGAAAGTCTTCACCATTTGCTCCGGGTTTACAAGTCGAGAACCCTGCAAAATGAGAAAGAAATAGTCTTGCTCGTACCTCTTCGAGCTAAGCTATATGTTAACCCAAGTGTCTTAGTCAGAGAAGACTGTTTCAGGGTAATGATGTTGGTAGGATTGGGGACCGAAAAAGGCTTGTTTTTGGCCCAGAATTTGTGAAGGGATTGACATTGGTGATCATTGCAAATTTACCACCTGCCCTTTCCTCTCTGCACCTTCAGTTTTTGAGGTGCGCAATCGATTTTGGGGTGTGTACCAGCTCTTTAGAGAGAGTCTCTGGCTGCATTAAGGGATTGACAGCCCTGTCTGCGTTTTTCCTCCACGCTTGACATCATTTGGAGGAGCGGTCTTTTTGATCTGACTCCTTTAGAAATTTTTTCTTTTCCCACCCACGTTTCTCTGGGGATCAATCAGACAACTTACACGAGCGTCGGCCTTGCTTTTACCAGGCACTTTGCTTTTTCTTGATGCTGGGGATTTTCTTCGTCCTCATTTTCCTTTTGAAACCCCGCTTTTCTCATCTTCGGTAGATCATGTTAGACATATGCTCGATTGTCTAAACATGCTTTAAGCATTAGCCTAGGAATTTCTTTGTAATCCCTAAGTCTCGAACTCCTCTGTTTCTGACGTGATGATGCATCCGTCTTGGAATGTGCAATGATCACCAACGGGTTTATGAAACGGATTTGCAGGCTCAACTTGGCTGTGCAAAGGATATGGTGTGTGGGATAGAGAAATGAATGTTTCTCGTCATCCTATGGCACTTGGATTACCATATAAGCAACACACAAAGATTAATGTTAGTCCGAGCAAGAAAATTTCTAACCATTTTCTCTTGATGCTACTGGACTCACCTCCATTTTGCCCCGATGTGGGGTGGTTCTTGACAGGGTTAAGAATGAAAACCACCGTTCAAAGGGGTTATCGACGGTCACCTGTAGTGTTTGGGGGATATGAAACGAATGCCTCCGTCATCCCAATCCATGTAATTGCTGCGAATAATCCCTACTTCCGTAGGTCCAGATTTTGCTATCTGATCCGCTCCACTTTTCTCTCAAGTGTGTATAGGACGTGTTTGGATAAGGCTTTGCCCCTCGTCTTTGAGAAAACATCCTTTTGAAAGTTTTGAACAATTTTTTATTGGAAAAATCTCTCATTTTCTCCAAAAATTTTACCCGTCAAGGGGATTTTATGATGCACCATGCATGTTCTAATCATGTTCAAACAACCTCCTGTTTCAAAACATGAATGCCAATGAAATTTGAACTCTATGCCTTTTCCAGACATTAGATTCTGAAAGCTTTTCGTTTTCCCTATGTTTTTATCTAACATCTTCAATTGATTAGGGAAAGGGATACCTACCTGTCCACCGTGGCCGGGGATCCCTGAAAACGTAAAACAAGCATGTCATTGTATGTTCACGAATTTCGCAAAAACTTGGAACGATACATTTTACCCTTGGTCATGTATTCCAATGGGTAATACATGTGATATGAAAACCTGTTTCGCCTTGATGGCGAGCCCCTGTCAAAGACGAGAATTAGGTGTCAGTTTGCGTTCCAAAATTCAGGGCAAATTGGAACGATACAGCCTTGTTCTTGCTTTGTGTTTTCATTTGAACACAAACGCACGGCTTGCAGAATTCGGCCATCTATCTTGTGACCTTGATCCTTCCGTCTAGTTGGCAATGAATCATTCTCAAGGATTTGCCCTAGGGGAGATCCATTTGTGATTTTGGACGCATTCCAGCGCCACTCTTCAGAGTTCCTTTTATTCAAGGAAAAAGGAAATTTCTATCAGAATACATGTCAAAGCATGTAATGGGGGAGCGATACTTTTTACCCTCCACTCGGTCTTATAATCAAAGACCATTTCTTGGAGTCTTGACTTCCAAGGTCGATAATTCTATTTGCCTCCTTGTCGGCGAGTTCTTTTATTTTGCGGCTTTCTAGTGCCAACAATTTTCTGTCCATCTTGACGGTGAATCCTTGTCAACAAAAAATATCAAGTGTCAGTTCGTGTTTCGAAATTCAAGACAAATCGAAACGATACTGCTTTACTCTCGCTTCGCGCCTCCATTTGAACGCAAATGTAAGGCTTGTTGAAGTCGGCCATCTAGCTCGTGGCCATGATCTATCCATCTGTTTGGCAACGAAATCCTTCTCTAGGATTTGCACTGGGTGAGATCAATTTGTGCTTTTGGACATATTCTACGTCATTTTCTAGGGTTCCGTTTCCTGGCAACTTGCCTCTTGCAACAGATATTTCTTTTCGCCTCCACATCGGGCGAGATCCTTTCTTTTGTGGCTTTTTGGCGTCAGTAATTTCCTGTTAAATGAGGGAAAAACTCATGTTAAGCCTGTGATCTTCGAAGATTAGATTGGAACGATACAAAGTTACCGTTCACCCAAATTAGTATCTTGGGGGTTTGATTTTGATGCGGACAACTCTGCTATCGCGTCCATTGACTTTGCTGGAGAAGACACATCTTTCTTTGTCCAGCGCGAAACTGATTCACTTGCCCCAGTTGGGTGTGATTTGTCGTAGCTAGGTGACGCTTGCCCCAGCTAACTTCATTTTGCATTTTGCTGCAATCCTCATTCTCTTTGGGGATGTCTTCTCTCCTGGGATCCATGGTGGCGTCTTACTGACGTATTCATCTCTTTCGTCGATTGTTGACGCGCCACATTTGATGGGGGTCCTTTCAATATCGTATACTGATGTGGACGATGAATGTTGTTTCCTCTCGTCTGCATTTGTGGGTGTTGTCCGTGAGACGATCCTCGATCACGTCAACAACTGTTTTGCCCCAGTTGGGCGACGTTTGTCTTGGCAGCGTGCCTTGGCATTCCCATGCTCTTGGACGATTTTCAATCCGATTTGAAGACATTCATGCACCTGCATATGAAGAGACAGGTGTGGGGATTTATCTGGCTTCATTTGAAATTTCAAGAACGAGGTACTCCCTTCGAGACTTCGTCCTTCCAACATTTGAAGGAGCAGTGTTTTCCAAGTATTTTGCCCCAGTGAGGCTTGTCTTGGTGTTTGTCATCTCTGGGTTTGATAACTCTGGTTCGATGCACTTTCATGGGGGATCGTGAGAATTTGCCCCCGGCTTGGCTTCTCAAAGCAGGTGGGGGAGCCCGCTCTCATGAATTTTTGTCGATTCTGGTCATCTATCTCGATTGCCAGATTCTTCGATTATTTTTTCTCTGTCCCTAGACAGCCTGACAATCTGGGGATTTGTCATGTGGCGGTTTGGTGATTCTCTCGATCACAGTCGCCATTTGAGATGTTCGATGTTCCCCTATTGAAAAGAAGAAATCTCATGAGTAAAGGGCATGTATAATTGACTATTGGAGTCGATACAATTTACCCTTGAAATTTATCTTGCGGGAACCGGCATTTCTCCCTTTGGGTTCTCTGTATGTAGGATATGTGCATGATATGCATGATGCATGTTATGTGTGCCAGCAACGAAACATGAGTTCGTGCTTTTCACTCTATTCAGAGAAAGCATTTTTTATCAGATATGTCAATCTGGAAAACTTGAAATTTTCTTTTCAAGCGCTCTTTTCACAGAGATTTCTAAATGATGATAAACTTCTTCAAGTTTTCTCAAAGGTTTTGTTTACAAATTGAGCTATTAGAATGCTCTTAAAAATATTTAGCCAAAGTGCGTGTCTGAGATGCCATGAAAAGGGGTACTCCCTGTTTGTCATTTGAAGGCATTGCTTCTTGGGCCCTTTGCTTCTGGTCCCAACCTGAAAGGAAAAAGAAATGAAACATTATTCTCATATCAAGAAAATAATCATTTTGGAACGATACGTCCTTTTACCAGAATCGATGGCTCCGTATCGTTCTCCTTCTCATTTAGAAGGGTTTGATGCGTTTCGTCTTTGATGGATTACTCCACTTCATCCCGCTTCATGGGTGATAACTATCACTTTAGGAACTTTCCCTGCGCATCCGCATAGTGAATTTGGCATATCCGACATTCGGTACCCTTTCTGGGTAGAGAGTGATTTGCCCCCAGCAACTAAGTGATTCGTCTGGGCTGGCTAACTTAGTCGCAGGCAGTTTGATCCTGTCGCATTGACGCATTCAGGCTATTTGACATCCGCGAGAATGGGTTTACTCGTGATTGGGTACTTCAACAACCTGCGCGATGAAAGGAGTGAAAGGGTCAATCACTGCATAAGGAGCTTTAATTGAAACGATTACGGATTTACTATCCCAGCTCTAGTCACTTCGGGCATTGAAGACAATGGAAATTCTTCAGTGGTCTCGTTCATTCTCGTCATCATCTGCCAGAATGGGAAACCATATCAGCTTGTGAATCAGTTAGTCCGATTTGGAACGGATACAACTTTTTCGACTTAGGGAGAGCCAATCCTAATTAGGTTGCTCCTTCTTCATAATTTGATTCATTTTGTCATTGGAATCCCAATGGGTGATATCTGCTGAAGGCACATTTCTTTCCGTCTTATGGGGAAGACAAATTTTCCTTCGTTTGTCTTTGACCATCTTATCCATCGTTCCATGATCATCTTGCATGTGATCAGATGAGGACATTTTCGACAAATGTATGCCATGTAAAACATGTCCCTCGTGTCTTTCCACAAATGGATTTTCCTTCTCTACCTGTTTTTCACCTGAGAGGAAAAGATAGGAAATATTATGCCGGTATCTGACTAAAAATCAATTAGGAACGACACGTCTTTACACTTGACCCGGCTGCCCCGGTTAGGTGGCGTTTGCCCTAGTTGAGTGGGATATGCCCCAGTCGACTGCTTTGATCCTTTCACAATTTTTACGGTTCCCTTTTCAATTAGGGGATATCTGCCGTTCGGAGGTTCCTGTCTCTTTTCATCTTGGCGGTCTTCAAACATCCATCCTAGTGGCTCGAGTTGTCGACTAGCTTCGATATTCTTGAAGGACCACTCCTGAGGATCAATAAAACACAATCAACAAATTTTCAAATTTAAAGAGATTAGATTACAGCTAATTCTCTTCCGCATGTGGCTTCTTTGATTGCATGTTGTTCCACGTCTTGAAAGATGGCAATAGGAAATACGCCCTTTTTCAGCTGACTGTTTTTCTTGATGATTCCCTGGTCGGACAGCCATGTTAGAATTTAAGGCTGTCGGGGTACCCCCTGTGTGGTGAGGATGAGTGCCTTCATTTCTGTCATCATTGCGAGCACCTGAGCCAACTGACTCCCCAGGGTGGTCAAGCGCTTTTCTATGCCATCCTGGTCCATTTTAACTTGTGACTGATTCTTCACACAAGCCCTCGGATTTTGATTCTGGAAATTACCTGTTCGAATGACAGGAATATGTCAGAAAGGGAAGTAAAGCATAAATCCTTTCAATTTTATGCTTTCTTGTGATTAACGAAGATAAGGACTTTTACACAAGCCTTAACCTCATGTGAAAAATTCTTATCGATGTTTTTCAAGAGAAAACATAAAACTAAAAGGAGCGTAATCCATGGTTATCACTTTTGGTAAATCCCCAGAAAATCTGTGGAATTTCCAAGAAGATAAAAATGCGATTCCAATGTGTCCTAAATTCGATTAGAGATAGGACATCCAAATTGAAATGATTTCCCGAAGGTAATTTGGGTATCATGTCTCCTCTTGAATTTAGGAAACATGGACGGCTTTAGTTAATTACCAAGGATTACCAATGATGCATGCTATAGACCAGTACAATTCCATGTCCGGCGCACCATGAAATGAATGTTAGATCCTCGTACTTGGGTTAAATACCAAGTGTGAGTTCTAACGAAAATTTCATCTGGGCGAGACACGCAATTGAATCGGAAAATCTGAAGGGTTGAGAGAAATTCCAGTGTCGCGCTCCAACGTAAAGACACTTAGACAAGAATTAGAAATTGAGGTGCAGAAGATAGATGGGAGACCCACATGCGGGTGCTCCTTACAGACTCGATGATCCTGATAAAAGAAAAGGGACGATTGGAACGTGACCCTTAAGAACCTAAAGAGAGGCCCCAAGTTAGGTCTTCGAGGGACGATGCTTGATGTCTTTGGTCCGGCTATTTCGGGTCTTCGTTTTTATCAGGTGCCCTTTTGATAATGTCTGGTAGGTGTCTTGAACTTGCTGTTACCGCATGTCCTTCAACTTCCGGTATGGTTACTGGATCATTCCTTGGACAACTTGAAAAGGGTAAACTCCGTTGAATGTCCCGACAGTCCGATGGCGGATGAAGCGTCGCTCATACTTGAATACGTCCGGGATGTGGGACCGACTTGGAGAGATCATCTCTACTCTATCCATACTCTATAACGGAATTGAACTCAACCCTCGGATTTGATGAATGCAGCATGTTGTGCAAAATAAAAAAAGGCTGCAAGCGAATTTAAATAGAAACGGCAGGACCTTACCATGAGAGGTACCCAATGATTTTTGGTTTTAGGTATACCAACCATCCATATACATGCGCATGAGACTAGTGAGGCTTAACTCTAGAAATCAAAATGGCTTAGGTGAGGAACCTAGAGGCTTCCCTCTATCCGAGTCGATAAATTCGTCCATGAGCGCAATCCACAACAAATGGATAAAAGTCTCGACTTGGATAGTGAGCGGGATCGAATATGGTCAACCCCAGCGCAATCCACGCTAGAGCGTTGCATATCGATCCCTGATCTATGGCTACCTAAAAAGGTGATTTCGCGGCCTGGGTTTGGGCGCTTTGTGCAAAGTGTCGTGATCCTCAAATATGCAGTGAATCATGCGCAACAATTTATATATCAATCAGCGCTTCAAATCATCCATATAACATACATTCCTACGCCCATCCTGCATAAGACAATGTTAATCACAGACTACACCCCTTATTACTCCAATCTGCAAAAACATATAACACCTATCGTGAGCGGACTTACCTCACCTTCAAGAGCGCCTGCAGGGTTAGAAAAATCACTCAACGTTTTAATTACGGCCTAAGTCCACTTGAGGTCCAGAACCAAGTGTTCTAGAACAAAGACCCCAGCGGAGTCGCCAGCTGTCGCGACCCGTCCGAAATCAACGGACGCGGCTAATGGATTACCGATCGCGGGCCCCCACTCTGAAATGTGGATCACGGGCCTTAGATCGGCGCGGGCCCTCCCAGGCCCATACCAAATCGCGGCGGAGGTATATCTTTAAGGGATTCGACGATAAGAGTCGATCGCTTTCGACCTTCAGTGTGGTCGTGGTGGCATGTGCAACTTGTGCATGCATTTGGAGTCGCCACCGGTCTTTCTTGGAGGGTAGACCGGAAACCTTACTGACCGATTGGGAGAGATCGATCAGTTCTACGGAACCAGAGATTTTGGGTTCGGGGACTTGGTTACGTCGGTGTCATTACCAACGCCCTTTCGGTACCTAACGCGAGTGATTTTCCTGACTAAGAGTTCATGCAGACGCAATTTTGGGTGAGATAGGTTTGATTCAGGGTTTCGTGCAGATTGGAATACTAGTCCTATCAATCACAATCAATTTAACGAGAGCGCAAGTCAAGTGCATAAATAAATCATGTCAATGCACATCAATTTCAATCATTGGCCTCCTAGTATAGCCCTAAGGGCTTAGGGAAGATGTGATTTAGGGTTAGGGGTAAAATGGGAAGATTCGGGGACAATTAGCCCGAAGGGCAAAATTGTCATTTTTGGAAGGTTTGGATACCGAATTACCCAAAATATTCCATGGCCAGTTGATTGTGGCCATTTCCCATTTTTGAGAATTTTTTGGAATTTCTTGACTTTTCTTCAATTTTTGGAAGACGATTCGCCCAAAGGGCAAGATCGTCATTTTTGAGAAGGTTCGGGGTTCAAAACACCCGGGATGAGCCTTGGCCAGTTGTTTGTGGCCATTTCCTATTTTTTGGGATTTTCCTGGATTTTTAGAATTTTTTTTGGAAGACGGTTTGCCGGAAGGGCAAAACCGTCATTTCTGAAAAGATCGGGGGTCGAAAGACCCGAAACAGTTCATGGCCAGTTGAATGTGGCCATTTCCTATTTTCTGGAATTTTTTAGAATTTTTCTGAATTTTCCGAATTTTTTTGAATTTTTTATGATTTTTCTATTTTTTATTGATTTTTTGAATTTTTTTATTTTTTATTATTTTCTGAATTTTTTAATATTTAAAAATATTTTCCGGGCCGGGTCAAACCCGGCCCACGCCTCTCGGGCGCCCGGCCCGACCCTAGGGGTCGAAACCGGCCTAAAACGACGCCGTTTTATATTTTTTAAACATTTTTCCATTTTTTAACAATTTTTTTGATTTTTTATCTATTTTATTTAATTATCCGCAAATTCCCCGGATCGGACGGTCCACGTCGTGCCACGTGGCTTCGTCTCGTGCGTCCGATCAAAGACTAGATCGGACGTCCCTCAGTGAGCCACGTGGCCACATCGTAGCCATTGGATCAAAAATCAATTATTTTCTTTTTTTAGAAAAACCTTCGGATCGAACGCTCCACGTTGTGCCACGTGGCTACTCCTGGTGCGTCCGATCTTGGACAAGATCGGACGATCCACAGAAAGCCACTTGGCACATTCTCGGCCGTCGGATTGATTTGAATTAATTATCCGAAAATTATTTATTTTATTTTGCAAAATTCCAAGATCGCGACACGTGTCGCGATCGTGGCCGTCCGTTTGTTTTATTTGAAAATATCCGGACCGGACCCACCCGGCTGACGTGGCTGCCTACGTGGCACGCCACGTCGGCCGTTGACCGTTGACCGGCCGGAGGGTCGCCGGAGAAGACGATGAACAGTGACAAATCCGGCGGGAATAGTAAAAATTCCGGCGAGGTCGCCGGAAAATTGCGAAACGGGCCCGAAACTTGGTATTTTTCGCCCGTTCTTGCGGCATTCGACTCCTTAGACACTCAACATCAATATAAGACCAAAACATGGCAAGAAACACGTCGGGAACCGCCCCAAAAATCCGGCGACCGAACCGGCTCCGGCGAACCGATTTGCAGAAAATTTTTTGTTGCTCAAACTCGTTTTCTCTCATTCACATAGCACCCAAGGGAGATTTAGAAGCTTACCTACGGTCCTTTGATGGTCGATTGCCGTGGGCTTCGCCGGACCGAGCTCTCGGCTCGGGTGTGCGTCGGGGTGCTCCGGCCATGGTTTCCCGGCACATTTCAATGCAAAATAAATAGCAAGGTAGGCGGAGGGATGGTGTTAGAGGAGTTTAGGAGCCAAATGCGCAACAAATAAGGCTCGGGGAGCCTCGGCCGAGACTCAAAAAATGCGAAGCCCATTTGGGCATTTCGTCGAACACCCGGCGTGCATAAGAAAAAATGAAGACCGGGGAAGATACCGACCTATTCCGCGACCGTCGACGGCGACCGAAGCTCCCCTCAGGCTCCAAGAGGTGCCGGCAAGCTTGTCTTGCTCCGGCTTTGCTCGAAAAATCTCCCCAAAATTATCTCTTCTCTCTCTCTCGGCCGACTTCGGTTTTAACCGAATCTCCCCCCCTCACGGTGGCCGACCGCCCGCCTCGGCACGTCCACCACCTCTGCCAATGTCCCCTCAAGCTTGTTCGCCGCTCCCCCCTGTTCTGTCCACGCTGCTGCACATTCTGTGCATGCTGTCCACCAGACCCGGGTCGGGCCGGGTCGGGTCGGGTCGGACCCGACCGGCCCGGTTCGCCCAAATCGCCAAATTGACCCCCTAAATGACCTCTTTTCATGAAATTGATGGCAAAATCGGATTCCTTGACATGTTTTCCATCAAATATGGGTATTTTCGTGAATCAATTTATTGAAATTCTGTGAAAACCCCAAATTGTCCCTAGGATCCGAAATTTAATTTCGCCAAATCGAAGGCCTAAACGATCGAATTAGCCAAAATTGAGCCCACCAATGGATTCAGCATGATGAAAACTGTTGGGCAGAGGTGTTTAATTTTAATGGGTGTGCCCGTGTGAAATTTAATTTCAAAAATTGTGAAACCGGGGACTAAATTGAAAGATTTTTATGCAATTAAGCCCTTTTGGTTAAAATTGATCAAATTGGAGGGCAAATTGACCCAATTGCATTTCAGTACTTTAGAGTCCAATGTCATAGCTTATAAAAATCGAGAATTGAAAATTAAAAGACTCGAAAAGGATTTTTTAGGCCCGGTTCTGGATTAGGTTTGTGAAAATATTAAAGAGAGAATTAAAATAAAATTTCTGAATATTTTTTGTAATTTTCTGACCACGGATGGTATTTTTCTGATTTTTTGGGTATTTTTATAATTAAATAAATTCCAAAAAATATTAAAAAAATTCAAAAAATATTTTTTGTTCAAAATTGGTTCCTAAGGCTAGGCTAAGGCTCCCAAAGTTGATTTTGCAATTTTTTGACCTTTTTTTCTATTTTTAATTAATTTTATAAATAAAAACTAAAATAAAAGATGGTAAAAAATCAGGTGTCAACAGTGCTGACGCCTCACCACATTCTCACTTTTCAAAATAGTTCCTCCCATTACTTGACATTCCCATTTGTCCTTTCTGACAAAAGTTACCCTCCTTCAGAACTTTTTTCCCTTCGTCCTCAACCAGTACTTACTTTTCTCTATTCTCTCTTAACATGTATAATATCTATTAGTGATACACCTTCGATCATTTGAATCTTCCGTTCAATTTGCTTATTGATCCGAGGATAATACGTGCATCACACTGTACCCCTGTATTTGAAATTCCCAGTCGGAAGGCTTTTCCAAAATGTCACCTTAAATTCATGTTCTTTACCTATCACGATCATTACCAGATCGTCATGAAATCATACTCGTTGGCGCCTTTACCATTTAGCATAATCATCCAATTCAAACATCTTTTCGTATCGTTAAGAAGACACAATTTCCATTAGCTTACCCTTGATTGTCCAAATTGAACCATCGCCTTCTCGACTTCTCAGGCAAACTCATGATTGAGTCCTTAATAGTTCTTCCTCGATTACATTCGAGATCCTCCAATGACCAATTTAATCCACCAACTCGCAAAGGTTATGCTTTCCCTTCAATCCCCTTGGAGTAGTAAACATTTTCAACTCTTGCATTTCACACAGTTACGAGGTCTTTCTTTACACGAGCAACGCACTCGTATCCGTAAATAATTTCATCCATCGGCATTGCTTCTAATTAATTCCTCTCGGGAAACCACTACCCTATTCTTTTGTGGTAGATATAGAGTTGAATTCTTCCCCCACCCAAACAATGTTTTCCAAACTTTGTCGCGAGGACATTCACAAACCGACTCCAATCACACATTAGGCGTTCCAACTCATATGGCCCTACTGCCATGGCGTACATGTAATGTTTACTTCATATCGCCTTGTTACTGTTGACACCTAATTTTTCACCATCTATTATTGTGATTTTTATTTCTAAAAATTAATTAAAAATAGCAAAAAAAATCATAAAATTGTAAAATCAACTTTGGAAGCCTTGGCCTAGTCTCAAGAGCCAATTTTGAACAAAAAATATTTTTCGTAATTTTTAATAATTTTTTGAATTTATTTAATTATTAAAAATACCAAAAAATCAGAAAAATACCATTCGTGGTCAGAAAAATACACAAAAATATTCAATAATTTTTTTTTAATTTCCTCTTTAAGTTTGTCACTTTAAATCTTGAAAATTCGGCTCGGGTCACTATGTTCCTTCACAGACATAAACCCGAACCGAGTCTAAAAATTCCCTTTCGAGTCCTTTAATTTTCGATTCTCACTTTTCATAAGCTATGACATTAGATTCTAAAGTCTTGAAATGCAATTAGGTCAATTGGCCCTCTAATTTGATCAATTTTAACCAAAAGGGCTTAATTGCATAAAAATCTTTCAATTTAGTCCCCGGTTTCGTAATTCTTGAAATTAAATTTCATACGGGCATACCCATTGAAATTAAACACCTCTACCCTATGGTTTTCATCATGATGAATCCACTGGTGGCCTTAATTTGGACTAATTTGATCGTTTGGGCCCTCAATTTAGCGATAATCATTTTCGGATCCTAGGGACAATTTGGGGTTTTCGCTAAATTTCAACCAATTGGTTCACAAAAATACCCCTATTTGATGGAAAACATGTCAAGGAACCCGATTTTGGTATCAATTTCATGAAAAGTGGTCGATTCGGGGCCCAATTTTGCAAAATTGGTCGAACCGGGCCGGTCGGGCCAGACCCGACCCGACCCGGTCCGAACCGGGTCTGTAACTCAGTTGCAGACCCGCTTGGAGGGACCGGCCGACGCCAAAAAAAACAAGGGAGGGGGACAACGAGCAATGGGGATCGATTTGTTTAAGAAAAGGGGGAAACAAGTGCGGGGGACCAAAAGCAGCGGTGGAGGGTCGACTTGGTGGACCGGCAGCCACCAGAACCGGTCGGCCAGAGACAAAAACAAAGAAAAAGAAAGGAGCTCGGCGAGGGGAAAAGGTTCTGGCCGAGAGAAAATGGGGAAGCTTTTTTTTGGGGCAACCGGCATCGAAGGAGCTTCCTCGAGACTTCAGTAGCCCGGACCGATCATCACGAAGACATTCTTGGGCGTCGCCGAGCCCATGACAGGTCGGTTTTACTCCCCGACTACCCTTTTCTTATCCGCACGGAATCTGTTTGACGAAATGCCTAAATGGGCATTCGAATTCCCGAGCCTCGGCTGAGCCTCTCACGCGCTCTATTTGTGCTAAACTCACCCTTAAGGCTCATTAGATCTTGTTCTAAGCCCGTGCTCGTCTTCTTTTTGCATTGAAATGTACCGGGGAATCGGGGCCGAAGCTCGCCGAGGTTTATCCGAGCACGGAGTTCGGTCTGGCGCGAAGGGCGGTCGGCGAACTTCAAATGAACTCAGGTAAGTTTCTTGACACCCATTTGATGCCATTTGAACGTCCAAAATCGATCTTAGAGTAAAAAAAAAATTTCTGCAAAAACCTCGCCGGCGCCGGCTCGGACGACGCCCGTTTGGTCGGTTCCCGGCGTTGCTTTCGCCATGTCGTCGTTGGATATTGATATGGGGATTGAGGGGGTTCGACAGGTATCGATATCAGGGCTCAAAATGGAGGTTTTTACGTCGGTTCGGGGTCTCCGGCGAGGCGCCGGCGAGAATCGCCGGCGCCGGTCGTCTTCTCCGGCGGCTCTGGTCAGGCGTTGACCAGTCAGCGCTGACGTGGCTTGCCACGTCAGCAGCCACGTCAGCGTGGGGGGCCACGTCCGAATAAATAAACGCCCAGATCGGACGGCCGTGGCTTCGCCACGTGTCGCGATCTGGGATTTTCGGATAATTTAAAATATTTTCAGAATTTATAAAGGATTTCCGAATAATATAAAAAATTCAGATCGGACGGCTCAAATTGGGCCACGTGGTTCCCCGAGGAGCGTCTGATCTTGTTAGAGATCGAACGCACCACAAGTGGCCACGTGGCACAATCTGGTGCGTCCGTTGCTTTTTCTTTTCTAATAAATTAAGAAAATGATAAAAAAATCAATAAATCAAAAACGGCGTCGTTTCCGCGGGGCCGGTTTCGGCCGTGGGTCTGGGCCGGACGCCCGAGGGGCTTGGGCCGGGTCTGACCCGGTCCGGAGAATAAAAAAAATTCAGATAATAATAATAATAATAATAATAAATTCAAAAATTCAATAAAAATTGGAAAATCATAAAAAACTCAAAACAAATTCTAAAAATTCTAAAAAAAATTCCAGAAAATAGGAAATGGCCACATTCAACTGGCCATGACCTGTTCCGGGTCTTTCGACCCCCGGTATTTCCAAAAATGACGGTTTTGCCCTGCCGGCAAACCGTCTTCCAAAAAAAATTCTAAAAATTCTAGAAACAAATCTCAAAAAATAGGAAATGGCCACAATCAATTGGCCAAGGCTCATCTCGGGTGTTTTGAACCCGATCATTCTTAAAAATGACGATTTCGCCCTTTGGGCGAATCGTCTTCCAAAAATTGACGATTTTGCCCTTCGGGCTAAATCGCCTCCAAATCTTCCCATTTTACCTCGGTCCTAAATCATGTCTTCCCTAAGCCCTTATGGCTATACTAGGAGGCCATGTGTTGTGAATTGACGTGCATTGATATGATTTATTTATGCACTTGATTGAGCTTTTCATTAAAATTGAGTGTGATTGATAGGAATAGTCTTCCAATCCGCATGAAACCCTGAATCAAACCTATCTCGCCTAAAATTGCGCCTGCATGAACTCTTAGTCAGGAAAATCACTCGCGTTAGGTACCGAAAGGGCGTTGGTAATGACACCAGCGTAACCAAGTCCCCGAACCCAAAATCTCTGGTTCCGCAGAACTGATCGATCTCTCCCAATCGGTCAGTAAGGTTTCCGGTCTACCCTCCAAGAAAGACCGGTGGCGACTCCAAATGCATGCACAAGTTGCACATGCCACCACGACCACACTAAGGTCGAAATCGATCGGCTCTTATCGCCGAATCTCTTTGAAAAATACTCCCGCCGCGATTTGGTATGGGCCTGGGAGGGCCCGCGCCGATCCAAGGCCCGCGATCGGTAATCCATTAGGCGCGTCCGCCTTTCGGACGGGTCGCGACAGCTGGCGACTCCACTGGGGACCTTGCTCTAGAACATATAATTCTAGACCTCATGTGGACTTAGGCCGTAATTAAAACGCTGAGTGATTTTTCTAACCATGCAGGCGCTTTCAAAGGTGAGGTAAGTCCGCTTATGATAGGTGTTATATGTTTTTGCAGATTGGAGTAATAAGGGGGGTAGTCTGTGATTAACTTTGTTTTATGCAGGTTGGGCGTAGGAATGTATGTTGTGTGGATGATTTGAAGTGCTGATTGATAAACTGTTGTGCATGACTTGCATTGTGATGATCACGACACATGGACACACACAACCGCGCCTAAAACCTCAGGCGCCGCCTTTAGGAACACAATAGAAGGAATTGAAAATGGAATCTCCGTGAGGAAAAACACGGGGTAATCCACTTTTCAATTCCGCTCGCTTCGAACTATGGATCGAGTCCCAATGCAACGATAGCTGTGCAATGGAATCGGCTCTTTCTAGAACTCGAGGTGGGAACCTTAACCTTAGGTGCCAAACCCTCTGATTTTTAGAAGTTTACCATCACTTGTCTCATGCACATGTCTTTGGGCGGTTGGTACACCTAAAACCGCACATAAGTCGACGAGTTTGGTTGGTAAGACTCTCTATCCCTCAAATCTATTACAGTTCATATAAATATAGGCATTTCATTCATTGCATTCTGGTGATTAGATTAAATGCCATTTCCAGGATAGATATGTGTGTTTTTCCCAAACGTCCTTGATAGAAGACGAGGAGGATGATATCCCATGGCGAACACCGAGTGAGCAACAAAGGAGCCTACTATGGACATTATTGAGATATCGTCCAATGAAGATGACGAGTTGGGGCAAGTGATCCGGAAGTCACAGATCGAGCTTGGGGCATCCTTGAACGTTAGGATCACATTCCTTTGTTTTATTTTCCATTACTAATCCTCTTGTATAGGGTTTATTTTTATCGAAGTTTTCTCTATCTCACCCCTTAGAGTGATTGTATTAGGGATCTATTGATGTATACATTCAGATGGAGCTTGGTTGTATTTCTTTTGACGGGTCATGGGAATGTGATAGTGGCATTTTCTCTAATCATCCGAATACTCCCAAGTCAAGTTTATAATTCCTTTAGAGGAAATTAAAATTGGAAGTCTTGCACGACCTTTTGGTCGTATAGGGTAATCCAACCCAAATTTCGCTAGAATGAATTATACACTTGAATCGGTTCATGCATGTGTTACGCCACTGGTAATCCACGATAATTGATCAAGAGTACCGGCATTGTTTTGAATTTAATGACGAGATAGATGTACAAATTGCCCTCGTTCTTAACAAAACGGCTTTGATTTGGATGCCGTATCTTCAATTAAATTTAAAACGCGTCGTTGGTCAAAAGCGATTATCGTGAATTACATTCCTTTCAATAGTATGCTTTCCTTCGAGGAATATTGATAAAAACTTTTCGCACAAGATTATCCTTGTAAAAGTTTTTGTCTTTATTAATCACGAGCAAGCATAAGATTGAAAGGGGTTTATGCTTTCTTTTTCAAATTATTCCTTCTGATTCGGTCGTTTCATTTGCAGGTAAAAAATAGGTAATAGAGAGAAATATTTTCCTGGATAAGTGTGAGGCTATTCTTTCATCTGATCATGAGCGAGTTAGAAAATCAGAACACATCTACTCGACTTATTATGGATCAGCTCATCCAAGTCTAAGATGTCCGGATGCTTGAAGAAATGGATCATATAAAAGCTAAAACAAACACGGGGGCTTTCATTCATTCTTGCCCAAACCAGATCATACAATTCATTGGGGTGGAAAAGTAAAGCAGAAGTGAGCCCTAATCAACGACACAAAGAAACCCAGCTGGCCCTCCAGGTTATGGATGCTTTGTTTATACGCACCACTCCGCGTATCATGGTCCGCAAGCCTGAGGTGAAGGCGTTTGCGTTCATCATTGACTGCAACAACCTGAGTCTCGTGATCTTCGGCGACTGCTTCCAAGTCCTGAACAAGTCCATTCTCACGAGTTATATCCTCATTTATGCCGTTGAGCCTTTCTTCCAGCCACTCGCTTCGGTTCCTTAGCAGGGCGTTACGTCGATCGCGCTCATAGGTAGCCAGAGATAGGGCTAAGTCCTCCACCAGATTCCTCCTCTCGCGTAGCAATGTCGAAACCCGCTCTTTGGCGAACTCAACAGCCTTTTTGTGACTGTCAGCCAGGTAGTCAGCCAGCGCTAGGCGGTCGGACTGATCCTCATAACGGGCTCGCAGGACACGAGCCACGGTAAGTCCCCGGTGAGCAGCGCGGTAGACCTCCAAAGAGTTTGTAAAGAGCGTTGGAAAAATTATGTATTCCCTCCCCAGCGCAGTACCCTCGAGGGAGGTGATGTCCAGGTCCCCGAACATGACTCGGATTTCATCCTCGGTTTCGGGATGATCAGCTATGTGAGCGTAGCCTCGACCCAAGAGGTTATAGAACTCTTCCCATCGAGCCAAAGTTTCGGCTGGGAAAGTGGGAACATGGGAAGAGGCCATTTTCGACGGAGAGGTGTGTAATGGAGCGATTTGAAGATGGAAGCAAATTATATGAGAGCGTTAATCCCCCAAACACCAACTCCGCATTTTATAGCGTCTCGAGAGTGGAGAAAAGTTGCAGCAATAATGCTTGTGGAGCCGGGTTAATTAATGTAAAGCGAGGGCTGCTCCTCCCGTGAATCATCAGACATGTCCTGGTCCGCAATTTCAGGCCTGACAAATTCGGTCTCGCCATTATTAAAGCTGGGAGGGAGGCGAGCGCAACTATCGAAGAAGCCGCGAAAGGATTGTGTTGTTCCATCACGCATAAAGCTGGGCGGCGAGTGAACAGCTCGGCCACTTAAAAAGAGAAGACAGTGCTGAACAGGCATGACTATTGAGGAAAAGTGAAAGGCGAGCGCAACTATCGAAGAAGCCGCGAAAGGGTTGTGTTGTTCCATCACGCATAAAGCTGGGCGGCGAGTGAACAGCTCTGCCACTTAAAAAGAGAAGACAGTGCTGAACAGGCATGACTATCGAGGAAAAGTGAAAGGCGAGCGCTACTATCGAAGAAGCCGCGGAAGGATTTGGTCACCCCTTCGTGTCGGAAAGCTGAGCAAGAGGCAAACAGTTCCGTCGTTTCAAAAACAGAACGCTGAACAGACCTAGCTTTCGAGGAAAAGGAGGCAACAAATCGAAAGAGCGAGTATACAAAAGAGAACAGAGAACCCCGAGTGACGAGTTCGTTGAAAGACCTCAAATTCTCTAGAATCAAATTCGACATCAAAGCCATGGAACTCAACATTGCCCGTGACGAACATCAAGATCGCAGTGGTGACGACGGCAGTGGCCACGACACTCAACCCCGGAAAAGAAAAAGTCGCCAGCGCTATGCTCGGAAAGAAATCCAGGAGCTTGAAGCTTTCTTCGATGAATGCCCTTGTCCAAGCGAGGAACAAAAGATTGAATTGGGCCGGAAGCTGGGAATGAATCCTATGAGAATCCATTTTTGGTTTCAGAATAGACGTTTCAGACTAGGTGTCCAATACAGGCGTAAGGAGATCACGGCCCTAAAAGAGCAGAACCAAAGCCTTCAAATGGAAAACATGTGGTATGAGAAAATCCTCAGTACTATTACCTGCCCTGACTGCGGTGGCCCTACCTCCCTCAGTAAATTGTTCCCCGGTAAGCCTTCTACGAAGATGGAAGGTGCTCATTTATCCCCCTGCTCCCTTGAGCCATCTCCGGTACAATCAGATCCTGCTAATGGCGCGCATGAGCAGATCGATCCTACAGAAATTATACCAGTGTCTTCGGAGGAAGAAGATACGTGTCGTTATGATCGGAGTCACCTCATCGAAGCCCATGAATCTCCTCCACAACAGCTTCCGGTAAGATCAGATACGGTTCAAGAGGAGTTAGAGGTTAGTCGGCAGGCTATCAACGCCACTCTGGACGACGAGAAGAAGAAATTCACTTGGCCCCCGGAGCTTCATCTCAAGTTCTTGGACGCAGTTCGACAGATAGGACTCGACTTCATAGGTCCGACAAGCATACTTAGGGTCATGAACGTACCGGGACTTACCAAGCAATTAGTCGCGAATCACCTTGGTTGCTACAGAAGGGCGTTAGGACAGCGTTATGCAGAACTGAATCCGAGCAATAGACTCGGCTGCGAACCCAGCACCCTTATGACAAATGAGGCCCGGTCGAATCTAGACTACTATTGGGGATTTGATCAGGATATCCTCGCGAGTCATTTCAATATTCCTCAAGAACACGCATCACAAGTGCAACGAGTAAGCACTCCTCCGTCCGAGCAGCAGCTAGTCAGTGTTCATCCTGTCGCAGATCAGCCCACCACGCCCAGTGCTCAAGGGTTTGCCCAATCAGAGCATGTGGCTTCAGATGATCTAATGGGAGAATGCTTGGAGCATTCTTATTTCCCTAATCCCCAAGTGGGAGATGCTTGTGGTAGTCAATCGATCAAATCTCCTCTTATAATCCCAGACAAAGATGGAGGTTCCAGTTCGAAGAACCCGTCGGGCGATGCAGCTCAACCTACACATCAATCGTTCGAGGGGTCGGGTGATTTCTTCGATGAAGGACTTGATACCTGGTTCGATCAGTTGGAAGCTATTAAAGGTTGGCAACCATGATCTGCAGTTGGTAATGGCACACCTAAGCTGAGGCCAGATTGGTTAGTCATTGGACATGCCCAAAGAAAGAAGGGGATGTACGCGAGAAGGATGTATCTCCTATTGTAAAGTTCTCATCGGTGCATGCGTTTGTTTCTTCAATAGCCAGAGTTGATTTTGCATAATGTTTTTTTCGCGAACGTCATCTCGTGTGTATACGGTAATTCCTTGTTATTAAGTTCAAGGTAAAATCAGCCCCGACGCGTGAAGGCAGAATTGATAGCATGAGTTACTAGCAGAATGTGATCGAGCTCGAAAGTGAAAGATTACTAGCGGCCCCAAACGCAATGACCACAAAATCAGGGGCAATCTTTAAGTTTCGAGCAACTACAAATCTATTTCTCACGAGGCATTCAAGTCAATCAAATATAAAGCGTCAGGCTGTGAGAATGATGCATAGTAAATCTGTTGACACAAGCGAAAAAGGAGTCGCGTAGATCCGAAAGCAAAAACCTTTCTTGGCTAGTCAACAATGCAGAATGAAAGAGCATATATAAACAAACTCGCATTTATTTCATTCAGCAGGAAAGTTTACAAGTGGATCACTGAGGGGGAGCAGTAAACCCAAAATGAGTTCTGACAAGCATCACAAAAAAGCTTAACTGACTCTCCATGCTATCCATGCCTTGCTTACAACCCACACTCCGGGAATCGAGGTCTACAAGCTTGAAGAAAAGGAGACGACATTTCTCCTTAAGTTCGTTCACCTTGGTGTCATAGTACTCGAACTCAAGCTCTAAGTCCTGAGCCAGCACCCTCCCGCGAGCTATATCCATGCTCAGGTCTTCAAGCCTTTCCTCCAACCAGGCACACTGGAACCTCAGCACGAAGTTGTGCTGGTCTTGCTCAAAGGCGGTGTCAAAAAGAGCCAGACGCTCCACCAAGTTGTCCCTCTCACGGACCAGCATCGAAACCTAGGCGTGGGCGTATTCAACAGCCCTTTTATGGTTATCAGCCGTCAGCATGGCCAACATCAGGGACTCAGCTCGGTCCTGATAACGGGCTCGCACGATACCAGCCAAGTGGTAATAATATTTTATGTGCAGTAGAGCCGAGCGGGTTTCGTTAATGCATCCCCGATGAGTCACGAATCCACCACCGTCCTGTGATCTCGGGTTTTACGAAACATAATGGCGCCGAAAGGTGGGCAGGCTTGTTACTCTAGAGACTGGGCCAGGGGGACAAGCGTAGTGCTCGATAAAGCGAAATCAACGCAAGAGATCTTCAGGCTCCGTGCACGTAGAAAAGAGCAAAAAAGGACAAAGTGGGAATTACGAAGCCTTGAGAAGAACGCTCGTCAGGTAGCCATCACAAAAGACGAAGCGGGGATTACGAAGCCTTGAGAAGAGCGCTCGTCAGGTAGCCATCACAAAGGGACGAAGTGGGAATCTCGAAACATTGAGAAGAGCGCTCGTCGGGTAGCCATCACCTTTGATCAAAGAACGGTGATCCGGCTCCTTTAACCTTTCAGAATTTGCAGAGAAAGTGAGGATCCAAGGAGGAACAAAGAAAGCTGAGTTAACGGGAAATCAAGCAGTGATATTCCGGTCAAAATGTTCAAGGGATTCTGTCATTTACTGGAAGCGCCAGACTTGGAGGTCTCCGAGCTTGAGCTGCTGGAAGAATTTGAAGATCTCAGGACCGAACCTGACACGAGGGCCATGGAGACCGATCCTTCTAATGATGAAACCCGCGGCTTGGTTAACGAGAACAGTACCCGCGACGGTGATCAGCGTCAGAAAGGGGAATATCTCCAACGCAACACTTCAGGTCAAGTCCATAAACTCGAATTGTTTTTCAGGGAATACCCCTATCCGGACATGGAACAGAAAATCAAAATGGGCCAGGAGATAGGGTGGGAGCCTCGGAAGGTCAAGTGTTGGTTTGAAAACAAACGAACCCGGCTGAAACAGCAACACGATCGGCACGAGTTAGCGATTGTGAGGGAGGAAAATGAAAAGCTTCGAATAAAAAACATTCAGTACAAAAAAGCTCTAAGCATCGCTATGTGCCTTGAGTGCGGTAACCCTGTTCCCACGGACGGAGTATTCACTGAAGACCCAGATCTGGGGGTTTATAATGCTCATTTGTTGCAATGCCCTTCGCAACATCTTTCGGAACAGGCGGGTACCGCCGAGGATCTACAAGAGGAAACTAGTGCTATAAGGTCAAAGTCGACGCCCATTGTGGAAGGGAACATGCGTCATGACAAGTCGGGTCCGCTCAATGATGAACTCACCATCATGACCAGCTAATCTGAGACCACTAAATCCTCTCCAGAGCAACCTCCAACACGACCAGATTCCGAGAAGAGTAACCGCCAAGTTGCTGACACCACTTCGGCTAGCAAGAAAATAAGATTTCGTTGGACCCCGGAGTTTCATAGCAAATTTGTTGATGCAGTTCAACAGTTAGGGATCAGTTTTGCTTGCCCATCGCGCATACACGAAATCATGAACGTGCCGGGACTGACTAAAAATATGGTCAAGAATCACCTTTGGCGCTACAAGAAACTACTGTGAGATGGACGAGCGTCGCTAGACCAAGATAGAGGCGGTTCAACACGACCAGATTCCGCGAAGAGTAGCCGCCGAGTTGCCAACCCTACTTCGGCTAGTAAGAAAACAAGGTTTTATTGGACCTCGGAGCTTCATAGCAAATTTGTTGATGCAGTTCAACAGTTAGGGATCAGTTTGGCTCGCCCATCGCGCATACTCGAGATCATGAACATGCCGGAACTGGATAGAAATAAAGTCAGGAACCACCTTTGGTGCTACAAAAGACTACTGAGAGATGGACGAGTGGCGCTAGACCAAGATAGAGGCAGTTCAAGTTTAAACGATGAGCATGGCTGTGATCGCAATCCTCATGAAGCAGGAAGCATCCAATCACCTCTTAACACCGATGGGACTGACAATTACACGGTCGATTATTCAGGCATCAATCAGAGTACTCCCCTGGGTTATCCTAGTACTCCTCAGGAGTATGTACCGCAATTTCAGCAAATCGGGACTCCCCAGTCTGAGCACCGACTGGCCGTTAATGCTAGTCCTACAGCGGATCTAACATTGGCAGGAGATGCACGTACAATCTTGCGAGACGATTACGGAGATTCCGGCTCGAAGAATCAGGTGGTCCATGACGAAAATGGCGAAAAGATTCCTTCTCCAGTAGTCGACAATACTCAACCTGAGTGTCAGTCGCTCGATGGTTCAGACGATCTCCTTGAAAACATCTATTCTTGGTTCGATCGGCTGAATTCCCCCCTGAGTTACCCTGGTACTCCTCAAGAGTATGTACAACAATTTCAGCAGGTATGGACTCCCCAATTTGAGCACCAACCGATCGTTAGTGTTATTCCTACGGCGAATCCCGCATTGGGTACAAACCTACTGGACAACGATGAAAATACCAACTCGAGAAGTGAGGTTGTTCATGTCGAAAGTAGTGTGAGGAACCCATCGCCAATGGTTGAGGATGCCCGACTTGGGCGTCAATGGCTTGAAATTTCAAGTGAGTCCCTCAGTGAGCAACTCGGCGTGTGGATCACGCATAAATCGAGGAACCAGGTTGTTCATGCCGAAAATGGGAGAAGTCCGTCACCAGCAATTAAGGATGCTCAACTTGAACGACTCGAGCGGTCGGACGATCTCCTGAATGAGCAACTCAGCCTATGGGTCAAGCATTTTGGAACAAGTGCATCTTCGCAGTCGTGACCGGTACTGGCGACCAGACATCTGGTTCGAAGCTCGTGTGCTAAATCATTAGAAGGCTCAGGAGAGTGAGAGGTGAATACGTCGAATGAATGTGTTACGGATCTCGTTGTAAAGTTCCCGCGGGAACATTTTAATTAACGCTTAAAACTAACCGCTCCGAGTGTCAACATTACCCTTTGAACGTCTTCGAGCCAAGGGCCATGGATTAATCACTTAATCCGTGGAGCAAATTCCATGAACGATGACTATCACCCGCGGAGCATAATGGGATCTACCCCATTCAGCACGAAATACGTTTGGTCACGAAGCCTCCCATTTGGTAAAACGATGTATCGTTCCTAAACGATCTTCAACCGAATACCAAAGTAATGTCTCATTTCTTTCCATTCTCAGGTGATAAACGTGGATAAATCACTCAAGGAGCCATCTGTTCAAATAACAAAACAGACGTTGCCCAACCAGGGGCAGCTGAACCATTGGTATTGCAAATATTCCAAGCATGGATAAGCGGATTTGATAGACGTGGTTCATATCAATACGCGACGTCAGAACGGGATGAGAACCAAGAGTAAAGTTGTATCGTCCCAACTTGTCTCGAATTTGGGAATACAAACTGACACTTATTGTTTTTGACAGGGGCTCGCCATCAGGGCAAAACGGGTTTTCACATCCCATGTATTACCCGTTGGAATACATGACCAAGGGTAAATTGTATCGTTCTAATTTAATGAAAAATTCATGAACGTACAATAACATGTTTCTTCCGCATTTTCAGGGATCTCCAGCCACGGCGGGTGGGTAAGTATCCCTTTTCCCCAAGTCGTTGAAGATAAAAAGAGTGTTAGGACTCTTTCAATCATTATGTCTGAAAAGAGGCATCGAATTTTTAAACTCATAGACATCCACAGTTGAAGTTGGGAGGTTGTCCGAACATGAATGAAACATGCATGTGCATCATAAAGCCCCATTGGGAGGAAATTTTTCGGAGAAAACAAAAAGAACTTTTCCAATAAAAGTTGTTCAAACCGTTTAAAAGGGTGTTTTCTCAGACGAGAGGCAAAGCCTAATCCAAACATGTCCAACACACACTTGAGAGATGAATGGAGTGGGCAGATAACAAAATCTGGGTCTACGGAAGTAGGGACCATTTGCGGCGATTACATGGGTTGGGACGACGGAGGCATTCGTTTCATATCCCCCAAACACTACAGGTGACCGTTGATAAACCCTTTGAACGACGGTTTTCATTCTTAACCCTGTCAAGAGCCACCCCTCATCGGGGCAAAATGGAGGTGAGTCCAGCAGCATCAGGAGAAAATGGTTAGAAATTTTCTTGCTCGGACTAACATTAATCTTTGTGTGTTGCTTATATGGTAATCCAAGTGCCATAGGATGACGAGAAGCATTCATTTCTCTATCCCACACACCATATCCTTTGCACAGCCAAGTTGAGCCTGCAGAATCATTTCATAAACCCGTTGGTGATCATTGCACATTCCAAGACGGATGCAGCATCACTTCAGAAACGAAAGAGTTCAAGACTTAGGGTTTGCAAAAAATTCCTAAGTTAATGTTTAACCTTGTTAGACCTTTGATCATAGGTCTAACGCGATCCTATGAAGATGAGAAAAAGTGGGATTTCAAAAATGAATGAGAAAAATCCACGGCATCGAGAAAAAGCAAAGTGCCTGGTAAAAGCAAGGCCGGTGCTCATGAAAGCTGTTTGCTTGATCCCCAGCGAAACTTGGATGAAAAAAAAATTCCAAAAGGGTTGCTCCCCAAATGGTGCCGAGTGCAGAACAAAGACATAGAGAGAGTTATCGTTCCCTTAATGCAGCCAGAGGCGCTCTCTAAAGAATTCGTGCACACCTCAAAAGCGGTTGCACGCCTCAAAAATTGAAGATGCAGAATGGAAAAGACAGGTGACAAGTTTGCAATGATCACCAATGTCAAACCCTTTGTAATTTCTGGGCCAAAAACAAGCCTTTTTCGGTCCCCAATCCTACCAACATCATAACCCTGAAGCAGTCTTCTCTGACTAAGACACTTGGGTTAACATATAGCTTAGCTCGAAGAGGTACGAGCAAGACTATTTCTTTCTCATTTTGCAGGGTTCTTGACTTGTAAACCCGAAGCAGATGATGAAAATTTTTATTCAATGGCCTCGACTCCAAGGCGGGTCCCCCTTGAAAACCAATATCCAAGCCCAACATTACGGTCCCGTGGAAGACCTCCCGACCGATCAAAATGTATGCGCTGCGAATGAGCCTAAAACCTAGGCACAGGTTAGTAGGGAATTGAGTGCATCCCCTATAAAAACCACTATCTCAAAACAGGTGAGAAGACCTCCTTGTCGAGAAATATTCCAATTGATGTTTTGAGCAAACTCTTTTTGGAATCTTCAAATTGTTGGATCCAGATTTTCCGTGCAAGGAATTTGTGATCACATTTACATGTTGCAAGAATGCTTTGGATAACCTCCAGCATCAAAATGCACATTTCACAATTAAAACTTAAGTCATACGATTTTTGTCAAATGGACAGTCGTGGTCTTCCCAAAGATTACTAACGTTTTCTTGGTGAAGAAAAATCTTTCAGGCTCAAACTTCTGCAGGATACCTGGAGAACCCAGCTCCCAGAATGTCGCCTCAACAGACTCAAGTGAAGCTTTGCCAGCATAAAATCTTTCACTGCTTCAAAAACTGAATTCCCGATAAACTTCGGGATCTCTAAAAAAAAGAAAAAAAAACCTTTTAAAAGAAACAGTCCTAGCATGACGTGGAGAACCTTCATCCCAGGACCCCTTTTCAAAAAATCAAGCAATCCCAGCAGACGTGGAGAACCCTCGTCCCGGGACCCTTTTTCAAAAATTTAGACAGTCTCATCGGACGTGGAGAACCCTCGTCATGAGACCCCTTTTTCAAAAATCAGGCAGTCTCATCGGACGTGGAGAACCCTTGTCATGAGACCCCTTTTCAAAAACCAGGCAGTCTCATTGGACGTGGAGAACCCTCGTCATGAGACCCCTTTTCAAAGTAAAACCAAGGTAGATACCGCCTGAAGGGTCAACACAAGGTAGAAACCGCCTGAAGGGTCGATTCAAGGTAGATACCGCCTAAAGGGTCCAATTAATGGTAGAAACCGCCTGAAGGGTCAGTCAAAGGTAGAAACCGCCTGAAGGGTCAACTCATGGTAGAAACCGCCTAAAGGGTCAACTCATGGTAGATACCGCCTGAAGGATCAAATTATGGTAGATACCGCCTGAAGGGTCAAACCAAGGTAGAAACCGCCTGAAGGGTCAACTCAAGGTAGAAACCGCCTGAAGGGTCAATCAAAGGTAGAAACCGCCTAAAGGGTCAATCAAAGGTAGAAACCGCCTGAAGGGTCAATCAAAGGTAGAAACCGCCTGAAGGGTCAAACCAAGGTAGAAACCGCCTCAAGGGTCAACTTATTGGTAGATCCCGCCTCAAGGGTCAACTTATTGGTAGATACCGCCTCAAGGGTCAACTTATTGGTAGATACCGCCATAAGGGTCAACTCATGGTAGAAACCGCCTGAAGGATCAGCCTAATGGTCCGATCCACCATACGGATCAAAACCTTGACAAATTCCAGACACGGAAAAAGTCGTTTCCCTAGGTAAACCTTACAGTAGGCGAACCATTTCTAGTCCGATCCACCAAACGGATCAAAATCCTTGGCAAATCCCCAAAGTGTGGGATGCGCCTTCCTAGGGTTCCTGCCAATTAGGAATCCCATAAAGGTATGACCTACCATACAGGTCAGAGCTTAATCTCCCTAGGATATCCTGAACGATGAGTCCTAGGTATCTTCTTGAAAGCCGTCGCAACCGGCAGCATCCGACAGGTGAGCTTCAGGTAAGCCTCTCTCACTCCGGCCCATGTCCAAATTATTAGAGCGAACCGAGGGTTAATTTGAGCTTTCATCAAAGAGCCTTAAGGATTCAATGTCATAGCATTTCTTTTTCCCAGTTGAGCCGGTTAAGAATCAGGTGTTGTCTTGTCTTTGAGAGAAACCTCTAACGAGATTCCTCTCAAAGAGGGGCAGCTGTTGACACCTAATTTTTCACCATCTATAATTGTGATTTTTATTTCTAAAAATTAATTAAAAATAGCAAAAAAATCATAAAATTGTAAAATCAACTTTGGAAGCCTTGGTCTAGTCTCAAGAGCCAATTTTGAACAAAAATTTTTTTTCGTAATTTTTAATAATTTTTTGAATTTATTTAATTATTAAAAATACCAAAAAATCAGAAAAATACCATTCGTGGTCAGAAAAATACACAAAAATATTCAATAATTTTGTTTTAATTTCCTCTTCAAGTTTGTCACTTTAAATCTTGAAAATTCGGCTCGGGTCACTATGTTCCTTCACAGACATAAACCCGAACCGAGCCTAAAAATTCCCTTTCGAGTCCTTTAATTTTCGATTCTCACTTTTCATAAGCTATGACATTAGATTCTAAAGTCTTGAAATGCAATTAGGTCAATTGGCCCTCTAATTTGATCAATTTTAACCAAAAGGGCTTAATTGCATAAAAATCTTTCAATTTAGTCCCCGATTTCGCAATTCTTGAAATTAAATTTCATACGGGCATACCCATTGAAATTAAACACCTCTACCCTATGGTTTTCATCATGATGAATCCACTGGTGGCCTTAATTTGGACTAATTTGATCGTTTGGGCCCTCAATTTGGCGATAATCATTTTCGGATCCTACGGACAATTTGGGGTTTTCGCTAAATTTCAACCAATTGGTTCACAAAAATACCCCTATTTGATGGAAAACATGTCAAGGAACCCGATTTTGGTATCAATTTCATGAAAAGTGGTCGATTTGGGGCCCAATTTTGCAAAATTGGTCGAACCGGGCCGGTCGGGCCAGACCCGACCCTACCCGGTCCGAACCGGGTCTGCAACTCAGTTGCAGACTCGCTTGGAGGGACCGGCCGACGCCAAAAAAAAACAGGGGAGGGGGACAACGAGCAATGGGGATCGATTTGTTTAAGAAAAGGGGGAAACAAGTGCGGGGGACCAAAAGCAGCGGTGGAGGGTCGACTTGGTGGACCGGCAGCCACCAGAACCGGTCGGCCAGAGACAAAAACAAAGAAAAAGAAAGGAGCTCGGCGAGGGGAAAAGGTTCTGGCCGAGAGAAAATGGGGAAGCTTTTTTTTGGGGCAACCGGCATCGAAGGAGCTTCCTCGAGACTTCAGTAGCCCGGACCGATCATCACGAAGACATTCTTGGGCGTCACCGAGCCCATGACAGGTCGGTTTTACTCCCCGACTACCCTTTTCTTATCCGCACGGAATCTGTTTGACGAAATACCTAAATGGGCATTCGAATTCCCGAGCCTCGGCCGAGCCTCTCACGCGCTCTATTTGTGCTAAACTCACCCTTAAGGCTCATTAGATCTTGTTCTAAGCCCGTGCTCGTCTTCTTTTTGCATTGAAATGTACCGGGGAATCGGGGCCGAAGCTCGCCGAGGTTTATCCGAGCACGGAGTTCGGTCTGGCGCGAAGGGCGGTCGGCGAACTTCAAATGAACTCAGGTAAGTTTCTTGACACCCATTTGATGCCATTTGAACGTCCAAAATCGATCTTAGAGTAAAAAAAAATTTCTGCAAAAACCTCGCCGGCGCCGGCTCGGACGACGCCCGTTTGGTCGGTTCCCGGCTTTGCTTTCGCCATGTCGTCGTTGGATATTGATATGGGGATTGAGGGGGTTCGACAGGTATCGAAATCGGGGCTCAAAATGGAGGTTTTTACGTCGGTTCGGGGTCTCCGGCGAGGCGCCGGCGAGAATCGCCGGCGCCGGTCGTCTTCTCCGGCGGCTCTGGTCAGGCGTTGACCAGTCAGCGCTGACGTGGCTTGCCACGTCAGCAGCCACGTCAGCGTGGGGGGCCACGTCCGAATAAATAAACGCCCAGATCAGACGGCCGTGGCTTCGCCACGTGTCGCGATCTGGGATTTTCGAATAATTTAAAATATTTTCAGAATTTATAAAGGATTTCCAAATAATATAAAAAATTCAGATCGGACGGCTTAAATTGGGCCACGTGGTTCCCCGAGGAGCGTCTGATCTTGTTAGAGATCGAACGCACCACAAGTGGCCACGTGGCACAATCTGGTGCGTCCGTTGCTTTTTCTTTTCTAATAAATTAAGAAAATGATAAAAAAAAATCAATAAATCAAAAACGGCGTCGTTTCCGCGGGGCCGGTTTCGGCCGTGGGTCTGGGCCGGACGCCCGAGGGGCTTGGGCGGGGTCTGACCCGGTCCGGAGAATAAAAAAAATTCAGATAATAATAATAATAAAAATTGGAAAATCATAAAAATTCAACTGGCCATGACCTGTTCCGGGTCTTTCGACCCCCGGTATTTCCAAAAATGATGGTTTTGCCCTGCCGGCAAACCGTCTTCCAAAAAAAAATTCTAAAACTTCTAGAAAAAAATCTCAAAAAATAGGAAATGGCCACAATCAATTGGCCAAGGCTCATCCCGGGTGTTTTGAACCCGATCATTCTTAAAAATGACGATTTCGCCCTTTGGGCGAATCGTCTTCCAAAAATTGACGATTTTGCCCTTCGGGCTAAATCGCCTCAAAATCTTCCCATTTTACCTCGGTCCTAAATCATGTCTTCCCTAAGCCCTTATGGCTATACTAGGAGGCCATGTGTTGTGAATTGACGTGCATTGATATGATTTATTTATGCACTTGATTGAGCTTTTCATTAAAATTGAGTGTGATTGATAGGAATAATCTTCCAATCTGCATGAAACCCTGAATCAAACCTATCTCGCCTAAAATTGCGCCTGTATGAACTCTTAGTCAGGAAAATCACTCGCGTTAGGTACCGAAAGGGCGTTGGTAATGACACCAGCGTAACCAAGTCCCCGAACCCAAAATCTCTGGTTCCGCAGAACTGATCGATCTCTCCCAATCGGTCAGTAAGGTTTCCGGTCTACCCTCCAAGAAAGACCGGTGGCGACTCCAAATGCATGCACAAGTTGCACATGCCACCACGACCACACTAAGGTCGAAATCGATCGGCTCTTATCGCCGAATCTCTTTGAAAAATACTCCCGCCGCGATTTGGTATGGGCCTGGGAGGGCCCGCGCCGATCCAAGGCCCGCGATCGGTAATCCATTAGCCGCGTCCGCCTTTCGGACGGGTCGCGACAGTTACGCCTCAAATTCCCTTCTTACTCCACGTCATTATGATTCTCTCGACTCTTTCAATTCCTCACAGGAACGCCATTTACAACGTAATCGTCAACTTGATTTAAGTACTCGAAGACTCCTCATGTTAAATCACCCATTCACGTTACATCTCGCCCTTAGTCTATTTCATCAATGGAACAATTCTGGTGGGGAATCTTCCCACGATCCGTCTGTAACAATTCACCAATCTCAGGAAATTTCAACTTCCAGCAACCTACATCGACTCTAGTCGATTCATCACTTATTTCATTTCTTAAGTGCTCCACAAGGACTTCATTTCTCGTAAATTTCACAACTGAGGAATCTTACCTCATCAGACTCATAGCTCGCGTTCTTCGCAATTAGCATACAACGAGCATCTTCTTTGAGCTCATATGATACTATCAAAATCGTTCATGTTTCTCATGACTCCGTAAATAAGTCCACTCAATGTCTCTAAAGACGGTAACAATCAATCTAAGTACTTCTTGGATACTCCATCCTACAGTTATCCATTTCATCACTATCAGATGTCGAATCATTTCAATTGTCCATAGTACCACTCACTTGAGAGTTCCTTTCTTGACTCTTCTACTCTCAAGGGTCCTCACTAGGCCATACAACATTTTGTTCATTTTGTCACTCTTTCCTGAGGAAGTAATAGTGCCTTAGTGTGGCATCCCCCGTTTACTAGATTCCTAATGACCAGAGATGGTCAAATGGGTTTTGAAGCTGACTTTTGACTCAAAGAATCGGGTATTGGAAGATTCACCGAAGAGGCCTACGAGATGAGGATTTTATTTCTTAATAAAATAGATGGACAATGGAGTAATAATCGAGGATTCTATTTTAAGAAACGATGATGTATTGGATAGACCGATTACCTATGAATTTTGAGGATTTTGTACTTAAGACCTATACTCGAAAATTCCTAAACTTGATGGACAAGAGCGGGCGATCATGAGGGCAATGCAAGGTGGGGACAGTATCCTCTAATCCATAAAGTTAGCCGAATGGCCCTAAGGAAAGACATCAACCATTGCTCTAATCACATCACAAATGATGTTCGGCCGTGGAGTGGGAGAGCAAGAGGCGACATTCTCCCCTTGGCAAGTGAAATCTTATTGGCCGAAGAGACCTAGGAGTTGATGATAGAAGCAAGGCCATCTATTGGCCTATTGTTATCTCAAAATCCCACTATAGATATTAGAGCAATGGGGGAAATGACATGTGGCGCAAGAGTTCTTCCTTGCATGAAACACCATTGGGTGAGAATCCTAGGGAAATGGCATGAAGAATCATTGGTGTTCCATCTTATCAATTCAATGACAATGATTAGTGACAATTGGGGTTAATGCCATGTGGCAAGTGAAGACTAGGAATTCATGCATGGGTGACAAGTGTCACATAGAGGGCTCCCTAAGGCATGCAACAAATGGAAGACTCTTCACCTTCTTCTTCCCTTTTCCCATTTCTTCGACCGAAGCTAGTGAGAGAGAGAGAGAGGGAGTCATCGTGAAGGGTGAGTGAGCGAGAGGAGGAGGCCGAGCGATCGAGCGACCGAGAAGAGGAAGAAGAAGAACGGTGTGGCTCGTTGTCGCGACCCTCTTGAGGTTGTCGAGCTCTCGAGGGCTAATGGGCCGTCCTGTCTGGTCGGACGCGGGCCTCTCCCAAGGCCCATTACCCAAATCGCAACGGAGGTATGCGTGATCGACTTTCAGTGTAGTCTAGTGACATGTGCTAAGTGTGCATGCCATGGAGTCGCCACCAATCATTTTTTTAGGGTGTGATTGGACCACCCAATCGAATAGTTGGGAGTTTCTATTCAATTCTGCGAGAACCAGAGAAATTGTTTCGGGGACTTAGTTACACCAACTGTCAGAGTTGACGCCCTTTCGGTACCTAAGTTGACTGAATTTTCTAGCCTGAGATTCATGCGGATGAGTAAGGTATGAACCATAAATCTAGAAATTCATGCAGATAGGAGTGATTATCCTAGCAATCACAATCAGTAATAAAATGCGCAACTCAAGGAATCTAGATATGCAAATAAATCACTTGGCATTCCTAGTAAGGCCCTATTTATCAATCACAGCTCAAGAATGATTTAGCTGTCCTAGCCATTCTACACACGATCTAACCTAAGAAAAGCATTAGGAAGTATCGAAGGAGTTCGAGAGTACTCACATGGGGTTCGCCGTGCCCTGGTTTGGTCTTGGACGAGCCGACCCGATTATATTTGGGGATCCACTCGGCGTTTTACACCATGAAATCATGTGAAACAAAAACGAAAATATTCAGCAAGGGGAATTTATTGTAGATGGTGGTCGATCTAATTGGACGTCAAGACTAAAAAATATGTAGAAATTTACAAATTAAAATACTCGAATGACATTTTTTTGCCAAATTCAACTCTATGCGTCGTGAAGAAACAAATGCAATTGAACTTGAATTTTGACTATTTATGAGTTCAAAATGAAAAGGAAATTAAAATAAAAATATTGACTATTTTTCTATATTTTTACGACATCGAACGCTATTTTTCTTCATTTTTCATGTATTTTTCTATTTTTGGAAAATATTAAAAAATATTAAAAAATATGACAAATTATTTTTTTTTTTATCAAAAATGGTTCCTTTAGCTTGGTCAAGGTTACCAAAGATGATTTTTTAATTTTTTTTAACTTTTTATAGATTTTTTATGAATTTTTTAAAAATAAACTATGAAAGACTGATCAAAAATCAGGTGTCAACAGCTGCCCCTCTTTGAGAGGAATTTCGTCAGAGGTTTCTCTCAAAGACAAGGTGACACCTATATTCCAATCGACTCGACTGGGAAAATAAAAGAAATCATGACATCCAATTTTCATGCCCATCAATGTGTGCTTTTCCTTAAAAAGAGATGTGCTCATTCAATTCCCTGATATGATGTAAGAAAGTTAAGGAGTAGATAGACTTCCCTGCCCCTTACTTGTCGAATGCTTGCAGCATTTGCTGTGTCTGATGGGTTCAAGTAGATTCCTAAGGACTTGTCATCGGAGTGTCCTTGGGATGTTAAGCTCTGACCTGTATGGTAGGTCAAACCATAATGGGATTCCTAACTGATAGGAACCTAAGGAAGACGCATCCCACATTTGGGAATTTGCCAAGGGTTTTGATCCGTGTGGTGGACTAAACTAGAAATGGCTTGCCTAATGTAAGGCTTATTAGGGAAAACGAATCCTCCCGCGTTCGGGATTCATCAAGGTTTTGATCCGTATGGTGGATCGGACCATTGGGTTGATCCTTCAGGCGGTCTCTACCAGTCCTTTGACCCTTCATGCGGTTTCTACCATTCATTGACCTTTCATGCGGTTTCTACCATTGAGTTGACCCTTCAGGCGGTTTCTACCATTGGTTGACCCTTCATGCGGTTTCTACCATACATTGACCCTTCAGGCGGTTTCTACCATTGTTTTGACCCTTTAGGCGGTTTCTTCCATTGGTTGACCCTTCAGGCGGTTTCTACCATACATTGACCCTTCAGGCGGTTTCTACCATTGTGTTGACTCTTCAGGCGGTTTCTACCATTGATTGACCCTTCTGGCGGTTTCTACCATTGAGTTGACCCTTCAGGCGGTTTCTACCATTTATGAGATTCCAAATTGATATGAATCAAAGGATGACGTACCCACTCTTCGGGGCTAGTCGGAGACTCGATCATTCTGTGGATCGGTCTTAGAAAAGACTTGCCTACTAAAAGGCTTCACCTAAGGATGACGCACCCAGTCTTTGGGGCGGCCAAAAGTCCTGCAGAAAGCTTAGACCTGAAAATATTTTCCTCGCCAAGAAGATATTAGTAATCTTTGGGAAGACAATAATTGTCTAACTGACAAAATTCTACGACTTAAGTTTTAGTCATGAAATGTGCATTTTGATTGCTGGAGGTTATCCAAAACATTCCTGCCATATACAGATGTGATCATAAATTCCTTGCACGGAAACTCTAGATCAAACAATTTGAAAATTTCAAAAAGAGTTTGCTCAAAACATCCATTGGAGTATTTCTCATCCAAGAAGGCTTCTCACTGCTCTGTGATAATGATCTTTAATAGGGAAAATGCTCAATTTCCTACCAACCTATGCCTGGGTTTCAGGATCATTCGCAACGCATACATTTCGACCGATCAGGAGGTCTTTCACGGGACCGTAGTGTTAGGCTTGGATATCGGTTTCCAAGGGGGACTCACTTTTGAGTCAAGGCCGTTGAACGAAAATTTTCACTATCTGCTCCGGGTTTACAAGTCAAGAACCCTGTAAAATGAGAAAGAAATAGTCTTGCTCGTACTTCTTTGAGCTAAGTTATACATTAACCCAAGTGTCTTAGTCAGATAAGACTGCTTCAGGGTTGTAACATTGGAAGGATTGGGGACCGAAAAAGGCTTATTTTTTGCCCAGAAATTGTGAAGGGTTTGGCATTGGTGATCATTGCAAATTTACCACATGTCCTTCGAAGAACATCTCCATTTCTTGAAGTGTACACTCCTCTTTTAGAGCGCACAAGGATGTTTAAAAGCGTCTCTTGTTACATTAAGAGACCGTCTGTTTGTGTGTTTGCAATTTGAGCACGACATCATTTGGAGAGTAGTCATCTTGATCTGACTCCTTTGCATGGTCTTTTCATCGTATATCTAGACTTTACTGGGGATATTTTGAATAGACATCAGCCTTGCTTTTTACCAGGCACTTTGCTTTTTCTTGATGTCTAGGGATTTTTCTTTTCCCCCTTTTTTTTAATCCCGTGTTTTTCTTTTCTTTTGGAGCTAGGATTTTCGGCAATCATGCTAGATATGCAACTTAAACTTTGGCACGCTTCCATTCCTAGAGTGATGTTGCCTTTGCTTTGGAATATGCAATGATCACCAATAGGTTGATGAAATGAATTTGCTGGCTCAACTTGGTCGTGCAAAGGATAACAGTGTGTAGGATAGAGAAATGAATTATTCTCGTCATCCTATGACACTTGGATTATCATATAAACAACACACAAAGATTTATGTTAGTCTGAGCAAGAAAATTTCAAACCGTTTACTTTCTGATACTGTTGGACTAACCTTCATTTGCCCCAATGTGGGGTGGTTCTTGACAGGGTTGAGAATGAAAATCGCCGTTCAATGGGGTTCTCAATGGGCATCTGTAATGTTTGGAATGAAGAAATAAATGCCTCTGTCATCTCGATCCATGTAATCGTTGCGAATGACCCTTATATCCATAGGTTAAGGTTTCGCTATCATTTCCAATCTCCTCATCTCTCAAGTGTGTATGGGACGTGTTTGGATTAGGCTCGCTTCTCTTATGAGAAAATACCCTTTTGAACAGTTCAAACGACTCTTGTTGGAAAAATTCATTTCATTTCATCAAGATTTATCCTTCAAAGGGATTTTGTGATGCACCATACATGTGTAATTCATGTTCAGACAATCTCATGTTTTAAAACATGAATGTCAATGAAGTAAGAATTCTATGTCTTTTTAGATGTGAGAATCGAATTAATTCTGAAATTTTTTAATCTCCAATGAATTGGGAAAAGGGATACTTACCTGCCCATCGAGGCTGGAGATCCTGGAGATATAAAAGGGATATGTCATCGTATATTCTAAAACTTTACAAAAATTGGAACAATACATCTTACCCTTGGTCATATGCTCCAACGAGTGTACAAGGGTTGTGAAAATCTGCACTTCACATAGTAACACAAGATTGTTAGGTGTTCTAAAGTTCTTTCGACTTCTTGGTTTTTGGAGAAAAATGAAACTTACATGTCTGCCCTGATGGCGAGCTCCTGCCAAGGATAAATATTAAGCATTATTTTGGGTTTCCAAATTCAAAACAAATTGGGACGATACTACTTTACTCTTGATTTGAATTCCATTCTGCATGCCAATGTGCAGATTGTAGAAGCCGGCCCTCAAGCTTGTGGCCATGATTTCTTCGTCTGGTTGGGCAACGAATCCACCTCGAGGATTTACGTCGGAGGAGATTCATTCATCTTTTTGGGCGTGTTTCATGCACTGTTTTGTTATTTGAATGCATGGCTTCTTGGGTGCCTCGTCTCTGTTCATCACCTGAGAGGAAAATGAGAGAACATTATCCCCGCATCTGATTGAAAATCATTTAGGAACGATACGTTCTTTTTACCAAATGGGTGGCTCCGCGGCCAAATGCGTTTTACATTGAAAGAATGGATTCCATTACGCTCTGCGGATGATAACTATCGCTTCAGGGACTTGCCCCACGGATTAAACGATGAATTTGATGTCTTCGGCTTCGACATGCTTTCCGGATGTAAGAATGGTTTGCCCCCATTTTCAGTGGAGATGGGTTTTGTCGAGTGGGCAAGATCAAAAACTCATCCTAGATTTGGCTTTAGTCGAAGGTTGAAATCCCGACCTTGGATAAGCGAATCATGATTCATCTCCTTCTGCTTCGGATTTGTCATTTGCATGCTTCACATTTTACAATACCAACTTCGCCGCTTGATGAAAATGAATCGATGATTTTCGAATTGCCCCAAGTTCTATAGTCATCTGCGTCGAATCTCTTTGAACTTCATCGGGTGATAGACCAACTGATAAAATGATTTTTCAATCCCGAGATCGAACTCCTGACGTTTCGTACCACTTCCATTTCACTGACTACCAGGACACAGCACTATTGGCGTCCCTAACTGGTTCGTTTTTTGTTATAAAATTCTTGAAGCAGTTAGCGACCCCCATCGAGAATGAAACAAGCTCAATTTAGAGTTCATAACGACTAAAGGTCCCTTAGAACGATACAGAGCTAACCGTCTTTGAGCTCGCTCGGGCTTTTGCTCGCATTTTCCTATGTGAAGCCTTTAAATGTTTTTCTTCGTGGCGTTCAATTGATTCGCCTCGACTCTAATCTAACAAGGGATTGTCGCACTCAAGCATGATGATGCTCGTAGGTAGTACTGATCGCTGCCCCAGATTAACTCTAGGCATTAAGGAAGATTATCTTGCATGGAAGACTTTATGACAGAAAGATTAATGATACATCCAGTCACATGTGCCTAGTTCCCTTGAGGATTCTCGGTGATCAGCCAGTTACACCATGAATCAGACATATAATCGTCATTTTGGATCATAACTTCATAAGCCCATCAGTTTTAAACTGATCGATCCAGATATGGAGCTCCTCATCAAGGAAATCTTTTGATTCTTCGAGCAACTGATATTCGGGTTGACCATCATCGCTTGGCGTTGAAGGATTCCTGTTTCTGTTGTGAGCGATCTGATTCTTCGAGCTAGAACCTTCATCGTTGCTCGAGATTATAAGAGGATGATTGATCGGTTCACTATCAAAAGCACCTTCCATTTGGGAATAGAAGAAACAAAAATCCTCAGAGCATCCGCCCGCTTGATCTTCCGAAATCATATGCCCAAGCCGAGCAGATCTTTGAACACTAGGCGCAATATGTTGATCGGGGATAGGAAGAGCACTAGCGAAAAGTTGCTGCTCAAACCAAGGAGTTCGTACCTGCTGCACTTGTGGCATATACTCTTGAGGGGTGCTGAGATGATTCGGGGGAATATTCTGATTAGCGCCCAAGTAGTCGATGGTGCTGCTACCAGCTTGGTCGGTGCCTAGATTCGGCAGGGTATTTCTTACTTCAGTGGCATTGTAGTTATAGCCATGCCTAGTGTTTAGGCACAAGTTGAGTTCTTTCAGGTTCAGTGCTGTGTGGCGCTGTCTTAGCGCCCTTCTGTAGCTCTTGAGGTGACTCGCGACTCCATATTTAGTGAGTCCTGGTATGTTCATGATCTCAAGTATGCGCGTTGGATATGCTGAGTTGATCCCTAGTTGCTGAACCGCACTAAGGAACTTGAGATGAAGCTCGGGGGACCAATTGACCCTCGTCTTCTTGCGACCCGGAACAGTGTTGACAACTTGGCTATTGCTCTCTGGCCTATTTCCAGTAGGATTTGATCGAGCCGGAAATTGTTGTGGAGGGAATTCATCAGCTTTGGATTGGTCGGTCGTGATAGTAAGCTCATCGTTAAGGAAACTCCAATCATGGTGACGCATATCACATCCTTTAGAAGGCATCGGTATTGACTTCGTAGAATTGATTTGTTCATGCATATCTCCAACAAAATCTGATTGTATCGAAGATGGTTCGAGGGAGTGGGGTGGTGAATGAGCATTTTCAATCCTCATATAAGGCTTATCAAGGAACATTTCGCCGAGAGTGATAGGGCCACCGCAATTAAGGCAAGCGATAGTGCTGGGAGCTTTCTTATACCTCATGTTCTCCGCTCGAAGCTTTTCGTTTTCCTCCTTTAGAATCGCAAGTTCTTGACGTCTGTGTTGAGCCCTCAATTTGGCTCGTTTATTTTGAAACCAAAACTTGACCCTCAAAGGTTTCATCCCTAGCTTCTGGCCCAATTCATTTCTTTGTTTCATGTTCGGGAGAGGGCATTCACTAAAGAAAGCTTCAAGCTCTTGGATTTCATTCTGAGTGTGGCACTGGCGACGTTTCCTTTTCCGGGATTGACCATCGCTGCTGCTGTTGTCGTCGCTGCTGAGATCCTGAACTTCGTTGCCGAAAGGGTTGGGTTCTGTGGTTCTGGTACCAGACGCCATCCTAGAATCTTCGAGATCTCTCAGTAGTTCATTTTCTGAGATTTTTGGATCAGTCGCCTCTAGCAACTGATGGTAACTCTCAAACATGTTGGATCGAAAAATGTTCGATCAATTTTTGCTCACTCAGGGTTCTCTACTCTCTCATGTATGCTCACTCTCTCTAAATTTTCTTTTGAGTGGTTCTGTATGCCCATGAAACGTTCTTTAAACATGGATGAAGATCATCAGGCAAGCGTTGCTCCCAAGATTTCGTATTTCCCGCTTTGTCGTCTTCTTTCTTCTTTTCAACGTGGAGGGACACCAAATCGATTTCCTGTTCTCGATATCCATGTCTGTCTCCCACTTATTTTCAAAAAGGTGGAACTACGCTCGCCTGCCGCTCAGTTTTTTAATATGATGGGACCGCCAAATCCTTTCGCAACTTTTTTCGATAGTTGCGCTTAACTCCCGCTCAATTTTAATATGGTGACACCGACATATCTTTTTACAACTTTTTTAGGTTTATCAAGCCTGAAATCGCGGACTGGGACAAATCTGATGGTTCACCGAAAGAGCCACCATTGCTTTACCCAATTAACTTGGCTCCACGAGCATTATTGCTGTGCCTTTCTTCATTCTCGAGTTGCTATAAAAGGAGGAGTTAATGCATAGAAGATTAACACTCTTACATAATTGCCTTTTCGTATTTTAATCACTCTACCACACTCATCTTCTTCTCCCTCACTCCAACGAAAATGACCTCCTCTCCTATTCGCGCTTTCTCAGCCGAAATTTTGGCCCAGTGGGAAAAACTCTATAACCTCCTCGGTCGAGGCTATGCTCATATAGCCGATTACCCAGAAACTGAAGATGAAATCCGTATTTTGCTCGTGGAAATAGACACCACCTCCATCGAGGGCACTAATTTAGAGAGGGAATATAGAATCTTCCCAACCCTCTTTATAAACTTTTTAGAGACTTACCGTGTCGCTCATCGAAAAGCTACCGTGGCTCACGTTTTGCGAGCTCGCTATGAGGATCGGTCCAACTACTTGGTATTGGCCAACCTTGTGGCCGATAGTCACAGAAAGGCTGTTGAGTTCGCCAACAAGCGAGTCTCGATGTTGCTTCGCGAGAGGGGAAATTTGGTGGAGCGCTTGGCCTTATCCCTGACCACCTATGAGCACGACCGTCGTAATGTCGTGTTGAAGTTTCAATGTGAGTGGCAGGAAGAAAGGCTTGACAGCATTACCGCGGATATAGCCCATGGGAGAGGACTAGTTCGGGACCTGGAAATAGCCGCCGAAGATCACGGGACCAAGGTTGCCGATCTTAAAGGGGAATGTAAACGCCTTCTTCTTAAGCTTGCAGATCTCGAGTCTCAAGGTGGTGAGTATAAGCAAAGCATCAATAATATGGAGGGCCAACTAGGTTCCTTTGTGATGCTAATTAGGGCTCATTGCGGTTTTATGTTTCCACCCCGATGATTTGTATGATCTGCTTTTAAGGTCCCTCGATTGAGCGAAATGAATGAAAGCTCTAATGTGTGTGTCTCAACTTCTGTATGGCTGACTTTCTCGAACACCTGACCACTCTCAACCTAGGCAAGCTGCGCTTTGACATTGATGATTCGAGCGTGTACATCTTGATTTTTTAATCTTGCTTATGATCGGATAAAGGAACCTCCCACCGCGATTATCCACAAAAAGACTTCTCTTCTCTACTTGTTTTTAACCTGTTTCAAATGAAAAGGCAGAATCAGAAGAAAGAATTTGAAAAATAAAGCATAAATCCTTTCAATTTTATGCTTACTTATGATTAATAGGGATAAGAGCTTTTACAAGGGTTTTGGCCTTGTGCAAAAGCTTTTATCGATATTCCTCAAAGGAAAGCATATCATTGAAAGGAATGTAATTCACGATAATTGCCTTTGATCAATTCCAAGAAAATCAATGGAATGTTCAAAAGTACACAATTACGATGTGTTTTAAATTCAATTGAAGATACAGTATCCAAATTAAAGCTGTTTTGCTAAGAACGAGAGTAATTTGGATATCTATCTTTTCATTAAATTTGAAAAACACGAATACTCTTGATATTCTTGATCAATTATTGTGGATTACCAATGATGCAAAACATGCATGAACCAATTCAAGTTTATAGTTCCTTCTGGCGAAATTGGGATTGTATTGCCCTATACGGCCAAAAGGTTGTATAAGACTTCCAATTTCAATTTCATCCAAAGGAATTATAAAATTGATTTTGGAGTATTCGAGTGATTAGAAGAAATGCCACTATCACATTCCAATGACAAGTCAATAGAAATACAACAAATTTCAATCTGAATGTATATAAACACAAATAGATTCCTAATACAATCAATCTAAGGGATCAGATAGAGAGGATCTCAGCAAAATAAATCCTATACAAGGCTAGAAATGAAAAATAAAACAAAGGAATGTGATCTTAATACTTAGAGATGCCCTAGTTTCGATCTTTGAGACGTGACTTCAGGATCACCTATTCCAAATCATCATCTTCATTAGATGATACCTCAATGATGTCCATAGTAGGCTCTTCTTGTCCACTTGGCGCTCGTAATGGGATGACACCATCTTCATCTTCCATCAAGAACATTGGGAGGAAAACACTCATATCTATCCTTAAAATGGCATTTAATCCAATCACTGGAATTATGCAATGAATATAATGATTAAGAGCTGTAACAAGTTCGAGGGATAGAAAAGTCTTACCAACCAAACTTAAGAGAAAATCAAGCTTCTCTGTATTTTTTGCAGTGTTAGGTATACTAACCTTCCATAGACAAACGCATGAGACAAGTGAGGGAAAACTCCTAAAAATCAAAAGATAGGGCTTGGTACCTAAAGCCAAGGTTCTCGCCTCGAATTCTGGGAAGAGCCGATTCCATTGCACAACTATCGTTGCATTGGGACTCAATCCATAGTTCGAAGTGAGCGGAATTGAAAAGTGGATTACCCCATGTTTTTCCTCACGGAGATTCCATTTTCAATTCCTTCTATTGTGTTCCTAAAGAGGGCGCCTGGGGTTTTAGGCGCAATTGTGTGTATTCATTGTGTCGTGCTAAAGCAATAGACATGCATTTTATTTAACAATCACCGCTTCAATATAAACATCCACACAATCATACATCTAAAACTCCTACCTGCATAAAACAAAGTTAACAAGCACTTCACCCCTTATTTCTCCCGTCTACAAAAACATCTAACACATTCGTTAGCATAAACACCTCACTTTCGAGAGCATCTGCATAAAATTAGGTTAGAAGAATCAATCAACTTTTTAATCGGCTCAAGTCCACTAAATGGTTAAGAACCAGTCCCCAGCGGAGTCGCCAGTCTGTCGCGACCCTCTTGAGGTTGTCGAGCTCTCGAGGGCTAATGGGCCGTCCTGTCTGGTCGGACGCGGGCCTCTCCCAAGGCCCATTACCCAAATCGCAACGGAGGTATGCGTGATCGACTTTCAGTGTAGTCTAGTGACATGTGCTAAGTGTGCATGCCATGGAGTCGCCACCAATCATTTTTTTAGGGTGTGATTGGACCACCCAATCGAATAGTTGGGAGTTTCTATTCAATTCTGCGAGAACCAGAGAAATTGTTTCGGGGACTTAGTTACACCAACTGTCAGAGTTGACGCCCTTTCGGTACCTAAGTTGACTGAATTTTCTAGCCTGAGATTCATGCGGATGAGTAAGGTATGAACCATAAATCTAGAAATTCATGCAGATAGGAGTGATTATCCTAGCAATCACAATCAGTAATAAAATGCGCAACTCAAGGAATCTAGATATGCAAATAAATCACTTGGCATTCCTAGTAAGGCCCTATTTATCAATCACAGCTCAAGAATGATTTAGCTGTCCTAGCCATTCTACACACGATCTAACCTAAGAAAAGCATTAGGAAGTATCGAAGGAGTTCGAGAGTACTCACATGGGGTTCGCCGTGCCCTGGTTTGGTCTTGGACGAGCCGACCCGATTATATTTGGGGATCCACTCGGCGTTTTACACCATGAAATCATGTGAAACAAAAACGAAAATATTCAGCAAGGGGAATTTATTGTAGATGGTGGTCGATCTAATTGGACGTCAAGACTAAAAAATATGTAGAAATTTACAAATTAAAATACTCGAATGACATTTTTTTGCCAAATTCAACTCTATGCGTCGTGAAGAAACAAATGCAATTGAACTTGAATTTTGACTATTTATGAGTTCAAAATGAAAAGGAAATTAAAATAAAAATATTGACTATTTTTCTATATTTTTACGACATCGAACGCTATTTTTCTTCATTTTTCATGTATTTTTCTATTTTTGGAAAATATTAAAAAATATTAAAAAATATGACAAATTATTTTTTTTTATCAAAAATGGTTCCTTTAGCTTGGTCAAGGTTACCAAAGATGATTTTTTAATTTTTTTTAACTTTTTATAGATTTTTTATGAATTTTTTAAAAATAAACTATGAAAGACTGATCAAAAATCAGGTGTCAACACTCGTCGTCAAGGAAATCGAGAAGAGGAAGCTTCAAGCTCAAGCAAGAAAAGGCAAGAATCCCTTCAATCTTATCATAGGATAGTTATGTAGGGTAGTGGTGTGATCTTAGGAAGCTCGAATTAGGAGTTGATCGTGTTATTTTGCTCGGCAAGGTAAATTAGGACAGTGCAGATTTTATTCTGCTCTTATTCGCAAATGAAGACAAATTTGAGTTACGGGACAAGCTCGAAAATTTCTTAGTGAAGGAGTGAATTAGGCTATGGTGAAAATAGCAAATGGATGGCTTGCTAGAGGAAAATTTAGGGCTGAATTACCTATAATATTCTGAGTTGAGTTCGGTCCCGTGTAAAAGTGTCTCTTTTTCTGTCCGGTATATCGCTTGAGGTTATAACGAATCACATTGCATGGTTTAGAGGATATAAACTTGATTTTGGTATGGAAAGACCATAGGCGTGTGGACACCTAGGAGAATCGAAGAGATTTTGGTGTGAATTGCAAGCCTAGGGCCGAAACTAGACTCGGCGATTTTGTTGTTCCTTATTGTTATCCGTGTAATTGAAATTACTATAGGATATCTTGCCAATCCTCAAGCCGGGAGATGAAGTAAATCACGAGAAGTTGTAATTGCAACGATGATTGGTTAATTAGAAGAGTTTTGGACTCGGTGAATGGCATGAAGTCTCGGTGATTTTCAATTGAGAACAGATTTTATTCTAGGTTGTGAGGACAAAGGTTATTCCGTTCCTCATGGATATTTTAGCACAAAATTTACGGATATCATGATTGGATGATTTGTATGTCGTGGAACCATGCTAGAATCTCGCCTAGAGTTGAAATGCTAGTTGAATTGATAAGTGGATCGAACTCATTTTAGTAGTCAAAACCGTGTACATGCAGGGATAGAATAAAACAAATTCGGTTGATTTGAGTTGAAAAGGATTTCAAATGGATTCGGGACATGATGCTTGATCGATTGATAATTGTTGCATCTCATGAACATGTACTTGTGAATTGGCATGCTTGTTGTTGGCCTAGCATTGTTATATCAATTGCAAAATTGATAGTGAGAATCTTACGATTCATGGCTGAGCATGCATTGGCACACAATGCCGATTGATATATGATGAGATATGTGGTGTAATTGCTCTTCAGTGCACTGAATCGAGACGACGCCCCTGGGCTGTGTGCGGGGATTTGTACGTGCTTGATGACCCTGAGCTATGTGCGGGGTAGAGCCGTACCATGCGTCGAGGACGCCCTAGAGTAGGGGTCGCTGCAAGCCAATGGGCTTGGCGATGGTTGTGTGAGCGAAGAGTATGTCATTTACATGATATCATGACATTTCTGCATTATGTGATTCTTGACTGAATTTTTATATGTCACTGAACTATACTGTTATAGAATTGTTTTATAGTTGTCCTAGGGAGTCGTAGGACCCCTATGGTGAGATTGAATGTTTTCTTGCTAGCAGTCGCGCTAACCCAAGTTTGTGGACATGTTTTGAGATTAGCACCCATGGCGACTATCCATAGGCGTTTTGGAGTACCGTATGATTATGACTCTTACTATCGCGATATGATACACCTGGATGTACCCCATCTGAGACTGGTAGTTCATGTACATACTTTGTAGGTTGACGAGGGAGAGCTCGCTTTGACTATTTACCGTTGGTATGCTATATATATTTGTGAGGGTAATAGACTAATTGGCCCTTTTTCTGAGAGTACTTTCGACGCACCCCCAGTTCCTGTAGTGCATGTAGTCCCAGTGCCTCATGCAGCTCCTGTGCCTCCTCCACCTGTTCCTGCTACTCCTGTCGTCGCTGCACATATCCCTCCGCCTCCAGAGCATGCTATACCAGATGTCTATGTGCCACCGCCCGAGCCACTTGAGCAGTCCGAGGATGAGGAGATGTTTCTTTCCGATCAGTCCGAGTAGGATTGAGGACTGGAGGCGGTTTGGCGACTTTTTGGCATAGGCGACTATGTAGGTTGATGGAGTAGTTTTTTTGTTGACCATCCCAGTATGCCTTTGGATCGACGGCCAGAGTCATCTTTTGTTTATATTTATATGAACTCTATTGTGGTCGTGTATGATGTTATTATATAAAAAGTTGTGGTCCTTCTATTTCTTTGCCTCATGTTATTTTCTGAGTTGTTAAACTTTATTAAAGATTGTCTTGTTCTATTTGTGGCCTGTGGATCATAGACCTTAGTCTATTGATTATTATTAGTTTAACCTCTAATTATCGTTATTAGAAACCTATGATCGTAGGGTGGCGGTCTGGGACGCCACACTTAGCCTCTGAGTTCCACAACCAGCTAATGCGACCATATCTCAATTTCACCCATTTAACTGAACGTCGATATTATCCTGGAATTGAACATTGTCCATAGGACAGTTTCTCAAACTTAACTTCCAGGAATCATTCAAGTTCTGCGTCATCTTTCTCAGTCCAGACGCTCAACCTTAATATCAACATGATTCGGATTGTCTCTTCCTTTCACACTAGGGTCTCTTACCCTACGAAGGAAACTATACACTTTAGTGGCATTCCTTTATTCTGAATCCACCTTATCCTTCCCATTCCATAGAGTATCAATCTTGGAGTCCATGCCAACTACGGTACCTTCACTCCAGGATTCAAATTTCACCATGTCTGACACTCTTCTTCCAATGACTCAGTCACCTCAAGTGACAAGATTCCCAAGAGTCGAGGTTTTTTTTTTTTTCGGTCTCCACAAACTCTCGTATCGAATACCTAGTTCGACTACCTCGAGTCACTTTGTAATTACACTATAAGCGCTCTTTTTCGCTTTCTCAACCATTCATTAGAATTACAAATAACCAGGACTATCAAGTCCATTCACTTTCCTTTCCCTCAACGACCATCTCATGGTCCTATCGCCCTTTAATAATGACACCCTACTCTTTAGGGTTGACAACACAATACCACTTCTAGTGGTTCTGATTCAACCTCAATCGATCTCATAAATCAACTGGGCTCAACAGACTGACACGTCAGTCTATTTTGTATTCTTCATAACAACAAAAGGTTAACCACCACAAGCCTTACACCAAGGTAATAGCCATCTTCACAAACACATCCCACGTTCCAAAATGAACATTTCTTTGTTTGTAATCCATGAGTAGGAGTTCTCTTATTCATATGTCTTCCGATCATTCACTTCTCTTACCGAGTCCCATTACCATTCCTCAAAGTCAGGAATAATCACTAGCCATAAGGCTTTCAAATTCCATTCCACTCGGAGACCTTACGTCTCACTCAAAGGGTCCTTAACCACCCTTGGCACACTTAGACCACTTTGAGAACTCTGTCTCACACTGGTCGATCGTTCTCAGATCCTTGCAAGATTATTAGGATCCCAAACAATATTTGCTCTCAAGCAACGCCATTAAGGTACTTCCATTAAACAACTCAACGAAGGCGATTCAGACAAATACCATGCCTTAAAAAAAAACCCTTCCTTTGGTGGCCTTTTACCAATCATCAACAGCCTCATAAGGCTAATCACTGACAGGGTCATTTGCTTTCTTCAATGTACCCAAAACCTCTGAGGTTTTCTCACAAAACCCTTAGTTTATAAGAAGGCAATTTCAAATTCCATTCCCTCATCAAACTCCGTCAATCTCAACTTTATACATAACTTCACAAGCTTTTCAAAATTCTCGTGGTTCTTCCCACGCATTCACTTTAGAATGAAGTAACTCAGAGTCACATTTCTTGTGACTTCCATAACTTATCTCATCAGCACCAGTCGTCTCATCGACTTGGGTAACAATGGCAGCTCCTTCACGAGTTTGCCTACCCATCCACTTTTCTCATTTCTATTTAACGTTCTCACGACCCCTTATTACACTTGGGTCTCGCACGATTAACAAATCGAGCCATATTCTCTTCCAGTACTCAAACTCCAGTTGCCCATCTTTACTCAATTCTCACGATTCACCTTAGTTCTCGGATCTTCCATACCATGTACACTCGAGCTCAACGCCCTTCTACCACCGTATTTTGGTCGTTCAACTTCATTAGGTTCTCATGTCACTTGAACCACTATGATTCCCTATAGGAATCAAAAACTTAAGTCATCTACTTAAGTCTAGCAGTCTCAAGCTTCTCATCTCATCATCGTTCACCATCAACCATCTAGTGGTTCCCAACAACTCTCAACTAGTTGTTCACCATCCAAGGATTCGAAATCATCCTTAAGCATCAACCACATAACAAGCAAGCCTCCACGAGGAAAATTTTCAATCAACAGCCATTACTAGGCAAGCCTCAACTAGGCTAAAACTCAATTAGGTCAATACCAAGCAAGTACTCAAAGCATCACTTCTATGAGTCACACGCTCATACATTAAACATAAGGCATATGCCACTCTGTCACAAACATGATAGGCTATCCCAATCTCAACATGCATCAAATCAATGGAGTATGAACTACTCACGCTGTCTAATCTCTCAGTTAGACCTTGGCCAAGACAATCACACGATGCCAATTACACAACATGCCAACTAGGCCAATCACGAACATCAGTTTTTCTTTTTCAAACGGTATCCACGACCAAATACATGGCTCTCAGCCATGCCAATCACAAGCGTCATTTCACATGCCATGCCACTTTCGAACATTCACTTTCAAAACCACTCCAGTGATATACATCTCTTAACCACAATCAGACTCAACCCGATACCTAGGCTTTCCCTTTCAATTTATGACTTGGGTCATCCCTGCCTCCTTGCTATCTTAGAAGCCTGCCAGGAGCCGCACCTTGTCCGGACCTCTATGTCCTGGTGATCACTCCCCGCCCTCATCAGACCTGGTTGTTACAGGTTGTCCCAAGTTATACATCTACGGAGGAAGCCCTGTTCCACACACCCCATATCATGCTTCATTACGGTTTATTGGTATCTCATCAACTCTTCTCATACCAAGCGACAGTTTATTAAGTCTGATAGTGATAAGCTCATGCATGCACCCACATCAACTTTCATTTTAATGCCACAAACACGTACACATCATGATCGTCCTCACTATTGGTCATACCACAATTGTGACATTTTGAATTTCCTTCCATTTTGAGGCTGTTGAATGTGAATGTACCTTACGATGTATTTCAGTTTTGTCTCGCTCAGATCTGATTAATCTTAAGTAAACTGACCAAAAGGGAAAGGCTAACGCATAACAAGGTACGTGGACCTAGGAAACTCGAAAAAGAAAGTGACGCTTTGACCATAAGGATTGTCGAGGGAACATTTAGAGCCAATGAGGCCGATCAGATAATGATTATGGAATACAATGCTAGCGTTATACGATTGGATCGCGGGTGAAGCCGCTTAACCAATGTATAATTTACAAATTTTCCTAAATCGAACTATGACGATCGAAGCCGTAGGAACTAGCGATGAACCCACGCAATTACATGATAACCAGAGCTGCCATAACTTGAGTTATCCTCAGTGTGATGAAAATCACAGAGTCGATATGCGTAATGTAAGCAAAAGCCGCCCGTTAGTTCGAGACAAACTGGAATTACGATCGACGGACGAATGATCATGAAATGGAAGCTCAAAATTGGCAATTGGAAATAGAGAATTCCAATTATGAGTAGGAAATTGGCAATGTCTCGCCAAATGGTAATTTTGAATTGGAAAAGTGAAGTTTGGACTGAAGTGCGAAAAGACCATTTTGCCCTTAGACCATTTGCCTACGCCACAGAACTCAAGAAGGTCAAAATGGTCATTTTACCCATCCCTAGAGGCTGCTGAAAATGCTTGGAGAAGAAGGCAAGGAAAGTCAATGGTAGTTAAAATCAATGAAGCAACCAATGGGAGGTTGCCAAGTGTCATCCTATGGTTAAACCAAGCATTAATTGCCATTAATTGTGATCTTCACAAATTGGCCACAATTATTTGATGGCAATATCCCCTAGCAGGTGTAAAAGTCATGCACTCCCATCCCCTCCTCCATTTCCTTCAAAATCCTCTCCATTTTCCCCTCTAGCAAAACTGCCCCAGAAAGACAGTTTCTGCCCTCTCTGTTCAATCCGTACGACCAGCCTCTCCCGGTGTCGTCTCGCCGTCGTTGATTACCATAGGTTAGTTCAAGATGCCCTTGACATTTTCCCATTGGTTCATGATTTTTGGAGGTCTGGTTGATTTATGGTGATTTTGGGAAGAAAAGAGGACGGATTCTGAGCTAGCTGAGGAGAAGTGTTGGTTCTAGCTCTTAAAAATTCCAAATGACCTCAAATTTTTTAGGAGAGCTTCATAACATCTAGTACAATGTTAAGAAAGTTTACGGCTGCAAATAGATGGTTTTAAACTAAAATTTCATCGCTGATTTGTGGTGGTCTTTACCGAACAAATTCAGCCTCCTCCGACCGGTAGAGGATCCGTGAGCTTTTGAGGTTCGCCGAGGTGCCGCCTTGCCCCGAAACTTGTTGGTAAGATACCCTAAGACATGATATTACATTTTAGCAAAGGATAGATGAGTTAGATTGGAGTTTTGATGGTCGGTTTATATGGAAACTTGTTGGAATAGAATCTGCCGTGCTCTGGACAGATTGGGATCCGAAGGTTGTTGCTGTGCTTAGAGGAGTTTGTTGGCTTAATTAGCTAGGTAAGAAGACTTCTAACCTTTTGTTATGATGTTGAGTCACTAAAGGGTGGAATTTTGGTGGAATTGAAAGGGTTTAAAGGGCGGTTTTTGGTGTGAAAAACGTGAGGGACCCGAAAGCTATGCAATCCCGTTTTCCGCGCGCACCATTTTTAAAACGAGTCGTTCTAAGTCATCCGATATCCAAATTGAGCCTCGTTTTCGTCCATATGTTCGTAAGATCTTGAAGTTTAATACCATGGAATTTGTTTTCTGAAAAAGTCACTAAAAAAATGTCAGGTTTTGAGAGGCTGAACCAGATCATGAGGTCTTGAATTGGGAAGTTTTGATGAATTGAGTTTTTGGATGCTTTGCCTTGATTGAATGACTCTTTGGTATGCCTACAAATGTTGAATTAATGTTGTGCATGCTTGATGACAAGGTGCCATGAGTGAATTTTGATGTGCATCGACTTATTTGGTTTAATCGAGTGCTTTAATGCTTGATGGTGCATTCAATGGTTCAATTGTTTGATGTGGGACGGCATGTGCTGCTAGTGGCCGAATGGTATGTTTGAATTGATGAATTGAATGTGCTTGAATGCATGCCTTGAATGGCAATGAAATGAATTTGCTTGAGAATGTGAACATGAGATTAATGAGAAGGTTCACAATTATGTTTTATGCCCAATGCATTGAGCCGGGGAGGGAGTTACTCCCATTGACCTGACGAGGTCGTGCGGCTAGAGAGTCCTACCTTGACCGAATCATCTCGAAGACTGTAAGAATCGAGAGTCAGGTAGTGACCGAATCATCTCTAGGTCCGAATGCGAGAGTCCTATAGTCGACCGAATCATCTCGATGGTGCGGAGTGTCGAGAGTCGCTATAGTGACCGAATCATCTCGCAGCGAGAGTCATGATGACCGAATCATCGCGATAAGACGTCGAGAGTCATATGATTGACCGAATCACCTCGCGGCCTAAGGAGGGCGGCCCTTAATGGGGGTAAGGAAGATAAAAGACTGAAACATGATCATGATGTGTTTCTGAGTCTGTGTGGTTGGAATGCTTGAATTGGCTGGAATGCCTGGGATGCCTAGAGTGCATGGAATGTTTATTATGCCGGTATGGCTTGAGAAAATCAAATTGGAAAATGAAAGTATGAAAGAAATGAACCTGGTGCCTGATATGCTTGAGTTGTTTTATTATGCCAATTGCTTGATTGTCATGTGTGAAAAGTATTTTGCCAAAACTTGCAAATTTTCAAACGAGCCTAGAGGTACCAATAGTCTAGCTTAGGGTTAGGGTCGACTTGCTGAGATTATTATCTCACCCCGTCGTGGGACCAACATTTTCAGACTCGAAGCACTGATGGAGACCCTTTAAGGAAGATGGTGACTTGAGGGTCGAAGAGAAATTGACTTGATGAGAAGTCTGTCTTTTCTGTTGAAGTCTATGAGGACCTCTTAATGTTTCGAAGTTAGAGTTATAAATTGAATTCATGATTTACCTTGGGAGTAAAATGCTATTGTATTGGAACGTCCTAAAGTCATCATTTGTATTAAAGGGAAGAAGTAGTTGTCTCGTTTCCGCTTGTGCCCTTTCATTATAAGGATTTGATAAGTCGAAGGCCGAAGGACCCTGGAAGACAATCATAGTGATTGAAGTGCTTGGAGGGATGCTCGCTGGGTTCGGGGCGTGACATCCCCGTTTAAGTGGTATCAGAGCAAGGTTAGCTCGATCCAGTGTGATTGAGGTTTGGAGTGGTAAGGAGTGATGACTTGAGGACAATTAGATAGTGAGACCTTTAGGACTAAGCATTGATCATTGAATCTTGTGGATTATAGGCTTGAACTTGTGTGGTATTCTAATGGTCCTAGTGTTGACTTTAATGGATAATCTTAAGTAATGTGGTGATTGAGGTTTAAGTGGAAGCATGTGGAAACTAGAGAGACATAGGCATGGATTTTGAGGTTGTAATTATGCTTGAGGTTAGTAGAGAATTGCTTATGATTAAAGGGTCAATTGAAGTATATGATTGTGATGGTGGTTTGTCAATGACCTAACTTGAGGAATGTGAGTTATAAAGAGACGATTAGTATTAGTGGATTCAGGCTTGAATTGCGTTGTACATTGATGGTTTGGTTATTGATTGCTATTGTCAACTTTGGATTGTATGAGACGAGGTGTATACAAGGAAGCGGCTAAGGAATATTTTGATTAAAGGCCAGTTGTGATTGAATGCATATGGATTTGACTTGAATGCCGACCAGACTTGAGGGATAAGATTGAATATAGGCAATTGATCCATATGATATGACGGTCATTGGTGGAATTAGAAACCTTCGATGGATAAGAATTGATCTGAAGGCGATTGTGGTATGTCGAGTAGTGAGGACAGTCATGATGTGTACGTGTTTGTGATATTAAAATGAAACTTGATGCGGGTGCATACATGAGCTTGTCACTATCAGATTTAATAAATTGTCGCTTGATATGGGACGAGTTGATGGGATACTTATAAACCGTAATGAAGCATGTTATGGGGCATGTGGAACGGGGCTTCCTCCGTAGATGTATGACTTGGGATAACCTGCAAGGACTAGGTCTGATGAGGGCGGGGAGTGATCGCCGGGACAGAGAGGTCCGAATAAGGAGCGGCTCCTGACAGGCTTCTAAGATAGCAAGGAGGCAGGAATGACTCAAGTCATAAATTGAAAGGGAAAGCCTAGGTATCGGGTTGAATCTGATTGTGGTTAAGAGATGTATGGCACGAGAGTGATTCTTAAAGCAAATGTTCGAAAGTGGCATGGCATTTGTAATGGCGCCTATGATTGGCATGGATAAAAGCTTCGTGCTTGGCAGAGGGTGTCGTTTAAAAAAGAAAATTGATGTTTGTTATGGGCCTGTTAGGCGTGTTTTATGATTGGCATCTTGTGATTGTTTTGGCCAAGGTTTAATTGAGAGATTAGACGGCGTGTGGGGACTTTATACCCCGTTAAACTGATGCCTGTTGAGAATGAGAAAGTCCGTCGTGTTTGTGACAGAGTGGGTGATGCCTTATGTTTAGAGTTTGGGCGATTGACTTATAGAAGTAACGCCTTGAGTATTTGCTGGGTGTTGACCTAGTTGAGTTTTGGCCTAGTTGAGGCTTGCAAAGTAATGGCTGTTAATTGAGAAGTTGCCTCGTGGAAGCTGGCTTGATATGTGGATGTTGCTTAAGGATGATTTGGAATCCTTGGATAATGAGCAACTGGTTGAGAGATGTTTGGGAACCACTAGATAACTGCTGGTGAAAGAAAATGAGATGAGCAGCCTGAGACTGCTAGACTTGAGTAGATGGCTTAAGTCTTGGATTCCTGGAGGGTATCATAGTGGTTCAAGCGGCATGAGAATCTAATGAGGTTGAAAGACCAAGATACGGTCGCTAGAGGAGCACTGTGACATTCTGAATTCCTGCCATTTTGAGACTATGGAATGAGAAGTATTTATCGATGTATTTCAGTTTTATCTCGCTCGGACCAGATCAATTCGAGTTAACTGACCAGAAAGGGAAAGGCTAACGCATGACAAGTGCGTGGACTTGGGGAACTCGAAAAAGGAAATGACGCTTTGACCATAAGGATTTCTGAGGGAACATTTAGAACCATTAAAGGCCGATCAAATAACGAAAAAGGAATCCATTGCTAATGTTATACGATTGGAGCACGGGTGATGTCGTTTAACCAATGTATAATTTGCGAAGTTTTCCTAAATTGAACAATGACGATCGAGACCGTCGGAACTAGTAATGAACCATCGCAATTACATGACAACCAAAACCGTCGTAACTTGAGTCATCCTAAGTGTGATGAGAGTCACAGAGTCGATACGCGTAACGTCTGCAAAATCCGTCCGTTAGTTCGAGATAAACTGAAGATACAAATGACAGAAGATCGATCATGCAACGGAAGCTCGAAATTGGCAAATGGAAATGAAGAATTCCAACATTAGAAAAGAATTTGGATATCGCCTCATCGAGGGTAATTTAGATTGAAAAAAGTGAAATTTGGACTGGAAGTGAAAAATTACCCTTTTACCCCTCAAAGGACATTCTTTCCTTTAGAACAAGCAATGGCATTATAGTCATTTGCTCTCTCCCTTTAGTGGTCGAAGTTTGAGGGTATTATAGTTAATTTGTGCTCTAGATTTTTATGAAGACAAGTCAATGAGAGTCAATGGATTGATTAGATGAAGACAAGTGGCACATTGAGATAGGTTGGCATTAAATGGTTGTCCAATCTCCCTCACCAACCATTCTCTCTCTCCTTGACTTAGGGACCAAGGAAAATTAAGAAGACCTCTCTCTCTTCCTTTTTTCTCAGCCAATTTCCCTCTCTCTCCCAATCTCACGCTCTCTCTCCCCTCTCCCTTTCATTTTCCCTCTTTCTCGTCGGTCAGCTCGCGACCAGCACCGACCCGTCTCACTATTTCGGTCATAACTCCGTCGTCCGACATCAGAATGTGGTGATTCTTTCTCCATTAGAAAGCTTATTGTCTTATCATTCCATAGACATATTATAAGCTCAATTTGACTCAGTAGATCTTTCCATAGCTCGATTTGAGTGGACGAATGTCAGTTTCGAAGCGAACAAGACCATGAGCTCCTTTAGACCGGTTTAGAAGGTTTATCTTGCTTCGAAATCAAGGGGAGACCTCCTTAAGACATAGTATTAAGGTTGAGTAAGTTTGGTTTGAAGTTTGGTTGATGATAGATGGGTTTTAACGGTGGAATTTGGATGATTTTCTAAAGGACAGAATCTGTCCTCTCCGATGGGTCTGGGTACCGAGCGCCTTTGAAGGCCGTAGAAGTATCGTCTTGCCCCGAAATTTGTTGGTAAGGAACCCTAAGACATGATATTACATGTTAGTAAATGATTGGTGAGTTAGATTGAAATTTTGATGGCCCGTTTGCATGTTATTTCCTAGGAACAGAATCAGTCTTGCGCCGGACAGATTAGGAACCGAGGATTGCTGCAGTTCTTGAAGGAGTTCTTTGCTTAAAATAGCTTGGTAAGAAGACTTCTAACCTTTTGTTAGGATGTTGAGTTACTAAAGGGCGGATTTCTTGGTGAAAATTGAAGGTTTTAAAGAGTTGTTTGAGGGTGGAAACGTGAGAGACCTAGAGCTGCTCAATCCCGTTTTCTGCGCACACCGATTTTAAAACGGCCCGTTCTAAGTCATCCGATATCCAAATTGAGCCCTGTTTTCGCCCACATGTCCGTAAGATCTTGAAGTTTAATACCATGGAATATGTTTTCTGAAAAGGTCAGTAGAAAATGTCAGGTTTTGAGAGACTGAACCTGATCGTGGGGTCTTGAATTGGGAAGTTTTGATGAATTGAGTTTTTTGATGTTTTGCCTTGATTTAATGACTCTTTGGCATGCCTAAAAATGTTGAATTAAAGCTGTGCATGCTTGATGACGAGGTGCCATGAGTAAATTTTGATGTGCATCGATTTATTTTATTCAATCAAGTGCCTTGATGCTTGTTGGTGCATTCGATGATTCAATTTCTTGATGCGGGATGACATGTACTGTTAGTGGCCGAATGACATGTTTGAATTGATGAACCTAATATGCTTGAATGGTGTGCCATGAATGGCGATGGAATGAATCTGCTTGAGAATGTGAAAATGAGATTAATGAGAAGATTCACAATTATGTTTTATGGCCGATGCATTGAGCCGGGGAGGGAGTTACTCCCATTGACCTGACGAGGTCGTGCGGCTAGAGAGTCCTACCTTGACCGAATCATCTCGAAGACTGTAAGAATCGAGAGTCAAGTAGTGACCGAATCATCTCTAGGTCCGGATTCGAGAGTCCTATAGTCGACCGAATCATCTCGATGGCACGGAGTGTCGAGAGTCGCTATAGAGACCGAATCATCTCGCAGCGAGAGTCATGATGACCGAATCATCTCGATAAGACGTCGAGAGTCATGTGATTGACTGAATCATCTCGCGGCCCAAGGAGGGTGGCCCTTGATGGGCGTAAAGAAGATAAAAGTCTGAAACATGGTTCTTGATATGTTTCCGAGTCTGTATGCTTGAATTGGCTGGAACGTCTGAAATGCCTAGAGTGCATGGAATGTTTATTATGCCTATATGGCTTGAGAAACTCAGATTGGAAAGTGAAAGTATGAAAGAAATGAACCTGGTGCCTGATATGCCTGAGTTGCTTTATTATGCCAATTGCTTGAATGTCACGTGTGAAAAGCATTTTGTCAAAATTTGCATATTTTCAAACGTGCCTGGAGGTACCAATAATCTAGCTTAGGGTTAGGGTTAACTTATTGATATTATTATCTCACCCCGTCGTGGGACCAACATTTCGGACCCAAAGCCTTGAAGAATGCTTCGGAGTTGATGAAGAAGGGAAAGGGAGGAAGATGAAGACGAGTCTGCCTAGTTTATGGATTTCTTTTTGAAGTTCTTCTTTTGTAGTCCTGCCACGCCCCGAACCCTGTGATCACTTGAACATCCCGCCTGGCCCTTGTCTTTAGGTTGACTTTCAGGATCTCTCGGGCCACGACAATTTTTAAAAATCCATACATATACGGAAGCAACAAACATCTCCATTTTTTTTCAATTTACAATTGAAATGACTTAGGACAAAATGGTACACTTCAATTCATACAGCGGTCGAATATACACAAGGGTTCAATCTCTAACTCACGAAACCAAATACAATCCCTAAGACCACAAAATGTGAATCCATATCCTGTAATTCCATCTTCAAATACTCAACCTCGACAAACTTCCCGTCTCATCGCCTGGGACCTGAAAAAGTTAAGTCCCCATTGGGGTGAGATATAAATCTCAGCAAGTAAACCCTAAATCTAGACCAGACCGCCAGTCCTCCCAGACTATGCCACAAAGCAATTCACAAAAACTCATCGAGGAATTATCATCTAGCATCTCAATATCACTTTCTCATGGCACCTTGATATAAAGAACATCGCCATCAAGCACATCACATACTATGAGATCCAAGTTTCACACATTACCCTAAAACAAACTTAACATTTTCATAAGTCATCAATATGACAACAATATAATCGTCGCTAGGGCCCACGGCTGCAATGTAATTTCAATTCACTCAAGCATCGCCAGGGCCCACAGCCGCGATGTAGTTTCTCAGGGTACTCTGATCATTCATTTGCGTTAGGGCTCCAAGCCAATTACGATGCAAAAGGGGCTCCAAGCCAGTGCGATCTCCGGGGCACCAAGCCAATTGATCGCTGGGGCACTACCGCCCATTCATATAACATCGGCACTAAGGCCAATCATATAACTAGGGCACCAAGCCAATTCGATCTCCGGGGCACCAAGCCAAGGATCGATGAATGCATTATAGCATAGACCTTATAGTCAGTGTAATTCATCAAAGCTCATTGTTCAACATCAATTAACAAGGCTCACGAGCCAAGCAACCACCATAATTGCCAATGCATCACAGCCGATTCAACAACAAAGCATCAGAGCCAATTCAATAACAGAGCATCATAGCCAAATCATTTCTCATTAAGCCTTTTATCACAATCATAGGCATTACATACTATCGCCATTCAAGGCACATCATTCAAGCACTTCGAGCTCATAAGTTTAAGCACATCACTTGGCCATTTCATTCACATAAGGGCACTCTAGCCATGCGATTCATGTAAGGGCACTCTGGCCGCTTCAATTCTCCTGAATCAAGAAATCAATCAACTAGGCATTCCCTTGCCAATCTCAGCCATGCTATCTCAAGCACATTTATCGACTAATCAATTTGCAAATCAATTCAATCCAGTAGTGTCCTAACGTCCTAGTAGAGGTTTAAGGAAAACTTACCTCAAGAACCTAGCAAAGCTCCACTTCGATCAATCTTCCTTAACCCTCCAAGTATTCGACCAATCAAGTTCCTCGTACCGTCCTCGGAAATTCATTAATTTCTAATCAAAATCCACTCAATAACCAATTCAAATGGCAACTCAGGATGCCTCACCAATGGATCGAAATCACCACAATACTTCCACAAACCCTTTATATATTCTGTTCATGCGACTCAATGCAGGGCAGAATGCAACTTGATGTTTCATGCACATATAGCACTTAAATCACTTCCAAACTCCCAATCCACTTCATACACTTCTAATTAACACCTCACACTACATCTCATGAAGTCTTATACGTCAATTTGAAGTCAAAATATCACTTAAATGACCCTTAACGGAACCGGTCAACAAGGGTTCACCCACCAAACAGAACCTGTTTCGGTTTCAATCCGCTCAATCAAGCCATAAACCAACCTCGTGTCTAAATCTTTACACAAATAACCTCTCAAGACCTTCATTTACATGTTTGAAGAGCTCAATAAGAGATTTGGAGTCGGTGGACACCCCAAAGACAACAAAACAGTCCAATCTCCTCTTGATCAGAATCTGTCCAGAATTTACCGCTACTGTTCTTCCATGAAAACCGAAGTTATCCTTACCTATTTGCAGCCAAAATTTATCTGAACATAGTACTAAGTGTTATGAAGCTCTCCTAAAAAATTTGTGGCCAAATGGAATTTCTAAGAGGGTAAACAATAAACCTTATCTCAGCTCGCGCGTAATCCGTCCGTCTTTCTTCGAAAAATGACTATAAATTAACCAGATCTCCTAAAATCATGAAACCAACGGAAAAATGTCAAGGACATCTTGAACTAACCTGTGGCAAGAGTGCACGACCAAAAAACCCCGGGAAGAGCTGCTAGACTGCACTGAACAGAAGGTTTCAAAACTATTTTTCTGGGCAGTTTTTGGTTGAGGTGTTTTTGGAGAGAAAATGAGGTGAACGTGTAAGGGGAGGCTACACAGCAGATGAAGTCCTTAAAACCATTATCTCACACATATAATTGAGCCCCAAATTGATAAGACAAGGTTAGGTGGGCATTTAATGCCAAATACTCCCAATGGTTGACAAGTGGCACTCCCCCAATAATTCAATCTTAGCTTTGACTCATCTTTGACCATTGTACAAGATATTTTTGGCAGCCCTATTGGATAGGAGAAATGTCCATTTTGCCCTTCTTGAATTCTTAAGGCATATGTAAATGGTCTTGGGGCAAAATGGTCATTTTGCACTTTCAGTCCAAACTTCACTTTTCCAATCCGAAATTACCACTTGGCGAGACATTGACAAATTCTTATCCAAAATTGGAATTCTCTATTTCCAAGTGCCAATTTTAAACCTCAATTTCCTGATCATTCGTCCGTCAATCATTATCCTTTCATTCAATAGTCTCGAGAGGGTCGGAAATTCGGAATGTCACAATTCTTCCCCCTTTAAAGAAATTTCGCCCTCGAAATTTGCCACTTTCCAATTACCCAATCTCATGGGGTATTGATGCCACATCATATCCTCACTCTCTAAAGTAGATCCTCTCATTACTCGATGTTCCCATTTGTCTTTTTTTTTTTGACAAAAGTCATATTCCTCCAAGACTTATTTTCCCTAGTCCTTAACCTGCACTTGCTTTTCTCTATTCTCTTCAGACATTCATGATACCTATCGGTGATACACCTTCGAGCATTCGAATCTTCCGTTCAATTTGCCTATTAGTCCGAGGATAACACATGCATCACACTGCAGCCCTGCTTTTGAAATTCCCCGTCGGAAGACTTTTTCCCAAAACGTCGTAGTAGATTCGAGATCATTTTCTATCACGATCATTACCCGACCATCATGAAATCGCATTCCTTAAGTGTCTCTATCAATTGGCATAATCATTCTTTTCAAACGTCATGTTGTGCCGTCAGGGACGCACAAGTTCCATTAACTTACCATCGGTTGTCCAAATCGAACTATAGCCTTCTCGACTTCATTCGAAGATCTCCAATGATCGTCCATCAACTTTCAAGATCATATCTCTCTCTCTTGTCGGCTTGTCTAATGCTCGACCAAACGTTATATTAATTTAACCTTCAATCCACAGCATCGATGGTGTTAAGGCAATCTTGGCACACCTTTGTGCCATCCCCAGGAGCATCTTAGCTTTCCATGTTCTAATCATTTCCATACCTCTTAGATATCAGAGTCTGATCATGGCAATTTCTCAACTCTTTTATATCCTTCAAGCCTCATATTTCAGGTAGCCATCAAACTATCCACACGGCGAACTTCCAATTGAAAAGTTGAATCTCTTATTTCATGAGGAAAGATCTATCCCTCCATCGCCAATTATACAATGCTTAATTCTCAACTGTAAGCATCCGCGAAACCCGCGAGGAAAGATCTTACCTCGATTTCATCCATTCAACTGAATGTCAACATTATCATGGAATTCAACGTTATTTATATGACAGTTTCTCGGACTTCACTTCCAAGAATCATTCAAATTTTGCCTTTTGTTTCTCAGTTCAGTCACTCAATCTTAATACCAAGACAATTCAAACTTCCTCTTCCCTTCACACTAGGGTCTCTTACCCTAGGAAGGAAACTATACACTTCAGTGGCATTCTTTTACTTCGAATCTACCTTATCCTTCCCATTCCTTAGAGTGTCAACCTTGGAGTCTGCGCTAATGGCGATGTCTTTGTTCCAGGATTCAAATGCCACAATGCTTTCATATTCTCCTTCCCATAACTCAATCATTTCAAGTGACAATATCCGTTCGTCCTTGGTCTCCACCAATTCACAAATCGAATGCTCAATTCGATTACCTCAAATCACTCGGCAAGTACTCTCTAAGCGATCTTTTTGCTTACTAAATCAGTCATCAGAATTACAACCAACTAGGACTATCAAGTCCGTTCACTTTTCTTTCGCTCAACAACCATCTCGTGGTCCAATCGCCCTTTAAGAACGACATCTTACTCTTTAGGGCTATTAACACATAATACCACTTCTAGTGGTTCCGACCCAACCTCATTCGATCTCATAAAATCAATAGGGTCTGACAGACTGACACATCAGTCTCGTTTATATTCCTCACAACAACCAGAGGTTAATCACCATAAGCCTTACACCGAGGTAATAGCCATCTTCACAAGCACACTTCATGTGCCATAATGAACATCTTTTTGCTCGTAATCCATGAGCAGAAGTTCTCTTATTCATAAGTCTTCCTATCATTCTCTTCTCTTACTGAATCCCATTAACATTCCTCGAAGTCAGGAATAACCACTATCCACAAGGCTTTCAAATTTCAATCCATTCGGAGACCTCACCTCTCACTCAAAGGGTCATTAACCACCCTTAATACACTTAAACGACCTTGAGAACTCTGTCTCATAGTGGTCGATCACCTTCTGATCCTTATAAGACTATTAGGATTCAAACAGTCTTTGCTCTCAAACAATCCCAAGAAGGTACTTCCATCAAACAACTCAACGAAGGCGGTCCAAACATATACCATGCCTTCAAGGAAAACTCTTCCTTTGATGATATTTCACTAATCATCAACAGCCAATTACCAGGCAAGTTTCAACTAGGCCAAAACTCAGCTAGGTCAAAACCTAGTAAGTACTCAAAGTGCCTTTTCAATCATTCACACCATAAATCCAGGGGCATCTTCCACTCTAGCATAATCACAACAGACTATCTCAATATCAACAGGCATCAGCTCAATGGGTATAAACCCCGCATGCCGTCTAATCCCTCAGTTAGACTTCGGCCACAACAATTACACAATGCCAATTACAAAACATGCTTGACAAGTCAATCGCAACATCAGTTTTCTTTCTCAAATGGCACTCATTGCCAAACACAGGGCTCTCAGCCATGCCACTCATAGGCATCATTTCACATGCCATGCCACTTTCGATTATTCACTTGAGAATCAATCACGTGCCATACATTTCACTTAACCACAATCAGACTCAACCTGATACCTAGGCTTTCCCTTTCAATTTATGACTTGGGTCATTCCTGCCTCCTCGCTATCTTAGAAGCCTGCCAGGAGCCGCTCCTTGTCCGGACCTCTCTGTCCCGGCGATCACTCCCCGCCCTCATCAGACCTGGTTGTTACAGGTTGTCCCAAGTCATATATCTACGGAGGAAGCCCCGTTCCACACGCCCCATAACATGTTTCATTGCGGTTTATAGGTATCACATCAACTCGTCCCATACCAAGCGACAGTTTATTAAGTCTGATAGTGACAAGCTCATGCATGTACCCTCATCAACTTTCGTTTCAAAGTCATAAATACATGCACAACATGTTCGTTCTCACCATTTGTCATATCACAGTCGTTTCCACATCAAGCCTCGATTACAGAAACCTCTAGTTCCACCGATGACCGTCACAACTCACATATCACTTGCTTATGTTCAACCGTATACCTCAAGTTAGGTCACTAGTCAGATCAAATCCTTATGCATTCAATCACAACTGACCTTTAATCCAAATATTCCTTATCTGCTTCCTTGTACCCACCTCGTCTTATAGTACCCAAAGTTGTCAATAGTAATCGACAACTAAAACCATCAAGATACAACACAGTTCAAGCCTGAATCCACTAATACAGATCGTCTCTTTATAACTCATATTTTCCTCAAGTTGGGTCATTGACAAACCACAATCACATTCATATACTTCAATTGATCCATTAATCATAACAATCCTCTACTAACCTCAAACACAATTACTACCTCAAAATCCATGCCTATGTCTCTTTAATATCAACTTGCTTCCACTTGAACCTCAATCACCGCATTACTCAAGATCATCGATTAAAGTCGACCCTAAGATCATTAAAACACCACACAAGTTCAAGCCTATAATTCTTAAAATTCAACGATCAATGCTTAATCCTATAAGTCTCACTATCTAATTATCCTCAAGTCATCCCTCCTTATCACTCCAAACCTCAATCTCAATGGATCGAGCTGACCTTGCTCTGATACCAATTAAACGGGATGTCACGCCCCGAACCCTGTGAGCACTTGAACATCCCGCCTGGCCCTTGTCTTTAGATTGACTTTCAGGATCTCTCGGGCCACGACAATTTTTAAAAATCCATACATATACGGAAGCAACAAACATCTCCATTATTTTTTCAATTTACAATTGAAATGACTTAGGACAAAATGGTACACTTCAATTCATACAGCGGTCGAATATACACAAGGGTTCCATCTCTAACTCACGAAACCAAATACAATCCCTAAGACCACAAAATGTGAATCCATATCCTGTAATTCCATCTTCAAATACTCAACCTCGACAAACTTCCCGTCTCATCGCCAAGGACCTTAAAAAGTTAAGCCCCCACTGGGGTGAGATATAAATCTCAGCAAGTAAACCCTAAACCTAGACCAGACCGCCAGTCCTCCCAGACTATGCCACAGAGCAATTCACAAAAACTCATCGAGGAAATATCATCTAGCATCTCAATATCACTTTCTCATGGCACCTTGATGTAAAGAACATCGCCATCAAGCACATCACATACTATGAGATCCAAGTTTCACACATTACCCTAAAACAAACTTAACATTTTCATAAGTCATCAATATGACAACCATATAATCGTCGCTAGGGCCCACGGCCGCGATGTAATTTCAATTCACTCAAGCATCGCCAGGGCCCACGGCCGCGATGTAGTTTCTCAGGGTACTCTGATCATTCCTTTGCGTCAGGGCTCCAAGCCAATTACGATGCAAAAGGGGCTCCAAGCCAGTGCGATCTCCGGGGCACCAAGCCAATTGATCGCTGGGGCACTACCGCCCATTCATATAACATCGGCACTAAGGCCAATCATATAACTAGGGCACCAAGCCAATTCGATCTCCGGGGCACCAAGCCAAGGATCGATGAATGCATTATAGCATAGACCTTATAGTCAGTGTAATTCATCAAAGCTCATTGTTCAACATCAATTAACAGGGCTCACTAGCCAAGCAACCACCATAATTGCCAATGCATCACAGCCGATTCAACAACAAAGCATCCGAGCCAATTCAATAACAGAGCATCATAGCCAAATCATTTCTCATTAAGCCTTTTATCACAATCATAGGCATTACATACTATCGCCATTCAAGGCACATCATTCAAGCACTTCGAGCTCATAAATTTAAGCACATCACTTGGCCATTTCATTCACATAAGGGCACTCTAGCCATGTGATTCACGTAAGGGCACTCTGGCCGCTTCAATTCTCCTGAATCAAGAAATCAATCAACTAGGCATTCCCTTGCCAATCTCAGCCATGCTATCTCAAGCACATTTATCGACTAATCAATTTGCAAAGCAATTCAATCCAGTAGTGTCCTAACGTCCTAGTAGAGGTTTAAGGAAAACTTACCTCAAGCAACTAGCAAAGCTCCACTTCGATCGATCTTCCTTAACCCTCCAAGTATTCGACCAATCAAGTTCCTCGTACCGTCCTAGGAAATTCATTAATTTCCAATCAAAATCCACTCAATAACCAATCAAATGGCAACTCAGGATGCCTCACCAATGGATCGAAATCACCACAATACTTCCACAAACCCTTTATATATTCTGTTCATGCGACTCAATGCAGGGCAGAATGCAACTTGATGTTTCATGCACATATAGCCCTTAAATCACTTCCAAACTCCCAATCCACTTCATACACTTCTAATTAACACCTCACACTACATCTCATGAAGTCTTATACGTCAATTTGAAGTCAAAATATCACTTAAATGACCCTTAACGGAACCGGCCAGCAAGGGTTCACCCACCAAACAGAACCGGTTTCGGTTTCAATCCGCTCAATCAAGCCATAAACCAACCTCGTGTCTAAATCTTTACACAAATAACCTCTCAAGACCTTCATTTACATGTTTGAAGAGCTCACTAAGAGATTTGGAGTCGGTGGACACCCCAAAGACAACAAAACAGTCCAATCTCCTCTTGATCAGAATCTGTCCAGAATTTACCGCTACTGTTCTTCCATGAAAACCGAAGTTATCTTTATCTATTTGCAGCCAAAATTTATCTGAACATAGTACTAAGTGTTATGAAGCTCTCCTAAAAAAATTGTGGCCAAATGGAATTTCTAAGAGGGTAAACCATAACCTTATCTCAGCTCGCGCGGAATCCGTTCGCCTTTCTTCCAAAAATCACTATAAATTAACCAGACTTCCTAAAATCATGAAAACAATGGAAAAATGTCAAGGACATCTTGAAATAACCTTTGGTAAGATGGAGGGACCAAACAACGCCGGGAAGAGCCGCTAGACTGCCCCGAACAGAAGGCTTCAAAACTGTTTTTCTGGGCAGTTTTTGGTTGAGGTGTTTTTGGAGAGAAAATGAGGTGAATGTCACGCCCCGCGTCCTTTATGAGCGCGCTAACATCCCTTTCTGGTATGCCTTCGCGATACGTCCCATGGATCGACTCGTATATCGATATGCTCGCGGAATGAAATGCACATGCGAAAGCGATAAACCAAACTCCTTACATACAACTTCACAAGATGACTTACAATGTGTTCAATATAATTACAGAATAGTCGGTTTACAATATTCAGCTTGAAATCATAAAACATGACTGGGTCGGTCCTAAACTTCAAACTGTTTATTTCTAGGAAACATCCTAAAAGAAGTAGTACGACTACTCCTACGCCTCTAGTTTGACAACATCCATCGACTTTAGTCCAGACTCTCCAGCTTCAAGTTCAGCATCGAGACTCTCCAGTATATCAGCGGGGTCAAGGCTCGGGGTCTGAAAAAGTGGGTCCCACGATGGGGTGAGATAAATCTCAATAAGCTAATCCTAACCCTAAGCTAGGCACTCGGGACTTCCAGACGCACCCAAACACATGCAATGACCGACCATGCGAATTTTAGGCGAAAGACGCACATCAACTCAATCAAGACATGTATTGTCATTCAACGCACCAAACTAGACTAGGCTGGACTTCGTACCTTGGCACTTAATATCTCGCAATATAGAGGATAGCTTTTATATATATATATATATATATAAATGTGTATATACTTATTACGATCGTAATACTCATGGCAGAGCCCGCGTTTAACGCCTCAGGCCTAATAAATCAAGGAACCCGCGTTTAACGCCTCAGGTTTCCAATGCCATGTCTCATGACCTGTGTTTAATGCCTCAGGTCTATCTCGCATTTAACGCATCAGGATATCAATAAGCCCCGCGTTTAACGCATCAGGGCACCATATGCACATAGGCTTATAATTCAACCAATTATAGCATAAACAATCATATGTGCATATCACCATCACAAGCACCATTCGGCCATTAAAACCACAATTCCATATCATAGCATCTCATCACATCATTTAATCAATCAAGGCCATTGCAACGCTTCATGGTCAATCATATATCAATTGAGATCACTCGACAATTAACACTACAACCATTCGGCCGTGCCACAAAGTCATGGAACCACTCAATCGACGAAGTCACGAAATGCATCAATTAGTCAAACAGGGCCGGGATCATGACCATGGTGTTGTTTCCATCACTTAATCCCCTATTATTGCTCACGGCTAGAATAGGAGTACGGGTCATTAGGTTATTTTCATGCATTGAATCATTAAATCACAACCACGGTCGAACACTCCTAAGCTTGATCGAGGATTTCAATAATTTAAGCAAGCTCTATCAAGTTCCATCACTTCCAATGGCACCGTGAGGTGTTCGGCCCACACTAGCACTTATCCACTAACTTACTTCAACCATGGAATCAACACTACAAGCCCTACAAGATGCAACCATGCTCGGTTTTCCCAAGGACAGAATCGGTTCACCAAGGTTCCCGCCAAAACAGTCCATAAAACTCATTTAATCTAACTCTCACTCGGTCCTTCCATCACACAAGGTCCTAAGATAAGGTTAGAACAAGCTTACCAAGTCCAGAAGTCCAAGAAAACCAGTTGGCAAGGCTGAGGGTGGCGCGGCGTAAGGTTGCTCCTCGGCGATTCAGATTCAGCTCCTAGGTGTTTCAACCATAACCGGCCAAGAACATACATCAATACACTCTTAACTCAATTCTCTAACTCTCTAACAAGTTTATCTAAGTCCTAGAAGTCACTCACCTCAAGAACTCTTCAAGGACAACCCCGGTCTTCTTACATTTCGGTTCTAGTCGGACGAGGTTGGCGCGGTTCCGGGCTTGAACGGCGGTTCTTCCGCGATCCAAGAGGGAGAGGAAGGTGCCTTGGTGGTGGCTTGAGGTGGTGGCGTGGCGAGAAGTGGTGGCCGACGGCGGTTCCACCGTGAGGGGAAACGAGAGAGAGCGGGAGGGAGCCGAGAGAGAGATGAGAGGAATTGAGAGTGAGGGAGATGGGGGAGGTGGTCGGCCAAGTGAGGGAATGAGAGTGATAAGAGGAGGAGAGGGTTTTGGAGGGAAAACTTGCTAGTGGAGTGGTTGGGGAATGAATGACAAGGAATAGAAAGCTTGAAATGACAAGTGGTTGGGGTGGTTGAAAGGGAAAATGTCTAATCCAATCTTGTCACTTCTTATCACTAAATATCCAATGACCAAATGACCATACTACCCCCTACATTTTCGGCCAAAGCTAGGGGATGGCAAAAGTCCAAATTGCCCTTACTTAAATCCAAGAGAAAGAATACTAACTTAAGGGTAAAATGGTCGTTTCCGCTTGTCAGTCCAAACTTCACTTTTCTAATCGTTACGGAGCGGATTCTAATCTTAATGGTCCTTGATGAGGCGACATCCAATTTATTCCCATTGGAATTCTCGAATATCCGACGCCCAATTCCGAAATCCAATTCGTGGCTAAAATCCGTCAGTGGCGACTCCAGAGTATCTCAAACTAACGGGCGGCTCTCAGGAGTTACGCGTATCGACCCGTGACTAATGTCACGTTTAAGAGTTATTCGAGTCATGGCGACCTTGGTTGTCATGTAATTGTGAGGGTTAATCGCTAGTTCCAAAGGACGCGATCGTCAGGAATCGGTCTAGGTTAATTTGCAAATTATACGATGGTCAAACGGAATCACCCGTGATCCAATTGTATAACACTAGCAAATCATTCTGTGACCAATCCTAGACCGGCCTCTAATGGCTCAAAATATTCCCTCGGCAATCCTTATGGTCAAGGTACCAATCCATGGTCGAGTTATTTGGTCCACGTACTTAAGTCCTACTTAGCCTTTCCCCATGGGTTAGTTTTCTCAAGAGTGGCCAACTCTGAGCGAGGTCTAACTGAAACGCACTGACAAGATGTCTCATGAAATCATGCTTCGAAAAGGGTCGGATTTCAGAATGTCACAGTGAACGTGTAAGGGGAGGCTACACAGCAGATGAAGTTCTTGAAACCATTATCTCACACATATAATTGAGCCTCAAATTGATAAGACAAGGTTAGATGGGCATTTAATGCCAAATACTCCCAATGGTTGACAAGTGGCACTCCCCCAATAATTCAATCTTAGCTTTGACTCATCTATGACCATTGTACAAGATATTTTTGGCAGCCCTATAGGATAGGAGAAATTTCCATTTTGCCCTTCTTGAATTCTTAAGGCATATGTAAATGGTCTTGGGGCAAAATGGTCATTTTGCACTTTCAGTCCAAACTTCACTTTTCCAATCCGAAATTACCATTTGGCCAGACATTGACAAATTCTTATCCAAAATTGGAATTCTCTATTTCCAAGTGCCAATTTTGAACCTCAATTTCATGATCATTCGTCCGTCAATCATTATCCTTTCATTCAATAGTCTCGAGAGGGTCGGAAATTCGGAATGTCACAAGTCCCATAGTGCCTTCCTCTGAACCCTTCTGTCTTTTGATCTACTAGACCCTTTTAACTGTAAGACGATGTGTGTTGTTTTTAAATCCTATGTCACCTTATGTCTTTTTCTTTTATGTCTGGGGTTTGTTTCGCTCCCGCATGCGTTTTTCATATCACGCTCCACGAGTTACCCGTCGGATCCTGGGTTATCGTATTTGTATTGTCGGCCGTGTGGGATGTTGGCGTGCCCGCCGGGGTCGGGGCGTGACATCCACGTTTAAGTGGTATCAGAGCAAGGTTAGCTCAATCAAATATTTTCGATGTCTATAGTGATAAGGAGTGGTGACTATAGGATGGTTGGGTAGTGAGACTCTAGGGGAATCCACTAGAGTTAGGCAAAAAATGCATGACATATGAATTGGCGCTTGTGATTGGCATTGTGTTCTGGCATGACTGGTTGTGATATGTTGATATGCTTGAAAGCTGGTTACGATTTTGCTAATATGCAGATGCGTCTGGACCTAAGGTATGAGTGAAATCTCCCTGTTGTGACGCCTCTGATTGTTTGAGTTGTGATGAATGGCTAGCTGTGATTGTTGCGGTGATAAGTAGCCTGGAGTTGTTAGACTTAAGTGAGTGACTTAGGTCTCTAATTCCTGAATGGAATTGTAGTGGTCCAGGTGTTGTGGAAACTAGCGAGATGAGCAACCGAGGTAGAAACACTAGAGGAGCGTCTAGCTCGAGAGCACCAGCGGCCGAGGATCCAAGAGTTGATGGAGTCTTGAGGGCGCTGGAGCAAATTGGAGAGATAATGGGAAAGGAAGCCCAAGAGAGGGCTGCTGCTGCCCTTCGACAGGCTGAAGATAGAGCAGAGATAATAGCTCAGGCTGCTGAAGCTGCAGTGGCAGCCGTGAACCTAGCGAATGAAAATAATGGCTAAGGAATTGGAGGTGGCAATGTGTAAGGCCTTGAGAATCGTGCTATGGGTCAGTTGATGGAGCAATTTCTGAAGCTGAAACCATCGAGGTTTGATGGCAGAGGAGACCCTGAGTTAGCTCCTAGATGAATTGAAGAGCTGGAGAAAGCATTTACAGTTTTAGGGTGCACTGAAATTGAGAAAGTGACCCTAGCGGCTTATAAGTTCCAAGGAACTGCGTATGATTGGTGGAAGGCTACCAAGGGAATGGTTTTTCCTGAAGGGACTGAACCGACGTGGGCGCCTTTTGCCGAAAATTTTAAAGTGAAATATTTCTCTGAAGCTGCCCAAGAACAAAAGTTGGCTGAGTTCCAGAACCTTCGTCAGAATCAAATGACTGTTGATCAGTATGAGGCGGAATTTTCAAGGTTGTCGAAGTATGCACCAAGGATGGTGGAGAATCCATGGGATCGGGCGAGAAGGTTCCGAGAAGGATTGAGGCCCGATATTCGCAGCCAGATGATCTCAATGAACCTGATGGATTACAATGAGATCTATACCAGGAGCCAGATGATTGAAAGAGATATGAGGAATAGAGGAATTTCCTCAGAACCGCGGTTTAATCCAATCAGAGACAATCGAAATTTGGGCAAAGGTCCTATGGTGAACAACATGAGGTTTGTTCCCCCAGTTAAGAGGAATATCATGAAGCCTGCTCACCAGAACAACTGGAGTTGTCGCCTCTGTGGGCGAAGGCATGTAAGTGGACCATGTCCAAGGCAAATGGGAGAATGTTTCAAGTGTGGCAAGATAGGCCATAGGGCAAGGGAATGTGGACAACAAAATGCTGGTCCTCAGTATCAACCGCCACGAGCTCAACACGGACCACAAGCTGGAGCTACCTCACAGGTCAACCAAAATAGGCCACCGGCTCAAGGAAGGGTATGCGCTGTAGCTCGTAGGGAGGCGGAGGAGACGCCTGGCGTAGTCACGGGTAAAATCTCTCTCTGTGATCGTGCTGTTTATGCATTGTTTGACCCTGGAGCGTCGCATTCGTTTGTCTCTGCCCAGTTTGCTGATTTGACTGAAATGAAATTGGAACCACTGGATGTTATCTTGCATGTGACAACACCCTTAATGGATAGAGTGCTTGTTCCACTAGGATACCAGAATTGTAAGATAGTTATCAGAGGTAGTGAAAGACGAATAGATTTGGTTGTGTTGCCCATGTTTGATTTTGATGTCATTATTGGAATGGACTGGCTGAGTAAACAAGGGGCTGTAATGGATTGTGGTAGTAGGGTAATTCGATTTGATCCTATCGATCGCCCTAGTTTCGAGTTTGTGGGGAGCCGAGGAGGAACCTCGATTCCTTTGGTTTCGTCACTAGAGGTGACTAAACTATTGAATGAAGGATGTGAGGCTTATTTAGCCATTGTGGTGGATATAATGATTGGGGAGCCTAAGCTAGAAGAAATAGCAGTGGCACATGAATTCTCTGATGTATTTCCTTAAGAGTTGCCTGGTTTACCACCTGAAAGAGAAGTGGAGTCCTCGATTGAATTAGCCCTTGGGACGGAGCCAATTTCGAAAGCACCATATAGGATGTCTTTGTCGGAATTAAAGAAACTAAAGGTACAGATGCAGGAATTACTAGACAAGGGATTCATTCGTCCAAGTGTGTCGTCGTGGGGTGCACCTGTGTTGTTTGTGAAAAAAACGGATGGGTCATTGCGCCTGTGCATTGACTATAGGCAATTGAATCAAGTTACTATTAAGAACAAGTATCCATTGCCAAGGATAGATGACTTGTTTGATCAGTTGCAAGGACCGTCCGTGTTCTCTAAGATTGACTTAAGGACAGGTTATCATCAGTTGAGGATCAAGAAATAGGATATACCGAAAATGGCTTTTAGGACGAGGTATGGACATTACGAGTTTACCGTCATGCCGTTTGGGTTGACTAACGCCCCAGCTGCATTTATGGATTTGATGCATCGAGTATTCAAGGAATATCTGGATCAATTTGTTATCGTCTTCATTGATGATATTTTGATTTACTCAAGGTGCAATGAGGATCATGAACGACATTTGCGGATTGTCTTACAGACCTTAAGGGAACACTCACTCTATGCTAAATTTAGTAAGTACGAGTTCTGGTTGAATAAGGTTGCATTTCTTGGTCATGTAGTATCTGGAGAAGGAATCTCCATGGATCCTTCGAAGATTGAGGCAGTTATGAATTGGCCTAGACCCACAACGATTACTGAAGTCTGAAGTTTTCTGGGATTGGCAGGTTACTATAGACGCTTTGTAGAGAAGTTCTCGTCTATAGCTACTCCGTTAATAAGGTTGACTAAGAAAGATACACGGTTTGAATGGACGGATAAATGCGAAAGGAGTTTTCAGGAACTTAAGCGAAGGTTGACGACTGCACCGATACTGACAATTCCGTCTGGTCGTGGAGGATATGAGATTTATAGTGATGCGTCGTTGAAGGGACTAGGATGCGTCCTAATGCAACATGGGAAAGTAGTGGCGTATGCGTCACGTCAGTTAAGAGCTCATGAGATGAACTACCCGCCGCACGATTTGGAATTGGCCGCAATTGATTTTGCGTTAAAGATTTGGAGACATTATCTGTGTGGTGAGAAGTTCCAAATCTATACGGATCACCAGAGCCTAAAGTATTTGTTTTCTCATAAGGAATTAAATATGAAGCAACGTAGGTGGATGGAATTGCTAAAAGATTATGACTGTGATATTCTATATCACCCTGGAAAGGCTAACAGGGTGGCAGATGCCCTTAGTCGAAAGTCAAGCATTGCGCATCTGTTGGTCAAGGGATGGTCTATACTGAAAAGACTGAGAGATTCAGAGTTTAAGTTGGAAGTTTACCGATTGTCAAGTTTGATGGCAACTTTGAGAGTTGAACCGGAAATACAAGAGAGGATTAAGGCATTGCAATCTACGGACCCTGATATACAGAAGATCTTGGAAATGGATGCGAACAAGAGGAAGTCTGACTTCCAAGTATCTGAAGATGGAATACTGAAGTTCCGAGGACGACTGTGTGTGCCCAATGACGAAGAACTTAAGGAAAAGATTTGACTTCCAAGTATCTGAAGATGGAATACTGAAGTTCCGAGGACGACTGTGTGTGCCCAATGACGAAGAACTTAAGGAAAAGATTTTGTCTGAACCTCACAGGAGCAATTATAGTATTCATCCGGGTAGCACAAAGATGTACCAGAACTTACGTCAGCATTATTGGTGGAATGGGATGAAAGTGGATGTGGCTAAGCACGTGGCTAAGTGTCTAACGTGTCAGCAAGTGAAGGCGCAGCATTGTAAACCTGGTGGTATGCTGCAACCTTTGGAAATTCCCGAATGGAAGTGGAAACATATCACCATGGATTTTGTCATGGGCTTACCAAGGAGTCAAAGAGGTCACGATTCAATTTGGGTAATTATGGACAGATTGACCAAGTCCGCTCATTTCCTGCATGTGCGAAAGGATTTCACGATGGAGAGATATGCTGATTTGTATATGCGACATGTAGTACGACTTCATGGAGTGCCTGTGACAATAACGTCAGATAGATATCCTAAGTTTACTGCGAATTTCTGGAAGAGTCTACAGGATGCCATGGGAACGAAATTGCAGTTTAGTACGGCGTATCATCCACAGAAACGATGGATAGTCTGAGAGGACGATTCAGGCATTACAGGATATGTTGCGAGCATGTGTTATTGATTTTAAAGGTGGATGGGAGGAGAAACTGCACTTGGTGGAATTTACTTATAATAACAGCTATCAGCAAAGTATCGGAATGGCACCGTTTGAAGCGTTGTATGGTATAGCGTGTAGGACTCCGATATGCTGGGATGAAGTTGGTGAGAGAAGTATGACAGACCCAGAATTGGTGGAGCAATCAGTTGAGGCTATTAAAATCATTCGAGAAAGGCTTAAGACGGCCCAGAGTCGTTAGAAAAGCTATGCGGATAAGCGGCGAAGGCCTTTGGAATTTCAAGTGGGTGACCATGTCTTTCTCAAAGTGTCACCTATGCGAGGATTATCCCGATTTGGAAAGAAAGGGAAGCTAAGTCTAAGGTACGTAGGTCCCTTTGAGATATTAGAAAAGATTGGGACTTTAGCTTATCGTCTTGCCTTGCCGCCAAGCTTATCGCAAGTTCATAATGTGTTTCATGTGTCGATGTTGAGGAAATATGAACCGGACCCGACTCATGTACTGGATCATGAAGTCATCGAAGTGGACGATAAGACATCGTACGTGGAAAGGCCAATACGAGTTGAAGATCGAAAGGAACAAGTCCTGCGGAACAAGACGATTCCACTTGTCAAGGTGATCTGGCAACACCATGGAACGGAAGGAGCTACCTGGGAAAGGGAAGAAGCGATGAGGAGCCAGTACCCCCATTTGTTTGAGTAGATTTGGGTTATTGTAAATTTCGAGGACGAATTTTCTATAAGGGGGGAAGAGTTGTGACATTCTGAATTCCTGCCATTTTGAGACTATGGAATGAGAAGTATCTATCGATGTATTTCAGTTTTATCTCGCTCGGACTAGATCAATTCGAGTTAACTGACCAGAAAGGGAAATGCTAACGCATGACAAGTACGTGGACCTGGGAAACTTGAAAAAGGAAATGACGTTTTAACCATAAGGATTTCCGAGAGAACATTTAGAACCATTAAAGGTCGATCAAATAAAGAAAAAGGAATCCATTGCTAGCGTTATACAATTGGAGCACGGGTGATGCCGTTTAATCAATGTATAATTTGCGAAGTTTTCCTAAATCGAACAATGACGATCGAGACCGTCGGAACTAGTAATGAACCCTCGCAATTACATGACAACCAAAGCCGTCATAACTTGAGTCGTCCTAAGTGTGACGAGAGTCACAGAGTCGATACGCGTAACGGCCGCAAAAGCCGTCCGTTAGTTCGAGATAAACTGAAAATACAAATGACAGAAGATCGATCATGCAACCGAAGCTCGAAATTGGCAAATTGAAATGAAGAATTCCAACATTAGAAAAGAATTTGGACGTCGCCTCATCGAGGGTAATTTAGATTGAGAAAAGTGAAATTTGGACTGGAAGTGAAAAATTACCCTTTTACCCCTCAAAGGACATTCTTTCCTTTAGAACAAGAAAGGGCATTATAGTCATTTGCTCTGTCCCATTAGTGGCCGAAAGTTTGAGGATTTTATAGTCAATTTGTGCTCTAGATTCTTATGAAGACAAGTCAATGAGAGTCAATGCATTGATTAGATGAAGACAAGTGGCACATTGAGATAGGTTGGTATTAAATGGTTGTCCAATCTCCCTCACCAACCATTCTCTCTCTCCTTGACTTAGGGACCAAGGAAAATTAAGAAGACCTCTCTCTCTCTTCCTTTTTGCTCAGCTAATTTCCCTCTCTCCCAATCTCACGCTCTCTCTCCCCTCTCCCTTTCATTTTCCCTCTTTCTCGCCGGACAGCTCACGACCAGCACCGACCCGTCTCACTATTTCGGTTATAACTCCGTCATCCGACATCAGAATGAGGTGATTCTTTTTCCATTAGAAATATTATTGTCTTATCTTTCCATAGACATATTATATGCTCAATTTGACTAAGTAGATCTTTCCGTAGCTCGATTTGAGTGGACGAAGGTCAGTTTCGGAGCGAACCAGACCATGAGCTCCTTTAGACCGGTTTAGAAGGTTTATCTTGCTTCGTAATCAAGATGAGACCTCCTTAAGACATAGTATTAAGGTTAAGTAAGTTTGGTTTGAAGTTTGGTTGATGATAGATGAGTTTTAATGGTGGAATTTGGATGATTTTCTAAAGGATAGAATCTGTCCTCTCCGACGGGTCTGGGAACCGAGCGCCTTTGAAGGCCGTAGAAGTATCGTCGTGCCCCGCAATTTGTTGGTAAGCTACCCTAAGACATGATATTACATGTTAGTAAAGGATTGGTGAGTTAGATTGAAGTTTTGATGGCCCGTTTGCATGGTATTTCCTAGGAACAGAATCTGTCTTGCGCCGGACAGATTAGGAACCGAGGATTGCTGCAGTTCTTGAAGGAGTTATTTGCTTAAAATAGCTTGGTAAGAAGACTTCTAACCTTTTGTTAGGATGTTGAGTTACTAAAGGGTGGATTTCTTGGTGAAAATTGAAGGTTTTAAAGGGTTGTTTGAGGGTGGAAACCTGAGAGACCTAGAGCAGCCAAATCCCGTTTTCTGCGCACACCGATTTTAAAACGGCCCGTTCTAAGTCATCCGATATCCAAATTGAGCCCCGTTTTCGCCCACATGTCTGTAAGTTCTTGAAGTTTAATTCCATGGAATTTGTTTTCTGAAAACGTCAGTAGCAAAATTTCAGGTTTTGAGAGACCGAACCTGATCGTGGGGTCTTGAATTGGGAAGTTTTGATGAATTGAGTTTTTGGATGCTTTGCCTTGATTTAATGACTCTTTGGCATGCCTAAAAATGTTGAATTAAAGCTGTGCATGCTTGATGACGAGGTGCCATGAGTAAATTTTGATGTGCATCGACTTATTTTATTCAATCAAGTGCCTTGATGCTTGTTGGTGCATTCGATGATTCAATTGCTTGATGCGGGATGACATGTACTGCTAGTGGCCGAATGACATGTTTGAATTGATGAACCTAATATGCTTGAATGGTGTGCCATGAATGGCGATGGATTGAATCTGCTTGAGAATGTGAAAATGAGATTAATGAGAAGTTTCACAATTATGTTTTATGGCCGATGCATTGAGCCGGGGAGGGAGTTACTCCCATTGACCTGACGAGGTCGTGCGGCTAGAGAGTCCTACCTAGACCGAATCATCTCGAAGACTGTAAGAATCGAGAATCAGGTAGTGACCGAATCATCTCTAGGTCCGGACGCGAGAGTCCTATAGTCGACCGAATCATCTCGATGGCGCGGAGTGTCGAGAATCGCTATAGAGACTGAATCATCTCGCAGCGAAAGTCATGATGACAAAACCTTCTCGATAAGACGTCGAGAGTCATGTGATTGATTTAATCATCTTGCGACCCAAGGAGGGCGGCCCTTGATGGGCATAAAGAAGATAAAAGTCTGAAACATGGTTCTTGTTATGTTTCCGAGTCTGTATGCTTGAATTGGCTGGAACGTCTGAAATGCCTAGAGTGCATGGAATGTTTATTATGCCTATATGGCTTGAGAAACTCAGATTGGAAAGTGAAAGTATTAAAGAAATGAACCTGGTGCCTGATATGCCTGAGTTGCTTTATTATGCCAATTGCTTGAATGTCACGTGTGAAAAGCATTTTGTCAAAACTTGCATATTTTCAAACGTGCCTGGAGGTACCAATAGTCTAGCTTAGGGTTAGGGTTAACTTACTGAGATTATTATCTCACCCCGTCGTGGGACCAACATTTCAGACCCAAAGCCTTGAAGAATGCCTCGGAGGTGATGAAGAAGGGAAAGGGAGGAAGATGAAGACGAGTCTTCCTAGTTTATGGATTTCTTTTTGAAGTTCTTCTTTTGTAGTCCCATAGTGCCTTCCTCTGAACCCTTCTGTCTTTTGATGTACTAGACCTTTTTAACTGTAAGACGAAGTGTGTTGTTTTTAAATCCTATGTCGCCTTATGTCTTTTTCTTTTATGTCTGGGGTTTGTTTCGCTCCCGCATGCATTTTTCATATCGCGCTCCACGAGTTAGCCGTCGGATCCTGGGTTATCGTATTTGTATTGACGGCCGTGTGGGATGTTGGAGTGCCCGCCGGGGTCGAGGCGTGACATCCACGTTTAAGTGGTATCAGAGCGAGGTTAGCTCGATAAAATCTTTTCGATGTTTGGAGTGATAAGGAGTGGTGACTATAGGATGGTTGGGTAGTGAGACTCTAGGTCATCCGATATCCAAATTGAGCCCCGTTTTCGCCCACATGTCCGTAAGATCTTGAAGTTTAATACCATGGAATTTTCTTTCTGAAAAAGTCAGTAACAAAATGTCAGGTTTTGAGAGACTGAACCTGATCGTGGGGTCTTGAATTGGGAAGTTTTGATGAATTGAGTTTGTGGATGCTTTGCCTTGATTGAATGACTCTTTGGCATGCCTAAAAATGTTGAATTAAAGCTATGCATGCTTGATGACGAGGTGCCATGAGTGAATTTTGATGTGCACCGACTTATTTGGTTTAATCGAGTGCTTTAATGCTTGATGGTGCATTCGATGGTTCAATTGCTTGATCTGGGACGGAATGTGCTGCTTGTGGCCGAATGGCATGTTTGAATTGATGAACTGAATGTGCTTGAATGCGTGCCTTGAATGGCGATGAAATGAATTTTCTTGAGAATGTGAACATGAGATTAATGAGAAGGTTCACAATTATGTTTTATGGCCAATGCATTGAGCCGGGGAGGGAGTTTCTCCCATTGACCTGACGAGGTCGTGCGGCTAGGGAGTTTCTCAAAAAGTTAGTATAAAAATTACTGTTTTTATGTGACTGAACCTGGTCGTGGGGGGCTCAAATTGGGAGTTTTGATGAATTGATATTTCGGATGAATTGCTTTAATTGAATGACTCTTTAGCATGCCTCGAAATATTGAATTAAAGCTGTGAATATTTGGTGATGTTATACCGTGTGTGAATTTGGGCATGTGATGATTAATGGGGTTCAATTGAGGGCTTTAATGCTCGGTTTTGCACTCGAACTCGCATGGGGCTTAATGTAATGATATGCATGTGCATGATGGCCGAATGATGTGCTTGAAATGATGAATTGGTTGTGAATGAACCGTGTGCCTTGAATGGCGATGAGATGACATGATGGCATGAATTGCATGTGATTGTGATGAAAGGCTTAATGAGAAAGAATCACTGTTTGTTCTTATGGCCAATGCATTGAGCCGGGGAGGGAGTTACTCCCACTGACCTGACGAGGTCTTGCGGCTAGAGAGTCCTACCTTGACCCAATCATCTCGAAGGTTGTAAGAATCGAGAGTCAGGTAGTAACCGAATCATCTCTAGGTCCGGACGCGAGAGTCTTATAGTCGACCGAATCATCTCGATGGCGCGGAGTGTCGAAAGTCGCTATAGTGACCGAATCATCTCGCAGCGAGAGTCATGATGACCGAATCATCTCGATAAGACGTCGAGAGTCATATGATTGACCGAATCATCTCGCGGCCCAAGGAGGGTGGCCCTTAATGTGCGTAAGGAAGATAAAAGACTGAAACATGATCATGATGTGTTTCTGAGTCTGTGTGGTTGGAATGCTTGAATTGGCTGGAATGCCTGGGATGCCTAGAGTGCATGGAATGTTTATTATGCATGTATGGCTTGAGAAACTCAGATTGGAAAATGAAAGTATGAAAGAAATGAACCTGGTGCCTGATATGCCTGAGTTGTTTTATTATGCTAATTGCTTGATTGTCATGTGTGAAAAGCAGTTTGCCAAAACTTACATATTTTCAAATGAGCCTGGAGGTACCAATAGTCTAGCTTAGGGTTAGGGTCGACTTGCTGAGATTATTATCTCACCCCGTCGTGAGACCAACATTTTCAGACCTGAAGCACTGATGGAGACCCTTGAAGGAAGATGATGTCGTGAAGGTCGAAGAGAAATTGACTTGATGAGAAGTCAGTCTTTTCTGTTGAAGTCTATAAGGACCTCTTAATGTTTCGAAGTTAGAGTTATACATTGAATTCATGATTTACCTTGGGAGTAAAATGCTATTGTATTGGAACATCCTAAAGTCATCATTTGTATTAAAGGGAAGAAGTAGTTGTCTCGTTTCCGCTTGTGCCCTTTCATTGTAAGGATTTGATAAGTCGAAGGCCGAAGGATCCTGAAAGACAATCATAGTGATTGAAGTGCTTGGAGGGATGCATGCTGGGTTCGGGGCGTGACATCCCCGTTTAAGTGGTATCAGAGCAAGGTTAGCTCGATCCAGTGTGATTGAGGTTTGGAGTGATAAGGAGTGATGACTTGAGGACAATTAGATAGTGATACCTTTAGGACTAAGCATTGATCATTGAATCTTGAGGATTATAGGCTTGAACTTGTGTGGTATTCTAATGGTCCTAGTGTTGACTTTAATGGATGATCTTAAGTAATATGGTGATTGAGGCTTAAATGGAAGCATGTGGAAACTAGAGAGACATAGGCATGGATTTTGAGGTAGTAATTATGCTTGAGGTTAGTAGAGAATTGCTTATGATTAAAGGGTCAATTGAAGTATATGATTGTGATGGTGGTTTGTCAATGACCTAACTTGAGGAATGTGAGTTATAAAGAGACGATTGGTATTAGTGGATTCAGGCTTGAATTGCGTTGTACATTGATGGTTTGGTTATTGATTTCTATTGTCAACTTTGGATGGTATGTGACGAGGAGTATACAAGGAAGCGGATAAGGAATATTTTGATTAAAGGCCAATTGTGATTGAATGCATTTGGATTTGACTTGAATGCCGACCAGACTTGAGGGATAAGATTGAATATAGGCAATTGATCCATATGATGTGACGGTCATTGGTGGAATTAGAAACCTTCGATGGATAAGAATTGATCTGAAGGAAATTATGGTATGTTGAGTAGTGAGGACAGTCATGATGTGCACGTGTTTGTGATATTAAAATGAAACTTGATGCGGGTGCATACATGAGCTTGTCACTATCAGATTTAATAAACTGTCACTTGGTATGGGACGAGTTGATGGGATACTTGTAAACCGTAATGAAGCATATTATGGGGCGTGTGGAATGGGGCTTCCTCCGTAGATGTATGACTTGGGACAACCTGCAACGACCAGGTCTGATGAGGGCGGGGAGTGATCGCCAGGACAGAGAGGTCCAAATAAGGAGCGGCTCCTGACATGCTTTTAAGATAGTAATGAGGCAGGAATGACTCAAGTCATAAATTGAAAGGGAAAGCCTAGGTATCGGGTTGATTCTGATTGTGGTTAAGAGATATATGGCACGAGAGTGATTCTTAACGCAAATGTTCGAAAGTGGCATGGAATTTGTAATGACGCCTATGATTGGTATGGTTAAAAGCTTCGTGCTTGGCAGAGGAGGCTGTTTGAAAAAGAAAATTGATGTTTGTTATGGGCCTGTTATGCGTGTTTTATGATTGGCATCGTGTGATTGTTTTGGCCAAGGTCTAATTGAGAGATTAGACGGCGTGTGGGGACTTTATACCCCGTTAAACTGATGCTTATTGAGAATGAGAAAGTCTGTCGTGTTTGTGACAGAGTGGGCGATGCCTTATGTTTAGACTTTGGGCGATTGACTTATAGAAGTAACGCCTTGAGTATTTGCTGGGTGTTGACCTAGTTGAGTTTTGGCCTAATTGAGGCTTGCAAAGTAATGGCTGTTAATTGAGAAGTTGCCTCGTGGAAGCTGGCTTGATATGTGGATGTTGCTTAAGGATAATTTGGAATCCTTGCATAATGAGCAACTGGTTGAGAGATGTTTGGGAACCACTGGATAACTGCTGGCGAAAGAAAATGTGATGAGCAGCCTGAGCTGCTAGACTTGAGTAGATGGCTTAAGTCTTGGATTCCTGGAGGGAATCATAGCGGTTCAAGTGGCATGAGAATCTAATGAGGTTGAAAGACCAAGATACGGTCGACAGAGGAGCACTTTGCTCGTATTTGCAAGATAAGAGAAGATCCAAGCATTGAGATGGTTCATGAGAATTGAGTAAAGATGAGCGAATTAAGTATGGGTACCGGATGAGAATATGGCTTGATTTTGTAAATCGTGTGAGACCGAAGTGTAATTAGGGGTCGTGAGAACTTTATGCGGAAATGAGGAAATTTGATGGGCAGGCAAGCTCGTGGAAGAGCTGCCAATGTTACCCAAGTCGCTGAGACGACTAGTGCTGATGAGTTAAGTAATGGAAGTCACGAGAAAGGTGACTCTAAGCTACTTCATTCTAAAGTGAATGTGTGGGAAGAACCACGAGAGTTTTGAAAAGCTTGTGAAGCTATGTATAAGAATGAGATTGATTGAGGACGAATCGAGACCATTAGAAGTGGTATTGTGTGCTATCACCCCTAAAGAGTAGGGTGTCGTTCTGAAAGAGCGATTGAACCATGAGATGGTCGCTGAGGGAAAGGAAAATGAGTGGACTTGATAGTCCTGACTGATTGTAATTCTAATGAATGGTTGAGGAAGCGAACAGAGCGCTTAGAGTGTAATTGCAGAGTGACTTGAGGTAGTCGAATTGAGTATTCGATACGTGAATTAGTGGAAACCAAGGAAGAACAAATCTTATCACTTGAGGTGATTGAGTCACTGAAGAAGAGTGTCAGACATGGTGAATCCTGGAGTGGAGGTACTGGCATTGGCACAGACTCCAAGATTGACACCCTAAGGAATGGGAATGACAAGGTATATTCGAAGTAAAAGAATGCCAATGAAGTGTATAATTTCCTTCATAGGGTAAGAGACTCTAGTGTGAAAGGAAGAGAAGATTCGAATTGTCTTGGTATTAAGATTGAGCGTCTGGATTGAGAAAGAAGACGCAGAACTTGAATGATCCCTAGAAGTGAAGTCAGAGAAATTGTCAAGTAGATAGCGTTAAATCCCAGGATAATGTAGACGTCTGGTTAAAGGGATGAAATTGAGACATGGCGCATTAGCTAATTGTGAAACCAAGAGGTTAAGGCACTAATGCTTCCAAAGGAAAAGGTAACAAAAATGAACAAAATGTTGTTTGGCCCTAGTGAGGACCCTTGAGAACAGAGAGAGCTAAGGTATGAGCTCTCAAGTGAATGGTACCATGGAAAGTTGAAATGATTCGACACTTGGTAGTAATGAAGTGGATAACAGTCCGATTGGGCGTCCCAAAGAATATTTGGATTGGTTGTTACCGTCTTGAGAAACGATGATTGGACTCATCTAAGGAGTCGTGAGAAATATGAACAACTTTGAGAGTATCCTATGGACTCTAAGGAGATGCTCGTTGTATGCTAAATGTGAAACGCACGAGCTGCGAACCTGATGAGGTAAGATTCCACAGTCGTGAAATTTCTAAGAAATGGAATCCCTGTGGAGCCTTTGAGGACGAGAATGAGTGATGAATCGACTAGGGCCGATGTGAGTTGCTGAAACTTGAAGTTCCTGGGATTGATGAATTGCAATAGACGGAACGTGGAAAGATTCCCCACCAGAATTGTTCCATTGATGAAATGGACTAAGGAAAAGAATTAGCACGAATGAATAACGAATGTGAAAAGAGTTTTGAGGACTTAAATCAAGTTAACGACAATGTTGTGAATGGCGTTTCCGGCTAGAAATTGGAAAAGCTTATGAAGGTCGTAGTGACACGACACAGAATGAAACTTGAGGCATGATGAGGCAATCGGAAGTGGGCATTGCATATATATCGTAATGATAAGGCTATATGAGTTGGAATGCTTAAAGCATGATTGGAATTGATTTACGAATGTCCTCGTGACACAGTTTGGGAAACATTGTTTGGGTGGAATAAGATTTCAAGTTTTTACCTACTCCAAAAGATACCAAGTAGTAGTTTCCCGAGAGGAATTGATGAGAAGCAATACCGATGGATGAAATTACTTACGGATACGGGAGCGTTGCTCGTTTAAGGAAAGACCTCGCAACTGTGTGAACTGCAAGAGTTGGAAGTGTTGACTGCTTTAAAGGTATTGAAGGGAAAGCATAACCATTGCGAGTTGGTAGATTAAATTGGTTATTGAGGATCCCGAATGTAATCGAGGAAAAGCTATTAAGGACTTAATCATGAGTTGTCTGAGAAGTCGAGAAGGCTAGGGCTCGATTTGGACAGCCGAGGGTAAGTTAATGGAACTTGTACATTCCCGAAGGTGCAACATGATGTTTGAATTGGATGATTATGCCAATTGATTGAGGCACTCAAGGAGTGCGATTCTTGACGGTTGGGTAATGATCGTGATAGAAAACGATCTTAAATCTATTGTGGCGTTTCGGAAAAAGACTTCCGATAAGGAATTTGAAAAGCGAGATTACAGTATGACGTACATGTTATTCCCGAACCATTGGACGAATTGAAAAGAAGGTCCGTATGCTCGGAGGTGTACTACCGACCAATATTGTGAATGTCAAAGGAGAAAAGAGAAGTAAACGTAGATTAAGGACTGAGGGAAGCAAGTCCTGGAGGAAGATAACTTTTGTCAGAGAATACAAGTGAGAATGTCAAGTAATGGGAGGAACTACTTTGGAGAGTGAGAATGCGATGAGGCGTCTATACCCCAAGAGATTGGATAATTGGAAAGTGGCAAATTTCGAGGACGAAATTTCTTTAAGGGGGAAGAATTGTGACATTCTGAATTTCCTGCCATTTTGAGGCTGTTGAATGTGAAGGTACCTTACGATATATTTCAGTTTTGTCTCGCTAAGATCTGATCAATCTTGAGTAAACTGACCAAAAGGGAAAGGCTAACGCATAACAAGGTACGTGGACCTAGGAAACTCGAAAAAGGAAGTGACGCTTTGACCATAAGGATTGTCGAGAGAACATTTAGAGCCAATGAGGCTGATCAGATAATGATTAAGGAATACAATGCTAGCGTTATACGATTGGATCGCGGGTGAAGCCGCTTAACCAATGTATAATTTGCAAATTTTCCTAAATTGAACTATGACGATCGAAGTCGTCGGAACTAGCGATGAACCCTCGCAATTACATAAGAACCAGAGCTGCCATAACTTGAGTTATCCTCAGTGGGATGAAAATCACAGAGTCGATATGCGTAATGTTAGCAAAAGCCGCCAGTTAGTTCGAGACAAACTAGATTTACGATCGACGGACGAATGATCATGAAATGGAAGCTCAAAATTGGCAATTAGAAATAGAGAATTCCAATTTTGAGTAGGAAATTAGCAATGTCTAGCCAAATGGTAATTTCGAATTGGAAAAGTGAAGTTTGGACTGAAAGTGTGAAAAGACCATTTTGCCCCTGGACCATTTGCCCACGCCTAAAGAACTCAAGAAGGTCGAAATGGTCATTTTACCTATCCTTAGAGGCTGCTGAAAATGCTTGGAGAAGAAGGCAAGGAAATTCAATGGAAGTCAAAGTCAATGAAGCAACCAATGGGAGATTGCCAAGTGTCATCCTATCGTTAAACCAAGCATTAATTGCCATTAATTGTGATCTTGACAAATTGGCCACAATTATTTGATTGAAATATCCCCTAGCAGCTGTAAAAGTCATGCACTCCCTTCCCCTTCTCCATTTCCTTCAAAATCCTCTCCATTTTCCCTTCTAGCAAAACTGCCCCACAAAGACAGTTTCTGCCCTCTCTGTTCGGTCCGTGCGACCGGCCTCTCCCGGTGTCTCCTCGCCGTCACCGATTACCACAAGTTAGTTCAGGATGTCCTTGACATTTTCCCTTTTGTGACATTTTGAAATTCGACCCCCTTTTCGAAGTAAGATTTCATGAGACATCTCGTCAGTGCGCTTCAGTTAAATCTCGCTCAGAGTTGGCCACTCTTGAGAGGACTAACCGATGGGGAAAGGCTAAGTAGGATTTAAGTACGTGGACCAAAGAACTCGACCATGGATTGGTATCTTGACCATAAGGATTGCCGAGAGGATATTTTGAGCCATGATAGGCCGGTCTAAGATTGGCCTTGGGACGATTTGCTAGTGTTATATAATTGGATCGCGGGTGATTCCGTTTGACCATCGTATAATTTGCGAATCAACCTAAACCAATTCATGGCAATCGCGTCGTTTGGAACTAGCGATCGACTCTCGCAATTACATGACAACCAAGGTCGCCATGACTCGAATAACTCTTAAACGTGACATTAGTCACGGGTCGATACGCCTAACTCCTAAGAGCCGCCCGTTAGTTTGAGATACACTGAAATCGCCATTGATGGATTTTACCCATGGATTGGACTTCGGAATTTGGCATCGGATATTCGAGAATTCTAACGGTAATAAAATTGGACGTCGCCTCATCAAGAGCCATTAAGACTAGAATTCGCCCGTTATCGATTAGAAAAGAAAACTCAGACTGACGATTGGGAATTTCTCTTTTACCCTTAAGTTAATGCCTTTCCTTAGAAATAAGCGAGGGCAAAATGGACAATTGCCATTCCCCACCGTTGGCCGAAATTTAAGGGGTAGGATGGTCATTTGACCATTAGATATTTGAGAATGGATTTGACCAAGTGACTAGACACATTCCCCATTAACCACTCCCCAACCACTTGTCATTCAAACACTATTCATGGTACTTACCCCATTACCAACTCCACTTCATCTTTCCCTCCAACCACTCATTTCAATCACTCTCCCTCATGGTCTTGAATTTGATGAAGCAAGAGCACTTCCTCTCCCTCTCCACCTCTTTTTCTCATTTTCTCTCATTCTCTCATCTCTCTCCCTTACGCTCTCTCTCGCTCACTCTCTCGGTCTCTAGGCGGAAGCCGACCACTACCACCTTAAACCACCACCAACCGACCTCATCTTCCTCTTGAACCGTGAAGGATCGTCGTTCAAGCCTAAAGGCCGCGCGAGCACCCCGGTCCGAACCGAGCCGTGAGCAAACCAAGGGTTGTTCTTGGAGAGTACTTGTTCGATCTTAAGGTAAGTGGCTCGTGGGACTTAGATAATCATGTTAAGGGGTTATAGGCTTAAGTTAAGAGTGTTATTGACTAAGTTCATTGGCCATTTGACTGAACCTTAAGGAAACGCATCCGTTCACCGCCGGACCCGATCTGCCCGTGTCTTCTGTCGCCATTTTCGCCGGTCTTCGTTGGTTTCTTGGCTTGGTAAGCTTATTCTAACCCTTAGTTAGTACCTTAGGTCATGGAAGGACCGAGTGAAAGTAAGATTTAAAGGAATTTGTGGGTTGTTCTAAGGAGAGTTTAATGAGGACCGAATTTGTGAAACTAAGGAAGGTTGGAGATCGATGAGTTGTGGTACTTGTAGGGTTGATATCATGGTTGAACTAGGCTAATGGAGTTGATCTTGCTTGAACCGAACACTCTGATGTGCCATAATGAGTGCTAGAGCTTGATGTGCTTGATTAAATTAATGAAATCCCTTGATTTGGCCTAGGTGAGTTCGGCCATGGTGGGGATAGTGTTATATTGCATGAAAGTGGCCTAATGGCCCTTAGTCCTATTTTGGCCGTGTAATGAAATGGTGGTTTAATTGATTGAAATGACACCATAGAAGTGGATTTGGCCTTGTGTGATGAATTAATGCCTTGGATGAGTTAATTGATCGATTGGCCTCATTGATGTTTGCTATGGCCGAATGATGATGTTAAGGAATGTCGATTCCCTTAATCGACTTGTATTCGATCGTGGAGTATTACAATGGCCTTGATTGATTTAATAATGTAATGATATGCCATGATATGGATTTGTGATTAAAATGGCCGAATGGTGCTCATGATGATGATATGCACATGTGATTGCATTATGCTATAATTGGTTGAATTATAAGCCTATGTGCATATATAGCGCCCTGATGCGTTAAACGCGGGGCTTAATGATATCCTGATGCGTTAAATGCGGGATAGACCTGACGCGTTAAACGCGGGTCATGAGAGATGGCATTTGGAACCTGAGGCATTAAACGCGGGTTCGTTGGTTAACCAAGCCTGAGGCATTATTACGCGGGCTGAGCCATGAGAATTACAATCGCATCATATGTATAAGCTATCATCTATATTATGAGATATTAAGTGCCAGGGTACGAAGTCCAGCCTAGTCTAGATTGGTGCGTTGAGTGACAATGCATGTCTCGATTGAGTTGTTGTGTGTCTTTTGCCTGAAATTCGTATGGTCAGTCATCGCATGTGTTTGGGAGTGTTTGGATGTCACGCCCCGAACCCGGCGAGCACGCGAACATCCCACCAAGCCGTTCTTCTTATCAAGATATTACCCAGGATCCAACGGCCAACAACGAGCTCAAGGCTTCTAAATGAGATGCATGCAGAAACGTGAAACAACACCATACGACAAAAAAAAACACAAGATGACTTGAGACAAAAGGGTATTCTTCTTATTAATATCAAAGTCAGGTACAATTCTAACTCCAAAGAATATATTCAATCCCTAAGGTTTTAATCAGATTAATCTCTATTGCCTCCAATGACTTCCTCAAATGCCAATCCATAGCAAGCTCGGGTTTCCTTTGTCTGAGACCTGAAAATGTTGGTTCCACGACGGGGTGAGATATATAATCTCAGTAAGTTAAACCTAATCCTAAACTAGGCCGCTAGTACCTCCAGACACTTTTGAAAAATGTGGGTATTTTGGTATTAAAAACTTTGGCATGGCAAAAGCATGATTCCATCAAAATTAGTCCTTTCAGTATTTTCAAATCAGTTAGACTCAGTCACAAATCATGGAAAAATCTGGACTTCGTACAGTGGCAAGGTTTTCAATCAAACATACACACTCGAGGCCACTCAAAACATGAGGCAACTTTTAAAGTACATCAAAGTACCATTATCGAAATTCCCAGAAAACATAGCCTTTTCTTTCATGCCCTTCCTGGGCCATTTTCAACTCATGAGGTAGATTTAAAACTCGAGGAAAATATCAATTCATGAGGCATCTTAGTTTCTCAAAAATCCATTCTCGATCCTTTCCAGAAAATCAGATCTTTTCATTTCCGCCCCATCCAGGGCCGCCCATTTCGGGCTGCGAGATGATTCGGTCTCCATATGACCCGTCGGTCCATATGAGACTCTAGCGTCCGGACCTAGAGATGATTCGGTCACCATACGACTCTCGACGCCCATTTTCAATCGAGATGAATCGTGTCGGTATGGGACTCTCTAGCCGCACGACCTCGTCAGGTCAAATTGGAGTAACTCCCTCCCAATCGTTGGCCAAATTTCATAATTCCTTGGCAATCCCACACGCCATTGGCGATCCCACACGCCAGTGTACTTATAATTTTTTCCCGGCGATCCCACACCCCATTGGCGATCCCACACGCTAGTGCACATATAATTTCCTCGGCGATCCCACACGCCATTTATTCATAAAAATTCAATTATAAAAATAGCCTCAAATATTCATTAAAAGAAAACAGTTCACGCCTCAAAATTCTTTATTCAAGAACAACTCAAGAGATTCATTGCCATAACAAGGTATTCATTTCAAACGTCCCTCAACTGGACCAAACACATTTCTCATTATGAAATTCTCAGTAAAACACAAGCATAATTCAGCTCAATTTGATCAAATCTCAAGTTTGGTCATTCACAAGTCATCTCAAGACTCGATTTCACAATTTTCATGCCATGAAACCATTCAAGTTCAATTCATCAAAACAGGACAGAATTGGGTTTCCTCGCGCCTCTCACAAAATCAGACCATAAACCTTTCATTCCAATTCAAAACTTCATCCTTTAGTAACCTAACATCCTAATAAAGGTTTAGGAATAACTTACCTCTTTAATTGAGCTAGCAATTCCAATCCAATTGAGTCACCAAGCTCAATCCACTCACAGCCAGAGCAAGGCATGGCACGGTCCTAAGAGAAATTTCACGATTCCATCAATAAAACTCTACCAATCTCCATTCCATCGAGTAAACACTTCGTCAACACATCAATTAACGTCCCAAGGTGCCTTAACGATGAATTTATAACAAGGCAACACCTTCCTCATCCCTCAAGAGGTTCGGTTTGCATAGTCACAACTTAGGGCAGAATCGGTTCTGCTCTTAATCACACTAATCAGCCCATAAATCAATCCTAAACTTCAATTCTCTACCAAACCATCTTGTTAAAACATCAATCAACAAGTCTAGAAGGCTCACCAACAATTTCGAAGCAAGAAAATCCTTCTAGGCCTTCCAATCGGGCCGATTCCCTTCGGTGTGCAAGCGGTCAGTTTCGCCTCAAGAAAACCATCTTAAATTAGACATGGAAACCCATCTTAATGCATCTAAAATTACAACCACATCTCATCCAACTCTAATACTAAGAGTCAAGAGAGTCTCACCGAAGATTTGGAGCTATTTGAAACCTTGAAGCCCTCAAAAACGGACTCTCTCCAAAACCGGTCAGATTCTGCCTCGTCCAGACCTTTGTCCATTCAAATCGACCTACGGAAGGATTTACTGGGCCAAATTGAGCTTATAATATATCCCTAGAAAGGTAAGACGATAAAATTTCAGATGGCGGTGGTTTTACCTCAAACCGATGTCGGACGACAAATTTATGATCAAAAAAGTGGGGTGATCGGACATGGGCAGCGAGCTGAGCGACGGGTTCTGCCGGCCATTGGAGGAAGAAGAAGAAGAAGATGATGGAGAAGAGAGAGAGTGGCCATCCGAAAATGAAGAGAGAGAGAGAGGAGAGAGATTAACTTTAGTCCACCTTGGTCAACTCCTTTGAATGGTAGGTTAAAAGTTGATCCATCAATGTCATCCACTCCCATCTTGACACTTGTCTTCTTGTATTAAAAATCTTGGCATCAAATGACCATTATATCCTCCAATTTTCAGCAGCCATGGGGAACTCCAAATGACTAAAATTCCATTATTCTAATCTTAAGGTAAGATTAATCTTCGAGGGGCAAAAGGTAAATTTCCATTTCTAATCCAATGCCTCACTTCTCTAGTCTTATGAGGTGAATCTCAATCCTAATTATCCTCGATGAGGCGGCATCCAAACGTTTAAATTGTTGGAATTCCTGAATGTCCAATACCCAAATTCGAGGCCTAAGATCATGTTGAATTATCGTCGACTGTAATTCCAATATCTCAAACTGACGGGCGACTCTTGCAGGTACTACGCGTATCGACCTTGGGATTTTTTTAAAGCCGTAGCGACTTTGATTGTCATGTAATTGTGAGGGTTTATCGTTAGCTCCTGCGGTCCTGATCATCGAAATCCGATTTAGGAAATTCTCACAAATTACACATTGGTTAAGCGGAATCACCCGCGTCCCAACGTATAACGCTAGCAAGGCATTCCATGATCGTTCCTAAATCGTTCTCTGCTGGACCAAAATATTCCCTCGACAATCCATATGGTCAAAGTGACATTCCTCATTCAAATTCCCCAGGTCCACGTACCTGACCTCGCGTTAGTCTTTCCCTTTCGATCAGTTAACTCGAGAGTGGCCTGCTCTGAGTGAGATACCACTGAAATAGACCGATCGATATCCTTCCATTCCATAGCCTCGAGAGGGGTCGGAATTCGGAATGTCACACTGGAAGTACTAAGTACCTAGCTTAGGGTTAGGATTAGCTTATTGAGATTTATCTCACCCCGTCGTGGGACCCACTTTTTCAGACCCCAAGCCTTGACCCCGATGATATACTGGAGAATCTCGATGCTGAACTTGAAGCTGGAGAATTTGGACTAAAGCCGATGGATGTTGTCAAACCAGAGGCGTAGGAGTAGTCGTACCACTTCTTTTCGGATGTTTCCTAGAAATAAACAGTTTGAAGTTTAGTACCGACTCAGTCATGTTTTATGATTTTAAGCTGAATATTGTAAACCGACTATTCTGTAATTATATTGAACACATTGTAAGTCATCTTGTGAAATTGTAGGTATGGAGTTTGGTTTATCGCTTCCGCATGTGCATTTCATTCCACGAGCATATCGATAGACGAGTCGATCCTTGGGACGTATCGCGAAGGCATAGCTGAAAGGGATGTTAGTGCGCTCGTAAAGGACGCGGGGCGTGACATCACCGTTTATTTGGTATCAGAGCGAGGTCAGCTCGATCCAATTCGATTGAGACTTGGAGTGATAAGGAGTGATGACTTGAGGATGATTAGATAGCAGGACTCCTAGGGTTAGATATGGACTACTGGATATTGGGAATTGTAGGCTTGAATTTGTGCCGTGTCTTGATGGTTATGGTATCGATTTTAATGGATGGTCTTGGGCGATGTGATGATTAAGGTTTACAAAAAGTGAACAGAGATTGGGGAGTCATAAGCCTGAACTTGAGGTTGAAAACGTGTTTGAGGTAATAGAGGATTTCTTGTGGGTAAAGGATCAATTGGATTTTTATGATCATGACTGTGACTTTGAGGTGTATGCTTGATCCTAGGCCATTGATCTGTGTTGTGTGATGGTCATTTGTGGAACTAGAAACCTTCTATTGATAGGGAATTGATCAGGAAACGATTGAGATATGACGAGCAATGCGTACAATCATGCATTGCATGTGTTTATGGCGTCAAAATAAAAGTTGAGGAATGTGCATGCATGAACATATCATTATTGGACTTGATAAACCATCGCTTGGTATGGGACAAGCTGATGGGATACCTATAAACCGTAATGAAGCCTGTTATGGGACGTGTGGAACGGGACTCTCCTCGTAGGTGTATGACTTGGGACAACCTGCAAAGACCAGGTCTGATGAGGGCGGGGAGTGTACGCCGGGACATAGAAGTTTGGACAATGAGCGGCTCCTGGCAGGCTTCTAACACAGAAAGGGAGGCAGGAATGACCTAAACCATACATTGAAAGGGATGTGTCTAGGTATCGGGCTAAGTCTGATTCTTTTATCAAAAGATTTATTGCATTAAAGCTGATCCTCAAGATGAAATTTCAAACATTGCGTAGCATTTGATATGTCGCGTATGAATGACACTATTGGTTTGCATCGCCGTAGGCGATTAGAGGTCTTAGAGCTTCGTACTTGGCACCAAGCGTTGTTTACTGAGTGTTTGGTTGGATAGCTGATTGTGGTTATGCTAACAGGCATATGCATCTAGGCTTGAGGTACGAATGAGAACTTCTTGGTATATGTCTCTAATTGCTTGATCTATGATTGGCCTACTTGGCATCAAGTGTATTTTGGCTGAGGCTTATTTGAGAACCGAATAGCATATTGTAATTTTGCTAAGTCGCAGGTGTGGCAGGACTTAAGGTACGAGGAATTATCTCATTGAATTGATGCCATGAGTGCTTGCTTGATGTTGCTTAGTTGAGACTTGTTTGATGATTGACTCCCGGTTGAGTGTTGCTTGTAATTGCTTGGTAATTAGTAGCTGGCTTATAGTTACCATTGTGGGGAGCAGTTTAGGACTTCTAGACTTGAGTAGATGGCTTAGGTCCTTGAATCCTTTGGTGGAACTGTAGTAGCTCCTATGATGTCAGAGCTTAGTGGGAATGAACAATCGAGATAAGAGTGTTAGAGAAGTGTCTAACTCCAGACCGCAAGTTGTGAGGGACTCAAGAGTTGTTAAAGTCATGAGGACCTTAGGAGGAATTGAGAATTCGATGAGTAGGTAGGCTTGAGATTGGGATACCGTTGCTACCTAGCCTGCTGGGACGGTCGCGGCTGTGGCTATTGGAGCTATTAGTGACAATCAGACAAATGACATTGGAGGCATGAATAGGGGTCGACAGATGGGCTAGCTTATGGAATAGTTTGTGAAGTCGAAGTCGACTGAGTTGGCAGGGAATGTGATTATGAGAGTGATCCTGTCTGGATTGAGGATTTGTAAGAAGGCCTTGGGAGCCTTAGAGTACACTAAGGAGAAGATGACCCTAGCGATTAACACCCCATGGTAATGCTAATGATTGGTGAATGGTTACCGAAGGAAGAATTCTCCTTGAAAACGTAGTACTTGATCGGATTGCCTTCATCTAGTGGATCAATGAGGAATACGTTATTGAGATTACCAAGGAGCAAGAGTTGGTGGAGCCCCTGAAGTTTATGAGAATCAGAGAAAGATCTGCCATTGTTGGATAGAGTTCTCGAGACTGCCTAAGCATGCATCAAAGATGGTTAGGAACCAATTGGATAGGGCAAGGAGGTTAAAGAATGAATTGAGGTTCGAAGCATCGTGGCGAATTGGTCTTCTTAGATCTGAAGTGTTATGATGAACCTCATCTTGAAGGGCTAAATGACTGGGGAAACCATGAGTAAAGCGGATTTCGGCTTATAGAACATAGAATGTACCTGTAAGGAACGGTTGATACCAGAGCGTAAGGCCTAGAAGGGAAATTGGTGGTCTGTCTCTCTCGTCATGTGGGAAGTGTTAAGAGAAGTCAGTATGTTAGTCTACTTGAGTCCGATGATTCTGTGAGGTTGGCGGAGATGGGACCGAACCATCGGAAATGGAGTTCTAAGTTGTTGTCCCCTAAAGGATATGGCGATGTTCTAAAGGACGATTAGACCATGGGATGGTCGTTGATGAGAAAGAAAGTGAACGGGCATGGTAGTCATGGCTACTTATGGTTTCAATGGATAGACGAGTAAGCGGAAAAGAGGTGCTTTAAGTTATGATCGCAAAGTGAACTGAATTAATAGATTCGAATATCCAAGTGTGGATTTGTGGAGACCAAAGAGGAATCTCGATCCCTTGGAACCTTGTCGTTTGAGGTGACAGAGTTATTGGAAGGAGGATGGCAAGTATGGTGACATTTGGACCCTGGAGTAAAGGTACCGTTGTTGGCACAGACTCTAAGATGAACGTCCTATGAAACGAGGAAGACAGAGTGAATTCGAAACAGGAGAATACCGCCGAAGTGTATAGTCTCCCTCATAGGGTAGGAGACCCTAGTATGGAAAGAAGAGGATTCTACTTGTCTTGGTGTTAAGAGTGAACGTCACCAGGTGGTGTCTCAAGGATTATAGGCTTGAACTTTTGTTGCATTCTGATGGTTTTAGTATCAACTCTAATTGATGACCTTTATAGTTATTTGTGATTATAGGCCAGAGATTGACAGTGGATTAGACAATGTGTTGAAATGGAAACGACCGACTGATGAGCTTCATTTGTGAATATGAGTTATAAAGAGACGACTGATATTAATAAGTTTAGGCTTGAATTGCGTTACATCTTGATGGTTTTAGTCATCAATTGCTATTGACGGTCTTAGACAGTGTGAGACGAGATGTATGCAAGGAAGTGGACAAGGGATATTTGGATCAAAGGCCAGTTGTAATCGAATGCATATGGATTCGACTTGAATGGCGACTAGACTTTATGTTATAGATTAATATTAGGCAATTGATTTTTGAGATGTGATAGTCGCTTGTGGAATTAGAAATTTCGATTGAAAGGAATTGATCGGAATCAAGGAATCATGAAGAGCATGAATGGCCTTTGGAAGGTATCCCATGGACTCTAAGAGGACGCTCGAGGTATGCAGAACATAAGAGCGCGAGATTTGGGTCTAATAAGGCAAGTGCTTGGTCATAAAGTCTATGGGAAATGGAATTCCTGTGGAACCCTTGAGGATTAGAATAAGTAATGAATTGTCTGAAGACAGTATGGATTACTAGAGTTGGGAGTTGCTGGAATTGATGGTTTACTATAGACGAATCGTGGCAAGAGTCATTCTATTAATGAAATGGACTAAGGACGAGATGTGGCACGAATGGCCGAATGAACATGAAAGGAGTTCTCGGGGGCTTAAGCCTAGTTGGTGACTGCGTAGATATTGGTGCTTCCATGGGGAGTTGAAACGTTGTGAGAGTTATAGTGACGTATCATGAAAGGATTAAGATTCATTGTAATACGACGTGGAAGGGCTGCTGCCAATGCGTCGCGATAGTAAGACCTAAGGAGATGGATGCCCCAACTGGTAATTTAGGACTAACAGCTATCGCCCTTACGTTGGAAATTTAGAGATGTCACTTATGTAGTGAGAAAGATTTCGGATCGATGAGGATCATCGAAACTCGGAGTATCTATTGTTCTGAAAAAGAATTGAGTGTGTGAAGCAATGTAGACGAATGAAGTTAGCTAAGGAATTATAATACGATGTCCTACCTTACCTTGAGGAAGAATAAGGATAAAAGAATACTTACAGTTGGGAAGCGAACATCACGAGATTGGTGGAGGAAGGACATACTTCGCTCAAGGAAATAAGAGATTCAACTTCTAAATTGGAAGTTACCGAAAACTGGTCATACGGCTATTTTGAGCGTCAAGCCTGGAAGTTAGAAGAGACTAAAGTATTGCAACCTACGGACCCTAATGTCCAGAAGATCATGACAGTGAGTATAACATGGAGAAAATCCAAACTCTTAAGTACCAAGGATGGAGACCTAGAAACTTCTTGGACGAATGTAAATATACGATGATGAAGGACTTAGAGGGCAAAGTCATGTTGGGAACTCATCGTGATGACTATAGTGTCCAATGGATTTACCCAGAAGTACCAGGACTTATGTCTGTACTAGCGGTGGAATATAATGAAAAGAGAAATAGTCAAGTTTGTGGATAAGGATCGGATGTGTCAACAAAGAAAGGCACGACTCGATTGTCGCGACCCGTCCGAAAGCGGACGCGGCTAATGGATTACCGATCGCGGGTCTTGGATCGGCGCGGGCCCTCCCAGGCCCATACCAAATCGCGGCGGGAGTATTTTTCAAAGGGATTCGACGATAACAGTCGATCGCTTTCGACCTTAGTGTGGTCGTGGTGGCATGTGCAACTTGTGCATGCATTTGGAGTCGCCACCGGTCTTTCTTGGAGGGTAGACCGGAAACCTTATTGACCGATTGGGAGAGATCGATCAATTCTGCGGAACCAGAGATTTTGAGTTCGGGGACTTAGTTACGTTGATGTCATTACCAACGCCCTTTCGGTACCTAACGCGAGTGATTTTCCCTAACTAGGATTTCATGCAGGCGCAATTTTGGGTGAGGTAAGTCTGACTTTGCACATTAACCAGTTTAACATGCTCACGTAATCATAATAAATAAATAGATGCCAATCACATAAACATCTATCCTACGTGGTGATCATGGAATTATGATTTAATGGGTCTCGAGCCAATGAGACCACATTTAATCATTTTAATATTTTAATAACGGAGAGCCGCTCTTCGCTTCTTCTTGGTTTCTTGAACTCTTCAAGAATCGGGCCCCAAAGAGCTCGCCGACTTAAAAGGCTCCTCCACGTAATCCTCATAGCATTTACATCAACAATTGACTATGCTAAAAATAAAGATTACATGAAAAATAAAAGGAGTACGCAGCCTCCATTTAATAATTACAACCCCAAATATATAAATAATCACCATACATTCATACATACATCAATCACATTGATTAGGGATTTTTCCATGATCACCACCCTTCCACGTAAGTAATAAATTCACAATTTAAAACTTAGGAAGGCACAATAAAAATTCTACGTTGAATCATATTCAGAATTTTTACGTAAAATAAGATAGCCATAAATTTTCGATTCAAAATTGATTTAGTCTCAATTTTTGCTACGTTGATTAATTTATCATATAAAATAATCAACCTCCATTAGCCATGTAAGACGAACAATTCGTTAATACATATTGGCCATAGTATTGCAAAAATTGCAAAAAATCAATTAAATGCACGAAAACACCTAAGGATCGGCTCTGATACCACTGTTGGGATCCACGTAACACGTAGCGGAAATAAATAACAACCCATACATGTATCTCCAGAGGCGTACTTCGTGCATTTCAATCGAAAAAAATCACAAAGCCTCAAAGGGAGTAAATAGATTACCTCTCGTAGCGTGCTTGAACGGAGGTGTCGATTCGATGTTCTTCGATCTCAGCCTCCACAAGCGTTAGGCATCTAGTTTGGACGCACCACCAATTGACGAACGGGGAGACGACGAATAACTCCACAACAATTGTGCTAGCAATATGCGGAATCAATATTCCGAACTTAGTATATTTTGCTCACTCAAGATTATGAGAATATAGAGAGTGTTTGTGTTCTTCTCTCTAAGCTCTCAAAAATTTGCACACTCTACAAAATGTCTCTCCTTTTCAACCTGAAAACTCTTGCCATCCTTTTATAGCCAAAAATACCTTCCAATAAATTGTATTTAAAAATAGCACTAACAATTATAAATTCTATCTAAAAATAGCACTCACAAATAAATGACATTTAAAAATAGCACTAAAAATAGCACTCACAATTTATAATACAAAAATGCTATTTAAAAATAGCACTAACAATAGCACTCACAATTTATAATACAAAAATGCTATTTAAAAATAGCACTAACAATTATAAATTCTATCTAATAATATCACTCACAATTTATGATAAATAAATGCCATTTAAAAATAGCACTAACAATAGCACTCACAATTTATGATAAATAAATGTCATTTAAAAATAGCACTAACAATAGCACTCACAATTTATAATACAAGAAATGCTATTTAAAAATAGCACTAGCAATAGCACTCACAATACAAAAATGCTAAAAAAAAGGCACTAACAAAGGTGTTAAAAATAATAACCATTATTATTATTACAAGAGTTAAAGAGGTTACCAAACAGTACAAATATGCATAACGTATAAATACGTATGACGTATAAATACGTAGAGCATACATATACATCCGTGAAACCGGGGACTAATTGAAAGAAAAATGTGCAATTAAGCCCTTTTGGTAAAAATTGATTAAATTGGAGGGCAAATTGACCTAATTGCACTTTAAGACTTTAGAATCCAATGTCATAGCTTATAAAAAGTGAGAATTGAAAACTAAAAGACTCGAAAATGATTTTTTTTTAGGCTCGGTTCGGGTTTATGTTTGTGAAGGAACATAGTGACCCGAGCCGAATTTTTGAGATTTAAAGTGACACACTTGAAGAGGAAATTAAAACAAAATTATCGAATATTTTTGGGTATTTTTCTGACCACGAATGGTATTTTTCTGATTTTTTGGGTATTTTTATAATTAAATAAACTCGAAAAATATTAAAAATACCGAAAAATATTTTTTGTTCAAAATTGGTTCCTAAGGTTAAACCAAGGCTTCCAAAGTTGATTTTGTGATTTTATGACCTTTTTTATATTTTTAATTAATTTTAAAGAATGGTAAAAAAATCAGGTGTCAACAGCTGCCCCTCTTTGAGAGGAATCTCGTTAGAGGTTTCTCTCAAAGATAAGGTGGAACCTGATTCCTAACCGACTCAACTGGGAAAATAAGAGAAGAAATGTTATGACATCGGATCCTTAAGCCTATTGATAAAAGCTCAAATCAATCCCCGGTTTGCTCTAACAATTTGAACATGGGCCGGAGTGAGAGAGGCTTACCTGAAGCTCACCTGTCGGATGCTGCCGGTTGCGACGACTTTCAAGAAGATGCCTAGGACTCGTCATTCAGAATATCCTAGGGAGATTAAGCTCTGACCTGTATGGTAGGTCATACCATGATGTGACTCCTAACTTGTAGGAACCTAAGGAAGGCGCATCCCACGCTTTGGGATTTGCCAAGGATTTTGATCCGTATGGTGGATCAGACCTTTGTGTTGATCCTTACTGTGATATTTATCAATGAGTTGACCCTTATGGCGGTTTCTACCAATGAATTGACCCTTATGGCGGTTTCTACCATATGTGACCCTTCAGGCGGTTTCTACCATTAATGTGATCCCTCAGGCGGTTTCTACCTTGGTTTGACCCTTCAGGCGGTTTCTACCTTGAGTTGACCCTTCAGGCGGTTTCTACCTTTGATTTGACCCTTCAGGCGGTTTCTACCTTGTGTTGACCCTTCAGGCGGTATCTACCATGAGTTTGACCCTTCAGGCGGTTTCTACCTTGAGTTTGACCCTTCAGGCGGTATCTACCTTGTGTTGACCCTTCAGGCGGTATCTACCTTGTGTTGACCCTTCAGGCGGTTTCTACCTTGAGTTGACCCTTCAGGCGGTATCTACCTTGAGTTGACCCTTCAGGCGATTTCTACCATGTGTTGACCCTTCAGGCGGTATCTACCTTTGATTGACTCTTCAGGCGGTTTCTACCTTGAGTTGATTTGAAAAGGGCGTCTCATGACGAGGGTTCTCCACGTCCGATGAGACTGCCTAAATTTGAAAATGGGTCTCATGACGAGGGTTCTCCACGTCCGATTAGACTGCCTAAATTTGAAAATGGGTCTCATGACGAGGGTTCTCCACGTCCGATGAGACTGCCTAAATTTGAAAATGGGTCTCATGACGAGGGTTCTCCACGTCCGATGAGACTGCCTGAATTTGAAAAAGGGTCTCATGACGAGGGTTCTCCACGTCCGATGAGACTGTTTGATATTTGAAAAGAGGTCTCATGACGAGGGTTCTCCACGTCCGATGAGACTGTTTGATATTTTGAAAATGGGTCTCATGACGAGGGTTCTCCACGTCCGATGAGACTTCCTGAATTTTGAAGAGGTGTCTCATGACGAGGGTTTTCCACGTCCGATGAGACAGTTTGATATTTGAAAAGGGGTCTCATGACGAGGGTTCTCCACGTCCGATGAGACTGTTTGATATTTTGAAAAGGGGTCTCATGACGAGGGTTCTCCACGTCCGATGAGACTTCCTGAATTTTGAAGAGGTGTCTCATGACGATGGTTTTCCACGTCCGATGAGACAGTTTGATATTTGAAAAGGTGTCTCATGACGAGGGTTTTCCACATCCGATGAGACTGCCTAAGTTTTGAAAAGGGTGTCCTAGGACGAGGATTCTCCACGTCCTGCTGGGACAGTTTGCTGACTTCTTTTGAAAAAAGGGTTCTATCCTCACCCTTTCTTTTGCAAGATCCCGAAATTTGCCGGGGAATTCAATTTTGAAGCAGTGAAAGATTTTATCTTGACAAAGCTTCACTTGGGTCCGTTGAGGCGACATTCTGAGAGCTGGGTTCTCCAGGTATCCTGTAGAAGTTTGAACCTGAAAGATTTTTCTTCACCAAGAAAACGTTAGTAATCTTTGGGAAGACCACGGCTGTCCATTTTGACAAAACCGTATGATTTAAGTTTTAATCATGAAATTTGCTGCTGGAGGTTATCCAAAGCATTCTTGCAACATGCAAATGTGATCACAAATCCCTTGCGCGGAAAATCTGGATCCAACAATTTGAAACTTCCAAAAAGAGTTTGTTCAAAACATCAATTGGAATATTTCTCGACAAGGAGGTCTTCTCACCTGTTTTGCGATAGTGGTTTTTTTTTATAGGGGATGCACTCAATTCCCTACTAACCTGTGCCTAGGTTTTAGGCTCATTCGCAGCGCATACATTTTGATCGGTCGGGAGGTCTTCCACGGGACCGTAATGTTAGGCTTGGATATTGGTTTTCAAAGGGGACCCGCTTTGGAGTCGAGGCCATTGAATGAAAGTCTTCACCATCTGTTCCGGGTTTACAAGTCAAGAACCCTGCAAAATGAGGAAGAAATAGTCTTGCTCGTACTTCTTCGAGCTAAGCAATATGTTAACCCAAGTGTCTTAGTCAGAGAAGACTGTTTCAGGGTTGTAACATTTGTAGGATTGGGGACCGAAAAAGGCTTGTTTTTGGCCCAGAATTTGTGAGGGGATTGGCATTGGTGATCATTGCAAAATTGTCACATGTCTTTTCCATTCTGCATCTTCAATTTTTGAGGTGTGCAACCGCTTTTGAGGTGTGCACAAGTCCTTTAGAGAACGTCTCTTGTGGTATTAAGAGATTGACAATTCTGTCCGTGTTTTTGCACCACGGCTGACATCATTTGGGGAGCAGTCTTCTTGATCTGACTCCTTTATGGGTTTTTCTCTCTTCCCAACTAGGCTTTATTGGGGATCGATCAAACAGTTTTCACGAGCATCGGCCTTGCTTTTACCAGGCACTTTGCTTTTTCTTGCTGCTGGGGATTTTTCTTTGTTGAAATCCCGCCTTTTCTTTTCCTTTGGAACCATGATGTTCAGAAAATTGTGCTAGATATACAACTTGAATCATAGCACATTTAAACGCCGATATGAAATTTTTCTATAAATCCCATCTCTTGGATTCTTCCGTTCTTGGAGTGTGCAGTTTCTATCTTGAAACATGCCATGATCACCAACAGGGGTTTATGAAATGAATTCGCAGGCTTAAGTTGGCTGTGCAAAGGATTCGGTGTGTGGGATAGAGAATGAATGCTTCTCGTCATCCTATGGCACTTGGATTACCATATAAACAATACACAAAGATTAATGTTAGTCCGAGCAAGAAAATTTCTAACCATTTTCTCCTGACGCTGCTGGACTTACTTCCTTTTTACCCCGGTGTGGGGTGGCTCTTGACAGGGTTAAGAATGAAAAGCGCCGTTCAAAGGGGTTTATCAACGGTCACCTGTAGTGTTTGGGGATATGAAACGAATGCCTCCGTCGTCCCAACCCATGTAATCGCTGCAAATGGTCCCTACCTCCGTAGACCCAGATTTTGCTATCTGCCCACTCCACTCATCTCTCAAGTGTGTGTTGGACATGTTTGGATTAGGTTTTCGCCTCTCGTCTGAGAAAACATCCTTTTGAAAGTTTGGAACTTTTGATTGGAAAAAAATTCTTTCATTTTCTCCAAAAATTTTACCCGCCAAGGGGATTTTAAGATGCACTATGCATATCCTTATTCATGTTCAGACAACCTCCTGTTTTAAAACATGAATGCCAATGAAGTTTGAATTCTATGTCTTTTCTAGACATCAGATTCTGAAGGCTTTTCTTTTCTTCTCTGTTTTTTTATTCAACATCTTTAGTGGATTGGGGAAAGGGATACTTACCTGTCCCCAGAGGCTGGAGATCCCTGAAAATGCGGAAGAAACATGTTATTGTACGTTCACGAATTGTTCAAAAAATTAGAACGATACAATTTACCCTTGGTCATGTATTTCCAACGGGTAATACATGGGATGTGAAAACCCGTTTTGCCTTGATGGCAAGCCCCTGTCAAAAACAAACAATAAGTGTCAGTTTGTGTTCCAAAATTCAAGACCAATTGGAACGATACCGCATTGTTCTAGCTTGGCGTTTTCATTTGAACACAAACGCGCGGCTTGCAGAATCTGGCCCTCTATCTTGTGGTCCTGATCCCTCCGTTTGGTTGGCGATGAATCATTCTCAAGGATTTGCCCCAGAGGAGATCCATTTGTGTTTTTGGGCGCATTCCAGCGCCATTCTTCAAGGTTCCTTTTATTCAAGGAAAAAAAGAAAATCTTATCAAAATGCATGTCAAAGCACGGGACGTAGGAGCGACACTTTTTACCCTCCACTAGGTCTTATAATCAAAGACCATTTCTTGGAGTGCTGACTCCCAAGGTCAATAGCTTTATTCGCCTCCTCGTTGGCGAGTTCTTTTCTTTTGAGGCTTTCGGTGCCAACGACTCCCTGTTAAATGAGTAAAAACTCATGTTAGGCATGTGGTCTTCGAAGACCAAAATGGAACGATACAAGGTTACCATTCACCCATATTCGTATCTTGGGTTTAATTCTGATGCGGACGACTCTACAGTTGCGTCCATTGATTTTGCCAGAGAATAAACGTTATTCTTTGTCCGGCGCACAAATGATTCGCTTGCCCCAATTGGGCGTGATTTGTCGTAGCTAGGTGACGCTTGCCCCAGCTAACTCCCTTTTGCATTTTGCTGCATTGACGCATTTAGGCTATTTGACATCCGCAAAAATGGGTTTACTCGTGATTGAGTACTTCAACAACCTGCGCGATGAAAGGAGTGAAAGAGTCAATCACCGCGTAAGGAGCTTTAATTGAAACGATTACGGATTTACTATCCCCGCTCTGGTCACTTCTGGCATCCAAGATGCTGGAAATTTTTCAGTGGTCCCATTCATTTTTGTCATCACCTGCAAGAATGGAAAACCATATCAACTCGTGAACCGGTCAATCCGATTTGGAACGGATACAACTTTTTCGACTTAGGGAGAGTCGATCCAAATTAGGTTGCCCCAGCTTCACGTTGTCTACTTAAGGCTCATCACAATAAATCCATCTTGTTTTTGCAAACCCAATGGGTGATGCCCAATGAAGGTGCACTCCTTTCCATTTTGTAGGGAAGGCAAGCTCCCTTTTGTTGGTCTTTAACCATCTTATCCTGAGAGGAAGAGATATGAAATATTATGTCATTATCTGATTGAAAATCAATTAGGAATGACCCGTCCTTATCCTTGATTCGGTTGCCCGGTCAAGAGGCATTTGCCCTCGTCAGTTGACTCTCCAAGGTGGTCCAGCGCTTTTCCATGCCATCCTGGTTCGTTTCAACTCGCGATTGATTCTTCACACAAGTTTTTGGATTTTGATTCATAAGCGGCGCTGAATGACCTTTTGGTTTCGAGGTGTACCAATCATTCACATACATACGCATGAGACCAGTGAGGTTTGGCTCTAAGAATCAAGATAGGGTTTGGAACCTAAGGCCAAGGCTCCCACCTCGAGTTCTAGAAAGGGTAGATTCCATTGCACAACTATCGTTGCATTGGGACCCAATCCATAATTCGAAATGAGCGGAATTGAAAAGTGGATTACCCCGTGTTTTTCCTCACGGAGATTCCATTTTCAATCCCTTATATTGTTTTCCTATAGGCGGCGCCCGGGGTTTTAGGCGCGATTGTGTGTGTTCATGTGTTGTGAGTATCACAATGCAAGTCATCCACAACAGTTTATCAATCGGCGCTTCAAATCATCCATACAACATACATTCCTACGCCAACCTGCATAAGACAATGTTAATCACGGACTACACCCCTTATCTCTCCAATCTGCAAAAACATATAACACCTACCATGAGCGGACTTACCTCACCTTCAAGAGCGCCTGCAGGGTTAGAAAAATCACTCAGCGTTTTAATTACGGCCTAAGTCCACTTGAGGTCTAGAACCATAGGTTCTAGAACAAGATCCCCAGCGGAGTCGCCAGCTGTCGCGACCCGTCCGAAAGCGGACGCGGCTAATGGATTACCGATCGCGGGTCTTGGATCGGCGCGGGCCCTCCCAGGCCCATACCAAATCGCGGCGGGAGTATTTTTCAAAGGGATTCGACGATAACAGTCGATCGCTTTCGACCTTAGTGTGGTCGTGGTGGCATGTGCAACTTGTGCATGCATTTGGAGTCGCCACCGGTCTTTCTTGGAGGGTAGACCGGAAACCTTATTGACCGATTGGGAGAGATCGATCAATTCTGCGGAACCAGAGATTTTGAGTTCGGGGACTTAGTTACGTTGATGTCATTACCAACGCCCTTTCGGTACCTAACGCGAGTGATTTTCCCTAACTAGGATTTCATGCAGGCGCAATTTTGGGTGAGGTAAGTCTGACTTTGCACATTAACCAGTTTAACATGCTCACGTAATCATAATAAATAAATAGATGCCAATCACATAAACATCTATCCTACGTGGTGATCATGGAATTATGATTTAATGGGTCTCGAGCCAATGGGACCACATTTAATCATTTTAATATTTTAATAACGGAGAGCCGCTCTTCGCTTCTTCTTGGTTTCTTGAACTCTTCAAGAATCGGGCCCCAAAGAGCTCGCCGACTTAAAAGGCTCCTCCACGTAATCCTCGTAGCATTTACATCAACAATTGACTATGCTAAAAATAAAGATTACATGAAAAATAAAAGGAGTACGCAGCCTCCATTTAATAATTACAACCCCAAATATATAAATAATCACCATACATTCATACATACATCAATCACATTGATTAGGGATTTTTCCATGATCACCACCCTTCCACGTAAGTAATAAATTCACAATTTAAAACTTAGGAAGGCACAATAAAAATTCTACGTTGAATCATATTCAGAATTTTTACGTAAAATAAGATAGCCATAAATTTTCGATTCAAAATTGATTTAGTCTCAATTTTTGCTACGTTGATTAATTTATCATATAAAATAATCAACCTCCATTAGCCATGTAAGACGAACAATTCGTTAATACATATTGGCCATAGTATTGCAAAAATTGCAAAAAATCAATTAAATGCACGAAAACACTTAAGGATCGGCTCTGATACCACTGTTGGGATCCACGTAACACGTAGCGGAAATAAATAACAACCCATACATGTATCTCCAGAGGCGTACTTCGTGCATTTCAATCGAAAAAAATCACAAAGCCTCAAAGGGAGTAAATAGATTACCTCTCGTAGCGTGCTTGAACGGAGGTGTCGGTTCGATGTTCTTCGATCTCAGCCTCCACAAGCGTTAGGCATCTAGTTCGGACACACCACCAATTGACGAACGGGGAGGCGACGAATAACTCCACAACAATTGTGCTAGCAATATGCGGAATCAATATTCCGAACTTAGTATATTTTGCTCACTCAAGATTATGAGAATATAGAGAGTGTTTGTGTTCTTCTCTCTAAGCTCTCAAAAATTTGCACACTCTACAAAATGTCTCTCCTTTTCAACCTGAAAACTCTTGCCATCCTTTTATAGCCAAAAATACCTTCCAATAAATTGTATTTAAAAATAGCACTAACAATTATAAATTCTATCTAAAAATAGCACTCACAAATAAATGACATTTAAAAATAGCACTAAAAATAGCACTCACAATTTATAATACAAAAATGCTATTTAAAAATAGCACTAACAATAGCACTCACAATTTATAATACAAAAATGCTATTTAAAAATAGCACTAACAATTATAAATTCTATCTAATAATAGCACTCACAATTTATGATAAATAAATGCCATTTAAAAATAGCACTAACAATAGCACTCACAATTTATGATAAATAAATGTCATTTAAAAATAGCACTAACAATAGCACTCACAATTTATAATACAAGAAATGCTATTTAAAAATAGCACTAGCAATAGCACTCACAATACAAAAATGCTAAAAAAAAAGGCACTAACAAAGGTGTTAAAAATAATAACCATTATTATTATTACAAGAGTTAAAGAGGTTACCAAACAGTACAAATATGCATAACGTATAAATACGTATGACTTATAAATACGTAGAGCATACATATACATCCGTGAAACCGGGGACTAATTGAAAAAAAAAATGTGCAATTAAGCCCTTTTGGTAAAAATTGATTAAATTGGAGGGCAAATTGACCTAATTGCACTTTAAGACTTTAGAATCCAATGTCATAGCTTATAAAAAGTGAGAATTGAAAACTAAAAGACTCGAAAATGATTTTTTTTTAGGCTCGGTTCGGGTTTATGTTTGTGAAGGAACATAGTGACCCGAGCCGAATTTTTGAGATTTAAAGTGACACACTTGAAGAGGAAATTAAAACAAAATTATCGAATATTTTTGGGTATTTTTCTGACCACGAATGGTATTTTTCTGATTTTTTGGGTATTTTTATAATTAAATAAACTCGAAAAATATTAAAAATACCGAAAAATATTTTTTGTTCAAAATTGGTTCCTAAGGTTAAACCAAGGCTTCCAAAGTTGATTTTGTGATTTTATGACCTTTTTTTATATTTTTAATTAATTTTAAAGAATGGTAAAAAAATCAGGTGTCAACATCGATAAGTTGACGAGTTGCCCCAGCCGTAGGAAACTCTCGAGTGGAATGAGAAACGAAGTGTTGTGGATTTGACCATGGGGTCGCCTGAAAGGTCAGGAGGACCATGAGACGATTTGTGAAGGCGTCAGGCAATTCGTATGGAAGTTCAACGATGGTTGTGTCAAATAAGAGGTCCTAAGCTTACCATAACTTTTGGGAAAGTCATAAAGACGTCATAGGGACGAAGTTACATTACAGTACGTCTTGTCGTGTGCAGACAGATAGATGGCCTAAGAAGATGATTTAGATGCTCGAGATCATGTAACGAGCGTGTGTCACGGACTTTAAAGGAAGTGGCGACGAGTGGCTACCCCTGGTGGAGATGTCTAGAGTAACAATTGCTTGTAGACAAATTTGATGACAGATTGGTGATTGGTACATACCATGATCGAGGATGTGTAAGTGGAGGCTCATTGCGAATGATCCATCTTGGTTTGAAATGACTTCATTAGGGATCGACTGGAAGTAGCTTCGGACTGTATTAAGCCTTCAGGATAGCATGGGTGGGTCCTTAAAGTATGTTTGGACCAAATTGTTTGAGTCTACGTTTAGGTCGTCACGTAATGCCCTGAAGCGTGTTAATGCGGGAATTTGTGCCCTTCTTAATGCGTTGGTACGCAAGATGTTAACCTGATGCGTTGAGACGCGGGTTTCAGAGAGGTATACTAATCTGAGGCGTGTTACGCGGATCATGGGTGAGTTTGACGGCCGGTGCGCCATTATGAAGGCCTTGGCATCGATAATGGAACTAAATGGTTAGGCGATTTAGATCCTTAAGAACTTCAAGTAGGAGATCATGTCTTCCTTAAAGTATTACTCACGCGAGGCTTGTCCGATTTGGAAAGTCGAGTCCGAGATGTGTAGACCTATTTGGGGATTTTGGCAATAAAAAGGGGACCGCCGAAGAAGATGGAGTAGAGATGAGGCGTCAGCACCCAGTTGTTGAGTGCGATGGGATTTATGGTAAATTTCGAGGACGAAATTTTTATAAGGAGGGAAGAGTTGTGATATTCTGAAATTCGACCCCCTTTTCGAAGTAAGATTTCATGAGACATCTCGTCAGTGCGCTTCAGTTAAATCTCGCTCAGAGTTGGCCACTCTTGAGAGGACTAATCGATGGGGAAAGGCTAAGTAGGATTTAAGTACGTGGACCAAAGAACTCGACCATGGATTGGTATCTTGACCATAAGGATTGCCGAGGGGATATTTTGAGCCATGATAGGCCGGTCTAAGATTGGCCTTGGGACGATTTGCTAGTGTTATACAATTGGATCGCGGGTGATTCCGTTTGGCCATCGTATAATTTACGAATTAACCTAAACCAATTCATGGCAATCGCGTCCTTAGGAACTAGCGATCGACTCTCGCAATTACATGACAACCAAGGTCGCCATGACTCGAATAACTCTTAAACATGACATTAGTCACGGGTCGATACGCGTAACTCCTAAGAGCCGCCCGTTAGTTTGAGATACACTGAAATCGCCACTGATGGATTTAAACCACGGATTGGACTTCGGAATTGGGCATCGGATATTCGAGAATTCTAACGGTAATAAAATTGGACGTCGCCTCATCAAGAGCCATTAAGACTAGAATTCGCCCGTTATCGATTAGAAAAGAAAACTCAGACTGACGATTGGGAATTTCTCTTTTACCCTTAAGTTAATGCCTTTCCTTAGAAATAGGCAAGGGCAAAATGGACAATTAACATTCCCCACCATTGGCCGAAATTTAAGGGGTAGGATGGTCATTTGACCATTAGATATTTGAGAATGGATTTGACCAAGTGACTAGACACATTCCCCATTAACCACTCCCCAACCACTTGTCATTCAAACACTATTCATGGTACTTACCCCATTACCAACTCCACTTCATCTTTCCCTCCAACCACTCCTTTCAATCACTCTCCCTCATGGTCTTGAATTTGATGAACCCAGAGCACTTCCTCTCCCTCTCCACCTCTTTTTCTCATTTTCTCTCTTTTTCTCTCATCTCTCTCCCTTACGCTCTCTCTCGTTCACTCTCTCGGTCTCTAGGCGGAAGCCAACCACTACCACCTTAAACCACCACCAACCGACCTCATCTTCCTCTTGAACCGTGAAAGATCGTCGTTCAAGCCTAAAGGCCAGGCGAGCACCCCTGTCCGAACCGACCCGTGAGCAAACCGAGGGTTGTTCTTGGAGAGTCCTTGTTCGATCTTAAGGTAAGTGGCTCGTGGGACTTAGATAATCATGTTAAGGGGTTATAAGCTTAAGTTAAGAGTGTTATTGACTAAGTTCATTGGCCATTTGACTGAACCTTAAGGAAACGCATCTGTTCACCGCCGGACCCGATCTGCCCGTGTCTTCCGTCGCCATTTTCGCCGGTCTTCCTTGGTTTCTTGGCTTGGTAAGCTTATTCTAACCCTTAGTTAGTACCTTAGGTCATGGAAGGACCGAGTGAGAGTAAGATTTAAAGAAATTTGTGGGTTGTTCTAAGGAGAGTTTAATGAGGACCGAATTTGTGATGCTAAGGAAGGTTGGAGATCCATGAGTTGTGGTACCTATAGGGTTGATATCATGGTTGAACTAGGCTAATGGAGTTGATCTTGCTTGAACCGAACACCCTGATGTGCCATAATGAGTGCTAGAGCTTGATGTGCTTGATTAAATTAATGAAATCCCTTGATTTGGCCTAGGTGAGTTCGGCCATGGTGGGGATAGTGTTATATTGCATGAAAGTGGCCTAATGGCCCTTAGTCCTATTTTGGCAGTGTAATGAAATGGTGGTTTAATTGATTGAAATGACACCAGAGAAGTGGATTTGGCCTTGTGTGATGAATTAATGCCTTGGATGAGTTAATTGATCGATTGGCCTCATTGATGTTTGCTATGGCCGAATGATGATGTTAAGGAATGTCGATTCCCTTAATCGACTTGTATTCGATCGTGGAGTATTACAATGGCCTTGATTGATTTAATAATGCAATGATATGCCATGATATGGATTTGTGATTAAAATGGCCGAATGGTGCTCATGATGATGATATGCACATGTGATTGCATTATGCTATAATTGGTTGAATTATAAGCCTATGTGCATATAGCGCCCTGATGCGTTAAACGCGGGGCTTAATGATATCATGATGCGTTCAACGCGGGATAGACTTGAGGCGTTAAACGCGGGTCATGAGAGATGGCATTTGGAACCTGAGGCGTTAAACGCGGGTTCGTTGGTTAACCAAGCCTGAGGCGTTATTACGTGGGCTGAGCCATGAGAATTACAATCATATCATATGTATAAGCTATCCTCTATATTATGAGATATTAAGTGCCAGGGTACGAAGTCCAGCCTAGTCTAGATTGGTGCGTTGAGTGACAATGCATGTCTCGATTGAGTTGTTGTGTGTCTTTTGCTTGAAATTCGTATGGTCGGTCATCGCATGTGTTTGGGAGTGTCTGGAAGTACTAAGTGCCTAGCTTAGGGTTAGGATTAGCTTATTGAGATTTATCTCACCCCGTCGTGGGACCCACTTTTTCAGACCCCAAGCCTTGACCCCGATGATATACTGGAGAATCTCGATGCTGAACTTGAAGCTGGAGAATTTGGACTAAAGTCGATGGATGTTGTCAAACCAGAGGCGTAGGAGTAGTCGTACCACTTCTTTTCGGATGTTTCCTAGAAATAAACGGTTTGAAGTTTAGGACCGACTCAGTCATGTTTTATGATTTTAAGCTGAATATTGTAAACCGACTATTCTGTAATTATATTGAACACATTGTAAGTCATCTTGTGAAGTTGTATGTATGGAGTTTGGTTTATCGCTTCAGCATGTGCATTTCATTCCGCGAGCATATCGATAGACGAGTCGATCCTTGGGACGTATCGCGAAGGCATAGCTGAAAGGGATGTTAGTGCGCTCGTAAAGGACGCGGGGCGTGACATCACCGTTTATTTGGTATCAGAGCGAGGTCAGCTCGATCCAATTCGATTGAGACTTGGAGTGATAAGGAGTGATGGCTTGAGGATGATTAGATAGCAGGACCCCTAGGGTTAGGTATGGACTACTGGATATTGGGAATTGTAGGCTTGAATTTGTGCCGTGTCTTGATGGTTATGGTATCGATTTTAATGGATGGTCTTGGGCGATGTGATGATTAAGGTTTACAAGAAAGTGAACAAAGATTGGGGAGTCATAAGCCTGAACTTGAGGTTGAAAACGTGTTTGAGGTAATAGAGGACTTCTTGTGGGTAAAGGATCAATTGGATTTTTATGATCATGACTGTGACTTTGAGGTGTATGCTTGATCCTAGGCCATTGATCTGTGTGATGGTCATTTGTCGAACTAGAAACCTTCTATTGATAGGGAATTGATCAGGAAACGACTAAGATATGACGAGCAATGCGTACAATCATGCATTGCATGTGTTTATGGCGTCAAAATAAAAGTTGAGGAATGTGCATGCATGAAAATATCATTATTGGACTTGATAAACCATCGCTTGGTATGGTACAAGCTGATGGGATACCTATAAACCGTAATGAAGCCTGTTATGGGACGTGTGGAACGGGACTCTCCTCGTAGGTGTATGACTTGGGACAACCTGCAAAGACCAGGTCTGAAGAGGGCGGGGAGTGTACGCCGGGACATAGAAGTTTGGACAATGAGCGGCTCCTGGCAGGCTTCTAAGACAGAAAGGGAGGCAGGAATGACCTAAACCATACATTGAAAGTGATGGGTCTAGGTATCGGGCTAAGTCTGATTCTTTTATCAAAAGATTTATTGCATTAAAGCTGATCCTCAAGATGAAATTTCAAACATTGCGTAGCGTTTGATATGGCGCGTGTGAATGATTCTATTGGTTTGCATCGCCGTAGGCGATTAGAGGTCCTAGAGCTTCATACTTGGCACTAAGCGTTGTTTACTGAGTGTTTGGTTGGATAGCTGATTGTGGTTGTGCTAACAGGCAGATGCATCTAGGCTTGAGGTACGAATGAGAACTTCTTGGTATATGTCTCTAATTGCTTAATCTATGATTGGCCTACTTGGCATCAAGTGTATTTTGGCTGAGGCTTATTTGAGAACCGAATAGCATATTGTAATTTTGCGAAGTCGTAGGTGTGGCTGGACTTAAGGTACGAGGAATTATCTCATTGAATTGATGCCATGAGTGCTTGCTTGATGTTGCTTAGTTGAGACTTGTTTGATGATTGACACCCGGCTGAGTGTTGCTTGTAATTGCTTGGTAATTAGTAGCTGGCTTATAGTTACCGTTGTGGGGAGCAGTTTAGGACTGCTAGACTTGAGTAGATGGCTTAGGTCCTTGAATCCTTTGGTGGAACTGTAGTAGCTCCTATGATGTCAGAGCTTAGTGGGAATGAACAATCGAGATAAGAGTGTTAGAGGAGTGCCTAACTCCAGACCGCAAGTTGTGAGGGACTCAAGAGTTGTTAAAGTCGTGAGGACCTTAGGAGGAATTGAGAATTCGATGAGTAGGTAGGCTTGAGATTGGGATACCGTTGCTACCTAGCCAGCTGGGACGGTCGCGGCTGTGGCTATTAGAGCTATTAGTGACAATCAGACAAATGACATTGGAGGCACGAATAGGGGTCGACAGATGGGCTAGCTTGGGAGTATTATCTCACCCCGTCGTGGGACCAACATTTTCAGACCCGAAGCACTGATGGAGACCCTTGAAGGAAGATGATGACGTGAAGGTCGAGGAGAAATTGACTTGATGAGAAGTCTGTCTTTTCTGTTGAAGTCAATGAGGACCTCTTAATTTTCGAAGTTAGAGTTATACATTGAATTCATGATTTACCTTGGGATTAAAATGCTATTGTATTGGAACGTCCTAAAGTCATCATTTGTATTAAAGGGAAAAAGTAGTTGTCTCGTTTCCGCTTGTGCCCTTTCATTGTAAGGATTTGATAAGTCGATGGCCGAAGGATCCTGGAAGACAATCATAGTGATTGAAGTGCTTGAAGGGATGCTCGCTGGGTTCGAGGCGTGACAACAATCACCTTCAGATCAATTCTTATCCATCGAAGGTTTCTAATTCCACCAATGATCGTCACATCACATGGATTAATTGCCTATATTCACCCATATGCCTCAAGTTTAGTCGCTATTCAAGTCAAATCCATAGGCATTCGATCACAACTAATATTCAATCCAAATATTCCTTGTATACATCTTAGCTCATATCATCCAAAGTTGTCAACAACCATCGATAACTAAAACCATCAAGGTATAACACGATTCACGCCTGAATCCACTAATACCAATCGTCTCTTTATAACTCACATTCCTCAAGTTACGTCATTGACAAACCACAATCACAATCGGGTAATCCAATTGACTCCTCATTCATAAACAATTTTCTACTAACCTCAAGCACAATTACTACCTCAAAATCCATGCTTAAGTCTCTTTAGTTTCAGCATGCTTCCACTTAAACCTCAATCACCACACCACTCAAGATCATCCATTAAAGTCAACACTAGGACCATTAGAATACCACACAAGTTCAAGCCTATAATCCTCAAGATTCAATGATCAATGCTTAATCCTATATGTCTCACTATCTAATTGTCCTCAAGTCATCACTCCTTATCACTCCAATCCTCAATCACACTGGATCAAGCTAACCTTGCTCTGATACCACTTAAACAGGGATGTCACACCCCGAACCCTGTGAGCACTTGAGCATCCCACCTGGCCGTCGATCTTTAGATTGTTTCCCAGGATCTCTCGGCCCACAATTCATTTTAAACATCCATACTTATACGGAAGCGACAAACATCTCCACTCATCAATTATAAATTGAAATGACTTAGGACAAAATGGTACACTTCAATTCATACAGCGGTCGAACATACTCAAGGGTTCAATCTCTAATCCACGAAACCAAATACAATCCCTAAGACCACAAAATGTGAATCCATATCCTGTAATTCCATCTTCGAATACTCAACCTCGACAAACTTCTCGCCTCATCGTCCGGGACCTGAAAAAGTTAAGCTCACACTGGGGTGAGATATAAATCTCAGCAAGTAAACCCTAAACCTAGACCAGACCACCAGTCCCACCAGACCACACCATGAAGTAAATGCATAATCTCAACAAAGCATTGCACATGGCATTCAAATTTCACATATCACCACTTCATGGAATCAAGCACCATACCTTAGCATATAATTAAACGCATAACTTCAGAAGTCATCTCATGCACTCAACGCCAAGGGCTCCCGGGCCGCGATGTATTTCTCAAGGGCACTCTGGCCAATTATTTGCATCAGGCCTCTCTGACCAATTACGATGCATAATGGCTCTCTGGCCATTTCAAGTTCACAAGGGCTCTCTGGCCAATTCATCAGCATCAGGGCACTCAGGCCAATTACGATGCATAAGGGCTCTCTGGCCATTTCAAGTTCACAAGGGCTCTCTGGCCAATTGATATCTCAAGGCACCAAGCCAATGCGATCTCCGGGGCACCAACCAATTGAACGCTGGGGCACTATAGCCCATTCATAAAACATAGGCAATTATATTGCAAATATCACATAACCATGTCAATCCTCATCACAACCGAAATCATATAGACATTCTAGCCAAATCATTTCACGTGGGCATTCTAGCCAAATCATTTCACATGGGAATTCTAGCCAAATAATTCACACACTCATTCAGCCATCATAAATCAAAGTTCAATCAATCCACTCATTGATCAAATCATCAATCAAACGCATCTAGTAGCGTCCTAACGTCCTAGTAGAGGTTTAAGGGACACTTACCTCATTAAGCAAGCTAGCATATTCCATCCCAATGAGCTACCTAGCTCAGCAAACGCACGGCCAACCATGGTTCTCACGGCGTGCCTGGGAAAATCACATCGAAACTCGATTATTTCTCAATCCCATCGCGCTAATTCCTTAACAACACCGATAACACCTTATTCTTAGGTCATCACAGTATTAATTTGATGCTCCTAAGCATGTCAATTATTGTTCTATCAAGGCAAGTCATCCAAAGTCTCAATTTGCCAAAAATGCCCAATTTGAGCCCCCACAACCAGGTTCATTCTCACGAAAACTGAAATTTTTATACTGCCTTTTTGGGAAAAAAAATTCAATGGTCTTAAAATTCAAGATCTTATGGATACGTGGGTGAAAACGGAGCTCAATTTGGATACCAGACGACTTAGAAAGACTCAATTCAAAACCAGTGCGCGCTGGGGGCAGATTGGACGGCGTCCCACTTTTTCACTTCATACAGTTCCTTAATCACCTCTTAACCCAAATTCCTCTCAAAACCAACTTTCCAATACATCAAACATCAATTTTAGGGGTCTCACCGAAAAGGTTTTGAGCAAAATCACACCACAAAGCTTTGAGCAGCCCGGTTTCCTCACGGTCCTCTACGATCAGAATCTATCCGATTGTAACCACCCACAATCAGCCATGAAAACTCATTTTAAAACCTTCTATTTGCAGCCATAGACCATCTAAACATAGTACTAGATGTTATGAAGCTCTCCTAAAAAATTTGAGGTCATTTAGAATTTCTAAGAGCTAGAACCAACACTTCTCCTCAGCTAGCTCAGAATCTATCCGCTTTTCTTCCAAAAATTCCCATAAATTAACCAGACCTCCAAAAATCATGAAACTAACGGAACATTGTCAAAGACATCCTGAACTAACCTGTGTTGGTCGACGACAGCAATCCAACGATGGAAGAGGCCGGTCGTACGAACCGAACAGAGAGGGCAGAAACTATCTTCTGGAGTAGTTTTTGCTAGAGAGAAAAAGAAGGAAATTTTTGAAGGAAAATGGAGGTGGGGAAGGGTGCACGACCAAGCTGAGCTAGGGGAAGGAGTTCCATCAAATTATTGGTGCCAAATTTGTCAAGATAGAATTTAATGGCATTTAATGCCTAACCTCTCAAAAATGGACATGTGTCATGCCACCAATAATTGGCCAACTCACTTTGACTTTCATTGACCCTCATTTCCATCTATTTTCGACAGCTTATTGGGATGACTAGAATGACCATTTTGCCCTTCCAAAAGACTTAAGGCAAGGGTAGAAGATTGAGGGACAAAACGGTAATCTGGCACTTTTCGTCCGAAACTTCGTTTTTCTCATTTTGAGTGTCCACTGGCGAGGCGGCGTCAAATTCTTTTCCAATTTTGAAATTCTTCATTTCCAATTGCCAATTCGAGCTTCCAGTTTATGGTCGATCGTATCTTCAGTTTATCTCGAACTAACAGGTGATGTAACTAGCAATATCTCCTAGAGGGGGGAGAATAGGAGATTCTGAACACAATTGAAATTTCTTGCGGAAAAGCAGTATAACAGTGCGCAGAAAATCTAAACACAAAGGTAAGAGTTTAGAGAAGAGGATATTGCACACGATATTTATAGTGGTTCGGCTTAGATCAAGCCTACGTCCACTCTCCCACGATGACAGCCGATTGGCTGGATTTCACTATGAAGAATCAAGAGGATTACAATCACTCAAGTGTTTTGTTTCTCTCTCACACAGATTTTCACAGCGAAGGATTTTGAGTACACAGAATACTCTCTTAGATGAAACTCAAATTATGCTTGCACTTTGGATTGTTGTTCGCCCGTCTTATTTTTTTAGTCAACCATTATTCTTCTTTTATACTCCCCTGCCTCCGAACTAGCCGTTGGATTCCAGCCAAGGGATCGCTATTTAATCCTTGATTGGACGTCATCATTCGTGATTGAACGAGACTGTATCTTCAGAAGATATGTAGACCGTTGGGTAAGACATTGAACCCTTCTGATTCAGTCACCCATACAACTGAATCTCCAACTTCCATAAGTGTGATAAGTTTGAGTTGATTCCCGAGGATATATTCCTTAGAAGATGATATCCCATTATAGAAAGTCCCTTAATTGATTAGAGGGCATATCAGGATAATTGAATATCACTTGCCTTGATCGGAAACCTGCCATACGTGGGTCTTCGTGTTTTGTAAAATGCAGAAACTGATCTTTCTTCAGATTCGTCTAAGAGAGATTTGATCAGTTGGCACGGAATGGTAAGACGGAGATTTGATGTGATCCATCCGTCACTGTTTAGATCGTCAGGAGCACTTCCATCTGACCCTTGGTCAGAAGCACTTCCATCTGACCCTTCGCCAGAAGCACTTCCATCTGACCCTTCGCCAGAAGCACTTCCATCTGACCCTTAGTCAGAAGCACTTCCATCTGACCCTTAGTCAGCGCGACAGAATTGGAATCACTCAACCTCCTGCTTACACATTCTTCCTGCATCACATTTCATTAAACAATATCTTTTGAAGGTTTTGTCAGAATTAAAATGTAGGAGAATTTCCACAACAATCTCCCCCTTTTTGATGGTGACAAAACTTCTCCAGTTGCAAATTTAAAGGAAAATTTAACCAGTGATAATATAATAAAAGTGAGTAGCCATCACATTTGCTCCTCCAGGTAATCATCATTAGAGATCCTGTAATGAAAGTGTTCTCATAGAAGAGCATGATCAGAGTAAGATTATCCTACAATAATCCTGCACGAAACTAAACTTCTTAGTAGATTATCCTGCAAAACGGTAGGTTAGGTCTTCTCCTCCTTTCCTCTAAATTGAAATATAATTAGAGATAATCTATTGAGACTGCATAAAAGTAATTTCAACTTCTCCCCCTTTTTGTCAACATCAGAAAGAAATATGTATAAAAAAAGTGCTTGAAATAATGACGCGTTCTAGAAAAAGAAAAAAGGGAAAAAGTAGGTGAGTTTTTAAGAAGAGAGATGATCTTCAGGCTCAATATCAGCCTCCCCTCGGGAAGGTCCTACAAAGCTTCTTCCCATCATCTGAGCATGGTCTCTTACAGCTTGAGAAGAGGGCAGGTTTGAAGCTGTTCTGTCCGTTCTGACCAGTGTGTATGTAGGCATGTTGGCTATCTCATCACAAAACATTCTCCCATAGAGATCAATGGACTTTTCCAGCTTAGTCACCTGACTAGTCAAACCCTGCAGCTTCCTATCTGTCGTCTGTTCAAAAGCCTGCATTTGTTGATCAAATTTTGTTTCCATGGCAGCCATCGTCTGAAGAAGAGTATTTTAGAGATTTTCAAAAAGCACTTGAAGTTCCACTTGTGGTTGTGAAGGTGCAGGTTCGTGAGTCTCCCCCTCAATTTGTGCCTTGGTGAAAGCTTGAGAGGCTAGGACTTCAGTGAGAAAAACATCTTATGTAACAGGCACAGGCTCTTTCTCCCCCTGATTTGTAGCCCGTTTCCCTTTTGTGTTTGAGCTTGGCACGGAGACTATTTCCTCATCAATGTCCATTGGAATGAACTGTGCACTGGACAGCTGATCTTCTCGTGCAAATGCTGAAGCTAGACTTGCAGCATCTTTATGAAGTATTCCTCTGGTGGAAAAGACAGAGTAAGCTCCAATGTCATCTTGTTCTTCCTCCTGTTCTTTTGACCCCCAACGTTGCTAGAACTTGTGCTAGCAGTTGCTCATGATCACAGTTGACATTTGTAATGTCATACTCTGTGTCATCTTCAATTCGTGCAGCTTGCTCCTCATCCCACATTGTGAGGAATTCTTCCTCAGTCAGATCACAGGGATACACAACTTTTTCTTGTGGTTGTATTCCTGTTTCATCTCCTTCTTCCTCATCTCCTTCAGCACTATGATTTTCGGACTTACCATCTGCATCTGATCCACCTGGAGATTGAGTGGCTCAAGAATCATATTCCCCTGTTTCTTCCTCACTTGCTTCTGAGTCCTTATCATTAGGACTGTCTGATTGTTGTCCCTTAACAGCCATGACTTTTCTCTTCTTTGGAGATTTCTGCTTGGACTCTTCCTCGAAGTCCACAATGACTGGTTCATTGTTCTTTGTTCTCCATCCAGCAGGGGTCATCTTGTACCCCATCTTTGTTACCATAGTCTATCCAGCAGTCATTAGAGGAATTTCTTGCTCGACAAAGGCACCTAGGCCATCAACCTTGAAATAATTGATTATTTTGAAGATCAATGCGGCATAAGGAAGTTGGCCATTTGGCTTGAGAGCTGATCTGTACATATGCAATAGTACTGTATGAGCAAAAGAAATCCTCTGTCCTGTCAAGATTCCCCATAACAGCTTTGCCTCGTACTTTGAAATATCTGTCTTTGATGCTGCCTTGGGTCTGAGACATTCGATGATCACCTTGTGCATCATGATATGTTTCAAGGGAAAGTCCGTGTATGCAATATGTGACTTTGATTCCCTTGAGAAACTCGATTTGCCAGTCAGGAAGCAGAAAGCTGCACTTGCAGTGACATCTAAGGGTTTGAAATCTCCGTTTCTGGTTCCCATGATTGAAGCCAATTCATCAACAGTCAGAAAATACTGCTTTCTTTTGACTGTGAAAGCCAGAGAGTTGAAGTTGACAAACTGAAGATTTGAATAGAAGTAAGCTACCAAATCAGGAAAAGTGTAGCCTCTCCTAGTTATAAACTGATCTATCTTCATCTTTTCTAGATACTTCCTCAGATAGATGCCATTGCTGTCAAAGTACTTTAACTCAAATACCCTTTGAGGTATAATACCTCTCTGTTTCATTGCTTCAAACCTTTCTCTGTGAGCCTGATTCTGGAACAATGGATCAGGAAAGCTTTTATCCAAATTAAAGCCTATATTTTTCACAAAGTCATTGAACAGAATGTCATCATCATCTTCCACCTTTGCCTTCGTACCGCCAGGTCTAATTGGGGATCGTCTTTGTTTCGAGCTTGTCTTTGCCACTTTCTCCTTTTATTTTTCTGGAGACAGATGCAGGTTTTTCTACAGCAAGTGGTTCAACGATTTTTCCAAGCAAGCTAAGAAACTCCAAAAGTTCGCCCTCACTATCGAAATGGTGAGTCTTCAGCAGTTTTCTAAGTTCGTTACCAAAATCTCCTGCGGCCTTGATCCTATCATACATTGGCTTAATAGAATGAGCCATAGAATCTTTTCCTTCAAAGGCAGACAGAGACAGACCTTTTTGTCAGGCGGAGTGCTTCTCGCTGCTGGTTGATTTGGGTTTTTGTGAGTTCCGCGCCGCTTGTAGTTGAGGCGGAGAACTTCCTCTTCGACTGAGGCGTCTTCTTCGAGTTAGAGGCTGATTTTGGAGCCATTGATGCGTAGAAAGTTTGAAACTTTGAGTGAAAGAGTGTTGCTTTGAGGAGGAAATCGAGAGCGAGAGATTCTCAACACGGTTTTAGGGTTTTGATTTGAGAGAATTTTGAAAGTGAGAGAACAGAGGTGACGGTTCAGAGTTTTTATAAAAGTGGCGATTATTTTTGGAAACACAAAAGAGAATTTTGATTTAAAAAGAAATTCTTTTAATAATAAAAAATATTCACGGTCAATCAGATATTCGGAGATATCTATTCATATGAGGAACTTACCTAAAAGATAGCTTTTAGAGATAACTGACCTTTTTTTAAAAGAAAGTGTGAATTTTTCCTTACGCGCCTTTTTGACGTCCCTTCTGATGCTCCTTCTGATGCTTCTACTGACGCTCCTTTTGACGTTCCTTTTGACTCTCCTTCTGACGCTCCTTCTGACTCTCCTTCTGACGTTCCTTCTGACTCTCCTTCTGACTCTCCTTCTGACTTTCCTTCTGACGCTCCTTCTGACTCTCCTTCTGACGTACCCTGTTCTAAGGTATACTTAAGAAGGAAGGTTAATAATGGATAATTCATTTCTGATAAAATTAAAACTCTGTTTATCAAGTGGTTTAGTAAAAATATCTGCAAGTTTATTTTTCGTATCAATGTATTGAATGTTAACATCACGGTTTTGAACATGATCACGTATGAAGTGATGCTTGATCTCAATATGCTTTGTTCTTGAGTGAAGTACAGGATTCTTTGTGAGATTTATGGCACTTGTGTTGTCACATAGGATTTTCACAGTTGATTCTTCAACACCATAGTCTTTGAGCTGCTGTTTTGGCCAAAGTATTTGAGTGCAGCAACTTCCAAGAGATACGTATTCTGCTTCAGCTGTACAGAGTGCCACTATATTTTGCTTCTTTGAATACCATGAGACAAGCATGTTTCCCATGAGCTGACAAGTTCCAGATGTACTTTTTCTATCAATTTTGCAACCTGCAAGATCTGCATCTGAATATCCCTTTAGTATAAAATCAGAAGATTTAGAATACCACAAACCATAGTTGGGATAAGTCCCTCTGTATTTGATTATTCTCTTGACTGCTGATAGGTGTGATTCTCTTGGACTTGATTGAAATCTTGCACATAAGCAGACACTATATAGTATGTCGGGTCTTGAAGCTGTGAGATAGAGTAATGATCCAATCATACTCCGATATAGTTTGGGATCGACTTCCTTTCCATCTTCATTTTTATCTAATTTGGAAGAGTGAGACATAGGAGTTTCTGTCTTCTTGCCATTCTCCAGACCAAACTTCTTCACTATTTCCAATGCATACTTCTCTTGAAATATGAAGGTTCCTTTCTGAGATTGATGAATTTGAAGACCAAGAAAGAACCGTAATTCTCCCATCATACTCATCTCAAATTCATCCTGCATTGTTTTAGAGAATTTCTTGCAGAGAAGTTCATTAGAGGAGCCGAATATAATATCATCAACATAAATTTGAACTAAAAGGATATCTTTACCTTTTCTTTGAATAAAAAGAGTGGTGTCTACATTACCTTTAGTGAAGCTGTGTTGAGATAGAAAGTTTCTACTGACGCTCCTTCTGACGTTCCTTCTGACTCTCCTTCTGATGTTCCTTCTGACTCTCCTTCTGACGCTCCTTCTGACTCTCCTTCTGACGTTCCTTTTGACTCTCGTTCTGACGTTCCTTCTGACTCTCCTTCTGACGCTCCTTCTGACTCTCCTTCTGACGTACCCTGTTCTAAGGTATACTTAAGAAGGAAGGTTAATAATGGATAATTCATTTCTGATAAAATTAAAACTCTGTTTATCAAGTGGTTTAGTAAAAATATCTGCAAGTTTATTTTTCGTATCAATGTATTGAATGTTAACATCACGGTTTTGAACATGATCACGTATGAAGTGATGCTTGATCTCAATATGCTTTGTTCTTGAGTGAAGTACAGGATTCTTTGTGAGATTTATGGCACTTGTGTTGTCACATACGATTTCCACAGTTGATTCTTCAACACCATAGTCTTTGAGCTGCTGTTTTAGCCAAAGTATTTGAGTGCAGCAACTTCCAAGAGATACATATTCTGCTTCAGCTGTACTGAGTGCCACTGTATTTTGCTTCTTTGAATACCATGAGACAAGCATGTTTCCCATGAGCTGACAAGTTCCAGATATACTTTTTCTATCAATTTTGCAACCTGCAAGATCTACATCTGAATATCCCTTTAGTATAAAATCAGAAGATTTAGAATACCACAAACCATAGTTGGGATAAGTCCCTATGTATTTGATTATTCTCTTGACTGCTGATAGGTGTGATTCTCTTGGACTTGAATGAAATCTTGTACATAAGCAGACACTATATAGTATGTCGGGTCTTGAAGCTGTGAGATAGAGTAATGATCCAATCATACTCCGATATAGTTTGGGATCGACTTCCTTTCCATCTTCATTTTTATCTAATTTGGAAGAGTGAGACATAGGAGTTTCTGTCTTCTTGCCATTCTCCAGACCAAACTTCTTCACTATTTCCAATGCATACTTCTCTTGAAATATGAAGGTTCCTTTCTGAGATTGATGAACTTGAAGACCAAGAAAGAACCGTAACTCTCCCATCATACTCATCTCAAATTCATCCTGCATTGTTTTAGAGAATTTCTTGCAGAGAAGTTCATTAGAGGAGCCGAATATAATATCATCAACATAAATTTGAACTAAAAGGATATCTTTACCTTTTCTTTGAATAAAAAGAGTGGTGTCTACATTACCTTTAGTGAAGCTGTGTTGAGATAGAAAGTTACTTAACCTTTCACACCAGGCGCGTGGTGCTTGTTTCAATCCATAGAGTGCCTTTTTTAAGACATATACCAGATCCTTTTCTTTAGGTTCTTCGAAGCCAGGAGGTTGTTCAACATATACTTCTTCTTTGATGTAGCCGTTTAGGAAGGCACTTTTCACGTCCATCTGAAAAAGTTTGAAGTCATTGTAACAAGCATAAGCAAGAAGTAGCCTAATGGCTTCTAACCTGGCAACCGGTGCATAGGTTTCATCATAGTATATTCCTTCTTCTTGAGAATATCCTTTTGCTACAAGTCTTGCTTTGTTTCTCACAACTTTTCCTTTGTCATCAAGTTTGTTTCTGAATACCCATTTTGTTCCAATTACTGGACGATTTTTGGGACGATTGACCAGTTCCCAAACATTGTTGACTTTGAACTGATGTAGCTCTTCCTGCATTGCATTTATCCAGTTTTCATCTGCTAATGCATCTTCAATCCTTTTTGGCTCCAATTCAGATACCAAGGCGATGTTGCTCATTGCTTGCTTGAACTTGGATTTTGTTTTTACGCCATCATTTATGCTGCCTATGATAAGTTCCTTTGGATGACTTGACTTATGCTTCCAGTTTTTGTCAAGGCCATCATTTGAGGATATTGTGGATTCATTCTGATCATCTTCTGGTCTTTCTTCAGCAAAGGAAGTTTCCTTCTGAACATTCTCCGAACTCGTATTCATAACTGATTCTGCTGGTGAGTTCGTGACTTGATGAAATGTATGCATTTGAATGGATTCAGGTTCATCATCCTGGTTGCTTTCATCGAACTTGATGTTCACTGATTCCTCAACAATACGAGTGTTCTTGTTGTAGACTCTGTAGGCTTTGCTTGTTGTTGAATATCCCAAGAAAATTCCTTCATCTGATCTTTCATCAAACTTTCCAACTCGATCATTAGCATTCTTTAGAATAAAGCATTTGCAACCGAATACATGAAGGTATGCAACATCAGGCTTTCTTTCTTTGAAAAATTCATAGGGAGTTTTCTCAGAAAAAGGTCTGAGGGAAATTCGATTTAAGATATAACATGCTGTTGAAATGGCCTCAGCCCAAAAGTTAGAGGCAATTTTACTTTCAATAAGAAGAGTTCTGGCCATTTCTTGCAACGATCTGTTTTTCCTTTCTACTACCCCATTTTGTTGTGGAGTATAAGGTGCAGAGAAGTTATGCTGAATTCCGAACTTAGTGCAAAAATCTGAGAAACTTTGATTCTCAAACTCTCCCCCATGATCCGTTCTCAAACTGGAAATAGTGTAACCCTTTTCATTTTGAATTCTTTTAGCAAATTTTGAGAAGGATATGAAAGCTTCGTTTTTGTGAGCAAGAAATGAAACCCATGTAAATCTAGAGAAGTCATCAACTATGACAAGGCAATATTTCTTACCTCCAATGCTTAGAGTTCTATTAGGTCCGAAGATGTCCATATGAAGTAGCTGCAGACAACGCTTAGTGGAAACTTGATTTAAGGACTTAAAAGAACTTCTTACCTGCTTACCCAGTGTGCATGCATGACATAGTACACTTTTCTCAAATTTTGTTTGAGGTAGTCCTCGAACAAGTCCCTTCTTTGAAAGCTTTGAAATATGTTTTACACTAGTATGACCTAACTTTCTGTGCCAAAGATCATATTCATCCTTAAGAGAAATAAGACATTTAACATGTTCACAGTCAGCATTAATATCTAAAAGATAAATGTTCCCATGCCTTCATCCCGTGAAGGATTGCTTCTTATCCTTGCTCATACCTGTGCATTTTAGATCTTGGAACCGAATATCATATCCAGAGTCACAGAGTTGACTTACAGAAATCAAGTTGTAGTTCAATCCTTTGACTAGAGAGACATCTTTAACGGTCATATTTCCAATCTTTACATTTCCTTTCCCGATCACTTTTCCCTTGTTCTTTCCTCCAAACGACACGCTTCTTCCATCACAATCTGAGAAGGATATAAATACATCTGGATTTCCAGTCATGTGACTTGAACAACCACTATCCAGAAACCACTTGTTCTTCCTTCTCTTTGGTACCTGCAATAGATAACCAACTTACTGTTTCTTTGGTACCCATGTTTTCTTGGGTCCTTTTGTGTTAGTATATTTTGACCTTTTAATAGGTCTCCAAATTTTCTTGCAGTAATCCTTAGTATGGCTAGGATCACCACAATTCACACAAGGTTGTCGAATGTAGGATCTAGTAAAATGCTTATGAAAATGATGCTTGTAATCGGAAAACGTTGGTTTTCGAAATTCGGTTTTAAAGATATTTCTTTGGCTACTTTCCTTTTTAAAACCTAACCCAAATCGATCATTGAAGGGTATTTGTTTTGAAATTATGCTATTCAGAGTTACTGAGCTTTGTGAAAACCTTTTTGATATAGTAGAAATTTTTTCTTTCAAGGAAGCATTTTCTTTTGAAACTAAATCATGATTTTCTTTCATTTGGTGAAACTCTTGTTGTAGAAAAACAATTTTTTCTTCTTGGGACAAATTCTGTTGTTTTAAAGAAGCATTTTCCTTTTTCAAACAAGAAACTTTCTCAAGAGCTTCTTTGTAGTTTCTACACAATTCATCAATATATTCAATAACTTCATCAGGGAGTTCAGATGAACATACCTCAGTTTCTAAATCTGAACTTGAGTCTGATTCGGCCATGAGACAGATATTTGCATAATCATTTTCGCTTTCATCAGAATCACTTAAAGTTTCTGCCTTTAGAGGCTTCTTGTACTTCTCATACTTGAGTTTGTCATTCTTCAAAATTGGGCAGTTCGGTTTGATATGTCCTGCTTTCTTACAGTGGAAGCAAATCACGTCTTTGCTATCTTGTGAGTCGTTGCTTGATATTTTTACATCACTCTTCTTCCAAGGTTTCTTTCCTTTGATGTTTCTGCCTTTCCGAGCCATTTTCCTAAATTTCTTGACCATGAGGGCTAATTCTTCATCATCTGTGTCAGAAAAACATTGATTAATTTGACTTTTTAAGGCAATAGATTTTTTTACCTTTCTGTTCTCCCTTTTTGTTTGCTCGTTCTGTTTCATAGGATTGCAAAGTGCCGACTAGCTCATCCACCGAGAGTGGTCTAATTGTTTGGCATTCTTGAATTGATGGCTTGATGTAATTCCAATCATCTGTGAGTCCACGTAGTATCTTCCTGACTTGCATTGGTTCAGCAATAGGTGCACCTTGTCTTGCAAGTCCGCTTGCCAAAGTCTGAAACCTGTTTATCATATCTGCAATAGATTCATCAGGCTTCATTTCAAATGCTTCATAGTCACTCAGTAAAATACTGAGCTTTGTTTCTTTCACACGATTTGTTCCTTGAAAGGTAACATGAAGTCTATCCCATATTGCCTTAGATGATTCTTCCTCTGAGACACGATTATAAAGAGGAGTAGATAAGGCACAAAAGAGAGCATTGACAGCTTTAGAATCAAGGCCTTTTCTTTTAGCCTTTTCAGCATCAGTTATTGTTGTGACAGTATTTACTCCGTCAGCAGAGGTTGGATTTGTAGTATTTGCAGGAACTATTCCATTTGTAACGACATCCCACATCAGATCATCATAGGCTTTGAAGAAGCACTTCATCTTGTTGCTCCACATATTGTAATCCTTTCCATCAAAAAATGGTGGCTTGTTGGCAAAGTGCAAATCGCTTGTTCCTGAAGAGTGATTGCTAGACATAGTAGATCGTTAACTCTGAAGTCAATAAACAGTTCGTAAAATGAGCAACCTGCTCTGATACTAATTGATGTAACTAGCAATATCTCCTAGAAGGGGGTGAATAGGAGATTCTGAACGAAATTGAAATTTCTTGCGGAATGAATAAAGTTCAGTGTATGATTAGGAACAAAAGCAGTATAACAGTGCGCAGAAAATCTAAACACAAAGGTAAGAGTTTAGAGAAGAGGATATTGCACACGATATTTATAGTGGTTCGGCTTAGATCAAGCCTACGTCCACTCTCCCACGATGACAGCCGATTGGCTGGATTTCAATATGAAGAATCAAGAGGATTACAATCACTCAAGTGTTTTGTTTCTCTCTCACACAGATGTTCACGGCGAAGGATTTTGAGTACACAGAATACTCTCTTAGATGAAACTCAAATTATGCTTGCACTTTGGATTGTTGTTCGCCCGTCTTATTTTTTTAGTCAACCATTATTCTTCTTTTATACTCCCCTGCCTCCGAACTAGCCGTTGGATTCCAGCCAAGGGATCGCTCTTCAATCCTTGATTGGACGTCATCAATCGTGATTGAACGAGACTGTATCTTCAGAAGATATGTAGACCGTTGGGTAAGACATTGAACCATTCTGATTCAGTCGCCCATACAACTGAATCTCCAGCTTCCATAAGTGTGATAAGTTTGAGTTGATTCCCAAGGATATATTCCTTAGAAGATGATATCCCATTATAGAAAGTCCCTTAATTGATTAGAGGGCATATCAGGATAATTGAATATCACTTGCCTTGATCGGAAACCTGCCATACGTGGGTCTTCGTGTTTTGTAAAATGCAGAAACTGATCTTTCTTCAGATTCGTCTAAGAGAGATTTGATCAGTTGGCACGGAATGGTAATACAGAGATTTGATGTGATCCATCCGTCACTATTTAGATCGTTAGGAGCACTTCCATCTGACCCTCGGTCAGAAGCGCTTTCATCTGATTCTTCGTCAGAAGCATTTCTATCTGACCCTCAGTCAGAAGCACTTCCATCTGACCCTTTGCCAGAAGCACTTCCATCTGACCCTTAGTCAGAAGTACTTCCATCTGACCCTTCACCAGAAGCACTTCCATCTGACCCTTAGTCAGAAGCACTTCCATCTGACCCTTAGTCTGCGCGACAGAATTGGAATCACTCAACCTGCTGCTTACACATTCTTCCTGCATCACATTTCATTAAACAATATCTTTTGAAGGTTTTGTCAGAATCAAAATGTAGGAGAATTTCCACAACAACAGGCGGCTTTTGTAGATGTTACGCGTATCGACCCAGTGACTCTCGTCACACTTAGGATGTCTCAAGATAAGACGACTTTGGTTGTCATGTAATTGCGAAGATTCATTATTAGTTTCGACGGCCTCGATCATCATTGTTCGATTTAGGAAAACTTCGCAAATTATACATTGGTTATACGGCATCACCCGCGCTTCAATCGTATAACGCTAGCAATGGATTCCTTAATCGTTATTCGATCGGCCTCATTGGCTCTAAATGTTCCCCCGGCAATCCTTATGGTCAAAGCATCATTTCCTTTTCGAGCTTTCTAGGTCCACGTACCTTGTCATGCATTAGCCTTTCCCTTTTGGTTAGTCTACTCAGGATTGATCAGATCCGAGCGAAATAAAACTGAAATACATCGATAGGTTCTTCTCATTCAATAGCCTCGAAATGATAGGAATTTCAGAATGTCACAATCCATGTGGAAGAAAAATTGCTAGCCATAAAGATCGTTAGCTCGGAAGTAAAAATACTTCAAAAATATGAGCACAAGCATCTGATACCAATTGTTGTGGCTAGCGTTATCACCTAAAGGGGGTGAATATGTGATTATAGTGCAATTTGAGTGTTTTTTTTTTTTTGCGGAATATCAATTGCACAGGCATTTCTATAACGTCTCAGACGATGGCAACACAGTATATCAATATAAACAGTTCGTATGCAGTTTTACTATAACAGATTATATAATATGATCAGAGTATGGATAGAGAAGACTGCACAGAGGGTTTATAGTAGTTCGGCTTTGGTTAAGCCTACGTCCACTTCTTTGGCTATCAGCCAATCGGCTGGATTCCACTAGTTAATTACTCGAGATTTTACAGCTTAGTGATCTCCTTGACACGCAGGATACCCCACCTAACGCTCAACACTCTTGTGTACACCTCCTCACAATTACAATGGATGAATCAAGAAGTGTATATTAAATGAAGTACTCTCGATCTAAGAATTATAAAGACTTTTCCTTCTTAACGCCGATCTCTTGTCCCTCCGACCTTGAGATGTCTTTTATACTCCTCCGCCTCCAATCTAACTGTTGCAAGGCTTCCAGAAGAGGTCTCTCCAAAACTTCCCGTTTGGACAAGACATACCAAAGAGAAGATCTCGTAGCCGTTGGGGATCGCCAAAGGAAAGTCTTCCCCGTTCGGATCAAATCGCCCATACAATTATAATCCTGGGTTTCCATAGATGATTTTACTTATTTGGAAAGTCGTATGTTTGTTTCCCTGATTTCGCATCCTTGATTAATCACTATCCCCGAAAATTCTCAAGAATAATCCAGCTCGATTGTATCCATTGTAGTGTGTCAAATAAGCACATTTGAAAGTCTTCTTCAAGTTCTGATTACTGTACGTGAATACTCCACTCAGAGCTTAAGCATCAATCCAACGTTTGAGCTATCCCCGCTCAACGTCTAACGTCTGAGTTATCCTCACTTAATGTCTGAGCTCCAACCAGTATCTGAGTCCCTCAGAAATCCCATCTGAGCAAAACCTTTTTGACAGATTCAATCATCTGCATCCCCGCACCAAAGGATAATCTGCAAAACAAGTCGAAACTTAAGAGTACTTGGGATCATTTTGTCAACTTCAAAATCACATAGGGTTTTCCTCAACACATCAGAATTACAAACGGCTCGGACTGCCATGTCCAATCACTTTCCTTTCCATTAACGACCATCTCATGGTCTAGTCGTCCTCAGATCCTCGAAAGGCTATTAGAGTTCAATCAGTCCTTTCTCTCGAGTAGCCTCAAAAGGTACTTTCCATTGAACAATGCGACGAAGTAATCCAGACAGATATCATGTCTTCGAGGAAAAATCTTCCTTTGGTAGCCTTTAACCAACCATCGACAGCCTCTTAAGGCTAGCAACTGCTAAGGCCACTTTCCTTCCTCAGTGTACCCAAAACCTCCAAGGTTTTCTTCCTAAATTCTCAATCTAGAAAAAGGCAGTTTCAGGTTCATTCTTCTCCATCGAACCTTAGTCGATCTCAACCTCATAATACATTTCACAAGCTATTCAAAAATCTCGTGGTTCTTTTCCACATTTTCAATTTAGAAATGAGTAGTCTCAGAGCTAACTTTCTCATGACTTCCATCACTTAATTCATCAGCACTAACATCAGTCACCTCAGTGACTTAGGCAACAATGGCAGCTCCTTCTTGAGTCTGCTTACACCTTTTAGATTCCTATTTCCATTCAAGTTCTCATGACCCATTTAACTCTTGGATCTCACGTAATTTACAAACCCGAGCCAAATGCTCTTCTAGTGCTCATACTCCAGTCATTCAACCTTATTAGGCTCTAATGGCACTTAAACCACCACAATTCCATTCAGGAATTAAAGACCTAAGCCATTCATTCAGGTCTAGCAGTCTTAGACTGCTCATCTTATCATCTATCACAAGCAATCAACCATCCAGTTGTTCTAGGCAAATCCTCAATCAATCGACAATTATCTAGGGATTTCAAATCATCCTTCATTAGCAACCACTTATCAAGCCAGCCTCAACTAGGCAATTCCTCAACTAACAGCCATATACTAGGCAAACTCTCGAGTCACAATTCATTAGGTCAAGTGCTCACATCTTATGTGACATTCCGAATTTCGACCCCCTCTCGAGGCTATTAAATGGAAAGATATCGATCGAGGTATTTCAGTTGTATCTCGCTCGGAGCAGGCCACTCTCGAGTTAACTGACCGAAAGGGAAAGACTAATGCGAGGTCGGGTACGTAGACATGGGAAATTTGAGTGAGGAATGGCACTTTGACCATAAGCATTGTCGAGGGAATATTTTGGGAACGATCATGGAATGCCTTGCTAGCGTTATACGTTGAGACGCGGGTGATTCCGCTTAATCAATGTGTAATTTGCGAGAATTTCCTAAATTGAATTCCGATGATCAGGACCACAGGAGCTAGGGATAAACCCTCGCAATTACATGACAACCAAAGTCGCCACGGCTTGAGAAAAATCCCAAGGTTGATACGCATAGCGCTTGCATGAGTCACCCGTCAGTTTGAGATAAACTTGAATTATAGTCGACGAGAGTCCGGCATGAAATTGGACCTCGAGATTTGGGTATTGGACATTGAGGAATTTTAACATTTGAATTGAGATGGACGTCGCCTCATCGAGGGTAATTTAGATTGGAAAAATCAGATTTCGGACGACACGTGCAAAATGACCATTTTGCCCCTCAAGCCTTTCCATTGCCTTAAGATTTCTAGAAGTGCATTTTGGTCTTTTTGAGCCCCATGGGCTGCTGAAAATGGGTCAAGGAAGTCAACAAGTGGGCCAAGATATTTACTTAGATGATGACAAGTGTCATTAGGAGCCTTAATCTTATCCCTTTGGCATTAAATGCCCATCTTGTCTCCAACAACTCTTCTAGAAGATTGTCAAATTGGATTAAGGGAGAAACTTCTTCCTCCTTCACATTTTCGGCCACCACCTCTCTCCTCTCCTCCATTTTCACGTTTTCTTCCTCCCATAGAAAACTGCTCGCCCGACCAGCCCCACCGCCTCACTTCCTCCGGCCATAACTTTTTCGTCCGAAATTATATTGAGGTAAAACCACTGCCATCTGAAAGCTTATTGTCTCCTCTTTCTAAGAAAATATTATATGCTCAATTTGGCTCAGTATTTCTTCCCTTAGGTCTGTTTGAATAGACAAATGTCAGATTGAGGCAGAATTTGACCGGTTTTGGGGAAAAAGATGTTTTGTGGGCTTCGAGACTTCAAATGGCTCCAAATTTTTGGTGAGATCTTCTACACTCATAGTACTTGAGTTGATGGAGCTAGGATTATAAGTTTAATTGAGTTTAGCTTGATTTCCATGGCTATTTTGAGGTCGCTTCTATCGAGCAGAATCTGCTAGCCTGAGAACCGTGTAGGATCAGACCGATTGAAAGATCAAGAAGGGTTATCTTGCTTCCAAATTTACGGTGAGCCTTATAAACTTGTAAATGGATGTATTGGCAAGTAGGTTTTGTGAGGAATTTGGGTTAAGATGTGATTAAATGGCTATTGGGTGTGTTTAACTCAGAATCGAATTCTGCCCCTGCACTGGACCGTGGGAACCGACTCGTTTAAAGGTTCATAGAGGTGTCGTCTTGCCCAAAAATTACTGGTAAGGCACTCTAAGACATAGTATTACATGTTGGTGAAGAGTATGAGGAGTTTGGATGAGTTTTAATGGTCGGTTTGCATGAAATCCCTAGGACCGACCAATCTGTCATTGTTGCACACCGATTTTAAAATGAGTCGTTTTAAGTCATCCGCGACGTTGTGTCGCGCATTTTGTGGAAATTACTTGGCCTAGGCTTGAGGTAAGTTATTCCTAAACCTTTATCAGGAACTTAGGTTACTAAAGGATGAAGTTTTGACTCAAATTGAATGGTTTTATGAACTAATTCTGTGATAGACGCGAGAAAATCCAAATCTTCCATATTTTGATGGATTAAACTTGAATGGGTTCAAGGTATAAAAATTATGAAATCGAGGTTGAATTAAGGGGTCTTAATCTGGTTGTGGCATGTGATTGGGCCATTTGTCGTGCTTTGTGGAAATTCTCATTGATTTGAGTGCATTAAGCGGATTGGTTTACCAATCGAGTCTTGAGATGACTTGTGAATGACCAAATTTGAGATTTGCTTGAGTTGAGCCGAGTGATGCTCGTGTTTTACTGAACATGTTCGAGCTTGAAATATGTTTTGTCTAGTGATGGACTTTTGAAAAGAATGCCTTGAATAGGAGATAAATGCTTGAGTTTGTTGAGTGTGTTTCTGATTGAAAATTGAGGCATGAATGCGTTTTCTAACGAAAACTGATGCTTTTATAATCGAATTTCTTATGAATAATTGGCGTGTGGGATCGTCGAGAAAATCTTAAGTGCATAGACGTGTGGGATCGTCGGGAAAAATTATATGTGCAGTGGCGTATGGGATCGCTAATGGCGTGTGGGATCACTGAGGATTATAATTTAGCCAACGTATTGGGAGGGAGTTACTCCCATTTGACCTGACGAGGTCGTGCGGCTAGAGAGTCCCATACCGACACGATTCATCTCGATTGAAAGTGGACGTCGAGAGTCGTATAGTGTCCGAATCATCTCTAGGTCCAGACGCAAGGGTCACATATGTACTGACGGGTCATATGGAGACCGAATCATCTCGCAGCCCCAAAGTGGGTGGCCCAGGATGGGCGGATATGGAAAGAACTATTTCCTAAAATATCGAAGAACTGGGTTTTGAGAAATTGAAATGCCTCTTGAATCGAGATTTGCCTCAAGTGTGAAATTTGTCTCACGAGTTTGAAAATTCCTCATGGTTGGAGATTGAAAATTTGCCTCATTAATTGAAATTTAGCCCAGAGTGGGGCGTGAGAGAAAATAATGTGTTTTCTGACAATTTCGAGGAATGATACTTTTGAGAAAGAAATGAAAGTTGCCTCATGTTTTTTAGATGGCGTCGAGTGCTTGCTTCTGATAGAAAACCCTGCCATTGTACAAAGCTTAGAGTTATCTTGATCTTTCTTAACCGAGTCAAGCTGTTTTGAAAGTACTGAAGTGCCAAGTTTTGTCAAGTACCCTATTTTACCGTGCCAAAGCTTTTGATTCCAAAATACCATGTTTTTCAAAAGTGTCTGAAGGTACTGATAGCCTAGTTTAGGGTTAGGTTTGACTTACTGGGATTATATATCTCACCCCGTCGTGGGACAAAATTTTTCAGGTCTCAAGCTATGGAAACTCGAGGAATGCCATGATTGACATTTCAAGACTGAATTGGAGGAAGTGGTTATGAACCTTTTGTGGCCTTAGGGATTGTACAATGAATTGTGGGTTTAGAATTTTAACCTTTGACCTATGATAGACCTTAATGGGAAGCGTACCCTTTTGTCTTAAGTCATCTTGTGTTGTTTTATTTGATACGGAGATGTTCTCGCTTTCGCTTGCATGCTTCATATAGGTCCGTAAGTTAATGGCCGTTGGTTCTTGGGAGATCATCAAAGGTAACGGCGAAGGTGGAATGCTCGCATGCTCGTCGGGCTCGGGGCGTGACATCCCCTTTTGGTTGGTATCAGAGCAAGGTTAGCTCGGTCCAATGTGATTGAGGTTTGGAGTGATAAGGAGTGATGACTTGGGGACAGTTAGATTGTGAGACCTTTAGGATTATGTATTGATCACTGAATCTTGAGGATTATATGCTTGAACTTGTGTGGTATTCTAATGGTCCTAGCGTCGACTTTGATCGATGATCTTGGGTGGTGATATTATTGAGGTTCATAAATAAGTAAGCGGAAATTGAGGAGTTTTAAGTGTGGATTTTGAGGTCATAATAGTACTTGAGGCTAATAGACGATTGCTTATGGGTAAAGGAACGATTGGATTTTATGATCGTGATTGTGGCCTTGAGGTATATGGTTGAACATAGGCAATTGATCTGTGAGATGAATGGTCCTTTGCGGAAATAGAAATCTTCTACTACTAAGAGTTGATCTAGAAGCGAATGTGGTGTGACGAGTATTGAGGACGCTCATTTAGTGCATGTGCTTATGGCATTGAAATGAAAGTTGAGGAAGGTGAATGCATGAGCTTATCATTATTAGACTTGGTAAACCATCGCTTGGTATGGGACAAGTTGATGGGATACCTATAAACCGTAATGAAGCATGTTATGGGACATGTGGAACGAGACTCTCTTCGTAGATGTATAACTTGGGACAACCTGCAACGACCAGGTCTGATGAGGGTGGGGAGTATACGTCGGGATAGAGAGGTTCGGACAAGGAGCGGCTCCTGACAGGCTTCTAAGATAGCAAGGAGGCAGGAATGACCCAAGTCATAAATTGAAAGAGAGAGTCTACGTATCGGATTGAGTCTAATTTTGGTTAATAGATGTATTGCACCAAGGTGATCCTCATAGTGAATTTTCATATTTGTATGGTATTTGTAATGGCGTATGTGATTGGCATGGTTAGGAGCTTCGTACATGGCAGTGGGTGTTGTTTGAAAAAAAATTGACGCGTGTGTTTGGCCTGTATGGCGAGTCTTGGCATTGAATGATGTTGGCTGATACCTTTTGAAATTGAGATAGCCTGGTGAGTTATTGCTAAGTCGCAGATACGTCTGGTCTTATGATGCGAGCACTTGACCCAATGAGTTGTGATTCAAGAGTTTGCCGAATAGATGGTGACTAGTTGAGGAATTGCCTAGTTGAGCCTGGCTTGATGAGTAGTTACTAATGAAGGATGATTTGAAATCCCTGAATAAATGGCGATTGATTGAGGATTTGCCTAGAACCACTGGGTGGTTGATTGCTTGTGATAGCTATGATGTTGAATAGCTTGAGACTGCTAGGCTCGAGGATATGACTTAAGCCTTTAATTCCGAAAGGGAATTGTAATAGCTCGAGTGTCATGAGAACCTAATAAGATTGAAGGACCAAAGTACGGTCACTAGAGGAGCATTTGGCTCAAGTGTGCAAGATATGGGAAGATCCAAGAACTGAGATGGATCATGAGAATTAAGTAGAATCGAGCGACTAGAGTATGAGTACTGAAAGAGAATATAGCTCGATTTTGTTAATCGTGCGAGACCCAATGGCTAATGGCATCATGAAAACCTTGAATGGAAATAGGAATCTAAAAGGTGTGAGTAGACTCAAAAAGGAGCTGCCATTGTTGCCCAAGTCACTGATGTGACTGATGCTAGTATTGATGAATTAAGTGATAGAAGTCATGAGAAAGGTGACTCTGAGACTATTCGTTCTTAAATGGGGAATGTGGAAAAGAACCACGAGAACTTTGAATAACTTGTAAAGTGAATCATGAGGGCGAGATCGACTGAAGTTCGATGGAAAAGATGATCCCGAAACTGCATTTCTCTGGATTAAGAACTTGGAAAGGAAACCTTAGAGGTTTTAGGTACATTGAAGAAAGAAAGTGACCCTGACAGTTCCTAGCCTTAAGAGACTATTGATGATTGGTGAAAGGTCACCAAAGGAAGAAGTTTTCTTTGAAGGCATGGTATCTGTCTGGATCGCCTTCGCTGAGTTGTTCAATGGAAGTACCTTCCTGAGATTGCTCGAGAACAAAGGTTGCCCGAATTTTGATAATTCTGTGAGAATCTGAGGATGATCGACCAATGTGAGACAGAGTTCTCGAGGTCGCTTAAGTGTCCTAAGAGTGGTCAGTGACCTTTGAATGAGACGTAAAGTTCATAAGTGGATTGGAATTTGAAAGCCTTGTGACTAATTGTTGTTCCTGATTTTGAGGAAAGGTAATAAGACTCAATAAAAGAAGAGAATGATCGGAAGACCTATGAATAAGAGAACTCATGCTTAAGGATTTCGAGCAAAGATATGTTCATTATGGAACATGGAACGTGCCTGCGAGAAATGGCTATTATTTTGGCGTAAGGCTCGTAATAAGAGATTGATATTTTGTTTCTTCCGTCGTGAGGAAAGTTAAGGAAAGAGTTATTCCAGTTGTCTAGCATTGTTGAATAAAAAGGGGATTGATGGAAGTTGAATCGGAATCCCAAGAAATAACATTGCGAGTTATCACCCCTAAAGAGTAGGGTGTCGTTCTCAAAGAACGATCAGACCATGAGATGGTCGTTGAGGGAAAGGAAAGTGAATGCACTTGATAGTCCTAGATGTTCATAATCCTAATGAGTGGTTGAGTAAGCGAAAAGAGCGCTTAGAGTGTAATTGCAGAATGATTTGAGGTAATCGAGTTGAGTATTCGATACATGAATTGGTGGAGACCAAGGAAGAATGAATCTTGTCACTTGAGGTGATTGAGTCACTGGAAGGAGAATGCCAAGTATGGTGGTATCTGAATCCTGGAGTACGAACACCGCTATTGACAAAGACTCCAAGACTAACGTCCTATAGAATAAGAAGGACGAGGTGAATTCAAAATGAGAGAATGCCATTGAAGTGTATGGTTTCCTTCATAGGGTAAGAGACCCTAGTGTGAAAGGAAGAGAAAATCCAAATTGTCTTGGTATTAAGGTTGAACGTCTGGACTAAGAAAGAAGACGCAGAACTTGAATGATCCCTGGAAGTGAAGTCCGAGAAACTGTCTTGTAGACAGCGTTGAATTCCAGGATAATGTCGACGTTCGGTTAAATGGATGAAATTAGGACATGGTCGCATTAGCTGGTTATGGAACCCAGAGGCTGAGGCACTAATGTTTCCTGAGGAAATAGTGACAAAAATGAACAAAATATGGTATGGTCCAAGTGGGGACCCATGAGAGCAGAGGGCCAAGGTATGAGCTCTCATGTGAATGGTACCATAGACAGTTGGAATGATTCGACACTTGGTCGTAATAAAGTGGATAACAGTCGGATTGGGTATCCAAGGAATGATTGAGTTGATTGTTACCGTCTTGAGAGATGATGATTGGACTCATTTAAGGAGACATGTGAAACATGAATAACCTACGAGAGTATCCTATGGACTCTAAGGAGATGCTCGTTGCATGCTAACTGTGAAGAGCACGAGCTGTGAGCCTGATGAGGTAAGATTCCTCAGTCGTGAACTTTATGAGAAATGAAATCCCTATTGAGCCTTTGAGGAGTGGAATAAGTGACGAAACGACTAGGGTCGACGAGAGTTACTGAAACCTGAAGTTTATTGTGATTGATGGATTGTTATAGACAGATCGTGGGAGGATTCCCCACGAGCGTTGTCCCATTGATGAAATGGACTCAGGATGAGATGTAACCCGAATGGGTGAATGAACGCGATGAGTCTTTGAGGGCTTGAGTCAAGTTGACGACTACGCTGTTAGTGGCATTCATGTTCGGAATCAAAAGAGTCAAGAGAATCATAATGACATAGCGTAAGAGGGGAATTTGAGGCGTTGCATGGAAAACTGATATGAACTGTGCAAATGCGCCGTGACAATAATGCCATTTGAGTTGGAATACTTAGAGCATGATTGGAATTGATGTGCAACCGCCCCTGGGACGAAGTTTTGGGGAAAACGCAACTTGCACAAAGAAAGGTTTCGAGTCCATACATAACTTGAACTATGAGTCTCCCAAGAGGAATTGAATGAGAAGCAACATGGATGAAGTTGTGTAAGGACTACGAATAAGAACAATTGGGAGAAAACCCAGACTTTTGAGTATCTGGAGGAGAAACATTGAAATTGAGGATGGAAACGATGGAATTTCAGAGGCAAGGAAACGTACCAATGAAGGAAAGCATAATTTTGACAAGCTAGTGGATTAATTGGTCATTGGATGATCACGCTAAATGATGGAAGCACCAAAGAGTACGTTTTCATGATGGATCGGTAATGATCGTAATAGGAAAATATCTTGAGTCTTCTACGACGTCCTGGAAAAGCTTTCCAACAGGGAATTTGAAAAGCGAGATTATGGTGAGATGTACATATTACTCTCGGACCAATTGACAAATCGAGAAGCAGACCCGAATGCTCGAAGGTGCACCACCAACAGATGTTATGAATATCGAGAAAGAATAGAGAAAAGTAAATATAGAGATTGGACTGAGGGAAACAAGTCCTGGGGGAGGATGACTTTTATCGGAGAGGACAATGAGAACGTCAAGTAATGGGAGGAACTATCATGGAAAGTGAGGACGCGATGAGGCGTCAATACCCCATGAGATTGGATGATTTGGAAAGTTGTAAATTTCGAGGAAGAAATTTCTTTAAGGGGGGAAGAGTTGTGACATTCTGAATTCCGACGCCTGTCGAGGCTATTGAATGGAAAGATATCGATCGAGGTATTTCAGTTGTATCTCACTCGGAGCAGACCACTCTCTAGTTAACTGACCGAAAAGGAAAGACTAACGCGAGGTCGGGTACGTGGACTTGGGGAATTTGAATGAGGAATGGCACTTTAACCATAAGGATTGTCGAGGAAATATTTTGGGCCAGCAGAGATCGATCTAGGAACGATCATGGAATGTCTTGCTAGCGTTATACGTTGAGACGCGAGTGATTTCACTTAACCAATAAACCATCGCAATTACATGACAACCAAAATCGCCACGGCTTGAGAAAAATCCCAAGGTCGATACGCATAGCGCGTGCAAGAGTCGCCCATCAGTTTGAGATAAACTGGAAATACAGTCGACGAGAGCTCGGCATGAAATTGGACCTCGAGATTTGGGTATTGGACATTGAGGAATTCCAACATTTGAATTGAGATGGACGTCACCTCATCGAGGGTAATTTAGATTGGAAAAATCAGATTTCGGACGACACGTGCAAAATGACCATTTTACCCCTCAAGCCTTCCCATTGCCTTAAGATTTCTAGAAGTGCATTTTGATCTTTTTGAGCCCCACGGGTTGCTGAAAATGGGTCAAGGAAGTCAACAAGTGGGCCAAGATATTTACTTAGATGATGACAAGTGTCATTAGGAGACTTAATCTTATCCCTTTGGCATTAAATGCCCATCTTGTCTCCAACAACTCTTCTAGAGGATTGTCAAATTGGATTTAGGGAGAGTCTTCTTCCTCCTTCACATTTTCGGCCACCATCTCTTTCCTCTCCTCGATTTTCACATTTTCTTCCTCGCGTAGAAAACTGCTCGCCCGACTAGCCCGACCACCTCACTTCCTCCGGCCATAACCTTTTCGTCCGACATCAGATCGAGGTAAAACCACTGCCATCTGAAATATTATTGTCTCCTCTTTCTAGGGACATATTATAAGCTCAATTTGGCTCAGTATTTCTTCACTTAGGTCTGTTTGAATGGACAAAGGTCAGATTGAGGTAAAATCTGACCGGTTTTGGGGAAAAAAGATGTTTCGTGGGTTTCGAGACTTCAAATGACTCCAAATTTTCGAAGAGATCTTCTACACTCATAGTACTTGAGTTGATGGAGTTAGGGTTACATGTTTAATTGAGTTTAGATTGGTTTCCATGGCTATTTTGAGGTCGCTTCTGTGGAGCAGAATCTGCTCGCCTGAGAACAGAGTAGGATCGGACCGATTGAAAGATCTAGAAGGGTTATCTTGCTTCCAAATTTACGGTGAGCCTTCTAAACTTGCAAATGGATGTATTGGCAAGTCGGTTTTGTGAGAAATTTGGGTTAAGAGGTGATTAAATGGATATTGGGTGTGTTTAACTCAGAACCGAATTCTGCCCCTACACTGGACCGTGGGAACCGAGTCGTTTAAAGGTTCGTCGAGGTGTCGTCTTGCTCGGAAATGGCTGGTAAGGCTCTCTAAGACATAGTATTACATGTTGGTGAAGAGTATGAGGAGTTAGAAAGGAGTTTGGATGAGTTTTAATGGCCGGTTTGCATGAAATCCCAAGGGCCGACCAATCAGTCCTTGTCGCGCACCGATTTTAAAATCAGTCATTCTAAGTCGTCCGGTATCCGAATTGAGCTCTGTTTTCTCCCATGCGTCCATAAGACATTGAAGTATGAGATTATGAAATTTATTTTATAGAAATTTGATGGAGAAATTCCAGTTTATTTGGGACTGAATCTGATCGTGAAAGGCCAATATGGACAGCTTGGTGCCGCGACGTTGTGTCACGCGTTTTGTGGAAATTGCTTGGCCGAGGCTTGGGGTAAGTTATTCCTAAACCTTTATTAGGATGTTAGTTTACTAAAGGACGGAGTTTTGACTCAAATTGAATGGTTTTATGAACTAATTCTGTGAGAGGCGCGAGGAAACCCAAATCTGCCCTATTTTGATGGATTAAGCTTGAATGGGTTCATGGTATGAAAATCATGAAATCGAGGTTGAATTGAGGGGTCTTAATTTGGTTGCGGCATGTGGTTGGACCATTTGGCGTGCTTTGTGGAAATTCTCATTTGATTTGAGTGCATTAAGCGGATTGGTTTACCAATCGAGTCTTGAGATGACTTGTGAATGACCAAACTTGATATTTGCTTGAGTTGAGCCGAGTGATGCTCGTGTTTTACTGAACATGTTCGAGCTTGAAATGTGTTTTGTCCAGTGATTGACGTTTGAAAAGAATGCCTTGAATATGCGATAAATGCTTGAGTTTGTTGAGTATGTTTCTAATTGAAAATTGAGGCATGAATGCGTTTTCTAAAGAAAACTGAGGCTTTTATAACCGAATTTCTTATGAATACATGGCGTGTGGGATCGTCGAGAAAATCTTAAGTACACAGGCGTGTGGGATCGAAGGGAAAAATTATATGTGCACTGGTGTGTGGGATCACCGAGGATTATAATTTGGCCAACGTATTGGGAGGGAGTTACTCCCATTTGACCTGACGAGGTCGTGCGGCAAGAGATTGCCATACCGACACAATTCATCTCTATTGAAAATGGGCGTCAAGAGTCGTATGGTGACCGAATCATCTCTAGGTCCGGACGCGAGAGTCTCAAATGTACTGACGTGTCATATGGAGACCGAATCATCTCGCAGCCCCAAAGTGAGTTGTGACATTCTGAATTTCCTGTCATTTTGAGGCCGTTGAATGTGAATGTACCTTATGATGTATTTCAATTTTGTCTCGCTCAGATCTGATCAATCTTGAGTAAACTGACCAAAAGGGAAAGGCTAACGCATAACAAGGTATGTGGACCTAGGAAACTCGAAAAAGGAAGTGACGCTTTGACCATAAGGATTGTCGAGGGAACATTTAGAGCCAATGAGGCCGATCAGATAATGATTAAGGAATACAATACTAGCGTTATACGATTGGATCGCGGGTGAAGCCGTTTAACCAATGTATAATTTGTAAATTTTCCTAAATCGAACTAGGATGATCGAATCCGTCGGAACTAGCGTTGAACCCTCGCAATTATCTGATAACCAGAGCCGCCATAACTTGAGTTATCCTCAGTGTGATGAGAATCACAAAGTCGATATGCGAAATGTTAGCAAAAGTCGCCCTCCTTAGTTCGAGACAAACTGGAATTACGATCGACGGATGAATGATCATGAAATGGAAGCTCAAAATTGGCAATTAGAAATAGACAATTCCAATTCTGAGTAGGAATTTGGCAATGTCTCGCCAAATGGTAATTTCGAATTGGAAAAGTGAAGTTTGGACTGAAAGTGCGAAAAGACCGTTTTGCCCCAAGACCATTTGCCCACGCCTAAAGAACTCAAGAAGGTCAAAATGGTCATTTTACCCATCCCTAGAGGCCGCTGAAAATGCTTGGAGAAGAAGGCAAGGAAAGTCAATGGAAGTCAAAGTCAATGAAGCAACCAATCGGAGGTTGCCAAGTGTCATCCTATGGTTAAACCAAGCATTAATTGCCATTAATTATGATCTTGACAAATTGTCTCAATTATTTGATGGAAATATCCCCTAGCAACCATAAAATTCGTGCACTCCCTTCCCCTCCTCCATTTCCTTCAAAATCATCTCCATTTTCTCTCTAGCAAAACTGCCCCAGAAAGATAGTTTCTGCCCTCTCTGTTCGGTCCGTATGACCAGCCTCTCCCGACGTTCCCTTGCCTCCTTCGATTACCACAGGTTAATTTAGGATGTCCTTGACATTTTCCCATTGGTTTAATGATTTTTGGGGGTCTGGTTGATTTATGGTGATTGTTGGAAGAAAAGCGGATGGATTCTGAGCTAGCTGAGGAGAAGTGTTGGTTCTAGCTCTTAGAAATTCCAAATGACCTCAAATTTTTTAGGAGAGCTTCATAACATTTAGTACTATGTTCAGATAGTTTATGGCTGGAAATAGATGGTTTTAAAGTGAGATTTCATGGCTGATTTGAGGTGGTCTTACCAAACAGATTCTGCCTCCTCCGACCGGTAGAGGATCCGTGAGCTTTTGAGGTCCGCCGAGTTGTCGCCTTGCCCCGAAAATTATTGGTAAGACACCCTAAGACATGATACTACATGTTAGCAAAGGATAGGTGAGTTAGATTGAAGTTTTGATGGCCGGTTTGCAAGGATTTTCCATGGAACAGAATCTACCCTGCACCGGACAGATTAGGATCCGAAGATTGTTGCGATTCTTGGAGGAGTTTGTTGCTTAAATTAGCTTGGTAAGTTGATTATAACCCTTCCCTAGGATGTTGGATTACTAAAGGGTGGATCTTTGGTGAAATTGAAAGGACTTTAAAGGTTTTTTTGGATGAGAAAAACGTGAGAGACTCGAGAGGTGTCCAAATCTGTTTTCAGTGCGCACCAATTTTAAAACGGCCCGTTCTAATTCATCCGATGTCCAAATTGAGTACCGTTTTCGCCCACGTGTCCATAAGATCTTGAAGTTTAAGATTCTGAATTTTTTTCTCAAAAATTTAGTATAAACATTTCAATTTTTATGTGACTGAACCTGGTCGTGGGGGCTCAAATTGGGCAGTTTTGATGAATTGATATTTCAGATGAATTGCTTTGATTGAATGACTCTTTAGCATGTCTCGAAATATTGAATTAAAGCTGTGAATATTTGGTGATGTTATGCCGTGTGTGAATTTGGGCATGTGATGATTAATGGGGTTCAATTGAGGGCTTTAATGCTCGGTTTTGCACTTGAACTCGCATGAGGCATAATGTAATGATATGCATGTGCATGATGACCGAATGATGTGCTTGAAATGATGAATTGGTTGTGAATGAACCGTGTGCCTTGAATGGCGATAAGATGACATGATGGCATGAATTGCCTGTGATTGTGATGAAAGGCTTAATGAGAAAGAATCAATGTTTGTTCTTATGGCCAATGCATTGAGCTGGGGAGAGAGTTACTCCCACTGACCTGACGAGGTCTTGCGGCTAGAGAATCCTACCTTGATCGAATCATCTCGAAGGTTGTAAGAATCGAGAGTCAGGTAGTGACCGAATCATCTCTAGGTTCGGATGCGAGAGTCCTATAGTCGACCGAATCATCTCGATAGCGCGGAGTGTCGAGAGTCGCTAGAGTGACCGAATCATCTCGCAGCGAGAGTCATGATGACCAAATCATCTCGATAAGACATCGAGAGTCATATGATTGACCGAATCATCTTGCGGCCCAAGGAGGGCGGCCCTTAATGGGCGTAAGGAAGATAAAAGACTGAAACACGATCATGATGTGTTTTTGAGTCTGTGTGGTTGGAATTCTTGAATTAACTGGAATGCATGTGATGCCTGGAGCGCATGGAATGTCTATATTGCCTATATGGCTTGAGAAATTCGGATAGGAAAGTGAATGTGTGAAAGTCATGAACTTAAATGCCCGATATGCCTGAGCTGCTCTGTTATGCCAATTGCTTGAATGTCATGTGTGAAAAGCATTTTTGCCAAAACTTGCATATTTTCAAACGTACCTGGAGGTACTAATAGCCTAGCTTAGGGTTAGGGTCGACTTGCTGAGATTATTATCTCACCCCGTCGTGGGACCAACATTTTCAAACCCGAAGCACTGATGGAGACCCTAGAAGGAAGATGATGACGTAAAGGTCGAAGAGAAATTGACTTGATGAGAAGTCTGTCTTTTCTGTTGAAGTCTATGAGGACCTCTTAATGTTTCGAAGTTAGAGTTATACATTGAATTCATGATTTACCTTGGGAGTAAAATGCTATTGTATTGGAACGTCCTAAAGTCATCATTTGTATTAAAGGGAAGAAGTAGTTGTCTCATTTTCGCTTGTGCCCTTTCATTGTAACGATTTGATAAGTCGAAGGCCGAAGGATCCTGGAAGACAATCATAGTGATTGAAGTGCTTGGAGGGATGCTCGCTGGGTTCGGGGCGTGACATTCCCGTTTAAGTGGTATCAAAGCAAGGTTAGCTCGATCCAGTGTGATTGAGTTTTGGAGTGATAAGGAGTGATGACTTGAGGACAATAAGATAGTGAGACCTTTAGGACTAAGCATTGATCATTGAATCTTGAGGATTATAGGCTTGAACTTATATGGTATTCTAATGGTCCTAGTGTTGACTTTAATGGATGATCTTGAGTAATGTGGTGATTGAGGTTTAAGTGGAAGCATGTGGAAACTGGAGAGACATAGGCATGGATTTTGAGTTAGTAATTATGCTTGAGGTTAGTAGAGAATTGCTTATGATTAAAGGGTCAATTGAAGTATATGATTGTGATGGTGGTTTGTCAATGACCTAACTTGAGGAATGTGAGTTATAAAGAGAGGATTGGCATTAGTGGATTCAGGCTTGAATTGCGTTGTACATTGATGGTTTGGTTATTGATTGCTATTGTCAACTTTGGATGGTATGAGACGAGGTGTATACAAGGAAGCGGATAAGGAATATTTTGATTAAAGGCCAGTTGTGGTTGAATGCATATGGATTTGACTTGAATGCCGACCAGACTTGAGGGATAAGATTGAATGTAGGCAATTGATCCATATGATGTGACGGTCATTGGTGGAATTAAAAACCTTCGATGGATATGTATTGATCTGAAGGCGATTGTGGTATGTCGAGTAGTGAGGACAGTCATGATGTGCACGTGTTTGTGATATTAAAATGAAACTTGATGCGGGTACATACATGAGCTTGTCACTATCAGACTTAATAACTGTCGCTTGGTATGTGACGAGTTGATGGGATACCTATAAACCGTAATGAAGCATGTTATGGGGGCGTGTGGAATGGGGCTTCCTCTATAGATGTATGACTTGGGACAACCTGCAACGACCAGGTCTGATGAGGGCGGGGAGTGATCGCCAGGAAAGAGCGGTTCGAACAAGGAACGGCTCCTGATAGGCTTCTAAGATAGCAAGGAGGTAGGAATGACCCAAGTCATAAATTGAAAGGGAAAGCCTATGTATCGGGTTGAGTCTGATTGTGGTTAAGAGATGTATGGCACAAGAGTGATTCTTAAAGCAAATGTTCGAAAGTGGCATGGCATTTGTAATGACGCCTATGATTGGCATGGTTAAAAGCTTCGTGCTTGGCAAAGGATACCGTTTGAAAAAGAAAATTGATGTTTGTTATGGGCCTGTTAGGCGTGTTTTATGATTGGCATCGTGTGATTATTTTGGCCAAGGTCTAATTGAGAGATTAGACGGCGTGTGGGGAGTTTATGCCCCGTTAAGCCGATGCCTGTTGAGAATGAGAAAGTCTATCGTGTTTGTGACAGAGTGGGCGATGCCTTATGTTTAGATTTTGGGCAATTGACTTATAGAAGTAATGCCTTGAGTATTTGCTGGGTGTTTACCTAGTTGAGTTTTGGCCTAGTTGAGGCTTGCCTAGTAATGGCTGTTAATTGAGCAGTTGCCTCATGGAAGCTGGCTTGATATGTGGATGTTGCTTATGGATGATTTGGAATCCTTGGATAATGAGCAACTGGTTGAGAGATGTTTGGGAACCACTGGATAACTGCTGGCGAAAGAAAATGAGATGAACAGCCTGAGACTGCTAGACTTGAGTAGATGGCTTAATGTGGCATCCCTCATTTATTAGATTCCTAATGACCAGAATTGGTCAAATGGGTTTTGAAGCTGACTTATGACGCAAGGAATTGGGAATTAGAAGATTCGCTAAAGAGGCCTACGAGACGAGGGTTTGATTCCTCAGTATGATAAGATGGACAATGGAGCAATAATCGGGGATTCTATTTTAAGAAACGACGACCATCGGATTGATCGATTACCTATGAATTTTGAGGATTTTGTACATAGGACCATAAGCTTGAAAATTTTCCTAAGCTTGATGAACATGAAAAGAATTCGGCAAAGGGATGGATAGCTAGTGGCACACGAAATTTTTCCATTGGACGATCGTGCATGGGAAAGGCAAGAAAGACGATTGGTTCGACCATAGAGTGATGAACAAAGTGGCAACTTCCCTTCCCATTGCATGAGGCTCTATTGGTCGAAGGAAGCATAGAAAATGGCGTGTGAAGCAAGCTCTACCATTGGCCTATGTCATGTCAAGATCTCACTTTGGATGATGAAGCAATGAGGGTAGTGACAAGTGGCGCATGGACTCTTCCTTCCATGGACTATGGTTGGGCGAAAATCATGGGGAAGTGGCAAGGAATTTCATTGGTGATCAATCATAGCAACTTTTGTGACAATGATTAGTGGCCATTGGGGGTATTGCGAAGTGGCAATTAAAGACTAGGAAGTGGTGCATGCAAGACAAGTGTCACTAGTGGACTATCCAATGACATGCAACAAAAGAAAGACCCTTCACCTCCCTCTCCCCTTTCCCATTTTCTTTCGGCCGAGTAAGCTAAGAGAGAGAGAGAGAGAGAGAGAGAGAGAGAAGGTGTTCGCGAGAGTGAGTGAGGAAGGAAGAACGAGGAGGCCGAGCGACCGAGAAGGGAAGAAGGGAGGCACGGGTTCGTCGAGGAATCAAGAGGAAGAGGAAGAAGCTTCGAGTTCGAGCTAGTACAAACATTGAGGCAAGGATTCCTTCAATTTCGTCATAGATTAGAAGTATATAGTGAATTTATCTAGTTGAGGTATTCACGTGTAGTGTAAGACCGGAAATTGTTCGGTGATTACCCTAGAGCCGAGTAGTCGTGGTCGTAATCTTGTTGGGAATGAGTCGAAATCGCATTTCGAGGAACTAGAAATCAACCACGAGGAGAAGGATCGAAGTGTCATGAGAAAATGGAACCTTGGTTGAATTATAGGATCTCAATGATTTGCATGTCAAAGATTGGAGCTAAATTCGGCATGGCCACTGTCGTTTTCATGTTTAGCCGTGTAGGTAGGTTTGGTATTGAGCTATTTTATAATTCCAAGTTTACTTAATAAGAATCTTAAGTGGCTAGTCGATTGGAACAAGGAGTGGGCTGAGTTGGGGTCACGAAATGGTGGAAATTCTGATTGGTTTTAGTACTATGGCAGTTCGGTTTTGGTGGGTTAGTTGGTTAATCAAGTTCGGTTTTATCTAGTCTCTTGCATTATTAACCGTGATAGTGTAATGGTATAATTAAGGGCGGTTGGCTATTTAGATTGAAGTAATTCAATCTCAGTCCTAAGGAGGAAACCATGACCGTGCAATGGAGTTGATAAAATATTTTGCGACACGAGTTAATGAGGATTTGATTGAAGTTCTTGTGATGGAAATGTTGTAGGAAGTGATCGAAATTCTCATCTTTGACCTAGTGCGTGAGCTTAGATCTAATTTCTTATTAGAATTAGTCGTCTAAAGGCCAATAACTTGGTTTACCCGAGCACTATCAAGGATGAATTGACTGTTCTTATTAGTCATTGAAATTCTAGTTGTGATGCTTTGCGCAATTGATCATTTTGATAACATATCTCATGAGTACAATCTTGTGAATTGGCATGCATGTCTGTTGGCCTGGCATTGTTATATCCTTTGCAGAAATGATAGTGAAAACCTCGTGACTCATGGCCAAGCATGAAATGGCACATAATGCCGATCGATATATGATGAGATATGTGGAGTATTATGCTCTTCAGTGCACTGAATTGAGATGACGCCCCTGGGCTGTGTGCGAGGATTTGTACGTGCTTGACGACCCTGTGCTGTGTGCTGGGTAGAGAGGTACCTTGCGTCGAGGACGCCCTGGAGAAGGGGTCGCTGCAAGTCTTTGAGCTTGGCGATGGTTGTGTGAGCGAAGGACACGTCATTGCATGACATCATGGCATTCATGCATCTTATGATTCCTGATTGAAATTATGAATTGTTATGGTGTTTTATTGTTTTAGAATTGTTCTATAACTTGTCCTAGGGAGTCTTAGGACCCCTATGGTGGGATTGAATATTTTCTTGCGAGCCGTCATGCTAACCCATGTTTGTGGACACATTTTCAGATTAGCATCCATGGTGACAGTTCACAGGCGCTTTGGAGTCCTTATCGACTATGACTCTTACTATCGTGATATGATACATTTTGATGTTCCGCATTTGAAGCTTGTAGCACATGTACATATTATGTGGTTCGATGAGGGAGAACCCGCATTGACCATTTATCGTTGGTATGCTATCTATATCCGCGAGGGTAATAGACTTATTGGCCCGTTTTCTGAGAGTACTTTTGACGCACCCCCAGCACCTGCTGCACCCGTAGCTCCTGCACCACCCGTAGCTCCCGTGGTCCCTGTGCCTCCTCCACCTGCTGCTGTTGCTGACGCCGTACCTATCCCTCCTCCTCCAGTACCTGTGTCAGATGTGTTTGTTCCTCCACCCGAGCCACTCGAGGAGTCTGAGGATGAAGAGATGTTTCCCTCCGACCTGTCTGAGGAGGATTGAGGACTGAGGAGATAGTCTTGGCGACTTTTGGACATAGGCGACTACGTAGGACGATGGAGTAGTTTTTGTGTGACCATCCCAATTTATGCCTATGGTTTCACGATCGAGTCATCTTTTGTTATATATATATATGTATGAACTCTTATGGTCGTGTACGACGCTTATTATATGAAAGTTCTAGTTCTTATGTTTGTTTGCCTTGATGGTTCGCTAAGTTGTTATATTATTGTTATAGTTCTTGATAGTGGCCTGTGGTAAATAGACTATAGTCTACTGATTATTATAAGTGAATCTCTAATTATCGCTTTTAGAGACCTTTGACCGTAGGGTGGCGGTCTAGGACGCCACACTTGAGTCTTAGATTCCTGGAGGAAATCATAGTGGTTCAAGTGGCATGAGAATCAATAAGGTTGAAAGACCAAGATACTGTCGCTAGAGGAGCACTTGGCTCGTATTTGCGAGATATGAGAAGATCCAAGCATTGAGATGGTTCATGAGATTTGAGTAAAGATGAGCGAATTGAGTATGGGTACCGGATGAGAATATGGCTTGATTTTGTAAATCGTGTGAGACCGAAGTGTAATTAGGGGTCGTGAGAACTTTATGCGGAAATGAGGAAATTTGATGGGCAGGCAAGCTCGAGGAAGAGCTGCCAATGTTACCCAAGTCGCTGAGACGACTAGTGCTGATGAGTTAAGTAATGGAAGTCACGAGAAAGGTGACTTTGAGCTACTTCATTCTAAAGTGAATGTGTGGGAAGAACCACGAGAGTTTTGAAAAGCTTGTGAAGCTATGTATAAGAATGAGATTGATTGAGGACGAATCGAGACCATTAGAAGTGGTATTGTGTGCTATCACCCCTAAAGAGTAGGGTGTCGTTCTGAAAGAGCGATTGAACCATGAGATGGTCGCTGAGGGAAAGGAAAATGAGTGGACTTGATAGTCCTGACTGATTGTAATTCTAATGAATGGTTGAGGAAGCGAACAGAGCGCTTAGAGTGTAATTGCATAGTGACTTGAGGTAGTTGAATTGAGTATTCGATATGTGAGTTGGTGGAAACCAAGGAAGAACGAATCTTGTCACTTGAGGTGACTGAGTCACTGGAAGAAAAGTGTTAGACATGGTGAATCCTGGAGTGGAGGTACTGCCGTTGGCGCAGACTCCAAGATTGACACCCTAAGGAATGGGAAGGACAAGGTGGATTCGAAGTAAAAGAATGCCAATGAAGTGTATAATTTCCTTCATAGGGTAAGAGACCCTAGTGTGAAAGGAAGAGAAGATCCGAATTGTCTTGGTATTAAGATTGAGCATCTGGATTGAGAAAGAAGACGCAGAACTTGAATGATCCCTGGAAGTGAAGTCAGAGAAACTGTCATGTAGACAGTGTAAAATCCCAGGATAATGTAGACATCTGGTTAAAGGGATGAAATTGAGACATGGACGCATTAGCTAATTGTGAAACCAAGAGGTCAAGGCACTAATGCTTCATAAGGAAAGGGTAACAAAAATGAACAAAATGTTGTTTAGCCCTAGTGAGGATCCTTGAGAACAGAGAGAGCTAAGGTATGAGCTTTCAAGTGAATGGTACCATGCAAAGTTGAAATGATTCGACACTTGATAGTAATGAAGTGGATAACAGTCGGATTGGGCGTCCCAAATAATAATTGGATTGGTTGTTACCGTCTTGAGAAACGATGATTGGACTCATCTAAGGAGTCGTGAGAAATATGAACAACTTTGAGAGTATCCTATGGACTCTAAGGAGATGCTCGTTGTATGCTAAATGTGAAACGCACGAGCTGCGGAGCAGATGAGGTAAGATTCCTCAGTCGTGAAATTTTTTAGAAATGGAATCCCTGTGGAGCCTTTGAGGACGGGAATGAGTGATGAATCGACTAGGGTCGATGTGAGTTGCTGAAACTTGAAGTTCTTGGGATTGATGAATTGCAATAGACGAAACATGGAAAGATTCCCCACCAGAATTGTTCCATTGATGAAATGGACTGAGAAAAAGAAGTAGGACGAATGAATAACGAATGTGAAAAGAGTTTCGAGGACTTAAATCAAGTTAACAACAATGTTGTGAATGGCGTTTCCGGCTAGAAATTGGAAAAGCTTATGAAGGTCGTAGTGACACGACACATAATGAAACTTGAGGCATGATGAGGCAATCGGAAGTGGGCATTATATATATATCGTAATGATAAGGCTATGAGTTGGATTGCTTAAAGCATGATTGGAATTGATTTGCGAATGTCCTCGTGACAAAGTTTAGGAAACATTGTTTGGGTGGAAGAAATTTTAAAATTTTTACCTACTCCAAAAGATACCGAGTAGTAGTTTCCCGAGAGGAATTAATGAGAAGCAATACCGATGGATGAAATTACTTACGGATACAGGAGCGTTGCTCATGTAAGAAAAGACCTCGCAACTATGTAAACTGCAAGAGTTGGAAGTGATGACTGCTTTAAAGGTATTGAAGGGAAAGCATAACCATTGCGAGTTGGTAGATTAAATTGGTTATTGAGGATCTCGAATGTAATCGAGGAAAAGCTATTAAGGACTTAATCATGAGTTGTCTAAGAAGTCAAGAAGGCAAGGGTTCGATTTGGACAGCCGAGGGTAAGTTAATGGAACTTGTGCATTCCCGAAGGTGCAACATGGCGTTTGAATTGGATGATTATGCCAATTGATTGAGGCACTCAAGGAGTGCGATACTTGACGGTTGGGTAATGATCGTGATAGAAAACGATCTTAAATCTATTGCGGCGTTCCGCAAAAAGCCTTCCGACAAGGAATTTGAAAAGCGAGATTACAGAATGACGTACATATTATTCCCGAACCATTGGACGAATTGAAAAGAAGGTTCGTATGCTAGGAGGTGTACCACCGACCAATATTGTGAATGTCAAAGGAGAAAAGAGAAGTAAACGTAGATTAAGGACTGAGGGAAGCAAGTCCTGGAGGAAGATAACTTTTGTCAGAGAAGACAAGTGAGAATGTCAAATAATGGGACGAACTACTTTGGAGAGTGAGAATGCGATGAGCCGTCTATACCCCAAGAGATTGGATAATTGGAAAGTGGCATATTTCGAGGACGAAATTTCTTTAAGGGGGGAAGAATTGTGACATTCTGAATTTCCTGCCATTTTCAGGCTGTTGAATGTGAATGTACCTTACGATGTATTTCAGTTTTGTCTCGCTCAGATCTGATCAATCTTGAGTAAACTGACCAAAAGGGAAAGGCTAACACATAACAAGGTACCTGGACCTAGGAAACTCGAAAAAGGAAGTGACGCTTTGACCATAAGGATTGTCGAGGGAACATTTAGAGCCAATGAGGCCGATCAGATAATGATTAAGGAATACAATGCTAGCGTTATACGATTGGATCGCGGGTGAAGTCGCTTAACCAATGTATAATTTGTAAATTTTCCTAAATCGAACTATGAGGATCGAAGCCGTCGGAACTAGCGTTGAACCCTCACAATTGCATGATAACCAGATCTGCCATAACTTGAGTTATCCTCAGTGTGATGAGAATCATAAAGTCGATATGCGTAATGTTAGTAAAAGCCGTCCTCCTTAGTTCGAGACAAACTGGAATTACGATCGACGGACGAATGATCATGAAATGTAAGCTCAAAATTGACAATTGGAATTACGGAATTACAATTCTGAGTAGGAATTTGGCAATGTCTCCCCAAATGGTAATTTCGAATTGGAAAAGTGAAGTTTGGACTGAAAGTGCGAAAAGACTGTTTTGCCCCTAGACCATTTGCCCACGCCTAAAGAACTCAAGAAGGTCAAAATGGTCATTTTACCCATCCCTAGAGGCTGCTGAAAATGCTTGGTGAAGAAGGCAAGGAAAGTCAATGGAAGTCAAAGTCAATGAAGCAACCAATGGGAGGTTGCCAAGTGTCATCCTATGGTTAAACCAAGCATTAATTGCCATTAATTATGATTGTTGACACCTAAATTTTGATCAACTTTTTTATTTTTATTTTTATTTTTATTTTTATTTTTATTTTATTTTATTTTTAAATTCATAGAAAATCCATAAAAAGTTGAAAAATTGAAAAATCAATTTTGGTGACCTTAGCCAAGCTAAATGAACCATTTTAACCAAAAAAAATAATTTTCATAATTTTCATTTTTTTAATATATTTTCGAAAAACACAAAAAAAAAGAAAATCAAGAAAAAGAAAATCAATAAAATCAAGAAAAATAATATTTGAGGTCACAAAAATATATAAAAATATTCGGTATTTTTATTTTTATTTTATCCATTTTCTGACCTCATAAATAGTAAAATTCAGGTTTGATTTTAGGTGTTCTTTGATCATCATAAAATTGAATTTGGCAAAAATATTAGTAATGATTAAAAGGAAAAGGAGTGAAAACATCATCATTTAAAAGGAAAATGGGGCTCATCATTTTGTATTCGCTTTTGATTATTTTATTATTATTATTACTTTTTAGTATTTTATTATATTATTATTTTATTGCAATTTTATTATTTTATTTTATTTTACTCTCTCCCCCCCTCCTCATCATCCGTCGCACTCCTTCTTCTTCTATTTATTCTTCTTCTTCTTCCTCTTCTTCTTCTTCTTCCTCCCTCCTCTTCCTAGTTTTTGGTTCTTCATTTTTTTCCTCCCTTGGATTACGCCGACCACCCTCACCACCACCTTGCTCCGCCACCCTCCGACGCCGTGCCGAGATCCCGTCCATCTTGCTGTTTATCGCGGCCTCGTGGAGCTCTTGGATACCGCAATCCCCCTCATCATCTCCCTCAACTCTCTCTTTCATTTTCATTTTTTATTTCTCTCGCTCAGCTCGCCGCCCAGACCCAAAACTGTCCGGTTTTTTGGCCATAACTCTTTCGTTAGGAATCGTATGAGGACGAGCCATATACTGTTAAAAATATTATTCTCTTGCCGTTCTAACGACATATTATGAGTCCAATTTGGCCCAGCCATTTGCCTTGTAGAGCCGTTTGAATGAGCAAATGTCGCTGTTGACCCTGTACCGACCAGTTTCTGCCGCCGCCGTCGTCCTCCACGATCAGCCATTCCGGCGACCTTTCCGACTCCCTCTGACCACCACAGGTTAAGTTAAGATGTCCTTAACAATTTCCCGTTGGTTTCATGAATTTTCGAGGTCTGGTTAAATTATGGTGATTTTTTGAAAAACAGTCGACGAAAATCGAGCGAACTGAGGTATTGTGGTCATATCTCACTCATTTGGACTCCTTTTAAGGTGAAATTTTCGGTGACGGCTTCCTAAGAGGATAGGCTATGTTCTAGCGGTTTCTACCTTGGTTTGACCCTTCAGGCGGTTTCTACCTTGGTTTGACCCTTCAGGCGGTTTCTACCTTGTGTTGACCCTTCAGGCGGTATCTACCATGAGTTTGACCCTTCAGGCGGTTTCTACCTTGAGTTTGACCCTTCAGGCGGTATCTACCTTGTGTTGACCCTTCAGGCGGTATCTACCTTGTGTTGACCCTTCAGGCGGTTTCTACCTTGAGTTGACCCTTCAGGCGGTATCTACCTTGAGTTGACCCTTTAGGCGGTTTCTACCATGTGTTGACCCTTTAGGCGGTATCTACCTTGGTTTGACCCTTCAGGCGGTATCTACCATGAGTTGACCCTTCAGGCGGTTTCTACCTTTAGTTGACCCTTCAGGCGGTATCTACCTTAGTTTTGACCCTTCAGGCGGTTTCTACCATGAGTTGACCCTTCAGGCGGTATCTACCATGAGTTGATCCTTCAGGCGGTTTCTACCTTGAGTTGACCCTTCAGGCGGTTTCTACCTTTGATTGACCCTTCAGGCGGTTTCTACCCTGAGTTGATTTGAAAAGGGTGTCTCATGACGAGGGTTCTCCACGTCCGATGAGACTGCCTAAATTTGAAAATGGGTCTCATGACGAGGGTTCTCCACGTCCGATGAGACTGCCTAAATTTGAAAATGGGTCTCATGACGAGGGTTCTCCACGTCCGATGAGACTGCCTCAATTTGAAAATGGGTCTCATGACGAGGGTTCTCCACGTCCGATGAGACTGCCTGAATTTGAAAAGGGGTCTCATGACGAGGGTTCTCCACGTCCGATGAGACTGTTTGATATTTGAAAAGAGGTCTCATGACGAGGGTTCTCCACGTCCGATGAGACTGTTTGATATTTTGAAAAGGGGTCTCATGACGAGGGTTCTCCACGTCCGATGAGACTTCCTGAATTTTGAAGAGGTGTCTCATGACGAGGGTTTTCCACGTCCGATGAGACAGTTTGATATTTGAAAAGGTGTCTCATGACGAGGGTTTTCCACATCCGATGAGACTGCCTAAGTTTTGAAAAGGGTGTCCTAAGACGAGGATTCTCCACGTCCTGCTGGGACAGTTTGCTGACTTCTTTTGAAAAAGGGTTCTATCTTCACCCTTTCTTTTGCAAGATCCCGAAATTTGCCGGGGAATTCAATTTTGAAGCAGTGAAAGATTTTATCTTGACAAAGCTTCACTTGGGTCCGTTGAGGCGACATTCTGGGAGCTGGGTTCTCCAGGTATCCTGCAGAAGTTTGAGCCTGAAAGATTTTTCTTCACCAAGAAAACGTTAGTAATCTTTGGGAAGACCACGGCTGTCCATTTTGACAAAACCGTATGTTTTAAGTTTTAATCATGAAATTTGCTGCTGGAGGTTATCCAAAGCATTCTTGCAACATGCAAATGTGATCACAAATCCCTTGCGCGGAAAATCTGGATCCAACAATTTGAAACTTCCAAAAAGAGTTTGTTCAAAACATCAATTGGAATATTTCTCGACAAGGAGGTCTTCTCACCTGTTTTGCGATAGTGGTTTTTTTATAGGGGATGCACTCAATTCCCTACTAACCTGTGCCTAGGTTTTAGGCTCATTCGCAGCGCATACATTTTGATCGGTCGGGAGGTCTTCCACGGGACCGTAATGTTAGGCTTGGATATTGGTTTTCAAAGGGGACCCGCTTTGGAGTCGAGGCCATTGAATGAAAGTCTTCACCATCTGCTCCGGGTTTACAAGTCAAGAACCCTGCAAAATGAGGAAGAAATAGTCTTGCTCGTACTTCTTCGAGCTAAGCAATATGTTAACCCAAGTGTCTTAGTCAGAGAAGACTGTTTCAGGGTTGTAACATTTGTAGGATTGGGGACCGAAAAAGGCTTGTTTTTGGCCCAGAATTTGTGAGGGGATTGGCATTGGTGATCATTGCAAACTTGTCACATGTCTTTTCCATTCTGCATCTTCAATTTTTGAGGTGTGCAACCGCTTTTGAGGTGTGCACAAGTCCTTTAGAGAACGTCTCTTGTGGTATTAAGAGATTGACAATTCTGTCCGTGTTTTTGCACCACGGCTGACATCATTTGGGGAGCAGTCTTCTTGATCTGACTCCTTTATGGGTTTTTCTCTCTTCCCAACTAGGCTTTATTGGGGATCAATCAAACAGTTTTCACGAGCATCGGCCTTGCTTTTACCAGGCACTTTGCTTTTTCTTGCTGCTGGGGATTTTTCTTTGTTGAAATCCCGCCTTTTCTTTTCCTTTGGAACCATGATGTTCAGAAAATTGTGCTAGATATACAACTTGAATCATAGCACATTTAAACGCCGATATGAAATTTTTCTATAAATCCCATCTCTTGGATTCTTCCGTTCTTGGAGTGATGCAGTTTCTATCTTGAAACATGCCATGATCACCAACAGGGGTTTATGAAATGAATTCGCAGGCTTAAGTTGGCTGTGCAAAGGATTCGGTGTGTGGGATAGAGAATGAATGCTTCTCGTCATCCTATGGCACTTGGATTACCATATAAACAATACACAAAGATTAATGTTAGTCCGAGCAAGAAAATTTCTAACCATTTTCTCCTGACGCTGCTGGACTTACTTCCTTTTTGCCCCGGTGTGGGGTGGCTCTTGACAGGGTTAAGAATGAAAAGCGCCGTTCAAAGGGGTTTATCAACGGTCACCTGTAGTGTTTGGGGATATGAAACGAATGCCTCCGTCGTCCCAACCCATGTAATCGCTGCAAATGGTCCCTACCTCCGTAGACCCAGATTTTGCTATCTGCCCACTTCACTCATCTCTCAAGTGTGTGTTGGACATGTTTGGATTAGGTTTTCGCCTCTCGTCTGAGAAAACATCCTTTTGAAAGTTTTGAACTTTTGATTGGAAAAAATTTCTTTCATTTTCTCCAAAAATTTTACCCGCCAAGGGGATTTTAAGATGCACTATGCATGTCCTTATTCATGTTCAGACAACCTCCTGTTTTAAAACATGAATGCCAATGAAGTTTGAATTCTATGTCTTTTCTAGACATCAGATTCTGAAGGCTTTTCTTTTCTTCTCTGTTTTTTTATTCAACATCTTTAGTGGATTAGGGAAAGGGATACTTACCTGTCCCCAGAGGCTGGAGATCCCTGAAAATGCGGAAGAAACATGTTATTGTACGTTCACGAATTTTTCAAAAAATTAGAACGATACAATTTACCCTTGGTCATGTATTTCCAACGGGTAATACATGGGATGTAAAAACCCGTTTTGCCCTGATGGCAAGCCCCTGTCAAAAACAAACAATAAGTGTCAGTTTGTGTTCCAAAATTCAAGACCAATTGGAACGATACCGCATTGTTCTTGCTTGGCGTTTTCATTTGAACACAAACGCGCGGCTTGCAGAATCTGGCCCTCTATCTTGTGGTCCTGATCCCTCCGTTTGGTTGGCGATGAATCATTCTCAAGGATTTGCCCCAGAGGAGATCCATTTGTGTTTTTGGGCGCATTCCAGCGCCATTCTTCAAGGTTCCTTTTATTCAAGGAAAAAAAGAAAATCTTATCAAAATGCATGTCAAAGCACGGGACGTAGGAGCGACACTTTTTACCCTCCACTAGGTCTTATAATCAAAGACCATTTCTTGGAGTGCTGACTCCCAAGGTCAATAGCTTTATTCGCCTCCTCGTTGGCGAGTTCTTTTCTTTTGAGGCTTTCGGTGCCAACGACTCCCTGTTAAATGAGTAAAAACTCATGTTAGGCATGTGGTCTTCGAAGACCAAAATGGAACGATACAAGGTTACCGTTCACCCATATTTGTATCTTGGGTTTAATTCTGATGCGGACGACTCTACAGTTGCGTCCATTGATTTTGCCAGAGAATAAACGTTATTCTTTGTCCGGCGCACAAATGATTCGCTTGCCCCAATTGGGCGTGATTTGTCGTAGCTAGGTGACGCTTGCCCCAGCTAACTCCCTTTTGCATTTTGCTGCATTGACGCATTCAGGCTATTTGACATCCGCAAAAATGGGTTTACTCGTGATTGAGTACTTCAACAACCTGCGCGATGAAAGGAGTGAAAGAGTCAATCACCGCGTAAGGAGCTTTAATTGAAACGATTACGGATTTACTATCCCCGCTCTGGTCACTTCTGGCATCCAAGATGCTGGAAATTTTTCAGTGGTCCCATTCATTTTTGTCATCACCTGCAAGAATGGAAAACCATATCAACTCGTGAACCGGTCAATCCGATTTGGAACGGATACAACTTTTTCGACTTAGGGAGAGTCGATCCAAATTAGGTTGCCCCAGCTTCACGTTGTCTACTTAAGGCTCATCACAATAAATCCATCTTGTTTTTGCAAACCCAATGGGTGATGCCCGATGAAGGTGCACTCCTTTCCATTTTGTAGGGAAGGCAAGCTCCCTTTTGTTGGTCTTTAACCATCTTATCCTGAGAGGAAGAGATATGAAATATTATGTCATTATCTGATTGAAAATCAATTAGGAATGACACGTCCTTATCCTTGATTCGGTTGCCCGGTCAAGAGGCATTTGCCCTCGTCAGTTGACTCTCCAAGGTGGTCCAGCGCTTTTCCATGCCATCCTGGTTCATTTCAACTCGCGATTGATTCTTCACACAAGTTTTTGGATTTTGATTCATAAGCGGCGCTGAATGACCTTTTGGTTTCGAGGTGTACCAATCATTCACATACATACGCATGAGACCAGTGAGGTTTGGCTCTAAGAATCAAGATAAGGTTTGGAACCTAAGGCCAAGGCTCCCACCTCGAGTTCTAGAAAGGGTAGATTCCATTGCACAACTATCGTTGCATTGGGACCCAATCCATAATTCGAAATGAGCGGAATTGAAAAGTGGATTACCCCGTGTTTTTCCTCACGGAGATTCCATTTTCAATCCCTTATATTGTTTTCCTATAGGCGGCGCCCGGGGTTTTAGGCGCGATTGTGTGTGTTCATGTGTTGTGAGTATCACAATGCAAGTCATGCACAACAGTTTATCAATCGGCGCTTCAAATCATCCATACAACATACATTCCTACGCCAACCTGCATAAGACAATGTTAATCACGGACTACACCCCTTATCTCTCCAATCTGCAAAAACATATAACACCTACCATGAGCGGACTTACCTCACCTTCAAGAGAACCTGCAGGGTTAGAAAAATCACTCAGCGTTTTAATTACGGCCTAAGTCCACTTGAGGTCTAGAACCATAGGTTCTAGAACAAGGTCCCCAGTGGAGTCGCCAGCTGTCGCGACCCGTCCGAAAGCGAACGCGGCTAATGGATTACCGATCGCGGGTCTTGGATCGGCGCGGGCCCTCCCAGGCCCATACCAAATCGCGGCGGGAGTATTTTTCAAAGGGATTCGACGATAACAGACGATCGCTTTCGACCTTAGTGTGGTCGTGGTGGCATGTGCAACTTGTGCATGCATTTGGAGTCGCCACCGGTCTTTCTTGGAGGGTAGACCGGAAACCTTATTGACCGATTGGGAGAGATCGATCAATTCTGCGGAACCAGAGATTTTGAGTTCGAGGACTTGGTTACGTTGATGTCATTACCAACGCCCTTTCGGTACCTAACGCGAGTGATTTTCCCTAACTAGGATTTCATGCAGGCGCAATTTTGGGTGAGGTAAGTCTGACTTTGCACATTAACCAGTTTAACATGCTCACGTAATCATTAAAAAAAAAAATAGATGTCAATCACATAAACATCTATCCTACGTGGTGATCATGGAATTATGATTTAATGGGTCTCGAGCCAATGAGATCACATTTAATCATTTTAATATTTTAATAACGGAGAGCCGCTCTTCTCTTCTTCTTGGTTTCTTGAACTCTTCAAAAATCGGGCCCCAAAGAGCTCGCCGACTTAAAAGGCTCCTCCACGTAATCCTCGTAGCATTTACATCAACAATTGACTATGCTAAAAATAAAGATTACATAAAAAATAAAAGGAGTACGCAGCCTCCATTTAATAATTACAACCCCAAATATATAAATAATCACCATACATTCATACATACATCAATCACATTGATTAGGGATTTTTCCATGATCACCACCCTTCCACGTAAGTAATAAATTCACAATTTAAAACTTAGGAAGGCACAATAAAAATTCTACGTTGAATCATATTCAGAATTTTTACGTAAAATAAGATAGCCATAAATTTTCGATTCAAAATTGATTTAGTCTCAATTTTTTGCTACGTTGATTAATTTATCATATAAAATAATCAACCTCCATTAGCCATGTAAGACGAACAATTCGTTAATACATATTGGCCATAGTATTGCAAAAATTGCAAAAAATCAATTAAATGCACGAAAACACCTAAGGATCGGCTCTGATACCACTGTTGGGATCCACGTAACACGTAGCGGAAATAAATAACAACCCATACATGTATCTCCAGAGGCGTACTTCGTGCATTTCAATCGAAAAAAAATCACAAAGCCTCAAAGGGAGTAAATGGATTACCTCTCGTAGCGTGCTTGAACGGAGGTGTCGGTTCGATGTTCTTCGATCTCAGCCTCCACAAGTGTTAGGCATCTAGTTCGGACGCACCACCAATTGACGAACGGGGAGACGACTAATAACTCCACAACAATTGTGCTAGCAATATGCGGAATCAATATTCCGAACTTAGTATATTTTGCTCACTCAAGATTATGAGAATATAGAGAGTGTTTGTGTTCTTCTCTCTAAGCTCTCAAAAATTTGCATACTCTACAAAATGTCTCCCCCCCAACCTCAAAACTCTTGCCATCCTTTTATAGCCAAAAATTCCTTCCAATAAATTGTATTATAAAATAGCACTCACAAATAATAAATACTTTCTAAAAATAGCACTCACAAATAAATGACATTTAAAAATAGCACTAACAATAGCACTCACAATTTATAATACAAAAATGCTATTTAAAAATAGCACTAACAATAGCACTCACAATTTATAATACAAAAATGCTATTTAAAAATAGCACTAACAATTATAAATTCTATCTAATAATAGCACTCACAATTTATGATAAATAAATGCCATTTAAAAATAGCACTAACAATAGCACTCACAATTTATGATAAATAAATGTCATTTAAAAATAGCACTAACAATTGCACTCACAATTTATAATACAAAAATGCTATTTAAAAATAGCACTAACAATAGCACTCACAATACAAAAATGCTATTTAAAAAAGCACTAACAAAGGTGTTAAAAATAATAACCATTATTATTATTACAAGAGTTAAAGAGGTTACCAAACAGTATAAATACGCATAACATATAAATACGTATGATGTATAAATACGTAGAGCATACGTATACATCCAAACGACCAAATTAGCCTGAATTGAGGCCGCCAATGGATTGGGCATGATGAAAATTATGGGTAGAGGTGTTGAATTTTAATGGGTATGCCCGTGTGAAATTCAAGATCCGTGAAACCGGGGACTAATCGAAAGAAAAATATGCAATTAAGCCCTTTTGGTTAAAATTGATCAAATTGGAGTGCAAATTGACCCAATTGCACTTCTAGCCTTTAGGATTCAATGTCATGGCTTATAAAAAGTGAGAATTGAAAATTAAAAGACTCGCAAAGGAATTTTTTTGCTCGGTTCGAGTTTATGTTTGTGAAGAAACATAGTGACCCGAGCCGAATTTTCAAGATTTAAGGTGACACACTTGAAGATGAAATTAAAACAAAATTATTGAATATTTTTGTGTATTTTTCTGACCACGAATGGTATTTTTATGATTTTTTGGGTATTTTTATAATTAAATAAATTCGAAAAATATTATAAAATACCAAAAAATATTTTTTGTTCAAAATTGGTCCCCGAGGCTAGGCCAAGGCTTCCAGAGTTGATTTTGTGATTTTATGACGTTTTTTGATATTTTTAATTAATTTTAAAGAATAAAAATCACAATAATAAATGGTCAAAAATCAGGTGTCAACATTTATGCAGGTTGGCGTAGGAATGTATGTTGTGTGGGTGATTTGAAGCGCTGATTGATAAACTGTTATGCATGACTTGCATTGTGATGATCACGACACCTGAACACACACAACCGCGCCTAAAACCCCGGGCGCCCCTATAAGCAAACATTAGAAGGAATTGAAAATGGAACCTCCGTGAGGAAAAACACGGGGTAATCCATTTTTAATTTCGCTCACTTCGAACTATGGATTGGGTCCCAATGCAACGATAGTTGTGCAATGGAACCTACCCTTTCTAGAACTCGAGGTGGGAGCCTTTAAGCCTCAGGAACCCCACCATTTAGGTGTCAAAACTTCACAAGTTTACATGCGCATGATCGATGTGTTTGACATGTCTTACCCCCTTCAAAAGGTTTGTAAGTATCATTCCTTTCGCCCCTTGAACTCAGTATAACTTTTTTTCATATACTAACACGTATTTCTACCTACCACAGGGCAGGTAGCTTTAATCACGGAACCAAGAATAACTCGTATTATAACTCGTCTTCGAGCCAGAATGGAGCAAGAGGAGTTGGGATCTCGCGTGAATAGTTTGGAAGGTCAGATGGCGTCAATGGCCACCATGCTAGCAGAAATGAAAGCCATGATGGTGGCTGCACAAGAAAGAAATCATGACATCAGCCAGGATGCTCCGCCCGCACCCCCAATGCTTCGAATGTGGCGCGAACTCGGGAAGAGAATGTTGCCGAGAATGTTAATCAAGTGTTAGCAGCTGATGCACTACCAAAAGCCGCGTTTGTAGTCATCAACCTAGAAAAAAACAAAAAGGAGAAACCCTCGGGCAAAATCGAAGAAGGCGCAAAGAGGCTAGCGAAGATAGAGGAATGCCTAAGCAGCCAAGGATATGAGTTGGCTCGATTTGACAAGATATCACCATTTGCAAAAATTGAAGCGCCGTCAGACTATAAAGAACCCGATTTCGTCAGAAAATACAACGGGACGAGCTGCCCCCGAGCCCACTTAAAATATTACCTACGCAAAATGGCACTTTTTTCCGACTACGTTCCCTTGCTGATGAACACATTTCAAGAGAGTCTGGCGGGTGCTGCTCTGGCTTGGTTCATCGAATTAGATTTGGAGGACTATGATGGATGGGAAGACCTGGCAGAGGACTTTTTACATCAATATAAGTTCAATACTGCTACAGCCATTTCCAGAGAAGAATTACTGAGGACCACAAAAGGGAAGAATGAGGCAATCCGCGCCTACGCTCAAAGATGGCGGGCCTTAGCAACACAAGTCAAACCGTCCATTCCAGAGGACGAGCTGGTCGACCTTTTCTTAAGAGCATTGCCTTACGAGTATTTCGATAGGCTGAACACATCTGGTTGTCAAACATTTGTACACCTCATAAAAATCGCAGAAAGGCTGGAATGGGCGATGAGGGAAAGGAAAGCACCAGAAATCGCAACAAGACGCCAATATCCAGCCCGAAGGGAGAAGGATGCTGAAGTTGATGTGGCCTTCGTACCAAACCCACCCAACCCTAAGCAGTTCTCTAATTCAAGTACGGTGCAAGGAAACTCGTCGATGTCGGTACAGAAACCATATGAACTAAGGAGGAAGTTGCCTCCCAAGCAGTTCACCCCCCTACCAAGGCCGTTATCGAAATTACTTCCTATGTTACTAGAGGAGCACTTAGTGGCTAAAGAGCCTCCAAGGCCGAATCCGGTGAAGTTTAACGGGTACGATGAAAGCCAGTCATGTGCCTATCACATGGGAGAGAAGGGCCATAACGTAGACAATTGCATTGTTTTGAAGCACAAGGTGCAAGCCCTTATCGATAATTGCATCCTTGAATTCGACAAAACAGAGCCGAACGTGCAAAATAATCCGCTTCCTGATCACCAAACCGTGGGGGTGATCTTCGACAACAAGTTCGACCGGTTCTTCTCCGAGGATTCCAAATGGTCGAAGAACGAGGGGATAGAAACGACATCGGAGGAACTTGATTTGACCAGCTTGTCTTTGGGAGATTTTGTCAAATCACTCGACGGCGACGCTCCTACCATGGAGTAAAGAGATATCTGTCTCTCTTCGATGCATCTAATTCCACATTAGGTGCCTCGGGCTTTTTCTTACGTGTTGTATTGTAATATAAGTATACAAAAAAAAACCAAAAAAAAAAATCATCAAAAATAAAAAAAAGGGACGTGTGGGAGCCACAAATCGGTCAATGACGAAAAAAAAAAAAACTGAGACCTGATTTCCCACATGTCTCCTGGTTTGCAAAGTTTTGGGATGCGATGATGCCCAATGATATGAGGGCTAGCTCCCATCCTACCCTTTCAATTTTTCTTAAGACGTCTCCCAAAGAAGTTTATCATTACATGAACTTTCTCTATTTTATAACCGTCTTTGTGACACTTCAAGCATGCCATTCCAAGCATACATAGCAGTTGTTAAATAACTCAGGTTCCCGAGGAGGAGCTTCCCTCTTAAATGGGGAATAAAACGATGCGGAGCCATCCATTCCAGCGACGATCAAAAGCAGGGGAATCAGATGGCAGTGCTTCCAAATGACGAAACAAGGAGTACCCCTTTTCATAACATAAGTCTGACTCAATGTTTTCAAGAGCGTTCTAATGGCTCAATTTGTGAACAAAATCTTTGAGAAAACCTGAAAAATTTTCTCATCACCTGAAAATCTCTGTGAAAAGAATGCTTGAAAAGAAAATCTCAAGTTTTATCAATACCTTCTTTGAATAGAATGAAAATCACGAACTCATAGATGACGAGGATTGGCAAAACTCGTGGGAGCAAGTCTCTCCCTTTTCTCCGAGAAGCCCAGCCAGGGGCAAACTCTCATGATTCCCCCCTAAAAGTGCAACAGACCAGGGTCATCAAATCCAAAGAGGACAAACAGCGAAAACGGCCTCACCGGGGCAAATTGCTCGAAAAGCCCGAAAGGACGAAACTTCGGAGGGAGTACCTTTTTTCAGAAATTCCAAATGAAGTCAGATAAAAACCCACGTCTATTTCTTCACATGCAGGTGCGTGGACTCCTTCAGATTGGATTAGAAATCTCCAACAAAAGCGGAAAGCGTTAAGGCATGACTGGGGCATGCGAATCAATTTTGCCCTGGGCAAAGAAAGACGTTTCTTCTCTGGCAAAATCCGTAGACGCAATGACAGAGTCATCTGCATCAGAAATAAACCCCAGGATACAAACCTAGAGGCGGTAACTTTGTATCGTTCCAATTTGATCTCCATAAATCCCATGCTTAACATGAGTTTTCCTCATTTAACAGGAAGTCGTTGGCGCCAAAAGCCACAAAAGAAAAGAACTCGCCAATGAGGAGGCGAATAAAATTATTAACCTTGGGAGTCAGCACTCCAAGGAAGGGTCTTTGATCAAGTGGAGGAACTATGAAGAGTGACGCTGGAATGCGCCCAAAAACACAAATGGATTTCCTCTGGGGCAAATCCTCGAGAATGATTCATCGCCAACCGAACGGAGGAATCGTGGCCACAATATAGAAGGCCAATTTCTGCAAGCCGCGCGTTTGTGTTCAAATGAAAACACCAAGCAAGAACAAGGCGGTATCGTTCCAATTTGTCTTGAATTTTGGAACGCAAACTGACACTTATTGTTTGTTTTTGACAGGGGAGTCGCCTTGGAGACGAACAAGTTTTTACATCCCACGTACTACTTGTTAGGGTACATGACCGAGGGTAGGATGTATCGTTTCGATTTTCAAAAAAATTCGTGAATATACAATGATATGCTTCTCTTACATTTTCAGGGGTCTGCAACCGCAACAGGTAGGTAAGTATCCCTTTTCCAGTTAGCTGGAGATAAAGAATGTTAAAATCCTTTCAGTCGTCATGAGAATTATCCAATGCATCGATGTTCATGATTTAAATCGGGAGGTTGCCCAAAGCATGAATAAAACATGCACGATACATCACAAAATCCCCTCAATGGATAAATTTTGGGAAAGAAGGGAGTGAATTTTTCCAAATATCATTATTTGTCAAATCATTCAAAAGGAAGTTTACTCAAAAGAGAGGCGAGCCTAATCCAAACATGTCCAACACACACTTGAGAGATGAGTGGAGTGGGCAGATAGCAAAATCTGGGTCTACGATGGTAGGGACCATTTGCAGCGATTACATGGGTTGGGACGACAGAGGCATTTGTTTCATATCCCCAAACACTACAGGTGACCGTTGATAAACCCCTTTGAACGGCGTTTTTCATTCTTAACCCTGTCAAGAACCACCCCACATCGGGGCAAAATAGAGGTGAGTCCAGCAGCATCAGGAGAAAATGGTTAGAAATTTTCTTGCTCGGACTAACATTAATCTTTGTGTGTTGTTTATATGGTAATCCAAGTGCCATAGGATTATGAGAAGCATTCATTTCTCTATCCCACACACCGAATCCTTTGCATAGCCAAGTTGAGCCTGCAAAATCATTTCATAAACCTGTTGGTGATCATTGCACATTCCAAGACGGATGCAGCATCACTTCAGAAACGAAGGAGTTCAAGACTTAGGGTTTGCAAAAAAATTCCTAAGTTAATGCTTAACCTTGTTAGACCTTTGATCATAGGTCTAACACGATCCCATGAAGAGGAGAAAAAAATGGGATTCCAAAAATGAATGAGAAAAATCCACGGCATTAAGAAAAAGCAAAGTGCCTGGTAAAAGCAAGGCCGATGCTCGTGCAAGTTGTTTGATTGATCCCCAATGAAGCCGGATGGGAAAAGAGGAAATCCCTTAATGAGCCAAATCCAAAAGGGCTGCTCCCCAAATGCTGCCAAACACAGAACAAAGACATAGAGAGAGTCGGTCTCTGAATGCAACAAGAGACGCTCTCTAAAGAGCTGGTGCACACCTCAAAATCGGTTGTGCACCTCAAAGACTAAAGATGCAGAAAGGAAATGACAGGAGGCAAATCAGCAATGATCACCAATGTCAAACCCGTCACGAATTCTGGGCCAAAAACAAGCCTTTTTCGATCCCCAATCCTACCAATATTACAACCCTGAAACAGTCTTCTCTGACTAAGACACTTGGGTTAACATATTGCTTAGCTCGAAGAAGTACGAGCAAGACTATTTCTTTCTCATTTTGCAGGGTTCTTGACTTGTAAACCCGAAGCAGATGGTGAAAACTTTCATTCAATGGCCTTGACTCCAAGCGGGTCCCCCTTGAAAACCAATATCCAAGCCCAACATTACGGTCCCGTGGAAGACCTCCCGACCGATCAAAATGTATGCGCTGCAAATGAGCCTAAAACCTAGGCATAGGTTAGTAGGGAATTGAATGCGTTCCCTATAAAAAACCACTATCGCAAAACAGGTGAGAAGACCTCCTTGTCGAGAAATATTCCAATTGGTGTTTTGAACAAACTATTTTTGGAATTTTCAAACTGTTGGTCCAGATTTTCCGTGCAAGAGATTTGTGATCACATTTGCATGTTGCAAGAATGCTTTGGATAACCTCCAGCATCAAAACGCGCATTTCACGATTAAAACTTAAGTCATACGGTTTTTGTCAAATGGACAACCGTGGTCTTCCCAAAGATTACTAACGTTTTCTTGGTGAAGAAAAATCTTTCAGGCTCAAACTTCTGCAGGATACCTGGAGAACCCAGCTCCCAGAATGTCGCCTCAACAAACTCAAGTGAAGCTTTGTCAAAATAAAATTTTTCACTGCTTCAAAACTGAATTCCTGGCAAATTTCGGGATCTTTCAAAAGAAGGGGTGAGGTTAGACCCCATTTTCAAAAATCAAGCAGTCCTAGCATGACGTGGAGAACCCTCGTTCTAGGACCCCTTTTCAAAAATATCAAACAGTCTCACCGGACGTAGAGAACCCTCGTCATGAGACCCCTTTTTTAAAAAATCAGGCAGTCTCATTGGACGTGGAGAACCCTCGTCATGAGACCCCTTTTCAAAATCAAGCAGTCCTAGCATGACGTGGAGAACCCTCGTCCTAGGATCCCTTCTCAAAAATATCAAACAGTCCTAGCATGACGTGGAGAACCCTTGTCTCAGGACCCCTTTTCAAAATTTAGGCAGTCTCATCGGACGTGGAGAACCCTCGTCATGAGACCCCTTTTCAAAGCAAACAAAGGTAGAAACCGCCTAAAGGGTCAAATCAAAGGTAGAAACCGCCTAAAGGGTCAAACCATGGTAGAAACCGCCTGAAGGGTTAACTCATGGTAGAAACCGCCTGAAGGGTCAATCAAAGGTAGAAACCGCCTGAAGGGTCAATCCAATAGTGAAAATCACTTAAATGGTCAACTCAATGGTCCGATCCACCATACGGATCAAAATCCTTGGCAAATCCCAAATGGGACGCGTCTTCCTTAGATTCCTATCAGTTAGGAATCCCATTATGGTTTGACCTACCATACGGGTCAGAGCTTAACCTCTCTAGGATACTCTAGTAACGAGTTCCTAGAAATTCTCTTGAATCCATCAAACACCGCGAAAATCGCACAAACATCGAACAGGTAAGTGGCAGGTATGTCTCTCTATTATCTCACTCTCTCATGTCAAATGAATGTTTCCCCCTTCAAGAAAGAGCATACATCGACAAGCATGAAAAACTGGATGTCATGACTCCTTTTCCTTTAGTTTCCCGAGTCGAGTCGATCAGGACTCAGGTGTCACATTATCTTTGAGAGAAACCTCTAACGAGATTCCTCTCAAAGAGGGGCAGCTGTTGACACCTAAATTTTGATCAACTTTTTTATTTTTATTTTTATTTTTATTTTATTTTATTTTTATTTTTTTTTTTTTAAATTCATAGAAAATCCATAAAAAGTTGAAAAATTGAAAAATCAATTTTGGTGACCTTAGCCAAGCTAAATGAACCATTTTAACCAAAAAAAATAATTTTCATAATTTTCATTTTTTTAATATATTTTCGAAAAACACAAAAAAAAAGAAAATCAAGAAAAAGAAAATCAATAAAATCAAGAAAAATAATATTTGAGGTCACAAAAATATATAAAAATATTCGGTATTTTTATTTTTATTTTATCCATTTTCTGACCTCATAAATAGTAAAATTCAGGTTTGATTTTAGGTGTTCTTTGATCATCATAAAATTGAATTTGGCAAAAATATTAGTAATGATTAAAAGGAAAAGGAGTGAAAACATCATCATTTAAAAGGAAAAGGGGGCTCATCATTTTGTCTTCGCTTTTGATTATTTTATTATTATTATTACTTTTTAGTATTTTATTATATTATTATTTTATTGCAATTTTATTATTTTATTTTATTTTACTCTCTCCCCCCTCCTCATCATCCGTCGCACTCCTTCTTCTTCTATTTATTCTTCTTCTTCTTCCTCTTCTTCTTCTTCTTCCTCCCTCCTCTTCCTAGTTTTTGGTTCTTCATTTTTTTCCTCCCTTGGATTACGCCGACCACCCTCACCACCACCTTGCTCCGCCACCCTCCGACGCCGTGCCGAGATCCCGTCCATCTTGCTGTTTATCGCGGCCTCGTGGAGCTCTTGGATACCGCAATCCCCCTCATCATCTCCCTCAACTCTCTCTTTCATTTTCATTTTTTATTTCTCTCGCTCAGCTCGCCGCCCAGACCCAAAACCGTCCGGTTTTTTGGCCATAACTCTTTCGTTAGGAATCGTATGAGGACGATCCATATACTGTTAAAAAGCTTATTCTCTTGCCGTTCTAACGACATATTATGAGTCCAATTTGGCCTAGCCATTTGCCTTGTAGAGCCGTTTGAATGAGCAAAGGTCGCTGCTGACCCTGTACCGACCAGTTTCTGCCGCCGCCGTCGTCCTCCACGATCAGCCATTCCGGCGACCTTTCCGACTCCCTCTGACCACCACAGGTTAAGTTAAGATGTCCTTAACAATTTCCCGTTGGTTTCATGAATTTTCGAGGTCTGGTTAAATTATGGTGATTTTTTGAAAAAACAGTCGACGAAAATCGAGCGAACTGAGGTATTGTGGTCATATCTCACTCATTTGGACTCCTTTTAAGGTGAAATTTTCGGTGACGGCTTCCTAAGAGGATAGGCTATGTTCTGGAGTTTTAAGGTTGCTAAATATTTGCTGTGTATTTACTTTATGTCATAGCATTTCTATATTTCGCATAAAAGACCCAGAATCGGAAGGCCGAGCCTCCTGTTGGTGTCTAAATATTTGCTGTGTATTTACTTTATGGCATAGCATTTCTATATTTCGCATAAAAGACCCAGAATCGGAAGGCCGAGCCTCTTGTTGGTGTCTAAATATTTGCTGTGTATTTACTTTATGTCATAGCATTTCTATATTTCGCATAAAAGACCCAGAATCGGAAGGCTAAGCCTCCTATTGGTGTCCAAGGTGTTTTATTTATTTATTTTCTGTAAATTATATTGTGCTACCCCAGAATCGGAAGGCCGAGCCTCCTGCTGGTGGTTTATACCCCCCACACATTGTTGCACGAGCACCGACGGACTCCGACGTCGTAAAATTCACCGGATCCCATCTCCTTTGCTTATGTTTATGTTGTATAATGACTTAATATCTTCTATATTTTTTGCAATATGTTGCGTCCTATAAAAACAAAAACAAAAAAAAAATGCTAGATTGGATGGTTGCAGATGAGCCACGTGTCGTGATCCGATGATTTTCAGAATAAAAAATATTTTTTAACATTAAAAAAATGAATTTCGAATTTTACAAAAATTAAAATGATTCGATTGTCACCGAGACGCCACGTGGCGAGTTAGGGACCGTTCAGTTGGGACTTATTTTCAGGAAATTTATAAAAAAAAAAATCAAATAAAAAAAAATTCAAAAAAAGTGAATTATTAAGGAAAAATTCAAAAAACAATTGAGAAAAACTGCAAAAAATTCAATCAACTTAGGTACCGAAAGGGCGTCAACTCTGACAGTTGACGTAACTAAGTCCCCGAACCCATTTCTCTGGTTATCGTAGAATTGAATAGAAACTCCCGACTATTCAATAGGGTGGTCCAATCATACCCTCCAAAAAATGATTGGTGGCGACTCCATGGCATGCACACTTAGCACATGTCACCAGACCACACTAAAGGTCGACTACGCATACCTCCGTTGCGATTTGGGTAACGGGCCTTGGGAGAGGCCCGCGTCCGACCAGACTGGACGGCCCATTAGCCCTCGAGAGCCCACACGACAACCTCAAGAGGGTCGCGACAATGATCTTGACAAATTGTCTCAATTATTTGATGGAAATATCCCCTAGCAATTGTAAAAGTCGTGCACTCCCTTCCCCTCCTCTATTTCCTTCAAAATCCTCTCCATTTTCTCCTCTAGCAAAATTGCCCCAGAAAGATAGTTTCTGCCCTCTCTGTTCGGTCCTTACGACCAGCCTCTCCCGACTTTTCCTTGCCACCGTCAATTGGCACCGGTTAGTTTAGGATGTCCTTGACATTTTCCCATTGGTTTCATGATTTTTGGAGGTCTGATTGATTTATGGTGATTTTTGGAAGAAAAGCAGATGGATTCTGAGCTAGCTAAGGAGAAGTGTTGGTTCTAGCTCTTAGAAATTCCAAATGACCTCAAATTTTAGGAGAGCTTCATAACATTTAGTACTATGTTCAAATAGTTTATGGCTGCAAATAGATGGTTTTAAAATGAGATTTCATGGCTGATTTGAGGTGGTCTTTACCAAACATATTCTGCCTCCTCCGACCGGTAGAGGATCCGTGAGCTTTTGAGGTCCTCCGAGGTGTCGCCTTACATGTTAGCAAAGGATAGATGAGTTAGATTGAAGTTTTGATGACCGGTTTGCATAGATTTCCCTAGGAACAGAATCTACCCGGCACGGGACAGATTAGGATCCAGAGATTGTTGCGATTCTTGGAGGAGTTTGTTGCTTAAATTAGCTTGGTAAGTTGATTATAACCCTTCCCTAGGATATTGGGTTACTAAAGGGTGGATCTTTGGTGAAATTGAAAGGACTTTAAAGGTTTTTTTGGATGAGAAAAACGTGAGAGACACGAGAGGTGTCCAAATCTGTTTTCAGTGCACACCAATTTTAAAACGGCCCGTTCTAATTCATCCGATGTCCTAATTGAGTACCGTTTTTGTCCACGTGTCCGTAAGATCTTGACGTTTAAGATTCTGAAATTTTTTCCCAAAAAGTTAGTATAAAAATTGCAGTTTTTATGTGACTGAACCTGGTCGTGGGGGGCTCTAATTGGGCAGTTTTGATGAATTAATATTTCGGATGAATTGCTTTGATTGAATGACTCGGAATGTTGAATTAAAGTTGTGAATATTTGGTGATGTTATGCTGTGTGTGAATTTGGGCATGTGATGATTAATGGGGTTCAATTGAGGGCTTTAATGCTCGGTTTTGCACTCGAACTCGCATGAGGCTTAATGTAATTATATGCATTTGCATGATGGCTGAATGATGTGCTTGAAATGATGAATTGGTTGTGAATGAACCGTGTGCCTTGAATGGCGATGAGATGACATGATGGCATGAATTGGCTGTGATTGTGTTGAAAGGCTTAATGAGAAAGAATCACTGTTTGTTCTTATGGCCAATGCATTGAGCTGGGGAGAGAGTTACTCCCACTGACCTGACGAGGTCTTGCGGCTAGAGAGTCCTACCTTGACCGAATAATCTCGAAGGTTGTAAGAATCGAGAGTCAGGTAGTGACCGAATCATCTCTAGGTCCGGACGCGAGAGTCCTATAGTCAACCGAATCATCTCGATGGCGCGGAGTGTCGAGAGTCGCTATAGTGACCGAATCATCTCGCAGCGAGAGTCATGATGACCGAATCATCTCGATAAGACGTAGAGAGTCATATGATTGACCGAATCATCTCGCGGCCCAAGGAGGGCGGCCCTTAATGGGCGTAAGGAAGATAAAAGACTGAAACATGATCATGATGTGTTTCTAAGTCTGTGTGGTTGGAATGCTTGAATTGACTGGAATGCTTGAGATGCTTGGAGCGCATGGAATGTCTATATTGCCTATATGGCTTGAGAAATTCGGATAGGAAAGTGAAAGTGTGAAAGACATGAACTTGAATGCCTGATATGCCTGAGCTGCTCTGTTATGCCAATTGCTTGAATGTCATGTGTGAAAAGCATTTTTGCCAAAACTTGCATATTTTCAAACGTACCTAGAGGTACTAATAGTCTAGCTTAGGGTTAGGGTCGACTTGCTATGATTATTATCTCACCCCGTCGTGGGACCAATATTTTCAGACCCGAAGCACTGATGGAGACCTTTGAAGGAAGATGATGACGTGAAGGTCGAAGATAAATTGACTTGATGAGAAGTCTGTCTTTTCTGTTGAAGTCTATGAGGACCTCTTAATGTTTCGAAGTTAGAGTTATACATTGAATTCATGATTTGCCTTGGGAGTAAAATGCTATTGTATTGGAACGTCCTAAAGTCATCATTTGTATTAAAGGGAAGAAGTAGTTGTCTCGTTTTCGCTTGTGCCCTTTCATTGTAACGATTTGATAAGTCGAAGGCCGAAGGATCCTGGAAGACAATCATAGTGATTGAAGTGCTTGGAGGGATGCTCGCTGGGTTCGGGGCGTGACATGGGTGGCCCAGGATGGGAGAATATGGAAAGAACTATTTCCTGAAATATCGAAGAACTGGTTTTTGAGAAATTGAAATGCCTCTTGAATCGAGATTTGCCTCAAGTGTGAAATTTGCCTCACGAGTTTGAAAATTCCTCATGGTTGGAGATTGAAAATTTGCCTCATGAATTGAAATTTAGCCTAGAGATGGGCGTGAGAGAAAAGAATGTGTTTTCTGGAAATTTCGAGGAATGATACTTTTGGGAAAGAAATGAAAGTTGCCTCATATTTTTTAGATGGCGTCGAGTGCTTGCTTCTGATTGAAAACCATGACATTGTACAAAGTTTAGAGTTATCTTGATCTTACTTGACTTAGTCAAAGCTATTTTGAAAGTACTGAAATGCCAAGTTTTGTCATGTACCCTGTTTTACCATGCCAAAAGCTTTTGATCCCAAAATACCATGTTTTTCAAAAGTGTCTGGAGGTACTGATAGCCTAGTTTAGGGTTAGGTTTGACTTACTAGGATTATATATCTCACCCCGTCGTGGGATAACATTTTTCAGGTCTCAGGCTATGGAAACTCGAGGAATGCCATAATTGACATTTGAAGACTGAATTGGAGGAAGTGGTTATGAACCTTTTGTGGCCTTAGGGATTGTACAATGAATTGTGGGTTTAGAATTTTAACCTTTGACCTATGACAGACCTTAATGGGAAGCATACCCTTTTATCTTAAGTCAGCTTGTATTGTTTTATTTGATATGGAGATGTTCTCACTTTCGCTTGCATGCTTCATATAGGTTCGAAAGTTAAAGGCCGTTGGTTCCTGGGAGATCATCAAAGGTAACAACGAAGGTGGGATACTCGCGTGCTCACCATGCTCGGGGCGTGACATCTTAAGTCCAGACGTACCTGCGACTTAGCGGTAACTCATCATGCTATCTCAATTTCAAATGACACTAGTCAAACGGAACCCAATACCAAGACTCGCCAAACAGGCCAAACACACACGTCAATTCTTTTTCAAAAGACACCCACTGCCAAGTATGAAGCTCCTAACCATGCCAATCACATGCACTATTACCAATGCCATGGAAATTTTTAAAATTCACTTTGAGGGTCAACTCTAATGCAATAAATCCTTTAATGGAATATTAGACTTAGCCTGATACTTAGACCCGTCCCTTTCAATGTATGATTTAGGTTATTCCTGCCTCATTACTGTCTTAGAAGCCTGCCAGGAGCTGCTCTTTGTCCGAACCTCTTTGTCCCAACGTACACTCCCCGCCCTCATCAGACCCGGTCGTTGTAGGTTGTCCCAAGTCATATATCTACGAAGAGAGTCCCGTTCCACACGTCCCATAACATGCTTCATTACGGTTTGTAGGTATCCCGTCAGCTTGTCCCATACTAAGCGTCGGTTTATCAAGTCCGATGATGATATGCATATGCATGCACATTCCTCAACTTTCATTTTAATGCCATAAACACATGCGCTGCATGATCGTCCTCACTACTCGTCATACCACACTCACTTCCAAATCCATTCTTATCGATAAAAGACTTATAATTCCACAAAGGACCATCACATCTCACAGATCAAATGTTATGTCCAGCCATATACCTCAAGTTCGGTCGTGGGTAAGCTACACTCACGATCATAAAATCCAATCAACCCTTTACACATAAGCAATCTTATATTAACCTCAAACACATCCACCACCTCAAATCCATGCTTATAGCTCCTCAATTTCTTCTTACCTCCTTGTGAACCTCAATCATATCACCACCCAAGATCACCCATTAAAATCAATACTATAACCATTAGAATACGACACAAGTTCAAGCCTATAATCCTCAAGATCCAGCAATCATTACCTAATCCAAAGGGTCTCACTATCTAATCATCCTCAAGTCATCACTCCTTATCACTCCAAGCCTCAATCAAATTAGATCGAGCTAACCTTGCCCTGATACCAAACAAGCGGGGATGTCACACCCTGAACCCGGTGGGTATACGAACATCCCACGAGGCCATTCTTCTTATCAAGATTACCCAAGATCTAACAGCCAACAACAACTCAAGGCTACTAAATGAGATGCATGCAGAAACGAGAAAATACAACTCCATACAAAATAAACACAAGATGGCATAGGACGAAAGGGGTACGCTTCTCATTAAGGTTAAAGTCAAGTATAATGCTAACTCCAAACAGTATACAGTCCCTAAGGTCTCAATCAAATTAATCTTCATTTCCTCCAATGACTTCTTCCAATGCCAATCCATGGCAAGCTCGGGTTTCCATCGTCTAGGGGTTGAAAAATGTTATCCCATGACGGGATGAGATATAAATCTCAGTAAGCTAAACCTAATCCCAAACAAGGCTGCCAGTACCTCCAAACGCTTTTGAAAAATGGGTATTTTGAGATAAAATCTTTGGCATGGTAAAACAGGCTACTTGTCAAAACTTGGCATTTCAGTACTTTCAAATCAACTTGACTCGGTCATAAATCATGAAAAATCTAAGCTCCGTATAATGGCAGGGCTTTTCAATCACAAACATATACTCAAGGCAAACTTTTCAATCCATGAGGCAATTTCAATATCGTGAGGCAACTTTCATACTTGAGGCAAATTTCCAAAACATGAGGTATAATCAATTTCTCAAAAAATCATACTTTGATTTTTCTAAAAAACATATCCTTCCATATCTGCCCATCTTGGGCCGCCCACTTTGGGGCGGCGAGTTGATTCGGTCACAATATCACCTATCGGTCCATATGTGTGAGATTCTGAATTCCTGCCATTTTGAGACTATGGAATGAGAAGTATCTACCAATGTATTTTAGTCTTATCTCTCTCGGACCTGATCAATTCGAGTTAACTGATCAGAATGGGAAAGGCTAACGCATGACAAGTACGTGGACCTGGGAAACTAAAAAAAGGAAATGACGCTTTGACCATAAGGATTGCAGAGGGAACATTTAGAACCGTTAAAGGCTGATCAAATAACGATTAAAAAATTCATTGCTAGCGTTATACGATTGGAGCGCGGGTGACGCTGTTTAACCAATGTATAATTTGTAAAATTTTCCTAAATGGAACTATGACGATCGAGACCGTCGAAATTAGTAATGAACCCTCGCAATTACATGACAACCAAAGCCGTCGTAACTTGAGTCGCCCTAAGTGTGACGAGAGTCACAGAGTCGATATGCGTAACGTCTGCAAAAGTCGACCGTTAGTTCGTGATAAATTGAAAATACGATTGACGAGAGATCGACCACGAAATAGAAGCTCGAATTGACAATTGAAAATGAAGAATTCCAACATTGGAAAAGAATTTGACGTTGCCTCACAAATGGTCATTCAAAATAGGAAAAACGAAGTTTCGGACGGAAAGTGTCAAATTACCGTTTTGCCCCTCAACCTTATATATTTTGCCTTAAGAGAAGTAGAAGGGCAAAATAGTCATTTAGACCTCCCCTTGTAGCTGCCGAAAATGAGAAGAAAAATTGGTCAAAGGAAGTCAAAGTAGGTTGGATAATTATTGAGAAGAAGACAAGTGTCAAGCTCTTGTGGTTTAGCATTTATTAATCACTTTTAACCTACCATTCAAAGTGAGTTGACCAGTTGGTCTTCTTCTTCCTCTCTCTCATAATTCACGACCACTTCCCTTCCTTCTTCCTCCATTTGTGTTTTCTTCTTCAGCCGTTCAGCCAGTTCGCGACCAGTACAGACCCGCCCTACTGTTCCGACCATAACTCCATCGTCCGATATCGGATTGAGGTAAAACCACCCTAAAAGAAAGCTTATCGTCTTATCTTTCTATAAAAATATTATAAGCTCGATTTGACTTGGTAGATCTTTTCGTAGCTCGGTTTGAGTGGACGAAGGTCAGGAGAAGGCAGATTCTGACCAAGTTGGAGGAAGGTCTTCGTTTAGCCACTTCAAGGCTTCAAACGACTTCAAACTTTCGGTGTGGCTTTCTCAACTTACAGTACTAAAGTTGGATGAGCTAAAGTTGCAAGTTTATGAGAGTTTTGATGGGTTTCCATGGTTGAAATTGGTTGGTTTTGCAAGAACAGATTCTGTCTTCTTCGACCGGTAGGAGATCCGCGAGCTTTAAGGTCTACCGAGGTGTCGTCTTACCCCTAAACTTGTTGGTAAGACACCCTAAGACATGATACTGCATGTTAGAAAAGGATAGGTGAGTTAGATTGAAGTTTTGATGGCCGATTTGCATGGATTTCCCTAGGAACAGAATCTGCCCTGCAACGGACAGAATAGGACCCTAAGTTTGTTGTGGTCCTGGAGGAATTTGTTGCTAAAAATAGCTTGGTAAGAAGACTTCTAACCTTTTGTTAGAATGTTGAGTCACTAAATGATGGAATTTTAGTGGAATTGATGAGGTTTAAAGAGGTGTTTCAGTGTGAAACACGTGAATAACCCGAGAGGTGCCTAAATCTATTTTCTGTACACACCGATTTTAAAACGACCCGTTCTAATTCATCCGATTTTCAAATTGAGTACCGTTTTCGTCCACACGTCCGTAAGATCTTGAAGTTTAAGACTCTGAAAATTTTTTTCTCAAAAAGTTAGTAGATAAATTACAGTTTTTGTGAAACTGAACCTGGTCGTGGTGGGCTGTTCTGTGGATTGGGGCCATTGATGACTTTTCTTGATTGAATGTCCCTTTAACATGCCTAGGGAGTGTCGTGTTGATGTTGTGGTTGTTTGGTGATGAAATGCTATTTGAGAAAATGGGCATGTGTTGATTAATTGGGATTCAATCGAGGGCCTTAATGCTCAGTTTCGTAATTGGTGTCGAAGATGCATAGTGTCACGATGTGTATGTGTATGATGGCCGAATGGGTTATTTTAATTGATGAACCGATGTGTTTGTATGGTGTGCCTTAAATGGCGATGACATGAATTTGCTTGTGACTATGAAATTGGGATTAATGAGAAGGTTCATAATTATGTTTATGGCCAATGCATTGAGCTGGGGAGGGAGTTACTCCCATTGACCTGACGAGGTCTTGCGGCTAGAGAGTCCTACCTCAACCAAATCATCTCGAAGGCTGTAAGAATCGAGAGTCAGGTAGCGACCGAATCATCTCTAGGTCCGGACGCGAGAATCCTATAGTCGACCAAATCATCTCGATGGCGCGAAGTGTCGAGAGTCGCTATAGAGACTGAATCATCTCGCAGCGAGAGTCATGATGACTGTATCATCTCGATAAGACGTCAAGAGTCATGTGATTGACTGAATCATCTCGCAAGGAGGCCCTTGATAGGTGTAAAGAAGATAAAAGATTGGAACATGGTTCTTGATGTGTTTTCGAGTCTATATGCTTGAATTGGCTAGAATGCCTAGAGTACATGGAATGTTTATTATGCCTGCATGGCTTGAGAAATTCGGATTGGAAGGTGAACGTATGAAAGACATGAACTTGATTACCTGATATGCCTGAGTTGCTTTGTTATGCCAATTGCTTGAATGTCATGTGTGAAAAGCATTTTGCCAAAACTTGCATATTTTTAAACGTGCCTAGAGGTCCCACTAGTCTAGCTTAGGGTTAGGGTTAACTTACTGAGATTATTATCTCACAGACCCAAAGCCTTGAAGAATGCCTCGAAGATGATGAAAAAGGAAAAGTAGGAAGACGAAGACGAGTCCGTCTAGTTTATGGATTTATTTTTGGGAGTTTCTTTTGTGGTTCTATAGTGCCTTCCTCTGAACCCTTCTATCTTTTGTTGTACTAGACCCTTTTATTTAAAGACGATGTGTGTTTATTTTTAATCCTATGTTGCCTTATGTTTATTTTTGTGTCTAGGGTTTTGTTTTCGTTTCCGCATGTGCTATTCATATCGCGCTCCACAAGTTGAGTCGTCGGATCCTGGGTGATCTTATTTGTATTGACGGCTGTGTGAGATGTTGGCGTGCCTGCCGGGGTCGAGGCGTGACATCCCCGTTTAAGTGGTATCAAAGCGAGGTCAGCTCGATCAAATCTTTTCGATGTCTGGAGTGATAAGGAGTGGTGACTATAGGATGGTTGGGTAGTAAGACTCTAGGGGAATTCGCTCGAGTTAGGCACGAAATGCATGACATATGAATTGGTGCTTGTGATTGGCAGTGTGTTCAAGCATGACTAGTTGTGGTATGTCGATATGTTCGAAAGCTGGTTGTGATTTACTAATGCGCAGAGGCGTCTGGACTTGAGGTATGAGTGAAATCTCCCTATTGTGATGCCTCTGTCTGTTTGAGTTGCGATGAATGGCTAGTTGTGATTGTTGATGTGATAAGTAGCCTGGAGTTGTTAGACTTAAGTGAGTGACTTAGGTCTCTAATTCCTGAATGGAATTATAGTGGTCCAGGTGTTGTGGAAGCCAGCGAGATGAGCAATCGAGGTAGAAACACTAGAGGAGCGTCTAGCTCGAGAGCGCCAGTGGCTGAGGATCCAAGAGTCGATGGAGTCCTAAGGGCGTTGGAGCAGATTGGAGAGATAATGGGAAAGGAAGCAAAAGATAGAGCCATTGCGGCTCTTCGTTAGGCTGAGGACAGAGCTGATGTTATCGTCCAAGTTGTTGAAGCTGCAGTAGCTTGGCGAATGGGAATAATGGCCAAGGAATTGGAGGTGGCAATGTACAAGGCCCCGAGAATCGTGCTATGGGTCAGTTGATGGAGCAATTTCTGAAGCTGAAGCCGCCAAAGTTTGATGGCAGAGGAGACCCTGAGTTAGCCCCCAGACGGATTGAGGAGCTGGAGAAAGCATTTACAGTGTTAGGGTACACTGAAGCTAAGAAGGTGACCCTAGCAACTTACCAGCTCCAAGGAACTGCGATTGATTGGTGGAAGGCCACCAAGGGAACGGTTTTCCCTGATGGGACTGAACCGACGTTGGCACTTTTTGCTGAGACTTTCAATGAGAAGTATTTCTCTGAAGCTGCCCAAGAGCAGAAGCTGGCTAAGTTCCAGAACCTTCGTCAGAATCAAATGACTGTTGACCAGTATGAGGTTGAATTTGCAAGGCTATCTAAGTACGCACCTAAAATGGTGGAGAATCCACTGGATCGGGCAAGAAGGTTTCGAGATGGACTGAGGCCTGATATTCGCAGCTAGATGATCTCGATAAACCTGAGGGATTACAATGAGATTTATACCAGGAGTCAGATGATTGAAAGAGATATGAGGAATAGAGGAATTTCCTCTGGACCGCGGTTTAACCCGAGCATGGACAATCAGAATTTGGGCAAAGGTCCTATGGTGAACAACAGGCAATTTGTTCCCCCAGTTAAGAGGAATATCGCGAAGCTTGCTCACCAGAACAACTGGAGTTGTCGCCTCTGTGGGCGAAGGCATGGAAGTGGACCATGTCCAAGGCAAACAGGAGGATGTTTCAAGCGTGGCAAGATGGGCCACAAGGCAAGGGAATGTGGACAACAAAATGTTGGTCATCAATATCTACCACTACGAGCCCAACAAGGACCGCAAGCTGGAGATGCCCCGCAGGCCAATCCGAATAAGCCGCCGGCTCAAGGAAAGGTGTACATTGTAGCTCGCAGGGAGGCGGAGGAGACGCCTGGCATGGTCACGGGTAAGATCTCTCTCTATGATCATGCTGCCTATGCCTTGTTTGACCCTAGAGCGTCGCATTCGTTTGTGTCTGCCCAGTTTACTGATTTGACTGAAATGAAATTGAAACCATTGGATGTTATTTGCATGTGACAAGACCCTTAATGGACAGAGTGCTTGTTTCACTAGGGTGTCAGAACTGTAAGATAGTTATTGGGGGTAGTGAAAGACGAATAGATTTTGCTGTGTTGCCCATGTTTGATTTTGATGTCATTGTTGGAATGGACTGGCTGAGTAAACAATGAGCCGTAATGGATTGTGGTAGTAGGGTAATTCGATTTCATCCTGTCGATCGCTCTAGTTTCGAGTTTGTGGGGAGCCGAGGAGGAATCTCGATTCCTTTGGTTTCGTCTTTGGAGGTGACTAAGTTAATGAATGAAGGGTGTGAGGCTTATTTAGCCACATTGTGGTGGATACGACAATTGAAGAGTCTAAGTTGGAGGAAATAGCCGTAGTACGTGAATTCCCTGATGTATTTCCTCAAGAGTTGCCTGGTTTACCACCTGAAAGAGAAGTGGAGTTCTCGATTGAATTAGCCCCTAGGACGGAACTAATTTCAAAAGCCCTTTATAGGATGTCTTTGGCAGAGTTAAATGAACTAAAGGTGCAGATGCAGGAGTTATTGGACAAAGGATTCATTCGTCCAAGTGCATCACCTTGGGGTGTACCTGTGTTGTTTGTGAAGAAAAAGAATGGGTCGTTGTGTTTATGCATCGACTATAGGCAACTAAATCAAGTTACTATTAAGAACAAGTATCCATTGCCAATGATAGATAAATTGTTTGATCAGTTGCACGGGGGGACCGTGTTCTCTAAGATTGACTTAAGGACAGGCTACATCAGCTGAGGATCAAGAAAGAGGATATGCCGAAAATGGCTTTTAGGACGAGGAAAGGACATTACGAGTTTACCGTCATGCCGTTTGGGTTGACTAACGCCCTGGCTGCATTTATGGATTTGATGCATAGAGTATTCAATGAGTACTTAGATCAGTTCGTCATTGTCTTTATCGATGATATTTTGATTTACTCGAGTTGCAGTGAGGATCATGAACGACATTTGCAGATTGTCTTGCAGACCTTAAGGGAACACTCGCTCTATGCCAAGTTTAGTAAGTACGAGTTCTGATTGAACAAAGTGGCATTTCTTGGCCACGTAGTGTATGGAGAAGGAATCTCCGTGGATCCTTCGAAGATCGAGGCAGTTATGAATTGGCCTTGACCTATAACAGTCACTGAAGTCCGAAGTTTTCTGGGATTGGCAGGTTACTATAGACGCTTTGTAGAGAAGTTCTCGTCTATAGCTACTCCATTAACGAGGTTGACTAGGAAAGATACACGGTTTGAATCGACGGGCAAATGTTAAAGGAGTTTTCAGGAGCTTAAGCGACGTGTGACAACTGCACCTATACTGACGATTATGTCTGGTCCTAGAGGGTATGAAATTTATAGTGATGCGTCGTTGAAAGAACTAGGATACGTCCTAATGCAACATGGGAAAGTAGTGGCGTATGCGTCGTGCCAGTTAAGACCTCATGAGATGAACTACTCAACGCACGATTTGGAACTGGCCGCAATTATTTTTGCGTTGAAGATTTAGAGACATTATTTGTGTGGTGAGAAGTTCCAGATCTATACGGACCATCAGAGTCTAAAGTATTTATTCTCTCAGAAGGAATTGAATATGAGGCAACGTAGGTGGATGGAGTTGCTTAAAGACTACGACTGTGATATCCTATATCACCCTGGAAAAGCTAACAGGGTAGCAGATGCCCTTCGTCGAAAGTCGAGCATTGCGCATCTGTTGGTCAAGGGATGGTTTGTACTTGAAGGACTAAGAGACTCAGAGTTTAAGTTGGAAGTTTGCCAATTGTCAAGTTTGATGGCAACTTTGAGAGTCGAACTGGAAATATAGGAGAGGATTAAAGCATTGCAATCCATGGACCCTGATATACAGAAAATCTTGGAAATGGACGCGGATAAGAGAAAATATGACTTCCAAGTATCTAAAGATGGAATTTTGAAGTTTCAAGGGCGATTGTACGTACCCAATGATGAGGAGCTTAAGGAAAAGATTCTGTCTGAAGCTCACAGAAGTAATTATAGTATTCATCCGGGTAGTACAAAGATGTACCAGAACTTACGCCAGCACTATTGGTGGAATAGGATGAAAGTGGACGTGGCTAAGCACGTGGCTAGGTGTCTGACTTGTCAGCAGGTGAAAGCGCAGCATTGTAAACCTGATGGTATACGCAACCTTTGGAGATTTCTGAATGGAAATGGGAACATATCACCATGGATTTTGTCATGGGTTTACCGAGGAGTCAAAGAGGTCACGATTCGATTTGGGTGATAGTAGACAGACTGACCAAGTCCGCTCATTTCCTTCCTGTGCGAAAGGTTTCGCGATGGATAGATATGCTGATTTGTATATGCGACATGTAGTACGACTTCATGGAGTGCCTATGACAATAACGTCAGATAGAGATCCCAAGTTCACTGCTAATTTCTAGAAGAGTCTACAGGATGCCATGGGAACGAAGTTGCAGTTTAGTACGGCGTACCATCCACAGATCGATGGATAGTCTAAGAGGACGATTCAGATGTTAGAGGATATGTTGCGAGCATGTGTCATTGATTTTAAAGGTGGATGGGAGGAGAAACTACACTTGGTGGAATTTGCGTATAATAACAGCTATCAGCAGAGTATCAGAATGGCATCGTTCGAAGCACTATATGGTAGAGCGTGCAGGACTCCGATCTATTGGGATGAAGTTGGCGAGAAGAGTGTAACAGGCCCAGAATTGGTGGAGCAATCAGTTGAGGCTATTAAGATCATCCGAGAAAGACTTGAGACGGCCCAAAGTCACCAAAAAAGTTATGCAGATAAGCGACGAAGGCCTCTGGAGTTTCAAGTGGGAGACCACGTCTTTCTCAAGGTGTCACCTATGCGAGGATTATTCCGATTTGGAAAGAAGGGAAAGCTGAGTCCAAGGTACGTAGGTCCATATGAGATATTAGAAAGGATTGGAACTTTAGCTTATCGTCTTGCCTTGCCACCAAGCTTATCACAAGTTCACAATATGTTTCATGTGTCGATGCTGAGGAAATATGAACCGGACCCGACTCATGTATTGGATAATCAAGTCATCGAAGTGGACGATAAGATATCGTATGTGGAAAGGCCAGTACGAATAGAAGATCAAAAGGAGCAAGTCCTGAGGACCAAGACGATTCCCCTCGTCAAGGTGATCTGGGAACACCATGGGACGGAATGAGCTACCTGGGAAAGCAAAGAAGCGATGAGGCACCAGTACCTCCATTCGTTTGAGTAGATTTGGGTTATTGTAAATTTCGAGGACGAAATTTCTATAAGGGGGAAGAGTTGTGACATTCTGAATTCCTGCTATTTTGAGACTATGGATGAGAAGTATCTATCGATGTATTTCAGTCTTATCTCGCTCGGACCAGATCAATTCAAGTTAACTGACCAGAAAGGGAAAGGCTAACGCATGACAAGTATGTGGACCTGGGAAACTCGAAAAAGGAAATGACGCTTTGACTATAAGGATTGCCGAGGGAACATTTAGAACCGTTAAAGGCCGATCAAATAACGATTAAGGAATTCATTGCTAGGGTTATACGATTGGAGCGCGGGTGAGGCCTTTAACCAATGTATAATTTGTAAAATTTTCCTAAATCGAACTATGACGATCGAGACCGTCGGAACTAGTAATGAACCCTCGCAATTACATGACAACCAAAGCCGTCGTAACTTGAGTCGTCCTAAGTGTGACGAGAGTCACAAAGTCAATATGCGTAACGTCTACAAAAGCCGCTCGTTAGTTCGAGATAAACTGAAGATATGATTGACGAGGGATCGACCACGAAATAGATGCTCGAATTGGCAATTGGAATTGAAGAATTCCAACATTGGAAAAGAATTTGACATTGCCTCGCAAATGGTCATTCAAAATAGGAAAAATGAAGTTTCGGACGGAAAGTGTGAAATTACTGTTTTGCCCATCAACCTTATACCTTTGCATTAAGAGAAGTAGAAGGGAAAAATAGTCATTTAGACATCCCCTTGTAGCTACCGAAATGAGAAGAAAAATTGGTCAAATGAAGTCAAAGAAGGTTGGATAATTATTGAGAAGAAGACAAGTGTCAAGTTCTTGTGGTTTAGCATTTATTAATCACTTTTAACCTACCATTCAAGGTGAGTTGACCAAGGATTGAGCTAAGTTGGTCTTCTTCTTCCTCTCTCTCATAATTCACGACCACTTCCCTTCCTTCTTCCTCCATTTGTGTTTTCTTCTTCAGCCGTTCAGCCAGCTCGCGACCAGTATAGACCCTCCCTACTATTCCGGCCATAACTCCGTCGTCAGATATCAGATTGAGGTGAAACCTCCAAAAGAAAGCTTATCGTTTTATCTTTCCATAGACATATTATAAGCTCGATTTGGCCCATTAGATCTTTCCATAGCTCGGTTTGAGTGGACGAAGGTCAGGACAAGGCAAATTCTGACCAAGTTGGAGGAAGGTCATCGTTTAGCCACCTCAAGGTTTCAAACGACTTCAAACTTTCGGTGAGGACTTCTCAACTTACAGTACTAAATTTAGATGAGCTATGGTTGCAAGTTTATGAGAGTTTTGATGGGTTTTCATGGTTGAAATTGGTTGGTTTTTCAAGAACAGATTATGTCTTCTTCGGCAGGTAGGAGATCCGTGAGCTTTTGAGGTTCGTCGAGGTGTCGCCTTGCCCCAAAACTTGTTGGTAAGACACCCTAAGACATGATACTACATGTTAGCAAAGGATAGGTGAGTTAGATTGAAGTTTTGATGGTCGGTTTGCATGGATTTCCCTTGGAACAGAATCTGCCCTACACCGGACAGAATAGGACACGAAGTTTGTTGCAGTCATGGAGGAATTTGTTGCTAAAAATAGCTTGGTAAGAAGACTTCTAACCTTTTGTTAGGATGTTGAGTCACTAAATGGTGGAATTTTAGAGGAATTGAGGAGGTTTAAAGAGGTGTTTTAGTGTGAAACACGTGAAGAACCCGAGAGGTGCCCAAATCTGTTTTCTGGGCACACCGATTTTAAAACGGCCCGTTCTAATTCATCCGATATCCAAATTGAGTACCGTTTTTGCCCACACGTCCGTAAGATCTTGACCCTGGAATTTGTTTTCTCAAAAAGTTAGTAAAAAAATTATAATTTTCGTGAGACTGAACCTAGTCGTGGTGGGCAGTTCTGTGGATTGGGGTCATTGATGACTTTTCTTGATTGAATGCCCCTTTAACATGCCTAGGGAGTGTCGAGTTGTTGATGTGGTTGTTTGGTGATGAAATGCTATGTGAGAAAATGGGCATGTGTTGATTAATTGGGATTCAATCGAGGGCTTTAATGCTCGGTTTCGCAATTGGTGTCGAATGATGCATAGTGTGACGATGTGTGTGTATGATGGCCGAATGGCTTGTTTTAATTGATGAACCGGATGTGCTTGTATGGTGTACCTTAAATGGCGATGACATGAATTTGCTTGTGACTGTGAAATTGGGATTAATGAGAAGGTTCACAATTATGTTTATGGCCAATGCATTGAGCTGGGGACGGAGTTACTCCCATTGACCTGACGAGGTCTTGCGGCTAGAGAGTCCTACCTCGACCGAATCATCTCGAAGGCTATAAGAATCGAGAGTCAGGTAGCGACTGAATCATCTCTAGGTCCGGACGCGAAAGTCCTATAGTCGACCGAATCATCTCGATGGCGCGAAGTGTCGAGAGTCGCTATAGAGACCGAATCATCTCGCAGCAAGAGTCATGATGACCGAATCATCTCGATAAGACGTCGAGAGTCATGTGATTGACCGAATCATCTCGCAAGGAGGCCCTTGATGGGCGTAAAGAAGATAAAAGACTAAAACATGGTTCATGATGTGTTTCCGAGTCTGTATGCTTGAATTGGCTGGAATGCCTAGAGTGCATGGAATGTCTATTATGCTTGTATGGCTTGAGAAATTCAGATTGGAAGGTGAAAGTATGAAAGACATGAACTTGATTACCTGATATGCATGAGTTGCTTTGTTATGCCAATTGCTTGAATGTCATGTGTGAAAAGCATTTTGCAAAAACTTGCATATTTTCAAACATGCCTGGAGGGGTTAGGATTAACTTACTGAGATTATTATCTCACCCCGTCGTGGGACCAACATTTTCAGACCCAAAGCCTTGAAGAATGCCTCAAAGATGGTGAAAAAGGAAAATGAGGAAGACGAAAACGAGTCCATCCAGTTTATGGATTTCTTTTTAGAAGTTTATTTTGTGGTTCTATAGTGCCTTCCTCTGAACCCTTCTGTCTTTTGTTGTACTAGGCCCTTTTATTTAAAGACGATGTGTGTTTGTTTTTTATCCTATGTTACCTTATGTTTATTTTTGTGTCTGGGGTTTTGTTTTCGTTTCCGCTTCCGCATGTGCTATTCATATCGCGCTCCACAAGTTGAGTCGTTGGATCCTGGGTTATCTTATTTGTATTGATGGATGTGTGGGATGTTGGCGTGCCCGTCGGGATCGGGGCGTGACAATATGAGACTCTCGCGTCCGGACCTAGAGATGATTCAGTCACCATACAACTCTCGACGCCCATTTTTAATCGAGATGAATCATATCAGTATGGGACTCTCTAGCCGCACGACCTCATCAGGTCAAATGGGAGTAACTCCCTCCCAATACATTGGCCAAATTTCATAATTTCTCGGCGATCCCACACGCCATTGCACATATAATTTCCATCGGCGATCCCGCACGCCATTTATTCATAAAAATTTCAATTGTATAAAATAGCTTCAATTTTTCATTTAAAATAAACTCGTGCCTCGTTTATCAATCGAAGACCAATTAACGCAAAATTCAACATTTCATCGCCCAAATCATGGCATTCATTTCTAATGTCCCTCAACTAGAAAAAATATATTCCACATCATAAAAGTTTCTTAGTCAAACACGTGAAATTTCAAGTAAAGCCTCAGACAATTTAATGCACTGGTCAATTCATAATTTCAATGCTTGACAATTCTTTCAATAAAACTTTCGGCTTTTCAAATCCATGATCAACTGGCCATTTAAAACATTTGTTCACGATCAAGTGGAACTCCTCAAGAACATGATTTTCAAGCAAGAACAAGCCAAGCAATACCAATTCTCAAATCGGGATAGATTTGGGTTTCCTCGTGCCACTCGCAAAATCAGTCCATAGAACCATTCAATCCAACTCAAAACTCCATCCTTTAGTAACCTAACATCCTAATAGAGGTTTAGGCATAACTTACCTCGAGCTTAGGCCAAGAAATTCCATAAAACGATCTACGCAACGTCGCGGCACCAAGCCTGTCCATTTTGGCCTCAACGACCAAATTCATTCCAGAATAAACTAACTTTTTTTGCTGACTTTTTGAGAAATCTACTTTCAGAATCTCCCTCATGGTCTTATGGACATGTTAGAGAAAACGAAGGTCAATTTGGACAACGGACGACCTAGAACGAGTCGTTTTAAAATCAATGCGCGATGAAAGTACATTTACACGGCTCTCGGCCTCAAATGCATTTCACTCCAAAACAGTCCCTTAAACACTTTCAATCTAGCCATAATTCACCCATTAGTAACTTAACACCCTAACGAAGGATTATAAGTCGTCTTACCATACCAATCAAGCCGACAAAGTCCACCAAGAGCATCCACAATTCTCGGTTCCAAAACTGACCGGTGTAGGGAAATTTTCTGTCCTAGAGAAAACCATGTATAACCAGCCACGAAAGTCCATTCCAACTCACATTCATCTTGCTAACATGTAATATTGTGTTCTAAGGAGGCTTACCAACAATTTCCAAGTCAAACGAAGCCTCGAGAGTCCCAAAATGTGTCTCGATCTCAAACTCGTCGGCGAGGACATAATCTGTCCTAGAAAAATCCATGGACATTCAACCATCAAAATCCATTCAAACCTCAACCAAACTTCAAACTCAAGGCCACTAAACGTTAATACTATGTCTCAACAAGGTCTCACCTCAATTTGGAAGCAAGACAAGCTCCCAAAGTTGGCCTAAAGGAGCTCACCGCTAGGTATGGTCCAATCCTGACCTCCGCGGCTTCCAATGGCTACACGGCTTTTTGCGGCGGCGAGTGTCTGATCAGAGGTGATGGGGTTGTAGGCAAGACACTAAGGGATGTTGTGATGGTCGGCTTGGAGACGGATGGTGGCCGGAGGTCGCAGTCGAGTAGAGCGAACGGCGGTGGTGCGGCTGGTCGAGAGAGAGTAAGCGAGAGAGAAGGAAAAAGAGAGAATGAGGGGGAGAGGGTGATTCGGCTGATACAAGGGAAGAGAGAGTGTGTTCTTAGCTTCATCCACAAGCCAAGAGAGAGAGAGAGAAAAGAATGGTAGGTGAGGGATTAGACAACTAATCAATGCACTTAGGCCTCTAATCTAGTCTAGGTGTACTTTCCACTCCAAATCACGACACTTGTCACTTAGCTCATAAAAATCTTGAAGACTAAATGACCATTACGCCCTCATTTATTCGGCCACTATAGGGATAGAGAAAATGACTAAAAGGCTCTTGCTTATTCTTAAAAGAAAGAAAAAAAGGGTAATTTTCCACCTCCAGTCCAAATTTCACTTTTCCAATCTTAATTACCCTCGATGAGGCGACGTCCAATTCTTTTCGAATGCTAAAATTTCTCATTGTCCGATACCAAATTCATGTCGAATTCTCGTCGACTGTAATTCCAGTTTATCTCAAACTGACGGGTGACTCTTGCAGGCGCTACGCGTATCGACCTTAGAATTTCTCAAGTCGTGGCACCTTTACTTTTTTTTATCGCTAGTTGATGTGGTCCTGATCATCGAAATTCGATTTATGACATTCTCGCAAATTACACATTGGTTAGGCTGAATCACCCGCGTCCCAACATATAACACTAGCAAAGCAATCCATGATCGTTCCTAGATCAATCTCTGCTGGCCTAAAATATCCCCTCGACAATCCTTATGGTCAAAGTGCCGTTTCTTATTCGAAACTCCCAGGTCCACGTACCCGACTTCGCGTTAGTCTTTCCCTTTCGATCAGTTAACTCGAGAGTGGCCAGCTTTGAGCGAGATATAACTGAAATGGGTCGATCGATATCTTTCCATTCCATAGCCTCGAGAGGGGTCGGAATTCGGAATGTCACAAGCATCATTCTAATGTTTGAGCTATCTCCACTCAACGTCTGAGCTCCACACAGCATCGGAATCCCTCAGAAGTCACATCTGAGCCATCCTTTTGATAGATTCAATCTTGTGCATCCCTACACCAAAGGACAATCTGTAAAACAAACATTTCACGGAATTATCCCAAAACTAAGAGTACATGGACTGTTTTGTCATTTTCAAAATCATTTAGGGTTTTTCTCAGCAGAGTTGTGTTCTCATTACGAGTTACCTGGGGTGAACAGGGCTTCGTAAGTCACATGTATAATGAACGACCGTAATGATAGGGTGTCTCATGGAAGAGCAGTTCAGGAAGATCCTAGAGTGGATGGAATCCTGCAGGCATTGGAAACTTTAAGAGATATAGTTGGACATCAAATGAGGAATCAAGCTATTGCCACCGCCGCTGCTCCGCGCGAAGACCAGTTAGCTAGAAATGGGAATGATGCACAATCGACACTTAAGTTAGTGGAGTAGTTTCTAAAGCTCGAGCCGCCGAAGTTTTAGAAAGTAGGTGTACCAGAGGCTTCAACCTTATCAATTAGGGAGACAGAGGAGGCATTTGCCCTGTTGAGATGCTCAGAAGAGGATAAAGTGACGCTAGCCATTTACCAACTGCAAGGTGATGCTATCATGTGGTGGGAAGTCACGCAAGGAAAGATCTTTTTTGAAGGTACGGTCCCGATGTGGGATGCCTTCGTTGAAGTCTTTTATGGTAAATACTTTTTGAACTGTGTGTGAGAGTAAAAGATGGTTGAGTTCTTACATCTTCGGCAGAATCAGATGATAGTGGATCAATATGAGGCCAAATTCGCCGGGCTATCAAAGTATGTGCCAAGAATGATTGGAGACCCTGTGAATAGGGCAATGGGATTTCGAGGTGGATTGAAGCCCGAGATTAAGGATCAATTGGTGTCATTGAATTTTAAGAGATATAATGAACTGTATGAAAGGGTTCAGCTTGTGAAAAGGAAAATAGTTGAAAGGGTAGCCACATCTGGATCGTAGTTTGTACCCTCCAAAAGAAATGATCATCAGTATGAAAAGAGGCTGATGTCTGGAGAAAAGCACCCTACCCGACCCAAGCGAAGAAACGATGTGAAGAAGCCGGCATGTAACCCTAAGGATAAATGCTGACTCTATAGGCGAAAGCATGGAACAGCCTCTTGTCGTTTTATGGAAGGAGCTCGTTTTAGGTATAGGCAGCATGGCCACCAAGTAAGGGATTGTCCGCAAAGGCAGAGGATGGTTCAAGCACCGCCGCTGCAAGAAGGACAACCGCGAGGAGACATTCCACAGGACAATCTGGATTGACCCCACTAAGGATAGTGTAACGTTCGTAGTAGGATGTCTCTGTGGTAAGTTAGTTACAACTAGTCGAAATGGAAGATATTCTAATGTTAGACTTGACTGGTGAACATGGGTTTGTAATGAGACGACTGGTATTTATGGATTATATAAGTTTGAACTTGTATTGTATTCCAATGACTTTAGTTATCGACTTTCATTAATGGTCTTGAATGGCGTTATGATTGAGATTCGCAAGGAAGCTAACGACAATCGGGAAGTTTTAAGCATAAATTTAAGCAGGTGAATGTGGTTGCGGTTCAATGATTTACTTATGAGCGGAAAACCAATTGGAGTATGTGGCTATGATTTTGGTTTGTCAACGACCAAACTCGAGGATATAATATAGTGATCGACAAGTGGATTGGATGATAAATTCGGAAGGTAAGGACTTAGACTTGAATCGTTGGAGTTCGGTGGTTAGCCTGTTTAGATTGACTGTGGTGGTTAATGATTGTGGATTATAGGTTGAAATTTGTGTGGCACTTTGATGGTTTAAGTTATTGATCTTTATTGATGACCTTGATCGATGAGAAAAAGATCGCAAGACAATGAATGACGAACATTTGGACAAAAGGTCAGTGTGATTGAATGCATATGAATTTTGTTTGGACAACGATCAGACATGAAGCTACATATTGATCTTAGGCAATTGATCATTGAGATGTGATGGTCGGTTGTAGAGTTAGAAAGTTCATGTGGATAAGGGTCAAAGCGAAGTTAAGTGAAGTGTGATGAGTAGTGAGATCGATCATGCACTGTACATGTTCATGGCACTAAAATGGTTCTCAAAGGGAAAATGTTTTCGTTAATGCATAGTATTGCATCTTGAGCGACGGATGAAGGATTGTAAGTGGATCAAAATGCCACGGATAAGTGATACATTTGTGTTTCGTAGTACATGTGAAGGTCAAATTATACGTTCGAAAGTGGGTTAGAGAGAGCCTCTGCTGTGTGACTAGGATAAGCTTAAAATGATTTGAGACCCATATGAGCTAGCTGACCAGTAACCCAACAATGTCGTGGGGACATGTATATCATTCAAAACTGTAACCAGTCGAACTACATGCAGCCATGTGGGATGAAGAATTGTGGAAAATGGACAAGGAAAGTTTGTAATGGCAAGTTATGAGTGGATAGTATAGTGAGGTTTACTAGATAAATTTATGAGTTACTAAGGTCGGTGAGGACCTAGAATAAGATTAAGATTGTGATAAGTTGCAATTAAGGAAGACAAATTATTAGAGTGCACCTCGGAAACATAGTAGGGCCACATGGTTTGATGAATTACTGATTGTAAGGGAATGACTGTGGTGTCCCAGACTGCCACCCTACGGCCATAGGTCTCTAATGACGATAAATAGAGTTTAACCTAATAAATATCAATAGACTAAGGTCTAAACAGGCCACAACACAACGTCATGATCTAAATTAGAATGTAACAATCCAGAAATGAATCATGAGGTAATCAAACACAAGGACCATCATTTATATATATATATATATAATGACATCATACATGACCCCATAGAAGTTCACATAAATATAAACAAAAGATGACTCTGGTCGTCGATCCATAGGCATACTGGGATGGCCAAAAAAACATCTACTCCATCAACCTACATAGTCGCATATGCCAAAAAGTCGCCAAACAGCCTCCAGTCCTCAATCCTACTCGGTCTGGTTGGACAGGACATCCCCTCATCCTCGGACTCCTCGAGTGGCTCGAGCGGAGGAACATACACGTCAGGCATAGCAGGTGCAGGAGGACGAATAGGAGCAACGACGACAGGAGCGGCAGGAACTGGTGGAGGAGGCACAGGAGCTGCAGGAGGCACTGGGACTATAGGAACTACAGGTACTACAGGAACTGGGGGTGCATCGAAAGTACTCTCAGTAAACTGACCAACTAGCCTATTAGCCTCATGAATATAGATAGCATACCAACGATAAATAGTCAAAGCAGGCTCTCCCTCATCAACCCACATAGTATGTACATGCACAACAAGTTTCAGATGCGGTACATCAAGGTGAATCATATCACAATAATAAGAGTCATAGTCAATCGGAACTCCAAAGCGCTTGTGAACTGTCGCCATGGATGTAAATCTAAAAATGTGTCCACAAACGTGGGTTAGCACGAAGGCTGGCAAATCCCACCATAATGGTCTTACGACTCCCTAGGACAACTATAGAATAATTCTATAACAGAATAATACAGTAGCATTACAAAATTCAGTCAAGTATCACATAATGTAGAAAATGCCATGCTATCAGGAGATGACGTGCTCTTTGCTCACACAACCATCGCCAAGCCCAATGGCTTGCAACGACCCCTACTCCAGGGCGTCCTCGACGCATGGTACGGCTCTACCCAGCACACAGTACAGGGTCGTCAAGCACGTACAAATCCCCGCACACAGCCCAGGGGCGTCATCTCGATTCAGTGCACTGAAGAGCAAGTACTCCACATATCTCATCATATATCAGTCGGCATCACGTGCCAATGCATGCTCGGCCATGAGTCACAAGATTCTCACTATCAATTCTGCAATTGATATAACAATTCCAAGCCAACAAACAAGCATGCCAATTCACCAAGTGCATGTTCATGAGATATGATATAACAACGATCAATCGAACAAAGCATCACAAGATCATACTCATGGGATATAATATTATAATGAACAATCGAGGCATGCATCACATCTAGAATCTCATCGACTAAGAAAATAGTCAAACTATTATATGACAATTTCTAGCAAATAGTTCCACCAAGGTTCATGTCATAGAATCAATAAAAGGCCTCAATCATTTCCACTTCAAGGACAGCCTCGAGAAAACCCGAATAGACCTATACTATACACCTTACTCAGTTTCGGTTATAATTAGGAAATTTTATTTCGAATGCATCAATCTAACTAGATATCAACAACTTCACGGTAATTCAGTGCCACTCATCAAGATTGACTTCCAAAATTATACAATGCGACTCTTTTCCAACCTCAATCGGCTTCTCTAAAACATAAAGGAGCAGACTTGCACAAAACCGTGTATATCTTACTTCTAATTTACAAATCGGGCCTCAATCTATTGCGATTTAACTAACCACTTTCACACTCATGTCATCCTAAGCTAGTTCTTCAATAATTACTCAAGAATTAGCAACGCTACTCGATCTAACTCCACTTTCTCGACGAAACAGAAAAGAGCAACACTAAAACCGAACTCAACTCAGTCTTAAGCCTGCAATTCATCTCAATCCAGCTCGGCAACCATATATCCACGACTTCTCTTTCCCTTCCCTCGAGACTCACGACCAATTTCATGTAACATAGCTCCAAGAGATTCCCAACTCAGCACATAGATTAAAACCGTAACATATCAGTCCTTATACTAGACCATAGAAACGATTTTCAACCTCTAAATCCTCACACGAATTCCTTGATGAAATGAAACCACAAAGTACCTCTAACCTACAATGAGATTGAAGGAATTCTTGCCTTATCTTTGCCCGAGCTCGAAGCTTCCTCCTTGGTTTCCTTGACAAATGCCGAGTCGCCCTTCTTCTTCTTCCTTTCTCGTTCTCGGCCGCTCGCTCGCTCACACTCTTTCTAGCTCACTCGCTCGCGAACTCTCTCTCTTTCCCTTAGCTTGCTCTCGGCCGAAGGAAATGGGAAAGGGGAGAGGAAGGCGAAAAGTCTTTCTTTTGTTGCATGCACATGGAAATTTTCGAGTGACACTTGTCACACATGCACCATTTCCCCAAAGCCAAGCACCACTTTGCAATGCCCTAAGTGGCTACTAATCATTGTCACAAGATTGATGAGATAGATCACCAATGATACTTCATGCCATTTCCCTAGAATTTTCGCCCATTCCTAGTCCATGGAAGGAAAAACTCATGTGCCACTTGTCATTACCCCTATTGCTCCAATATCCTAGCAAGATCTCAACTTGACACTAGACCAATAGAAGAGCTTGCTTCCTACGCCAATCTCTAGGACTTCTTCGGCCAATGGAAAAATTTGTGCGCCACTAGCCTATCCATTCCATTGCCGAACCTCTCATGTCCATCAAGCGTGGGGAAGATTTTCGGACATGAGGTCGTGCACAATTTTAATCCTCGCGAACTCTTGCTAGTCATTCACCCTTGCACAACCGAATTCCCGTTCATTACATTCACGATGGTAAAACCCTTAATAGTCGATCAATTTGTCTGTCAAGCTTAGGAATTTTTTAGTATAGGCCCTATATGCAAGAATCCTCATAAATTCATAGGTAGTCAGTCTATCCGAGGGCCGTCTCGATTTTTTTCCAAATTTTATCCAATGTATCGTCGTTTCTTAAAATGGAATCCTCGATCATTACTCCATTGTCCATCTATTTTTCTAAGAAATCAAATCCTCGTCTCGTAGGCTTCTTTAGCGACTCTGCTAGTTCTAAATTTCTTGCGTCAAAAGTCAGCTTCAAAACCCATTTGACCAATTCTAGTCATTAGGAATCTAGTAAACGGGGGATGCCACAACTTCTACCCCCTTAAAAGAATTTCGTCCTCGAAATTTGATTCCTAGTCCTCAGGTTAAGTCGACAGAAAGATAACTAATCTCATCTACAGCTGGTCGCAGCAAAAAGGTTTTTATTATATTCACTCACAAGTATCGATTTACAATATGTACATCCGTTCCTCTTGTGGTTCAATCCAACGACCACTTCATCGAACCATGTCACTCCCGAGGTGCCACTCGGGTAATGTGCCGACAGCGGTCATCAAGCTCCACGATTTTATTTTAACCACTCCTTTGTACCATTGACGGCAACTTCTCATTTTCTTCAATTCAAAGTCAAATGACTAGATCTATCATTCTATACCTCATAAATAGGTCATGCACCTTCTGTAGTAGATGTCAAAATGAAATGCAACATGTCTAGTGAAGGATCTCAAAACTGACCTGTAGCTTCAAACAGGTGGGGGTGCTGTTGTTTCATTGTCTCCTCAAGTTCCCAGGTGGCTTCTTCCATACCATGATATTGCCATAAAACTTTCACCAGACGAATAGTCTTGTTCCTTAGGACTTGTTCCTTTCGATCCAAAATTTGTATTGGTCTTTCTATGTATTCACCTTTCTCGCTCACCTCAATAGTCTCGTAGTCCAACACGTGCTCTGTGTCCGGATGATATTTCCTCAGCATAGAAACATGAAACACATCATGCACATTTGACAGTTTTGGCGGTAGGGCTATCCGATAAGCCAAATCTCCTATCTTCTCCAAAATTTCAAAAGGTCCGACATATCTAGGGCTCAATTTCCCTTTCCTTCCAAATCGTGATATTCCTCTGAGTGGTGAAACTTTCAGAAACACATAATCACCCACTGCGAACTCCAACGGCCTTCGCCGCTTATCTGTATAACTCTTCTGACGACTTTGGGCTGTTTTAAGCTTGTCGCGGACAATCTGTATCACCTCAGTTGTAATTTGGATCAATTCTGGTCATGTGATCCTTCGTTCTCCCACTTCATCCCAACACACAGGCGTTCTGCACTTCCGTCCATATAAGGCTTCGAATGGTGCCATGTCAATGCTCTTCTGATAGCTGTTATTATAGGCAAACTCTGCTATATGTAATTTCTCTTCCCAGTTACCTTTAAAATCCAAAATACAAGCTCGAAGCATATCTTCTAGGATTTGTATGACTCTTTCTGTTTGTCCATCAGTATGGGGGTGAAAGGCTGTACTAAACTGAAGTTTAGTCCCCATGGCTTCCTGTAGGCTCTTCCAAAATTTGGATGTAAACCTTGGGTCTCGATCTGAAGTAATGCTAACTGGAATTCCATGTAGTCTTACTATGGTCTGTACGTACAGTTCAGCCAATTTCTCCAATGAGTATGTAGTTCTTACAGCTAGGAAATGAGCTGACTTAGTCAATCGATCCACTATTACTCAGATAGAATCATGTCCTTTCGAGGTTCTAGGCAATCCTTGCACAAAATCCATCGTTATGTGTTCCCACTTCCATTCCGGAATGTCTATTGGTCTAAGCATACCAGCAGGTTTCAAATGTTCTGCCTTCACTTGTTGACAAGTCAAGCACCTTGCGACATAATCAGCAATACCTTTCTTCATTCCATTCCACCAATAATGTTGTCGAAGATTTCGATACATCTTTGTACATCCAGGATGAATACTATAATTGCTTCGATGGGCTTCTTTCAAGATATCCTTTCTTAAGTTTTCCTCTTCTGGTACGCATAAACGTCCTTGAAAACGAAGAATTCCATCTTTCGAAATTGAGAAATCTGGCCTTTTGCCCTCTGTTGTTTCTTGTCGAAGCTTAGAGATCTCGAGATCCGTCTGCTGTAATTCTTTGATCCTTTGTACCAATTCGGACTCGATTCTCAGGGTGGCAAACACGCCAGTTAATTCATCCAATTCGACTACGAAATCTGAATTTGACACTTCTTCTAATAGTTCCCATTCTTTGCTCATCAGACTTGCCATACGTAGCGTAGTTTTCCTGCTCAAAGCATCTGCCACCTTATTTGCTTTGCCAGAGTGGTAAAGGATTTCATAGTCATAATCTTTGAGTAATTCCATCCATCTTCTTTGCCTCATATTCAATTCCTTTTGAGAGAAAATATACTTTAAACTTTTGTGATCAGTGAAAATCTGAAATTTCTCTCCATACACATGATGCCTCCATATCTTCAAAGAAAAAATTACTGCCGCCAGCTCTAAATCATGCGTCGGGTAATTCAACTCATAAGGTCGTAACTGTCTTGAAGCATACGCCACAACCTTTCCATTTTGCATTAAAACGCAACACAATCCTTTATGAGATGCATCACTGTATACCACGAATCCTCCTGGTCCTGACGGTATGGTTAATACTGGTGCTGAAGTTAACCTTTTCTTGAGTTCTCAAAAGCCTTTCTCACACTTCTCTGTCCATTCAAACTTAACTCCTTTTCGAGTCAGTTGGGTCAGTGGTCCTGCCAATCGAGAAAATCCTTCCACAAACCTACGGTAGTATCCAGCGAGACCAAGGAAACTTCGTACCTCTATAACAGTGGTTGGTCGCGGCCAATTTATGATATTTTGATCTTGGCGGGATCGACAGAGATTCCCTTCTCCGTCACCATATGACCAAGGAATATGACTTTGTCCAACCAAAATTCACACTTACTGAATTTCGCATACAACTGATGTTCCCTCAACATCTGTAACACCTTTCGTAGATGTTTCTCATGTTCCTTCTGTCCTTTGGAATACACCAGAATATCATCAATGAACACTATCACAAATTGATGCAGATAAGGTTTGAATATTCTGTTCATTAAATCCATGAACGCAACTGGGGCATTTGTAAGTCCAAAAGACATGACCACAAACTCATAGTGTCCATACCTGGTTCGAAAAGTAGTCTTGGGGATATCTTCTTCTCTAACTGCCAATTGATGATAACCTGACCTTAAGTCGATTTTCGAGAAAACCGAGGCTCCTTGCAGTTGGTCAAATAGGTCATCAATTCTTAGCAGAGGATACCTATTCTTGATGGTCACCTGATTTAATTGTCTGTAATCAATGCACAAACGGAGTGACCCATCCTTCTTTTTGACAAATAATACTGGTGCTCCCCACGGTGAAGTACTTGGCTTAATAAATCCTTTATCCAGCAATTCCTGCAATTGTACTTTTAACTCCTTAAGCTCCGTTAATGCCATTCTGTAGGGAGCTCTGGAAATAGGTTCAGTTCCTGGGGCTAGCTCGATAGTAAACTCAACTTCTCGCTTCGTGGGTAGTCCTGGTAGTTCTTCAGGGAAGAAATCTAAGAATTCTTGAACTACTGGGACGATGCTAATGTTGACTTCCTTCTTGGTTAACTCTCTGACATTAGCAAGAAAACCTCGACACCCATTACCTAGAAGTTTAGAAGCTTCTACTGCAGATACTAAAGGTACAGTCGCACGGTTTCCAGTTCCCATAAACTCGAAATTGGTCTCGTTAGGAGGGCTAAATCGAATCACCTTTTTGAAGCAGTCTACAGTGGCTCGCAAGTCACGCAGCCAATCCATGTCAATAATGGCATCAAAATCATAAAATCCCATAACTATTAAATCGATTTTCTGACTCTGTCCTCCTATCACGATTTCACATCCCTTGCAAATCAGAATAGTCACTACTTTGTCCTTCAGTGGTGTGGATACGCTAAGGGGTACCTCGAGTGTTTCAAGCTTCAGTCCACACAACTCAGCAAATCTCGTTGATATAAAAGAATGTGTCACTCCAGTTTCAAATAACACATAGGCATCCTTATCGCATAAAGGAATCATACCTGCTATAGTAGTCCCAGAAGCTTCTGCTTCCTCTCGAGTCATAGCTTGGATCCTACCTTCCGCTTCTACTATCATAGATTATATAACATGATCAGAGTAGGGATAGAGAAAACTGCACAGAGAGTTTATAGCGGTTCGGCTTTGGTTAAGCCTACGTCTTCTTCTTCAGCTATCAGCCAATCGGTTGGATTCCATTAGTAAACTGCTCGAGAGGTTACAGCTTAGTGATCTCTTTGACACGCAGGATATCCCACCTAGCGTTCAACACTCTTGTGTACACCCCCTCACAATTACAATGGATGAATCAAGAAGTGTGTATAAAATGAAGTACTCTCGATCTAAGAATTATAAAGACTTTTCTCTCTTAACTCCAACCTCTTGTCCATTCGACCTTGAGATGTCTTTTATACTCCTCTGCCTCCAATCTAACCGTTGCAAGGCTTCTAGAAGAGGTCTCTCCAAAACTTCCCACTTGGACAAGACAAATATCAAAAGAATATCTCGTAGCCGTTGGGGATCGCCAAAGGAAAGTCTTTCCCATTTAGATCAAATCGCCCATACAATTATGATCTTGGATTTCCATAGATGATTTTGTTCATTTGGAAAGTTGTATGTTTGTCTCCTTGATTTCGCATCCTTGATTGATCTCTATCTCCGAGAATTATCAAGAATGATCCAGCTCGATTGTATCCATTGTAGTGTGTCAAATAAGCACATTTAAAAATCCTCTTCAAGTTCTGATTACTGCACGTGAATACTCCACTCAGAGCTTGAGCGTCATTCCAACATCTGAACTATCCCCACTCAACGTCTAACTCCCTTAGAAATCCCATATGAGCAAAACCTTTTTGACAGATTCAATCTTGTGCCTCCCCACACCAAAGGATAATCTGCAAAATAAGTATTTCACGGTATTATCTCGAAACTTAAGAATACTTGGATTGTTTTGCCAACTTCAAAATCACTTAGGGGTTTTTCTCAACAAGGCCGAGTGGCCATTAATAATCGAAATATGTGTGGTGTAATTGTATGCAAGCTATTATAGAATTCTAGTTGTTTGCCTTGGTTGTTTGACTGATGGTCAAGTCGAGTCTTGCATTATGCGTGATCCAAGGCGTGGTAAGCTTGCATGTGATTGTGGATATATTGTTGGGTTGTGCCTTTTTTCCTGTAATATCTTGAGCGTTATGTAGATCGCACCCTATTGATTCGCCATCGATATGTACTGCATATTTAGGCTGCCCTGAGCAAATCAACGCCCGAGCCAGGCTTGGGCGTTGACTCATTGAGATTTATTTCTTACCACATTGTTGTTAACCATTTTCAGGCCCTTGGCTGTGGAGAGCTGGAAGTGGACGTGGTTCCATTTTGGGTTAGCATGGAGTAGTGTCAATCACTAACCTTGACCTAGTATTTTGAGGGTTGGAGAAAGTAGCTCTGAAGTGGGGCTTGTATGTATAAACATACTTCCCAAGGTTATTGAATATATGTTAACTGAATAGTCTTTTGCCGATATTTTTGTGGATGGATGTCATGCTTTCCTATCCCTGCATATTATTTGTTGTTTGGGAGTTGAACGTTTTCGCATGTGCTTAAGAAAGAGTTAAAAAGTAATGGCTCGATGACGTGCCTGAGACGTCATCCTTTATGACGTGAGGCGTTTGGTGGGGTTATAGCGTACTCGAGAATCGGAGCGTGACAGAATTGGCACTAATGCAATATGTTTATGACTTTTTTAATATTTCTCCCTGAATTAACATCTGTAAAATAGATTTATGGCTGATTGGACGAAAAATTTCGTAGTTTTACTATTTCTGTTTTCTGCTTCACTGTGCATGTCAATTTGCTTATACCACGTGTTTGGTCACAATCCCATCATTTTTGTATTTTAGGGTGATGTTTAACTAGAAAAAAAAAATCGCTCCCACACTTTGCTCGTAATTTTAACCAACTTGGCATCACGCTAGCCACTTATGTCACGCTATGCTAGCCACGTGTTTGGCCATGATCCCCTAATCACGAGATTCCAACGGTGCGGCCTAATTGCCTGGAGATGGATCACCTGCCTTAAAAGGATGTGACTTACTCCATCTCCACTCTCCATAAATCATTAAAAAAAAAAAAAAAAAAAAAGCTCCCCCCTATAAAAAAGGGGGATGGAGGGTGGGGATTCCCCAACCTTAGTTTGACTAAGGCAGGGAATCCAAATCCTAATTACCTCTACTTCTGCCTTTAACATGTTGTTGTGGTCATAAATGGTCAACCATAATCTCGTACGTGTCAAACCTTCTGCTGACCAAACTCATGTCAATCACAACTTGGTACCATAATTTCCGTAGCATCATATAACCAAAAAACCAATATCTTGTTTAATATGGTCGATGACTCACAAAACTCATGTCTCTCTCAAAATGGCCAATGCTCATAACCTTCTGCTGGCCAAACTCATGCCAACCACAACTTGGTACCATAATTTCCGTAGAATCATATAATCAGAAAACCGATATCTTGCTTGACATGGTCGATGACTCACAAAACCAATGTCTCTATCGAAATGGCCAATACTCATTTTGTTCCTTTTTTTTTTTTTTTGTGTGTCAACAATGGCCCCGGCATTCGATGGCAGGAGAAATGTAATTGAGTCATGCAATTGAACGTTTCTAGCCTCCTAGAATGAAAATAATTTTTTTTTTCTCTCAAAGGGTAATGAGGCTTCGGCCCACACCTAAACTCTTTGTTAACCAAATGTCCAAAGTCCAATGGATCGTTTTCTAATCGACATTTCTCCCACTAGGTTTTGAGACGGTATTGAGCAGGTTGAGTCGCTTTTCTTTACTATTTTCCGCCGTACCAGACTTCTACATTCGTTCTTTTAATCATGGCCAACTTCCTTTGCATTTTCTACTTCTGGGTCTTGGTCGTACCTGGCCTGCGCTTGGAAGGACTAAACTGCCGCTTGGGTCTAGCCTTGAACCACTCACTCACAACTGGATCTTCCGACCCCTCCCAAAAAAAATGACCAAAAAAACCTCACATCTGGATCTGTAGTTATCTTAACCCTCCTGGATGGAACATTAACATTTTGATTCACGACAAGTCTTGCAGTGCAAGTAAGAACGCCAACCTTTAATTGGAATGGTAACTTTTTCATGGTAGCGAGGCATTACCCTTCCTTGGTCTTGGGTAGAGCTATCATACAGGGTGGGTCGGATCAAATATGATCCGACTCATATTGACCCATTTAACCTATTTTGATCAATTTTCATGCTGTACAATTTAGTGAACCATACTCAACCCGACCCACATTCGGTCTGGTCTATATTGTTAAAACAATTTAATATTAAAATCCAGTTTAGAGAAATTATTTCTTATATATATTATAGTTTTCTTAGCTAACTCATTTATGACCTATTTAAAATCCATTTAGGATCCATTAAGTTTTTAAATAACCCATTTATAACCAACTTTCAAAACTTAAGGAACCCATTTATGATTCATTGGGTTCTAGACCCATTTTGCCACCATATCACAAGGATTTGCTAAAAATAAAGGAAAGAAATAACAAAGCAAGTAAATACTTGCAATTTGGCTAACCGTGTATCCCTCTTCTCTCCTAAGACTGGTTTTTTTTTTTTTTCATTCATGATCCTCTAGAATTTCATGTTCCAAGAGTTGTTCCCATGTTCTGGACATCTTCCCCAAATTTTGGATGTGTCCCTCATGAGCTGGTATAAGATTTGGAATTCAAGCAAACCTCACCTTCACGTATGCCAATGTGCTCCCGCCACGTGTCTAATCTCCATCACTCCTATATTTGAGGGGTCACGTTTAACTAGAAAATAAATGTTGCTACACTTTGAAAAATGCTTTCTTAACAGCTTGATAGTACTGTCAGTTATTTCTGAACATAAATTCATACACCATCATCGCATAGTTTCCAAAAAGCCCTTATTAATTCAAAAATCACGTGATAAGAAATAATGACAGTACTGTCAGATTGTCGAGTTTGCAGCTCCCTTGCACTTATCTCAGACTTTTAACCAGTTTGGCAGCATGATGGCTACTTCTGTCAAGTGTGCGCGAGCCGGTTTTGCCACGTATATGTCAGACATTTGCACCACGTGTCTGACCATGATCCTCACATCTCGTGATTTAGGAGTCTTGTTTTCCCTGTTGGCATCGTTACAAATGGCCAATGCCGGTCTCACACATGCCAATCACCACCTGTTTGGCATAATTTCCTTAACAAACGTGTAACCCGAAAGTCGATAACTTACTCGATAAGGTCGATCTCTTGCAAAGCCAATGTCTTTCTCAAAAATGGCTAATGCCTGTTTTGATAAATCTTAGGGGTCGACCATATGGTAGTCAACAAAATAGATTTAAGAAATGTAAGTTATTGGCAACTTAATGATGATAAAACAGATGGAATGGTGGTCCCGACCAAGCGAGAACCTTTATAGTCAATGTGGTCTTTTATTTGCCTTTGTTTCATTCGTTGTCTCCTTTATTTTATCCAACTAGCGAGCGCGGATATCTACGCCCCCTCGTAGCCCGCGTCAACGGATACTCCAAGTCCAACAAATCGCCACTTCTTTTTATGCGATAGATGCCATTTTAATTATTGCCCAAGGAAACTGGATTTTCAATTTAAATTTCGAACACAAAAAGTATCTTCCGTTTAAATGGATTTGACTATTTGCTCTGTGCCCACTAAAATGGCGGAAGTTCCTTTTATTTTGACTTTACTTTGAATTTGCTTGTGTAGGTTTAGTAGTTGTCCTCATATTTGCTCTGCTATGCTCCTCGAATGTCCCGGATCTCAAGTTTTAAAAGATCTTTGATGGAAGTGGTGGCGATGTGAAAATTTACAGGGCAATGTGTTTGATTTAAGTCGATCTAGGGCAAGTCTGACGAATAGGCGATCGGCAAAACAAACACAAAGTTGTTCTCTAGATCTAGTCTGATTGCAAAGTGATCAAAGCTTGTACAGACCAAGTTCTTCCAAAGAAGATTGAGTGTGAATGTGTACAAGAAAGGCAGCCAAAAAAAAAAAAAAACCCAAAAAAGACCTAAACTTATTGCAATTATGTCACTTCAATTTTAATATTTTTTTTCTTGCTAGTTGATTTCTAAATTTTTTGCATTTATGTCAATTCAATTCATAACGGGGTGGTAACATGGACTTTTTTCTGATAATATTTCAATACTTTTGTTGAATTTTTTTATCTTTATTTTATTTTGTTTTGTTCTCTCTCTTTTTTCTTCCCTCCCTTGTCCTCCAGCTGATCGTCAGGCCTCGACGATCGGCCAGAGGTGAGGGCTGGCGGGGCGGGCAAGGCTCTCACTCGCCAATGGCCGGCAGGTGTGAGCTTCGCTAAAGGCCAAGTAGCGTCGACCTTTTACTCCGACCTATGCCTTAACTTTGAGTCATATCCTGATATTGGGCTGCAAATTTACCCTTACCAATATTTGCCCCGAAGCACTTCACCCAATTTTTTTTTTGGTGAAATACTTTAATTTGAATGTTAGCTGTCCAAATATTTTGGTCTTTCAAAAGCCTGGGCCATTCAATTACTTTATTGACTCGCACCGTATCAATAGCAGGATGTATTCGATTTGACATATCTTCGTCTTCTCGATTGCTTTCGAAAATTCCCTTCATTTCAAAATCTCGACATGGCCATCGACTCCGACAATTGCTTACCGATATTCATCGACTTCACAACCTTCTCTCTGCAGTCGAGTCTCCCCTACTTAGAGTTCTTCATCCAACTCATTTTCAATTGCTCCTAAGTCTCAGAAGAAGAATTTTGTTGCGGGTTCTCCAGCATCCACCTCATTATCCACCATTCGAAGAATAGGAACTGTTGAAGACAGCAACCAAAGTCGATGATCGTATCGAAGCAGTCTTCAATGATCCTGGAAAACTTCCTGAGCTCTCCATGAAAAAAGGAACTTGGTCCAATTTTGGGTCCTGTCATTAGTAACTTGTCTGATTTTGAGCTTGAATCTTGGTTAGAAACCAAAGTCTTGACTGTGCTCCCTTGATGGACCCTTGATGGCAGCTGCTTTGACTTTCTGGTCTCCGAGTTACAATTGCATTTTCTTGCCCATTTGGATCGTTCTTCTACTTTATCTTCTTGAAATGAAATGAGATTTTTCCGACATTTTTTTTTTCCTTTCTTCTCATGCCAAACTTAAATCCCAACCCACAAAGATGACCTGGCAAATACAATGGAAGTCGAACTTGCTGCTTTGTTTTTCGATTGGCTGTGCAAACATACTTATATCTATGTGAAAGGCAATAAACATATCTTTGTTTCCGTTACATTTATATATTCCTTTAATTCCTTACATGCTTTAGCTTAAAATGTCTCCTCAATGGTAGATACAAATAAATAATTTTCTTGTATAGTAAATAAACGGACTTATTCGACCAAAAACAATAAAATAAACGGACTTAATTTTTTTTTCCTGCGACTAATCAAACAACAAATAAAAGATTCACCAGAAAACTGAGCCTCTGAAATAGCAATAACAAAAATTTATAAGTTGCGATAAGAACAATGAAGATGGCCAATTCTATATCCTAAACAGTTTTGAATTTTCATCCCATAATGGGAAAATTTATAAATTTAAGGAAGCTACGCAAATTTGGAAATTATCAAGAGAGATTGTCTTTTTAGTGAAAATAAAATAGCCCCATTAGTGCTTACTAGAGCTGTCAAACAAATGGATTGGGTTGGGTTTGGGTTAGTCGAATATGGATCCATTTAATCTGTTTTGACCTATTTCAATATAGTACAAATCTAACGACACATATCCAATCTAACTCATACCTGACCCGATCCTTATTAATAAAAACACTTTCATATTTAATCCAATTTAGCAAAAATTAAATTCTTAAACAATTGTATTACTAAAACATGGCAACCAATAAAAAAAATTTAAAAAAATAAAAATACTCAAAAGACTTTTTATGAGTTACGTAAGATAATTAGGTAACCCATTTAGAATCTATTCAGTTCTTAAATGACCCACTTATGATCTACTTAAGTTTGTTAATCAATTCATTTATAACCCGCACTCTTAAATATGGGTTAGAATATGAGTTCTTGACCCATTTTGACATCTCTTTTGCTTACCATCGTGACGTGCATAAAAAGTCCCAACCTCTCATTCAAGTCCGCTGACATCTGACTTTTAGCCAACAATCTACTAAAACACGGAAACTTGGAATTAGGGTTTTTGATCGCAACCAAACCCATTTTCGGATCAAAAAGAATTATTTAGCATTTCTCACATGAACTCATCATTTCCATGTCATTTGCACTTAATTTTCAAAAATTCAAATGTTGACTTTTCGATCAAGCTTTGACAAAAAGGTCAACCCTTGGTCAACTTTTGAAAACGAGTCAAATCGATCTTTTTCTACTCCAATTTTATTTTGGCGTTGTCAATTTTACAAAAATGGATCAGAAAATTTTTCCCCCAAATTGAGAATTTCAATTTTCGATTGGCCAAAAACAAAATTTATTGACCAAAATTTCAAGCAAATTTCTCCAATTCCAAATTTGTCAAAATTACCCTTTAGAGTCAACATTGACCAAAATGCCTTTACATTGAAATCTGGTCTAATCTTAGCCATTCATTAGGCGTACGATCATGGCCTTCTAAGATAACATGTCATCAAGTCATGCCACCTTAAATGAGGCAATCACATCATTTCTTGTTCATGCGTTTGGTCATCCGTATAAAACTCGGGATAGGATATGTTTTATCATATCTCGTGTTAGGTAGGTGTTCCGAATAGTATAATGTCGGATAAAGAGGGGATATAACATGGATAAAAAAAATCCGAGGAGGGGGGTAGGATAAGGTCGGATAGGATTTCTCTTATCTGTCCTATAAAATCTAATTTTTAGAAACCCTACCCCTTCATTCATGCACTCCTTCACCCACGCCAGCAATTTTTTTTCACGTTTACTGCTTGTTTCTGCAATTTCTCGGGGCCGAGACGCGCCCCATGGGTCGACAGCAGGGGCGGCGGTGGAGGGGGACGCGATGGCCGTTGACGTGGGCCTCGACAAGGCCACCATCAAGAGCTACCCGAGGTTGCTCTACTTGGAGGTGAAGCTAAGGAGCTCGGCGGCCTCGACGGCTTCTTGCTGCTCCATATGTTTGGCGGACTACAAGGGCCACCACGAGCTGAGGATGATACCGGACTGTGGCCATCTGTTCCACCATGCATGCGTTGACCCTTGGCTGAGGATGCACCCGACGTGCCTGTGTGCCGGACTTCTCCGATGCCTACACTGATGTCGATGCGGAGGTGGTGCCACTGGCCAGTCGGAGGGATTGATCTCGATTGAAGGACAATTATGGGATGAATAAGTAGGCAGGTCTTGGATTTTTCCCTTTGTTCTTTTTATGTTTTCATGTAGGTACAGTTGATGGATGAGTATTCACCGTTTTATCATTTTTTTTACTGGATCTTAATCTTAGTTCTCTCAAATAATTGAATTCAAGGAAAAATGTTGATATAGGGAAAAGTCTTCAAAACGAGTCCTAAAAATGTGCAAAATGCGTCCGAAATCAAGGGGAACTCCTGAATTTGGAGATCAAAACATTGCTCAAATCACAGCTTCAAGGATCTCACAATTTTTTTATTTATTTGATATATGATACGAGTTTAAAGTTAGCACGTCATTTCTTACGAAGCTCGATCGAAAGTTTCAATATGAGTATTTGTTAGCTGATTCACATCGTCTAACTACCAAAGTTCGAAGCATCTTACGAAGAACGTTATTTTTATAGTAATAAGATCAAAATATTTCATGAGTATCATCACGTATGGGCATACATGTCCTTTATATTGATATACAGTTTCTACCAAACGCAGGATAAGATTGGATAGAACAAGAGAATATCCGACTTTAAATCCGTAATTCACCAAACAGTGGATATGATATGGCCAAATCCATAGATTTCTTATCCTATCCAATCCAATCATATCCTGACCAGAAATCCCGATGACCAAACGCAGCTGAGTGTTCACATAAGCCATTAGATCAATCATAGGGCCACAATAAAACCTAACATATCCAAATGCCATGAGCAAAACCTAGGACAAATCACTGAGCTCTCATGATCCAATCAGCTGCACAACCTCAAGGACCCTCTTTCTCATTACTCATCCTGGTTGTTCAACAAAAAAAGCAAAGAAAAAATTTCCCTTTGATTCCAGCTGGTCTTCTCCTCTTGAACCAACACATGGGTTGCTTTTCCTTCCTCCACGAACTCTCCATTGCTCTCTCAAAACTTGGCCGCACCAAGTTCAATGGAGACCCACAGATCCTCCTAGGGAGAAGGAAAACCTCTCCACTAAC